>OX940791.1:60048622-62548622 GCA_954870985.1 Trifolium fragiferum
TTTTTCAAACATTGATTGCATAAATTTTAAGGTGAAATTACTATTTTGAGTATACTTATCTAGTGATAGTAATTATACTATCACACCTCCTTAAGCCATTGGGACCGCCTCCAAGATGCGTGGCTGGGAATAAGGACCCATACCTAGCCAACATGATATCTCGCTGCATCACAGTGCCTTCATAGAGGATCTTCCACCTTCATTTACCAAGCATGTAGTTATTTACCAAACTGATATCCCTAACACACCTAGCCCCCTCTTTCTTGGATTTGCAAACAGTTATCTAACTCCCCCAAAGTTATCTTAATCTTACTAACAGCACCCCCCACGGGAACCTCCTTTGCTGCCCGACAAACAAATTTCACACTTTTACTGACATATTAATTCATGAAAATTAGTCATTGTAGTTGCACACGGAAGATATCCAATCACACCTAAAAAAAGGAAGAAATGAATGATGATTTTACTCAATTACTCATATTAATTATTAGGCTTAATTACACATTTGGTCCTTTATGTTTATTTTAGGTTTCAAGTTGGTCCCTTATATTTTAAAGGTTTCAAGTTGGTTCCTTATGTTTTAAAAGTTTCAAGTTGGTTCCTTATGTTTATTTTAGGTTTTAAGTTGGTCCCTTATGTTTATTTTAGGTTTCAAGTTGGTCCATATAAAGATGATAAAATAGGGACTAAACTTAAAACTTTTAAAAACATAAAGGACCAACTTGAAACTTTTTAAAAACTTGAGGGACCAATTTGAAATTTTTAAAACATGAAGGATCAATTTGAAACCTAAAATAAACATAAGGGACCAACTTGAAACTTTTAAAACATAAGGAACTAACTTGAAATTTAAAATAAACATAAGGGACCAAATGTGCAATTAAGCCTAATAGTTAATATGAGTAATTGAGTAAAATCATCATTCATTTCTTCCTTTTTTAGGTGTGATTGGATAACTTCCGTGTGCAATTACAATGACTAATTTTCATGAATTAATATGTCAGTAAAAGTGTGAAATTTGTTTGCCGGGCAGCAAAGGAGGTTCCCGTGGGGGGTGCTGTTAGTAAGATTAAGATAACTTTGGGGGAGTTAGATAACTGTTTGCAAATCCAAGAAAGAGGGGGCTAGGTGTGTTAGGGATATCAGTTTGGTAAATAACTACATGCTTGGTAAATGAAGGTGGAAGATCCTCTATGAAGGCACTGTGATGCAGCGAGATATCATGTTGGCTAGGTATGGGTCCTTATTCCCAGCCACGCATCTTGGAGGCGGTCCCAATGGCTTAAGGAGGTGTGATAGTATAATTACTATCACTAATTAATAATTTGCTTTAATTACTTAGACTTATATTATGTTTTATGTTTTGTCCTATTCTAGCTAGATTATTCCAATTTTAACGAGCCGTATTGTTGGATAAGGATGTAGGACACTTGTTATTTTTGTTGACCTGTAGTGGTGTGGTTTTGAACCGTTGTAGCCAGGTTCTATTTAAAGCAAAAGTCCAAGAAAGAATAATATACTCAATTTTAATCCAAAGCATCTCTTCTTCTTATTATTCTTGCTGTGTTATTTTTTCTTATACCATCGAATTCTTTTCATTAATAGGAATTCCTGGGTAAGATTGGATTATTATCGTTTATTTCCCTAATATCCAAAGTCACTCTGTTACAATTGGTATCAACCTGTTCTCCAGCTATGACTACTCCACCACCGCCACCGCCGCCACGTTCAATTTCAGATATGGAAAAAATGATGGATGACCGCTATGCTTATACGCAGTCCGGGTTTGACGAGTTGGGTGTTCAAATGGCTCAAGGTCTGGATTCTTTGCGCAACATGATTCTGAACCAGTCACAACACGGCGACAATAGCTATACCGGCGGCCGAAATCACGGAACTCCGACACCGGAAAATCACTGTAATGCTTATTCAACTCGTATTTCCAAAGTGGAATTCCCTAGATTTGACGGTAAAAATGTTCGTGATTGGTTATACAAATGCGATCAATTTTTCCTTCTTGATGGTACGCCACCAACCTTTATGGTGCGCCTTGCTTCCATACACCTTGATGGCCTTGCTCTGCAATGGCATTTGAACTACATGAGACACAAGTTCGACATGTATCCAACATGGAGTCAGTACGTAGCAGACGTGACTTCCCGTTTCGGAGATGCGTATGAAGATCCTCTTTCTTCCCTCCTTCAAATAAAACATGTTGGTAAGGTGCAGGAGTATATTGATAAATTTGAGCTTGCTTTAACTCAGGTAAACCTCATTCCTGAACACTCTCTTAGCATTTTTTTAGCTGGATTGGAACACCACACACAAATGCATGTTAGAATGTTTAACCCCACATCCATAGCTCATGCTGCTAACCTTGCTAAGCTTCATGAAGCCTCCAAAGAAACTAGTCAAAAACCTTCTAAATATACCTTCAACTACTCTAAATCAAACTCCATCCTTCCTAAACCCACCACCCCTAACTCTTCCATGCCTTCATCCTCCATTACAACACCGCCATCACCACAAAAAGCCAACCTTAGACCACCACAAAATTACACAAATCGTACATTTTCCGCTTCTGAGATGGCTGAAAGACGCTCCAAAGGATTATGTATGTTCTGTGACGAAACCTTTACCCCAGGTCACCAGTTGAAACACCGGCGTACTCAGTTGATGATTATGGAACTCGAGGATGATGTACCCGAAACTGAAACCCTCCCACCACCTGATCAAACCCTCACTACTGACATAGCCCACCTAGAAAACCCCAATTGTCCCTACAAGCCTTGACTGGTGTTTCTAACTATCAAACGATGCGCATTTCTTGGTTATGTGACAAAAAACTCTTGTATATTTTGCTGGATAGTGGGAGTACTCATAATTTCTTGGATTTGGAAATGGCCAAGAAACTAGGGTGTAAACTTGAAGCCATTCCTCCTTTAACTGTCACTGGTGGTGTAGGTCACCTTTTGAAAGCTCCATATATATGTCGTGGGTTTCAATGGGTTCTACAACAAACTAACTTCACAGCTGATGTGATTGTAATGCCCCTAGTTTGTTGTGATTTAATATTGGGAATTCAATGGCTGAAATCGTTGGGTCCAATCCTTTGGGATTTTGACAAGCTTCAAATGGAATTTACTACCACACAAGGAAAGAAATTTGTCCTCTGTGGTGCTAAGGATCCAAAATTACAACTTGTCAACAATAAATCATTTGCTCAAATTGTTCAACAAGGTGCTGAGTTATGTTTCATGTCGATTGAGGATCACACTCCAATATTCTACATGCCTTCTTGCCAAGCTATTCAGGCCACATCTGCCCCTGTCACTATACCTGCTCCTATTTGTCATGTTATTGAGCAATTTACAGATATTTTCCAAGTTACATCTCAGCTGCCCCCTTCAAGGACTGAATTTGATCATAAAATACCTCTCAAAGAAGGTACCGAAGCTTTCAACCTTAGGCCATATCGTTACTCAATTGTGCAGAAAAATATTATTGATCAATTGGTAAAAGATATGATGGATCAAGGCATCATCCAGCACAGCAACAATCCTTTTGCATCACCTACTGTTTTAGTCAGAAAAAAAGATGGTTCTTGGCGGTTGTGTGTTGATTTCAGAAGACTCAACAGTCATACTATCAAGGATAGGTTCCCAATTCCATTAATTGAGGACCTTTTGGATGAATTAGGTGGTTCTTCCATATTTTCTAAATTAGATATGAAATCGGGGTATCATCAACTCAGAATGGCACCAGGGGAAGAACACAAAACAACCTTTAAAACACATAGTGGTCACTATGAATATTTGGTAATGCCTTTTGGCTTAACCAATGCCCCAGCTTCATTTCAAGCTCTCATGAACCATTTATTTGCCCCTTATTTGAGAAAATTTGTCATCATCTTCTTTGATGACATATTGGTTTATAGCCAATGTTCCGCTGATCATGAAGTTCACCTAGCACTTGTCTTCCAAACCCTTCGAGATAATGGTTAATTTCTTAATAGATCAAAGTGTCATTTTGCTACTGCTTGTGTTGAGTACTTAGGCCATTTCATCACTAAGGAAGATGTTTCAACCGACCCGTCAAAGATTTCTACCGTCCGCAGTTGGCCTTTGCCCAAAAACTTAAAACAGCTAAGAGGTTTCTTGGGATTAGCGGGTTATTATCGGCGTTTCGTGATAGATTTTGGGAAAATTGCTCAGCCCTTGACAGATTTACTAAAAAGGGACAATTTTCATTGGAATCAACTGTCCACCAATGCCTTTGAAGCTCTCAAACAAGCCCTCACTTCAGCACCGGTATTACAATTACCTGATTTTTCGAAAAAATTTATTGTCGAAACTGATGCTTCTGGTTGTGGTTTAGGGGCTGTCTTGATGCAAGACAAAACATCCCATTGCTTACATTAGTAAATCTTTGGGTCCGAGACAACAAGCTTTATTTGTCTATGAGAGGGAACTCTTAGCAATCATATATGCTGTGCAAAAATGGGGAGCTTATCTTTCACATGCTGCTTTTACCATTAAAACGGATCAAAAGAGCATTAAACATATTTTGGAGCAAAAACTCAACACACCGTTTCAGCAAGCTTGGGTGTCTAAATTGATGGGCTTTGAATTTGATATTCAATACAAAGAGGGAGTATTTAACACAGCAGCTGATGCTTTATCCAGAAAAGAAGGTGCTGAACTTTTAGTTTCACTACTTGATTCAAACATTCCAAGTTTGATGGATCAAATTAAGGCTTCTTGGGACTCAGATGCTACCTTAACCAAGATCATTTCTGAACTTAATGTGGATCCTCGCACACACTCCAAATTCAGTTGGGCTAAAGGAGAACTTAGAAGAAAAGGCAAGATAGTTGTTGGGAACAATGTTGAGCTCAAACAACAGACTATGCATTGGATGCATAATTCTGCAGCCGGTGGTCACTCTGGTAGGGACAGTACTTCAGCTAGAATTAAGTCCCTATTCTTTTGGAAGGGATTGGTTAAAGATGTTCAACACTATATTAGGAATTGCAAGATTTGTCAAACTTGCAAACCTGATCTGGCAGCATCTCCTGGTTTACTTCAACCACTTCCAATTCCATCACTCATATGGTCTGACATTAGCATGGATTTTATTGAAGGTTTACCCGCATCTTCAGGTAAACATGTAATCTTTGTGGTTGTTGATCGCCTAAGCAAGTATGCTCATTTCATACCATTAGCTCACCCTTATTCAGCACTTGATGTGGCACAAGTGTTCTTGGATAATATTTTTAAATTACATGGCATGCCTAATTCCATCACAAGTGACCGCGATCCGATTTTTTTGAGCCAATTTTGGACTGAATTCTTCACTTTACAAGGGGTAGCTCTCAACAAATCTACGGCTTACCATCCACAAACCGACGGAGAAACCGAGATTGTGAACAAAAGCCTCGAAACATATCTGAGATGCATGTGTGCTGAAAATCCTCAAGCTTGGTCCAAATGGTTGTCATTAGCAAAGTGGTGGTACAACACTTCTTTTCACTCTTCAATTCAGTCCACTCCCTTCGAGGCAGTATATGGCCAACCACCGCCTGTGAATTCACCCTACCTTCCCGGTGAATCTACAAATTTGAGTGTTGATCGCTCTTTGACTGCTAGAGAAGAAGCACTTAAGTTGCTCAAGTTTCATTTGTTAAGAGCTCAGAATAGAATGAAACAACAAGCTGACAAGCATCGAAGTGATGGACAATTTTCTATTGGGGATTTTGTGTTCCTCAAGTTACATCCCTACAAACAACACTCATTGAGGAAGACCCAATTCCACAAGCTCCTCCCAAAGTATTACGGCCCCTTTAAAATCTTGGACAAAATTGATGCAGCAGCATACCAATTGGAGTTACCTAAAGATGCTGAGATCCACAATGTCTTTCATGTTTCCCAACTGAAGCTATGTCATAATCCAGATGCAGCAGAGGTCCATAGCATTCCAGGTTTCATGACCAAACCTCCTGCTCGAATTCTTGAAAGCATCTTAGATAGGAAGATGGTTAAAAGGGGCAGAGCTACTGCTACTAAAGTGTTGGTCCAATGGAAAGACACCCCTCCGGAAATGGCAACTTGGGAATACTATTATGATTTGTTGAAGCGCTTTCCTAACTTTCACCCTTGAGGTCACGGGTGTTCTTGAAGAAGAGGGTATTGTGATAATATAATTACTATCACTAATTAATAATTTGCTTTAATTACTTAGACTTGTATTATGTTTTATGTTTTGTCCTATTCTAGCTAGATTATTCCAATTTTAATGAGCTGTATTGTTGGATAAGGATGTAGGACACTTGTTATTTTTGTTGACCTGTAGTGGTGTGGTTTTGAACCGTTGTAGCCAGGTTCTATATGATATAAACTTTCAATCTACCAATAAATTTTGTAAAATTCGAATTCGGTAGATCACTTGGTCCACGGCATTAGCCATAAGATTAAATATGTTTTGGTACTTATAAAATGATGATATTTTAATTTTAGTCTTTATTTATTTTTAAAAAATTATCATGCACTTAATGTTGGTCCTTACTATTAAGACAATTTGTATTTTTGAATTATTTTTTCATAGGTAAGTATAATGTATGTTTATAAAAAAGTTCATCAAAACAAAATGAATTCCAAAAGTTCACAGATTTACACTTGCACAAAGTTCAATGTCAGACATCATGAAGAAAATACTAAATTTTCACCATTCTTCCAGTCTCTAATCTTTGATTCTTTTAGCGTCTTTTAAAAAACTAAAAGTACAATAAATGATGTATTATGAGTTGTTCCTTTACAAACAATAAAATCATCAATTAAATAAATTTTGTTCTTTTTAATAAAAAGTAAGAGTAAAAATAACTTAACATTTTAATATTTATTATTTCTTAATCTAAGTGTGAAATTCTAAAAGAACCAAAAAATTTGAGACAAATAAAATATATGTTTCATGCTTGAGCGTCTAATGCGAATAAAATTTGGCCACACCAAAAATAAATCTTAGATTCGTCCCTAGCAGGAGTGAGAGTTTAGATGGAGAACGAACCTAAATTCAGAAATTATCATCTTCAATCCCACTCATCCTACAACAAATTGCAAGTATTCAACACCAATATTTTGATTCAACTGTAGAAAGATACAGGTGCTACCAACACCATCATCTTTTCTCTCAATATCACCACCACAAACCACATTTTTTAACCTCATCATCTATTTGTTACCATCAATAATCATCTTTTCTCGCGTTCGCATCTGTTCTATTTCTAACCTCTTCTTCGTTTGTTTTTATACAGTATATTTGAAGAGAACACTCAAATCACAATCCTTGTGTGATTGCAGATTTGATGAAAGATTTCAATTTTTTCTATTTTTTTGTGTGAATCTTGGGTTGTTGTTATTGTTAGAGTTTGAAAAAAATGGTTGAAGTTGCTGGGTTGTGGTTTGAGTTCATGATTTTTGATTATTTTTTAAAGTTACTAGATTTTGATAGAAAAGTCTCATAAGTCTTAGTTCAACTGATAAAAATTTATCGAAATTGCAAGGCATGGACGTCATGGCCGGAGTTCGAACCCCAGCTCTCTCACTTGTGTGAGAATTTTTTATATTTACTTTACCAATTCCTCTATGTACCAAAAAAAAAAAAAATTTGATAGAAAAAAAAAGTAATAAAATGAAGAGATATGAAAGAAGAAGATTTCTTTTTTTGTTATAATAGAGATTATGAAAGAAGAAGATGAAGAGATATAATTTTGGGTTGAGTTAATATGTTTTTCTTTTTTTGTTTTTTTATTAATATTTTTTGTCTTTTTATTTAATTTAAATAATAAAAAAAGTGATGACATGGAATCTTATTTTGCTTATGTGGAACCTTATTTTGCCACATGTTCTTGCCATATAAGTATTTTTGTTGCCAACTAGGTAAAAAATGAGGTGGGGGACCAAAAGTGAAAATAAAAATAAAAATAGAGGACCAAAATAGTATTTGATTTTAAAATAGGGGACCAAAATCGCACATCTTACAAAATAGGGGACCAAAAATGCAATTAAGTAAAAAAAATGCAAATATAATATTGATGTGTATCATTCGTTGAAATTTGAACGTAGATGTGGAAATAGGTCAGACCGGCCTACGAAGCCTTAAGGCCTTGCCTACATAGGCTCAGGCCAGCCTATATTTTTAAATAGAGCAGACCAAAGCTTTTTTATAAGCCTATTTAGTCAAATAGGTCAGGCTGCAAGCCATTAAAAAAACCTTCTTAGCCTACTAGGCCGACATATTTAAGTTAATATTAATAATGTTTTTAATAATATTATTATTTATATATTAAAATTTGTAATTTCATTAAATTATATATTTATTAAATTTTTCAGTAGTTTAAGTTTATTAATCTACATTAGTTTTTCACGTATATAAATGTATTATTATATATTAAAATTCAAATATGATGATATATATAGTTAAATTCTCTAAAATATCATATTAAATATAAAAAGGATGTTGGTTTATTAGTTCATAAGTATTTTTAAAAATAAATATAATTATTTATTTAAATATGTTCATGTAAAATAAGTTTTTAAACAAGCTAACATGTCATATAAGGCTTAGGTTTCTCTCCCCACTCCCGTCGTTCTTTTTCACCCTCCAGAAATCCAATTTTACCCTCGAAAACTTCTGTAAACGCGTACCGAAGTTTTGTCAATATTGAAAAACAAGTGTTTTATATCGCTAAAAACTTCGGTACGCGTTTACCGAAGTTTTTTTCAAGGTTAAAAATGGAAATCCAGGGGTGAAAAAGAAAGACGGGGGTGGGGAGAGAAACCTTCTTCAAAAGGTCAGGTTCAGGCCTAAAAAATAAATATATGATAAGCGGGTCAGGCTCAGACCTTCTATTGTTTGACAGGTCAAGCTCAGGCTTGACAAAGCCTAGTTCGACCTAACATATTCCCACCTCTATTTAAACGTATCAAATCTGAACAGAGTTTGATAGTTTTGTTTATTTTTTAACAGCGTGTGATAGTTTTTTTTTACACACACAAAATGATATTCATTCAATCGACAGAATACATCAAATACAACCACATATTCAACTTCGCTAAAAACGTAAAGGATGAATCTGCGAACAAATTCACAGCATCCGAGTTAATAGCATACAACGACAAAATGCTTACTACAAATAATATGATAAAATTAAAATCATTGGAATATCCATGCTTCCGGATCTGCAAGACTGCAACATTGATGTCCAAATCATTGATTGAATCTGTAATTGGCTGAAGATAATCTTTCGAGAAGAATCAAATGAACACCGCAACAATACGAGAAATCAAATAACGCCGCACAAGACGACGACTCACACAACGCCGCACTTAGACGACGAAATTACACAACAAACACAAAATAAAAACTTAATCTATGTGAAAATCACTTATTTATATTAAAAATAATAATAATAAGGTATAGAGGGGTGATTCTAGGCCAATAATGACCCAAAATCACCTTTCTATGATGAACAAAGAGACCTTAAAAACAAAAAAAAAATATTTTATTTTTTTTTAAAAACTAGGGCGGCTGTGTGTTTTTTCAATTCACAGTCTGTGATAGTTAGAATGCATTATGCATAGAATAGATATCATAATAACGAGAAATGATCCTCTCAATTTGAAAAAAAATTAAGGAAATAAAATGAGATTTTAAACCATTAAATTATAAATATAAAATAATATTTAAATTAAAAAGAAATGAAAAAAAATTGATTAATAATTAAGATGTAAAAATTTAAAAAAATTGAAAAAAAATAAATTAAGAGAATTCATTCTGTGTAATAACGGTCCTAGTCCTATAAAAGCAACAAAAAGGGGCTTCCAAGAAACTTCAAATCACAGAGTTCACATATAGGTCAATAAAGTTCACAATAAGTCAATAAAGTTCACATATACTATTAAATAAAATCTTTCATCTTCTCCTTCCTCTCTCACACACGTCTAAGACAATTATTTCACTAGTTTGAACTAGTAGTATATATATATATATGCACACTACTGTGTTTGGGTAATATATGTATCTATGCTACTGGATTCATTGTTCTACTCTGTCTTACCATCTCAATTGTGTTCTGCTCTGCTCGATCCACTATGTCTACGGCAAATTATGGAGACCAGTCAGGTCGTTTCACCTACGATGTTTTCCTCAGTTTTAGAGGGGAAGACACGCGTCACGGTTTTATTGGATATCTTCATGATGCGTTGCGGCAGAGAGGAATCAATGTTTTCGTTGATTATACGAATCTGAGAAGTGGGGACGTCATAGCACCTTCAATTTTTAAAGCCATTGAAGAATCTAAGATCTCAGTTATTGTTTTTTCTGAAAATTATGCATCATCTGTTGGTTGCCTTCATCAACTCGAGGCGATCCTCAGATGTACGGAAATAAATGACAATAAAATTGCTTTCCCAGTTTTTTATCATGTTGATCCATCTGATGTACGACATCAAAGAAATAGTTATGAAGAAGCCATGGTTGCTCATCAGAATAGGTTTGGAAAAGACTCAGAAAAAATAAAAGCATGGAAAGCAGCATTATCTGAAGCTGCAAATTTGAAAGGCCGCTACATTAGCGGCACTGGGTATGTAACTACAATTCTGTTCTTATATTATCTTTGTTTTGCCTCAAGGTACCTAAAAAGTGCATTTATAAACTAAATTGATTTTAATCTGGACCATTGAAACATTTAATTGCCGCATGGCAGACATCTATTAAAAGGACTGGATAAAATGGAGGATAAGAAAATGGAGTGAATCCAGATTCAGTTTGAAGGTGTGAGATAGGTTCTATTTTCGAGAGAGAGCAACACATAATTAAATGATATTATTTTGATTTTGAGAAATGCTATTCTGTCTCTAAAATTAAATCCTCAAAAACGAGAGAGAATCCAAATTTGTTAGTTTGAGTTTATAGTCTCACTTTTCTCAACTTCGTATCCAAATCAGTTTTAAGAAAATATAAAACAATCTGAACAGAAACTGTGCAAAAGATTAAGAAGTTATAACAAGAATAATAATTTAACTCATGGTTTACATTTTTCTATTTAGATTCAGTTTGATTTTGTTGAAAAGGAACGCAAACTATTAAAATAATATTTTTGTGCTTGTTATTCCAATGGTCCAATTTATGTTACTAGAATGAAACAAATTATGTTATTAATGTTAAAGTAGAGATACCAAAGGAAAAAGAGAACAAAAGGTGACTAGGGTTTTACTCAATAACAATACTTTAATATTACAAAAGATTACAAGAGAATATATATAAAACTTAATGGACTCTAAACTAATGAACTTTAAACTAACGGACCCAATAACATTGCCTATTATTATCTAACAATTAAAACAAAAATGGATTGTACTTTTACAGGTTCGAAATTGATCATATTAAAGAGATTGTTAAAGAGGTCGAAGCTAGGCTAGCTCCTAAACCTTTTCAGACTCGGCAAAAGCTTCTTAATGCCGACAACATCTGGAGACTAGTTGGTCTTGTGTCAAGTTTAGTTGGTCTGTCATGCTATGGTCTAAGCCCATCTTTCAGTCGTTTATTTCGAACATGGAAACTTTTCAAGTTCATTCTTTATGGAGTTTTGTCCTTAGTTCTCATTACTACCATATTTATTGCAAAGAAGCCGCCACCAATTGCAAAGAAGCCACCAAGTTCCAAATGGTATGGTCAACCCAAAATTTACTTGAACTTTGCGGTTTTGATGATCATGTCAGTGTACACATTCTACTACGACAGAGCCGTGAATGGAAAACCTGACATACTGAATGTATTTTCGAATGCTGCATTTGTTTTAGTTTCATTAAGCTTGCACAAACTTTTTGGCATTGGATCTGAGATTGGTGTGTTCACTTATTTCTTAAGTTGCTTTACAGTTCAATTGTTCACCATTAACCAAATATATATTATTATTGCCATAATAGTTGGTTGTCCACTCTTTGTCATTCATTCTTCTCCGAACTCCCAACCGGAGGTAGATAGTAGAGGTCGTCCTTCTTCTCTGAATTCCCAACCGGAGGTAGATAGTGGAGGTCGTCCTTCTTCTCTGAATTCCCAACCGGAGGTAGATAGTAGAGGTCGTCCTTCTTCTCTGAATTCCCAACCGGAGGTAGCTAGTAGAGGTCGTCCTTCTTCTCTGAATTCCCAACCGGAGGTAGATAGTAGAGGTCGTCCTTCTTCTCTGAATTCCCAACCGGAGGTAGATAGTAGAGGTCGTCCTTCTTCTCTGAATTCCCAACCGGAGGTAGATAGTAGAGGTCGTCCTTCTTCTCTGAATTCCCAACCGGAGGTAGCTAGTAGAGGTCGTCCTTCTTCTCTGAATTCCCAACCGGAGGTAGATAGTAGAGGTCGTCCTTCTTCTCTGAATTCCCAACCGGAGGTAGATAGTAGAGGTCGTCCTTCTTCTCTGAATTCCCAACCGGAGGTAGCTAGTGGAGGTTATGTTACTATTATCATGCCTTCTTGAATCAACTTTGACAAGTGTTGTAGCAATATTGTATCTTAATTTGGCTTTTTATTATCATGTGTTCTATAATATGAAGTTGTCAATTTATTTCTGGACCCTAAAGAACTTTCCCAACATATTTATGTATTACAACAAAACTTTTGATTTTGAAAATCGACCCTAAAATGAGGTGTAAATTTTGTATGCTAAATGTGTAAGAAGGCTTTTGAATCAAAGGTTTAGTCGATGAACTGGGTATGAATCAATATTCAATTTGCAAACATTGTGATAGTCAAAGTTTAATGCGAGAACAACATTCAATCGCAAATTAACCAAATTCATAACGGTTTTCAAAATCCCCCTACCTAGTTATTGACATGACAATATAACCCATGCAACTCGTCCCCAAACTAAATTGACTGGATTTGTGTTTAAGTTTGAATTTTTCTTGATTTTAAAAGAGGGAATAAGGCGGATAATTGGGACATTGATATCCACTCCGAACTCGTCCCCAAACCCGCCCCACTTATATCTAATTACATTTTACCTCTCTTAAATTATAAATCCTTAAATAAAGTCGTAAATTATATTGTGTTTTTATTTTGTAGATAATGTGCCATAAAATCAATGTTTTTTTGGTTTCTTGGCATGTTGATTCAAATAAGGCTTGTTGTGATTCATGAATTTCGCGTTCCTGTTTCTTTCTTCATGGGTTGATTCAAATCATAGTATAAACCTTGTTGTTTTTTTGTTTTTTTGCATATAAATCAGCTTTTTTTATATATAAAAATCAGATTTTTATTTCATTTGTTACATCACCAAAAGAGAGAAACTTAATGGCTAAGGGTTGAGAGTTTAGAGTGAGAAACTATGGTTGGAACTTGGAAAACACAATCTAATTTGCTTCTAGATAGTGATTATGTGAGAGGTGTTCCCTAATTCTTGTTGTCTTAATCAATTAAAAAAAAAAAATCAAATTTACAAATTATTGTTTTGCTTCGAGAGATAGTGATGTAGAGGTATTTTGTTAAAAATCAAATTATTATTTTGCTTCTAGATAGTGATGTCAGAGTAGCTAGTATATTGTTATATTTATTAAAACCAACATTTTTCTTACAATTATGGAAAGAAAAAAAAATTTACAAATTTTTTTTAAAAAAAAAATCACAACCAATCATCAGATATAATATGATTTTTTTGGTCACGACATATCATTTTTCCACTACTAGAGTACTTCTACTAGTAGTTTGTTTATTGCATGCTTCGTATATCAATCATCATTTTCAAACGCGCCGTAGCCACGGTTTATAAGCAAGAGTAGTAAACTACCAAGAAAGTCACTACCATAAAAACAAAAAAAAAAACTACCAAGAAAGTAACATCAAGACCGAAAAACTCACAAGTCAACAAAACATTTTCGTTGCTATAAATAACTTATCATAATCTTACATCATTTCATAATGTTTTCTTTCTTATGCAACCATAATTTGTCCGTGTAAATTTTTTTATATTGTCTGTTCTATCATCTTTAATCTCGACAAAAATATTAAAAATATTATATGAAGTTTGATAAGAAAAAAATACAATAAAAGGATTATACGAAAAAGTTTAACAATAAAGAATACAATAAAAAAATTATATGTTTAGCTCAATTGGCCAATGCCGAAATTGCTAGGTCGGACGTTATGATCCAGGTTCGAAGTTGGGACCTCACAGTTGTGTCTGAGTTTAATTTCAATGGATTATCATAAGACAAAAAAAAAAATTATTAAATTTAGTCATAAAAGAAATTAGGACAAAGTGTAATCTTAAATTATCAAAACTACAAATGAAAAAAAAACGGATGGAGTAATAATTCAAAGTATGATTATTCTTTTTTCCTTAAAATAATTTTCATAGGAAGATTCAAAAATAATTTTTATTAATTATTAATTATGGGAAAGAAGAGAGAAAGAACAAATAAAATGCAATATGAATTTTATTTTATTAGAATAAATAGAAATAAAATTTTAAAATGATAAAAAATTTATAATTTGGAACAATAATTTTTTTAATTTATTTCTTAAAATTAAACGGTAAAACATTTTATAAAAAAAGAATGTAAACGTGTAATATTACTTGTACAACTATTTTATTTAACTTTTGTAACAAAAGAGTAACAACTAAAGTGCCAATCTAGAAGTAACCTTTTTTTACTCGGAAAATAAAGAATAAAATAAAAAAGGTTATTTATTCAGCGTGTAGTTTGCCGCCAGTCACATGATGAATCCCTCACAAACCAGGTCGGAGCGGCACCGTCAAAAGAGATCAGAGAGGCGTCGGCGCCGCCGTCTGGAGAAAGCGACAACGACATTATCTCTATCCGATTATCTTATCAAAGAAGTGTTGTCCTTCCTTCCCATCAAAACTCTCAGTCGACTGAGATGCGTAGCAAAGTCATTTAACTCCTTCATCTCCGATCGCACATTCATCAAATTGCATCTTAATCGATCTTTACGAAATAGGAACCTAACATACGTAAATACCAACTGGAATTGCTGGTATGGTAGATATGCTAAGATAGCTGATTGGTTGTCCTTCTCCGTTGTTTGTATGCTCGACAACCCTCCAATCATCAAAACAATATATGATAATCCAAATGATGATGATGATGGGAATTGGGACAATCGGTATTTTATTGGTTCGTGCAATGGATTGGTCTGCTTCTTCTATCATTCTTATTCCAACAATGAGTCGTGGTTTCGTTTTTGGAACCCGGCCACCCGAGCAATATCAGATAAATTAGGGTTCTTTGTCGATAACCAAGGTTTCAATGGTAATTTCACGTCTGGGTATGATAATTTAAAAGACACTTTTAAGGTGGTGTGTTTCATTCCGGATACAACAAAAGTAAGAGTTTTCGGTTTAAAAGATAATGTATGGAGAAATATTCAAAATTCTCCTGTGGCCCATTGTCAATATTGTCCGATGAGGTTGAAATATGTGCATTTTGGTCATAGTGTTAATTGGTTAGTAATTTGCTATCACGATCCTTATCATAAGTATGATTACAGGAATATTAGTATTGAGCAATTTGTGATTATTTCACTTGATTTGCGTACCGAGACACATACTAAGTTGTTGCTTCCTCGAGGTTTCAATGAAGTGTCATTTCATATGCCAAATCTAAGTGTGTTAAATGACTATCTTTGTTTTTCTCATGATTTCAGACAAACTCATTTTATTATATGGCAAATGAGAGAATTTGGTTGGACTCAGTTTATTAAAATTAGTTATGATAATCTAAGTGGTCACTCGTACTCTAGATTGGAATTGGTTCCATTATGCCTTTTGGAGAAGAATAATACCTTATTATTGTCAGAAATGGGAAGCAGAGCACTTCTTTATAACTGGAGAGATACTAGAGCAAAATTCATCGATCAACCTTTGGGGCTCATATATGGCGAGGAGTATGTTGAAAGCTTGTTTTCATATTGTTAAACGTAAGTTCCTCTACATTGATTTACTTGTTTTGAATCTATCTTTTGTTAGAATCAATATTACATGTATGCTATATAATATGTTTTGTGATCATTTGCTTATGATGACTTTAGTTTTATTGTATTGTTGAATGATTATGGGTATGTTTATACCAAGTACATCGTTGTTGATTGAGAAAGCAAATATTATTTATTTCTATACTTTTTTTTTAACACTGAAATTTTTTATTTAAGGTACCTCATGGCACAAGACGTTCCATGAAGCCCCAAAGGAACCAGTACAAAAGCAGGTCACGTGGACCAATACAACAAACAAGCACCCAGGCTTGTGAACACGCAACAAAGAAAAAACATAAAAAGCCAAAGGCCACTAGCAAACTGTTACAGGAACCAAAGCCTATATCCATGACAGACAAAAACTAGCCACCCCATAACGCATACAACAGACGCAACAGCACCCCCAACCCACCGAAAGCAAAAAATATCACCTCATCATGCAGTCACCCGGGTCCCAAATCCATTCATACAAAAGGCAAGAATTATCCGCAACTTTGTTAAGAAACCTTTGCCAAGAAATGCGTTGTATACACTCCACCGTCGCTTCCACATCCCCGTTCACATTATTAAAAATCTTATCATTCCGTACCTTCCAAATCACCCAAACAAACGCTAACCACACACTTGATAAACCTTTTCGAATTTTCTTGTTCCGTCCACTACCCACCAGCTGGCCATAGGACATTAGAATATCACCGGGAAGCACCACCACCACTCCTAACCACCTATTAAGAGCATACCAAACATCGGCCACAAGAGGACAATGTAAAAATAAATGTCGCGACGTTTCCAATTCACTATTACAAAGAGGACAAAGCGACTCATCCCTATGGATAATCTCTCTCTTACACAAATTTTCTCTAGTCGGGATCCTATCCAACAACATTTGCCAAGCAAGAGCACTCACCTTTGACGACACCGCACTTCTCCATATATTCTTGAAAGCAAAACTTGCAAAATGAGATATAGTATTTTGAGGCAACAACAAGCCTTGAAGATAAACATATAGTGATTTCACCGTAAAGCCCTCCTCCGCATTCGGCTTCCAAACCCAACTATCCTCCTCTTCCCTAAGCACCACATTATTGACAACAAGTTCAAACTTGCGAAAAATGACTTCTTCCCAAGCAAAAAAGTTTCTTCGCCAAATGAACTCCCAACGCCACTCCCCATTCACCCAATTCCCCATATGTCGAATCACCTCTTCTTGTTAGAGCGAAATACTAAAGAGTCTCAAAAAGCGATTGATCACCCACCCAAATGTCTTTCCAAAAATTAATTGAGTTGCCACATCCCAATTTCTTAACCGCAATTTGGTTGAACCACCCCAAAAATTAATTTGATTGATCACCTTCCATTTTCGGTTTACAAATGTCCACCCATTTCACCCAACTAATCCTTCTCTTAGACGAAACACCACCCCAAAGAAAGTTCCGTTGTAGTTTCACAACTTCTTTCCAAACTTTTACCGGCATTTTCATGTAAGAAAGATAAAAAATTGGAATGGAACTTAACATCGCATTAATTAACACAATCCTTCCTCCCAAACTAACATACTTGTTCCCCCAAGACCCTAACCTCTTCTTCAAAACATCCAACATAGGAGCCCACGTACTTGCCAACCGTGGGTTAGCTCCCACCGGTAATCTAAGATATGTGAACGGAGCTTGCCCAATACGACAATTAAGAAACCCGAAAGCCATATGAAGAAAATCATGTGAAACATTCACCCCCACCAAGCAACTCTTTCAAAAATTTACCTTTAAACCCGAGACCAATTCAAAACCTCTTAAAATAGACTTTAAAGCCCAAAGGTTTTCAACCGTAGCCTTTCCGATGCACAAAGTATCATCCGCGTATTGAAGCATAGATAATGGCATACCACCCGTTCCAACATAAAAAGGTGTAAATCGGCCTCTATGCACTGCCTTCCGCATGAGGGCCCCCAACCCCTCCGCCACCAAAAGAAAAAGAAGCGGGGCTAAGGGATCACCTTGCTTCAATCCTCTCTTGATGCAAATTTGTTCCGTTGGACTACCATTAACCAAAACCGCCATACTTCCCCCCCACACACATGCCTTCATCCAAGCCCTCCATTTTGAATTAAAACCGAAACGGGCTAGCATATAATCCAAAAATCCCCAATCCACCGAGTTGTATGCTTTTTCAAAATCTACTTTAAAAATCATACACTTTTTCCGGGTTTTCTTGGCATAATCAATCACTTCATTCACCACCACCAAGTAAGGAAATCGTCCTATAATCCCCCAACACTTGAGGAGACTTAACTTTAGGGATTAAAGTAAGAAAGTAAGCGGAAAGACACTTCGGAAGGCACTCATTCCCATGAAATTGGTCAAACAAAATCCGAATCTCATACTTCAAGAGGTCCCAAAAATGTTTAATAAATGCAAAATTGAACCCATCCGGACCCGGACTCTTCGACCCGTCACACCCTTTAACCACTTCACTAATTTCCTCCATAGTAAAGATGTCCGTCAACATCTCTGCCTTGATATGGCATAAACGAGGTAACTCAATCCCATCAAGATTAGGACGGGACCACGCCAAGTTGTCGAAGTGATTCCGAAAAAAGACACAACCGCATCCTTCACTTGAATAGGTCCTTCCACCCATCCACTTTGATTCCTTAAAGCCACCATCTTATTTCTTCTAGACCGAGAGTTAATACACATATGGAAATATCTAGAATTCGAGTCCCCTTCCTTCAACCATTTGGTCCGTGACCGTTGAAATGCCATAGCATCTAAACTCTTGAGCATTCTCCACAATTCATCAAAGAGCTTCTTCCTTTCCACCACCTCTTCATCCGCCAAACCCATGGCCTCGCTTTTGAGATCAAGAGCCAAAATCTCCTCAATTAATCTTTGTTTGTCTCTTTCCGGCCTTCTATATGTAATCTCATTCCACTCCCTAATCCTCACTTTCAAGCCCTTCAATTTTTGGTTAAGGACAAATCCCATCCACCCCACTACCTCTTGATTAGCCCAAGTAGTAGAAACAAGATGCTTGAAAGCGCTATTTTGAAGCCAAAAATTGTTAAAGCGGAATGGTTTTAGACCCAAATCCGAAGAACTATATTTAAGCAAAAGCGGGCAATGGTCCGCCACATCACGAGCCAACACCCAAGCATTCGGAGCACCCCACACATCAAACCACGAATTAGAAATTAAAATTCTATCCAACCTACTCATTGCAACACCATTCGGATGAAACCAAGTAAAAGCTCTTCCAATAAGAGGCAAATCCACCAAATTTAAATTATCTATAAAATCATTAAAGGCCATTGAATCCGCCGAAGGTCCCCCACTCAAAATTTGGTTCACCCCTCTCCTTTCGTCACAATCCCGAACCGAATTGAAATCACCCAACACACACCACAATCCCTCTCCAAACCCCCTTTTTGACATAAGTATATCACTCCACAATTGACGTTTAGCTCGTAAGTTACACTTAGCATAAACATTGACAATAAAACATCTCCTAGAAACATCAACTATATCCAAACAAACTCCAACAAAATCATCACCCATGAAAGAAAAAATAAGAGTGGCTTTTACCTTATTCCATATAGACAAGATTCCACCACTATTGCCCACCGCCGGTAGGAAACACCAATCACAATTAGAAGATCCCCAAGGCCGATGAACAAAAATCTCCGATATAACTTCCATTTTTGTTTCTTGAATAGCTAAAAAGTCAAGACTTTCCGAATTCACAAGCTCACGAATCTTCCTCCGCTTCACTCTACTAACCAAGCCTCTAATATTAAAGGAACAAATAATCATTGATTGACATGGTTTTGTTCCCAAACAAGAAATTCATCGCGATCTCTTTGTTCAAATTCAACAACCCTGCTGACCGCCCCTTCCTTATCACCTCCAAATTGCATCCCCACGTCCTCAAGAATGTCAATGATATGCTTTGCCTGGCTTCTACCTCTATCAATACTTCCACCACCAGAATTGGAAGAATCAACACCTAACTGAGACGTCGCCCCTTGTTGAATTTGTAGACCTGAACTTCCTGCATCACCAACAGCAACCGTCGGACGGGACGTACCACTGCCACCATCAGAATGAAGAACCACTTCTAGCATAATGCCATTAGAATTCCGATCGGAATCGCCCCCACCATCGCCCCTAGTTGTGGAGCCTATAGGGTCAGACTCCATCGCAACATCCTTGCTCCTCTTCTTCGGGTCCTTGTTATTTTGCTTTCGAGAGGTACGAACCCCCCCTTTGTTTTGAACTGATTCTTGAAATTTCAAGAATCTGCTTCCATAGTGATAAGCTCGAGCCTTTTTCTTATTATTCTTTGGTTTCTTGAGCAAATCAGGATTAACTAGAACCCCTTCATCCAACCTCATCATGGTCCCCACATTATCATTAGAAAAAGATTCAATCTAATCCTGACTAGTCTCCAGCGAACTACAGCCCAGGTTCAAAGTGTTGTTCACAGGACCCAAACTACTACCAACATCCCCTCCATCACATGGATCACCCACTGCCTGCTTACCAAGCCCAACAAAAGGTATGTCAACAAACCTTGTTCTAAGAACTTTGGGCCTAAAAACATTAAGCCCACTAGAACTTGCACCCATTAACTCCTTTCCCCTTTCTGTAGCCCCCACCAAAATACCACCCTCTCCCTTTTGCAGATGAGACAAACTTTGCCTAAAAGGCACTTTCACCAACATTCCTTGTCCCTTTAGAGAATTGTCACTTTCAACTCTGTTCACTTCACATGATATCATTGTACCCTCCACCTCCCCGTTGACCCTTGAGCCACCCAAATTCAAATTCTTTCCCAAAAGGTTGGGGTTGGGATCTGACACCAAATTCTCATGCTTTCTTTCTAGTATCGTATCAGCAACTTGTTTCTCTCGAGGAAAGCAGCTGCCAACACCCAAAAGCGTTCGGTCATTATCAGACCACCCTTCATCGCTTCCTTCATCTAACAATTCTTCAACCACCGCCAACGCCGAACCGCCGTCGATCGAGCCTTTAAACGAGACCTCCTCACGTTCCGGAACACAACCTCTACAACACCGCCGGTCCTCCTCTCTCACCGCCCCTTCTCCTGAATCCTCCATAACCTTGATAATGAAGAGTTTTCCGAGTACCGAAATTGATATCGAAGAATCAACCAACTTCACGTTATCTGTAGCAATTCTAATCCTCGCCATATCACCCCTACCCATATTCCTGGTCAAAGAATCAACTTCCACAAAAGTACCAAACTTAAATCCTATAGTTCGAAACAGAGCATCACCCCAAGCATGGAGTGGGACTCCAAAGCACCTTAACCACGTTAAACGTTGGTTAGACTCCAAAGCACCTTAACCACGTTAAACGTTGGTTAGAAACAACCTCCGGCGACCATGGTTCGAATCTGTCGAACACAGTGCACCACCAACCGACCGTACCCACCACTTCTTCTATCTCCCCCGCCACCGTACTCCAAAGCAAAACCTTTCGATGTCCAAGAGAAACCACCTTCAGATTGCTATACCCGTCCATAGTAAAATTGTTCTGGATGATATAGGGTTCATGAGGTTCAGCCAAGAACCCGACGTAAGCTCCTTTCAACTTAGACATCATCTAACTTTCTACCTCCACCTCCCAAGTCGCCTCTGACACACCTACCGTCACCGCCTGGTTGTCTTGCACCTCTGTCATGTTATCAACAAGAGCTAAAGCTTGTTTAAAAGATTTCCCAGGTGCAACGCTAGCTGCCCCTGCCTTACTAGTTTCCGGAGCAAGCAGAGCAGCTCTAGCTTCCCCAACCTCGCTAACTTCCGGGACACCCTCTTCCTTCCTCCTCCTAATCTCTCCTTTGGCGAACCACGAAATATTGACCCACAGCTTGAAGCTGTCGAACCATATATCGCTCAACACAGACTGTAACTCCTCAGCATCAGCAACCTCTCTATATTTGACAAAACCAAATCTTTTCCCTTGCTTGTTAAGTTTCTTCGGGATAAAGACTTCTCCTATCCGTCCAAACCTTCCAAACTCATTCCATAAATCTACCACCGTAACACCATCTAGAAATTTGGTAAAGAAGAAGCTTGTAATGTGTTGTTCCAACCTGTGGACAAAACCCTTGCGCCATTGGGGTTTTCTCCCTCCCACGTTCGTCCATTCTCCCTCCTCTCTTTCTCTCTCTTCTTTCTCTCTCATACTTTCTATATTTATTTCTATACTGATCATGATGTTTCTTTGTAATCTAATTTTTAATAGCATAACCCCATGTTTCCTGTGGTGCAGGCTTGTCTTCATGGTGGCCCAGTTGAAGGGTCTTGCCGCACAATTCAACGTTGGCCAGCTCCCTACCAATCATCTCTAGTTAGATTAACGAACTTTTTTTTCCGCCTCTTTCTGACATTTTTGTATTATTTATGCCTAAATAGGAAGTTATTTGGTTTCAACTCAGATTTCTTTGAACTTGTTTTAAATTTATCTTGGATTCATGCTAATATATGTGATGAAAGTACAAGTTAAATATGGCCCGAGATGAGTGCATCTATTTGTTAGTAGGCCCTAATGCAGATTTCTTGATGTATCATGTATGTAATAAAACAATCATGGTCAACTAATTTCATGCTATGATAACCCACTAATTTTTCACTATTACACTAAAAAAATGCTTTCGAGTTCAGAAGTCAAGTAATTTCTGAGTTGCCTTCAGATGATCTTTCAAGTTGTAGATCTCGGTATCTTGTCGGTGAAGACAACTTTTCGAACCTTCTTGTGTGGAGCAACTTGCCATAAAATGAAAGGGTTAATTGATTTAAGTAGTAATATGAATTCAAATATCATAGAACTCATATCTGTTTTATAAGAAGAACCTGTTTCGCAACGTAATCGTGCAATAACGTCCATTGCAATAACTCCATACCCATCGGACACAACATCTTCTTTGCCTCGTAGTGACGATTTGGCAATTTGTTACCTTGAGGGAGCATTTCACACAACAACTCAAGCAGTTCAGTGAAACTTTTATCTGTCTATCCGGGATGCAGCGGCTCTTTATTGTCACTACACAAAGCATCATACACATGGGCACGTTGAAAAGTCTCTGGTCCAATATCACGAATCATATCCTCTAGCTGATTGTCCATGTCTACATCAACTACCTCACTTTCTGACACATTTGGCATGTCGTTTGACGATTCACCATGCCATATCCAATTGGTATACGTTTCGCAAATGCCCTCACAAACAAGATGATTTCGTATTTCATCTATTAAAATTGTCGGCGCTCTATTCAAACATCTAACACAAGGACAACATAACTTTCCATTATTATTAGGAACTCTGTCACAAGCATATTGAAAAAAATCTTCCATTCCTTTCTCGAACTCGTCACTCAAACAATTTGCTTTCATCCAACTACGATCCATAACTAACTACTTCTAAAAAATAAACACCAGTCAAGATTAAGGATGAAACAAGGACAACTTCACTCTAAGTGAAGCACATGCTTGAGGAGGTTAAATTAAACCACTCTATTTTGTGATGGTGAATAGAAGATGCGGAACAGCGATGATGATAGAATTTTGAAACGGAGAACATCATTGAATTTCGAGAGAAAAGTGCGGCAGAGTTGGTACCGGATAAGGCAATTCTGTCACAAGCTAGCTAGCTACATAGCCACTACTATCAACAAAGGAATCATTGCACAAAATGTACAAAGAGCGTGAAACAAAGAGGTGTCTAGCTATATAACTACCACTCTAAACAAAAGAACCATATTATGAATTAATTTTTTAGTAACTTTTATTGACATTGCTGATTTTTAACTATGATTTTTGTTTTTTCAGGCACACTTAATTGTTCAACCATGACAATGATACAATACAATAATGTACACATGTGTCATATTAGCAAATCACTAAAAACAAATTTAATGTCTAGTTGCAACAAGCCATATTTAAAAAGCATTCTAATAATCACTAAATAACACAATGCATATGTCTCACAATTTTGTCATTCATTACAAAATTATCACTAATATTGTTACCCAACCCTTCCATGACCATAACTAATCCAAGCTACAATGATCTAGTACAACTTATTAACAACACTCTTAGCTACTTCTCTAATTAATAGGAAATAATAAGGCAACTTTTTAAAATTTGAATCATGAGTACTATGGAGCCACTTGAAAAAAGCATAAGGCAAGCAAGAAACAAAATAATGGGCGCTAGTCCATCCCCTTACAAATGGAAACAAAACCAACAACAAGCCTAATAACAAGGAGCAACATCTAACAACAACAATCACATACATGAAAAGTTCCCAAAAACCAATAAAATTTCAAAAATCCAGCAAAGTAGAAATTGAAATTAAGTTACGGTTCAAATTACATACTTATGAATTTAGGGCCAATTTGTAGGGATAGAACAGATATCTTGGCTGGTTAAAATTTTTATGTTTTCTGAGTGAAACGCAATGATAGAACGACGGCAAGAAAGTAGAGTTTCTAGGCAGCGTTTGCATAGAGAGAAGAGACTATCAAGTTTGTAGTGAGAGAAAAGTTTTGGTTCGATTGCAGTGAGCTAGGGTTGTCGCATGTTTGCAAAGTGAAGAAGAGAGGACTGAATTGGTTCGTGTATGAAGGGAGAAGAAGAGAAGTTTTTGCTGTTTTTTTAGACTAAAGGACTTTAATAATTATTTTATTTAACTAAACGTCTGTTTTTTTTTTAATATGAGAAAGTTTATTTTTTTGTCATGGGTTAGATTCTCTCATCATTCATATTAAAATTTAATTTGTTGGATGTAAATAAAACTTCTTAGGTTAGACGCGGGACACCTGACTTAACAAATATACTTCTTAAGTCAGTTAATTAATACAAACGACTAAAACAATTTAATATGAATTATAATTTTTTTATTTAATCTTTTTTAAGTCGAGTTTAAAAACAACCGACCTAACAAAGTTTTCAGTATTTACGGGATTGCCACTACGTGAATTGTTAAGTCGGGTGGCTAATCTAACTGACTTAAACATCTTTCTATAAAGATATTTTTATAGTAATGCCCCTAACTCGGGTGCTGACTACGCCACTGAATGCATGAAATAATAACATTTGTTAGACTGACTCTACCAAATGGGAACCTCTTAATAAAGTTATCTTTAGACAGACTCTAATGTTATGGGGCAGCTGCTCCATAGAAAAATTTCCACTATCAAGTCAGGTTAACTTTTTCTTTTTTGTTATTATACTACTACGTCTTCTGCACTTTTGTCAACAAAAAAAGAAGAAGAATACCTATGCGCGTGCTTTGTGAAAAACGTGTAAAAAAATTAATGAATTAAAATCTGATTATGGTTGTTGTACTTCAGTTCACATCTTATCTTTCTCATTACTTTTTTTTCAAGTAATCTAGTGGCTAGAAAATTCAACTTAAGGGTCCGTTTGATGTGCAAGATAGTGAGACGGAATATGATAAAATTATTCTATCATACTTCAATCCATTGTTTGGTGCACTAATAGGAAATGATAAATTAAACCTACTCATATCCTATCATATTGCTCCTTTGTTATTTTAATCCTTAATTTTTGGTGGGTTAGCAATAGGATAGTGAGGCACCTTCTTCGATTCCCACCGCAAGCAACTTTATACATTTATTTGTGAAATTTGTTTTTTATGTTATACACATTATTTTCGTAACATTTTAAAACATTTTTTTTTAATATTCCTGTAAGTTATTTTACACTTATTTTAAAACATTTTTATGCTACACACATTATCGATGTAAGTTATTTTACACTTTTCTTGTAATTTTTTTGTTGATTTTTTTTTTCGAACTTCAACCTTCTGTATGTTATTTTACACTTTTTTTTTGAAAAAATAGTCTTTTTCCTAGTTTGATTTTTGTTTAAAATTGTCTAATACTTTCATTACATATTTTATTTAATACTAATTAAAAAATCTCACCGCCAACAACTTTATACATTTATTTGTGAAATTTGTGTTTTATGCTATACACATTATTTTCGTAACATTTTAAAACTTTTTTTTTTAATATTCCTGTAAGTTATTTTACACTCATTTTAAAACATTTTTATGTTATACACATTATTGATGTAAGTTATTTTACACTTTTCTTGTAATTATTTTTGTTGATTTTTTTTTCTTTCTAACTTCAACCTTCTGTAAGTTATTTTACACTTTTTTTTTTTGGAAAAATAGTCTTTTTCCTAGTTTGATTTTTGTTGAAAATTGTCTAATACTTTCATTACATATTTTATTTAATACTAATTAAAACTATTTTTATTTTAAAAAAATGCATTTATTTTACAATAATAATTTTTGTATTTAAATATAACATGTGTCTTACTATCATGTCAATATAAAATGCATTTATTTATTCATGATAAATTAATGCTATCATGTGTCTCTTATCATATGCACACCAAACACATGACATGATATATGTTATTCTGTCACTATCCTATCCTATCCTATCATTATCCTGCTTTTTATCTTATCATACTCCTATCATATCATGTGCATCAAACGGGCCCTAAAGGTGAATAAGTGGAGTGTTCCGGGTTCGAACCCGGGCTCCTGCACATATAGTGCGATGTCTCTACCAACTGAGTCAAACTCACGGAGACATCTTTCTCATTACTTTTAGTTGTTGCATTTCATGGTTGAATTTTGATCTTATAATAATTAAGAAGTCAAGGAAACTTTTTTGCTATATAACTAACTGATCATAGTTTTAGTTTACTTACATATTATATCTTCCTTATCCTCTGTTGAAGGTCGGTCTGACTATTTGGAGGTCCGATTTAAATCTTAAAAATGTATCCTTAATAAAAAAATAAAAAGAATCATTCTTTATTTATATCATTATTTTTTACTTGATTGAGATTTTTTTCACCAAACATATAATTTTTTATAAACATTGATAACAGGGACGGATCCAGAATTTTTCAGAAGTGGGGGTATGATAATTTATTATAAATGTTTACAAAAAAGTAAAATATTATAATTAGTAATAAAAAAACAATACTAATAATTTTTTTAAGTAAAAAAAACAATACTAATAATTTTTATTAGTAGTCTAGTGTTTAGTATAAGTAAAAAACTTGGAGCTCGAAAAAAATTAGGGTTAATAAGTTGATTTATATTATTTCTCTTAAATTTTTTAAACATTTTAGTTCATGATTCTAGGTCTTTGCTTTTCTAAATGCACATAGTAGTAACAATATTTTAATAATGTACTATTAGTCTTTCTTTTTTTGACCAAATGTCCTAGTTTAGTTTGTTGAAGTGTCTAATAGTGGGTTTGTATGGGTACACTGCACTCTTATATGTGGGGGCATAACTTTAATATATGTAATTATTAGTTAAAAAATTATTTATGGTGTGAGGTCAGCTGCCCCCATTTGAACCAAGATAAATCCGTCCTTGATTGATAATATTTAATCATTATTATAAGGTCTCAAAATTAATCTATTGAATGCATTTAATATTTTATATAAAAACTAACAATACTGTACATAACTATATATTATTATAGGACCTCAAAATTTTGAATTGAGGCCTCCAAAATATTGATAACATTAATTAGTAATTAATCTTCAATAGTAATTGACATTTTTTTACAATGGGAAAGTAATTGACATTTTAATATGCATCGAAACCCAAAAAAACAAATTAATCTGCATTAACTATGACAAAAAATATTGTGGTACTGCTATGCCTATAAATAAGTTGCATCCCATTTCTTTCTTTCTTTTGGTTTTAAGTCTCATCCCATTTCTATTCTTAAACATATTACATATACATTTTTCTATTCATCAAAATATTACATATACACTTTAATTCTTCTAAAAATGTTTTTCCAGCATTTTTACCTCTCTTTTTATTCTCGATTCTTCTTTTTTCTCCTATTGACTAAATTTTATTGATTTGTTCTACCTTTTAATTTACGTATATTTATTCAAAAATAGAAATATGGAATGTTCTCCAAACAAAAAAGAAATATGAAATGTCAATTTAATTTTGTTTTGCTTGGGAGCCTTATTTTAAAATATTTATACGTGACTGATAGATTAATACATGAGAGCATTTTGTTTTGTTACATTTTTATGGGACCTATGTTATTTTTTATGTAACTTATTCGGGGCTTACTTTTTAAATTTAGATGGGACTATATTTATATTTATACGTAATTTATACGGGGTTTACTTTTTCATTTATATTTTATCTGCAGATGTGTAGAAAAGCTATGAAAGGAAAAAATTAAAACCAAGACGGTTATAAAACTTGACGGATCAATGATATTCTCTTCTTATTTCTTATTCTCATACAATTGGTGATTTCTTGAAGAGCTTTGAAGCATTTGTATGTATTGTTGCCGACTATATTATAGTTTTTCAATAAGTATAGTTGATTCTCTATTTCAAACTCTTGTCACTAAAATTGTTAATAAATTTATGTATTTCACAATGATTTATTCTAGGGTTAATAGGTCTTTACCACTCTGCAAAGAAGACGAGTTTTGTTTCCCCCCCTATAATTATTTTTTTTGAGATTACCCCTTGCAATGTTTTTTTATTTTTTCCGTAGTGTAATTTACCCCCTTGTCGAATTTTTTTTAAAAGGGGGGTAAAATACACTACGAAAAAAAGAAAAAAACTTTACATGGGATAATCTTAAAAACAAATAATTACAGGGGAAAAACAAAACTCGCCTACTTTGCAAGGGGTAAAGACCTATTAACCTTTGATTTTATTCTCGAGGGACAAAGATTTATTCGTCTATTTGAGAGATGATGGGAAATGAAGATTATCATATTTCTTATTTTAGTATGTGAGTCTTAATTTGAAATTTCATAACCAATGACCATGATTGTAGATTCATTTAAGTATTTTGTACTTATTTAGAAAATTTATGTTGTACTCTTCATGTGAAAAAATACAAATAACACAAAAAATGTGAAGTGTGCTTTTGATTCATAATTCAGTTATAGACATCATCATATTACACATATTGAACTAAACTTTGAAAAGTATAACCCACTCTATTAATGCGGATAACTATTTTTTAAAATTTATGCTCGAATCTATATTAAGACAAAATTCTGCGGGGACGCATTTTGTACTCATATATTAATACGAAGGCTATCACTTTTTTTTTTAGTTTTTACGGAATCTATATATTTTACTCATATGATGATTATTTTTTATTTAAATGAGAACCTATATTTCTCTTCCTACATTAATAAGGAATCTATTTTATTTTTCTAATTTATAATGTAGTTTATATTTCTACTCATGTTAGTAGGAAAACCTTTTTTTTTTTATTTCTACGAGACATATATTTCTACTCATACAGATATACAAATCCCTATTTTTTTTATTAAAAATATTTATGTGTATATATATTTCTATTCATATATTAATACAAAAGACTTTTTTTTTTGTGATTTCTAAAAGAACTTATATTTCTATTAATATGAAGACTTTTTTTTTTTTTGTAATTTTTAGAAAATCTATGTTTATACTCATATTAATACGAGGACTTTTTGTTTTCAATTACTACTTAAACTTATATTTCTTTTCATATATTAATACGAGATTTATTTTATTTATATAATTTATACCGTAGTTTATATTTCTACATACCCATATATTAATACGAGATTTATTTTATTTATATAATTTATACCGTAGTTTATATTTCTACGTACTCATATATTAATACGAAAACCTATTATTTTTTAATTTCTACGTGGCTTATATATTTCAACTCATACATCAATTTGATACATATTCAATTTGATAAAAAAAAAATACGAACTACAGAAATCTTCCCTAAGAAAATCTATGATACTACATAAATTTTACAATTAGTTTTTATCACAGAATGTTATTTTTACTTTTATCACAAAATGTTATTAATTATCTTCTATTAGGAATTAAAATTTTCAATTTAAAGTAAAATATATTATTTACAAGTCAATAAATTTATAAACGCATTTTTCTACCCGTGTTTGACACAGGTCTGGATACTAGTTTTAATTAATAACTAAATTTATATTTAAATAATAATTTAAATTTAAAAATATAATATATTATTATTAAAAAATTATATATATGCTGAAATTTTATTTTAAATTTATTTATAATCAATCATGATCTAACTCCAAAATTGAAAAATAATTTCACTATAAATAAATTAATTGCTATGTTTGGTCTTCCACTAATGCAAAATTGAATTATTAAAAAATCACAGTGGCCATAAACTTTTATTTGCATACCTACTAAAGATACTAATTTTTGTGTTTTTCGTCTTTCCAGCACATTACTTTTATTTATTTATGTATGGTACTTTCAATTCAAATCATCACATAAGATAGAAGCATATAGAAGCTGATTCAAACAAACACATGAAGCAATGTAAACTACCAAGAAAGTACCAAACTAATTAAGTAAACTACCAAGAAATATACATACGCGTGCGTGCTTTCAAAAGTAGTACTAGTAGCATTTTGTTTGCTATAAATAACTCTGATCATAGTATTAGTTGAGTAAGAAAACATTTGATTTCACAGCAAAATATAACAGTATACTACTTTCGTTCTTACCAACATACAAGAGTTGCATAACAGTTATGGCGGATCTAGTGAGTGCTGGGACTGTTGTTGAAATTTTAGTAGGGGGGATGGGAAAATATGTTCGCCAAAAATTTCAAAATGCTCGACAATTTGTTCCAACTCTTGAGATGAACGATCAAACATTGAAGGCATTGACTCCTTTGGCTAAACAGATTGAACATTTCAATAATGTGTTGGGTAATCCCAGAAAAGACATGTTACCGACTCACGTAAGAGAAGGTAAAAAGCTTGTAAGAGAATGCAAGAAGAAGCTTTCTCCATGGAAGTTTTTATGTTTTTCACATTACCAAACTAAGCTTAAGAACAAAGAAGAGGCACTTAAAAGACATTTGAATGTTGTTGTTCAAGCTGAGATAAAAAGCGATTTGCTGGAGGTTAAGACTGATCTGAAGCTACTTAAAGAGTTTTTTATGACTATGAGAATGAGAACGGATAATTTATGCGGTGATCAAATTCGGGGTTTAAGTGGTAGTAATAGTCAAATTTGGGGCTTGTGGGGTGTTCCTGAAGAGCCTGGTCAATTTGTGGGAATGGACCAGCCTTTAAATAATTTGAAGATTGAATTGATTAAGGATGGTTTCTCTGTTCTTGTTTTGACTGGTTTGTTTGGATCAGGTAAAACCACTCTTGCCAAGAAGCTTTGTTGGGATTCACAAATCAAAGGTACCAACTAACTAATTGTTACTTCTTTTATTAATGAACTAACTAATGAAAACAACTTATATAAGTATGACATAAAATCAATCTCATCTCATTTGGCATAATATCCAAACAATTTGATTTCATTGTATTCAGTTTTTGATTTAGAAAGTTATATTATGTTTTGACTAGGCAAGTTCGGTGGAAACATCTTCTTTATTACCATATCTTCAACTCGTCCCAGCTTGAAGAACATTGTAAAAACACTATTTCAATACTGTGGACTTAAGGTATCTGAGTTTCATAACGACAAAGATGCAATTAACCGACTGAGACTTCTGCTGAGTGCAATTGGGAAAAACCCAATATTATTAGTCTTGGATGATGTTGGGCCTGGCTCAGAAAGACTTGTTGAAAGCTTTGTTGAGATGTTAAAAAATCAAAGGCTAGATTGTAAGATTTTGGTGACTTCAAGGGAGGTTCCATTTACAAGATATAGCACCGCATGTGAGTTGCATCCACTTGATCATGATGATGCAGTGGCCCTTTTCCATCACTTGAATAACAGCAGCGAATACATGCCTGATCAAGATCTTGTCCATGAGGTGCTTTCTCTTCAATCCAACTTAATTTATCACACCAATGAGACACAAATTTATGTTTCTTTGTTATGTTCAATCTTCTACTATGCGATATTATAAACAAATTATTGTTTGAATAAAAACAACCTGATTAGTTTTCAGAGCTGTTTACTGACTTGGTTTTTTTTGTTGATAAACAACTTAATTACTGATTTCGCTTATATGCACAGATAGTGAAAGGTTGTAAGGGTTCGCCGTTGGCGCTTCAGCTCATTGCTGTATCACTCTGTGAGCTGCCTTTTGAGATGTGGCAAAATATGAAGGAATGTTTAAACAGTCAAACGATTTATGATTGTATTGAACAGTCCAATTTCGAGACGCATGTTCTCAACGGTGAACTAACAAGCCATCAAAGCGAATGGGAACTAGATGAGCAAAGACAGATAATTGAAGCATGTACTGATTGGTGGAAGCAGCAAGGAATCATAAGTCGTATGTACTCATTTGATTAAGCTTTGTATTATTTTTGCAACAATAGTTCATTTATCATTTATAAATACTTGGATTAATTTTGTGGCACAGATGGTGGCAATGGCATAATGAAGGACATAGTACTATGGAGGAGGAAGAAACTAAGTACAATGATTATTATTGCGGCAACAGTAACATGGGTGTTGATGGAAGTTTATCAATTTAACTTCCTCACTCTCATCTCATGGCTCACCATATTTGTTGTTGCTTCAATATTCATCTATTCCAATATGCTTTCACTTTTGGGCAAGTAAGCACCTAATTAAGCTTCCTCTGCTTCTTCTAATGCAAAAATCTTTGTTTTTCCTATTGTATGTAGTATGTATATACAAGATACAAACATATAAATGTCGCATTAGTAGACATTGGACTGAAATATCGGTGCTACATAGATAGCTAATCAATTTCCATATATCTGTAATTTTTTTTATTGTATGAAATTTTTTAGGGAGCCACAAAACTTGTTGAGGTTGCGATTGAAGGAAGAAACAGCTGTGAGAATGGCAAAGACAGTTCGAGCATGGATTGAAAAATCAATAAATTGGTTGTTGATTGTGAGCACAAAGGAAGTTTGGCCTGTGTCTGTGGGAGTTATGGCTGGGTTGTTGGTAATCTCTTATGTAGGAAATTGCATGGACTTCCTAACATTCATTTATATAGGTACATACATTAATTAATTAATCAACTTCTTCTAATAAGGAGACTATTTGCTATGCATTGATGGTATAATATTCTTTTCCACATGCAGCTAATTAAATCACATCCTAATGCCACTTTCATAGATTAGTTTTATGCCACGATTTGATTGGATGCATGCGTAAAAAAATTTCACACCATCAGTGTATACAAATTAAATATTTTAATAATCTATTTTTTCCCTCTTAATTGTTTGGATATTAAATTTTATTTTGTTGTATAGGTATATTGGCTGGTATGACACTTCCTGTAACTTATATAAGAAACGAGGACAAAATCAAAAGATCAAGATATTGGATGAATTTCTCCTTAAGTGGCAACCACACACAAAATAACGGGAAAAAAAATAGAAAAGAAAGAAAGAAGAAAACTAAAAGCCTTGTTAGGCTTGAGGGAGAAGTACAACAGAATTTTTGAGATTATAGATGAGAAGGCCACTAGAAAGATCAAAAGGAGAATACCAAATGAGAATGAGAAAGAGAAGAAAATAGAGTGATTTGCTATAGCTAGAAGTTTGCGTGCTATTAAATTAGGCCCAAGTAGAATTACTTATGTTAGGTGATGATTCATATTTTTAATAACTGATTCATATATATTATAAATAAAGCCATGAATAAATGAATGTAATGTACAAGCAAAATGAATGAAGAAATTAGTTTGTTAGTTTAGTGTAGTTTTTAGTCTCTTTTAACAATATCAAAATCAAAATCATCGATATGTTAGACCTAGTCTTCCTTTGTTTGGGATTTGAAGTTCACAATAGGGCAAACCTCAAACAAACTTACTGTCAGAGTGATGCCAAATGGGATGAAGAGAAAGTGGATCCTACAACTTTCAAGCAAATTGTGGGTTCACTAAGATATATGTACAATAGTAGGCTGGATATATACTATGCAATAGACTTGATTAGCAGGTTTATGGAAGATCCCAGAGATCACATATGAACACCATAGTCACATAATTCACTCCCAAGGTCGTGAACCGCGTACCAATTCATTCGTACCAGTTCGCAATTTATTTTCGAATTGGTTCGTTCAAATTCGTGAACCGGTTCACTATATTTTTTCGAATTGGTACCTACAAATTCGTGTACCGGTTCGCTATTTTTTCCGAATTAGTACCTGCAAATTCGTGTACCAGTTCACAATTCTTTAACTAACCTATTATTTGTCATATAATAAATAATAATAAGAAGGAAGCTCAAAGGATTGACTTTATTTACTTACAGAAAAAATAAAGGATTGGCTTTATTCATTCAATAAAGCAATAGAAACCGACTCAATTGTGCTATAGCGGATAAACTAGTTTATGTCCACTCAAATATTCGATTGCAATCGAAATTTTCTAAAAGTTATAAGAGTGGACAATATAAAAGTTGGGATGTGGATCATGATGAGTCTTATTTCAGAGATTCTTTAATGAGGGAACAAGATATGGAATTGGACAATAAAATGAGGAGGACTTCCACCAAGAGAGGAAAAAGGAATACAAATTGAGTCATAGTACTGTTTTGTTGTATGTTTGGTAATTAAAAAAATGTTAATTTGATATTTCAATATTTCTAAAAGTTAATTTTTATTGATGGTATTAATATTTTTTTATTATCTATTTTTTTTCTTAATTAATATTTTTTATATGTAACGTACCGAGTATTATATTTAAACGTACCGCGTATCGAATCGGCGTACCGACTCTCTATACCCCCCGCGTACTTAATTCTTTGAGAGTTGCGAACTGCGTACCTGAATTCGTACCGCGTACTGAAGTGAATTGCAAACCGTGTGACTATGATGAACACAGCTAGGACAATTTTAAGTACATAGCTGGTACACTTGACTTTGGAATTTTGTTTCCAAACTCTGCAAGGAATGTAAGGTCAGAAATAATTTGCTATTCGTATGCTGGTTGGTGAGGAGACATGGTAGATAGAAGGAGTTCCACTGGTTATTTTTCAAATTTCTAAAGGCGTCAGTGTCAAGGAAGCAGGCAGTAGTGACACTTTCATCTTGTGAGACAAAGTACATAGCTGGCTCATATGCAACATATCAAGTTCAAAAGCCAATCAAGTTGCACATTGATAACTAGTTCTACATGGTAGGAGTAAAAATATAGAGGCTAGGTTTCATTTTCTTAGAGAGCAAGTCAATCGAGGAAGCTTAGAAGTGGTTAATTGCTCAACTGGTACTCAAATTGCTGATGTATTGACAGAGGGTTTGAAAACTAACAGGTTTTTGAACTTAAGCAATTCACTTGGTGTGTTTCAAATTGGAAAATGATGTAAGGCGATTCTTATTGTAATAGAAGTTAGTTAGAAGAGTTTGTTCGGATAACTAACTCATAAGACAGTTGCCTTGTGTAAAGATGTATCTTAATCTCTTATGAATAAACACTATTCTCTCAATTTTCTCTCTTGTTATTCATTATTCAACCTTGTGTGTGTGTGTACTAGCTTATAGGCACAGATTGCGCTCATCAGTGTGTCTGGGCTTAGGTGCAGGTTGCGCCAGAACCAACAATGATAACAATTCGAATGAGGATAAACCAAAATTTAACATGCCTCAGAATGATGAAGTGTTATCTCATGATTTGCCTTCAGACCCTGTCACTAGTCAAATTCAAACAACTACCATACAAACTTCTAGTAGTTTCTAAAATATAATCACCTACTTATATTAGTTTCTAGTAGTTTATAAAAAATAGGCAATGATGGGGGTTTATGAATTAAAATACATTTCTGGTTATTCACTTATAGACAAGTCTGATAGATGTTCATGAAGAAGTTAAATGAGAAGGCTTTTCAGAAAAGGAAACAATTTAAGATGAAGAAGTTGAATCCAATTAAACGCTTATAAATTTATAATATAAACATTTATCATATAAGTGCTTATGTATAAGAGTTATTTCTTTAACAACAAATAAAATAAAGTCAAATTGTTTTCATATAATTGTTCTAAGTTGCAGTTTCATAAGTTATCCTGGAGAGTTTATGGATATGTCAAAAGTTGTTTTCATAAACTCAAATAAGCTTATACTAGTAGATAAGTTCAAATAAGTCAATCTAAACTTCCCTTAGTCAGTATACAATTGCATACTAGTTAAGTTACCCAAACCGTTGATGTTACTCACTGGTTTCACTTCTATGCACAGATAGTGAAAGGTTGTAAGGGTTCGCCATTGGCGCTTCAGATCAGTGTTGGATTACTCTGTCAGCACTCAGCTCTGCTTGTTTTATCATTCTTCATTCAATAATGAGTCATGGTTTCATTTTTGGAACCCGACCACCAGAGCAATATCAGAAAAATTAGGGTTCTTCATTAATGAGCGAGGTTTCACTGATAATTTCACATTTGCGAATGATGATTCAAAAGACACTTTTAAGGTGGTGTGTTTCATTCCGGAGAAAACAAAATTAAGAGTTTTCAGTTTAAACGATAATGTATGGAGAAATATTCAAAATTCTCCTGTGGCTCATCGTCAATATTGTCCGATGAGGTTGAAATATGTGCATTTTAGTGATAGTGTTAATTGGTTGGTAATTTGCAATCACAATCCTTATCATAAGTATGATTACAGGAATATTAGTATTGAGCAATTTGTGATTATTTCACTTGATTTGCGTATCGAGACACATACTAAGTTGTTGCCTCCTCGGGTTTCAATGAAGTGTCATTTCATATGCCAAATCTAAGTATGTTAAATGATTATCTTTGTTTTTCTCATGATTTCAGACAAACTCATTTTATTATATGGCAAATGAGAGAATTTGGTTGGATTAAAATTAGTTATGATAATCTAAGTGTTCGCTTGTACTCTAGATTGGGATTGGTTCCATTATGCCTTTTGGAGAAGAATAATACCCTATTATTGTCAGAAATGGGAAGCAGAGCACTTCTTTATAATTGGAGAGATACTAGAGCAAAATTCATCGATCAACCTTCGGGGCTCTTTAACGAACTTTTTTTCCGCCTCTTTCTGACATATTTGTATTATTTATGCCTAAATAGGAAGTTATTTAGTTTCAAATCAGATTTCTTTGAATTTGTTTTAAATTTATCTTGGATTCATGCTAATATATGTGATGAAAGTACAAGTTAAATATGGCCCGAGATGAGTGCATCTATTTGTTAGTAGGTCCTAATGCAGATTTCTTGATGTATCATGTATGTAATAAAACAATCATGGTCAACTAATTTCATGCTATTACACTAAAAAAATACTTTCGAGTTCAGAAGTCAAGTAATTTCTGAGTTGCCTTCGGATGATCTTTCAAGTTGCAGATCTCGGTATCTTGTCAGTGAAGACAACTTTCCGAACCTTCTTGTGTGGAGCAACCTGCCATAAAAAGAAAGGGTTAATTGAAGTAGTAATATGAATTCAAATATCATAGAACTCATGTCTGTCTTATAAAAAGAACCTGTTTCGCAACGTAATCGTGCAATAACGTCCTTTGGAGAAAGTACAGTTCCAGCCTTCTTAACCACAAATGCCACTGGAATCTCCCCAACGTCTTCATCCTTGGCACTGCTAGGGAAAGCTTGAACAAATTCATTGATAGTTCCTATCCTCAAAGGTGCTGCACTGCAAGTGAACTGTCTTAATTAAACTCTGCAACTTACTTTACCATGACTATTTGTCTTTTTCGATATCAATTTGTGTTTCTATTTTTGGAGGTATATGGAAATTGATATGTTTCAATCTTAATCAAGTTTCTTTTTTATTTATTTGTTCTTAATCAAGTTTCTTTTTTATCATCAATTGGCGGCAATGGAAAATGACATTTTGGTTTTTTTGTTTTGTTTCTTCTTCTCTGCAGCAGCGGTGAATAATGTTACAATAATAACCATTCTGGTACTCGAATGTCCGGATTTTGCCACAAAAACTCTCTGGTTCTCTCTTCAATTGTTTCTATCTTCTCCCTCTTTCTTTTTTATTCTGTAATATTTTCCTCTCAATTTGATGATTACATGTATTGATAGCATTTTATTCATTTAATTTGTTGTGCATTTCAATCGCAAGGTAAAAGAGAAGGATATGTCACGACAAAATTATGGTAATGACATCAGAAAAAAAAACTTGGGTCTTTGTGAAGGTAATTTTTGTGCTTCCTATTTGCAATGTCAATACATAATCATTAGTCAAATCAAAATATGTGTGTGTGCAAATATCCTTTTAAATTAATTGTTAAAACATCTTTGTCAAATTGAATTTATTGATGTAATTAAGTGTAACTGTAATATACCAGAATGGCTTAACATCAGTGTTTTCAATCAAAAACATTGTGTCACAAATTAGCCGTCACTAGGGACATAGATTGTAAATTTCTTGAATTTAATTATTCTGTATGAGTGTTAATATTTATTTTACACTAAAACTATGTTTATTATGGTACTTGACTAATATGGATAACACATACATTTTAAAAATATATCAAGGGGATACAGGATTTTGTGTTGCCTTTTTTCTTATTCATGTTTTAATCTTCACTTGCTTCACGGCAATAATAAGTAACTGCATCAAGTTAGAGTAACTGATTCTCTTAAGCAATCAATACAAGGTTTTTTTTTACAAAGCAATCAATACAAAGTTAACATAATATAAAGTTGAAAATATTTCTTATTATGGAAGTGGAGAAAAAAAGTTCAATTCATGAAATTATGAGTAATAATATTTTTTTTGACAATATGAGTAATAATATGTTATGTTGTTGTATAATTGTATATATTTAAAAAAGCTGTAAAGAATACACGTGGTGCAGACATAACCTCTTTCCTTCTCTTTTTCACTATTTTCTCTCTTTGATTCTTTACTATGTTCTTTTAGTTTTACTTCTATTAGCAAACATACAAAATTCATGTTGCTATTATTTATCTTTTTTTAAAAAAGTAGTAATAATCGCACAATTGGCTAACGTTCGCCTCTAATAACCATTTAACATTGCAATTGAAATGAAGGGGATGGCTGATGCACTTGATCAAACATAAAAACTAAAAAAATAAACTCATTTATTGTTTCTCATGTTAATTTTTATAGCCAATAGGTGGTAAAGATATAAAACTGACTTTCGATATTTGATGAACAATAATGGTTTCTCATTTTAGTTCTTATAGTTTAATTATTAATCTCCATTTTTGTTGGGTCAAATTAATCTCTATTTTTTTTTCTTATTGTTTTCTAATTAGTTTCATTGATAATCTATTCTTTATTTCAATTCATAGATGCCCCTATGGAGTATAAACATGGAGAGAAATAAGAGTCCACATCTAGAACAAATTAGTTGATAAATAATTGGATATTAGAAGAAACACTAGACTGAAAAAGTACTTTGCTACAGGTAGAAGAAGAGAAATGAATCAAGAAGAAATAAAGATACAATAGAAGAAAAAAATGAAATAATAGAGGGAGATGAAGTTATATATGGTTGGTGTAACAAAGATTTTTTATATGTAGTTTTATATATCTATGGGTTTCATAGTTTTGCTAACATGTTTATTCAATATTTATTTTTTTTGTGTCCGTCAAACAAAAAAATTGTAGTTTTGCCAAGAAAAAAAAAATATGTATGTTCCATCTAAATTTAAAGAAAGTTGTTTTAGGAATCATTTTATCAATTGTTAAACTATGCATAAATCGATTTATGTATTCTCAATCTTTTGTAAAAAAAAAAAAAGTTTTTTAAAGTGATGTATATAATGCTTCTTCCTATTTCCTTTTGCATTATAGAATGACTCGAAGATTATTATTGTAAAGCAGTTCGATTCAATCATACATGAAAAAGAATCAATCTTCAACATATAAGTTAGAATAATAGAAAATGTGTATCACACAAACGGGCACGGGGCCCGTGCCCGTCTGAACACTAGTATGAATAAATTTCACTAAATTTAAGTTTAACCATGGTGATGCAAGAGTTAGATTTTACATTAGATAAAAAAATATGTTGAATGCTATATATAAGTGGCTCATAACTAATAAATGGTTTCGAATTGCAGCATCCATAATTTCGATAATCTCTTCAACAACATAGAATTTGGTCTCACAATTGCAATTTGGTCTCCAATCATGTGTAGAATCATATCGTAACTGCATCAGAAACTTCATCAAACAATTGTGATCATGTTCGTTTAAATCTTCTAATCAAAATTTAAAAGTTATAAAGCGTAAATTATAATTTGCAATAGATCTAATAACAAATCTTACCCTTCATAGTTATTCTTTCTATTTTTTAATTCATAATATTCACAATGTATTTAGTTTAATTCATAGAAAAGATAAATGTATTCTTGATTAAGAAAGATTAGCAACTATGTATTTTTTCACATCACATCATTTCAACCCATTTTCTTAAGATGATATAGTTGGATATTATTCTAAATTTTTATAAATCTTTGACGTTTTATATTAAAATTCATGATAAGGCATAAACTACAATTGAAATTTTTGTATTTTGACAAAATTAACTACAATTAAAGTTATTGAACAAATAACATGGTACTAAAGTAAACCTTATAATGAAAATAGAGTCAAATTGAAAACTTTTTTTTTGCAAAGTATCTTCATCTCCATCCATCATTCATTCCCTTTTTGTCTTCTATTTGTATCTTCATTTCTTCTTCTTACTTCCTCTCACTTCTTCTGTCTTGTTTCCAATTCATTTCCCATTATACATTTTTTTTCTCTATAATATATATGATTGGTAAAAGGCACACATACTTATCAACAAACTAAGAATGTTCAAGTAAAGGAAGAAAATTAAGATAAAATGTTCATGAAACCTGAAACCTCGTCTTGTCACGTGACATAATGGCATACATATCCGATTTTGTCTTAGTAACCACCAAGTGTGTAGTTTATAGCAAACAATAGTTGGACCTGCAAATGCAAAGAGCGTTTAAAAAATTTTAATAAAACAAAGATAAATGAATTATATGAATAAATTTCACTAAATTTAAGTTTAACCATGGTGATGCAAGAGTTAGATTTTACATTAGATAAAAAAATATGTTGAATGCTATATATAAGTGGCTCATAACTAATAAATGGTTTCGAATTGCAGCATCCATAATTTCGATAATCTCTTCAACAACATAGAATTTGGTCTCACAATTGCAATTTGGTCTCCAATCATGTGTAGAATCATATCGTAACTGCATCAGAAACTTCATCAAACAATTGTGATCATGTTCGTTTAAATCTTCTAATCAAAATTTAAAAGTTATAAAGCGTAAATTATAATTTGCAATAGATCTAATAACAAATCTTACCCTTCATAGTTATTCTTTCTATTTTTTAATTCATAATATTCACAATGTATTTAGTTTAATTCATAGAAAAGATAAATGTATTCTTGATTAAGAAAGATTAGCAACTATGTATTTTTTCACATCACATCATTTCAACCCATTTTCTTAAGATGATATAGTTGGATATTATTCTAAATTTTTATAAATCTTTGACGTTTTATATTAAAATTCATGATAAGGCATAAACTACAATTGAAATTTTTGTATTTTGACAAAATTAACTACAATTAAAGTTATTGAACAAATAACATGGTACTAAAGTAAACCTTATAATGAAAATAGAGTCAAATTGAAAACTTTTTTTTTGCAAAGTATCTTCATCTCCATCCATCATTCATTCCCTTTTTGTCTTCTATTTGTATCTTCATTTCTTCTTCTTACTTCCTCTCACTTCTTCTGTCTTGTTTCCAATTCATTTCCCATTATACATTTTTTTTCTCTATAATATATATGATTGGTAAAAGGCACACATACTTATCAACAAACTAAGAATGTTCAAGTAAAGGAAGAAAATTAAGATAAAATGTTCATGAAACCTGAAACCTCGTCTTGTCACGTGACATAATGGCATACATATCCGATTTTGTCTTAGTAACCACCAAGTGTGTAGTTTATAGCAAACAATAGTTGGACCTGCAAATGCAAAGAGCGTTTAAAAAATTTTAATAAAACAAAGATAAATGAATTATATGAATAAATTTCACTAAATTTAAGTTTAACCATGGTGATGCAAGAGTTAGATTTTACATTAGATAAAAAAATATGTTGAATGCTATATATAAGTGGCTCATAACTAATAAATGGTTTCGAATTGCAGCATCCATAATTTCGATAATCTCTTCAACAACATAGAATTTGGTCTCACAATTGCAATTTGGTCTCCAATCATGTGTAGAATCATATCGTAACTGCATCAGAAACTTCATCAAACAATTGTGATCATGTTCATTTAAATCTTCTAATCAAAATTTAAAAGTTATAAAGCGTAAATTATAATTTGCATAGATCTAATAACAAATCTTACCCTTCATAGTTATTCTTTCTATTTTTTAATTCATAATATTCACAATGTATTTAGTTTAATTCATAGAAAAGATAAATGTATTCTTGATTAAGAAAGATTAGCAACTATGTATTTTTTCACATCACATCATTTCAACCCATTTTCTTAAGATGATATAGTTGGATATTATTCTAAATTTTTATAAATCTTTGACGTTTTATATTAAAATTCATGATAAGGCATAAACTACAATTGAAATTTTTGTATTTTGACAAAATTAACTACAATTAAAGTTATTGAACAAATAACATGGTACTAAAGTAAACCTTATAATGAAAATAGAGTCAAATTGAAAACTTTTTTTTTGCAAAGTATCTTCATCTCCATCCATCATTCATTCCCTTTTTGTCTTCTATTTGTATCTTCATTTCTTCTTCTTACTTCCTCTCACTTCTTCTGTCTTGTTTCCAATTCATTTCCCATTATACATTTTTTTTCTCTATAATATATATGATTGGTAAAAGGCACACATACTTATCAACAAACTAAGAATGTTCAAGTAAAGGAAGAAAATTAAGATAAAATGTTCATGAAACCTGAAACCTCGTCTTGTCACGTGACATAATGGCATACATATCCGATTTTGTCTTAGTAACCACCAAGTGTGTAGTTTATAGCAAACAATAGTTGGACCTGCAAATGCAAAGAGCGTTTAAAAAATTTTAATAAAACAAAGATAAATGAATTATATGAATAAATTTCACTAAATTTAAGTTTAACCATGGTGATGCAAGAGTTAGATTTTACATTAGATAAAAAAATATGTTGAATGCTATATATAAGTGGCTCATAACTAATAAATGGTTTCGAATTGCAGCATCCATAATTTCGATAATCTCTTCAACAACATAGAATTTGGTCTCACAATTGCAATTTGGTCTCCAATCATGTGTAGAATCATATCGTAACTGCATCAGAAACTTCATCAAACAATTGTGATCATGTTCATTTAAATCTTCTAATCAAAATTTAAAAGTTATAAAGCGTAAATTATAATTTGCATAGATCTAATAACAAATCTTACCCTTCATAGTTATTCTTTCTATTTTTTAATTCATAATATTCACAATGTATTTAGTTTAATTCATAGAAAAGATAAATGTATTCTTGATTAAGAAAGAAAGAAATTACTTTTGTTCAATCTATTACCTTTAAATGTACATGAATCATTATCCCAAGATGAAGTTGGTCATCGTGTTTTGTGTTTTGGGTATCTATATGAGAAAGAATCGATAATATAGTATAAAACAACGGTAGGAACACGCTCCGTAAGCAATTACTCCATACATCTTTCGCTATTTTATTTCTGTATTTTGTTTTTTCTTTGTGATATATGTAACCAAGTAACACCTCCCTCGTCATCAATTTTCAAAATAAATTATGGTAACTAACTTGCTCCTCTATCCTTACGGTTGCATTTTATGCCATATGGTTACAATTAGATGATGTCTTTTGTTCGAAAAATTTGTAATTAAGCATAGTATTTTTGAAATAAAGAAAAATCCACGCCAAATTGGAGAATCCTCTTTATATATAGGTATAGATATAGATAACTTACACGAAGTTGACAAAATGGTTAGTCGTCATCTCTTGTCGGATGTCCCGTTTTCGTTTTAATTGTGCATCGCCAGCCTTTTGATAAACATGAAAATGAAAGAAGAAAAAATGTTAAAAAATTTGATAAACAATGTATGAAAGGAGAAGAAAATAGAATAATTAAAAAGAAAAACATTTAATTGGAGAAAGTAAAAATAATGTGGTAAATCAATTAATCACCTCTCTCGCATGTAGCGGTGCACACTCTTCTAATTTGAATGTCATGATATCTTTCTTTTCAAAGTTCTGATTTTTATTTCCACTCACGTGTGGTTTCATTAGGACTTCTTTATCTTCCTTCTTTGTTGCACTTATTCAAGAAAGAAAACCATTCATGATATGAGTCAACTTGTTGTCACGAACTTAACCAACATTCATGCCGTAACAAAAATTGCAAACGAATTAAAAATGAAAAACCATTGAAATTGAAACAAAGAAAGAGAGAAAAACAATGTAATAACGAAAAATAATAATTCAAATAATGACTAAGAAAGAGGAAATTGGAATAAATATGCACACTCTTCATTGTCTTTGGCAAAGACAATATAGATAGACATGCAGAATTAGAAATAAAATATCATTAAAAAGATCAATGGACAAACAAATTTCAATGAAAAATTCATTAAAACTACCTATTGGATGATCATTTTCTTTTGTTGATGTTGTTACTGAGTTTTCATCTTGCACTCTTAAAAATGTACCCACTCTGGAATTTCTCCTTCTTGAATTTTCATTGAATGATTGTGTCTCAATTAAGCCTTTGGCATGGTAGCATGCATCAATATGCACCTCTCTATTTTGTGGTTATTGCACTGTTCATACATGACAATTGATAAAATGACACAACCAACTTTTTTAGTTGTATGTTGGTTTAACATTTGTGATGATAGGCGGTTACTTGGTTAAATGCAGTTACCTATTGCTATTAGTGTGTTAAAATAATCCCAGGTAATAAAGGGTAAATTTGGAAATAAAAAAGTCCATCCCAAAAACTTCAATCCTCTTTATATAGACTGGTCAGTGCCTATTTGTTTGTTGTTACCGCTCTTTTTTATTTAACTGGTCAGTGCCTATTTGTGTGATATGCATTTTTTATTATGTTAATTTATATGTTAAAGATTATTATAAATTTTTCGCACATAATTATATATTTTTCGTACATTATTAACTGAGATACGTACGTTAACAAAATAGAAAATGCAGACAAAATCATGTCCTCCACCACTCGCCGGTGAAAGTTGCCCCGAACATCCCAAAATTTGTAACAACAAACAATCAACATTAAATTTCGAAGAATACTCGGCTTGTTGTAGTCTCCATTTTTTTTCCTTAATGTATCACCAAATTTCTAAAATTAAAAATTAAAGAGAGGCTATATATTAATTGCATAACACACTAATATTTATAATTAAGCTCATATGAATTCAATCAGGGTAATCCGGAAGATAAAAATGTATCAATAATATCATGCAGTGTTAACTTATGTTTGGACTCAGATATCTATTAAAAAATATATGAACGCTCGTTTGTGTGATTCACATTTTTTATTTTTCTAACTTATGTTAAAGATTATTCTAAAATTCATTAATGACATATGAGGATGTCAATGAATAAAAAACCTTGAATAAATTAATTCGCATGTGTGTTTGTGTGATTCGCATTTTCTATTCTGTTAACATGCGAATAAATTGATCTTAATTTTTTGGCGGTACATAGCTTTAATTGTAAAAATTGATTTTTTTTTTTTATTTTTAAAATGACGATGTGAATAATTAGGTTTCGAAAAAGATTATTAAATGCGCAGAACATAAGAATGAAAGAAATAAAATAATCTTCAACATAAATTAGCATAAAGAAAATGTAGACCACATAGACGGATACATAATTTATCCCTTAAAAATTCATCTCCAATCCAAGAAGGAATGCTATCCCACCACATAATGATCCTGTGAATGACCAAAGTTTGTAAGCCTGTCGGGAGCAGCACACATATTTCCCTCATGAAAGATATATGTGAAAAAAGGACATGTTCAATCCCAATTAAAGACAATCTTCACCTATTACGAAGATCCTAAGACACCACCAAATCATCAGTAAACGCTCAGAGAGCTACTGAGAATCACTACTACAATATTATTAACAGTTATAAAAAAAAAAATTATTTAAAATGGTAGTATAGTATTAACACGACCATAAAAGTAATTAGAGTTGTCATCTCCTTCACAAAGCCACTTAGCACTTGATCTTTAAAATAAATTTTGAGATACTTCCATTACTCACCATATTGTTCATATTGCTTCACCTCTCGACTTGCAACCCCACAACCTCTCCTCTAATATATTTTCCTTAATTTTTTTACTTTTTTATTTTGACTAAAAATTTTCCTTTTGTTTATTGCTCTATACTTTGTGTGTGCATGTGTATGCATTGTTTTGAAGTAGGTCTACATGAAAGTAAAAATTATATGAAGGGAATAATTATTTATCAAAAGTTGCAGCCACATTGTTTGAGTAGTAATTTCTTGTGCCTACAATATTCCTTTTATATGTGATTTTGATCTTCTCTGTGATATACACATTTATAACATTTTATATATTTGATTGGTTATTTTGGCAATATGATATTGATATTTGGCATGTTTGATTATTCACATGTAGACATGAATACGGTAAAAAACTATTCAACAATTTTGCAAATTGTCATGATTCAAGCTTCAATCAATAAAATAATAATATACTATGTATATACTCAACCGATTTAATACATACATATCCTACTCTCGTACTCCGACATCAAATTTGATGGTTGCCTCTTCAATTCATACTTCATGTATAAATGAAAATGAGTGTATTTACCGGCCGAGGCAAGAATGAACCAACGCCGTGAATGGTAGCCTCTACAATTCATACTTCATGTGTTCTTGTATCACCACACAACCATCAAGTTATTGCGAAATGAAAGGGCCCTTTTTAACTCACCGCCTCTCCCTTTTCTCCATCCTCTCTAAGTGTGATTAACTATTGATTAATGGCTACACGCCTACATACTCCATTTCTTAATTCCATTTATCTAAATCCACCAAGTACCCTTTATCCCGGTTTCTCTCACTTTTTAGTCTATTTTTCCTTATTCCCCTTCATCTTTATCTCCTCTCCAAATTTCTTCTGTTCGTAATAAAAATTTACATATATTTGGTTGAAATATTGTTCCAACTTCAGTAAGTAAGAGATGTAATGTGAAATTGTAAAAAAATTCAAAGAAAAAAAAGGAGTGAGATAAAATACATCATCAAACTAAAACTTAGATTGAAAAATCTTCAATAATCTGTAGAATTGCCATGTTAGAGACATAAAAAATTCAACCATACACTTCAATATGCAATTTTCTTCCCTCAATACCACTTGATGTCAAGATGAGAGTGGTGATCCACATTGATCCTTCAAAACTACAAAAGTCATGAAATAATTATGAACAAATTTATAGCAGTATTTGAGTTTTATCATAGTCGCCTGATAGTATTATCAACACACAAAAAATACAATAAAAAGACAAAATAAGTTATATACCAATGAGAATATAATTTGGTGTTGTACCCAAAAAAAAATGTAGTTTGGCGTATTTCTTACCAAGTTTTGGTAGAAACAAAACATAATACTGCTTCCAATATTTTGACCATTTGTGTGCTCCAATTGTAAGACGAAGTTTTGATTCCTATTAAAAAAAAAAAAACTATAATGATTTAAAAAATAAGAGCGATAATTATGACAACCATGGAGCATTGTAACACTTTGCTTAGACAATTATTCCTCTCTCTTTTCCTTTTAAATGAGAAAGAAACTATTTTTATTTGTTACAATAAGAAAGAAACCCCGGAAGTTACACATACTATGTGTGTTTGATTTGAAAAAAAAAATTTGTTATGTTCCGCCATAAGTTATTTTTGTATTAGAATTAATTAATTTTTATGTGTAATTATTTTCTTCGTTTCTTTGTTTTCAATCCAATATTTCTAGTGTTGATTCTTGCAAATGAGTGGAAATTTATAGTTTGGTTTGACAAAGTAAATCAAAAAAAAAAACGGATGCAAAAAACCACATACCTGATGCCGGTTTGTTACTTAAATATAGTTTTCTTTTCAATTAAGTGGATAAAACATTTCCATTCATTACATTACAGCCAGTACCTTCCTTACAATGCAATAATCTATCATCCAAAATTTAAGCGGTTAAATAAAATGAAAATATTCAAAACCAAATTGAAAAGGACCAACATTCTGTGCTTTTTAAAAGCAACAAATCCAACTTGAATTCTCAAAGGTTAGAGTAAGAATTGAATAACTTTCTTCACTTACAATGTATTTTTTGATTGTGCGGTAGTTACTTGTGAGTTTGTGTGCTAATTGAGGGAACCAGTTTTTTTTTTTTGTTTATGCAGAAACTGTTCTGTCCTTATGAGATCCTCGATATGTTCTTCTCGCATTTCTCTCAGGCTTAGTCAGTGATTGAAGGCAGTTATATTTTATGTTTGTTAGAGTTTTGAGCGATTGATGCTTAAAAGGTAAATTGGGAATTAAGAAAACCTGCATATATTAGAAAGAAGAGAATGAAAAAAAGAAGTTGAAAGATGAAGCAGTTTTGTTAAACAACCGTGTAATATGTTGCATTTGGTTAACCGTATGATGCAGTTTAAAATCTTATTAGAAGGGTAATGCTGGTATTTTGAAAAGTCCATTCCAAATAGAAAATCAGTCATCTTTATATATAGTAATAGATAATAGAATAGATTAGTGTGTTAAAATAATCCCATGTAATAAAGGGTAAATTTGGAAATAAAAAAGTCCATCCCAAAAACTTCAATCGTCTTTATATAGGTAATAGGTAATAGATGTTATTATGGAGGAACACTTAGATAGGCACAACACCAAATAATAAGTGTTGGGCACACACACATGATTTAAAAAAATTTTAAGATAAATTCATTAGTTAATGTTTGATGATGTGACTATATTATTTAACATTTATTTTTTCTTTTTTATGTGAGTGTGCCTAAATGAATTTTTTTTTTTTTTGATATAAACCGGGTATCCTCTGCGCGCAACTGCAGAAACTAATCCCTCGAACCTCGTGGGACCCAAATGGGTGGCAACCTCTCCCTAAATAAATTTTATTTAGGGTTGTGTTTAAGTAAGAATTGCTCGTTATTATGTATCTCCTCCTACGGAACTGCATTTTTTTCAATTTTGTGTATAAAACACATTGACTGATTTAATCCCTAAACACCAATTGCAAGAAAAAAAATTAAATCAACCCATTTTTCATTGTATCTTTGGTATTTTCCTCGTGTATATATATAGTTACAGGCTAATGCTACGGTGGACCACCTTCACAAGTGGTCCATCGTGGATAAGTGATCTACCGAATATAAATTTTACAAAATTTATTGGTAGATTGAAAGTTTATATCATATAGAGCAACCATAAAAAATTTTAAAAAAATTGAAAATCATTTGATATTTTATTGGGATTTATCAAGATTTACAGTATTTAATAAACCGTTAATCTTGATGGATCTCAATAACATATCAAATGATTTTCAATTTTTCTAAAATTTTCTATAGATGATCTATATGATATAAACTTTCAATCCAACGGTGGATTTTGTAAAATTCGTATTCATTATAGGATTTTTCATGAATGGTCCATCATAAACCACTTGAAGAAGTGATCCATATTAGAATTTTCCATGGTTACAACACTTGAAACATATGTAGTGTATTTTCTTTAGATTGAAAGAGGTGTAGCGTGGATAAGTATAATTCATAGAACCGTGACGTCGAATCGATGTAGGTCGAAGGGAGATTACCAGTTTTACTTTTTCTGTAGAGACAATTACCAGTATTACTATTAAAAAAAGAATCTTCTAATGTTGATTTTATTTGGGAAGAAGACCATTATTATAGAAAGAAATGATATAATAATGATAGTGCACCTTATTATTAAAAAATCATGTTTAATAAAAAAATCAATAGCTTAGAGCATCTCCAATGGTGATATCACTTTGTATATCATACATCACTAAAAAATGTCTCTACAATGCCATATAGTATTTATGCAACTAATACGTGTTTTGCTCCAATGGTGATACCACTCTAGGTATCATACATTATTAACAAGTTATTAATTCTATTTAATTCGACTATACAAAAAAAAAAAAGGTAACATTAAATTGATGATACGGTACCTTAAATAAGGTACCGGCATCATCAATTTTGATACCCTCTATGTCACGTCATGGAACTCCAATGATAAAAAAAAATAAGGTACGGATCATTAGTCTATGATACTCTCTATGATACCCTTATTGGAGATGCTTTTAGATTAAAAAATCATGTTTAATAATGGCCTTCTCCCTCAACTACTCCATGTTTAATAATGGCCTTCGCCCTCAAAATCATGTTGAATGAATGAATTAAGATCTGATTATGGTTGTTGTACTTCAGTTCCCATCTTATCTTTCTCATTACTTTTAGTTGTTTATGGTTTTGAATTTTGATCTTATAATAATTAAGAAGTCAAGGAAACTTTTTTGCTATATAACTAACCGATAATAGTTTTAATTTACTTCATATCTTATCTTCCTTATCTCTGTTTACGGTCGGTCCTGACTATTTGGAGATTCGGTTTAAATCTTAAAAATATATTCTTAATAAATAAAAATAAAAAGAATCATCCTCTATTTACATCATTATTTTTTATTTGATTGAGATTTTTTTCCACCAAACATATGATATTTTATGAACATTGATAATATTTAACCATTATTATAAGGCCTCAAAATTAATCTATTGAATACATCTGATATTTTATAAAAACTAACAATACATAACTATTATTATAGACCTCAAAATTTTGAATTGATACTACTAGAAAAATCTTAAATACCGACGGACAAAATCTGTCTTTAAAATGTAAATATTCCGTCACTAAGCAGGTTAGAGACGGATTTGATCCCGTCAGTAATTTCCTCGTCTCTAAACTGTTAGAGACGGACAAAATCTATCTTTAAAATGAAAATATCTGTCTCTAAAATAAAAATATTTGTCTCTAACTGTTTTTTTGTCTCTAATTCCATCTCTATTAGAGACGAAATATATTCTGTCTCTAAATTCCGTCGGTATTTCAATTTTTTCTAGTAGTGTGAGGTCTCCAAAATTATTGATAATATTAATTAGTAATTAGTCTTCAATAGTAATTGATATTTTAATATGCATTGAAATTTGAAACCCAAAAAAACAAATTAATCTACATTAATTATGACCAAAAAAAATTGTGGTACTGCTATGCCTATAAATAAGTCTCATCCCGTTTCTTTTTTTTTTTTTGGTTTTAAGTCTCATCTCATTTCTATTCTTAAACATATTAGTATTACATATACATTTTTATATTGATCAAAATATTACATATACACTTTAATTCTTCTAAAAATGTTTTCCATGCATTTTTACCTTTCTTTTTATTCTCGATTATTCTTTCTTCTCCTATTGACTAAATTTTATTGATTTGTTACCTTTTAATTTACGTATATTTATTCAAAAATAAAAATATGAAATGTTCTCCACACAAAAAAGAAATATGAAATGTCAATTTAATTTTGTTTTGCTTGAGAGCCTTATTTTAAAACATTTATACGTGACTGATAGATTAATACATGAGAGCATTTTGTTTTGTTACATTTTTATGGGACCTATGTTATTTTTTATATAACTTATACGGGGCTTACTTTTTAAATTTATATGGGACTATATTTATATTTATACGTAATTTATACGGGGTTTACTTTTTCATTTATATTTTATCTGCAGCAGATGTATAGAAAAGCTATGAAAGGAAAAAAATTAAGATCAAGATGGTTATAATTGAAGCATTTGTAAGTATTGATGCCGACTATGTTATAGTTTTTCAATAAGTATAGTTAATTCTCTATTTCAAACTCTTGGTCACTAAAATTGTTACCAAACATATGTATTTCACAATGGTTGATTCTAGGGTTAATAGATCTTTACCCCTTTGCAAAGTAGACGAGTTTTATTTTCCCTCCTATAATTATTATTTTTTTAGATTACCCCCTGCACTGTTTTTTGTTTTTTCGTAGTGTAATTTACCCCTCCGCCGAATTTTTTTCAAACACATGGGGTAAAATACACTACGAAAAAAATAAAAAAAAATAAAAATTACAGGGGGTAATCTAAAAAAAATTAAAGGGGAAAAACAAAACTCGCCTACTTTGTAAGGGGTAAAGACCTATTAACCCTTGATTTTATTCTCGAGGGACAAAGATTTATTCATCTATTTGAGAGATTATGGGAAATGAAGATTATCATATTTCTTATTTTAGTATGTGAGTGTTAATTTGAAATTTCATAACCAATGACCATGATTGTAGATTCATTTAAGTATTTTGTACTTATTTAGAAAATTTATGTTGTACTCTTCATGTGAAAAAAATACAAATAACACAAAAAATGTGAAGTGTGCTTTTGATTCATAATTCAGTTATAGACATCATCATATTACACATTGAACTAAACTTTAAAAATTATAACCCACTCTATTAATGCCGATAACTATTTTTAAAAAATTTATGCTGGAATCTATATTAAGACAAAACTATTCTGTGGGGACGTATTTTGTACTCATATATTAATACGAATGCTATCGCTTTTTTTATTTTATTTTTACGGAATCTATATATTTTACTCATACGATGATTATTTTTTATTTAAATGAGAACCTATATTTCTCATCCTATATTAATAAGGGATCTATTTTATTTTTCTAATTTATAATGTAGTTTATATTTCTACTCATGTTAGTAGGAGGACCTTTTTTTTTTATTTCTACGAGACATATATTTCTACTCATACAAATATACAAATCCCTATTTTTTTTAATTAAAAATGTCTATGTGTATATATTTCTATTCATATATTAATACGAAAGACTTCTTTTTTTTGTAATTTCTAAGAGAACTTATATTTCTATTAATATCTATTAATATGAAGACCCATTTTATTTTTTTGTAATTTTTAGAAAATCTATATTTATACTCATATTAATACCAGAACTATTTATTTTTTAATTACTACATAAACTTATATTTCTTTTCATATATTAATACGAGATTTATTTTATTTATATAATTTATACTATAGTTTATATTTCTACGTACTCATATATTAATACGAAAACCTATTATTTTTTAATTTCTACGTGGCCTATATTTCAACTCATACATCAATATACGGGGACCTATTTTTTATTGTAATTTTTACGGGAACATATATTTCTACTTATGCATTAATACAAATGACTTTTTTTTTATAATTTATACTTAGATTTATATTTTTACTCATATATTAAAACAAAGACCTATTTATTTTAAAATTTTATGGAATCTATATTTTTATTCATATATTAATAGGGAGACTATTTTTTTTTTTAAATTTCAACGAGAACCTATATTTCTACTTAAATATTAATACGAGAATCAATTTTTTTTTTGTTATTTATATTGTAGTATATCTTTCTACTTATATGTATTGATACACTGACATTTTTTTTTTGTAATTCATATCCACCTCAAAAAAAATAAAAAATTATTAAACCTCAAAGTTTCTTCCATATATCTAACGGAGAAATTATTTTCCATCAACTTTATGATTCTTTTACTATCAAAAAACTTTATACTTTTTTTAGTGGGGAATAATAGAAACAACAACTATGATACATATTCAATTTGATAAAAAAAATACGAACTACAAAAATCTTCCCTAAGAAAATCTATGATACTACATAAATTTTACGATTAGTTTTTATCACAGAATGTTATTAATTATCTTCTATTAGCAATTAAAATTTTCAATTTAAAGTAAAATATATTATTTACAAGTCAATAAATTGATAAACGTATTTCTACCCATGTTTGGCACGAGTCTGGATACTAGTTTTAATTAATAACTAAATTTATATCAAATTTATATTTAAATAATAATTTAAATTTAAAAATATAATATATTATTATTATTAAAAAAATTATATATGCTGAAATTTTATTTTAAATTTATTTATAATCAATCATGATCTAACTCCAAAATTGAAAAATAATTTCACTATAAATAAATTAATTGCTATGCTTGGTCGTACACTAATTCAAAATGGAATGATATATACCTATTGTACTAAAATAACTAACAATATAATCTATATATATCGTTAAAATTATACAATAAATAAAATTTGTATTATTTTATTAAAATAAGTTGGGGTATAGCACTGCATTTGTTTTATTTTAAATTATATGATAAATAATAAAGGGTAAACGTGAACTTTAGATAAAACAATAAGGACAGAAATGGAAAAAAAGATGGTTACTTCACATAAACTTCTTCTAGGATCATTCAAGAAAGCACACTTAACATCCATTTGATACATAGACCAGTTTTTGATATTAGCAATACCAACAACTTATCAAATAACCAATTATCCCAAAAGCTTAAGCTGTTAGGATTAGCTACATCAATGGTTATATTATTTCTAATATGCTCCCTCACACAAGAGCCCATTGGGCTTGAAGTGTGGATAGTGTATAGGTACGACCACCATATACTTTTTAATTCCACTTTTTAATTAGAAAGTGTGGGGAGGAGAGATCGAACCCGCGACCGTTGGGTCATAGAGGCTCTGATACTATGTCAGATAACCGAATATCCCAAAAGCTTAAGCTGTTAGAAAAGGCCACATCAATGGTTATATTATTTCTAATATGCTCCCTCACACAAGAGCCCAACTCCCTCACACAAGTGTTAGAAATAATATAACCATTGATGTAGCTAATCCTAATAGCTTAAGCTTTTGGGATAATTGGTTATTTGACATGGTATCAGAGCCTCTATGACCCAACGGTCACGGGTTCGATCCCTCCTCCCCACACTTTCTAATTAAAAAGTGGAATTAAAAAGTATATGGTGGTCGTACCTATACACTATCCACACTTCAAGCCCAATGGGCTCTTGTGTGAGGGAGCATATTAGAAATAATATAACCATTGATGTGGCCTTTCCTAACAGCTTAAGCTTTTGGGATAATTGGTTATTTTACATGGTATCAGAGCCTCTATGACCCAACGGTCACGGGTTCGATCTCTCCTCCCCACACTTTCTAAAAAAAGTGGAATATTAGAAATAATATAAACTATCCACACTTCAAGCCCAATGGGCTCTTGTGTGAGGGAGCATATTAGAAATAATATAACCATTGATGTGGCCTTTCCTAACAGCTTAAGCTTTTGGGATAATTGGTTATTTGACACAACTAATCTTAATTGTCTCAATTCTTGCCACATGTGCAAACACTTCATCAAAATCAATGCTTTCCCTCTGAAGAAAGTCTTTTGCTACAAGCCTTGCCTTGTGTCTTGTAACTTCACCTTGTGAATTTACTTTCACCTTGAACATCCAGTTGACATCTATAGCCTTTTTACCCTCTGGTAATTCGACTACAGACCAAGTATCATTGCTTTCTATGGAGTCCAACTCCTCAGTCATGGCATGAATCCACTTGGGATCATTCAATGCTTCAGTTACACTCATTGGTTCAGCATCCACCATGAAAGCATAATGCACTATCTCACCTCCATCAGTCACTTAACTATATAAGATCACATCACACTCTTGTAATCTAGCAGGCATAGTCCTAATTCTCTGAGGTCTAGTTGTAGTCACTTGACCTTGATTGTCAATAGCAATATATGCATCTTCAATCATCACTATGTGTGTGTCCCTCTTTGCAGCACTTTTCCAATCCCACTCTTTCAATTCATCCACAATCACATCTCTACTGATTACAGTTTGCGTTATCACAGGATCAAGCAACTTGTAACCACCAGCGGAATGATATCCAACTAATATCATTTGATTGAACTTGTCATCTAATTTCCTTCTTAATTGATTTGGCACATGCCTATACACCAATGAACCAAACACCTTCAAGTGATTCAAGCTTGGTCTAACACCTGACCAACTCCCCTCTGGTGTGATTCCATCTAACCTCTGTGTAGGACACATGTTAAGGCTATATGCAACAGTAGACACAACCTTAGTCCATAACTCCTTAGGCAAATGTTTCCCATTCAACATACTCCTAACCATGTTCATAATAGTCCTGTTCTTCCTCTCTGCAGTGCCATTCTGTTGAGGTGTGTATGGTGGTACAACTTCATGCACAATGCATTCTCTTTCACACATTGTATCAAACTCTTTTGATACATATTCACCCCCACCATCAGACCTCAATATCTTCAACTTGTGACCACTTTGTCTCTCTACCATGGATTTATACTTCATAAACACATCAAGCACATAACTTTTCTTCTTTATCAAGTAAACGCATATTTTTCTGCTAAAATCATCAATGAATGAGACAAAATACTTGTTTCCTCCGATGGATTCAACTTGTAAAGGGAAACACACATCAGAATACACAACATCAAGAATAGCCTTAGCGTTACTACTCACATCCTTACTAAAACTGTTCTTATGTTGCTTACTCTAAACACATTCTTCACACACTTCACTTGGTACTTGAATTTCAGGTAAGCCAATCACCATATTCTTTCTCTGCATTAGGCTTATGTCTCTGAAATTCAAGTGTCCAAATCTGTAATGCCATATCCATTAATCCTTACTAGCTGCAATTGCTAAGCACATATGCTCTAACACATTCAATTCAATTTTAAAGGTCCTATACTGAGACATTGAAGCCTTTAAAATTAATCTACCATTTGAGTCAGTCACTTTCATTAGCTTATCTTCAATAACAACTCTATAGTCTTTCTCTATCAACTTACCAATGCTTAGCAAATTACTCTTCATTCTAGGAATGTACAACACATTAGAAATTAGTGATTGCTTATTGTACTGGACCAGTTCGCCCAGGCCCATATTCGCCTAAGCCCATTATCTACTAAACTGGTTCGCCCGACCCGACATGGGGGGCTCCGAACCCACTACATTTTAATTCAAACCCAATACGCCCCACTAACTAAATTATCACGTGAACAACATGCATTCAGCCACGATTTATAACATTATGGCGGGAATACAACTCCACCTTCCCCTAATAATCATGGGATTATGGGGAAGATATTCAATTAACTAAGCTTCACTGTGACCCTATAAATACAACCCTAAAAGCATTTTGAGATACACCAAAAATTAGACTAAACACAACACTAACTCAATCACCATCAACAAATATACACCTTCTACGTTCCACACAAAAACATTTGGTGCCCACCGTATAGCCGCGGTAAAACTCTTTCCCGGCCACACCTACATTCGATACGGAGGACCCATCAATTTTGAGGGAATACTCGTTTCATCACCATAATTACCCTTCCCCTTCTTTCTTTCATTTCATTAACCATATACTAATAATGATTCACTTAATTAATTAAGTGAATTATATATATAGTATCAAAATATCAACACATATAGTTAGTCGTGATGAAGGAGAATTTATGCAAAGCACTACAAAGTTTGAAGCCAACATTGTTAATGAGAAAATGCTATTTAGTAAGAATTTGTTAATATTATGGTGTAAATAACATTTGCTGACTTTTCTCTGCCGTTTATTTGGCGAAGTAGTCGAAAATAAACCAAGTTAATTACCACAAACAAAAGATGGCGACGTCGCCGTTGGAAATCCACAAACACAGTAGCAGAGGATGTGCAGGGTCAGGCCTGAAGTTTCCACTATACAAATTAGTAGTTACTACTTACCGTCTCCCAACGTTGCAAGAAAAATTTGAGTCGGTGCTGCTAAGACCAATGCTTCTGTGTCTATGAATTTTCTGGCCCACCATCTTGTCAAAGGGTCGGCCCAAGCATAAAGCAGCCCAAGCTAGGGCTTTGGGCCCCCAAAAAATATAAATTTTTTTGAAGGATTTTAGGCCTCAAAAAATAATAATAATTATTAATATATATATATATATATATAAGGCCTCGAATTAGAGAACCTAAAGGCCTTGTAGAACAAATGGCTGCGCTCTTTATTAGTTATTGAGAGGGGCTGGGTTTTTTTTCACTTTGCATTCTGCAATGTCATGTGGATTTTTTTTTATCTAAATTTGTTCTATAAAATATTTTTTCCCAAATTTTATTTTAATTTAATAACATACAATATAAATGTTGTATTTTTTACACTGAAATTTTTTTGAAATTTTTTTTTATTAGACCTCATTTTAATATTAGCTTTAGGCCTCATATTATGTTGGGCCGGTCCTGTCAGACTCAAAGGCATATTTTAATCCTTCAGTCAAAACACTTATCAGGTTCTTCTTCCTTTGATTTATAGGCTTACTTGATTTATTAGTTTTATGTTTCTAATCTATTCTAATTTCATGCTTCGCCAGAACTTGATGCTTTTATTTAATTTATTGAATTGCTTTGTTTCACTAAACAAGAAATCCATGAAGCCACTAAATTAAGAATTGCTCTGTTTAATTGCTATGTTTCAATGAAGATGAGCCCCATGAATGAATATTTATTTATTATATTTTATTATCATGTATAAGTAGATTTTTATAGAGTCCGAAATGGAAGGATCGTGATACCAACAGAGGTTTTAAATAGCGGTCGTGGTCACATTCGCGGTCGTGTTAAGGATTTCACAATTTCGGCTGTTACGGTTGTTGCGTTACGGATTACGGTCGTCGCGATGTGAATTAATCATAATATCGCACAAATCTTATTAAAATTAGTTGTACTATAATATATGTATAACAAATTGAATTTGAGATAAATGTAAAGTTTTAAGCTAGGTACAACTTAAAAAAGGTAACATTTTATAATTTATGTTCATATTTGTATTAAAAATGTGATTTTTATTCATTTCTATTGAAAAAAATGGAAGTCTCTATCTATTAGAATTTTGTCGTGGTCGTATTGCATCTCGTCACGGTCATATTGCGTCTTGTCGCGGCTGTATCGGTGTTTTGTCGCGGCCGTACCGATGTTTTGGCGTGATTTTTTTTCACCATATAAAAATGGTAAAAAAGGTAACGGTGAGCACCAAAACCTTTTCATCGCGGCTTTTTCCGCGGTAACGGACCTTGATTTAAAACTTTACGAGTATTCTATTGAGTCGAAAACAAATATTTATAATAAGAATTGTTTAAGACTTGAATGTGTAAGGTGTTAACAACTCTTGAATGACTTTTGATTTAATAATTATCCATAATAATATTATATTATCATGTGCAAAGAAGAACATTCCATAACTTAACCGTTTCCGTTTGTCTTTGAAGAAGATTACATTTTTGAGGTTCTTAACTCTCAATATTATTATGACTCTTGTATTTGGATTTTGCTCAAAAAAGGTTTAACATATATAGTTTACGGAGATTATTTTAAAGAAAATTGGTATCATAAACTACTAATAGAAAATTAGGTTGAAGTTGTCTCTTTCATGGAAAACATAAGTAATCAATTGAACAAAGTTGCCCCTTTACCTTTATTATTAGTTATGTTACTCAAGCTCTATTGTTCAGGACTGTGAGTATCTTGTGAGTCTCTCAAAACTCACAAAGCTAGCTTGAAAATATTTTTGCATAAGTAGCTTGTTGGCTAAGTGGCAAATTAGATATGTAATTCAAAGGATTGTGTAAAAACCTTTAACTACCAGACTTGCATATTTATAAGTACATGTCCCGGACATGCTTCAATTCCTTAATAGTCTATTGTTGAGCGCAACACTCTTTCAAGGGGCGATCATAAAAAATAAGGAGACAAAGGAAATATACAACAAATAGGAATACACAGCAGCTAGAGAATTAATTAGGTCCATCCGCCGACTCGCCATCGCTGTCCAATGCCGCCAAACGCACTGACATTCGTCGGTGAGTTGCAACTTTGTTTATCATTGTTTCAAGCGTGATGTCGCCGCTGCCGTCAAAACCATGTAGTTGTTTTGTTGGAATTAATTGCACAAATGAGAACTATATTGGATCATTTGCCCTCATAATCAGGTGATATCGTTCCAAAATTTTGGGCAAAATTTACTCAAGAGATATTACACAATTAATTTCACATGTTAAGATTACATTGTACATCTCTTCATTTTTATTGTAGGTACGAATTGATAAACGCACTGCAAAACCTTCATTTGATAAAGCGCCACTCAAAACAAAAAGCATTGGATCATTAAGTCCCTATGTGGCAAAAATATTAAATGTTGCGGCGTAATGAAATGTTTGAGCCTGCCACCAGACCAACGGCGGCCTTACAAAAAAATATAAGACGCTGCGACGTGATAAAATGTTTGTGACTGTCATCAGACCAACGGCGGCCTTACATAGAAATATTAAAACGCTTAGGCTTCATGAAAATGACTGTGCCTGTCCAATCAACGGCGGCCTTACATAGAAATATTAAAACGCTTGGGCATCATGAAAATGTCTGTGTCTGTCCAATCAACAGCGGTCTTACATAAAAATATTAAAACGTTTAGGCGTCATGAAAATGTTTGTGCCTGTCCAATCAACAGTGGCCTTACATAGATATATTAAAACGCTTATGCGTCATGAAAATGTATGTGTCTGGCTAATCAACGGCGACCTTACATAGAAATATTAAAACGCTTAGGCGTCATGAAATGTCTATGACTGCCCAATCAACGGCAGCCTTACATAGAAATATTAAAATGCTTAGGCGTCATTTAAAATGTTTGTGCCTGTCCAATCCACCGTGGCCTTACATAGAAATATTAAAACGCTTAGGCGTCATGAAAATGTCTGTGCCTGTCCAATCAACGACAACCTTACATAGAAATATTAAAATGCTTAGGCGTCATGAAAATGTCTGTGCATGTCCAATCAACGGCGGCCTTACATAGAAATATTAAAACACTTGGGTGTCATGAAAATGTCTGTCCAATCAACAGCGGCCTTACATAGAAATATTAAAACGTTTAGACGTCATGAAAATGTTTGTGCCGGTCCAATCAACAGCGGCCTTACATAGATATATTAAAACACTTATGCGTCATGAAATGTATGTGCCTGTCCAATCAACGGCGGCCTTACATAGAAATATTAAAACGCTTAGGCGTCATGAATTGTTTGTGTCTGTCCAACCAACGGCGGCCTTACATAAAAGCAATAAAAGCGCTAAGGCGTAATGAAAAGTTAAGCACTCACCACCAGACGCATGGCGACCTAAAAATTGTAAAGTGACATTTGCTACTCGAAGAAGGTCTTGCCATGAAGTTAAGTTCGTCTCGACAACAAATACTCATCATGATGAAACTACGACTATATCGCCAACAACGTTTACCATATTTAAAATGATGTTACATCGTCATCTCATATTACTTAGAACAAATAGAGTAAAAATTTCCAACTCGGAACACCAAAACGACCATACACTCCGCCATATATATTTGAAATTATAATTGCCCTTTGCAAGGCTTATGTATGGGAGGCTATGCAAGCTAAAGAATATGATGGCTTTAAAGCAAATGACATCTGCCTCTAACAAACATAGATCAGCAATAGTATTCGTATAAAAAGAAAAATAAATTGTCGAGCTATGTTTCTCAAAAAACAATTTTATCTCGCCTATGCAGTTGAAATAATTTACTAAAGAACAAGAGCCAAAAATTCGGCAAATGAAGTTATCTCAAACTATCACCTTAAGTATTTCGTCTTAATGAGCCTCATGCTTAGGGGGCTGTGTGCCGGACTGGTTCGCCCAGGCCCATATTCGTCTAAGCCCATTATCTACTAAACTGGTTCGCCCGACATGGGGGGCTCCAAACCCACTACATTTTAATTCAAGCCCAATACACCCCACTAACTAAATTATCACGTGAACAACATGCATTCAACCACGATTTATGACATTATGGCGGGAATACAACCCACCTTCCCCTAATATAGGAATCACGGGGTCATGGAATCATGGGGAAGTTATTCAATTAACTAAGTTTCACTGTGACCCTATAAATACAACCCCTAAAAGCATTTTGAGATACACAAAAAATTAGACTAAACACAACACTAACTCAATCACCATCAGCAAATATACACCCCCTACGTTCCACACAGGAACACTTACCATATTTTCTCTTGATCGGCACATCACCAATTCCTTCTGCAGCCAGTGCACCGTCATTGTCAAATTTCACTCTACTCTTCATTGATTTATTGATGCTAATAAACCAATCTTTCCTTCCTGTCATGTGAGATGAACAACCTGAGTCAAGATACCACTGATCTTTGAATCTTTCTTCTTCTTTAGTAGTCACCATCAACAATGTCTCTTCATTCTCTTGTTTGGCTAACTTTGCATCATTCTCAGGTTCTTTCTTCTCAAAGAAACATTCATCAGCAAAATGGCCATATTTTTGACAATTGTAACATTGAATGTTACTCTTATCAAGTTTCTTATAGCCACCTGATGACAGAAATTTCTGTAGTATTTTAGGTAGTATTATTAGTAGTATTTTGACCAAAACATGCCCAAATATCAAGAACAACCTGAAGAATCGAGAAAAAGTATCAAGACAAAGCAAAGACACGCAAAAGACAAGAAAAAGCCAAAAAAATGAAGAAACCAGCTCATCGTGTCACGATGGCTCCCAAAGTGCCATGATGAGAGATGCTTGTTCGCCAAGACATCATAAATTATAAATGGATGACAAAAATCACACTTAGGATAGAAATAAAATGATGCTTACATCATAATTTTGTTTGAATTTTTACCAAGGTTTGATTTTGGTCCTCCATTTTATGACTAGACTAGCTTAACTTGACACATCATAGCGGCCACGTGTGCAAGCGTTTGAGAAATTAGCGTTTTTTGTAACAGTACCAGACAATAGGAACTAAAACCAACAAATTTTATACATTCAGGGACTTATTTGCTAACAAATATAATATTGATGTGTATAATTAGTTTTTATACCCGTGCGGTTGCACATATGATTATATTTGGGTTGTTTATTAATAGAAAAATATATATTTGATTAAAAAATGCATTTTTTTAAGGACAAATCACGGTTTGCTTACCCGCAATTAAAAAATGTTTCTATTTATTTATCAGAACAAAGTCGTCGTTAGAAGCTCCATTTTCAATCACATCTATATAATTCTGTACAGTTCGGTACCGGATCTGTAATCCTCACCATATGTACCGGATCTCATTCCAAGTAACCTTCTTTATATTTTACTTTTATCTTGACGCACAATAATAACCATAGATGTTTTTATTTGTTTACTATCGTCAGTTATCAAATCTTTAAATCAGATCAAGTTTTAATACGACAACAACATATAACTCTCACTATGTGTAAAAATAGATCTACGAATATATGTTTAGATCTAATAAGATACAATCACACATGTTCTAAAAGTTTAACTTTGACTTTTGTTGATAGTCATTGCAAAACAAACACACAAATGAAATTAACGACGTTGAAAACTGACTGAAACATTAGCATCAAATAAACATAAATAAGGTTAAGACATAAATAATTATAGACAAATGAAGGAACAAAATGACGTAGAAAAACAAAAGATAATTTATTTTTTTTAATAAAATTTAGAGGGAGGAGAGATCCGTCGACTCCAAGAGTAAGTTTCTATTGACTTACTCCACTTAATAACTCGATATGGCATTATATTTGTTTAATCCGACCGTTGAATTCAAAGATCTCATTGCGTAGATCAACTCTACATATTTTTATAAAAATTCAAAAAATGTAGTTATGTATTCGGACTATTGAAATTCAATGGTTCTTTGAAAAATTTGTCGTACGTTCAATTGAAGTTATCAGAAAAAGTATCAAACGATTTTGAATTTTTATCAAAATTTATATAGTTGATCTACTCAATGAGATATTTGAATTCAACGGTCGGATTGAAGAAATATAATGCCGATATCAAGTTATTAAGCGGAGTAAGTCGATGGAGACTTACTACTGGAGTCAACGAATTCCTTCTCAATTTAGAGATATATTTTTTGATTTAGGTATTTTTAAAATTAAGTGACAAAATTGGAGGGTGTTTTGGTCTTTGCAACATACATAAGTGCATTTAAATATATCACATTTTCTCTTTCATAATTAAAAATTGCTAGAATGTAGATGAATTTAGGACTTTTTTTTTTTTTTTTGGTTTTCACCACCAGTTGAATCTGGTTCGGAGGTCAGTTCTGGCATCAATTGGTTCCAGCCCCCTCCCGATCACAGTTGCGGGGGATCGAACCATGGTCCTCCCTACCAAGTTCAGCGCCAATCACCACTGAACCAACTAATGATTAGTGATAAATTTAGGACTTTTGAATGTAGAGAATTCAAATCCTATTATATTTTCCACCTAAAAGAAAAGACATTGTTTTACTAAATACCAAAAGAAAGCCTCCGCAAAAAGCCTATACCCATTAATTAATTAATTTAATTAATATAATATATTGATGTGAAATGAAACCAATTAACAGAGTTCACATATAGGTCAATAAAGTTTACATATACTATTAAATAAAAACTTTTATCTTCTCCTTCCGCTCTCACACACGTCTAAGACAATTATTTCACTAGTTTGAACTAGTAGTATATATATATATATACTACTGTATCTATGCTACTGGATTCATTGTTCTACTCTGTCTTACCATCTCAATTGTGTCTGCTCTGCTCGATCCACTATGTCTATGGCAAATTATGGAGACCAGTCACGTGGTTTCACCTACAAATACGATGTTTTCCTCAGTTTTAGAGGGGAAGACACGCGTCAGAGTTTTATTGTATATCTTTATGATGCATTGCGGCAGAGAGGAATCAATGTTTTCATTTATGATACGAATCTGAGAAGAGAGAAAGACATTTCAGCTGCACTTTTAAAAGCCATTAAAGAATCTAAGATCTCAGTTATTGTTTTTTCTGAGAATTATGCATCTTCTATGTGGTGCCTTGACGAACTCATGGAGATCATCGAATGTACGAAAAGAAATAACAATCAAATTGCTTTCCCAATTTTTTATCATGTTGATCTATCTGATGTACGACATCAAAGAAATAGTTATGAAGAAGCCATGGTTGTTCATCAGAATAGGTTTGGAAAAGACTCAGAAAAAATAAAAGCATGGAAAGCAGCATTATCTGAAGCTGCAGACTTCGAAGGCTACCATATCGAGACTGGGTATGTAACTACAATTCTGTTCTTATACTCCGTACATTCCTTAATATAAGAAAAAATTTGCTTTTAAATTCATTGAGTTTCTAATATATTTGGACTATATTATAGACTATATACATTAAAATCTCAATGAATCTAAAAAACAAACTTTTTCTATTAAAGAATGGAGGGAGCATTATCTTTGTTTTGTCTCCAAGGTACCTAAAAAGTGCATTTATTGTCTTTAGAACTTCAGAAGTTTTGTTATCATTACTTAACAGAACAAACACCATGTTTTGTACTTGTTATTCCAATGGTCCAATTTATGTTATTAAAACAAAAATGGATTGTACTTTTACAGGTACGAAATTGATCATATTAAAGAGATTGTTAAAAAGGTCGAAGCTAAGCTAGGTCCTAAACCTTTTCAAACTCGGCAAAAGCTTCTTAATGCCGACAACATCTGGAGACTAGTTGGTCTTGTGTCAAGTGTAGTTGGTCTGTCATGCTATGCTCTAAGCCCATCTTTCAACCGTTTAATTGGAACAATGAAACCTTTCAAGTTCATTTCTTATGGAGTTTTGTCCTTAGTTCTCTTTACTGCCATATTGTTTGCAAAGAAGTCACCAAGTTCCACACGACATCATCAACTCAAAATTTACATGACCTTTGCAGTTTTGATAATCATGGCAGTGTACACATTCTTCTACGACAGAGCCGTGAATGGAAATCCTGACATACTGAATGTAGTTTCGAATGCTGCATTTGTTTTGGTTTCATTAAGCTTGCACAAACTTGTTGACATTGGATTTGAGATTGGTGTGTTCACTTATTTCTTAGGTTGCTTTGCAGTTCAATTGTTCACCATTAACTGGATGCTGATTTTTATTGCCATATTATTTGGTTGTCCGCTCTTTGTTATGCATTCTTCTTCGAATTCCCAACCGGAGGTAGCTAGTGATGGTAGTGATGGTCAACATGTTGTTGACATTGATTCTTCAAATTCCGGACTAGTTTTTGGTAGTGATGGTCAACATGTTGTTGACATTGATTCTTCAAATTCTGAACTAGTTTTTGTGTTCGACTGCACTGTAAATGTAATGTACATATTAGACTATTATTGCATTATTTCTCTTATGCAGGTATGCCTCTTCATGCATGATCCTAAAACACAACATATGTCAGCATAGAAGCGTATGATTCGGTATATTCATGGCACTATTGATTTCGGCCTTCACTTGTATCCCTTCTCTGTCAGCAAATTGGTTTCTTACACTCAGGGGCGGTGCTCTATGTTAGTGAGGGGGTGCCCCAGCACCCCCTAGAATTTTAAAATTTGTACTAATATGTTTATGTTTTTTGCATTTTGCACCCCCTGGTTTTTTTGTTTTGCACCTCTTATTCAAAAATTCAAAATACTTTTTATTGCTCTCATTCTTCTCTTCCAACTTCTCTCTAAAATTAAATTCTTTCAAACAAAACATCAAACCAAATACATACAATAGTGGTAAATCCTCCAACATCCATAAAACAACATTAAGGTAATCAATAAAAAAAATCTATATGGTTTAGCGTTTTAAGTGTTTGAGATTTTTTCTATAACTTCAATATTGATAGATTGGTTGATTGGTTATTTAATTGAGGTTCTAATAACATATATGTGTGCTTTATTAATTTATTGTCTGTAGTTTGTAATTTAGTCCAAATACATCTTTGGATTTATGTTTGACGGTTTCTAGTTAAACCATCTAGAAATTAGTTCAAATTTAGGCATTTGAAAATCATAGTTTTTATGAAGATAATTTTTTGTTGGTTATTGGTCTGTATATACTCAAGTAATAGATAAAAAGAATTGACGAATATCGAGCAGTAAAAAAATTAACCTTAAATTGTGTATTTTTGTTGTTACTATATCAATACTTATGCATTATTTTATAGTTTATTTTTTTTTGTTTGATATATTTCTTATTTTTTTTACTAATTGATATATTTCTCATGTAATCAATACTCGTGTTATTTTATAAGTAATGTTTATGTTAAAAGATATTTGTTCAACAATATAAGCGAATTAAAAATATAAACTGAGTAGCGAATATAATTATTAAAATTGTGCACCCCTGAGCCAGGGTCCGAGCACCGCCACTACTTACACTGATGGAGATTGGGTTGGTTGCCCAGACACTACACGTTCCACATCTGATTACTGTATTTATCTTGGCGACAATCTCATCTCATGGTGTGTCAAACGCCAACACACACTTTCTTGGTCAAGTGCAAAAGCCAACACTACTACAATTTGTATTTTTAGTAACACTGACATATGCAACATTTATAAAAAATGTTACTAATATAGATGATTTTGTAACATTTTTTAAAAAGTGTGACATACCACTGGCACTGTGACACTGACTTATACAATATATACAATATATTTTTTTTTGGTTACATACAATATATACAATATGAGGACATGGATAACTTTTTCTATTCTTTAACATTTTAATTTTACCTTTTTTTTTTTTTTCTTTTTCCAAGCTCACTTCTATTTCTCATTTCACACTTCGACAGCTTCACCGTCATCAATGAATCCTCGATATTTTGTTCCCCAATCTTCACCATGGCCGATTTCCATTGCTAATTTCCATGGCCGATCTTCACCATCGACGATCTTCACAAATACTTTCTCGTCAGTGAAATCGTTCATCTTCACTCTTCATCACCGAGAATCAGTGTCGTTCATGTTGGCTGAAAAGGTTCGTCTTAGCTCTTAGATCATTTAGTTCGTTTGATTTTCGTTTTTTCCTCGTCATTTATTTGCAATATGTTAAGGATGGATCATTTTATTTATTTTTCTTTTTGAATTTGAATGCAGTTCTTATAAACAGTTTAACTAGATGAATCATCAACACATGGTTGAATTGAAGTGGTTTTTTTGTATTGTGTTCTTTTGATTTTGCTGTTGTTGTGATTATGGTACAATGCTTATTTTCTGTTTGATAAAATGCTTCAACCAAACTTTATGTAAATGTAAAGGACATTGATCATAAATGAAATGAACCAAGACAAGTTTTAGTGAATGAGATAGGACTGATCATGTGGTTACCTGATGGTACCAAGCTTCATAGTTGCTATTTCATGCAAATGAGTTTATTTAGATTCCAAACTCTCTATTGAAAGGGATTTTCATCTTTTTCCTGAAACTGAATATATGTTTGAAAAGCTGATTATAGTCTTGGATCAATAAAATAGTCCATTCAAGGTATCAATGAAGAAAAACTTAGTTGTGAAAATGTAATGTGGTGAAGAAGAAGATGTTGTTAACCAGGTCTGTCAATGACACACTCATTTCCTAACCAGTACCTGCATAGTAGTCTCTATTCTGTCTTATATTGATAATGTGTATATAGCTAGTATATGCATGACATGTGTGCCTTGTGAATACATTGCAGAATTTGATATAGGCTTTAGTGTCTCTGTTGAGAACACTCAGAGATGAGGAACATAAAAGATAGTCAAATTTCATCTCCATGGGAGTTATGTATACATGTAGTTTTGTCATATTTTGTGCAATTTAATCTAGTTTTGTCTAAATGCAACTGAAGGTATATGTCTTCTTAGTTATGTGAGATTTATCAATGAAAGTACGGAGGGAATTCAGGGGGGAATTTGTAGACATGATTGTATAGTTGTTTTAATTCTCTATTGTTATAACTATTGTTATGCCCTTGTATTTGTGAGGCCTCGGTTTTATTTGGTTTGTAGCTTTTAGCCTATTGGTGCAGGTTGTAAATTTAGTTCATTCTGTTTTACTTGGCTATCTATACTCTGTTGCACATTTTGAAGTTTGGCCTAGATTTTGCCATTGATTAGTATTTCTTGTACTGATTGATAATTTGACATCTCTATTAAGGACTGATTTTTGTTATTATTTGTTGTTGGATAGTTATGTACTTGGTATGGCATTTAAACCATGCGCTCAACACCTACATAATTAAGGTGATATTATAAATACATGAAGAGTTATCAATTTTCATAGTGAAGTGATGTTGCATTAATCTTGTGAATATTGTTTGCAGCGAAAGAGCCGATGCATGGTCTACAAGGGTGCAAATTGCTCTTCACATTAAATCAGATTATTAAATGAAAACTTCCCTGCAAAGGTATAGGTATAGCTATGCCTCGATAATTTTGTGAAAGATTCTTAGTTGTTACTATTTTTTTTTTTCTTTAGATAATTGTGTGAGAGTGAGATCATATATTCTTCCTATTATTACAGAATTCCTATTATTACATATTGTTGATTTTGGATTAATCATGTGGTTTCGTTTTTGGAACCCGGCCACCCGAGCAATATCAGATAAATTAGGGTTCTTTGTTGATTTTCGATGGTAATTTCACGTTTGGGTATGATAATTCAAAAGACACTTTTAAGGTGGTGCGTTTCTTTTGGGATACAACAAAGGTAAGAGTTTTCAGTTTAAAAGATAATGTATGGAGAAATATTCAAAATTCTCCTGTGGCCCATCGTCAATATTGTCCGATGAGGTTGAAATATGTGCATTTTAGTGATAGTGTTAATTGGTTGGTAATTTGCAATCACGGTCCTTATCATAAGTATGATTACAGGAATATTAGTATTGAGCAATTTGTGATTATTTCACTTGATTTGCGTACCGAGACACATACTAAGGTGTTGCCTCCTCGGGGTTTCAATGAAGTGTCATTTCGTATGCCAGATCTAAGTGTGTTAAATGATTATCTTTGTTTTTCTCATGATTTCAGACAAACTCATTTTACTATATGGCAAATGAGAGAATTTGGTTGGACTCAATTTATTAAAATTAGTTATGATAATCTAAGTTGTCACCCGTACTCTAGATTGGAATTGGTTCCATTATGCCTTTTGGAGAAGAATAACACCCTATTATTGTCAGAAATGGGAAGCAGAGCACTTCTTTATAACTGGAGAGATACTAGAGCAAAATTCATTGATCAACCTTCGGGGCTCAAAAATGGTGAGGTGTATGTTGAAAGCTTGTTTTCATATTGTTGAACGTAAGTTCCTCTACATTGATTTACTTGTTTGAATCTATCTTTTGTTAGAATATTACATGTATGCTATATAATATGTTTTGTGATCATTTGCTTATGATGACTTTAATTTGATTGTATTGTTGAATGATCATGATTTTGTATTGGTTTTCTTTTATTAATTGTTGGCAACCTTTGAATCAAATGAATTTGTTTTCCACATATATTTATCACAAGTTAGAAGATGGTTTTATGTTACTTGTATGATCAAAACTTGTCTTATATTTGTTATAAGATATAAGATGAATTCTCTCTTGATAATTCTCCAAAAAACAAATTCATTTAAACAAATCTTCAAACTTGTATTAATTTCATTCACTTAGAAATTTTGTTATATATAGTTTGCTAAAATATTTGAATGATGTTATTTCCATGTTTAAGTATGAAGACATTTTTGCTAATTAATATATGATGAGGAGTCTTATTTTGGGTATGTTTATACCAAGTACATCGATGTTGATTGAGAAAGCAAATATTATTTATTTCTTTACTGATCATCATGTTTCTTTGTAATCTAATTTTTAATAGCATAACCCTATGTTACATGTGGTGCAGGCTTGTGTTCATGGTGGCCCAGCTGAAGGGTCTTGCCGCACAATTCAACATTGGCCAGCTCCCTACCAATCATCTCTAGTTAGATTAACGAACTTTTTTTTCCGCCTCTTTCTGACATATTTGTATTATTTATGCCTAAATAGGAAGTTATTTGGTTTCAACTCAGATTTCTTTGAACTTGTTTTAAATTTATCTTGGATTCATGCTAATATATGTGATGAAAGTACAAGTTAAATATGGCCCGAAATGAGTGCATCTATTTGTGAGTAGGCCCTAATGCAGATTTCTTGATGTATCATGTATGTAATAAAACAATCATGGTCAACTAATTTCATGCTATGTGTTGTCTTTGGTAATTTTTCACTATTACACTAAAAAATGCCTTCGAGTTCAGAAGTCAAGTAATTTATGAGTTGCCTTCGGATGATCTTTCAAGTTGCAGATCTCGGTATCTTGTCGGTGAAGACAACTTTCCGAACCTTCTTTTGTGGAGCAACCTGCCATAAAAAGAAAGGGTTAATTGATTCAAGTAGTAATATGAATTCAAATATCATAGAACTCGTGTCTGTCTTATAAGAAGAACCTGTTTCGCAACGTAATTGTGCAATAACCACAAATGCCACTGGAATCTCCCCAACTTCTTCATCCTTGGCACTGATAGGGAAAGCTTGAACAAATTCATTGATAGTTCCTATGCTCAAAGGTGCTACATTGCAAGTGAACTGTCTTAATTGAACTCTGCAACTTACTTCCCTTATAACACCATTTGCCTTCGTTGTCAATCCCAACAATATTGGTGGAACAACATTAAAGTGTGTAACAATTTACTTCCCTTACACACTTTAATGTTGTTCCACCGATATTGTCGGCATTGACAGCGAAGGCAAAGGGTGTTAAGGGAAGTAAGTTGCAGAGTTTAAAACAGGTCACTTGCAGTGCAGCAGCTTTGAGCATAGCAGATTAGCAGCTATCAAGGATTGAGTTATGATTGAGTGTGAAATGTGAACGATTTTATAAAGAATGAGGCATTGCCTAATTTGGTGTACAATTGAATTTGTGTGGTCGAGTTTGGCTTGAGAGTGGAGGTTTTGTTGTATTTGGGGAAATATTAATATGAATTAGGAGCATAACAGCTAAGTTTTAGGACCATATTCACTATGTTTAAAATTAGGAAATCTGGAGTATTTGGAACCATAAGCATCATATTGGAAATTGTGTTTGGAAGAGTTGGCATGGAATTTGGCTATTAAATTAAATCAGAAGCGTTTATCCCTTGGACACATGAACATGATGGATACAAAAGAAACAAAACCAATGAAAGGTTTGTTACAAGTAATTTGTTTTGGCAAATCATACATTTTGGTTGTTGTACTTCTAGAAGTGGCTTTTTATTTTGAAGATTTCTCTTTTCACCTCCATGTTTCTTTTTCAAACCTATTCTAATGAGCAACCATGGCTTCTTTTTCACCCCCAATGAAAGTTTTTTTATAAATTTTTTTTATAAAAAATTATATTACACTAAAAATCTATTTTCAAAAAATCTATATAACAAACGGGCCCTATATTTGGCAGGTTGATTCAAATAAGGCTTGATGTGATTCATAAATTTCGCATTCCTGTTTCTTTCTTCGTGGTTTGATTCAAATCATAGTAAAACCTCAGGAAGGTCGAATCAAATGAACCTTGATTTTTTGCATATAAAAATCAGGTTTTTATTTCATTTGTTACATCACCAAAAGAGGAAACTTAATGGCTAAGGGTATTTGACAGTTTAGGGTGAGAAACTATGGTTGGAAAACACATTCTAATTTGCTTCTAGATACTGATGATGTGAGAGGTGTTCCTTAATTCTTGTTGTCTATCAATTAAAAAAAAAAAAAAAAATCAAATTTACAAATTATTGTTTTGCTTCTAGATAATGATGTTGAGGTGTTTTGTCAAAAATCAAATTATTATGTTGCTTTTAGTTTGCTTCTAGATAAGTGATAATCAGAGGAATATATTGTTGTAATTATTAAAACCACATTTTTCTACAAATTTATTTTTGAAAAAATCACAACCAATCATAAAAACACATTATAATCATATTTTTTTGTCAAGACATCATAATCATTTTTTACTACTAGTAGTTTATTTATTGCTCTTATAATTCAAACGCGCCGTAGCCACGGTTTTGAACTTAGAAGCAATAGTATTAGTAGTAAACTACCAAGAAAGTAACATCAAGACCAAAAAACTCACAAGTCAACAAAACATTTTCGTAGCTATAAATAACTTATCATAATCTTACTTCATTTCATAATGTTTTCTTTCTCATCCAATGTTACAAAACATTTCATTCATTCTACAATAACAACAAAATTGAACATTACTTTCGCTGTTGCATTGCATAGTTAGTTAGTTATGGCGGATCTATTCAGTGGAGCTGCCGTTGGAGCATTGATGGGAGAAACGCTGAAATATGGACTTCAGACGATAAAAAAAGGTCGAGAATTTCGTCCCACACTCGAAACCAACATAGAAACTTTAGATGCTTTGGTTCCTTTAGTTGAAAAGATGAAAGGTTTCAATGATTTGTTGGACCGACCGAGCGAAGAGATAGAGAGGTTAGAGAAACATATGAGAGAAGGTAAAGAGATTGTAGAAAAAAGTAAGAAACTTACTTGGAAGAAGTTTTTTTCATTTCCTGGTCAACAAGCAAAACTTAAGAAACAAGATGAGAAACTTAAGAGATATTTGTCTGTTAATGTTCAAGGTGAGAATAAAAGGGATTTGATGGATGTGTTGATTAAGGTGAATGGAATTTTTGAGATTCTTATGAAGAATTTGGGTCAGTTTCATAGGAATCAAATTAGGGGTTTGTGTGGTGCTCCTGATGAACCTCAATGTAAGGGAATGGATGAGTCTTTAAGTAAGTTGAAGATTGAAATGATGAAGGATGGTGTTTCTGTGATTGTTTTGACTGGTTTGGGTGGATCGGGTAAAAGTACTCTTGCTAAGAAACTTTGTTGGGATCCACAAATCAAAGGTACCACCAACTAACTAATTTATTGTTATTTTTGAAGTTTGTTTGGATTGACTTATTTGAACTTATATACCGATATAAACACTTGTGAGACTGTTCGTTTTGAGAGCTTATATAAACAACTTCTAGAGCCCGTTTGGATTTAGCTTATTTTTTAGCTTATGCAAATAAATAAAGTCTTATGTTAATTCATAAGTTTTCACCAATAAAAATTGTATCTTTATAAGTTGTTTTTGCATAAACTATCTTGAAAATCTTATAATAATACATAAAAACTTATTTATTTGCATAAGTTGTTTCGCATAAGCTCAAATATAAGTCAATCCAAATGGGCCCATAATATATTCATAATATCTCAACATATATGAAAACAATTTGACTTTATTTTATCATTTGTTACCAAAATAGCTTAAACATGAGTACTTATTATATGATAAGAGCTTAATTAAGTTGTTTATCCAAACCGGACATTAGTCTTGTGAAATTACTTGATTTTTTTGGTTACAAGTATTGCACTGTTGTGGGACATGGATTTTGTGGTTTTAGAATCAGTTATTTTTCAGTTTCTGGACATGTTGATTCAAATAAGGCTTAATGTAGTTTAATTCTATCATCTCTTTTTTACTGTTCTAACTTTGGGTGTATGAGATAAAAGCAATTTCAGTTTCATTACAATCCATTCTCTATGATTTAGAAAGTTATTTTGTTTTTGACTAGGCAAGTTTGGTGGAAACATCTTCTTTATTACCGTCTCTAAAACTCCCAACTTGAAGAACATTGTACGGACACTATTTGAACACTGTGGACTTCGGGTGCCCGAGTTTCACAGCGACGAAGATGCAATTAACCGATTGGGAGTTCTGCTGAGGCAAGTTGGGAGAAATCCAATATTGTTAGTCTTGGATGATGTTTGGCCTAATTCAGAAGGCCTTGTTGAGAAGTTTAAATTTCAATTGTCAGATTATAAGATTTTGGTGACTTCAAGGGTTGCATTTAGAAGATTTGGCACCCCATTCCCATTGCATCCACTTGATCTTGATCATGCAGTGTCCCTTTTCCATCACTTTGCTCAATTGAATGACAATAGCTCATATTTGCCGGATAACAATCTTGTCCGTGAGGTGATTTCTCTTAGATCCAACTAAATTTATCACACCAATGAATTTATGTTTTTTTTGTGATGTTAAATCTTCTAATATAGGATATAATCAAATTATATATGAATAAAACCAACCTGATTAGTTTTGAGAGCTGTCAACTGACTAGGCCTTTCGATGTACGATAAACAACATAATGAAGCGCTTATAGAATAAATGTTTATCATATAAGTGCTTATGTACGTGTATAAGTTATTTCAATGACAAAATAAAAAATAATGTCAAATTGTTTTCATATAATAGCTGTAGGTTTTTTCATAAGATTTCTGGAGAGCTTATGCACATATCATAAGTTGTTTTCATAAGCTCTCCCATATATAGTTTCCTCACAATTGCTTACACTAGTAAATAAACTCAAATAAGTCAATTCAAACATTCCCAAGTCACTATACAATTTCATACTAGTTAGTGACCCAAACCATTGATGTTACTCGCTGATTCCATTTCTATGCACAGATAGTGAAAGGTTGTAAGGGTTCACCGCTGGCGCTTAAGGTCATTGCTGGATCACTCTGTCAGCAGCCTATTGAGAAGTGGAAAAATATGAAGGAACTTTTTCAAAATCAATCCATTCTGGAGTCTAAAAGATATTTTCCCAGTGACAGCACTGACACTGACTTGCTATGTCGCCTTCAACAAAGTTTGGATATATTGGAGGATATCAATGAGAAGGAGTGCTTTATGGATCTAGGACTATTTCCTGAAGACCAGAGGATCCCTGTTAATGTCCTCATTGATATGTGGGCGACACTGTATAACCTAGATGAAGATGGTACAAAAGCAATGGCCATTGTCCATGATTTAAACGCTAGGAATTTGATTAATGTCATAGCTACAAGGTAAATAATATTTTTTGGTTCTTGTCATTATAAAGCAAATGAGTAAAAATATTCTATCAAATAGATTAAATTATTCGTCTTGTTGGTGTTTTGGTTCTTCCCTCGGATACTAAATTATGCTCTCGTTGTATAGGAAAGTTGCAACAGAAACAGACATGTACTACAATAACCACTATGTTGTTATACATGATCTCCTCAGAGAACTAGCGATCCATCAAAGCAAAGAGGAACCATTTGAACAGAAAAAAAGATTGATCATTGACTTGAATGGAGATGATCGTCCCGATTGGTGGATAGGACCGAATCAGCAAGGAATGATTAGTCGTATGCACTCATTCGTAGCCGGATTTTTTGTAAAACAGAAGCAACTAAAGGTTGCTGCCCGTATATTGTCTATGTCAACTGGTATGTTTCTACTTTCTATTTCTAAATTATATGCACACTTATGAATGAAAAATAACTCTATTTGTTACAAAATAATTGTCTTAAGAGATTTTACCAATTGTTTCACAAAGTTTATAAGTTCATTGGACTTGATTATTTGTTCACTTGATAAGAATAAAGCTGGATAAAACTCAAAAGCAATTAAATTTTATGTCATTTTTTGAAGTAACTAATAATATCAAACAAACTAAAATATATAAATGACAATTATATTATAGTGAAGGGTGCAATATAAATAATCATTCACTTGACATGCATCATATCCTAATAATCCTATGCTTATTGTGATATATGATGTTTTTACAGATGAAACATTTTCTTCGGATTGGTGTGATATGCAACCTGATGAAGCTGAGGTTCTCATTTTGAATCTTCGTTCTGACCAGTACTCATTACCAGATTTCGCCAAAAAAATGAGTAAACTCGAAGTTTTAATAGTCACAAATTATGGTTTCCATTGTTCTAAGTTAACCAAGTTTGAGCTACTTGGTTTGTTATCAAACTTGAAAAGAATAAGGTTGGAGAAGGTTTCTGTCCCTTGCCTATGCATATTGAAGAATCTGCAAAAATTATCCCTTCACATGTGCAATACAAGGAATGCTTTTGAAAGCTGTTCTATGCTAATTTCAGATGTTATGCCCAATCTAGTAGAGTTGAGCATTGACTATTGTAAAGATTTGATAAAATTGCCTGATGGATTGATTAACATAACCACATTGAAGAAGCTCAGTATCACCAACTGTCACAATCTTTCTGCAATGCCTCAAGATATTGGAAAGCTGGAGAATTTGGAAGTACTAAGACTTTGTTCCTGTTCTGATTTAAAAGAGATGCCAAAGTATGTTGCAGGCCTTAACAATCTATGTTGTCTCGACATCTCAAACTGTGTGAGTCTTTCAAAATTACCTAAAGATATTGGTGAGTTGCAAAAGCTTGAGAAGCTCTCTATGAAGGGTTGCTCAACCTTGAGTGGATTGCCTAATTCTGTCATCAAATTTGGAAATTTAAAGCATGAAATGCAGGTGATCTGTGATGAAGAACGTGTTGCCTTATGGGAACAGTATCCCAACATTCCTAATCTAAGGATAGATATTCATAAAGAAGATATTAACTTAAATTGGCTTCACAGAACTCATTCCTGAGTGTTGATTCATGAAAAGTGACTTGAACTCATCTTTATACTTGTAAACAATGTTGCTTTACACTTGTTCATATTTATCATAATGTTGTCCGTGAAAATTATGAATAAGACATTTTCTTAATGTGCTCGAAGTAGAAAACACTACTGAACTTCACACTCTCACACAACTATAAAGTCTAAAATTCGATCTTGGGTGAAGGTGTCAAACATAGCAATATCGGCATTGCCAACAAACTCTAACCATCTTGTAACTACATTTAACAAACTCTGACATTATCTAAAGTTATGGGTCAAAAGTTCTACTATGAAAGTTATGAAGCCAAAATCGTAATTTTTTTAAAAGCTAGGGGCCAAGAGTGTTATTTAGAAAAGAAAAAAAAGGGCAAACCATCGGTTTGGTCCCTAACTCGCTATCATATTCATTCTTGAATGTATTGAAATTACAAACATATCCACAAATGTCTCTTGTATTAGTCGTTGTAATCCTCAAATTTGTTTTTAAGCTGTTAATTTATTCCTTAAATATATTTTTTGTTGGTCAATTTCGTTCATAAAATTAGTAACTAAAGAGATATTACAATTTTTATAAAGGTCAATGTGACACAAAGTTATGCTTCGAAGGACTAAAATGCTGGTTTGCGCAAAAAAATATCTTTCCAACTACTTCCTCCGTCCCAGTTTATTTGAGCCATTTAGAATGTTTGCATTATTCATATATTTTGCTTTTACCATATTTTTCTCTCAATAAATAAAAATAAATATTAGCATATAAGATGTCGTTGGATTCATCTCGATGAGTATTTTCAAAATATTAAATTTTTATAATTTTTACTATTATACAATTAAAAATATTAATCGTCAAAGTTGTGTATTAATATGCGTGCTGAAGTCAACTGGCTCAAAAAAACGCGCTTTCAAAAAAAAAGAAAAACTTGTAGGCTAAGCTAAGTTCATGTCTTCTTTCTCATCCAATGTTAGAAACCATTTGATTCCACAATAGCAACAAAACTAACATTACTTTCGTTGCTATCATTATCCTAAAAAAACACACAAGAGTCGCATTCGCATAGCTATGGCGGAGCTAGTGGGTGGAGCTGCCATTGGAGCTTTCATGGGAGAGACAGTGAGATTCGCAATTCAGAAAATAAAAAATGGTCGAAAATTTGGTCCAACACTCAAAACCAGCGAAGAAACTTTAGACGCTTTGGCTCCTTTGGTTGAACGGCTCAAACTTTTCACCGATTCGTTGGGTGATATTGATATACAGAGGTTAGAAACTCACATAAGAGAACTCAAAAAGCTTGTTGATAAATACAAGAAACTTACTTTGCGGAACATTCTTTCTTTTTCACGTTGCCAAGCAAAACTTCAGAAGAAATTTGAGGCTCTTCAGATATATATATCAATTATTGTTCAAGTTGAGAATAAAATTGCTGCGGCGAAGTCGTTGGTTATGCTGGAAGAAATTCATAAGAATATGGTTACGCAAAAGGAGCATTTGGGTCAGTTTCATGGGAACGTAATTAGGGGTTTGTGTGGTGCTCCCGAAGAGCCTCAATGTATAGGAATGGATAAGCCTTTAACTAAGTTGAAGATTGAAATTATGAAGGATGGTGTTTCTGTGCTTGTTTTAGCTGGTTTGGGTGGATCAGGTAAAACCACTATTGCTAAGAAACTTTGTTGGGATCCACAAATCAAAGGTAACAATCGACTAATTTATTCTTCTTTTTTATTTGGATTGATTTTATTTGAGCATAAGCACTTGTGAGACTCATGTTTTGGAGTACTTATCAACGTTCATAAGACCTTTTCAGCATAATAAACAGCTTAGCATAGATGAAAATAATGTTACAAAAATAGCTTAAATGCACATAAGTACTTATATGATAAGAGTTAAATTAAGTTGTTTATCCAAACAGAGTGTTAGTCTTGTATTGTATGACATGCATTTTGTGGAGAAAGTGTCTTAAAATCAATGCGTTTTCAGTTTGTAGTCATGCTGATTTGAATAAGGCTTAATGTGATTCGAATCATGCAGTAAATTTCGCAATCCTGTTTCTTACTACATGGTTTGATTCAAATCATAGTAAAACCTCATGAAGGTCGAATTAAATCAACCCTGATTTTTTGCCTACAAAAATCAAATTTTTATTTCATTGTTACATCACCAAAAGAGGGAACTTTTAGCGAAACTTAAGGGCTAAGGGTTGAGAGCTTTTGGGTGAGAAGCTAGGGTTGGGAACACATTCTAAACACCTTGGATAGTGAGATTTCATTAGAGGAAGGATCTTAGTTTTCTCTCCTGTGTTTCTTGAGTTCTTGTGGGTTGAGAGAAGGAAGACAAAGGGGGTAGAAATTAGGGTACATTTATCTTGAATTTAATTTCTTGTAACTCTTTTGTATCTCTTGTAAAGACGTATCGATAATGAATCAGAGCACTGCTCTCTCCCCAAATGTAGCTCAATTTAGGCCGAACTGGTTAAAAAATCTTGGTGTGTTTCTTTATCTTTGTTCTTTGGTTTGATTGTGGATTTGCTTTACACTTAGGTTGCTAGATTTTAACTTTGTTGGATTATTATTGCTTGAACTGTTTGGTTGTGGTTGCCAATTGCCATTGTTATCTATTCATAATTTCTTGTTTGTATTCACAATAAGTGTGTTTGAATTCACGACACGTTTAGTTTGAAATAGTATCAAACCTTATGTTATGAATGGATTGAAACGAAATGGAGTCACATTAACATTACTTGTTTGGATTGATAATGGCCAGTTTGTATTAGCTTCTGATGAGGGGATTATTCTCAATTAATATACATTTGTGGCTATTCAATTTTTGAAAGTCTTTTAGATGTTTATGGGGAAGTTAAATGAGAAGGCTTTCCAGAAAAGGAAAAAATTAAAGATGAAAAGGTTGATTTTATCTCATGAAAAGCTGTTATTCAAAACACTCATAGTTATTGCAATTGCTAGATCTTTTAATCTTTTATATTTCACCAATACTTTTTGAGAAAATTATCTAAACTGACTTCAAATTGAGATTGGATAGCACAGAATGGAACTTTGTGTAGTTTCATTCTAACTTTTCTTTTTACTCATCTAATTTTGGGTGTATGAGGTAAAACCAATTTCATCTCATTTGGCATTCAATCGTAAAGACATCCAAACAATTTAATTTCATTTCAATACAATCCATTCTGTTTGATTTAGAAAGCTATTTTGTTTTTGACTAGGCAAGTTTGGTGAAAACATCTTCTTTGTTACCGTCTCAAAAACTCCCAACTTGAAGAACATTGTACAGACACTATTTCAACATTGTCAATCTAGGGTACTTGAGTTTCAAACTGATGAAGATGCGATTAACAAATTGGGACTTCTGCTGAAGCACGTTGGTAGTGAACCAATATTATTAGTCTTGGATGATGTTTGGCCTGACTCAGAAGGCCTTGTTGAGATGTTCAAATTTCAAATGCCAGATTATAAGATTTTGGTGACTTCAAGAGTTGCATTTAGAAGATTTGGCACCCCATACCAGTTGGATCCACTTGATCACGATCATGCAGTGTCCCTTTTCAAGCACTATGCTCAATTGAATGAGAGCAGCTCATACAACCTTTATAGAAATCTTCTGGACGAGGTGCTTTCTCTTCAATCCAACTACATAACAAACAGGATATAAATTTATGTTTCTTTGTTATGTTAAATCTTCTAGTATGTGATATAAATTATTTATGAATAACAACAACCTGATTTGTTTCAAATGACTAGGGCCTTGTTTGCATAAACAACTTAAATAAGTGCTTATAGAATAAACGTTTATCATATAAGTTATTTATATAACTAAAGGCAAAATAAAGTCAAATTGTTTTCGCATAATTGCTTTAAGTTATTTTCATAAGATATCCCAAAGAGCTTATGGACAGGTCATAAACTGTTTTCATAAGCTCTCTCAAACAGTCTCACAAGTGCTTATACCATTAGATAAGTTCAAATAAGCTAATCCAAATAGCCTCTAGTTAGTATACGATTGTGTACTAGTTAGCTACCTAAGCCTTTGATGTTACTCGCTGATTTCATTTCTATGCACAGATAGTGAAAGGTTGCAAGGGTTCGCCGTTGGCGCTTCAGGTCACTGCTGGATCACTCTGTCAGCAGCCTTTTGAGAAGTGGCATAATATGAAGGAACGTTTAAAGAGTCAAACTATCCTCGAGTCTAATAGTACTAACTTGCTTTCTCGCCTCCAACAAAGTTTGGATATATTGGAGGATATCAATGAGAAGGAGTGCTTTGTGGATCTAGGGCTATTTCCTGAAGACCAGAGTATCCCTGTTACTGTCCTCATTGATATGTGGGCGACACTGTATAACCTAGATGAAGATGGTACCAATGCAATGGCCATTGTCCATGGTTTAAACACTAGGAATTTGATTAATGTCATAGCTACAAGGTAAACAATATTTTTTGGTTCTTGTCGTTATAAACCAAATAAGTAAAACTATTCTATCAAATATATTAATTTATTCGTCTTGTTGGTGTTTTGGTTCTTCCCTCGGTTACTAAATTATACTCTCATACAGGAAAGTTGCAACAGAAACAGACATGTACTACAATAACCACTATATCGTGATACATGATCTCCTTAGAGAACTAGCGAACCATCAAAGGAAAGAGGAATCATTTGATCAGAGAAAGAGACTGATCATCGACTTGAATGGAGGTATTCGTCCTGATTGGTGGATAGGACCGAATCTGCAAGGAATGATTAGGTCTAAGCCTTCATTTGCAACTCGAATATGGGTAAAACAAAAGAAACTAAAGGTTGCTGCCCGTATATTGTCTATATCAACTGGTATGTTTCTATTTCTAAATTATATGCACAGTTGCAAATGAAAAATTAACTCCATTAGTTACAAAATAATTGTCTTAAGAGATTTTACCAATTGTTTCACAAAGTGTATAAGTTCGTTGGACTTGATTATTTGTTCACTCTATCAATGTTCCCACATCTCACTTAATAGAAAGTATTAAAAGATAAGAATATAGTCTGATAAAACTCAAACGCAATTAAATTTTATTTCATTTTCTGTAGTGACTAATAATTTAAAACAAACTAAAATCTTTAAATATCAATTATTTTGTGAGGAGGATGCAATATGAATTATGAAATACTTATTCACTTGCCTTGCACCATCTCCTTTTCTTATTGTGATATATGATGTTTTTACAGATGAAAATTTTTCTTCGAAATGGTGTGACATACAGCCTGATAAAGCTGAGGTTCTGGTTTTGAATCTTCGGTCTGACCAGTACTCATTACCGCATTTCACCAAAAAAATGAGTAAACTGGAAGTCTTAATAATCACAAATTATGGTTTCAATCATTCTGAATTAACAAAATTTGAGCTACTCAGTTTTTTATCAAACTTGAAAAGAATAAGGTTGGAGAAAGTTTTTGTCCCTTGCCTATGCATATTGAAGAATCTGCAAAAATTATCCCTTCACATGTGCAATACAAGGAATGCTTTTGAAAGCTGTTCTATCCAAATTTCAGATGCTATGCCAAATCTAGTGGAGTTGAGCATTGACTATTGTAAAGATTTGATTAAATTGCCTGATGGGTTTTGTAACATAACCACATTGAAGAAACTCAGTATCACCAACTGCCACAATCTTTCTGGAATGCCTCGTGATATTAAAAACGTGGAGAATTTGGAAGTGCTAAGGCTTTGTTCCTGTTCTGATTTAAAAGAGATGCCAGAATCTGTTGCAGGCCTTAACAAGCTACGTTCTCTCGACATCTCAGACTGTGTGAGTCTTCCAAAATTACCGGATGATATTGGTGAGTTGCAAAAGCTTGAGAAGCTCTCAATGAAGGGTTGCTCAAAGTTGAGTGGATTGCCTAATTCTGTCGTCAAATTTGGAAATTTAAATCATGAAATTCATGTGGTTTGCGATGAAGAACGTGTTGCCTTATGGGAACAATATCCCAACATTCCCAATCTAAGGATAGATATGCATAAAGAAGATATTAACTTAAATTGGCTTCATAGAACTCGTTCCTGAGTGTTGATTCATAAAGTTAAAGTGTCTTAAAGTCATTTTGATACCTGTAAACAATGTTGCTACACATATGTTTTCCTATTTATCATATGTTTTGTAAATGTAATATACATAGTAGTTGAGAAGCGTGGTAGAGCTCAACAAATAGAAAAATAGGTGAACTTTAGAGTTGAATGAATGAAAAAGTGTATTACAATTGTCGTAGGTTCAAGTTTAGGGGTTGTTTACTTGTGGTAAAGGTTTGTGCTGTTAGTTTCATTTCTTGGCTGCGTTTTGTTCTTTGGTGTGAGGGTGTTTTGAACTTGATTCGTACATTTTGGCATTGTTCGTGCCTGTTTAATTTATTTAACTAATGAAAATTACAAGAAGTAATCTCATCGGTTAAACAAGAAAAATGACGTAAAATGTGGTAGAGGCTGAAGTGCATAACTAATAAAAATCTCCAACTACTTTTGAGCTCTTTTGAAAATTTTCTTGTGTCTTCACAACATTCACTCTATTAGAACCAAGAAAGAACTCAAATCTTGGATAGAAATGAAAAAGTTAAACTACCATAGGGTAGAAATATATAAAGAATGAAAACTGTTTAACTACCATAAGACTGTAGCGTGATAGAAACAGTAATATCTATGTGAAATTGAAACCACAAACTATGTGACACTAAGTTGCTCAATCCTCCAAGACTAAGAACATAGGACTATATTGATGAATAAAATGAAAATTGAAAGATATTGAGAAAGTAAAATAGAGAGAAAAGCTTCTATATATATATACTATGAGAAGTAAAGTGCAGCTTATCTAGTCTGAGCTTTGCTTTATTGAATCAAAACTATACTCCTTTCCTAGAAACATGTGTGCTAGTTGTATATGAATTTTGAACTAGAGGTTCAATTCCTTGTGCTCCAAGTAATTGAGGTGTTTTTTTTTTTGACAAAAGTAATTGAGGAGTATTGTATTCATGTTTATGGGTATTTTTGGTCTAGGAAAAGCGAACCAAATTTAAAACACGAATAAATGTTTATTTAGTGTGACTGCGGAAGTCTGATAAAGTAAATGTATAGACTCACGAATTTTAATGGTTGTTTTTTAAAATGTCTCCGACATAAGTTCGGGTTTTATGGTTGAAATTGGCAGAAAATTATTGGGATTGATTTGAGTTTCAGTGAGTAAGAGTAAAAGTAAATGGACTTGAAAGCTAAAAACTTGAATTTAAAAGATCGAAAAATAAATGGTGAGGAAATGTTAAATTTTTAATGTTTTTTCAAAAAATATTTATACATATTTATTTTCAACAAACTTAGCCCCACAACAACCACTTATACTTTTTTCTTGAGAACTACCATTACTCAGCATTTTCAATCTCATCCCATGAAATGTACCTAATCAAGTAATAATTTGTTCAACTAGCCACTCAAGCATTCTAGAAAGATCTACAAATGTTCTAAGATTATCCAAATCCCCTACCAACCATACGCGTGCAATGAGAAAAACTTGTAGGCTAAGCTAAAACAAACAAGAATAAAAAATGATAAGTCAACTTCTAGTCGATTTCATATGTTTTCTGATTCATTCATTCATTTCACAATAACAACAAAACAGAACAGAACGGTTTTTGGAAAATATATGTTTTCGGTTTTTGATCTTAATACGTAAAGTACTACTAACTATCTGTTATGGCCGATCTAGTTACTGGAGGTGTTGGAGAAATTGTGAAATATGCTATTCAAACAATCAAAAATGGTCTTGCATTTCGTTCCACGCTTCAAACCAGTATAGAAACTTTGAAAGTTGTGTATTCTTTATTAGAAAAGATCAAAGGTTCCACTTCCAACGATTTATTGGATCGACCAAGAGATGAAGATATAGTGAGGTTAGAGACTCACATCAAAGGAATTGAAGAGCTTGTAGAAAAAAGCAAGAAACTAAAACGTACTTGGTGGAAAACTCTTTCTTTTCCACGTTACAAAGTTAAGCTTGAGAAGAAAGATGAGGATTTTCAGAGACATTTAGCTGTTCATGTTCAAATGATGTTGTTGGCTAAGGTGACTGAAATTTTAGATATGAATATGAATATGAAAATTTCGGGTCAGTTTGATAGGAATCAAGTTAAGGGTTTGTGTGGTGCTCCTGAAGCACCTCACTGTATGGGAATGGATGAGCTTTTAAATCAGTTGAAGATTGAAATGATGAATGATGGTGTTTTTGTACGTGTTTTGACCGGTTTGGGTGGATCGGGTAAAAGCACTCTTGCTAAGAAGCTTTGTTCAGAATCACAAATCATAGGTACTAATTCTTCTTTTTTACTTGGATTGATTTATTTGAGCTTATCTACTGACATAAGCACTTGTGATTGACTAGGCAAGTTTGGTGGAAACATCTTCTTTGTTACCGTTTCAAAAACTCCCGACTTAAAGATCATTGCACAGACACTATTTGAACATTGTCGACATGAGGTGCCTAAGTTTCGAAATGATGAAGACGCAATTAACCAACTAGAACTTCTGCTGAAGGAAGTTGGTAGAATTAATCCAATATTATTAGTCTTGGATGATGTTTGGCCTGGCTCAGAAAGCCTTGTTGAGAAATTCGAATTTGAAATGGCAGATTATAAGATTTTGGTGACTTCAAGGGATGCATTTACAAGATTTGGCACCCCATGTAAGTTGGATCCACTTGATCATGATCGTGCTGTGTCCCTTTTCCAGCACTATGCTCAATTGAATGATAACAGAAGCTCATACATGCCTGATAAAAATCTTGTCCAGCAGGTGCTTTCTCTTCAATCCAACTAATTAGTTTATGTTTCTTTGTTATGTTAAATATTCTAGTATGGGATATAAACAAATTATTTATGAATAAAAACAACCTTATTAGTCTCAACTGACTAGGGCTTTGTTTGGACAAGGAACTTAATTAAGCACTTATAGAAATGTTTATCATATTAGGGCTTATGTATAAATTATTTCTATAACAAAAGAGAAAATAAAGTCAAATAATTGATGTTTGTTGTATTCGCAAGATATTTTGGAGATGGAGAGCTTATGGACATGTCATAAGTTGTTTTCATAATCTCTCTCAAACAATCTCACAAGTGTTTACACTAGTAGATAAGTTCTAAAAAGCAAATCTAAATAGGTCCTAGTTAGCATAAAGTTGTATACTAATTAGCTACCTAAGCCTTTGAGGTTACTCACTGATTTCACTTCTATGCACAGATAGTGAAAGGTTGTAAGGGTTCGCCGTTGGCGCTTCAGGTCATTGCTGGATCACTCTGTCAGCAGCCTTTTGAGAAGTGGCAAAATATGATGGAATTTTTTCAAAATAAATCAATTCTGGAGTCTAAGAGCTATTTTCCGAATAATACGACTGACACTGACTTGCTTTGTCGCCTTCAACAAAGTTTGGACTCATTGGAGGATATGAATAAGAAGGAGTGCTTCATGGATCTTGGGCTATTTCCTGATGACCAGGGGATCCCTGTAACTGTCCTCATCGATATGTGGGCGGCACTGTATAACCTAGATGAAGATGGTATAAAAGCAATGGCTATTGTCCATGATTTAAACACCAGGAATTTGATTAGTGTCATATCTACAAGGTAAACAATATCTTCTGGTTCTTGTCATTATTATAAAGAAAATAAGTAAAACTATACTATCAAATAGGTTAAATTATCCGTCAGTTACTAAATTATGCTCGTTGTACAGGGAAGTTGCAATAGAAACAGGCATGTACTACAATAACCACTATGTCATGATTCATGATCTCCTCAGAGACCTAGCGATCCATCAAAGCAAAGGGGAATCATTTGAACAGAGAAAAAGACTGATCATCGACTTGAATGGAGGTAATTGTCCTGATTGGTGGATAAGACCGAACCAGCATGGAATCCTAACTCGTGTTGTAACTGGAATGTTGGTAAAACAGAAGCAACTAAAGGTTGCTGCCCGTATATTGTCTATATCAACTGGTATGTTTCTATTTCTAAATTATATGCACACTTGCAAATGAAAAATTAAACTCCATTTGATATATGATGTTTTTACAGATGAAACATTTTCTTCGGATTGGTGTGACATTCAACCTGATGAAGCTGAGGTTCTCATTTTGAATCTTCGGTCTGACCAGTACTCATTACCGGATTTCATCAAAAAAATGAGTAAATTGGAAGTTTTAATAATCACAAATTATGGTTTCCATCGTTCTGAATTAACAAAGTTTGAGCTACTTGGTTTTTTATCAAACTTGAAAAGAATAAGGTTGGAGAAAGTTTCTGTCCCTTGCCTATGCATATTGAAGAATCTGCGGAAATTATCCCTTCACATGTGCAATACAAGGAATGCTTTTGAAAACTGTTCTATCGAAATTTCAGATGCTATGCCAAATCTAGAGGAGTTGAGCATTGACTATTGTAAAGATTTGATTAAATTGCCTGATGGATTTTGTAAGATAACCGCATTGAAGAAGCTCAGTATCACCAACTGCCACAAGCTTTCTGCATTGCCTCATGATATTAAAAACCTGGAGAGTTTGGAACTGCTACGGCTTTGTTCCTGTTCTGATTTAGAAGAGATGCCAGAATCTGTTGTAGGTCTTAAAAAGCTAAGTTTTCTCGACATCTCAGACTGTGTGAGTCTTTCAAAATTACCTAACCATATTGGTGACTTGCAAAAGCTTGAGAAGCTGTCCATGAAGGGTTGCTCAGAGTTGAGTGTATTGCCTGATTCTGTCATCTATTTTGGAAATTTAAAGCATGAGATGCAAGTGATTTGTGATGAAGAAGGTTTTGCCTTATGGGAACAGTTTCCCAACATTCCCAATATAAGGATTTATATGCCTAAAGTAGAAATTAACTTAAATTTCTTGCAAAGAAAAAGAAATTAACTTAAATTGGCTTCACAGAACTCGTTCATGAGTGTTGATTCATGAAGATAAAGTGAATTGAAGCCATGTTGATACACATATGTTTTCCTATTTATCATGATAATGTTGTCCATGTAACTATAGTGATTTGTGTTGGACTGTACTGTAAATGTAATATTCATAGTTGAGAAGCATGATTGAGCTCAACAGATGAAGGGGTAAACACCACTGAATTTCACGCACATGCAACTGTGAGGTTCCAAGTTCGAACCTTGGTGATGGTGTCCAACATAACAATCTAAACAGTAATATCTATGTGAAATTGAAACCACAAACTATGTGACACAAAATCGTTCAATCCTCCAAGACTAGAACATGGGACTATATTGATGAATAAAATGAATGGACCACTTGAGAGGCTCTTTAACAAAAGCAGTAAATTCAACATTCTTCTTGAAGCCATGGATGCATCTTGGAAGGAAAAGAAAATGTTCAACATCTCAATTTGAATCTATCTTGATAAAATGAAAATTGAAAGTTACTGAAAAAGTAAAATAGATCGCAAGATTAAGGCCAACGAGCGTGTGCATACGAAAAATTAGTTTGCTTAAATATAAACCAAAAGACAAACATTCTTCATTTTTCATTCCTTTTAAATATAACTAAGACTACATATACATTTATATAGTGTTAATGATCATAAAAATATAAAATAAAAGGGCTAAAAGACCAATAAAACCCAAGTAGATAATTCAAAGACTAAAGGGTCCAATTAATAAAACCTCAATTATTAAAAGATATGTCAATATTATTCAATTAATAAATACACATTCAGTAGTAGAAATTCATATGTCTTGTCTTTTTTGTGAAAGTATTGAATAAAGTTAGGTTTTGCTTTATAAAAGCATATACCTTGATTACTAATCCCTCCGGCCTTATTTATAAGCAAAAGTTGCTTTTTAGATTCATTAAATAGATACTTAATCATTAATTAAGAAATTTCTTTTTTTTTTACACATAGTTAAGAAATTTCATTGTTTATGGAAAGTTTGTACTTAGTATAAACGCTGTAGAATATAGAAGCAACTGTATCATTACCAAGTAAGTACCACTACCAATCATATACCGTATATACGTGTTTTTTGTACTTATATATACATATACGTGTGTGTTATGAAAAATAAAGCTAAAAGAAATGAAATAAACTAAGAATCTAAGATAACATCAAGAAAGACCAAAACTTATAAGTCAACGAACCATTTTTGCTATATAACTAACTGATCATCGTAGTTTTAGCAGTTTACTTCATATCTTATCTTCCTCGTCCTATGTTACAAAACATCTGATTCAACAAAAACATTATACTTACGTTGTTATTGTTAGCTAGTTAGTTAGTTACCAACAGAAGAGTTTCATAGTTATGGCAGATCCACTTGGAGGTGCTGTTGGAGCTGTAATGGGAGAGATGGTGAAATATGCTATTCAAACAATCAAAAAGGGTCAAGATTTTGGTCCAACTCTTGAAACCAACATACAAACTTTGAATGCTTTGGCTCCTTTGGTTGAAGAAATGAAAGGTTTCAATGATTTGTTAGATCGACCAAGAGAAGAGATTAACAAGTTAGAGACTCACATAAGAGAAGGTAAAGAGCTTGTTAGAAAAAGCAAGAAACTTACTCTATGGAGGTTTTTTTCTTTTCCAAGTTATCAATCAAAACTTCAGAAGAAAGATGAAGCTCTTCAGAGACATTTGGCTGTTAATGTTCAAGTTGAGAATAGAAAGGATTTGATGGATGTGTTGATTAAGGTGAATGGAATTTTAGAGATTTTGATGAGAAAAGATAATTTGGGTCAGTTTGATGGTGGGAATCAAATTAGAGGTTTGTGTGGTGCTCCTGAAGAGCCTCAATGTAAGGGAATGGTTGAGCCTTTAAACAAGTTGAAGATTGAGTTGATTAAGGATGGTGTTTCTGTGGTTGTTTTGACTGGTTTGGGTGGATCAGGTAAAAGTACTCTTGCAAAGAAGCTTTGTTGGGATTCACAAATCAAAGGTACCAACCAACTAACTAATTGCTTTGTTTTTTACTAAATTATTCTGTTTGGATTGATTTGCTTTAGCTTATATACTGACATAAGTAAATTACTTGTAAAATTGTTCCGAAGATCGTATGGAAACAACTTATAACTTGTCCATAAAGTGTTTTTTAGCTCTCCATAATAGCTTATGAAAACAAACTATAGTTTATATGAGAATAATTTGACTTCATTTTATCTTTGGTTATATAATTAGAGTATACATAAGTGCTTATCATGTAAGTGTTTATCATGTAAGCACTTAATTAAGCTATTTATCTAAACTGGGTGTTAGTCTTGTGAAGTTACTTGTTTGTATAGTTAGTCGTCCTGTATGACATTAATTTGATTTGAAATAGGATCTGGTCTGGTCTATAATACAGTCCAAGGGTTTTAGCCCCGCTTATCGGTCCTCCAATCGTTGTCAGACCAAAATCCATAGAGGTGCAGGTCTCAAGGAATATCTTGTCCTTAGCTAGCAATAATTGGCTGTGGTGCGGACGGCACCATAGAGAGTGGCGTGTGATGTCAAACTGACCCTTACCAAGATACGTGACTCCATAGGTCTGCCACCCAGGCCCAAAGATCAGGAGTTGGGTCGGTCACCCTGTCCGCTCCATATGCCTCTGCTGTCTCTTAAGCTCTGTCATCCGAATAGGGTCTCCTATTCCTGTTACTAGGGTATCGACTATTAGGTACCATACAGTATCAAACTTTATGTTATGGATGGATTGAAATGAATTACATTAGCTTTCATTGTATGAATCTCATCTCATTTGGCATTCAATCATAAAAAATATCAAAACAATTTTATTTGATTTCATGGTATTCCATTTGACTTAATTTCTATACAATACAATCAATTCTCTTTAATTTATAAAGTTATTTTGTTTTTGACTAGGCAAGTTCGGTGGAAACATCTTCTTTGTTACTGTCTCAAAAACTCCCAACTTGAAGAGCATTGTACAGACACTATTCGAACACTGTGGACTTCGGGTGCCTGAGTTTCATAGTGACGAAGATGCAATTAACCGATTGGGAGTTCTGCTGAGGCAAGTTGGGAGAAATCCAATATTGTTAGTCTTGGATGATGTTTGGCCTAACTCAGAAGGTCTTGTTGAGAAGTTCAAATTCCAAATGTCAGATTATAAGATTTTGGTGACTTCAAGGGTTGCATTTAGAAGATTTGGCACCCCATGCCAATTGGATCCACTTGATCATGATCATGCAGTGTCCCTTTTCCATCACTTTGCTCAATTGAATCACAGCAGCTCATACATGCCTGATAAAAATCTTGTCCATGAGGTGCTTTTTCTTCAATCCAACTTAATTTATCACACCAATGACACACAAATTTATGTTTCTTTGTTATGTTAAATCTTCTATAACGGGACATAAACAAAACATTTATGAATAAAAACATAATTAGTTTTCAAAGCTGGCAACTAACTATGGCCCCGTTTGGATAAATAACTTAATTAAACGCTTATCATAAAGTGCTTATGAATAAGCTATTTCTATAACAAAAGATAAAATAAAGTCATTGTTATCGTATAATTGCTTTAAGTTGTTTTCATAAGATATCACAGAGAGCTTATGAACATAAACTGTTTTCATAAACTCTCTCAAACAGACTCATAAGTGCTTATACCAGTAGATAAGTTCAAATAAGCAAATCCAAATAGCTCCTAGTTAGTATACAATTGTATACTAGTTAGCTACCTAAGACTATGATGTTACTCACTGATTTTATTTCTATGCACAGATAGTGAAAGGTTGCAAGGGTTCGCCGTTGGCGCTTCAGGTCACTGCTGGGTCACTCTGTCAGCAGCCTTTTGAAAAGTGGCAAAATATGAAGGAACGTTTAAAGAGTCAAACTATCCTCGAGTCTAATAGTACTAACTTGCTTTCTCGCCTTCAACAAAGTTTGGATATATTGGAGGATATCAATGAGAAGGAGTGCTTCTTGGATCTAGGGCTATTTCCTGATGACCAGAGGATTCCTGCTACTGTCCTCATTGATATGTGGGCGGCACTGTACAACCTCGATGAAGATGGTACAAAAGCAATGGCCATTGTCCATGATTTAAACACTAGGAATTTGATTAGTGTCATATCTACAAGGTAAACAATATCTTTTAGTTCTTGTCATTATAAAGCAAATGAGTAAAACTATTCTATAAAATAGATTAAATATTTCGTCTTGTTGTTTGTGTTCCTCCCTGATTATTAAGTTATGATCTCATTGTACAGGAAAGTTGCAACAGAAACAGACATGTACTACAATAACCACTATGCCGTGATGCATGATCTCCTCAGAGAACTAGCGATCCATCAAAGCAAAGGGGAACCATTTGAACAGAGAAAAAGATTGATCATTGACTTGAATGGAGACGATCGTCCCGATTGGTGGATAGGACCAAATCAGCAAGGAATCATTAGTCGTCTGTACTCATTCATCACCGGAATGTTGGTAAAACAGAAACAACTAAAAGTTGCTGCCCGCATATTGTCTATATCAACTGGTAATTCTTTTATGTCTAAACTATATCAACTTTATTTTGCTACATAGGGTGCAATCTGAAATACTCATTCACTTGTCATACATCATCGTCTATGCTTATGGTCATATATGGTGTTTTTTTGCAGATGAATCATTTTCTTCGGAATGGTGTGACATGCTACCTGATGAAGCTGAAGTTCTGATTTTAAATCTCCGGTCTGACAAGTACTCATTACCAGATTTTACTGAGAAAATGAGCAAACTGAAAGTCTTAATAGTCACAAATTATGGTTTCCATCGTTCTGAATTAACAAAGTTTGAGCAGCTTGGTTTTCTATCAGACTTGAAAAGAATCAGGTTGGAGAAAGTTTCAGTCCCTTCCCTATGCATAATGAAGAATCTGCAAAAATTATCCCTTCATATGTGCAATACAAGGAATGCTTTTGAAAGCTGTTATATCCCAATTTCGGATGCTATGCCAAATCTAGTGGAGTTAAATATTGACTATTGCAATGATTTGATTAAATTACCTGAGGGATTTTGTAACATTACCACATTGAAGAAACTCAGTATCACAAACTGTCACAAGCTTTCTGCAATACCTCAAGATATTGGAAAGTTGGAGAATTTGGAACTGCTAAGGCTTTGTTCCTGTTCTGATTTAGAAGAGATGCCGGAATCTGTTGCAGGCCTTAACAAGCTACGCTGTTTTGACATCTCTGACTGTGTGAGTCTTCCAAATTTACCGAACGATATTGGGGACTTGCAAAAGCTTGAGAAGCTTTACATGAAGGGTTGCTCAAACTTAAGTGAATTGCCTTATTCAGTCATCAATTTTGGAAGTCTAAAGCATAAAATATCTGTCATCTGTGATGAAGAAGGGGCTTCATTATGGGAACATTTTCCCAACATTCCTAATCTAAAGATAGAGATGCCTAAAGTAGAAATTAACTTAAATTGGCTTCACGGAACTCGTTCCTGAGTGTTGGTTCATGAAGATAAAGAGACTCGAAGTCATATTTAAACTTGTAAACAATGTTGCTCTACATATGTTCTCCTATTTATACCATAATTGTGTCCATGTAACTGTAGTGAACAGCATGAGTTTGTGTTGATGGTGCTGTAAATGTAAAATATTCGAATAGATGTAACAAATTTTATTTAACTGAATCGTAATAGACTGTAACAAAATTTCCATTGTTGGAACTAAAACCTGAATGCTATAGTATTTCTGCTTGTAATATATGTTGGGACACTTCAACAATAACTCGTCCCATTCCAATCTAGATAGTCTAAATTATTCTACAACGTGAAACAAGATGAAGCATGCAATGTTTTGTTTATGCAAATGAAAGAGTAACAATAGAAAAGACAAGTTATATGTAGTAAAAGGAACAGAAATATTATGTTCATTAAAAAAGGAACAGAAATATATAGCCCACAAACACAAAAATCATTCATCTTAATTGCACTTAACATGCACTGAAGCATAAAGGGGTACAGATTCAGCAATGCTGCAACGGAAATTAGCGAAAAACTAAAGATGGCAGACAAGAATAAGATGTACTGCATCACAGTAAAAACACAAGAACTTCTAGGCAGAAGGTCAAGAAGAGTATGTGTACATACATATGCAGGGAAGTTCAAACAAGATTTCCCTTAATTTGCAGGACACAACAAAGGCTAATGTGTATACAATAATACAAAGTATTTAATAAGAGAGGGAAAGGCAACGGACATTTCCCTCGGCCAACAACCCTTTTAGAGTGTAGAAAACGAGTAGAGATCCTCTCCATTTGTGAAAAGAAATGGAGAGCTTCATTATCATGATTTTAGGTGTGTAAAAACATCATTGTCATAAATTCTAAAAATGTGTTACTATACACCCTAAATCATAGTAGTGGAACTTCCTTTTGAGAACTACAGTGGATCCCTACACATAAAAAACATGTTGCTCGACTCACAAAAGTGACACTGATAAGTGGTGTGGACATTTGCTGTTCCATAAAAGCATACAACATATAAATTAACATGATGAACTTTGTGCATCATCCAATCTGCAGGAAATAGTCTCAGAATATTTTCTTTATCCTTGACGCTGAGAAAGCCATAAAGCTGAATATTAAGGTGCTTCCGTTTCAATATGCAGTCTCTATGAATATGATGATTAAATTATATGGCATATACAATCTCCCCGCTGCTATCTACATCAAGTTCATAGTCAGAGTCTATATCATCCATGTCATCATCCATGTCGAGGTTATCAGACATAAACTGGTCTAAAGAATAGCTCCCAGCTGCTGGTACGGTAGCCTCTGAAATTATCTGCATGATCGTATCCATGCTCTGTGTGGGCTGATCTGGCTCTTCAAATTGGTTATCGAATACCTTTTCATTCACCAAGTCAGCAGGAAGATTCTTCCGAAACCATTCATTTTTCATTATTTCTGGAATGGTGATTCTCTGCCACATTAATATCCAGATTCATAAGATTCAAATAAACTAATAAACTAGCAAAAACAGAAGTTAATAATCCCTATCCTATATAATCATATGCACGAGATATGTTCAAAGTAACACTTTTGGATTGTTCGCTCAACAGCAGCAGGTGGATTGATAGCATAAAAAAAAAATGTATCTATATCACAATTCTTCAGGATCTAAATAGTCTACCTCAAGTGACATTTACGTAGAAGTGAGTTATTAGAAAATAGAAATTACCTCTGAAGGGTCAAAAACAAAGATTCTTGATATAATGTCGCGACATTCAGGAGATATTTGAACAAAGTCTGGAACAGAATACTGGACACTGAGAACCCTCTGCAGGGAACCAACCAAAACCTGTTGGGCTCACAATCAGAGGCGCATAAAGAAAACATGCAAACAGCTTAATATCTGATCAACCTGAATTGTCTTCCGGAAATCCTTCGGATTAACGGGATCTTCAAAGGGGTATGATCCTACTAGCATCACGTATAAGGTTACTCCACATGACCATACATCTGCAATCTGATATTAAATTTATGGAAACATTAGAAGGACATGAATTGTGTGAAGATGACAACCACAAAAGAAAGAGAGTCCAGACACATCATTTGATGTAGCTTCTTAGACCAGTAACTAACCCACAAATTTTTCTTTGCAAATCATGAAAAATTTACTATACAGAAAAGGAACAATATCATAAACTGAGTATCCTAACCTTTCCATCATACTCTTGCTTCAGTAGTACTTCTGGAGCAATATATGCTGGAGTTCCTACAGTTGACTTTGGTTGCGAATGAAGCACCGAAGACTGCCAATAACATGATATATTAGATTTCTAAGAAATAGTAGTTGATCTAAACAACTAATCAAATCATTTGATATAAACGAGAATAATGAGCGATCTATACTTGAGAAGTCCCAAATTTGTTTAGAAAATGAATATGTAGGTGATTACAACAGTCAAAAGAAAATTGAATTCATCAATAGGATGAAAGAAAAATTCAAGGACATAAAGATATCATCGCATTTACACAGAAAGCTCTATTTTAATTGCAATGTACCATAAAAATCATGACAGAAATAAAAATGATTCATAAGAAAAGTAAAGAACGACACACAGATGAAAAAAGTGATTCGGAGGAATAATAGTTTCTGAGCAGCCTGAATAGTTGTCACAATTCACAAAGGTACAATAAAATATGTGAGAAAAAAATATTATTTAAAGGCAAAATCCACTCGACCACGGAATGCTAATCACCGTAAAATACTAAAGTATGTAAAGCACGGAATTCAAACAACAGAAATCTTTATAAACAAAGAAGCCCTAACCTTAGAGTATCCAAAATCACAAATCTTCAAATGAAGTGCAGGGTCTCCATCCAACAAAGTGTTTTCCAACTTCAGGTCCCGATGACATATTTGCTTCATGAGAGGAGACATATTATACATAAGACTGATGTTGTATCAGACATAATACTCATAAGTTTGCTACATTAGTACATTATCTATACTACATTCTAGGGTAGTTTAAACGCAATTTATATCATATAGTGGGGAAGCGAGAAGAGCTCAATTACCATTGAATGACAATAGCTGACCCCAGATATGAGTTGTTGAAAGAAGAAACGAGCCTGTAACATACCATTGGGTTAACAAGTTAAACGGTCGACAAATTGCCAGTACAAATTATTCTCAATGAAGGATAGGTGTAGGAAAAGTAAATAAATTGTATAAGGACCTCATCCTCAGTAAACCGTCCTGCTTTGCTGATTCGTTCAAACATTTCTCCTCCAGATGCATATTCCATTACAATAGCCAGATGAGTAGGGGTCAAAATCACCTGAGTGAAATTTCATAGAACATTTTTCATAATAAATATAAATATCCACCTCCTTTCAACATAAAAAATTACAGAAATATAAAAACATACTAACCTCCTTAAACCTGACAATATTAGGATGTCTCAGAGATCTGTGATTGATTATTTCTCTCTTAACATTTTCATCAATCTGCAACGCACAATAACATGATAGGGAAAAATGAGTCTCACACCTATCAACAAAAATGATAAAGAAACTGGCAACAAATATTGCACAATTCAGTTCAATTAAAATATCATACTTAAATAAAAAAGTGCAGTTTGGAACACCAAATTTTGTTTCCTTATTCACAAATGTAACCCTAAAATCTACTCTGCATTTACCACTTGATCCAGTTCAACATTTGACTTTCAAAGTTGAGGCAAATGACCAACCAATTCTTTATATTTTCACTTAACCCATTTTGAGATCATAAACCAACTATTTGAAAATGAAAAGCTTAATTGTTAACATGTCCCCTCAACAAGAGTCCTTTTGGGCTTGAAGCAAGGTCAATGGAAAGTCCACCTCAACAAATGAGAAATTTTAACTTCAATTTAAAAGAACAAGTAACAAGGATGGAAGTTATGGAACTCAAGATCACATGATCATAAAAGACATAGCACTAATTAATTATCAATGCTAATTAGCTCCTACATAGGTTCTCTTTGGTAAAAGTAGCGGATAGCTAATAAGGTAATTGATAGAGGACGAACTTAGTGGATAACAGATGAACTAACAAATACTAGCACATAAGCTATCGAATTGAATTTGTAATATTTGGTAAAATTAACGGACAAATATGGAATGACATAAAAGGATATTTTTAATTAATATTTTTTTATTAATATAATAAGACTAAAATTGACCAAAAATGATAAATTATATCTCAAACGTTACTTGAAGTATCTTACAGAAACACATTATAGACTAGTAAAAATAGAAGCTATAAGCTCATGAGAGAAAAATTGTTACCAAACAATCTAATTTGGGCCTGTTTTAATTTGGCTTATTTTTGAGCTATAGCTTATGCAAATAAATAAAATTTTATGTTAATTTATAAGTTTTCACTAACAAAAATTGTATCTTTATAAGTTGTTTTCTTATAAACTACTTTGAAAAGCTTCTAATATTGTCTAAAAACTTATTTATTTGCATAAGTTGTTTCACGTAAGCTCAAAAATAAGTCAATCAAAAAGGGCCCTTTTGTCATATGAGCTTATAAACTATCGGCTATAATTTCAAACATTGACCTTACCAAACAGAGCTTTAGATTAGTTAGCTAACTAATTATGTTGTTAGTGAGTTAGTTAAGTTTGTTAGCTTTCTAGTTGTTAACTTGTTATTCATCAGCTACCTATATACCTATATTACTATATAAACCCCCTTTTGTATCTTATCATAAACAATGAAATTATCCAATAAAAATTCATTCAATCATATCAAGTAATAAAAGCATAATCTAAACAAAAACAGAAAACTAAAAAAACAGGAAACATTTCCCTAATTTCCGCAACAGGAAACAACAATTCACACACTAAAAAACAGAAACAGTAAAATGATTGAATCTTATTATTTACCTTATCACCACGTTCAATATACTTAACAGCAACAAGCTCTTTAGTATGTTTATCTCTCATGAGTCTAGCAACACCAAAATTCCCTGATCCAATATCACGAACGAAATCATAACGATCACTATCGTGCATGATCGGCATATCAATGGTTGCTCCGGTAGCCATAGACGACGGAGGAGGATTCATCGAGATCGGAACTGTGGAAGTGAAGAAGTAAACGACGTCGTTGTGAAGATTCTGAGAAAGAGAGGATTTAAGAAGGTTGATGTTGCTGTTGCGTCGTAAGCAACATTGTCAACTTTTTTTTTTTAATTTTGATTTGTCTTTTATTATGTCACTGTCTTAATGAATTGTCTATCTGCTAAGCAAAATGCAAGTGGGGTTTATTTTATTTTTTTATTTTTATTTATTTTGTCGGTTGCTTTCGTTCATCAAATTGGTTGGTCATGTGTTACTATCAGGCCGCAGCCACTTGAGACTACTGGAATGAGCTTGATATTCCTATCGGAATTTAATCACGTGCAGGTACTATAAGGCACGAACATCGGATATGATATTGAAACATCGATACTAATAATAATTTAAGAAAATGACACAATTCAATATATTATATGTGTTGGTGTTTGACACAAGACAACACAACACGTGTCTGATACGGAATATGTCTAATTAAAGGAGTGACCGTGTTTCATAAGTTACTATAGTTTTTTTTTTTTAGATTAATGTAATTGATTTTTAATATAAAATATAAACAAAATATATTAACAAGGTTAATAAAGAGAATCAGATGAAATATAGAGTTGGAAACGGCAAAGAATTAGAAATATCAAATTTATGTCGGATGACTTGCAACTTAGTCCCTTCGATTCTATATATAAAGATAAATGTTAAAGAGTGTATTTAGTGTCCGTAAAAAAAATGTATTTGGTGTACTCTTTAAACCTCTTAAATAGTACTAAGTTTGTATAGAATTTTTATAAAAATATATAAAGTCAATAAATTGAAAATTATGTTGTTTAACTTTTTAATTAAATTTTTTTTTAAATGGTATCGCTGGGAGGTGCAACCTATCTTATGTTGGAAGCGATAGCAGTAGGTGATGTTGTGTGTCATGTTGCTTCTTGGTGGTGATCGGTCTATTCTTTATCGGTCTTCTCTTCATCCTTATTTTTCCTCTTTGTTAGGTGTATTGGTTCAGGTGGTTGTTTTGAGAATGTATTTCTAGTACACTTTCTTATTTTATTTTGTTGTTTCTATTATTTGTACAGCTATCTTTTTCATAATATAATATATTTATTTTTGTCATTAAATTAAAAGAGAGTGTAGTGTACTTATTAGCGTCCATAATCAAATTTAAATTTTGTAGAACATGAGGGAGTATGAGAATGTTAAATTAATTTTCTTAGTACTGCTTTTTTACAGGTTAGTTTTTATTGGTTCCGGTACAAACGCTACCATCTTGAATCTAGTCACACATGACATACTTTTGAGTTTTGAGATAAAATAATTTAGCCAATGAAATTTTCTTATCTTGCGTCTTTCCTTGATGAAAGTGATGTGCCCCTTCACTATCAGATTTTGATGATTATTATGTATTGTGCTGTATTTGTCATGAAGGAATAGGAAAATGTAAAAGTGACACCAAAATATCTAAGAAAAGGACACAAATAGGTTGAGTTTCTTTTTACACTTTTTAAAAAATATATCTATAATAAGTAGTAATGTGAAATATGGGCTAGAAAAGAAAGCCCATCATGATGATCCATTTGACAAATACATTTCGAAAATTGCTCTTAAGTCCACCTGATTTGCTTACCGGCACTCCAAATCGACGAAAATGTCCTTTATGTACGATGATAAGTTAGGATTCGAAATTACAGTATGTATGGGATCCTACAATCTAAAATATGTCAATTGTTTAGGGTTTGTTTTGTAAACATTGTGTATTTCGGAAGATACGAGCCGAAAACGTAACATTTCGAAAGTTATCTTTCGAACTAAGTTTTTTTAGTAGAACTTCTATCAATTATACTTTCACATCATCTCCAACAATCAACCTCAATGCTACGAAAAAATGTGTCGGAGGTATGAAAGCAAAATTAATTCACACAGAGGATTTTTACACTCATTTGTCATCAAACAGCAGGTAACGAGTGTCTTAAACCGTTTAATTTTTGAGTTTTTAAAGAATATATGTATACCTACATATTGAAATATATCTTTCGAAATATGATGGGAAGATATCTTTCGAACCTTAATGGGATGATATGTTCCCATTGCAACTGAATATTCAGAAGCTACATTTTCATATGTCATGAGATTTTGAAAGTTATAATCTCATCTTCTTCTTATGTGAAGCCTTTCATAGAGAAAACAAGGGAGTTGCAAAACAAGGGAGTTGCAGAGTAATAGAAGAGATGGTGGGAAGTGAGAGAGAAAAAATATTTAAGGTACAAATGGTGCACCATAACATTTTTCATCCAACGGTTCACATGTCTTGCTCATGGTGGGAGACCTAACTAACTCTCCCACCCTAGCATTCGCCCTATATCAAACTCAAAATGAAGAGTATTTTTGGATTTTTTTAGAAACCTATGACTAAGAGCAACATGAGAGGCATTAAGAGCAATTTTCATTCATTCCAAAAGTTGAGACCATCCTTCCTTCCTTGGATGTTAAACCACACATCACTTTCCAAACGTGGCTAGATCATGAAAGCCCAACGTTATGCATGTGATGCGGCATCTAAAGCCTCGTACACAATATCCATTTCTTGCTTATCCAAACTTGAGGTCAGAGGAATTTTTCTTTCCTTCTACAATTGGCTCTGCCGGCCCTAATTTTCCTTTGTCTCCAAAATCTCTTTGTTCATCATAGAGGGGTGATTTTGGGTCATTTTTGGCCTAGAATCACCCTCTCTACACCTTTTTGTTCTTTTTTTTAATATAAATAAGTGATCTTCACATAGATTAAGTTGTTCTTTTGTGTTTTTTCGTCGTCTAAGTGCGGCGTTGTGTGGGTCGTCGTCTTGTGCGACGTTATTTGATTCCCCGTATTGTTGCGGTGTTCATTTGATTCTTCTCGAAAGATTATCTTAAGCCAATTACAGATTCAATCGATGATTTGGGCATCAACGTTGCAGATCCGGAAGTATGGATATTCCGGTGATTTTAATTTCATCATATTTGTAGTAGGCATTTTGCCGTTGTATGCTATTAACTCGGATGCTGTGAGTTTGTTCGCAGATTCATCCTTTACGTTTTTAGCGAAGTTGAATATGTGGTTGTATTTGATGTATTCTGTCGATTTGAATGAATGAATATCATTTTGTTTGTGTCAAAAAAAAAAAAAAACTTGAGGTCAGTTTTCCTTTCTCGTATACGCAAAATATTATTACTAATTAATTAAACATTATTAAAGGAATATACGCAGCAAGCAAAGGGTAATTCTAGGAAGGAAACAAAATTATAGCATAAAAAAAAGGATAATTTATCATTTTAATCCTCAAATTTTAAATTTATGATTCATCGTCCCTATAATTTTCGAGTAAGAGAAAATTTGTTTCCGGTCTGTTTAATCCGCTATTTTACATTTATTATTAAATTAATCTTTTTAAACGACCGGTCTACAACTTAATCTAAAAAATTAATCCATCAAAGAAAAAAACTGTCATTTTTTTTGTTGTTTTTACTAGATAATCACGTGAATATGTCAAAATATTTATTTTTGTTTTCTTATCAAGAGCACCTATTTTATTTATTTTTTATAATTTTTTATGAGATGCATTATTTGACAATCAATGGAACAACTAAAAATATACAAGGCAATATGAGTGTTGACGCAAAAATCAAAGACAAAAAAAAAATCATTAAAAAATTAAAATAAAATTTACGAGAGTTGGAATCATTTTCATTTCCTATTTTTTCCATTACTAAAATTTTTAAATACTTGAAAATGTATAAAAAATATTTTGAACCATTTATAAGGTCAGACTTTGACATTTATATTTTCAAAAATTTATCCCAAAATAGTCGTCAACATAAAATTTCTCATTTTTGATATGTTGAAGATACCAAGGGCAGTGTAACTAAGTACAAGGGCAAAATAGAGATAACAAACAAAAGTGAGTTACACAACACAAAAAAGACATCAGGGGCACGTGTGGCAACTTGCAACTGCATTTCTTCTAACGAGAAACGGACGAAAACCTTACAACATTGTATTTCCATCCGTGTCCCTCCACATTGGGACGAGTCAATAAAACCCAACTCGTTTTCATTTCTCAGACTCACTCAACTCGTTCGCTATGGTTTCCGAATCCGAACTCATCGGCCGCCTCCGCGAGTTCCTCCGTAACTCCGACCTCGACACCACCACTACTTCCATCGTCCGCCGTCAGTTAGAATCCGATTTCGGTATCGATTTATCTGATAGAAAAGCATTCATCAGAGAACAAGTAGACATATTCCTTCAAACCGTTCATCAACAACAAAACGACGCCGTAGAAGAAGAAAACGCCGATGAACCAGAACAAAGCCAACAACAACAAGACGATGATAATGAGGAAGAGGAAGAAGAAGAAGAAGAGGAGGAAAAACCGAAGCGTACCAGAAGTGTGAAGAAGAAGACGACGAAGAAGAACAAGAGTAAAGAACGGTTAGTTAGTTTTTTTCTTATTGATGATTCATTCAAATTCGTTTCGATTGCAAGAAAAAAACAAAACAAAATTATTGAATTTGAATTTCATATCATAGTTACCTAATTTTATTTTTTGGATTTTTTTCATAGCTGTAATTTACCATTGTTCTAATGATTTTAATTATTCTAATGATGATTATAACAAACGCACATGGGTTTGTTTTGTGATTGGGGTCCACTAAGAAACTATTCATTGGTAGGTTTTTTGTATAAAATTTGGGTGCTTTTGAAGTTAGTGATGTGGTTACTTGCCTTGCAGGTTTACATCCGCAAAAAGTTTGCATTTTTAGTTATTTTATGTATTTTTATCTTATTCTTTGCTTTGCTAAATCGTCTAATTGTAGATTATGGATGCTTTTTACTTAAGTAATGTCGAATAACAAATCAAAAATTTAATTTTTACAGTCTCGACATTTGTTAAGATTGTACTAGTAACTTATTCTCATACACACTATACTTGTTTGGTTATGTTAATCACTCTGCTGTCGAATTAGTGATTTAGCGAACCGGTTCCACAATGGTGGGATTTTGCTTTTGTTTTCTGACTCATGCCCGTCGTTATGTTGATTGTTGAGTGTGGAGTGGATCTTTCTGTCATTTGACTTGTTTCCGCCGATGCAGAAAATTTGGTGAACTGCTTTTGAGGGTTGAGCAAAATTAGTCGAATCCTTTTTTCACTGGACATATGGTTAGTCAGTTTAGCTAATCATTACTATGGTTGGATCCGTGAAGTGAAATGTTGATACTTATGCACTTGCAATGATTGTTTGCAGGAGAAATGTTCCACATGTGGACTTTTTAAGTTGTAGAACTCCAAGTTAAATTCCTACCCTACTCCAAACAATAAATAAACAAAATCGTGTAATTTTCTCCCTGTATTTGTCATAATGTTTATGCATTGTTGATCTCCCGAGATTTTGCAAGGCAAATATGTTCTGAAGGCTGATGCAACTTTACCCCAATCACAAGCCATAGCTGTCTTTAGTTCAAAAGTACAAAATATATAGCTTAAGTTACAGTCAAACCTCAAGAGTAAACCATTCTCAAAAGATTTCTAAATCCCACATTAAACCGTTTCGACAACAAGTGTTAAGATTTTTACTCGTATTATAATTACATCAGTACATCACGTCACTTTATTTTACTTGATATCTTGTTGAGCTCATACATATTAACAAACAACAACAATCAACAAAGTTGATTCACTATATCTTTGGAAGCCGCTAAGAATCATTTATTCGAACTTCATATACTACTAACTAAACTTCATATTTGGTTGAAATTTGATTCTGCTGTTTCTGTATGACTTCCTAGAAAACTTCACGACCTTCAGGATAAAATAGTGTTTGATAGTCAATATAACCAATAACTTGACGCGTGAGGAGTTTTGTTCTCTTTTTGGAGCGAACATAAAATTTAAACAACAAATTGTTTGAGAACAAACTGTCCTGTTAATGTATGATTACAACAAATACCTATAGTTGTAAATATTTCCTTGGGAGGAGGTACCTTTGTTTTAACAGCTGATGTTTCATCTTGTACTTCAGATCTAACAAGTCAGGTGATGAGGTAGTAAAGAAAAAAGGTGGCGGCGGTTTTTGCAAAATATGTAGCCTGTCTCCACAACTTCAGGAATTCGTTGGAGCACCAGAGATGGCCAGGACTGAGGTATAATTTTTTTTTTTCTTCTTTTCCTCCTTTTGTAGAGATAGGCTTCTTCAATACTAACAGTTAAGAATATCCAGAATTTCTTTAAAGTGAGTATATAATGTTTTTCTATTTCGGGCTTATAGCATCTATTTATAATGGTGACTTTCAGGTGGTTAAGCAATTATGGGCCTATATTAGGGAGAAAAATTTGCAAGACCCAAACAATAGGCGAAATATCCTTTGTGATGAGCCATTGCGTGCCCTTTTTGGTGTCAATACCATCAATATGTTCCAAATGAATAAAGTATTGGCAAAGCATATCTGGCCACTGGATTCAGATGATGGTATGGTCCTAAAACCTTACCCTTCCTTCATACTATTTTTTTATGTTATTTCAAAATAGGATGTCAGATATTCTTTTAGGTTGTTAGTTTTCGATGAAATTATTAGACAAGACCCCTAATCCTTTTTAAATTCCTCAAGGTGGTCCTTATGTGACTGTGTGGGTTCTAATATCATGAAATTCGGAAGTTTTATTTTTGAGATTTCTTGTCAAAGTAATTATTCTTGGATCCTCTTATAAGTGTGATATAATTATACTATTACTTTGTGCACGGGACCCCTTTACATATTGTTGCATTATAAAAGAACTTCTGCAGATTTAATGTACAGTTTTCAATTATCTGCTTGTTAACTTTTATATGGGGACGCTGCAAATAATTGCTTTCCTGTTTTATTCTTGTAGTCAAGTTTTGCTGACAACTTTGAATAGAAAAAAATTGTTGTTTGAACTTCATCTCTTGATATAGTTGTCCAGGTGAAGAAGTCAGTGCCAAAGGAAAAGAAGAAGAAGCAAGAGAGAGAAGATGACGGTATGGTTAATTAATTTGGTTAATTTTCTATACAATTTTTCTACCTGATCACAGCCCCTTCCTGCATAAGTTCTATATTATTACAAATAATTTCACATTTCACACAGAGTCACTATGAAGCACCAACACCTCTATGATTAGACGTGTCGCGGTGTCCGACACTCGTATGACACTCGTACGACACTCCTACAAACGTGTCGGAGAGGTGTCCAAAAAAATAATTTTTTCTTTATTCGGACACTCCTTAAATCGGTGTCCGACACCTATAAGACACTCCTACAAACGTGTCGGGGTAAGTGTCCAAATTTTATTTTATTTTATTTGGTTATATTTTTCTCAGACATATATACAACGATTAAAGATATGTCGAAATAATAATATTGATCAATAAGGGATTAAAGATATTGCATTTTGATTACATTATTTTTAGTTTTTCGATAGTAGTTGGATGAGTAAATGTCAAATGTACTATCATATAATCTTTTAAAACTTTTTTTATTGAAAAATTTGTTCAACTTAGATGCATATGTATGTATTTTTAATTCTAAACTTATATTTTTTATAAATATGTAGCGGTGTCGGTGTCGTATATTTTTTACATTAGCGGTGTCGGAGTGTCCGTATCGTGTCGTGTCGCGGTGTCCGTGTCAGAGTCCGTGCTTCTTAGAGAGTCACTGGATAAACTATTTTTTCAGTGAAACTTAATGGTATATGGTTGTAATTATTCTGCACCTGCCTACATATTACAAATATAATAGCTAATTATTTATACCGTTCTGTTTCTATACCCTACTTATATGACAGATTCAGATGAGCCGAAAGGAAAGGAAAAACGGCAGAAGGGAGGATCAGGAAAAGGTTTTCTTGCTCCACTTCAGCTATCTGATGCCCTTGCGAAGTTCCTTGGAGAAAGTGAATTATCAAGATCTGATGTCATTAAAAGAATGTGGGATTATATAAAAGGAAACAACCTTCAGGTTTGTTAATGCTATAATTTGTCCTCCAGCCATATATATTATTGCTTAAATAAAGCTTTGATTGTTTATGTACATTATTGGTAACTTCTATGCTTAAAGCTTGAAAAGTCAATCAAAATTTATTCATTTTGGTATTCAGTTGGAGTGCAATTGGAAAGTGTGGAGGGCTAAAGGTGTAATTTTCTTGTTAATACACAACCGTGCATAAGTCATGTTTAAATATTCACTTGTTGGCTGTGTTGACCTCCATTTTTTCTATTACTACAACATAAAATGCACACGTTTGTTTCATGTTAGGTTGTCAACCTAACCCAACCAATTCCTCTTTTTTTCTGAACATAAGACCAGCTATGCATTATTTATAAGAAATTAAAAGGTTGAAGTTTATTTAATGAATGTTGTTCAGATTCTTTCTTTGATCAACTAATATGTCATGGCCATTTTTTCTTAATCATAAAGTTGTACTCTTTTTCTGACCAATGTATTTGTCAATATACCAACTTGCCCTCAATATTAGCATGGACAATGCAATTGCTAACTACCCATTAGCTGCATATATCTTGAACTTATTGTCTAAAACAAGCTAAATTTCCAATTGATTGGTTTGTGAAGGATCCTTCTGACAAGCGGCAAATATTATGTGACGAAAAATTGAAAGAACTCTTTGAGGTTGACTCCTTTGTTGGCTTCACCGTTACAAAACTGCTGGCACCTCATTTCATAAAGACAGAGCAGTGAGTTGCTTGCACATTGTCATGCGATCGAGCTTTGGAAATTTGGCTAATTTTGTTTATTTATCAAATTAGTTTTGGAAGGCCTTGTTTATGTATCTTTTCGGCATGGTCTGCAAACAGGAGGAATAGGAATTAGTGTAATGACGGATTTTCTGTGAATTTTTCTCAAAGAATTTAACATTACTTGACCATTTATCGTTTTTTTAATATCGTGAGTTTTTTTAATATCGTGTTTTGCCACTTGGCAGTGGAAAGTTTTGTATAAACTTTAGTTTCTGAAGCATGCTGACTCCATATTCTACTGAGTACTCACCAATTTGTTGATAGCAGGCAGTGTGGATATTAATACATGAAAAGAAAGCATTGTGATTCCATCAACTTGAAATCATTATTCAATCTTATATAATTGTTATTTATCATAAGTTGAATATGAAAAGGCCATGCAATTTCAAACTTGAAGTTAGAATTCATGCTTCAGGTCAAAGCAAGGTTGGGTAGACCTTTAAACATGGAAAGCAAATATGTATTGAGAATTCTTGACTAGAGTTGATTTTATTTTTGAAATGTTCATTAACATGTAGCAATAATTTTGAATTTTAGTCTCAAAACATGCATGATTTTTACTTTTAACCTCGACATTTCTAGACGCAAATAGTTAAATACACTTCATTCAAAATCAATATTTTTTTTTAATTCACCAAATCAAATTAAACACATTGATAATGGGTGGTGCAAGTATTTGATAAACTACTTAGTGACATAAAAAAAAAAGCTTAGACAGTATGTATGTAGGACTAGGTCTTAAAACTTTTGTATAACAATTTAAAGAGTGATAGACCCTTGAAATTTAGTGATATGTTTTCTTTTGTATGAATTAGATATTGTTTGCGCACAGCTATACTATAGGCTAATTCCTCGAGCTGGATAGGATAGTAAAAGGTGGCAAAAGTCTCCTTTTGAGAGAATTTAACATTGTTGCATTTTTATGGATGAATTCAAACCAAAACTTTTAGTTAAACTAAAAGGTTGATTCATTAACGGCTTATTCAAATGTCATTGGATAAATTTAGTGATACATTTGTAGGCAAGAACTTTCAATTCATTTTTGGTGATTCATGTTTATTCTTAGCTTACTTTTCTCCCATTTTCTTACTATACTGTGGAATTTTTTACAAATAAAAAAAAATGGTACAATATTAAAAAAAAAAAAAAAAAAAAAAAAGGGGCACAACTAATATTCAAGGGTATTATTTAGCATTTTCTTTAAAGAAGGGTAAAAAATATAATTCAAATGTATCACTTGTTCGCCAATATATTATTTATGATGAGACTTACTCTATCTCTACCCCTCGAAAATTTGGAAGTATTTGACCAACAACTAATAAAAAAAGTCACATTTATAGATTTGCATGTGGTACTCACAACTAACTTGTAATCAACTTTTTATTTCACATACATGTAGCTTATTTTTATTGGTAAATTCTCCCAAATTATTAAGGGTGAATTAGGAAAAACCATTATTTAATACCCATATTGTTAAAATTCATTTTAAACTTACACAGTTGATAAGTTACTGCATATGTTTAGGATGGATTTAACAGTTGTGTGCGTTTTTATATCTTTTGTACTAAAAAATAACAAGTGGCCGTCTTAGCTCAGCTGGTAGAGCGCGTGGCTTTTAACCACGTGGTCGTGGGTTCGATTCCCACAGACGGCGCTTTTTGATTTTTTTAAGGTTTTCAGTTTTCACTCTTTGGAAGTTTTCATCACGTTCTTTGGTTGTTACCAAACAAAATTGTATTGAGTATTCTAAGCATGTTAAAAAGCAAAACACTCTTTTCTATAGTTGCTTCATTGTAGAGTGAGGACAAGGGTTCAAGTTCCTTAAGATGTGCATTGTCATTGTTATAGTAAACCCCTCAATATATTAGATCAATTATTTTTCACTTGCAATGAATGCATAAATTGCATAGAGGTTTGATTTAGTTGTAAACAACATAAAATATATTCTTGTCTATTTCCTTTCTCACAAACTTTGATTGATTATGGTGCGTTTGATTTATATATTAACATAGTAACTATAAGAATATTTAAAAATTCATAATTTAATTTTTTTTTTTTTTACGATAGTAATTTAATCATTTAAAATAAATTGTTGTGCTAATATTACAATGATCATCCATAAATTAATTTAAAAAATCATTTTCATTCATGTAAAATGTTTATTATAATTATAATACTTTTAACACATAACTTAAGTAATAATAAATTCATAGAACTCTAAATCAAAATTTAGTCCATTTGACAAAACCAAAAGCATATTTTATCCTAACAAGTGGTAACATTGGAATATGGAATACCAAATATAGATGAATGTATATCCCTAAACTTCTCTCGGATGAAATCTTAAGTGTACCATCATATCTATGAGGATCTATTTCACAGGACGGAGAATCTTGTCCTATTGCTATGGTATGGCATATGTATGTACCATGAAATGGGAACTGCATGGGGAGAAAAATAAACTTATAAGGGTGATGTTAATTAGTGGGACACTAGTTAAGGATAATATGCTTTAAAAAAAAGATTATGGATAATAAAGGTAAAATAATAGAAAGTAAAATTGTGTAAAAGAAGATATTTTTTTCAAAATTTCAAGATATTAAATGCATTATTATTTTTAAAATGATTTTTTTCTTAACTAGTGTAGAGGTGTTAGAGCCTAGAGGGCACTAGTTAGTAATTTCTAATTTTGTATCATTTTTAAAAATTAATATATCTAACTATTTTAGAAATCTATTTTTCAGTTTACAAAAATCAGGAATTATTTTGACCTATGTTTACAAATTTGTGCAGTAAATTTCCTGTGGTTTTCAAAATATTAAAGCGGGTACACAAGAAAGGATAATGTATATGTCGTCACACACTTTCAAATACATCAGACCATGTTTTAAAGTATTGTCTATTTTAGGTTTCGTATAAATTTTTACCGGGTGTATTTGATTTATTAAAAAATTAGACATGACAATTTTAATTGTAGTATATTTGATTTTAAAATTGTTTATGAAACTGGATAAACTGGGGATCAAAGTATTGGATAAAAACCCAAATTATTGTCTCTCATTGAGCCACAGTACAATTTTTTGTCATTTACACAAGTTGTTTAAAATAATAAAATACTCTCTTCGATTTTGAATATAAGCAAAAAATAACTTTTTAGATACATTGAATAAAGTATGTATTTGGACCATAGATACATATTTTATTCAATGTATGTAGAAAGTTGTTTTTTGTTTATATTCAAAACCGGAGGGAGTAACTTTGTACATCAAACATCGCACAAAGACAAAATTTGTTCAACTGCTTAAACTTTGTTTTGTGCTGTTCTGATGTGTAAGATGTGTCTAATCTCTAATGAGTTGAGGAGTTTAAATGTTGTATATAAACTATTCTTAATTTTGATTTCTAAATTATGTGAAACTTTTTTTTTTGGTTTAGTATACTGTTTGGGAGTTCGGGTGAGCTCGGGAGAAATCATGGGCTCAATGCTTCAGGATCTTAAAGAGACTTTGACACCACATTTTCATTCAAAACCTTAAGGCGTTAGATTAATGGGTCACCTCTTTTATAAATTCAACATTCTTCTCATACATAGTCGATATGATACTTAATTACTCACACTTGAAATCTAAACCACGGCTCTGATACCACTGTTGGAGAGTCCAGGGAAGCTCGGGAGAAACCATGGGCTTAAGACGTTAGGTTAATGGGTCATCTCTCTTATAAATTCAATATTATTCTTATACATAGTCAATGTGAGACTTAATTACTCATACTTGAAACGCATCATATACATGGTCAAATTTATTTGAAAATTATGTGACATACGGTCCTAGCTAAAATGTGTGGATGCTGAAATAATGGAATCAAATTTTAGGAATGGAATCCCTAGTGGTGTATTGTGGTGTTTAAGTAGTGCGTTTCATTGATGGAAAATAATCCAAGAAATTCTTTAAGCCACTATTAACTGGTAGCGGACGGACGAGGACTACCACAAAACCATACAAGAATCTCACCGTTCATCAAAAGATGTTCCAACCCACGTGTTGTAGTTTGATTGAAAACTTTGATGATTTTTAATATATAAAATATATATAAATTTAGGATAATTATAGAAAAATAAAACAGACAACAAGTTGCGTACATGGCTAATCATATTACAGAATCAATCTTTATAAAACAACATTCATATATATAGGAGATACAACGTTATAATATGTAATTGTTTTAATTTTTTGCGGAAGATCTACGATACTAGAAAGCTAAAAATGTCAAATATGTAAATTGAAACAATCAAATAAATTATTCATTTTAAAAATCAATATGACAATTCTTATCATGAAGATACACTAACGATAGACAAGGACCACTAGGTTTAGCTCATTGTAGGAAGAGGGAGAATAGAAACAAGAAAGGAATAGAAAGAACGGAAAGGAATTGGCCATCCATCATCAATCATCATCATCTTGTTGATAAACATGAAAAATTTAGGTCTTAAGCACACAAATTAAAATTGTTTCAAAAAAAATTCAAATTAAAATATAGTAGTTTGTTTTTCTTTTTCAATAAGATATTTCCTTCGATCCTAAATATAAATAATAAGTTACTTTTTAGTTCATTCGACAACTAATATATTCGACTTATAATATAGATCAAATACATTAGTTGTTGAATGAATTTAAAAAGTAACTTGTTTTTTATATTTAGGACCAGAAGAAGTAGTAGTTTTATTTTGATAAAAATGTTTGTTTAATTTAATTTGTATGCTTTTTATGGCTTAATGTATGTATTCTTAGATATGCACCAACAAGAATCTTGCACGTGAAAGAAGAATAATTCTCTTCATTAAATTTCTCTCAAAAAAATTTCAATCGTAATATATTCACATACGAAACATGAGATAGACAAAAAGATAAAATCAAAAGAAAATAGGAACCTTCACAATACTATTATTCTCTCTGTCTTAAAAAGAATGTCGTTTAAGGTTTTTATATACATATTAAAAAATGTAATTATGTTGTTGTTGTAAAAAAAGATATACTTTTACTAAAAAATTATCGCTATAAACTATTGGTTAGTTTCCTTGAAAATAGTGTATATAGTAATAATTAAGGGTATAATTTTAAAATATTGTATTAGAAAGTAACATTCATTTTAAAACAAAATTTTATTCGCAAGTGACACTTAGTTGAGAAAGGGAGTAATAAATAGGAACCTTCATAGATTGCGGATGTATGAAGTTTCGAAAGAGCATTTTTTTTTTTTATGAAGAAAAGTTGCTTCACAACCTTTGTAACACAATAGGAGAAGAATATCCAAAAATTTTGAGTTTGTATTTGAGAGGATAAATTTGTCTCCGTCCTATTATCATGTCTATTGATCATCTTAGAAAACATTAATTAATCATTATTCATAATTATTAAATGGGAAAAACTAACACCTGCCTCCGTGAGAAACATGTTAATGATTTTTAAAAATGTTACATTATAATTTGGGAAGTGGATCCTCTCAAATTTGTGTATCTAATTCACTTTTAAACTTTTTCACAAATTAATAAACTTTTTAATTTTTTTTTTTTGAATTCTTAGCATATGTCCCAGACCCTTATTAAATTATTACTACTTTTCATTTTCCCGCATTTTAAGTACACGGATCCAAAGGCTTTCCCACTAACAGCATCAGTGCATCACAATACTAGGTGTGGTATTTTCTTCTCTTTTAAAGACTTTTTAGTTTTTTCTTGTAAGGAAGCTAAAAAGAAAAGAAGAAAAACTAAACAAAAAATTATTCACAGAAAAGAAAAAAGGTCATTATTGTGTCGTTCTTATGAAGATCACAAATGCCTTCTGGAGGAGAAACGTGAGTTAAGAAGTCGACATCTAAGGAAGCTCCAAGTTTAGTGAAAAAATCGACAAATTGATTCACATCTCTAAGTGTGTGATTGAGGGAAACATTTGTATAAGAGATCAGCTCCTTTATATCTTGGATCAACACAACATGAGTGTGATATCTTATTTGGAGCCCTTTGACGAGGTTGACACAGTGTAAAGAATCAGAGTTGCAGAGAAGTTCATCAATGTTCATGTCTTTGGCCAACAAGAGGCCCTTGTAGATAGCATACAGTTCAGCGAGCAAAATGTTAGATGAACCTTGGATAAAGCCTAAAAAGCCTACAAGATAGTGATCAAAGGTGTTTCTAATAATGCCGCCAAACCTAGATCGAACGTGAGAACCAAGACAATTGTTATCCACATTAAGAATGGCACAAGAATGGTTGTTATTGTTCCACTTGATATATCTATCAACTTACCTGTCGTTAGAAGTAGGAGAGAAGCAATTTTTGAAGGTTTCGACCATTGCTCGGATGTTGAAAGAGAGCCGACTTAAGGACCACGTCTCATTGTTCAGGCACATTAGGTTGCGGTGTCTCTAAGACCACCAGACACCAGCCGAGAAAAGTGAAGCATGTGGACCTGTGGCACTCAGCTCGAGCCATTCGTTCACATTCAGATTGAAGAAAAAATCTAGATTGTTAAAATCAATGTGGTTCCAAAGGCTACGAGAGAATTCATAGTACCGAATGCAATGAAGGAATGATTCATTTTGGATGTCACAGTGGGTGCAAGTGGCAGAAAGGCTCGTTTTGCAGTGATTGAGTAGAGAGATGGTAGACAATGAATTGTGGCAAGCCAACCAAAAGAAAAATTTGACATTTTTCGGAAATTGAAATTTTATATGCAAGACCAATAGTGTGAAGGGTTATGAGTAAATACCGAGTCCCTCATGGAGAATAATCAGTTATAGCTGCTTTTAGTAGTGTAAGTGTCAATTTTTTTGTTGGGCCAAATAACGGCATCTTTGACGAAATCATTGAACCTGAAAGTAGTGTTGTTAATGACATCAAAGACTTATTTACTAAAATATTTTTGTTGAGTTGAAATATAATAAATTGAAAATCGAAAAACTAGTAATACTATTAATGTTATATGGAAGTAAAAATCAAGAGGATAATGTTTTTCAAGTATTTGATTTTGTGGTGCCCATCCGAAACCACATCCGCTTATATATTAAATTATCTAATTACTCTTAAGCATATATAAGTGTAAAAATAAAAACTCTAATTTTAATTTTAATATCATTGGAAGATCTTAATATTAATTGTAATTCAATTTCTTAAAAGTTTTGAAGACAATGTTACGATGTTGTTGTTGCAAAGTTGTAATTTTAATTGTAATGTTACCATGTTTCATTCTTGTTGGCATACTTATGTTTCAATTGTAGACCTTAATTTTAATTTAATTGAGAGTTCTTAACAAATTTCAATGTTGTTGTATTTTTCGCTTCGAGTTCGGGTGGAAAAATCCAAACTCAATGAGTATAGGCGTGAATGTTAATTTGTCACCCGAATAGAGTTTAGGTTTCGGTGACACCTGATATTTCACTGTGAATTTAAATAGTATAAAACCTGCACCGTAAATATCCGTTTTCATTCATATTATTATATTCATTTAAAAATTAGTCTAGCATAAAATTATCTTCACTAATAATTGAATTCAAATTATCCGTTGCCAAGCCAAAAATTTAGTAGGAGTACTATCAAACTCAGGTCAACTATCTTCTATCCTTAGCCAACCGAAGAAAAGAATCTTCAGAAAAGCACATCAATCAACTCACAAAACATTAATTAATCATACTTCAAAATTATTAAGGGCATGTTTGTTTCAGATTTTTTTTTTTTTAAAATCTATTTTTTTTATAAAAAAATTTATTTTTTTATCCTACTTGTGTTTGTTTTATATTTTTCGAAAATCATTTTAGTAAAAAAATCATTTTTTTCATCAAAATGAGAATCTATTTTCAATAGCTTTTATCAAAATCTTTTTTTTTTCACTCATCATCCCTCACCATTTTAAAAAAATATATTTTTATGATTATAAACAAACGGCAAATAGTTTTAGATTTTCTTCAAAATCTCTACAAAAAAATCTCTAAATTTTTTTTAAAAAAATCTATTTTTTTTAAAGCTGAAACAAACATGCCCTAAATCATTACTTTTCATTTCGCCGCGTTTAGGTACACGAATCTAAAGATTCCCAATTCTCCCACTCACTAACGGCATAGGCTAACTTGGTCCAAAAAAAAAAACAGCATAGGCTAATTAAAATCAATACTCCACTAATTAAGTTCCGTGGAAATTAAAATCAAAAGTGAACTTTAAATATAGGGTATTAAATTGATGGGTAAATAGATTTTTACCCCCTGCAATATATGCGACATTTGCAATATTCCCTGTAAAAAAAAAAATTGGGATTCCCACCTAGCAAATTTTTTTTAATTTGTCTTACCCCCTTGCCCAACACATGGCACCTTACATGGATGAAATCTCCACGTGGCGCCACCAGATTGTGCCACGTGGATATTAACTTAATAAAAAAATTAAAAAATCCACATAATTAAATGTCACATTATTTTTTTAAAATCAGATATATATTTTAACTTTATTAAATAAAACAAAATGACCCAGTGCTCTTATTACATCCTCGACAATTATTTCAATCTCTTCAAACTCTGGCCTGAAAGAGTGGGGGAAGATAAGATCACTAATTTATCAACAAAGGAAAAAAAGAAAGAAAACATGTATAAATATATCTTAAGATAATATGCATTAATGGGTTGTTGTAAAACAATAAGTACAATGTTAACTTGTGCCTTTAAGGCACATGATAGGAAGATAAATATGAAAAATATTTATTAAAACATGTATACCATTCATTTATCTAAGCATTAAAATTTTTATATCATTAAATGTTATATTTATATTTTTAGGTAGCTTATCATGTGCCCTTAGGGCACAAGTTAACATGACCCAAACAATAAAGAGAACGAGAATAGATCCTCTCAATTGGGAAAAAAAATTGAGGAAATAAAGTGGAATAATTGACCATTAGATTACAAATATAAAACAATATTTAATTCTAAAAGTAATAAAAAAAAGTGATTGTATTATACTCACTGCTTCCTGACATCGAAACCAGCTAATTCAGCCAAACAAGTCATAGCTCTCTTCCACCCATCAACCTTGTTTCGGTCATGTTTGAATATTGTCTTCTTTCTGAACAACACAAATTCACGCATCAGTGAACACAAAAATTGAAACCCAAAAAGCTTCAATCATTCAGAATCAAAATCACAGAAATCAAACTCAAACAGCCACAATACCCAAAACCATTTTTTTTTCTTTAATCCGAAATCCAACCAAACAAAAGCCACAGGTTCGAATTAGAATCAGAAAAGAAAAGGTAGAAATTTTGTTATTTGGTTCGAAAATATAAACTTTAGATCTATCCATCTTTTAAAATTTCAGTTCGAAAAACTAACTTGATTTTCAGGATCTATACGAAAGGAGGCTTCGGAAAAAGGTTTTTTTTAGAAAAAAATGAAATTTTTTTGGTTTTCCGGTGGTGGCGCCGCCGTGACGGCCGCCACACCACCACCGGAAAACTCAACGTTTTCTGGGCTTGAGGAAGAACATGCGTTTTCTAGGTTTGAGGAAGAACATGCATGAATGTACTTGAAGTTAGAGACAAGTACCTAATTTTAAAAACAAAAAAAATTGATTTAAAAAAAACTACCTAATTTCAAAAAAGAAAAATATTTAAATCTGATTTTAAAATTTTATTTTGTTTTATTTAATAAAGTTAAAATATAATTCTGATTTTTAAAAAAGAAAAAATGATGTGACATTTAATTATGTGGATTTTTTAAATTTTTTTATTAGGTTAATATCCACGTGACACAATTTGGTGGTGCCACGTGGAGATTTCATCCACGTCAGATGCCATGTGTTGGGCAAGGGGGGTAAGACAAATTAAAAAAAAATTGCAAGGTGGGAATCCCAATTTTTTTTTACAGGGGTATTGAAAATGTCGCCTATATTGCAGGAAGTAAAGGTCTATTTACCCTAAATTGATGGAAATAAATACTACTCACCATTTTCAGTTTTTAATTTTAGACTCTTTTTTTTTTTTAAATGTGTTTTTTTTTTTAAGAAGTAGAATACTGATTCTCTGCATATATAATGTAATACTAGTATGTTAACCCGTGCCCTGCACGGGGTATTTTTCTTTTTTAATATTATTTAAGTGTTTGTTTTTAAATATGTAAAAAAAAGTGTTTGTTTTTAAATATTATTTGCAAAATTTAGTGTAATGTTCAACGGTGAATTTGAGATATTATATCTTATGTGTTGCTTAAATATATATTATGGAAGCAAATATATTGTGCATTGTTTAAATGACATTAAATAAAAGTAAAAGTTTAACCTTATATATTATTTTAAAAAATATATTATTTAAAAGTTTGAGATGATAAAACAATTTTAAAATTTAAAAAAAAAAATATTTTATTTTTAGACAAAAAGTAAAGAAGAAAAATATATTTAACCTGTTAAAATAAAACTTAAGTTCATAGGTGAAATTTTAAGTTATATATCTTAAAGAATACAACAATGCATTACTTTTGTAATTTTCATAGGCTTGTCTCCGTATGACATAATTCATATATACCATACACTAAATATTTTTTTCAGCTGTCATAATACAATGTAAATATATTTGAAGTAATTTGAAATAAATATTTCAATTAAAATTTTCATAATAATTATTATATTGATTTTAACTTGTAAAACAAAAAATAATAAAAACAAAAAGATTGTGAGACTTGAGAGTTCCGATTTTGACCGTGTTGTGTTTGGCGAAGATGGTGAAACTTGAGAGTTTTGATTTTCCTTTAGAGTTATGATTTTCCAACTATCTTATACAGGAGAAGCCAAAGATTTCATTTTTCATTCCATTTATTTTGATTTCCTGTGCTATTGAGAAATGAGTCTTCTCTCTCTATTTGGGTTCCTTATGCATTTGTTGTGTGGGCTACAATACAGGTTTCAATTTATTACTTTTGCTTCAATTCATACATTGAAGTTTAGATCTCTTACATTTAACATCATTTAATAAATGTGACACGTCATGTGTTTTGTTGAATCTCAATAAACTATATATATCTTTGGATCTTATCCATGAAAAGTAATTAAACTACTTGTGTTAAAAAAAAAAAAATAGAGCCCTTGCTTTAAGGATATACCGTAGAAGGTTTATTATGTTTATTATAGATTTATTCCACTAAATCTCAACAAACTATATATTTTTAGATCTTATCCATGAAAAGTAATTATATAAACTACTTGTTTTTTTTATCCCACCAAAAAATACTAATAATAATAGAGCCCGTACTTTAAGATTATAGAGTTTTACTATGTTTATTATAGATTTTATTCCACTTAATCTCAACAAACTATAAATCTTATCCATAAAAAGGAGTTAAATAAACTACTTGTTTTTTATCCCACAAAAAAAAAAAAACTACTTTCATAGTAATATAAAACTGCCACGTTAAAAATACAATGTTAAATTAAGATCGATTTTCCCATCCTTCTCTTACGTTATTGTTTCAACCTGTTTCATAGTAATGCAAAACTCCCATATTCAGAGACCTTGAAAAAATTCAGTGTAAATTAAGATTGTTTTTCCCATCGTTCTCTCACCTTCTTATTTCAACCTATTTCATAGTAATCCAAAACTCCCACATTCAATGACCTTGAAAAATACAATGTAAAGTAAGATCGTTTTTCCCATCGTTTTTTTAATTATTCACTTTTTTTTTATAATGGGTTAAAGAATATATGTTTTTGAGAAGTTTTTTTTAATAATGAATCAAAGAAGATCTAATTGAATATCATATAATCAAGCTTTTTAATTAAATGACATCTAAACAATTTCTATTGAGAATACACGAGAGAGATTCTTGAAGTAATAGAGATAGAGATATCTCTTCATTGAAGTGGGGATAATTGATAGAATAAATAACTACTTTTCTATTTTGTGTAAAAAGAAAAACTACTTTTCTATTTCTTGTTTTTGTTGACTTACTTCTCCCCCAAACAGGTACAAAAAATATAATCAATAAATAACAACAAAAAAATATACCAGTTTAATTTCTTGGACACGATATATTGAATTATAAATAGTTTATGGCTAGTGAAAATGCAAATAAGAGTACATAATGAATATAAATTTAAATAAATTAACATATTTTTGCAATAAGGCACGAAAGAACATTCATCTGCATTCGCAATCATCTTATATAACTTTCTATACCTATTGGGAACCAAACTTACCATCACTACAAATCATTTGTCTCTTAACCGATGTTAAAGGTCGTGGTTATTCGTTAGTTTATGTCTGACATAACTTGAAAAACAACGAAAATGTATTATTGAAAAAATCCACCAAACAAATATGATTAATTCTATCGATGAGAGTGGTGAAAAAACCGGTCTATTGAACTAAATGAGATAACTGAATAAAATTGTCAATGAAGAAGCGCATAATAAAGCATTAAAAATAAACAATGAAAATTTGTTGTATGACGATCATATAAGTAAAATGGTCTAGTCTTTCTAAATTTTAATTTTGGTCTTCATATATTTAGTTGTTGGTAAATCAGCTTCGTCAAGGCAAGCTCTCTTAACTGCAACACCATCAACTTATGTGAGCATAAGTCTACGACATCTATAGCAGTGCTATCTTTGACCTTCTCCATTGTAGCTGCAGTTTCATCAAACTTTGTGATAAGATTCTGTGAATAAAGAAACGCCAATTCACAAATCAATAAGTTATGCGGTTTAAGATTCTTAAACAAATTATTTTTAAATTGAATTTTCTTACCTGCCCAATGATATCTGAACAATATGTGAATATTCTTAAACTAATATTATTTTTATTGGTATATAGATATAGATGCAACCTGGGAATCAAGTAGAACAAAAGACCATTTTAGGGTCTTTTGGAACCACTTCCGGACAACTTGGAGAAGACAACTAATATTGTTATATTTTATTATGATGTCTTTGATCATGGTACAATTTGATGTCGTCTTTATCTATGAATTCATTTGCGAAGGTATGTGTGTTGCAAAGAGGTTGCGGAATATGGTGTGCAATGAGGTTAGAGAATATTTTTCTCTTTGATTTTTACGTGGTGATAAGTCTGCAAAATGAATCAATTTAGTATATATGTTAGAGAAAACATAATATAACGACGAAACACATATATACAGAATATAAAAAAATAAAATATAGCTATAGAAATCTCAGTGCTGTTTGTGGAATTTGTTTTGGTTATGTATATATGGAATAAAATAGATAAGCTATGTAAATTTGAATCTTAGGAAATTTAGTTGTGCAACTTTATATTAACTTATATATATCCGATTAATTATTTTAATTGTATATATCCAATAATTTTATTTTATTTTTAAAAATAATGGGATGTAAATTTGAATCTTAGAAAATTTAGTTGTGTAACTTTATATAAACTTATTTATATCCGATTAATTAATTTAATTGTATATATCCAATAATTTTATTTTTTTAAAAGAAATAATGGGTTTGAGAAGATACAAAAAAATATACCAAAAAAAAAACACTATAATTGAATGCCACCTAAGCAAAAACTCTTATTGAATTATTATTGAAAGCCACATAAGCAATTTTTCTTAAAAATGCACGAGAAAGCTCCGTGGGAATCTCGCTATGTATATAATAGAGATTTTGTTAATTAAAATTTTTTTTTTGAGAGATTTGTTAATTAAGTTAAAGTCACGAAACTTAAAATATACTATTATTAAGATCTTAAAAAACAATTTAATCACATGAGTATTAGTTAAACCATTGAACTGCTTAATCTTTAATTTTAACTAGTTTATCTATAACTTTAAATTGAAGATCAAATTGTTATCACGAATCATTCGAAAAAATTCACGTTTGATTTTAATAAAAATCATTCTTTCAAATTTTACTTACATCGCAATAGAACTTTGAATTACCAGATCTCATTCTCTTGAATAATAAAAAAATTAAATCTTTTTTATCTTGTATACTCCATAGAGTTGGAAATGAGTCGAGCTGAGTCGAACTTGTCTAAACTCGACTCGACTCCATAAAAAATTGGTTCAACTCAAAATTCGACTCAAGTTCGGCACGAACTTTTTTTCCAATTCGAATTCGACTCGTTAAGTGATCACATAATTTTAAAAATAGTAAACTAGTAATAATAGTAAATTAGTAATAATAATAAAGTTAAAAATAGAAAATAAGAATTAGGTGCAATACAGCATATTGGGTGTGAATTATTTTCCTATAGTAGACAAATACGCGAAGACCAGACTACGCGCACCAAATTCCAAATCCATTTGTCGTGAATCTTAATTTCTTTATATAAATGAATCTCTATCTTCTTCTTTTTCACTTTCATTCATTTTTCATTTTCACTCACTCGCCATGGAACAGCAACTTAACTTAGATTTGACTTTAGCTTTAGCCTCTGTTCCCAAAACCATTTCTCATTTCCTCAACGACGTCGTTTACTCATCTCAAAATCTTTCAAACCTTGATGACTTAGTTCATAGATTGGAAGAAGAAATGAACAAAGTTCTCGCTTTCAAACGTGAACTTCCTCTTTCCATAATCCTCCTTAACAATGGTAGTACTTTATTTCAGTTACTTTGGATTTCACTTTTTTTATTAATCATTAATTAATTGTTAATCACTTATTTGTACTATTATGGTTTGTAATTATGCAGCTATTGAAAGATTAAAGGAGGAAAAAGAAAAAGTTAGGTTAATGAAAATGGAAGATCCAAAAAACTGTGCTGATAATAACAATAGTAAGAACAATTGGATGAGTTCTGTTCAGCTTTGGACTAATGAAAAAAATTCGGTAATTTTATTAATTATTAGTATTTTGTTTTTGTTTTATTGAATTGAGATTTGAGATTAAAACTTAAAAGTGGTTTTTTGTTTTTGTAGAAGAATGAAGATGGTGAAAGGTGTGTGTCGAAGAAGAGTAATAATGGTGGAGGGGTATTTATGGAATTTAATGGAAATTCTTTGAAGGAGGTTTCTCAAGTTCCAAGCTATAGTTTGGTGTCTGAAGTGAGTCATGGAAATTCCAAGAGTGGTGGTAGTTCTGGATCGTCCTTGTTGCGCGTTGAGATACAGAATCAGCCGCAGCTGCCACAGCCTTTGCAGCCGAATTCGAGGAAACAAAGGCGTAGCTGGTCATCTGAGCTTCATCGCCGTTTTGTTGATGCACTTCAACAGCTTGGTGGAGCACATGGTAACTTGTTTGTTCTCAGATTGATTGTTTTTATTGTTAATTGTATGTGTGTGGTGTTCTTTATTTTGGTGTAGGAATTTTCATAGTCTCATTTTTTGGATTTGGGAATATAGTTGATTCTATAATTTGGAATTGAAATTGTGGTTGGGGGGAGTGATCTGGATTCTCTTCGATTGGGAAATATGTGGATTATGTGTAGTTAATCGATATCAGTTGTTGGATGGAGATCAGCCGGTTCTGTGGATGTAAAATACTAGTTGAAATTAAGTCGTTTGATCTGCATCTTACAACTATATCACAACTACAAGGAATGCATTTTCGATGTGTGGAAATCAAGATTACTTGTAATAAGCGATTAGTCCTGTCACTCGGCTATAGATTTTAAGTTTGGTAAATCAAACTTATAGTGACTTAAAAACAAACTTAAAATTTTGATTGGACGGTTCTAACTTGCTGCCCGAATGGATTTTCGGACTTTAGACAGGATATGTAGGATTTGAGCCTAATTGGTTTTTCTTTTTTGTAGCAGCCACTCCTAAACAAATTAGGGAAAAGATGCAAGTGGATGGATTAACAAATGATGAAGTGAAAAGCCATTTGCAAGTGAGTGAAAATCATCCATGATTAACATTATTAGTTTCTTCATATCTGTATCTTTTATTGTTATGTCATGTAAAACTGTTTATTTAGTACATTTATATGGTTATGCAGAAATACAGGCTTCATGTTAGAAGATTTCCAATTTCTTCAATCGAGGAAGCTAATAAACTAGCTTTATATATGACTCAAGATCAATGCGGAGATGCATCAAAGGGAAACATATCAGAGTCTGTTTCACCACAGGGTCCTCTTACTCCTCTTCTACTTGGAGGATCTGTTAAAGGCGTCTCGAGCCATGGAAGAAACAGTATGGATGCAGATGACGAGCAATCAGATTGCAGGAATTGGAAAGGTGATCAGGAGCAGCTACATGAAGCAGAATAAGTCCACAGCCTCTAAAATTTTGCAGATTATTATAATAAAACATATAGATTATTAAGACTGAGAATTTAACAACATAAAGATAATATATCTAACAAAGAGAACTATAGAGATATGAGTTTATGCCATAGCTATTTTTTTATATATAACTATGCTATGGTTATTTTAGACTGTTCTGGAAAGAGCTGCTGATATATTTTGCAGCTTTTTTTTTCCCATCTGATATTGAAGGAGGTTTTTGTTATTGTAACTAGTACAGTTGAATGTAACTGTATTTTATTACTTATTACTTATAGAGTTATAGTGCAATTTTCATAGATGTGAATTCTCATATTAATATATGGTGTATGTATTGTGCTGTAATTTGGCTTTTAGATGTTGGATTTTGTTCAAATGGCATACAATATGGAATCCACCTAAAACTTTTCCATTTTGAATGTTGCAATTATTCGATCAACATTTCCATGATAAGGTACATGGTGCTGGTGCTTATCATCTATTTATGCATAAAGTATAAAAATGTGAGTTTATGTTTTTGTGTCATAAAATTGAGTGGACAAAATACTTGGGTTGTTATCAGCCATCCATCAATGTGCTTGCCATCTTAAGGTTTATATTTTGGGATATCATGATGAGCAATTGAGCATGATTGAGTACAAACTTTTCTGCTTCATTGATCATAAAGTGCAAAATCTGTCACGTACCTTATACTATTCCTGATAACATGAGAATATTGACAGATATTGTGCTTAAATTATATATGGAAACGTGCTTTTGAGCATTTTGGCTGGATCTTATTAAGGATGACACATAAAGTGTCAGAGTATTTCAAGCAGCATATATCTTGTCCTTTATCAATTTTTTGTCAAAAGTTTAGTGGCATGTAATTTGAACTGTACAATTTAAATTAACTATTGAGATTTAAAATAAAGAGTTGATTTTACTACAGCTAATTCTGGTCCCAAAATACACACACAAATGCGAACACATATCAGATGTTTTTACAATTTTTTAACATTTGAACAGGAAGATATATTTTATATACAAAGCAATAATCCAACTCTGGGGTGTTCTTTTAGCACTTTATTAATTCGCACCTAAAAATATCTCTCACCATTACGAGTTTGTGTTTCCTCCATTTATTATCTCTCCATTTATTCTCCATTTGAAGAGAGATAGACACATTAAAAATTAGTGGACACTAATTTTTAATGTGTCTATCTCTCTCCAAATGGAGGGATAATAAATGGAGGAAACCCAAACCCCACAATTACATAGTAAAAACTAAAAAGAAAATCTCTCACAAACTTGGAGACAGACCCAAAAGGCTATGCTACTAAAACAAGGGTTTGTACCCTTAACCCTTGGTTTTTTCTCCATGATATTGCTAACAATATTCTTTCATTTATCAAAGAGAGACTTATCATTTTAATAAAAAGATTAACTTAACCCACAAATAATTAGTTTAAGTGGTAAGAGATTTTGATCTTTTAAATAAGTGCTCACATGTTCGATTATTGATTTTTATATATGAAAAATAAAATTAAAGAAATTCACTTTGTGTGTATTAGATTTAAATTAGAGAAATTAAAAAATAAGTTATCTCAAAATTTATTTTAGCTATTGTTGATTCACTCATGAGCTTGCAAATTGGCAATTGCATTAGTTTTTTTTTTCTTTCCCATTTCATGCATTAGTTTCATTTCAACCATCCATTTCTTTCCCCTTTCTCCACCATCTTATCCTTATACATGGATTTTCTTGAGTTTGAGACTTTTATGTAGGAATAATCTATGCTATTCTTTTGGTATATCTATCCACAAAATAACTCAAAAGAATGACAACTCACATACCCTAATTTTTTTGGTAAGGATACCCTAATATTTAGGATCTGTTTGGATTAGCTTATTTTTGAGCCTATGCAAACAACTTATGTAATATAAATTAGATTTTATGCAATTTTATAAGTTTAAACTAGTAAAAATTATATTTTTATAAGCTATTTTATCATAAAGTACTTTAACAAACTTATAATAACACATAAAAATTGCATAAGCTCAAAAATAAACTAATACAAACGAGCCCTTATTTGATATAACACGCAACATTAAAATTAGTAAGTTATATTTTTTCCACTAAGGAAAATGGTATTTTTCAATTATATTTTACAAAGAAAATAATTTGAAGATTTTATATAAAATAAGTTTGATTTTAAAAAGTGATTTTGTTTGTTTTATATAAAATTGAGTAAATTACACTCTTCTTTTTGTGAGAGATGTTTAAATTACGATATTTTCCCCTCTTATGTTAAAATATACACTCCCATCCCTTTTTATATTAGAGAAAATTACACTTCTCTACTTTAAAAGAAGCTTGAATTTCATTATCCCCCCCTAATATTAAAACCTATATTTCTCTCTTTTAACAAAATTTTATTTTTTTGCGTCAAGATATATTTTTTTAATATAATTATGCTTCTAATGCAAATATTTTTATTATTTTTTACGCACATCGTTAACATATAATGTTAAATATTTTTATAAATTATAAAACTATAAAAATAAATCCCAAATAAATCACTAAACTTGTTTTAAAAAGATATTATATATATATATATATATATTCTAAAATATTAAATTATTCAAAGAAAGAAAATTAGTTTCTTAAATGACGACTTAAAGTTTTTTGACATAAAAAATAGTGGTTTAATGTTAATTGATATCATAAAAATATTTAGAAAAATGCTAAATAGTACATTCATAGCATTAATTAAACACATAAATAAAAAAATTCTAAAATTCGTGCATTCAATACAAGTATAAAAAATTGTTTTTTACTTTTTATCAACATTAATTTGATGTTTTATTTCTATTTTTAATATGTTTAACAAGTGTATTGGTGCATTGTTTAACATGACCCAAATATTTATTCATATTAAAATGGATTAAAATGTACTGTATTTAAAAATTTTATTTTCTACTATTTTTGTTTCTATTTACTTTCTTTCCTCTACTTTTCCTTCACAAAGCAAACAAACGCAGACCGATCACAATTTTTCCGCCACCGTGAAGTTCATAAACCCTACTCTCTCTCTCTCGTTACCGACACCCAATCGCCGCCGTCGCCGTTACTTCTTACCACTCTCTCTCTCTCTGTGTCAGTGCGGCAGTGATAAAGGAAGCAAACATGAAAGAAATTGTAACTATCCAAGTTGGTGATTATGCCAATTATGTTGGCTCTCACTTTTGGAACTTTCAGGTTTCAATTCCTATTCACTCCTCTTTCTCACAAATTCACATTCTGTTTTGTTATTTCTTTCAATTTGTAACAATTTTTTGAAATGTTCTTTCATTGTTTTAGTTCTAGTAAGCATTTTTGGGTGTTTTAGTTGTTTGATTATGTAGTAATTAATTAATCCGTGTTCAATTATTAGGATGAATTGATTGGGTTAGCTGAAGATCCTCAAGCTGATTCAGTCTATAAGAATCATGATCTTAACATGGATGTGCTTTATCGTACCGGTGAGACACAGCAGGTGCAATTTTCTGTAGTTTAACTATTTCATTTCAAGTACTGTTAAAGTTTTCGATGAAAAGACGATATTGTTTTTCTTAGAAAGTCTTTTGTGGTTGAGCTTAGGGGTTAGTGAACTTCGGTTAAGGTCAAAGGATCGGAAGCAATTATTGATCAGACTTTAGTTACTTCCTGGATGAACTCCATTGGACTTATTTCCTCTAAGAACTGTAGGGTTAAGACCAAAAAAAGAAGTCTTTTTGGTTGAAGATTAATTATGATTTTATGTTTGGGCTTATTAAATGACACTTGAATGTTAAATGACTTCTTTTAGTAGTAGTGACTATAGTGAAAATTGCGAGAGATGATCTGAGTTTATATAGATGGCCTGTTTGGATAAATAGTTTATTTGCAGTTGATAGCACAAGCACTTATCATGATAAACGGTTATGTTTAAGCTTCCATAAACTATTTTTATAGCACCGGATAAAATAAAGAGACATTATTTTTATATATGATGCGTGCTGTTTTTATAAGCTATATTGGATAACTTATGAAAATTAGCTGAAAGAAACTTATGAAAATTGTCATAAGTTGTTTTCGTAAGCTCTCCCAAACAGTCCCACGGAACTTATGCCAGTAGATAAGCTCAAATAAGTCAATCCAAACAGGCTAGAAATATTAGCTGTTCTACTTATGCTTATACCATTTTTGCTTAAATGTATGCAGGGCATCAATACATACACTCCTCGCCTAGTCTCAATAAACATGAGAGGTATTCAATTTATGTAGTATATTTTTATATTGAAAAAGTATATCATTGTTGATCTTGACCCTTTCATTGGATCTATTTGTTGGGAGTGTTTTTCATTACGTTGACTCCAATATGTCGTGTTGAATGACTTATGGTTAGTATTACATTTCACTTAACCACGAAAGGAAATTGTGATAAAAAAACATTGTACTAGTATGTAGTAGGACTAGGACTTATTTTGTTGGTGCAAAGGTTCAGTGATTTGTGAAACCAATTAAATGATTTTTTATGTGGAGATAGAAATCACATGAGCATGTTAAGTTGATAGGAAAATTGTAAACAATATAAACAAGCGGACTGACTATATTATAGTTATAACTTATAATGGCAAAAGCAGACAACTTATTTTCTTATTGCGAACGGTAATTTACTATACCTTGCTAGCTTTTTCTACCTTTATAGAATTGAAAAAGATAAAGCATCTTGCCTATATCGTGTTTTCCTTTTTGGATGTTAGTTTTTATCTCAACTAAAATCCTTGCAACTTCCATTTGCCCTGTTTTATGTTTGTTTTCTATTGATAGCATGTATATCACCGTAAAAATATTTTAGTATAATTTCCTTCCACCCCCCTTGTAACCTGTTCTTTTGATTTGTTAACCTTTTCAGGATCCCTTGGATCTATGAGTTCACGTGGTACACTGTATAAGGATGTTGCTCCCACGACATCAGATATTTTCACCTGGTGAGAACTTTTAGCTTATGCTTTTATGACTATTGTTCAATGATAAATAAACTAGAGAAGAAAACATGTAGAGGATTGAGGAAGGCACCCCTTGTCAATGTTTATTTCTGTTGCGTGATTTCTCTCTCAAAATTATTAGTATCTTTTAGAAAAATGGGGATGGATTCATTACATTTCTATATAAGGTCAGTTTTGAATATGTTTTTGGTATAGGAAGTACCTGAAAACTGTAATAGAGAAGGAAGATCTTTGCTACAGAAGCATTCAAGAAAACTCAGATTTAAGACAATGCGTAAAATAGAAAATTGTATATTTCTATTTGCAGACATTTTGATGTTCTGTTTACTCGTATGTTTATACCGTTGGACATCCAACCTACTTCAACAGTTGTGTCTGTCAAGTTCTTAGGTTTATAATTATGTTACAATGTGCCTGATGCCCATAGACCTATGTGCAGGACTGGTGAAGTTTCCACCCAAGCCTCTGAACCTCGCAAAAAGAATTTGTTCCTGCAAAGACTTTATGAAGAAGAAAACTTGAATATGGTGAATGAGAATGGATGTTCGAGTGAGGATCAGGATAAGGATATAACTGAGTGTCTAGAAAATGAAGTTCAGTTTTGGACAGATTACTCAAAAGTACATTTCCACCCCCAAAGTTTATACGAATTAAATGGAGTTTGGACGGATGTTGAGGATTTTGACAATTATGGAATTGGAAGGGATTCTTTTACTTGGGCTTCACAAGGGGAAGAAATTAGTGAGAGGCTTCGTTTTTTTGTTGAAGAATGTGACCATGTACAGGTGACTGTTTTTCATTTTTCGATTTATTTGTTGATTTGGGGAATAGTTCTCACGTAGCTTTACTTTCGAATCTTGTAACGAAACATTGAATGAATGCGTTATCTTAAACCATCTGGCTTTTCTATAAGTTTTCATTTTTCAGTCAATTTTTATTATTCTTTTTCATTTTCTGTAAGGTCCTTTTTATACATAGGTATTTGCTTTTGCCTTGAACGTAGGTAATAATGTTTGTACTTGATGGTCCAAGTTAATCATTTCTAGGTATTTTATTTTACGACGAACCAAGTATTTCATAAACCCTGAATAGAATCTGTTAATAGAAGTATTCATAATTCTGGAAAAGCTACGCTAACCTGACACAGTAACATCATAACATCGCAATCCGCAAACCTATTTTATTGTTTAGCTTTGTCTACTACTGTGTGAGATTTTCATATTGATGGTATTACTGATGCTAATAAAACATGGAGTTTTGATCTTACCTATAACCTTTTTTCGTTAGGCTTTCAAAAAACTCAGCTTGGTCTGTTGTTCCCTGAACAACCATTCTTTAAAATTTGGCAGGGATTTCAATTTGTGGTTGATGACTCTGGAGGTTTCTCTGCCGTGGCTGCTGAATATTTAGAGAATATTGTGGATGAGTATACGAACACGCCTGTCATGCTGTATGCTGTCCGTGGCTCTGGTTCACGGGCAAGTCGTCTGAGCAGGAATCGTAAAATCTTAGAGGAGCTTCATGATGCTATATCATTTTCAAGACTATCATCCTATTGTAAACTTATTGTACCTGTTGGCTTGCCCTCCTTAAGTAAGTATAATAGTTTTTGTCATGTTGAGTTTTATCATTAGACTACTCAAATTCAATGGTCAATATCCATCCTTGCTAATAGGTTGCAAATAATGATGTTTAAGACGCTAATACTCTATAAAGATAAATGGTTACATGTCATTGATGACCTTAAATTGCTTTGTAATCTATTCTAATATTAATGTGGTTTCCTCACTTATGTCAAATGTATTGTTGGCTCATTGATGCATAAATTATAGATTCCAAATTTCTGATAAATTAAACTAAACCTTCTTTTGATATCCTGGTCTTAAGTTTCCTTTTTCATTGAACTTCATAGGTAACGCTTCCAAATTCCTCCATATTGAAGATGAGAAGCATTACCACTCAAGTGCGGTTTATGCTGCTGCACTACACTCCATCAGTCTTCCTTTTCGCATGGTGCCAGTTGGGCCTACTGCAGATTCATGTTCTGTTTCTGGGGCTGTAGATTTTCACGGACTTATACAAATGTTATCAGGGCAAGGAAGGCAGAATATGGTGTCAATTCTGGATGTTGCCATGCCAACACCGGCTTTAACTGGTACATGTGATGATGTGAATAATTAGAGTTAATCTTCTTGACAAGAAATTTATTTGATTGATCTTATTGTTAAATTCAGGGGGACAGAATGAACCGTCTTTGTTAGAACATTTTCAGCCATTGACGCCAATGATTTCCGAGGACGGTGAAGACATACATGCAATTGAACACTTGACAGTACATGGAGCTTTTACATCAGGTATTTTATTAATCATTGATTTTTCTTGTATGTTCTTGTCGTAGTTTTCTAAACTTAAACATTATTATCCATTTCAATGATCTTTCTCTGTATCTAATAAGCACACCAACCAACCAAAGAAAACATTTTCCCACCAAGCCATATCCATTACATGGATCAAACGGCACCACAATATCATATCATTGATCATGTTTAGTGATAACCTGTATCTCATCTCATAAAGCATAATGGTTGGAAGTAAATAGTACTGCCTCTGTCCCTAATTATAAGACCCACTTTCTATATTTGTAGTCCCTTAAAATAAGACCTTATTCAAACTTTCATAGCCATTGATGACTTATTTACAAAACTATCCCTATTAAATGTACAATTGGGAAACACAGATTTATTCTCTTTTTATATTATCAATTGTAGGGGTAATTATGTAAAATTAACACGATTTTATAAATTTATTGCTACAACTACTTTTCTTAATATTCTTGAAATTTGTAAGAGGTCTTATAATAAGAGACGGAGGTAGTAACATCTTTACATCTCAACTCGACGTCCTTGGTAGGATTATGGTGAAAATGGTTGATTTTATTTGAGAGTATCTGGCCAGTCTGTGAATCCCTGGAGTCTGGAGATTGCAACTTGGCAAGAGACATGTCTTTGTCCAAAACAACAATCATGTCTTATCAAATTAATTTGTCTTCATTACTTGGTGTATTTTTATCTTCTATTTCTTCTTAAGTTCTGTTTTCTGCAATGATTATTTTCATCTCAACCCCTTCGCTGTTTTGCGTCAGTAGAAGGTCGTCGTGCTTCAGTTTGTGAAGTAAAAGATACAGTTGATGCGGCTTTTCAACGTGCCAACACAAGGCCAATGTTCAGCCATCTATCTGTTGCTCTTTGTCCCCTGCCTATTCCCTTGCCTTTTCCATCTATCTTTGGAAACCAAGTTGGCAAGCACGGCAAATTGATGAGCGACCAACTGACTAATTCTTCATCAAAAGGATCCCTTGACGTCCATTCCATTCCCATGGCTGCCAGATTACGTTCCAGCAGTGCTGTCTTACCGCTTTTGGAGAGTAAACTGCAAAATCTTCACCGGTATGGAATTACGCGAGGAGCAGCCGGGGCAGAGTTACTTAGGAGTTGGGGCTTCGGAAAAGAAGAATTGGAGGAAATGCAGGAGATGTTGTCTAAAATGGTTGCTACATTGTGTCCTCCTCAGTTGTCATCTGATTCCGATTAGAATGCATACTTTGTTATTGGTTCCAAAAACAAGAAGTGAGGGAACATCTGTAATATTACGGATGTGACAAAACTTGACCAATACCGGCTGGCTATTTACACCTTTTGACCTTGCTTGAGTTTCAGGGTTTTTGTTGATATAAAGAAGTGTCAAAAGAAATGACATTGGTGGCTTTTTGTTTCCTCAACTCGGGTGCTTTGCTCTGCGACTCCATGCCTACCTTTGGTGCCTCATCGTGGTATTAACCTTGCCTACATTCAACTGAACCTGGTTCAATGTGGTTATCATATTTTTGCAATTTCGGCTCAACAAAGGCATCTCAAAGACTCTTTTGCTGGATATGCACGGGATCTCGGACACGATACATGTTATTTCCAATGTATGATATGATCATTGACAACGTGCTGGTACTGAGTTTCAAAGAGAAAATTCTTTAATATTAATTTAATTATTATACTTATTCACAACAATATGAAGATCTATATTAGATGCCAACCTCACATTGCACATGCTTTGAATATTATTTTCAATCGAATGAAATCCCACTTTAAAAAATGTATTATGTTACAAAGTAGGTTATTGTATTATGGGTTAATATGATATATGAAGGAAAAATATGGTAGCTGTGATTTATTCTATGCTTGATGCAGTGTTATTATTTTTTCTGGGATAGGAATAATAGGAACCCAAGACAGTATCTTTAATCCTTATATATTAAATTGAATAAAATTTTCTAACATCACTTTAACCAGTAGACTAGACATAAATTTTATAAACATAAAAGTCATAATATTAAATGAAATATTTAGCATTCTATAATTTGTTCACCTAAAATTCTTGTCTTTATATATAAAAAAAAGTTTTCATGTGAATTTGAATTTTAGTTCACCATATTGATAATTTCATTTACTTGAATTTTAAAACTATAGCAGCTGTTATTTACAAAATCAATTATTCAAATTATCACTGCAATGCCTAACTAAAAGGGAATAAAATATTTACAAAATAGGCAAGTCTATATGTTTTATTTTTATGTTCATTTTCCCAATTTTCCAATCAAAATTGCAATAAAAATGTTCTTACTTTGGGCCATATCAGGTCAAAAACACCACTTTGGCCCATATCGACAAATTCAGTAATTATATGCAAAACTCCATATTTTTCTTTGAGTAAAGTTCCATATTAATTTTTTAGTAGAACTCCATATTATTTTTTAGAGAAAGAATTTGAAGATATAAAAATATAAATTGTGTTTAAGATTGAAAAAGAGAGAAATATAAGACAAGTCACAAGTTGACCTAGTTGTTTGCGAGTTGTGTGATGCTTGTTTGTTGCCTTGGGCCTTCTAGCATTTTCAAGTCAAGTTGCCAAATAAATGTTCCGAAGTGTGCAGATTGATAGATAATAGAATAATGGCTTAGTTGCATTTTTGATCTCTCTATTTTCAACTTTTTGTAGTTTTGATTTATCTATTTTAAAATTCGACAGTTTTGATCCCCATAACACATATTTTGTCTAAAATATGACGATATAACATGTTTTAAATGAACTTTATGAAAAAATATTCTTACTATTTCATCGATGTTTGTATTTTTTTATTATCGAATCATTTACCACGTCGTTTAAACCATATCGTATCGTCAATTTATAGTTAAAAATTATGATATGAAGATCAAAACTGCCGAGTTTTAAAATTGAGGGACCAAAACTGTAAAAAAATTAAAAATAAGAGGATCAAAACTGCAATTAAACCTACAATAATTTAAGTTTAAACAATTTCTGGTGGCACTAATAATTCAGAAAAACTCTAATTTTAGTATTGAAGGTAAGATTTAGGAAGATGGTGTGATTAATAATATCAAGCTTTACAGTACATAATATTTGATGTGGTTGATGGCTATCAATATTCTATCTCTTGTATAAAAAATTACTAGATGAAGGTTGATTCATCTCTCAACTTTATAATAAATAGATTTCTTTCTTCTTAATTTTCTATTGGTAGTATGGTGCTAACCATGAATATGATATCACCTGGTATAAATAAAATGCACTAATTGTGGAAAGTACTGATTATAAATCACTATATTTGGTTTAGTGATGAAGAATTTGAATAATATGCATAAGATTTAACCGTCTAAGATTCAAACATCATTAATTCCGATATAACTAAAAAAACCGTGATTATTTTTACATAGAAGTCATAAAGATTACCAAAAATTAAAACATATTGAAAAATGTTTATTCAACTTTTTTAAAGTTTAAAAATTTTCTTTCCGTGTGTAAAAAAAAATTCTTCCCACTTTTTTACTTTAGTCTCTCTAACTATTGCACTTAGGCAACTTGTTAGAATGACCATAAAATAAAATGTTTAAATTTTTTTGTTTTTTAACCCTCTGATTTATAGAGGAATGAGGTCTAATAATTTAGAGTTTGACTAATAGATAAATAATTTTTTATTAAGAATTATTCCACAAAAATAAAATTCAGATTCTTCTGAATGATTGATCTTTTGATGGAGCATATTAACTAGTTAAGCTCAATCACTTGATTAAATATTTAAATTATTGATCAATAAAAACTTCAAAACCATCTAAGACAAAAAAAACTTCAAAACCAGCATGGTTATTATTGGTTATAAATGAATTGCTCCTCACCTTTTAAATTGATCCAAATTCTCCCATGTCACTCCATTTATTGGGAGATATCTTTTGTTAGTGCAAATTTTACCGAGAAATATTTATCAATAGTATAAATTTTATCAAAAGATATCTTTCAATAGTGTATTTTCTAATGTGAACAATTCAGAAAGGCGAAGAACAAACATCAAAATTGAATATATAGTTAAAATACAAAAGTGAGTCTAAAAACTATGGGCAATGCATAGTGGGCCGCATCCCAGTACTACATACAACAGTGACAATAATGGACAACCGTACTAGTGGGCCTACATGTGTAACACATTTTTAGGGTTTTTTTTTCATCTTATTTTTTATTTTTTTTTATTTTGGTTTTCACCCCAGTATGCGGCACACTAAACTAATTAATTTGATTCGAAAGTCAATTCCGACATCAACTAGTTCAAAATCTCTTATGATTATAATTGCGGGTATCTAATCGTGATTCTTTTTACTAAATTCAATATCAATCACCATTTAACCAACTAACGATTGACACTTATCAACAGTGGCGTAGAGAATTTCATCATTCTTTTTTCATATAAGCAATTATTACAATTTGTTTTCACTTCAATTTCCATCCCTTTGACTATTGAATAAGACAATAGTCTTATAGTCATAACTCATAATATTACATTATACACGACGAAATATTCTAATTCCTTTATGCCATGGTATGGCATTTTCTTCCGACTAGTAGGCATCAAAATTCTCCTGCCAAAGGTTGACTCCAAATTAAATAGTGACACTTGAATCACATGATAATATAGCAAGGGCATGCTTGTATATTGTTTGAGGCATAACCCTATAGTATACTAACAACCAAGTAGTTCTTGTAAAAAAATACCAAGTTAGTGTGGTAATTCAATTGAGACAAGTGATTGGAAATGTGAATAAAGAAAACTACACTGAAAATTCAGAATATTTAAATACATGTGTTGATATCAAGATCTATTATATAAGTCTATAGAGTATAGACTATAGTTTTATTTTTTTTTGGAATGGCTTTAAGGGACATAGTTAAACCCACGTATGACAATCATAAAATGACCCTTAATACTATTATTATTATTAATAATATTTTCCTTTTTTTCTATTTTTTTTTTTAAAATCCAAGTATATGCAATTATGCACAATATTTTCTATTTTTTTTATATGAAGTCAATTAACGAAATCCTTGAGTAGCAGCCCACGGTTTTAATAATGGATTACAACAAAAGTATATGCAGAATTAAAGGACATAATATTTGACGAGAAGCTACTCATTGACTTGATATAAATAAAAAAGACTGCGATCTTTTTAATTACCTTAAATTTTTGGTTACGTAATATTGTCGGTACGTTGTGTATAAATCACTCATAAAATGTTGCACATGCCGTGAAGTACTATACTTTTTTGAGGTATAATGTACCATTTTTTGACTTTATGATTGATACATTAAATCTATTATATAAGGAAGATATAGAAAAAGATTGTCAAGCTATACAGAAATGAGAATAGAAATGGCTTTTAGACTTTGAAAATGTGAACCATGCACAAGAACTACATTCCCATGGAAATGGAATCGCACTTTATAATATACAAATTGTTATTTTTGAATTGCATTTTTTTTATAAGCAAAATATATTAATCATAGGGAGTACAAAGGGGTAATCCAACTCATTATAATAAAATATGAAATTTGTAAGCTTGCAAATGTCCTAAAGGATTTAAGTTTAACAATAAAAATAAATTGATTTAAAATACAAAACATAACAAAGACTAAATTTTTTTTCATAAAATATAATTTCATTTCTCAACTTAAAATGTTTTAGCTCACGGTGAACTTCAACAAAAACATGATATTGATCATATATTAAATGATAAGAATAAAACCATGCTAAAAATCAAAAGAAAAGATTATGGTCTTAGATCCTCCTCCACCATGTTGGACTCATAGTTTTCTTGCAAGTATTTTCTTTCTGAAAAAGAGTAAGTTTTAAAATACATTACATCAATTATTTTTATTCAACGAGTATAACGTATCCAACTCTATCCAAATAAAAATGGACCATGTTACATGTAAAGGACTAAGCTTAATCACTTAACGGGGATGCATGGACTTGAGCTATTTAATTTTATAAATACTACAGAAAAAAAAAAAAAAAAAACCCCAGCTCAACGGTAGTCTAATGAGAACATTTTTGTCCTTGAAAAAGTAAAAAATTATGAAGCATAAAAATCTAAAGTGTATTGCTAACATGTCTCATAAAATCACATATATTAAGAAATTTAAAAGTGGAAGTCTAGCATTTTTTTTAAAAAAATTGACTTTTAAAAATTTGAATTCGCAGCATTTTAGACAGAAATTTTATATTGTGTTAGTTAATATATATTCTTCAAAACTAAATAAACACAATATTTTAGGGATGTAGGACTACAAAATGCATGCATGTAAACTTTACAGTAATGTATATCAATCTAAGTATGTGATTATTTTTTTTTAGCGGCAAATTAACAAATATATATAAAATGTACTCTACCAACAACAGCAAGATAATTGGACACTAAAACGAAACTTTCTTATAATCTAACTAACTCTATATACCAACTTCCATAAAACTATCTAACATTCTAACTATATAATCAAATGGATTAAGACACCATTCACAAAATAAATAAGGTGAGTTAAACTTTTTTTGAGAAACCATTTCTAAAATTTTAATATTAATTGCAAACATCTGCAGCTTCAATTTGTACTAATAGAATGTACTTAAAGCTATCAACTCTATATATTGTGTTAACTTTTTGTCTTCTAATTTTTACTCTACATAATTAATTACCTTTATTCATATATCATCCAAAAAATTGATTGTCAAATTTTGTGTTATCGTTTTAGTTAGTAGCTAAATGCTATTAAAGCTATGATGGTAGTATTTGACAAAGAAGAGGGAGCTATTCATAAAAAAAATATGAAAAGGGGCTACTAATTAAAGCCTTTAAAAAGCTTTCTGAAATCTGATTTACAAATTTAGTTTTTAACCAAAAAAAGGAATTACTTAAAAATGTAGCTACTGGTTTTAGATTCAATAAAGAAAGTCTCCAAGATCATCAATAATCCCCTTTACTTTTTCAATTGTTCTTGGAATTCTCCTTCAAAGCAAAGCAAAACAATGCGAATAAATGAATTTCGCATAACTCCATCCGTAACAAAATATAAGTATAATATTATTATTTTTAAAATCAAATGTATTTAGCCCAAATTTAGACAAAATAACATTTGATTTTTAAGATTCAGTTTTCTTATATTTTGATACGGAGGGAGTATGTTTTACCCTTCTCTTCTTTTCTTTTTTCTATCCATTTGTATCCGGTTTAAGAACTGCAGCCAAATTAAGAAAAGTGTTAAGAAGTGCTTAATACATGGAATGTTAATTATCAACAACATGCAAATTCTATACAAAAGATTTGAAGTGGATTCTAGCTATAAGAACACCAAATATAGCCAAATTTGCAATGATTAATCAATGCATGAAACGTAAAGTATACCACATGCTCTCTAATAAGTAATCGTAGGGTCGACTATCTTCCTATCGGACAAACCAAAGCCTTTTCATGCCAAATCAAGATAGAGTGTTTTTCAAATAATATTTGCATTTAAGGTATGAAAACAATTTAAGAAATGCATAGAAGCTTGACCAAATTACATGTTGGGATATTTTATTTTAGATCAATCAAAGTATACACATCAATAGTGTACCCAAGCAAAAGATGTGCCCGCAATGGGATATAACTTGTATTTTATACCAACTTGGCTGGTATGTCGATTTCCACAAATTCCCTTTCAAAATATATATATACAAAGATTTTAATCTCTTTCATTAGGTAAACCCAAGCAATCACGTTAAGGCTTATACACAAAATGCTAGGATATCTAATGTGTTTGCCAAAGCCAATGTCTTGAATTGATAGATTGCCAAATTCCAATAATACCTTACTTGACTTCAGAGCATAATATTCTATATTTTTAACATTTTCTCCCTAAAAAGTGTAAACTTTTGTTTTGTTACCCTGCATGACATTTTAACTTGACAGACAAATCAATAGAATATGCCGTGTTGGTAAATCCAAAGTAGCCCATATTTTACTGTTTTTTTAGTCCCTCATAATTGAGGAAACCAGACTTGACATCTCTGATTGTGAAAAGACGATTCCCCTAACTGACCCTTTTGCTTAATACTCCTCCTATAGTACTACCCCACAATGCCTGTTTATTAGCTTTCTCCTCCCTTCATAAAAACTAGATTGCCATTGTTATGAAAAAGCTATGCAATAATTACATTGACATACAAAAAGCATTGATGGAAATAATTCATAATTCATAATCACAGATTACCAAGTACTATAAGAAAACCCACGTGAACAGTCCTATTGTATAAAGAGTCATCATGAATCAACCCAATAAAGAACAAAACAAAAAGCAAAAAAAGGAAAATCATTAACCAACAATATGAACTGAAATGGGTCATGAAAAAATAACCAAAAAAACAACATACCTAGGCTGAAAACTGTTTGACGAAAAAGCAGGAGGTAATAAGAGGTGCAAAATTTGAAATCAACTAGAAGGACCAATTCCAACACTCCTACACTCCTCGCTTTCCGTCTGTTGTTGGTGATGATGATGGGTCAATGGTGAATGTTGAGTTTGTGGCTGTGCTTGTTTCTGCTGAGGAGGAAGCAATAACTGTGCCTCAAGTGGAAGATGATGATTATGATGCTGTTGCTGATGATGAGGATGAGGATGAGATTCTCCTTGTCCTTGTTGTGATTGTTGCATGTGGTGATAAGTATTATCAAAAGATCCCAAAGCCAAAGAAGGAGACAATTGATCAGCCGCAACAACACCACCACCAACACCAGCAGAAACTGCTGTGAACCCACCAGCAGAATTAGAAACTGAATCCACATCAAACCCACCACTAAACCTCAAAAAATCCTGCTGTTGCTGTTGATTATCAAAAGTCCTAAAAATCTCTTGTTGCTCTCTAGCAGCAACAGCAGCAGCCAATTGATGAGCTTCCAAGATCTGCTGCTGTGGTGGCTGTTGCGGCGGATCACGAATCACCATCTGATTAGCCGCAGTCACGGCCGGAATGTTACCGTTATAAGGGTAAAGAGAATTACCACCAAAAGGGTTATTATGTTGCTGCTGCTGTTGGAGAATAGTTGTTGTGGGAAAACCTTGAAGCGCTTGAGGACCAATATAAGTAGCAAGTTCCTTTTTAGCATTATTAAGTTCACCTGTAATTGCTCTTAGCTTATGTTGAAGAAGTGAAATAAGACCAACGCAGCCGTAAACCGGGTCTCTAAGCCGCGCCTCGGCCTCATAAGCCAATGATTTCACGGCGTCATCACGCTGAGCCGCATTAAGTTCGTTTAACAGCTTTGCCACGTTACTCGCTCCGAAAACTTTGTGTACATATGCAAATCTTTGAGGATTGTCCGGTGGAAAATACGGTGCAAACACACACTCTTGTGTGCATTTTCGCCGGAGAAACTTGCACGCCGCACACGGAGAATTTGATGATGATGACATCTTTTTCCGATCTCTTGTAATTTTTTTCTCTTCCTCTTCTTCTCTCACTCACCAACGCAACTTCTGCAGTTAATTAAATCACTAAATCATCAAATTAATTCAGTATAGTATTACTATTAAAATCAAATGAAATCACTAATAATAAAAAAAATTAAAAAATAGTACTAATATATTAGAGATTCGCTTTCTTAGAAAACGAGTGATCTCATTCTAATCTAATCTAAATAGTATCTAGCTTTCACAACAATTCAATTTTCTACAAATGAGAGAATCAAATGCAGTGACAATAATAATAATAATAATAATTAACAACATTGATAATTTTTTTAACCATACTGTTCTCATGATAGTTATATTCATGTGAAGCGGCCTCGATTACGGTTGCGAAGTAAATAAAATTTTATAAAATATTATTTCAGTCAGAATCAAACCCAACTTATAGAGTTCTTTCTTTTGAACAATTGGAGCTTATACCACTTAATTCTAATTAAGTGATTATTATAATTATAATTAATATTGTTTGTAGTAGTAATAGCTGGAAATAAATTAATAATAAAAGGCATGGAAATTGAGGAAACAATCAATCAGAGAGATAGTAAATAGAAATAAAAGATTGATTCAACGAAGCTTCACGTACGTTAGTACAGATTCGTGATCGCAGAATTAAAAAATTCAACGACGAAATTATTAAATTAATCTAGGTCATTAAAAGCGTGATCTCTTTAATCCTCTTTTGACATGAAATTAACCGACATAAAACAAAAATAAAATAAAATTCCAGTCAACAAACAAAAAAAAAAAATTCTCATTGCCACATTTCAAATCACGCTAGAGAATAAGAAAAATCATCAAAATCAAAATAAATAAAAAATTCATCAAAAGAAATCAGAGAACGTAACAAGATGTGTGTGAAATCAGTTTGAATAACGGAAAAAATATAAAGAAAGTTGCACCGATAGATCTGAATATGACATTGTTAACGTGCTTGTGAAGTTTGAAAACACGGAAAATTAACAAATCGTAGGGTTACGGCGGAGAATGAAAGTTGTTAGATCCATCACTGAAAACTCAAAATCAAAATATTCGTTTTGAAAACTCAAACTGATTCATGAAAAACGTATCATCAATATGAATACATATAACAAAGAAAGAAAAACAGAAAGAGAGAAGAGAGAGAAAGAGAGAGAGCTTACAGTGAGGTGTGAAAGAATCGGCATGAGAAAGAATTTTCACAGCATGTGATGTGTTTGAGAAAATGAGAGCGAAAAAATGCAAAAGAAAGAGGAGAATGAAATGTTATGTTATATAGAGAAATAAGAGAGTTGTTGTTTTTTTTTTTTTAATTTTTTTTTAATAAAAAATTCTTGAGTATTACTGCCACAAGTGCAAGCAAAAACACCTTTCAGGACCAGCTAACACTTAATTCTATTTTTAATTTTTTTGGTCAAGTTTTTTTTTTCCTCATTAAAATATTACCATATTTATATATATTTAATTTAAATCACATTTATTAATTATTTTACCTTCTTTTTTTGTTGAAAAAAACCTTCCTTAACTATCTATGATTGTTGTTATTTATAGTCCATCATCAGCGTCATTTTCTTAACTGCTTTCTCTTTTTTAGTAATTTATTTATTATTTATTAAATGTTTCAGATTTTATATGTTTGGCGAATTTAGACTTCCATATATATTATTGGCTAATAATAGAGCATGGGCTTTTATAGTCTCATGATTACATGGCCAAACTTATCTTATACTAGTAATAAACAAAAAATAAACGTATCTTTTTTATATTTATTTAATGATTTATGATGTTTCTTTTTATAATGAAAATTAAACGTATCTTTCCGTCAAAAATAAAAAATAACCGTATCTTCTTCGCCCTTTTTTGTCTTCTACTAAATCCAAATTTTCTTCATATATAGATTGAATATATGATTTGATGATTTTGACCTTTATGTATATTCCTTAATTATCGAATTTAAATTTTCCATATTTAATTCAACTATGAAGATGGTATAGTATATATACATTGAATTTGTTACTTCAAGGCATTTGACATTACTAAAATAAAATACTTGTATATTTTTTGAACTAGTTGATTACTAGAGTGACTTATAGAATACAGTGCAGCCTGAGTATTAAAATTGGAAGTTTTGAAATCCCGAAAAACTTGAAATGGACATGTGCACTGATAGTTAAAATTTGTTGATGTTTTTGGTTAATACTTTTTTTAAGGGCCTTTTTTAAGTCTTAGGTAAGTCATGGTTATTAAAACCGCGTGTTAATTAATAAAATTGCTCGATTTTATGTTTTTAGGTATAGAAAACGTCTTAAAACTTAAAATTCAAATTTATTTTTTTTGGCCAATTTATTTTTTTGGCCCATTTGTCAAAACAAACAATATTTTCTAACTTTTCTCACTTTCACTTTCAATTAATTTTGTTTTTGGTTGAAATATTGATGATCTTTTATCTTCGGAAGAAGAATTCGATGATATTGAAAATGAATATAGCGATTGAGTTGCGTTGTACGAGAATTAAACTTTTGAAAAGAGTAATTCTAGTTATTTTCACGGATACTTTAAACTTTTTTATTAGTTAGAAACTTATGAATCATCATTATTCTACAAAAAACAATAAAAAAAATTATATGAATGTTCTTATTTTAGATTGTTATTTGGATGTTTATATTGATTTGGTGGGGTAATAATTACTCCCTCCGGTCTTTTTTATAAGCAAAAATTGTTTTTTAGGTTCATTGAAAAAGTAATGTATCTAGACTAGATACATTACTTTTTCAATGAACCTAAAAAACAACTTTTGCTTATAAAAAAGGCCAAAGGGAGTATGTATTTTATATGGTGATTTGATATATTTTGACTTTATAAATTTTTGTTTTCCTTCCACAAATTTTGACTTTATAATTAAGTTATTAATTTAAAATTTTAAAGTTTTTATAGTATTATATTAGTATATATGTGATGTTTATAATAATTTTCATATTATTTTAATTTTTGGTATGCTCATACGATTTTATGATTTGAGTTACTTAAGCAAAATGAGTTAAGATAAAAACTCGATTCTAACAACCTTGATGTAAGGTTTGATCAGAGTTTATAAAAAATGATACCTTTATTCATTTTTTTAGATTATTGGGCTCTGATAGAGTGTACTACTGATATTTACTTGGTTTTCTGAACTTTCTCTTGTACTTCATTCATATATATATATATATATTATTTGCCGTTTAAAAAAAATAAAAAATACTCTCATTTGTTTTTTTGGTACATCATGATACCCTCATTTTATAGTATGTTATAAATTTTTTCCATATTCTATAAAGGTTCTACTATATTTCTTTACCAAAAGAAGGGAAAAAACAAGGGCTTAGATTAGATGATATGGGTTTCGTTTAATTTAATTAAGGATCAAAGTCACATGTTGTAGCGTTAAAATCCTTAGAAAAAAAAATATGATTTAACTGTTTAAGCAAAAAAAAACATGAAGAAAAAAACAGTTTTGACAAAAAGAGAGAGGGAAAAACAGTGTAATATTAAAATGATAAAATCAATTTACTAGACAACACAATTTATATCTACACACATTGAATTCTAAACCAACCTATTGAGCTTAAGAGGTGTAACGATAAAAAAAAAATTCTGCATATTATAGAAATGGCAGGAAAATTCAAACGCGCGAGGCCCATCTAAACCTGTTTACGGTGAATTTTGGTAAATAATCGCTAGTTTAAAGTTTATTGCTTGAAGGATCAACTAATAAATCTTGGGACTATAATTTTGTGCATTGGTTTCCAAAAAGTATGAACATTCATCATTCTTTTTGAAGTTTGGAGTTTTATAGTGTTTTAATGTAAAATAGTTGGCGAATCAAGTGGTGAAAGAAACTTGACAGAAGATAAAACTTTGCAGATAATGATAAAAGAGCAATTTCATTCGACAGAATGAAATGAATTTAATTTGCGAAAATCTTAAAGAAACATTAATTAAGACTTGACGGAATTTGTAAATTGCATTGATATGTAAAAATGTTTACAAGTAAAGGATCACAGAATCATACATCTTCCGTTCGACACTCTTTTCGCTCGTTGACATGGATACTCAGAGTTTTACAGAATTTAGTATATGAGTTTTGCGATCCGTTTTTGGTCAGAAAACGAAATGCAACTGCTAATAACGGCCTAATGCTAATACTTTGACGCGTGTCCCTTGGCAGCATGCTTCCAAATATTTGAATTGACGGCTGTCGAACCAAATAACAAAATGCAACAAGTCCTGAAAATAAACCAAGTACACAAAGTAAATATGTCTGTGCAACGAACAACTTTCACATGGCGAACTAAATATTTCTCTCTTGACAAGAAATCTGCTTGTCGAATCCACCATATTGGCAAATTAAAACAACATTTCTCACTTGACAGGAATAATGCTTGACAGGAATAACACTTGACAGGAATTGTGTTTGACAGGAATAACACTTGACAAAGATTGTGTGTCAAACTCAACACATGTAATAACACCTGATATTTTGTTTGACAAATAGAAACAAATCCAATCCACCATAAAACAAAATGTGTCGAACTCGACACTTATATTAGAATGAGGAAAATGGCCGGTTCGCCAGATGTCGAACTCGACATGTGCAATAGGGTGAGGAATGGCTGGTTCGCCAGGCGTCGAACTCGACATGTGTAATATAGTAAAACATGGTTGGTTCGCCAGGTGTCAAACTTGATATGTGCAATATTCTGAGGAATAATTTCAAGGCTTGCTTCTTAGAAAAATCCTTATAAATTTCATAGTCAATATTTTCTCATTTTGAGTCAAAACAATAACTTCTTTCTATATTTAGCCTACTCAAAAATACAGGCTAACAAAACCCAAATTACAGTAAACGGGAGAAATTCGAGTTGACTGAGTTTGAGTTTGGATGACACTCGATGCCATATGTGAGTGTGGGTTTGGGATCACTAAAACCCAAACTCGAAATCCAAACATCCACCCAAATTAGTGTATGGTAGAAAAACCCGCACCTAACTCTTTCCGTTGTCATCTTTGGACATATGGTTTCATTAGAGTTTATATAGAGGGAAACATCAATTTTTATTTTTGACTAAGAGACAATTCAACAAGCTGATTTTGTTAGAATCAATTAATCACAATATAAAAATCTTATTCAGAAAATTATTTAAATACTGTGTAAAAAGTGCATGACATTTTGCGTATTTACTCCAATTATTATTATACACACATCTAAAATCAATTTTTGATTCTCTAAATATGAAACTAAATAGCACCCTCTAAATTAACAATATACAATTATTACTATTAATTAGAATGTAAAATTTAATAAAATTAATTTGAAAATTGAAATAAATTAATCATTTTACTACCTCTGTATTTTAGGAAAATGCTAAATTATATTGAATTTATACAGTCAACTTTTTAAAAATATAAAAAATAATACTTTATATAATAAAAAATTCCTTTTTTTTTCCTTAACTAATACTGCTCCACTTCAAATATACTCCCTTTAATCCTTAACATAAGAAATAATTCATTTGTTTTTAAAATATTAAAAAATTGATGTATATAATTTCTAATACACAGTATAGTCTAAATATATTATAATTTCAATTTATTTTTTGTAATGATCAAGAAAGAAATTCAAAGTATGATACTAATCCTATTAATTACAGTATCCTTCATTTAAATATAGAATAATTTCAAGAAAGACAATCTTGATTTGCAAATAGTGTGTGAGAGGGGAGGGTGGGACTGTAGGAGAATTAAGATGATGATCAGGCTTTTGGTGAGAAACGCAATGATGAATATGTTTTCTTTTTCTCTCTTTATGCACTGAAACCGCAGTACACATCCGTGTACCGTGCGCGTCAACACTATTTTATTTTGTTTCTCACCGCTCCCTCTCCCGTACCCTCTCCACTACTTCACCAACACTTGTCTTTTCTATCTCACACATTCACACACAACAGGGGCATTTTTGTAAATATAGAAAGCTTGACACCAAAACCTAGAGATACAAGCGGATTAGAAAAATTCAATTGAATCAACAATTCAAGCTAATGCAAATCGAAAAAAACTGATTTTTAAGAATCGATGAAAATCCAGCCAAACCAATAGATATATTTTGTTAAGTTGATTTTTTTTTAATAGATCGGTCTACATTAAAAAAAATTGTTGTATAACTGTTGATAATGCAAATGTTAATAATGTTGCATTCACATATCTAATTTAATAAAAAATGAGTGATATCGAAAAAAATAATAGCATAAAACACATTGAAAAATATTTGATTAATGTATCGAAACCAAATAAATTAGTTTGATACAATTTTATTTTTAAAAAACACTAAAACAAAAATCAAACCAAAAAGTTGATTAGTTGAATCATTAATTTTACCAAAAATCTATCCAAACGTCCAATTACACCCTTCCCTTATCAAAACCTTCTCTCTTGTACACATGACTTGAACGAAGAAAAAAAAGGTTATGGTGTGTGTTTTGGGTGCACAAGCTGCGAGGTAGTAGTAATTTTATTGTGACCTGCTATTCCCGGTCAAAGTATGAACTGAAGTATCCCAAAAAAGAAGAGTGAGTGTTTGTTAGTTACGACTATTCCATCCGATCCTATATATAAGAAACATTTTACTTTTTAGATTTATTATAGAATTGATGTATTTAGACTATATTTTTGTCTAGATACATCAATTTAACAATAAATTTAAAAAGTCAACTTTTTCTTATATAAGAGACCGGAGGGTGTACTCTCTTTCTTTGTTCCTTCTCCTCCTCCGTTTTTGACTTGAGATCGATGCTAAGCTACTACTGACTACTATATACTACTGAGCACATGCAATGTAGCACAGTCGTTTTGATTGACATGTTACCAGCTTTTCATCATTGATTCACTTTTCTGAAGTGACTAAACCTTAAGCTATCCCCCGCAAATCACTGTTCCGTTTCATCTCTTGCCATGCCTCCCGTTTCAGCCGTCACTGCTCACCATTTCCCCATTTTTTCCTTCTTTGACCATTTTGTTTTTAGGAACACTTTGTTATTCAACAATGGTTAAATAATCAACATACTCCCTTTAATCCTTATTATAAAAAATCTGACCCGATTAAAAAGTGTAAACGACATTATTTCAAATTTCAATACAATATTCTAACTAAAATAACATTATTTTAAAATGAAAAATGTTAGTACGTGCTAGGGGTGATCGTATCCGAACAAATCCAAAAGTAAAACCGCAAACCGAATCAATCCAAACCGAAAACCGCAAAAACCGTATTTGGTTTGGATGTATTTGGATGACTTTTTTATTGATCCGCAAACCGCCAACCGCTAAAACCGCAAAAGCCGCGGTTAACCGCTAGATCCGAATTAAGTTTATATTATATTTCAATACCTCGAAAACTCCTTTAAGTTTCTATTATAATCCAATATACATAGTCTAATTATCAAGTCAATCCACCAAATTAATGAAACTTCAAGTCGTTCTTATTTTTTGTATTGTAATATTACTTTAGTATTGTAATATTATTTTATATCAACAACTTTTATCGATAATGTGATGTTATTTTGGAACTTCAAACTCTTTTTTGGATATTTAAAATTGTAAGGTGCTATAATGTTATTTTGAATAAATAACTTTTATTGATACTGTAATGTTATTTTGTAACAAGTTCATGTGTGTGTCAAGTGATCATGATAGAAATTTTTTATGCCGTAAACCGCCGCCACCGAACCAATCCTAACCGCGGTTTGGTTTGGATGACTTTTTAAAATCCAATCGAACCAAACCAAACCGCATGCTTTTTTATCTCGCGGTTAGGATGACTTTTTCGCTCATAACCGAACCAAACCGCACCACGAACACCCCTAGTACGTGCCCTAAAAATGAGAAATTCTAAGTTTTAATTTAAACCTTTGTAATTTAATGTCTATTGCCAACTTTTTTTTTTCTTATGCCAACTTAACTACATTTATACTAGACTTTTTGTCTTTTTTTTCTATTCTTCATTATATTTTAAAAAAATGCTAACATGATTGATGATATGATTTTTTGGATCGATGAAGAATTTTTAAGTTTGCCATTGCAATCTATCATACTACGGTATATCTCTTCATTGTCTCTCTTATAACATTTTTATACTAAAAACAAATAAATATAAATGAATGTATGCATTTTGAATGTAGAGAATTCAATTTTTTTTTTAAATTCTAATTATTTCTATGTTTTAAGTTTAGTTCCTAGACGGATTTTTGTATTTAATTTCACCACTTTTAATAATTCTTTTAAGAATTAATTATGCTCTTCATCCATATAATTCGAGTGAATTTAGATTCTTTTCTTCTTAATTTATGTCAAGTTAAGCGTCAAAACATGACAATTGTGTAGTCAGTCGAACCGTGCTAGTACTAGATCACAGTTTGTTTTGCTGATACGTGATTAAAAAAGAAATTTGATATTATAGGTGTAAAATCTGAGTGTTTTTGTCTAAGAATTAAATTCAACATTCACTTATATTGATTATAGAAATAAAAGACATCATTGAACCTAGAGTTTAAGGGTATGTTTGGTAGGAGAGAAAATGAGAAGAGAGAAATTAAAACACGGAACTCAATACATGTACTTGGACTAATGTTAGTCCAAGTACATGCATTGGATTCCGTGTTTTAATTTCTCTCTTCCCATTTTCTCTTCTACCAAACAAGCCATAAATGAGATATTTCATGGATTTGAATCTAGCAATAAAAATGCAATAATATTAAAATTCTTGATAGAGTTTTTCACTCATTACTTTGTACTATACTAATTCACCCTAGGAATTAGTCGTTGTAGTTAGGCCCTTGCTACGGTACATGAGCCAAATAGGCCATGTACCGTACGTGACATATATACTTTTTTTTTGCTTTTTTTTTTGCAAGTTTTTTTTCAATTGTTTTTTATATAGTTATTATTATATTTTTGTTCCCTAAAAAATAAGACTGTTTAAGTTTAGCCATTACTTAATTTTAATAATATTTTTAGTCCTATAAAATTATTCTGAATACATTATTTGAAGTTTAAACCCTGATAAAATAAATTTTGTTTATTAATGTTAAACTCTTAAATTTTTAAATGATTTTTTACATACATGTTTATCACTTTATAAAATGTTCATTTACCAAAACTTATAATTTTTTAATGTGAGATGAGTTAAATATCAATTTTATGCAGGTATACTAAGCCTCATACCGTACGCGAGCGACATTTTTTTTAAACTTAATTTTATGGTTTAGATTAAACAGAATACATCATATTATAGTGCAATGTCAGTATTAAATGATTATAAACGTCTATGAGATTTTTATACGACTTGATTACTCTTATCCCACTTAAATATCAATTATAAACGTCTATGAGATTCTTAGATGACTGAATCACTATTCTCGAACTTACATATCTCGCACATTAATATCTGCCACTTAAATATCAGTTATAACGTCTATGAGATTCTTATACGACTCGATCACTCTTATCCAACTTAAATATCAATTATAAATGTCTATGAAATTCTTACATGACTGAATCACTATTCTCGAACTTACATATCTTACACATTAATATCTACCACTTAAATATCGGTTATAACGTCTATGAGATTCTTATACGACTCGGTCACTCTTATCCAACTTAAATATCAATTATAAATGTCTATGAGATTCTTAGACGACTGAATCACTATTCTTAAACTTATATATCTCGCACAAATTTTAAGAGTTTAAGATTAATAAACAAATTTTATTTTAACAGGGTTTAAACTAGGGGTGATCGTATCCGAACCAATACAAAAGCAAAACTGCAAACCGAATCAATCCAAACTGAAAATCGCAAAAAAAACCGCATTTAGTATAAACTGCACGGATCGTTTTTCTTCTAAACCGCACGGTTAGGTTTGGTTTGCGGTTTTTATTTTAGAAAACCAAACCTAACCGCAAAAGTTAACGTAACTATATTAACCAATAACAATCAACCTATTACCTAGTCAAACTTAGTAAGTCAAACCCAAATTGAGTCCATAAACACTATGTTGTCAAAACATATGATTGATTTCACGCGATTCAAAATTATACTATTAGTATTAAAAATAAGTTCTTATGTCTATGTAATTTATGTATATGCATATTATATTATGAAAACAATAAAGTAAAGGCAAAATTACACATTTGGTCATTTGTCTTATTTTTTTTGTAACATTTTGGTCATTTATCTTATCTTTTTGTAACACTTTGGTCCTTTATCTTTTATTTGTAACACTTTGGTCATTTAAAAAACATGAAAATATGAAAAAATTGATGAAGATGATAAATATTTTTATCAAAATTATGATTTTCATTTAATTTTAATAAAAAAGTATCTTAACAAATAAAATTCAGAATTTTTTTAATAAAAAAAATATGAAAAAAATGATTTATATGTGAATGTTATAAAAGATAAATGACTAAAGTGTTACAAATAAAAGATAAAGGATCAAAGTGTTACAAATATATAAAATAAAGGACCAAAATGTTACAAAAAATAAGATAAATGACCAAACATGTAATTTTGCCCAAAATAAATTAAAATTTCCGATTTTTATATTGTAATAAACCGCGGAAATCGAACCAACTCTAACCGCATTGATTTGGTTTGGTTTGGATGATTTTTTTAAAATCAACCAAACCAAACCGAATCGCATGCAATTTTATCTCGCAGTTAGAATACTTTTTATGCTCAAAATCGAACCAAACCGCGCCGCGAACACCCCTAATTTAAACTTCAAATAATATATTCAGAATAATTTTGTCGAACTAAAAATGCTATTAAAATTAAATAAGGATTAAACTTAAAAGATTTTCATTTTATAGGAATAAAAATATAATAGCTGTATAAAAAATAATTGAAAAAAAAAAAAATGTCACGTACGGTACATGGCGGTCATGGCCTATTTGGCTCATGTACCGTAGCAAGGCACAACACATATTTAGTTTTTTAATTTTTTTTGACAAAAAGTTCAAATTTATAATGAGACCTACATGACACATAAAATCTCAAAAAAAACCTTAGATGAAAAGTACATGTTAATTTTACTGAAACACAACACCTCTACCTCAACTCAACATCTATGCATGGTTATGGCTACTACTCAATACTCATCACCTTTTTCAAGATCACTCATACTCACCCACCCCCATAACTCTCCAACTCAGACTGACACGAATATACTGCCGAAAACTAGCATACAATTAACTGCATATAACACCAACTGGCAACTGTATATATACTCATATCATATGGCAGATGCTAGCGTGAGAGACCAAGTCATGTCTCTCACCGGTGGTTAGATATTATAACCTTTTGATGATAATGTTACTTAGATCAAATGATGTGCTATCCACACACAATTATTTTTCTCTGTCAATCTTTTTTCTCTTTCTCTCTCCAGCTTTCTCCCAAATCATTTTACTGTGTTTGTGACAAATTACCACCCAATTTAAATGAAGATACATAGTTCTTTTTAATCATGGAAAAAAAGTATTCATTTTTTTCGGAAAAATTATTATGATATTTTATTCAGAAAAAAATTATTGTTTTTTTCGAAAAAAAGATTTTTATCTTTTTTTTTGCGAAAAAGTTTTTGATTTTTTCAAAAAAATATTCCCGATTATGTCTGGGAATAAAGTTTTGATTTCGGACAAAAAACAATTTTGGAGTTTTTTTTGAAATAAAATTAACGATCTTTTTTGGGGAAAAAAGATCTTATATTTTATTCGAAAAAAAAGTTCATGATTTTTTCCTGAAAAAAATTTCCAATCTTTTGTCGTGAAAAATTTCCGGAAAAAAGTTTCTGATTTTTTTTGGGAAAAGTTTTTCAATTTTTTATCAAAAAAAAATATTCCCGATTATTTTGGGGAAAAAGTTTCGACTTCAGATAAAAATAATTCTGGAGTTTTTTCTGGAAAGAAAGTTTTCTATCTTTTTTTAAGAAAAAAGTTCCGATATTTTACTCGAAATAAAATTTTTAGATATTTTCTGAAAAAAAGTTTCCAATCTTTTTTCAGAAAAAATTATTTGGTTGAACTGTAATAATTTGTGTTTCTTTGAGAAAGAACAAACCGTAAAAAGAGATCAAGGTTGGGTGTGTGCGGTTGTGTTGGTTCTTTAAAGAAAAAAATCAAATATATAAAAAAACACATGCAAGATCTCAATCCAACGGTTCTCATAATTTATAAGGTCTTACCACCGGTGAGAGACCTGACTTGGTCTCTCACGCTAGCACCAGCCCATATAAAGTCAGGCAATTGCTAATATGGGTATGGGCATCCATATTACCATGTATATATTTGCTAATTGCTATACACACATATATCTGGGTGTATATGGATTGGGCAAATCCGGTTGACTCGACAAAACCCACCCAATCCAACCCAAAAAAGTGGGTCGGATCGGGCAATTGGGTGGATATTGGTTTCAAAAATGAAAAACCCATAAAAAAAAATGGTTTTGGGCAAAACCGGACCCAACCCAAAAAACCCACTAACCCAATAATGTTATACATTTTTTAAATAATTTTTATAAAATTACTAAAGATTTGCCGTTTGATAGTTAAATATTTTTCATAGTAAATATAGGTTATACCTTGTTTGAAGATAATAAAAATATTAAGTAATTTTTATACAACAAATATGACGATTAATCGTTTAGTCATTTAATAATTAAAAAAAAAACAAAAAAATCATTTGGTAACCCAATATCCAATCCGAAAATTAATGGATTTACCTGACCAAAATGAGTGGTAATTTTTATAATATAAATAAATTATACTACTTTTTTAAAAAAATACAATTGGTGAGTTATTTTTATGGAAAAAAATGATGGTTTGCATTTAGTTATTTAATTTTTAAAAATAAAAAAATAATTTGGATAATCCATTATCCAACCCAACCCAACCCGGAAATTAGTGGGTTTACCCAACCCGACCCAATATTATAACGGGTGGTTTTATTGTCGAACCCAATCCGGAGTACCATATGTGGTTCGGATTTTGGTTTTGGCTAAATCCAACTCAATCCGACCCACGTACACCCCTACTACACACAACTCTCAAGTGCAATTTGTCATTTTGTGATATATAATTTTAAAAATAATATAATTTAATGTAATCATATAATGTTTAAATAACACCGATATATACATAACTTTAAAAGTATTTGAATTTTGAAAGCATTTCTTCTACGGTCTAATATTATCTTTATATATATATATATATATATATATATATATATATATATATATATATATATATATATATATATGACACACAAACTATCTTATTCTCTCTCGGTGCCGGGTATTGAGCCGAATTTCTTAAGATTGAGAATCCAAACCTCAACCAAATGACCGACACACAAACTATCTTAAATTTGACAAGTACACAACAAATCTATACTAACTAATCCCACTGTTACAAAAATCCCCAATTTTTTCATCATTGCTTTGCAATAATTTGATATTGTACACTACACATTCACTATATCATTTATGGATTATTCCTACCCAATTGATTAAAAAACCTCTTTGATATAAAGTAAACTTAGTTATCTAATTTCACATTCAATCATTTCCATGTGGTGATATTGTTCACTTCTAACACTTGCTCAGTAACAACCTGTCAACAATTTTGTTTAGAAAATTTGCTATGTTTGTACCATCACAAATTTTATTTTATTTTTTAATTTAATGTTAGCTAGCAAACCACAACCAAGTCTCTCGATTCTATTGTCCTTCTATTCAATCATTCATCAAAACTACTCTTATATAAACTTCAACACATTTCCCCATGAATTCAAATCATATGCTATTAACATAACACTAATGTTATTTTGACAACTAAATAGTTGTCCGACAATCACAAAACATGAGACCCACCACCTTTTTGCTATTTTTTATTATTTTTGATCTGCTTCGATTTGCATGCAATGAAAGAAAAAATCAATTGTCTATATAGAACAACTTTTTTGAGTGTTTGTTGGAACATTGGTGTAAATTGGAAAGAAATTGGAAGGTTGGAAGATTAAACACTAAGTAATTAAACTTTGATCTAATATTGTGTGAATTGAAAAAATAGAGTGTGGGGGTTCCACATAAAATAGAACACACATATTAGTAGTGTTTAAATAGTGGTATTTAATTTTAAATACCTGATAATGATGAAAATAATAATAATAATTATTTTTATTCATGGATATCACTTCCCATAATTTTAGTTTATGGTTATTGTGATAAGATTGAGAATCCAACTGAATTTCCTATCTTTCCCTCATTAGTCTGTTATTGTGGATTTGTTTCTTTTGATCTCATCCACAAATGTTGTTGAACGGATTATTGAATAAGTTTCTTTTTGATCTTATCCATTAGAGTAACTGATGTAGCAATTTTTGCTAAAACAGTTACAAAATCTCTATATAAATAGAGGACTCCACTCAGTTCAAAAATCACACCAAAGAGTTTCTATTGAGTTGTCGAGAACTCTTTCTCTCTTCTCCCTCCAGCTTGTGTTGACGAGCTATTCTTCTTCTCATCTCCTTTTTTCTGTCCCTTCGGAAATAAGAGTGTTCTTAAGACCTTAGTCCCTATTCGATATAATGTCCCTTCGAAATAAAGAAAGGTCTTAAAAACATAGTCACTTTGATGATGTTTGTCTCTTCAGAATAAAGTGTATTTTTAAAATCATAGTCCCTTTGAAACAAGAATGTCCCGTCGGAATTAAGAATGATCTTAATAGTATATAAATATTCTTTTAATATTTTTTCTATTTTGAGGAGAAATTAAAGTTAGAATGGTGGTAACACCATATTTGAGTGGTCGTAGTATCATATTGTTTTGAGGAGAAATTAAAAAGTCGAAATGGTGGAATCACCATATTTGAGTGGTCGTAGTACCATATTGATAGGAGAACTTAAAAGTTAGAATGGTAGTAATACCATATTTGAGTGGTCTCAGCATCATAATAGAGTGGTAACAATACCATATGAAAGTGGTTTCAATATTAAAAGAGTGGTCTTGGTACCATATTGAAGGTGTAATTCTCGAACGGTTTTCTACGGTGCACTAGTTAATCGCACAGTTGTAACTGAGCTTGTTTTATCCTGGAGGCGGCGTGGTTGATAGTCTACCTTGCACAATTTCGGGTAGTGCCACGAAACGTCTTAAAGAGAGCGATCTGGTCGTGACTCAACCTAGTAACAACTTCGGTAGATATTCTCTTTTAAAATAGAATTTGGAAAACCAAATTAAAATAGTTTGGAAATCTAAAACCAACAGAGTTCAAATAACACTTTTCTATTAATATAAATAGAAACCTTCATTATTAAATGTACAGTGACAAAAACTTATTGTAATACTTTAATGTACTAGTATAATAGGAGTATTTATTTTTGAATTACAATACAAGTACATCCAAACTACATGGGGTACATATAATATAAATATAATTACTATGTTAAACTATGTTTGCTGAATGAAAAGAAAAAAGAGGCTATATATTTACTTGGTAATAAAGGATCCTCTATATTATCTCTAGTAGTAGTAGTATATTAATTAGCTTTCCCAAGCTTAAAGTTTCAAACTTCTGGTTATACGTCACCGTGCTATCCCATATAATGGTTGATATCATGCCACAAGTACTTATAATATTGTCATCACCTTGCACAATATACTATAGTATATACTTTTGTATAACATTATTATAATGTGCTATGATACTATAAGTATATATTATGTACTACTAGCTAGCATACGTACTAGTGTACTTCCTTTATAATTTCGTCAAGAAAATACTTCTTAATTTCATACTCTTTTACTTTTGACCGGGTTCATTTTAATTAGGCTAAAATGCAGTTTTGAATCCCACATTTGCAAAATGCTCGATTTTGATCCTCCTACTTTTAAATGTTCGGATTTAGCCCCCGAAAGTTTACCAATTGCTCGATTTTGGCCCCCTACTTTCAAATGCTCGGATTTAGCCCCCGAAGTTTATCAATTGCTTGATTTTGGCCCCCTACTTTCTCAAACTTTACTTTTACTTAAGTTGGATTGTTTTCTCTTTAGGTAAACCTCGGGGGCTAAATTTGAGCATGTGAAAGTAGGGGGGCCAAAATCGAGCAATTGGTAAACTTCAGGGGCTAAATCCGAGCATTTGAAAGTAGGGGGGCCAAAATCGAGCAATATGCAAACGTGGGGGGGGCCAAATCCGAACATTTGAAAGTAGGAGGGCCAAAATCGAGCAATTTGCAAACGTGAGGGCCAAAACTGCATTTTAGCCTTTTAACCACTCCAAATTGTGTTTAATTAAGTGAGGAAAAAGCTTTCATTTCTTAAGAATTACTAAGATGCTAGGAAAAATATAAATAAAAAGTTAAAGGCAAATTAGGTAAACCGCAGGCCAACAAAATAGGTTTTTTGATTATTGAATTAAAGATAGTTATAATTCCCCTATTTTATAAAATGTGTGATTTAGGTCTCCTATCTTTTTTTTGCGTAATTTTAATTCTCCATATTTAAAAAAAAAATTCAGAAATATATTTGGATTTCTTCTTTATTTAACCTTTCTTTATTTAGTCAAAAAACCTTTAATTTTAATGACTTGACACATATTCTTTAATTATTGAAATAATTTTATCATTTCTTAAATTAAATTTAAGTATAAAATGTATGTGGACGTAAATGTTGAATTATCCGCTTACATTGAATTTATATAATTACTTTTTTAAACTAAAATAAATTTCAAATTGGTAGAATACAATAGATTCAAGTACAAACCAACACTGTTAAAAACAAAAAACAACGAATCTACGAATAATGTCACAACATCAAAATTAATAGCATAAAACGACATACTCATGTCTACAAATAATGTGATAAAATTAAAGTGGCCGGAAAACATATTCCTCCAAATCTATACTTTGTTAAGTAGAAGACCAGAGTTGATATGTCAATCTAAATCAAATGACCACCGTAACAAAACGGAAAAACAAACAAACAATGCAGAAAGACAGAAAATCAAACGAACACTGCACAAAGATGAAAATCAAACAATGTCGCGATGAGACAACAAAATCACAAAAAAAAAATAATGATCTATATAAAAACCACTTATTTAGATTAAATCTGATGAAAAAATATGCACATGGTATGTCTTTGGGTCCAAAAAAGATCCAAACTCTCCATTTTTTATGAAAGGAAATGAAGAGATATTTAAAGAAAAGAAGAAGTTTATCTCTCGAAAAAAATTAGAGTCGGCTAATTCTATACTTAGAATAATCTTTTTGCAATCGATAAATATTTAACCATACTTAATAAAAATCTTTCAAATATAATTATCTGAAATATTATTTTTTTTATCAAATAATCTAATGATTAAATTTACATACACTGTACATTTAAAGAAGTGGAAAATCAAAGTTCAAACTTCATCAATCGAATAATATATCCGATAGCTATCAACCGAAGTCCCCTTCAGACCAGCATGGAGTATTAATTTAGTGGGCACTATGCTAACTTAGCAAGGGCACTAGATGCTAACCTAGCCATATTATACTAGTACATTTTTGAAATTCACGCCTAAATAAATTGCCAAGCCATTCCATTGCCTTCTTCAGCTCTTTCATCGTGAATGTGATACATAAGCCTTTCTAATTGATTGGGATTTGCAACTGCAGAAACTTCAACAATTCATTTATCGCAATCGTAATATTAAATGTTACTCTATGCTTGTTGTCTAAGTAGCCCCCCACATATTTTTATCATAAAAAAATACTCCACACACACGATCATCTACAATAAAATTGCATTGAAATCAACGAGGTTGAGTATGTGGAAGATTTAATTCTACAACATTGTGAACTAGTGGTTGAATTCGTCTCTGAGATATGTTAATTAGACCCATCTTATATGTTTAGAAATATATATATTTTTACAAAGCTAATCAAAATAACAAAAGACGAAAAAGAAATAAGAATTATTAATCTTTTTCGTTCGGTTTTCCATTTTTAATTATAATATTATGTGCGGTGTTCACTTTTAACATACTATTATATCACAACAGATCAAACTTAAGATCTCTAACATATTATTAAAATTCTTCTCCACTAAATATAGTATAGTAACTTGAATATTTTTCACATTTATAACTAAAATGTAATTAATTTGAACTTTTTCTAGCAGTTTTTACTTTTAAATTTTCAAGCTTATGGCTTGCTAAGATAGGACCAACCTTGATTGATATTCACATGTAGGTGTAATATCAATTTTTGAACTTTTATTTTATAATTTATAAATTATACGTTCATTTTGAAGAAAAAAAAATTTGTTTGAGGTTATTTTTTTATTATGAGTTTATAATTTATTTTTACCAACTTATATCTTATTTTTAATAAGTTATCTTAATCTTAATACTATACAAACGAGACAAATTTTATAAGGTCTCATTTAATGCTATTTTCCAAATGCTTCCCTCACATTGCTTCTCAAGATTTTGCATTCAATTTCTATATTAAAAAGGAAACAATTCAAATTCAATACAAATAATAAAATTTCAAACATTTAATTATTAAAAATTTTTGATTTTGTTTAATAACAAAATAAATACATCATGAATTTTTTTATAATTTCAAGTGATTAATATTGAAAACATAAAATAAAAGAATTAAAAATATATTCTAAAAATTTTAACCAGTTTATATAATTATATATTAATAAATTATTTGTAAATTTATTTTTTTAATATTAATAATTCACGAAATTCACAAAATTATTTAAAAATTAATAAAATTTTCAAAGGTTATTTTAGTATTGTATTATAAGCATTTAATTTTTATGAGAATATGCCTTTTATATGCTTTTGTTTCAAATAATAAAATTTCAAATATATAATTATTAAAAATTTTGATTTTTTTTAAAAGGAATTTTTTTATTTTTAAAAAAATTTCGATTTTGTTTCATACCAAAATAAATAAATCATGAATATTTTTTTTTTTTAAAAAAAATAATATATATATATATAATTATATTTAGAAAATACCATATTTAGTAACAAATAAAGTTTGTAAATGTCAAATATATACATTAATAGTACCATAAAATCATTGCTTCAAAAAAAAAAAAAAGTAGCATAAAATCATCGGTTTGAATTTGCTGATTTTGTTTCTAAGTTTAAATATACAATTTTTTTTTTTTTTGCAAAAAGTTTAAATGTACAAATTAAGGAATGTTAATGTACAATATTATTATTTTTTGGTCACTGCTTGCATGAATCAAGGAAATGATTAATTTGATTACTGGATGTATTTGACTATAAATATTGGTCGTGACTCTCCCATTTTTCACACTACTTTTGAATCACAATTCCTATTATTAAAAACCTTTCTAAATCTTTATTTTTTTCTCTTTGTTACATTGTCATTTTTCACCTAATTCTATTATTTCATTTGATAATTGTCTTTCGACTTTGATTTAAATTGAAACTCAAATGTTTTTAATTTACTTCTCTTCTTCATATGCATTTCAATTTGACAAACTTACTAATGTTTAATTCCATGCCTAACCTATATCTGCCATTTTCTTTTATATAAATTTGCTTTTCCATTTTACCATCTGACAAATGTATTCGTTTAATCGTCAAAAAAATAAATAAAATGTATTCGTTTAATTATTTTTGAATCACAACATATTGATGCAGTTTGGTTTATAATTATCTTAATGGACTGTGATTTCTGTCAATTTATTGAGTTACTTGATATATTGGTGATTGGTTTTTTGTGTAGAAATGTTGGATACAGGTGATTAATCAAATATAAGCATTTTGAAAAAGAAGAACCAATCGAAGAAGAGAAGTTATTAGTACAAGAAAATGATAAAAAGTTATAAATATGTTTGGAATTATATTTTGTTAGATATATATGTAAAGAAAATTATACAATAAGAACATTATTAATCTCATACAGTTATACAATTGTAACAATAATATAAAACTTGGGTAACAATAATATAAAACCTAGGAATTCATAGTGTAGCTTTAATTTTTCAAGACATTTTTTAGCAAATGGGCCAGGTAGAAAAAGGTCATGATTCGCATGAATATTATTATCATCAATTTTTATCCTTTTTTATATATATAATAACTGTTTAAACAAAAACTATATGAAAAACTGTTTGAAATTCAATCTTTGATGTCTTGAATTTTAATTTTGTTTTGGCAAAATTATGAATTTCAAATTTTAATTGCCTAGCTTTGCAGAAGAGTAAGACGATTAATTTCACCTATAGACACTATGAAAAACTGTTTGAAATCAATCTTTGATGTCCTAAATTTCAATTTGGTTTTGGCAAAATTAATGAATTTCAAATTTTAATTATATAGCTTTGTAGAAGAGCAAAGAAATATTAATCTCACCTATGGACACTATGGTGCTCCGGCCAAATATAAATAGATTTATGGGATTTTTTTTATGACATTGCTAGTCTTGACATGAACATGATTTAATTAGTGCTCCAGTTAAAAAGGAAAAAGATTGAATTAGTGCCAATTACTCCGTGAATTTATGAGACGTTATAAATTTCTCTTTTTTATGTGAAGGAGAAATAAAGGAAAATAATTTCCTATATGGGAAAAGATTGTAAGACAAATTTAAAAATATTTAATTTTGTCAAAATTATATTTGAAGTAGTGTCAAAAGCAAACTGTATAAAAGCGTGTTGATTGTCAGAACACGCTTTTTCATGTTTGACCATTTTGATTGTCAGAACACGCTTTTTTATTTGTTTTTGTAATTTATACGAGACCTTTTTTTTATTTAATAAGAGACCTATATTTATACTCATATATTAATGTGTATGTTATTTTTTTTTTAATTTATACAAGAGTTATATTTATAATTATACTCATATTAATTTGAGCGACTGTTTTTGTAATTTACATTGGGCTTATATTACACTCATTTTAATACAGGGTCTTTTTTGCAGTTGCTATAAGCACCTATATTTATACTCATATGTTAATATATGATGTTTATTTTTTATTTTATTTATTGTAATTATATGATGCCTACATTTATACTCACAAAATAACATATGTGCCCTGTAATTTATATGCATGTGGGCCTATATTTGTAATAATTTGAGCGGGTTTTTTTAAATTTACACGGGCCTTATATTTACACTCATTTTAATACGGGGGTCTTTTTTGTAATTGCTACAACTACAAGCACCTATATTTATACTCATATGTTAATATATGGGGCTTATCTTTTATTTTATTTTTTTGTAATTACACGAGGCCTACATTTATACTTACAAAATAACAATAGCGCCCTATAATTTATATGTATGTAGGCCTATATTTGTAATAATATATTAATATGGGGGATTTTTATTTTTTTGTAATTTACATAGAGATCTAATTTATACTCATATATTAATAGATGAGCATATTTATTTATATTTTTAATTTACATGTAGTCTATATTTATACTTACATATTAATACTAATGTTTATTTTATTGTAATTTATACTGAGGGATTTTTTGTAATTTACGGAACTATATTATTACTTATATATTAATAAGAAACATAATTTTTTTAGTAATCTATATGGGGTATGTGTTGTGTGTGTGTGTATATATATATATATATATATATATATATATATAGTGTGTTTTTATATTGTTTGTGTATTATGACTTTAAACCTATAAAATTATGTGATTTTTAAATAATTTTTTATATTAAATACTATTTAAATTTAACACAGTTACAATTTACTCTCTCCAAATTTTTTGAAATTATGTAGACTAATTATCCATTCAATCGGTGCACCAGTCTAAATTTTAAAATATTAAATATTACTGTTAACTTGAATGTTTATTTTAAATTTATGCTAACTTATATGTAAAAAAAACAAAAATATATACTAATTTATGCTAATCTAGATGAATTGATAATCCGTGCTTGGCACGGGTCTCACACTAGTTCAATTAACTTATAACTTAAAGTTTATATCTTATATTTTATCATTTTTTTTCTCAATAATATTGATGTCATGTTACTTTGAAAAACAAAATATTAACTAAATACGGAGTATATCTTTTGTATATCATTTTGTATTAATAAATTAATTCAATTGATGATTTTACTAAACACTACAAATACGATATGTACGTTATCCACTATAACATATAATTTAGCTTATTAATTAGCTATAACTTCATTCACTATGAGTAATTTATTAGTCATCTACTATATTTTACCCAACAATGTCATATTGTCTTGAATAAAGGTTACTTCATTTAGAGAAAGCTTATATGAGAAGAAAAAAAATGCATTGATACTGTTTTCAAAATTATCAACATATTATAAAATGAAGAAGTACTAGCAACACTTTTTTTTAGCATAAACTAGATATCTTACATTTGTATGGGCGCAATTAAAAAATTAACTTTTAGAGCTTTAAAGAATCTTAATAGACGATAAACTCTCTCTAAATTGTTTTGTGAGATTCTAATAGACGACAAGTTCTTTCTTTAAAAATTTTAAGGATGCTAGGCACACTTTTTAAAAGACTCTCTTTTAACACTCAGTCTCTAAAACTCTTCTTATAATTATGCATAAATTATATAGGAAAAAAAAAGTGAATTGTACATGCAAAAGGAATTAAATGCAAAACAGAGACAAAACAATATATTTACAACAAAAACGGGGGGACTACACAATGGACCCATAAATTTGACACTAATAGAGACGAAACAATGAAGAGTCAAAGATGTATTATTAATGCAAAAGATAACTTTCCAGGTCTTGTTTAATCCTATTAGGAGAGAAAGAGTGAGTGAGTAGGTACAATACAATACAAAGATAAAAAAGAAGGTTATTAGAGTGAAAACAAGAAAGGAGTATAACAGGGGGGGCAAAAGGGTAGGAGAAGAGAATGATGGTAGTGACTGGTGAGTCACAGTGACTGCAAAACAAACAGAGTGATTCAGTGACTCAGTGTGTTGGTGAGCAATTGCGTACAGAATGAGTCCTTAACATTAATGTATTCCCTCTCACTTCAATTTTTGTTGATGATCTGAGTTGGGATCATTGTCTTTTCATATGTATGTAAACCTTTGTTTTATGTTTCAGAAATTAATTAATTAACCATGTTTTACCCGCCCAATAAACAGGGGAGCCACAATCAAATTCAATGTCTTATGTCTGTGTCACTGTGTATAGCCATGTACTGTATTAATGTTATTCAACAACCACATGTTTACACATTCAAAAAAAGGTAAAACCCTCATATAATTGTGTTTAAAAGGAAAATTGTTTTTACAAAACAAACATGCTCTAAAATTATACTAATGTATATAGTGATCCCATACTCACTCAGTTTTAAGATGAGTGTCATTTAAATTTTTTTCACATATATTAAAAAATGTGATAATTGTGTACCAAAAAATATATGTGATGATAGGGGTATAAAAAAATAGGCTAAATTGGACAATTAGTCCCTAACTTATTTATTGATTTTATATTGGTCTTTTAACTTATTAACATTACAAATTGACCTATTAACTTTAATTATATTTGTCATACTAATTCTTTTTAACAGTTTGATAGTGTAACTTATTAACTTTAATTATATTTGTCATACTGATTCTTTTTAACAGTTTGATTGTGTATTTATCTCTCTCTAAGAAAAATGTATGAACTTATAATCATAATATTACACATAAATAAATCATTTATGCTTCATATAACGAATAATAGAAAGTAAAATTAATGGTTTTTTTGCTAAAAACTAACTAAAACGGCCGGTATAACAAATAAAATTAAAATTAAGGAATCAATTCGTAACATTAATTAGTTAAAAAATCAATATAAAATCAATAAATAAGTTAAGTGATCATTGTCCAATTTAGCCTAAAAAATATGACAATTTTACTAAACAAAATTTATTTATGATTGGTGTAATTGACGTCTTCTTTTCGGAAGGGGCCTTTTTTGTCGAGTGTCTGGTTGATAGGGTGAAACTTTTATCTTGGAAGTAGTTTCTAGGTAAAAATCCTGGATCCCGTGTTCCTTTTACGAGTGGGGTATGCACCCTACTTTATGCTGGAACCGGTAGAGTTTAATAGGGTGTCGTGTTGGGTCTCGATGAGCTAGGAGGATTGGAGGCCCTCTTATTGTTTTGTCCTTCCAGTGGTTGATCCTTTCTTCTCTCTTTCAAATGAGTTTTCTTCTTCCCGCGGAAGTGCTTTTGAGGGGCTCTTTTTGTGGTGTTGTGCTTTCTTATAGTTTATTTGTCTGTTTGCTTTCATATCTTCCCTTAGTCATTGTTAGATTTTGATAGAGTGTACTTCTGCTACCTCATTATCTTCTAAACCATTTGTACTCGTTTTGGTTTTATTTTAATATATTATATATTTTCCATTAAAAAAAAACCCAATTAACTAGAGGTACAATTGAAATTAAAATCATAATTTATCTTGAAAATTGTTAATGAAATCCATCTATAACATTTTTTGTTAAAGTGATATTCATTTTAAAATGGAAAGAGTGATTTTTTTTCTAATCCATTGTAATTACTAAATCTAATAAGAAAGTCTTTTTTTATCTTAGGCAAAGTGACAACTCGCATGCATAATTGTGAAGTTCCGATTCGAATTACAACGAAGACATTCAATATAATAATATCGGCATTTATCGCTTGAACTTATAAAATATGTACTAACTTTAATTAAATTCATTCGTTGATTTTCGTAATTTTTTGCTGTTTTTTTCTTTTTCTCAAAGCAAACACACTCTAAGAAAATATTTTATATAAACTATAACTATACTTAATTTTTTTATAATTATCTTCATAATAATAATAAATGGTTTTTATAATTTATGGGTATCACCCTTTTAGTAAAAACATTAAATTGTGTAACACTCTATCTCACAATAAATTTTAAAAAAAACATGATTTTATATGTTATTTTCTAATATTAAAAAAATATTAATTTGTCTTTTTTTTTTTATTATACTCTTAATTATTTATTATTGTGTTTATTTATGTTATTCGTTTTCTAAAGGATAATTTATTTTTCTCATTCATATACTACTATTACAAATAAAGTTAATGAAAATTAATTTTTGAATTTATGTGTTAGAAATATGAAGTGGTGATGAATTTGTTGCATGAAATTGACCTGAAAACCCCTGCAGCAACATTCACTCACATCACAAGACACATGGTTGTCTCATTTGCCTTGCCTCAACAGAACAGAACAGAACAGAACAGAACCTCAATTATTTAGCAAAAAATTGAATTCTCCACCTTGTCATTTCCCTTTTATCTTCTTCTTCTACTACTAATGCTTTTTGTCGCTGTTGACTTTGAAACTGTTGAGAAGAAGTAGGGAGTCCTATCACGTGCATGGATTTGACATGATGGAATGAATACCAAGGAAACTTTATTTTTTGTCATTATTACTATTATTAATTAATTAATTAATTGGAGATGAATGAATATTCTGATGCTATCATAACGTCTCCTGCTATTGTTGTCTGATTAAAACCTTTCTGTCCTCTTAGCTAAGCCAACCAATACCCCACTCACTTTCATCTTTAGTCAATGTTACTGCTCTCTCTGTAACTCAGATTTTACCTTCTTTGTGAGAATCACTTTAATTTCGTCCAACACCTACCATTTTTTCTTTTTCTTTTCCATATGTAAAATAAATAGGATTAAATATATTTTTAATTTGTAGAAAATTATCATTTTTAAGTTTAGTTCAGATTAAATTTTAATAGTAATTTTAGTTTTGCATAATATTGTAATTTATATGATTTTTAGTTTTGATATGCAACAAAGTTAAAATTTTTAAAGAAAATTTGTTGTCCATTTAGGTTCCATAAGACTTGAAAGATTAATCTTTGCAATCGGGCGCAGAGAATATTTGGTTTACGCCAAAAAAAAATTGCAGTTTATAAGAATAGTCCTTATTTTCTCTTAGGTGGAGCCGTCTTGTTCACCAACGTGAAACTTCAAAATGACGGCGATGCAAGAACAATATTCTCTATTTTTTTCTTTGTACATGACGAAGGGACCGATCGAACTAGACGCTACGTTGGATTCGTTCAAGCTATACTCTTCAAACTTGATCCGTCTGAGGATCTTTGATGAAATAGCGGTTTGCATGGTTAAACCTGAAGTAAATAAAATTGAATCAGTTAATATATCTGATTCTTAGTTTTGTTTGTGTTAAATTTATGTTTTTAATTTACGATTTTCATTTCTAATGTAATATGTCGTTGTTTTATCAGATATTTCTTTATTATAACCGTCTACTTTTTATTTATTTATGGTGCTATCCACTACCACTACTTAAGTAGTGGAAAAGTAGTGGAAAGATAAAAATTGAAAAGTAGCAAGGTGCATGCGAAACACGGAGGCACCAAAAGTAGTTTCCATATTTTATCTATTCTAATTGGGCTGAGTTAAGAAGCTCGTTTAATTTTGGACTTAATTTTGAACGGCCTAACCTATTAACATATGGGCCAATGTGTTGCTCCATTAAATCAACCTATTTTGACAATTTTATATTTAAAGATAAATGAAGTGTACAAAATGATGTAGAAAAATACAAATTACTATAGAAGTCCCTTAATTTAAAGTTTTAAATTGTCTTTTATCTCATTCCCCATGTTCCTCCAATACTATCCAAACAATTTGTTTAAAAATCTATATAAAAAATTAAAACCAAATTGGAAAAGCTAAAAAAAAAAAAAGACAAAGGTTTTGGATAAACAACTCATTAGCAGTGCATAAAAGCTTACCTAAACAATTTCTATAATAAAAGATAAAATAAAGTTAAATTATTTTTGTATATATTGTAAGTCATTAACAATCACCCAAATATAATTATCATAAACCTAAGTAGAGGTCTTAATTAAACTTGTGTGTTACTTAGGTACAAGTTAATCCACTGCAACAGGCCCAAAATAGTTAGCCAATGAAAAACAATGAATCCAACGGACCAACCATTAAGGATAATTTACTAATCACACCCTATCTTTTGATTCGATAAGAAAGAAAAAATAAAAAGTTAGGTAAAGTAGTTTGCACATCTGGCGGGAACGAAAGAGCAGCGCATTTGGCGTTGCCAACCCGTGTCTTCGTTTTCACACACATACACAGCAACAACAAACAAAACAACCAGAGGAAAAAAAAAAAAAAAAAAAAAGAAGAAGAAGAAAGAAAGAAGGAGAAAGAGATTTTCCATCTCTTCATTTTCTCTCCTCTCTCTTTCCTTCTCTTCCTTTTCCTCTCTCCATAACAATGGCATTCTTCATCGAATAATGTATCATCTTCATTCTCATTTTCATTTTCATTTTCATTATCGTATTAATTATTATTATCATTTCATCTATTCGCCATGCGTTGGTTGCCAACCCTAATTTACTCTCCTTCTTCTTCTTCCTCTGCCTCTTCTCATTCTCATTCTTCAACCGTTTCTTCGTCTTCCTCCGCTACATCTCCTTCAACGGTTAAATCACCTCCTCCTTCTTCTTCCTCCGAAACCTCCGAACGAAGAAAAAGTACAGGCAGCACGTGGTTTTTTGGTGCTGGTAAACGATCCACGCGATCAAGGAAGCTACGCCATGTCGACGATGATCATATTGAATACGACGTCGTTACGACGGCAGCGCCAATTACGCGTTCTCCGAGTGCACGGAGCTATATTCGGTCTAGTACATCGGTTGCGCCTCAACCGTTGCCATTGCCGGAGTTAGCTGCGTCGTCTGTTGTGAGACCTAGAGATGCTGATTGTCGTTTGCCGTCGCCTAAAGAAGCTTCCGGTAGAGCCGAAGCTTCCAGTAGAGCCGAACCTGAAGTCAATGTCGTTATCGGTTCTCTTTCTACTGGATTTAAGATGCGCAGGTAATTCATTTTGTTAAATGTCAAATGAAATTGATTTTTTTCATCTCAATTCATTATTTTTTGAGCATTTGGGGATTTTTGTTATGTTAGGTTAAATTAATTGATCACTGCCTAATTATTTATTAATGCAATCAAATTCATATTAGTTATTAATGATTTTATTTTTTTTTGTTGAGATTTTTGCCTTTTTAGAAATGCAGGTTTGAATTGTACTCCTTTTGGAGGTTATGTTTAAACTGAGTTTGATTGATAAAATCAAATTTGTTTATATTTGAATTTTGCCGCTCTACCGAAACTTAGCTTATATTTTTTTGTTTTCACCACTAGTTGAATTTGGTTCGGGGGTCAGTTTTGACATCAAATGGTTCTAGTCCCCTTCCGATCGCAGTTACGGGGGATCGAACCGTGTTCCTTCCTACCAAGTTCAGCGCCAATCACCATTAAACCAACTAACGATTGGTGAAACTTAGCTTATATGTTATACTATCAAACATTGCTTTTTTGTTATTTATAAATTATAATCAAAATCAGAGGAATATATAACATTTATCAAATCAATATATAAAATAATTAAGCTCTTCACCAAAAGAACTCTAGTAGCAAAACTAGTCCTTTGGATTAATGAGTTGTTTAGTCATTTGGATTAATTGGATTTTCTTGCCGTGCATATACAGTGTTTTTGCTAGCCAAGATACAAGAAGGAATACAGAGCATATGGAGACGAGGCCACCGGGGAATGCGATGGCGCGTCAAGATACAAGTGGTGCAGAAACTCAAAGATTTCGAGGAAATAGCTTCTGTATAAGTGTTCCTCCGAGGAATGCTTCAAACAGTCCCTTTACCAGTCCCACAATCAGCCCACACAACACAAAACATGATGACTTTGTTCCATATTATTATGTGTCACCCAAAGCAAATCATTTTTGGTCTGCACCAGAAATGCCAACATCTTCAGGGCAACCTCCTCCTGCTTTCTTTGATTTATCTGCATCAGGCATTGATTGTGCCACTTCGCCCCATCAAAGTTCCGGGGTAAAAAGTCCTGGACAACAAAATCCCAAAAGCCCAACTAGACCTTCTTCACCCCTACCAAGGTTGTCCCTTGACTACCCAATTACACGTCGTGAAAGTCTTGGTCCTCTTCTCAGTGTTCATCCTTTACCCTTGCCTCCTTGGCCCGGGACTTCATTACCTTCACCCTCTGCTACATATTCCCAGCCTGGAGGGGCTAAGACAGAATCCGTATCTATGAAAAGTCAATGGCAAAAGGGTAAACTTATAGGGCGAGGTACCTTTGGAAGTGTTTACGTTGCCACTAATAGGTATGTAAACAAAAGATAGGTAACCAGGTTGAGTCATTCCATTTTCTCTTTCTCTTTTGGCAGCTCTGAAACATAATTTCATTTCTTACAGAGAAACTGGAGCATTGTGTGCAATGAAGGAAGCAGAAATATTTTTTGATGATCCAAAATCTGCCGAGAGTATAAAGCAGTTAGAACAGGTTTTCCTTCATCACTTGATTATGCTCTTTACTAATTACCTGATACCTGTATAGGATTAGGATGTATGAAGTGTGTAAATTAAAATATACTGTCTTTTTTTGTTCTGTCTGCGGACACATCAGTTATACTCAGAACCAAATTAATATGGTTAAAGAGTTTAAGACTTAAGTGTCAAGGTGGCATATCTCACTATCAATGTCATAGAAACATTAAATATCATTGCAAGCGATAGCCTAGATGGATGTTCGATTTAATTATCTCATCAATTTTCTATCTGAATTGTTTTATCATACAAGATATCTTTTCTTGTTGATTCACTTGATCCTCATTACTATTTTGTACTCCCTTTCATTTTCAGGAAATCAAAGTTCTTAGCCAGCTGAAACATCCAAACATTGTGCAGTATTATGGTAGTGAAATAGTAAGCAATCTAGTGCCTTGTCTATGATAATTTTTTATATATCAGCCACACAGCCTAATTATAAGTTATAATATCTTTGGATTTGTGTTCTCAGATAGAAGACAAGTTTTATATTTATTTGGAGTTTATCCATCCTGGGTCAATAAATAAATATGTCCGTGACCACTGTGGTGCGGTAACAGAATCCGTTGTTCGGAATTTCACACGACATATTCTTTCCGGGTTGGCTTACTTGCACAGCAAACAGACAATTCATAGGTACGGGTCACATGCTTGATAAGCTACACAATATACAACTAGGAATAAGAAATCCCTATTTGTGCAAATATTTTTAAAATGAGTGCATGTTTTCATCTCTACTTTTCCATAAATTACCATTTGATTTTGGATTTGGACCAAATGATGACATTTCCTTTTCTTTTCATATACTCATATAGGGATATCAAAGGGGCTAACTTGCTTGTTGATTCTTCTGGTGTTGTTAAGCTTGCTGATTTTGGGATGGCCAAGCATGTGAGTTGCAAAATCCCCCCACTACAATATATTTTTCTGGTCTTTTTCCTTAGCAATAGAGAGAATGGTTTACTCATCGTATAGATACTTTGGATGTTTAATCATTACTATTATACAAGAAGGAATTTGCACTTCAAGTTCAGAGATTAAACTAAGAAGGATAAATTTATTGTTTTTGAACATTTCTTTCTCGGTTGAAATCAACAATTCTAAACTAAGACATTGAGCTCAAGTGGTTAATGAGCTCATCCTAGGGCGAACCCGAACCGATTTCGATTCCTGGTGGGAAATTTTTCTGGTAAGACTTTATTGACCTCGCGGCTAAACTATGGATTACCGGGGCCTCCTTCCCCTGGGAACCAAATGGTTAATACTAGGGATGTCAATGGATATCTATGGACGCGGATAGTGTGATATCCGTGTCATCTCCGTAAGATAAATATGATATTCATCTCCTCTCCATATCCATGCGGATATCCGCTAAGCGGGTAATCCACGGATATTGAAGTATCCGCGGATATTAATGGATATCCATGGATGATATTTAAACAAAAATAAAAAGAATTAATTATTAAAAAAAATTTAGTTTTTATAAAAACAAAATACTATTAACACATAATATTTAGCACATTGATCAAAATACATGTAATATCACACCAAAATATAATATCAAAATACATGTACTTAGCATAGTGATAAAATCCAAACATAATATCAAAATATAATATTACACCAAAACATAATATCTATACATCAATCATTCTCAATTAAGCAAAAAGTAATAACTTCACTCACTAATAATAATGTAGGCATCATCTTCCAATACATCTAAATTAGAATTTATATTTAAGTAATTTTACTATTTATTTAGCGGGTATGGATATCCGCGGGCGTGGATAGTATTAAATCCGCATCCGTATCCATTAAACACGGATAATTAAAATATCCACATATTTTATCCGTGGATATCCATTAAAGTATCTGCTCCGTGCCCATTGCGGATTTTATCCGCAGATATCCGCGGGTATGGATATTTTTGCCATCCCTAGTTAATACCAAAAAAAAAAAGAAGAAAGAAATCAACAATTTTATTAACAATTGAAGCTGATTCAGTTGTAATTGTCTAAGGAAACTTTTTGCAGCATACCGGGTTGTTTATCTGTTAATTTACATTACTTGAATAAGTATCTTAATATTTTAATGCTTTGCTTTTAGATCCATGAACTGTTGAGAAGAGGTTCTTCTCTAAGTTCTAAATGATTTAGTTTGAATTATGTATGTCATAGCATTATTCTTTCTTTTTGTCCATTATAACAGTCTTGGGATCTCTATTTCCACAGCTAACTGGCCATTCTGCTGATCTGTCTTTGAAAGGAAGTCCATACTGGATGGCTCCAGAGGTATATTCTTACTCTACATTACTCTCTGATATACCATACCATGTGTTCCTTACTCACAGTTGCTTCTCATACAGCTAATGCAAGCGGTCATACATAAAGATAACAGCCCTGATCTAGCTTTTGCTGTTGATATTTGGAGTTTGGGTTGTACAATAATTGAAATGTTCACGGGGAAGCCTCCATGGAGTGAATACGAAGGAGTAAGTACCTGAAAAAATTTATGGCTAATATCAATTTTTTATTCAGGGCTCTTCATCACATGATAAAAATGGAATTCTCATTCGTATAATAACCCCTGAAATTTGTCAAAATATATACTTGTTAACAATGAGACCTGATATAAAGAAATGGTTTTATAAGAGCTTCTGCGAGAAACTTAAATTTGGTAATGATATCTAATGTTGAATTGTTGACGTCGTTATTGATAAATCTTGTTTTGGTAAATTTTCGTAGAACAACCAACTTAAAAACATCTTTATTAATTTTTTTTATTTTTCTGTTTGTAGTTTGTGGATTTAACAGAGATGCTGTATATATACTTGTACTTCACGTGTTAACTAAGCATGAATTCTGATCTAATTATGCAGGCTGCAGCTATGTTTAAGGTAATGAAGGATACCCCTGCTATACCTGAAACATTGTCTCAAGAAGGTAAAGATTTCTTGAGGCTTTGCTTTAAAAGAAATCCAGCAAAGCGGCCAACTGCTACAATGTTATTAGAGCATCGGTTTCTGAAAAACTTACAACATTCAGATCCTTCACCTTCCTCCCATTTGTATAATGGAACAACCTTAATGGTAATAATATAAGATCTGTGTCTCTTTTCTATTTGCCAAACCATGCATTTGGTATTAACTTTTCTTATTCTGACAGGATAAACCCCAAAGTCCCAGAGGGTTATTAGAAAACAAACCTGATCAGTTTTCTATTGTCAGTGCACAAATTGCAAAAGGGAAATCTTCCATTGAGAGGTGAGGACTTCTCATTAGTTACTTGAATTTGAATATATTGATTCATATTTGAACATGTGAATCCATGATCCATCCTGTGTACAACTTGTACTTTATATCCTTGCATGATGTTTTGCATAACTTTTATGCATTATCCTTATCTTGAAGTTTGTAACAAAGTAACTTCTACATTACAGTGGCATGGCAATGTCCTACTCACTCTACTCTTGAAGCACTTTGCGCCTCACCCTCTATGTCTATACTCGGCTTGCAATACACTCGATCAGATTTGTGATTACTTTCACTATAATTGTGTCAAACATGGGAATAGGGAGAAGAAAATGTTATTTTCAGGTTCTTCCTGAAATTTTCATTGGTACCTGTGAAAGTAATGGACAAATTCAATATGAAGTTTATACTGCAAGTAAATGTAGAAGCAGATTTTGTATATTATTAGAGTGCTCCAGCAGTGACACAAGTTCTTTTATTTTTTCATTAGATGAGATCACAATCACACCATTGTATTTTGTATTTGACAACTTTTTTGTAAAAATGAAAAAATTGGACAGAAATGCACATTTATAGTATGTACATAATGGTCTGCCTCATTCTCCCGGTTATGTGGGAATTTAAATCTAATGAAATGTTGTTATTTTCTTGAAACCTGAACTGGAGGGAGTTTCTGGGCTTAGGCCTTAGTCCCTCATTATTGTAAAACAAATAAAAAAAATTAGGGAGTTTCTTTTAAGGAAAACACATTTACTTTGGATGGATAAATTTGAAAGAAAACCAAAAACCATTTTTTGTCTTTTGGATAGATAAATCCAAACAAAAATCATCTTTCTTATCAGTTTGCAATTTGAATGTACTTTCAGATGAGTGGATTTTTAAGAAATCTTGGAGCATAAAAGTACCTCTCAAACTTTTTTAGTTTTTACACCCCATCTCCAACGAGCTACACTGTTGAGTAGGGGTGTGTAAAACCGGTCTGCTCCCGGACATGTCCTGGCCCACAGGTTTCTCTCTAGCCTCCTCAATATTAGAGGTGTACGTGGGCCGGATTGGGTTGGGTTTGACCAAAACCAAATCCGAACCACTTATAGTTTTGTGGGTTGGGTTCAGTAAAATAACCACCCAATTTAACATTGGGTTGGGTTGGGTTGGGTTGGACAAACCCACTAATTTGTGGATTGGGTTGGATGGGTTAATGGGTTGTCCAAATTAAAATTTTGTTTTCTTATTTTAAATTACTATATCATGAATCATCTTTTTTTTTCTTTAAAATACTCAACTTTTAATTTTTTTAGAAAATAAATATTGCAACATATTTTTATTATTTTTTTAGCATCATAAAATGATAATATCATCATTGTTTTTCAGAAAAATAATCTACTTTCACTGTTTTCAAATAATTACATTTTACTCGCATTATTATTTTTAAATGACATAAAGATGTCAAAAGATATGAACTCAACAACAATGATCAGATAATGCATTGAAAATGTAAAATAATGAAGAATAATGTGTTTTTCGTTTAAAATATACATGCATACAACTTATTTTAGAAATTTCTATGTTGGAAGTTGGGATTTTCTCTTTTAATGATCAAATAATAAAAACAAAATATTTCATGTTTATATGTAAAATATTTAAAAAAGTCATAATATTACTAAAATAGTGGATCAGTGAGTTTTATGGGTTGGGTCCGGTTTTACCCAAAACCCAATTTTTTTTTATGGATTTATCATTTTGAAATCCACATCCACCCAATTGCCCGACCCAATCCATTTTTTTGGGTTGGATTGGGTGGGTTTGACCGGATCGAGTGGGTTTGCCCAACCCATGTACACCCCTACTCAATATGCTTTAAAACCTCCAAATTTCCAAAAAATGTCGAAAGGCTCATAGCATAATTTTTTTTGGGATTAGGGTACACCCTCAGGGAGAAAGACTTCTATAGACAGAAACCTAAATCAAATATATTTGGGAGCACACTCACAAATATAAAAATTTAAAATAAAAATAATATAGTCATATCAATCAATATTATTTTATTTTGTTTTTGTGAGTGTACCTAACACTTCATATTTATGTTTGTGCCTATTCAAAAAATTTCCCACCCTCAGGTTATCCGTCCTATCTCATTAATGAAAGTATATCAATTTTTTATTTTTATTTTTTAAATTATGCAAATATAACGATCCATTTTGGGAGAATTCTTGTATTTTAGCATCCATAATAAAGCATTTCAATTTAACTGGATTTCACATGTACACATCACTCATTTATAATTTTTTAATCATAGTACTTGTTAATTACTCAATTCCTCCAACACGGCATCTTTTAGAAAGTTTTAAATGAGTCCCGCTAATAACTCCATATCTCAATAATCACACTACATATTAAAATTGGATCCGGCAGAAATATATAAGTATCGATGCTTACTTAAGAAGCAGTACATATGTACTGAATACTGTTTTGCTCCAATAGAAATATCTCTTGATTAGTAGTACTTAAAAAATAAGTGCCCACAATTAAAGATGGTCTTGAGTTTTGCTTTCAGCCTTCGTCGTACAGTTTGTATAATGTACATAAGTGCAGCTACCACAAGAGGTAATGGTTCACTTAGTGTAAAAGCATGGAATACAGAAGCCTATGAATCCCCGATACTTTAAAATGGTGAAGTATTGTGTTCGATACATATTCGATACCGATACTCGTTCGATACGTTTCGATACTTGTATCGGAAAAGTATCGGTTAAATCTTTATTTTTAAATAAAAAATAATATCTGATACGTCCTGATACTCGTATTGGAAAAGCATCAGTTAAATATTTATTTTGAACCTTGTATGTTGAGCCTCGAACTGTTTTGCTCTTGTGCAAATTTATTGGCTTATTTGTACTTATTGTACAATGAACTATTGACGTTTATAATAATAATAATAATAATTTTTTGTCTTTTAGAAAAAATTATCATTATTAATATTATTGATTTTAGTCATGTTTATATATATTGTGCATTTATATATTTAATTTAAAATTTAATTTTTAAATAATGTATCGCGGCAGTATCGGATAAAGATTTTTAAAAAAAATTTCATATCGATATCGCATCAGTATCGTGTCTTGAGGCTTCATAAACAAGAGCCAAATGCTTTAAGGGCCCGTTTGACCTAGCTTATTTTTGAGCTTATGCAAACAACTTATGCAATATAAATTAGGTTTTATATTATTTTATAAATTCAAACTAGTAAAAATTGAATTTTTATAAAATATTTTATCATAAACTACCTTGACAAACTTATAATAATACATAAAAATTATAAGTTATTTGCATAAGCTCAAAAATAAGCTAGGTCAAACGGGACCTTAGTATTGTAGTATTTAAGAAATACACGGGTCCGGGAAAAAAGAATTATTGAAACCGTCTCTGCCTAGAAATGTGCCTTCAAACCAATCTGGTCTTATGATGTATAGATAAAAAAAAAAATCATGAGCAAAAAATGGTAAGAAAGATGAGCAAATCTTGAGCAAGATGAACAAAACTCTTGAGCAAATATTTTTTGAAAAAATGATGAGGAAATCAACTACAGTATATTTTATTAAAATTAAATAATAATAAATTAGTTAGAGATATTTTTCATACTAAATCATAGTAATAGTAATTACAAATTAGGAATAATTTAATTTGTTGTGCAAAAAGTAAGGAATATATTTAATTTGGGCATCAAAAATTAAGAATGAAGCGTTGATTATTTTGGCATATATGTAACGGCATGACCTGTTAGTGTTTGACAATACGCGTTCACGTGAATTTATTTCTCTCCACTCTCCATCACTTTCACTTCACTTGTCATATTCTCATATCTATGAATTATTTCGCTCTATCGGCGCATCACTTTCTATTTAGAAACTTCTTCAGCAGGACCAATGCCAACAAGATCAATACCAAAGACAAGTAAAAGGAGCGTTCACGTGAATTTATTTCTCTCCACTCTCCATCACTTTCACTTCACTTGTCATATTCTCATAGAGCAAAGAGAATCATCAAATAACAACTTAATTAAGCCATGGATCCTCCTCAAACACAATCTATTGATATTTCAACTGATGCTGGAGACGATACACAAGATAAACTTGTCAACGATTGGTAAACAGTTTTTTGTTTTCTTTTTGTTTTTGTTCCTTAATATTTTGAATTTGATAAATATATTGCTTGTGAAATATGTGTTCGTGTATATCCTGTAGATTTACTGTTGTTGATTGAAAACTAGAAACGAATATTAAAAAAGAAATTGCTAAATTAGAGTATTACTTTCCAAATCTGTATTTTTTGTGGTAATTGTATGGAGTATTATTTAACAAATTATTTATCAATGACGGAAAGAATATGAGCTTTCAACTTATGATGGTGAATTATAATCAAATTAATTGATAAGAGGAGTGTTATTTGAACATCCAAAAGAAGTTGTCTCATGTAGACAACTAATTTTTTCTTTCTATGCACGTAAATTGAAGCAGGTCAAAAATAATAAAAAATAGCAAAAAGGTGGCGGATCCATATTATCTAGTTGTCGGACAACTATTTGGTTGTCAAAATAACATTATTGAATTGATAATTGTCTTGTCTAACTTTGTTTGTCTTTTATTGTGTGTGGAGATGATGCAGTTGTTCTTGCTGCTATGACTGTACACAGGGTTTGTTGGAAGACTTGTGCCGTTGCTTCTGTTGAATTCTTTTGATCAAATTTCAATTATTATTATTATTATTATTATTATTATTATTATTATAGAGTACTCAATTATGTAATGGGATTATTTCCCCTATTGTCCCCTCAACCCTTTCTTCATCAGATACTCTCTCTCTCAATTTGATTGATTCAATTTAACTACATATATTATTTAGATATTTTATTTTGACTTTATTTTTCTACCATTATATAAAAACAAATATTAGCATACTAGTATGGACACCCGTGCCAAGCACGGGCTAAAAATTTAAATTTTCTTTTTATAAATCTTAAAAATGCGTGTAATGTGTGTGTGTGTGTATATATATATATAATTCTATTTTGAAATTAATTGATATTTTAGAAGTGGAAAATTATCCGAGTTATATAGGAATTATCTTTTAATCATAAAGATATATTGATTTTGGACTTTTTTTCTTAGAATTAATGATTTTAGACTTTAATGTGCACATATATGCATGTTTCTTTTATTCTTGTTTTGGTAAAAAGTTCAATTAATCTATGAAGAGGGTTTTGTTATAATGGAAGATGACAATCTTTTATGTGATGAAGAATTTATTCAAGAGCATCTAACATTAAGTCATGTATCATGACTATTAGGTAAAGAAGTTTCTATTAAATATCAAAATGTAATTGATCTAACGGAAAGAATTAAATCAAGCCGAAATAAAAAGTAAACCATAACTGAAATCAAATCTTAAACCTCGCATCTTTATTTTTTTTGTAAAATGTTCAATTAAAATATTCAAAGAGTTATCCGGTCAAACGGAAGAGGCATAATCTCTTAAAGTGTGAAGAAATAAATTAAACTCACGTGAAAAATTAAGAAATTTGAGACGATGCCCTTAGGCCTCGAATCTTAGTTATTTTTCATAAAATGTTCAATTAAAATATTAAATGGAATTTGATCTAACAAATGAGGGTTAATCTCTTACGGTAGGAAGAATTAAATCAGACCCGTGTATAAAAATAAAGCAATTGAGACCATAATCTTAGGTCTCAGTTCTTAATTATTTTTGTAAAGAGTTCAATTAAAATTTTAAGAGGAATTTCATCTAGCTAACAGAAGAAAGTAATTTCTTATAGTGTGAAGAACTAAATTAAGCTTCTGTAAAAAGTAAAGCTCGTAATCTTTTACATCTCAGTTATTCTTGTAAAATGTTAAATTAAATTTTCAAAAGAGATTTGAACTAACGGAAGAGTGTAATCTCTTATAGCGTAAAAAACTAAATAAAGTCCGTGTAAAAAGTAAAGAAATTGAGATCATAACCTTATGTCCCGCATCTTAATTATTTTTAATAAACTTCAATTAAATATCAAGAGAAATTTATTCTAACAGAAGATTGTAATCTCTTAAGGTGTGAAGAAATAAATAAAGATCGTGTAGAAAGTAAAACAATTGAGACTATATTCTTAGGTCTTGCGTCTTAAATTTTTCTTTTTAAAAGTTCAATTGAAATTTCAAGAGGGATTTGATGTAAGAGAATGGGGTAATTGAAGGTTGAAAAACACACAAGAAGGGGGGGGTTGAATTGTGTTAAGACTTTTTCTAAGTTAAAAACAAATTGCAGCGGATAAAGTATAACACACACAATATATGAGGATAGGGATAGAGAGATGCTCAGAATTTTTATACTGGTTCCTCCCACTAACAGGAGTAGTCCAGTCCTCTTGTCTTTCACAAGAGATTTCACTATAATCACTCAGATTACAAATGCTCAAGCACTAAGCAAGAGACTTCAAACTGCTCAAGCACAAAGCAAGAGACTTCTAACTGCTCAAGCACAAAGCAAGAGACTTCCAATGCTCAAGCACAAAGCAAGAGACTTCCAATGCTCAAGCACAAAGCAAGAGACTTCCAATGCTCAAGCACAAAGCAAGAGACTTCAAATGCTCAAGCACAAAGCAAGAGACTTCTAATGCTCAAGCACAAAGCAAGAGACTTCCAATGCTCAAGCACAAAGCAAGAGACTTCAAATGCTCAAGCACAAAGCAAGAGACTTCCAATGCTCAAGCACAAAGCAAGAGACTTCAAATGCTCAAGCACAAAGCAAGAGACTTCTAATGGTTTTAATGTTAACAAAGATAACAGATTAACACTTGATATACAATCAGAGGTGTTTACAAAATACAACGCAGTTACAAGACTAACTTAGAAAATTATCACAAAGTTTCTAAGTGTTTGATAGCTTCAGAATTTGACAGAGTTTCAGCACGTTCAGAAGCTTCAGTCTTGATTCTTGTTTCTTCACAAATCTTCTTCCTTTTATAGATGATAAAATGAACGTTGAAGATTATAGCCGTTTGAAGAATTGAGACGCTCCTTTGTATAGATCAGTGAGCTTATTAGCTGTTCTGATTTGCAGTAGCTTAGGAGCTTAACGTTTACTACAAAATGAGAGATTCCTTTTGGCTTTTGATATTTGAACCTTGGTGAAAGCCAAATAAGGAAATAATCGTTTCTGAAGCCTGACTTGAAAAGGACCTTTCCATGGTCAAACCTTTTCATTCTTGGTTTCTGCGTTTGAACTTAGTCAGGCACAGTCTTCAATAAAATTGTACTCTCAAATGTAGCTTGACACTTATCTCTGACGAGCCTTCAGATTTTGATAGGCTCAGAATTACTTGTTTCAGATCTGGTGAGCTCAGATGTTCTTCAGATTTTGATAGGCTCAGAATTACTTGTTTCAGATCTGGTGAGCTCAGATGTTCTTCAGATTTTGATAGGCTCAGAATTACTTGTTTCAGATCTGGTGAGCTCAGAAGTAATTCCTTCAGAAATTCTAAGGTTCAGATAATAACTTCAGAGTTTCACAGGCTCAGAATTACTTGCTTCAGATCTGGTGAGCTCAGAAGTAATTCCTTCAGAAATTCTAAGGTTCAGATAATAACTTCAGAGTTTCATAGGCTCAGAATTACTTGCTTCAGATCTGGTGAGCTCAGAGGTAATTCCTTCAGAAATTCCAATGTGCTTTTGTACGCAAATTTTAACTTTTAATCCTGCACACTAAATTAAATTATTAGTACTCCAATTTAACTTTAAATACATTGTTATCATCAAAATCAATTAAGGAGATACAAAATCATAATTTTGTTCCAACAATCTCCCCCTTTTTGATGATGACAACTATATGTATTTAAAATCAATTGTTGTTGTTTTTATTTAACATCTTGACTTCAGGTTCTGAGGTTTGCAAGCTCCCCCTGAGTCTGATAAGCTTCAGAAGTTTATCAATGATAAATATAAAACAGTCTAAGAGTAATATTTAATGTCAAATATAATTTCATATATTCTACCTTCAGAATTAGAGGTTTGCAAGCTCTATTTCTTCAGATTGACAAATATAAGATATGGTTTGCAAGCGTATCTTATATTATATGAATTTATGTTGGACAAAATTTATTACTCCCCCTCATTAAAAGTTTAAAAGACTTTAATATAACTTAACAAGAGTAGAGTTCAGAAAATGTGATCTTTAGAGCTTCAGAAATAATTTCACTGCCATAGGAAATGAAATAATATTTTCTCCCCCTTTGTCATTATCAAAAACGGGTCAGTCAAAGCACACGTTACAGGGTAGTAGATGCACACAGCAAACAACCACCAGCAGTAAATGCATTCAACGGTAAAAGGGAATTGTTAAGTACCATGGTGAAACAGGGAATTGTTTCAGAATGAAGACGAGTTTCTTCAAGATCTGAATCAGTTCCAGGAAAAGGTGGAGTGGTTTGAATGGATGAGGGGTTTGGTTCAGAAGTGGTTGGCTTAGGAGATGAAGTCTGAAGGGGTTCAGTTTGGGATTCAGCAGGGACTTCAGAATTTTGAACATTTGAGGGTTCAGATTGGTCTACGTCCATTGCTATTGGGGTAGACTCAGAATCTTTAATAGGAGATTTCTGAGGGGATTTAGGGGTGTCAGAAATGGTTATAGTAGAAGTTTCAAAATATTGGGGAAACAAGATAGTGACGTAATGGGGGCTTGGCAGTTACTTTTAATAAAATCATCATTAGCTCTCCTTCATTACCTAGCGGTTACTAGACATGATGGAAAGTTACACAGAGAAGTAGTGTTTTCAGAAGCCAGCTGTCAGTTAGAGAAACTGAGCAGTCAACTAACACTTAGAGTAGGTATCTGAGTCACAAGAGATCATATTTAATAATAAATAATTCTGATTGCTTCAGATGAGAGAGTGCTTCAGAACCTATGTAATAGTTTCTGAGCCATCCAAACTTCTGAGGCCCTTCAGAACCAGTTTATTCATTCAGAGTTAACAGCATTCAGAGATATCATTCAGAAATAAAAACCATGTTCAGATTTTTCTTGATAAAATCGAAACGATCAATAGCAAGAGGTTTGGTAAAGATATCAGCCCATTGATGCTCAGTATCAATGAATTGAATCTTAATTACTCCCTTCTGAACATAGTCTCTAATGAAGTGATGTTTGATCTCAATGTGTTTAGCTCTTGAATGCAAAATAGGATTCTTAGACAAACAGATAGCAGCAGTATTATCACAGAGAAGTGGTATACTACTTATCCTTATCTGATAGTCCTCCAACTGATGTTTCATCCAGAGCAATTGCGTGCAACACTTAGCAGCTGAGATGTACTCTGCTTCTGCTGTAGATAGAGCAATAGTTGCTTGTCTCTTACTAGCCCATGATATAAGGTTTTCACCTAGAAATTGACAGTTTCCACTAGTGGACTTCCGTTCAATTTTATCACCAGCATAGTCAGCATCACAGAATCCAATAAGCTGATAATCTAAGGATTTCTTATAGAGTAATCCAAGATTAGTGGTTCCTTTCAGATATCTATAGATTCTCTTAACAGCAGTTAGATGAGACTCTCTAGGATCTGATTGAAATCTAGCACACAAGCATACACTGAACAAGATATCTGGTCTAGATGCAGTGAGATAAAAGAGGGAACCAATCATACCTCTGTATAATTTCTGATCTACTTTGCCTTCAGATTCTTCCTTCAGAAGACAGCTAGAGGGATGCATAGGAGTTGACATTGGTTTACAATCTTCAAGACCAAATTTCTTCAGTAAATCCTTTGTGTATTTGGTTTGATGCACATATACTCCTTCTTTTCTTTGATTGATTTGAATTCCCAAGAAGAATGTTAGTTCTCCCATCATACTCATTTCAAATTCATCCTGCATAAGCTTAGAGAAATTCTTGCAAAGAGAAGCATTAGTTGAACCAAAGATAATATCATCAACATAAATCTGAACAATCAAAATATCAGTTTTTAAGGTTTTTCTAAAGAGAGTGTTATCAACATGTCCTTTTTCAAAACCGTTTTCTAGAAGAAATATACTTAACCTCTCATACCAAGCTCTTGGAGCTTGTTTCAAACCATACAGAGATTTCTTCAATTTGTAAACATGATCAGGACACTTTATATCTTCAAAGCCAGGAGGTTGTTTAACATAGACTTCTTCATAAATTACTCCATTCAGAAATGCACTCTTAACATCCATTTGAAATAGAGTGATGTCATGATTAACTGCATAGGACAAGAGAAGTCTTATTGCTTCAAGTCTTGCTACTGGTGCAAAGGTTTCAGTGAAATCTATGCCTTCTTGCTGACTATAACCTTGTGCAACCAGTCTAGCTTTGTTTCTAACAACTTCTCCCTTTTTCATTTGACTTGTTTCTGAATACCCATTTTGTTCCAATAATGTTCTTGTGTTTGGGTTTTGGTACCAGATCCCAAACATCATTTCTTTCAAATTGATTGAGTTCTTCTTGCATTGCAACAATCCACCCATCATCTGAGAGTGCTTCTTCTATGTTTGTGGGTTCAATTAATGAAATTAACCCAACTAAGGATTCATCCTCTTTGAAAGCAGATCTGGTCTTTCTAGGGCTATCCTTGTTACCAACAATTAGCTCTTCAGGATGAGATGATCTATACTTGAATTTACTCTTAGGTGGAGCAGGTATCTGAGAGGGTTCAGGTTCTGAAGGGTCTTCAGATTCAAGACCTTCAGAAACGTCTTCATTCTGAGTCTCAGATGGATATACAACAATGGAGAGATCTTCACATTCAGAATTTGAGGATACTTGAAATTCTGCAAAATTCTCAGCTTGCTCTGACATATTATTGTCAGGCTCTTTATCATCAAATCTAACATGTATAGATTCTTCAACTGTGTGAGTTTCAGAATTATACAATCTGTATGCTTTTGAGCGTTCAGAGTAACCTATAAAGGTACCCTTATAAGCTCTAGCATCAAATTTCTTTCGATAGACCTTGTTGTCTAGAATATAACATGTACATCCAAACTGATGAAAATAAGAAATATTTGGTTTTCTTCCTTTGAATAGTTCATAAGCAGTTTTGTTCAGAATAGGTCTGATGTAGATTCTATTCTGAACATAGCAAGCAGTACTCACGGCTTCTGCCCACAAGAACTTAGCTAGGTTAGACTCAAGCATCATGGTACGAGCCATTTCTTGCAAAGATCTATTCTTTCTTTCTACAACACCATTCTGCTGTGGTGTTCTAGGAGAAGAGAATTCATGGATTACTCCATGCTCTGAGCAGAAAGATTCGAAAGAATCATTTTCGAACTCTCCCCCATGGTCGCTTCTAACCTTCAGAATCCGAAGATCCTTTTCACTTTGTATTTGCGTGCAGAAGTCACTGAACACCACAAATGCTTCACTCTTAGAACGAAGGAATTTCACCCAAGTCCATCTACTGAAATCATCAACAATAACTAATCCATATTTCTTACCATTGATAGAGGCTGTCGAAACAGGACCAAACAGATCAATGTGAAGCAATTCTAAGGGTCTGGAAGTAGAGACAATGTTTTTAGACTTGAATGAAGTCTTAGCAAATTTTCCTTTTTGACATGAGCCACAAAGTGCATCTGAGTGATAATCAATGTCAGGCAATCCACTAACAAGCTTTTGTTTGCTAAGCTTAGAGATCAACCTCCAGTTAGCATGACCAAGACGCTTGTGCCATAACCATTTCTCATCACTCAGAGACAAAAGACATATAATCTTTTGGTCAACCAAATCAGAAAAGTTTACTTTATAAACATTGCCAACTCTCATTCCCTTGAATACTACAGATTTGTCAGAGTCTTTTGATACAGTACATGATTCCTTATTAAATGTAACAACACACCCATTGTCACAAAATTGACTAATGCTCAATAGATTGTGTTTAAGTCCATCAACTAACCAAACATCTTTAATGGAAAGAGAAGAATTACCAACTGTACCTGTACCAATGATCTTCCCTTTTTGTTTTCCTCCAAATCCCACAGAGCCTCCCTCTTTCAGAGTTAGGGTTTGGAACATATGCTTTTCTCCCGTCATATGTCGTGAGCAACCACTGTCCAGGTACCAGGGCTGCTGTTTTACCTTTCCTTGCATGAGCATCTGAAGCAAACATTATTTCAGATTTTGGTACCCATATTCTGATGGGTCCTTTAGAGTTAGTCTTCTGAATAGTATTCCTTCTTTGTTTTCTATGATCAACACAAGATCTAGAATTAATTAAGCTTTGACAAGAATGTTTAGGCTTAATTTGATTCTTGGATTTTGATCTGGAGTATATCACAGTTCCAAAGGTCAAGCAAGGATCTGAAGTAACTTTACCTTGATTTCTCAGAGGTTCAGATGACTTCTGAGCCTTAACTTGAGAACTTTTGGACTCAGAAATTTTAGGTTCAGAAGAACTTGGAACTTCTGAGTCTTTGGGTTCAGGTTCAGAACCTCCTTCAGAGTTGGATGCCTTCAGATCAAGTGTACCACTTTTAACAAAGGTAGAGAATAATTCAGGTGGAGTATCATCCTCACTATATGATTTCAGAGGTTTATCCCAGTTCTTAAACCGAGAATAACCAATGCCTTCACCATAGTTACGAGTCATATGATAAATCATGGAAGCCATTTTACTCCTATTGAAGGTACAACGAATAAATTCGTGAAGAGCATCTTCATGATCATCATTGAGCTTGTCTGCCAAGACATAGTTAGATTCAACATGACAAATACGAATGTTTAACGATTCATTTTCATCATAAAGAATCTTGGCATCCTTTTTCAATGATTCATGAACATTCTTCAGAATTTTGTGTTGACTTACCATACGAGTGTAATGTTTCACAGCAATCTTAAGAGAATCAATTAATTCAGATTTAGTCATGTTAGAGTATACCTCATTTTCATCATCTGAGTCATCTTCAGAATCTCTATCAGAGTTGTTACCTTCAGAAGTTCTTGCCATTAAAGCCAGATTGCCTTCTTCATCATCTTCTCCTTCAGAGTCATTCTCAATGGTCTCCCAAGTGGCTAACAAACTCTTCCTTACCTTTTCTTTGTACTTTTCTTTCCCAAAGCTCTTATTCTTTCCTTTGTCCTTGGATGACATTTCTGGACAGTCCGCAATGAAGTGTCCAGATTTCTTGCAGTTATAGCACTTGTTCAGTTCTTCCTTTTTGTCCTTTGAAAAGGAACTTCTTGAGTTGTTTCCTTTGTTTGGAAACCTTTTGTATTTCTTGTTCCATTTCTGAAACCTTCTAACCATTAGTGCCATTTCTTCATTCTCAGAATTTTCATCCATCATATCATCAGAAGTTTCTTCCTCTTGTTCAGACACTTTGATCTTTGCAGCTTTTGAGGAAGTCTGAACAGAGCTTAGAGCCAAGGACTTCATCTTCTTGACAGGTTCATCTGACATAAGTTCTAGCTCATGACTTCTGAGTGAGCTTATTAAATCTTCAAGAGTCACATTGTCCAAATCCTTGGATTCCTGAAAAGCTGTAACTTTTGGTCTCCATTTGGAAGGTAAGCTCCTCAGAATTTTCTTCACGTGATCAGATGCAGTGTAGCTTTTCTTCAGAACTTGAAGACCAGAGACAAGGGTTTGAAACCTTGAATACATGGTTTCAATATCTTCATCTTCCTTCATTCTGAACAGCTCATATTGATGAACTAATAAGTTTGCCTTAGCTTCTTTGACTTGCTTATTTCCTTCATAGGTGGAACATAGAGAGTCCCAGATAGTTTTGGCACATGACTTGTTGGATATTTTTAAATACTCAGCATGAGATATTGCACCAATAAGCATATTCTTAACAGTATGATGCTTCTTATACTGTTTCTTCTTTTCAGCATCAAAGAACTTTCTGTAGGTATTTCTTACAACACCTTCATCATCCATGTGTTCAAAATGTATACCATCTTCAATGATATCCCATAACTCATCATCGGTCCCAATGATGTAACTATACATCTTGGTTTTCCAGAAAGGAAAAGTAGTAGGATCACTGTTGAAGTAAGGTGGTTTGTCTCTGTGATTATCACTGTTCCTTTCCCTATCATAGTTGTGAGGAGGTGTAACACCAGACATGTTTTTCAACTAAGTACCCCTAGATCTTTTACTGTTTCACTGTTAAGTGAAGAGCAACAGACCGGAGCTCTGATGCCAATTGAAGGTTGAAAAACACACAAGAAGGGGGGGGTTGAATTGTGTTAAGACTTTTTCTAAGTTAAAAACAAATTGCAGCGGATAAAGTATAACACACACAATATATGAGGATAGGGATAGAGAGATGCTCAGAATTTTTATACTGGTTCCTCCCACTAACAGGAGTAGTCCAGTCCTCTTGTCTTTCACAAGAGATTTCACTATAATCACTCAGATTACAAATGCTCAAGCACTAAGCAAGAGACTTCAAACTGCTCAAGCACAAAGCAAGAGACTTCTAACTGCTCAAGCACAAAGCAAGAGACTTCCAATGCTCAAGCACAAAGCAAGAGACTTCCAATGCTCAAGCACAAAGCAAGAGACTTCCAATGCTCAAGCACAAAGCAAGAGACTTCCAATGCTCAAGCACAAAGCAAGAGACTTCCAATGCTCAAGCACAAAGCAAGAGACTTCCAATGCTCAAGCACAAAGCAAGAGACTTCAAATGCTCAAGCACAAAGCAAGAGACTTCTAATGCTCAAGCACAAAGCAAGAGACTTCCAATGCTCAAGCACAAAGCAAGAGACTTCAAATGCTCAAGCACAAAGCAAGAGACTTCCAATGCTCAAGCACAAAGCAAGAGACTTCAAATGCTCAAGCACAAAGCAAGAGACTTCTAATGGTTTTAATGTTAACAAAGATAACAGATTAACACTTGATATACAATCAGAGGTGTTTACAAAATACAACGCAGTTACAAGACTAACTTAGAAAATTATCACAAAGTTTCTAAGTGTTTGATAGCTTCAGAATTTGACAGAGTTTCAGCACGTTCAGAAGCTTCAGTCTTGATTCTTGTTTCTTCACAAATCTTCTTCCTTTTATAGATGATAAAATGAACGTTGAAGATTATAGCCGTTTGAAGAATTGAGACGCTCCTTTGTATAGATCAGTGAGCTTATTAGCTGTTCTGATTTGCAGTAGCTTAGGAGCTTAACGTTTACTACAAAATGAGAGATTCCTTTTGGCTTTTGATATTTGAACCTTGGTGAAAGCCAAATAAGGAAATAATCGTTTCTGAAGCCTGACTTGAAAAGGACCTTTCCATGGTCAAACCTTTTCATTCTTGGTTTCTGCGTTTGGACTTAGTCAGGCACAGTCTTCAATAAAATTGTACTCTCAAATGTAGCTTGACACTTATCTCTGACGAGCCTTCAGATTTTGATAGGCTCAGAATTACTTGTTTCAGATCTGGTGAGCTCAGATGTTCTTCAGATTTTGATAGGCTCAGAATTACTTGTTTCAGATCTGGTGAGCTCAGAAGTAATTCCTTCAGAAATTCTAAGGTTCAGATAATAACTTCAGAGTTTCACAGGCTCAGAATTACTTGCTTCAGATCTGGTGAGCTCAGAAGTAATTCCTTCAGAAATTCTAAGGTTCAGATAATAACTTCAGAGTTTCATAGGCTCAGAATTACTTGCTTCAGATCTGGTGAGCTCAGAGGTAATTCCTTCAGAAATTCCAATGTGCTTTTGTACGCAAATTTTAACTTTTAATCCTGCACACTAAATTAAATTATTAGTACTCCAATTTAACTTTAAATACATTGTTATCATCAAAATCAATTAAGGAGATACAAAATCATAATTTTGTTCCAACAGTAATTTCTTACGGTGTGAAGAACTAAATAACACATGTGTAAAAAGTAAAACAATTGAGGCCACAACGCTAGGTCTCACATCTTAATTATTTTTGTATATTCTTTGATTAAGATATCAAAATGGATTTTATATAACAGTAGAGAATAATCTCTTACAGGTGTGATGTGAAGAACTTATTCAAGCCCGTGTAAAAAGTAAATCAATTGACATTATAATCTTAGGTCACGCATTTTTATAATACTTATAAAAAATTCAATTAAAATTTCAAGAGAGATTAACTCTAACTGAAAACAGTAATTTATTACTCGTGTAATAAGTAAAACAACTTGGACCATAACTTTAGGCCTCATAACTTATTTATTGGCAAAATTACATGTTTGGTCTTTAATCTTGTTTTTTGTAATATTTTAGACATTTATCTTTTATTTGTAACACTTTGATCTTTTATTTGTAACACTTTAGTCATTTTCCTTTTATAACATTCACATATAAACCCTTTTTCTCATATTTTTTTTATTAAAAAAATGCTGAATTTTATTTGTTAAAATACATTTTTATTAAAATTAAATAAAACTCATAATTTTGATGAAAATGTTCATCATCATCAATTCTTTCATCTCTTATATGCTCTTTAAACGACCAAAGTGTTACAAGTAAAAGATAAATTACCAGAGTGTTACAAAAAGATAAGATAAATGACCAAAATGTTACAAATGAAAGATAAATGACCAAAATGTTACAAAAAAATAAGATAAAGGACGAAACGTGTAATTTTACCTTATTCATTTTTAAAAAATGCTTAAGTAAAATATTCAAAGAGATATGATCAAACGAAAGAGGATAATCGCTCTTACGACTTGAAGAACTAAATAAAGTCTGTGTAAAAAGTAAAACAATTGATATCATAACCTAAGATCTCGATTCTTAATTATTTTTGTAAATCTTCAATTAAAATATCTAGAAAAATTTGTTTTAACGGAAGATGATAATCTATTACGGCGTAAAGAAATAAATAAAGCCATCAAAAGTAAAACAATTGAGACAAATATTCTTAGGCATTACGTCTTAATTATTTTTTGTAAAAGTTCATTTAAAATTTTAAGATGAATTTAATCAAATAAAAGAAAGTAATTTATTGCGGTGTGAAAAACAAAATCAAGCCCGTGTAAAAGAAAAACAATTGAAACTATAACCTTACATCTTAACTATTTTTGCAAAATTTTCAACTAAAATATAAAAAAGGATGTAATCTAATAGGAGAGAGTAACTTTTTTATAGTATGAATAATTAAATCAAAACTGTGTAATATACAAAACAACACGAACCATAACTTTATGTCTCACATCTTAATTATTTTAATAAAATGTTCCATTAAAATATTCAAAGATATATGAACTAACGGAAGAGAGTTATTTCTAACTATGTAAAGCTTGTGTAAAAAGTTAAAATAGAGTTTGATTAAAAGAGGAAAATGTATGTTTTAATATTACGGGAAGGGAGAGGAAATTCAAGTTTCTTTCGATGGAGAAGAGATTAATTTTCTCTAATATATTTTGTATAAGATGGGAGGAAAGTGTATATTTTAATATAAGAGGGGAGAGTAATGTAATTTAAGCACTTCTCAAAAGAGGGTAGTGTAATTTACTATAATATATATATATATATATATATATATATATATATATATATATATATATATAATCAATTTTTGTTTGTTTTGTTTTCTATTTTTGTAAGGTTTGTTATTATTTTGTTGGCAATACATTGAATAATTGGTAAAATAAATCAAGGCAATTCTTTTTTCTTTTTTTGACAATAGATTTTTTTTTTTTTTTTGTACTTATCCGATAGATTTTATGGTAATCTTATTATCTATATATATTTTTGTTTCACAATAGATTTAATAATCGCTAAAAAAATAAAAAGCAAGGTAAAATAGAAAAGACAAAAAATCATAAAATTAATACTTTGTTGTTAGTGAGATTCGAACCGCGTCCCTTTAGGTCGTAAATAGAAGACACGTAGGCGCCACATAGATGCCACGTTATTAAAATAATGTCACATATGAATTTGCTCTTTGAGAAGCAACGTGAGGATGCCAAGTGTACTTTTTACTTTGAGTAAGGCAAATAATAATAGTATAGATGAGGTGTTGTTGGATTCATCTCGACGAATATTTTTTAAATATCGAATTTTTATAATTTTATTATTGTACAATTAAAAATATTAATCGTCAAAGTTATGCATTGACATACGTGGCGCACTCAATTGGCTCAATCATTTTGGAACGGAGGGAATAATTTATATATGTTGATTTCTAATTTTTTTTGAACAAGCAAAAATGAATTATATATATATATATATATATATATATATATATATATATATAGGGGATGTATCAAGTGAGAAAGGGTATTCTTATATGAGAGTGAGAGGAAGAGATATTAACCATTTGATTAAAATAAAAGGTCGAGATTAAAAGTGAATTAGATGTTCCTCTTTTCATTCAATTCACCCATACCTTTTATTCCAATTGTGGATTTTCTCGGCCATGGATAGAAAAATTGTTTCAAATTGAATTATATTGTTGTGCACTTGTAGTTATCTCCTTGTTTGAAAAAGTTTCAATTTGATTCAATAGATCTAGTATGAACATTATATGGTATCGCATGTATACAGAGGAACGAACATCAAATACTCACACAATTAACAAGTTAAAACCAATCAGCAGATATATATAAACATGAATCATATTCATATAAGGATATTAGCATATTATCGAGAAACATATAATATGATTAAACACTTTCAATCACACATATTCATGTTATTGATACTACTAATATGGTGTCCTTCATGGGAGATTGATTGAAAGATCGGGAGGTTTAACATTTAAGTGCTATTGATGCGGCGGGGTGGCAACGGATCTTGAACGAAAACAAAAAACAGTTTTAGGTTTGGGTGAATTGAATGAAAAGAGGAACATCTAATTCACTTTTAATCTCGGCCTTTTGTTTTAATCAAATGGTTAATATCTCTTCCTCTCACTCTCATATAAGAATACAATTTCTCACTTGATACATCCTATATATATATACAAAAGCCAATCATGCAAGTAGACTTCTCAGCACAAGATGTGCTAAGGAGAGCTACCCAAGTTTACAATGAGATCCCATCAAGAAAACAAGAATAAAATACAATCAGTCGATGCCCAAACATAGTAATGGGTTCGACCACCACGAATGAAAGTGGGTCACTAAGGTAATATCCGTCGACCGCATCCACCTGTAGGAGTAAATCTTGACCTTGTCTAAGAGCTGATTGACAGAGGTAACTGAATTCCTGAAGACTCGCTGATTTCGTTCATTCCACACAACCCAAACAGTAGCAAGCCAAACAAGCTGGAGAAAAGACCACCGAGCACGGAGCCCTCCGGCTGAAAACGTGAACTGAACCAAATGATCTGAGAGACTGTGAGCATCCACCGCCGAGAAACCAATCCAAGACCTGACTAGAGGCCACATAGACCCAAACGTACTGCATGAGAGGAATAAATGTTGGGTTGTCTCAATGCTACCACAACCTGTCACACAAAAGTGGATATCTGGAGAAAGCATGCCCCGAGCAACCAAGTTTGCCTTCACAGGCAACCGATCCCGCAAGAGACGCCACGCAAGAATAGACACCTTCAAGGGAACCTGTCTGTGCCATAGTAAGTCATCAGCTGCCCCTAAATGAACTGTCTCCTGAGAAGTCAAAATCTGATACGCATCCCGAACAGAGTAACCTAAAATAGGATCCGGGTGCCACCTCCACCTGTCAGGAGACTCAACCTGCAAAATCACGGGAAGAAGTAAAGTCTGACACTCCCCTAACAGCTCCTCCTCCCACACCCACAACTGTCTCCTCCATACCCACGCCCCTCCTCCAGCCTCCCACCCTAAAGAGAACATCTCCGCCACCGATCTCGATTTGGTCGTCGCCAAATCAAACGATTTAGCACCGGTTCCCAAAAACTCAGACGCCTCGGATCACCACCAATAGAGAGACCCAAATATAGGAAAGGAATCCTCCCCACCCGACACCGCAACGCAGACGCGGCCTCATGTAACCAAGAATCAGAAATGTTAACGCCGACCAACATACTCTTATGAAAGTTGACTCTCAGGCCCGACATCCTCTCAAAAAGCACTAGCACTGCGCGCAGAGCTCTGACATTAGCCCAACTTTTGACACCTAACAGCAGCGTGTCGTCAGCAAACTGCAAATGCGACACCATCGCTTCATCCTGACCTCCCACCCTATACCCTGTAAATTTATTCCCTTCAACCATGGCCCTCATCATGACATTCAAGCCCTCAGCAGCCAGCAAGAACAGAAAAGGAGATAGTGGATCTCCTTGTCTTAGACCCCTTTCAAGGTAAAACTCATCAATAGGGCTACCATTGACCAACACAGATGCTGACACAGTACCTACACACTCTCTCATCCACTTTCTCCACAACGGCAGGAAGTCCATCTTTCCCAGCACTGCATCCAAATAATCCCAGTCCACAGAGTCATAGGCCTTTTCAAAATCAACCTTAAATAACATCAACTCTTTATTGGACTTACGGGCCTCATCCACCACCTCATTGGCTATGAGAATACCGTTAAGGATCTGCCTACCCTTCACGAAGGCCGTCTGTGTTTCAGAAACAACACTGCCAATGACCATCTTCAGCCGATTAGCCAGGAGTTTAGCCAGAATCTTATAAAGGCTCCCCACCAACGAGATAGGTCTGAACTCACTCAGCTTCTGTGGGTTGTCCACCTTAGGGATAAGGGCTATAAAAGTGGAATTGATTCCCTTCGTTAATTTACCATTCCGGTGGAACTCAGAAACGAACCACATAACATCCCCCTTCAACTCCCCCCAAAAATCCTTGAGGAAGCCAAGATTAATCCCATCGGGCCCCGGACTTTTGAAACTGTCGCAGCCCCACACAGATTCCTTCACCTCCGCCTCCGAAAAAGGTTTAGTAAGACTACTACGCTCAACCGCAGACAACCGCTTAAACAAGAGATTCTCCACCCCAAGCCGAGCCAATTACTCGCCTTAAAGTGGGTCGCAAAATGATTAAACACAGCCTGACGAATGGGACGCACCCCCTCCACAGTGGCGCCATTCACCTGAATCGACGCTATAGCATTCCCCCGCCGACGGCTAGCCAGCACCGAGTGAAAATACTTTGAATTAGCATCCCCTTCCTTAAGCCACTGCGATCGAGACTGCTGCCAGCAAATGCTGGCATGCCGGCGAGACAGTGCTTGAATATCAGCCGTGATTCCATGAAGATCCTCCACCTCAGCCTCTGACAGTAAATCCTCTTCCCCTTTTAGGTCTAGATCAGACAAACGACCCTTAAGCGAGTCAATTTTACTTGGAGGATTTTGAGAATGGGCCACATGCCACTCCTTTAAGGCCCCTTTCAACATCTTGAGTTTCTTCTGCAGGACATAACCCCCCCAATCGTCAACCTGGAAGGACTGCCATTTCTCCTTCACAAAAAGGTTGTATCCCGGGATGTCACGCCAACATTTTAGCATCCTCGTTTGCCGCGGCCCCCAATTCTGCTCATCTGAGTCTAACACAAGAGCACAATGATCTGAAAGACCTCTCAACTGGGCCACCTGCATACAATTTGGCCAAGACACACACCAAGCTTCCGAAAGCAAGAACCTATCCAGACGGCTCATCGACAGGCCATCTCCTCTGTACCAAGTAAACTTACAACCACATAACGGGAGATCAACCAGGAAATTGTCGCCAATGAACTGATTAAACGCATAATGATCCACGGGGCGAGGCCCCGTCCTTGAGGAACGCCTTTCATCCAAACTTCTAACCGCATTAAAATCCCCACACACGCACACTCTCGAACCTCCCACCAACTGCAGCCTAGCAGCCAGTGAGTCCCACAGCTGATTTTGCGCCCCTGCGTCACAAGGGGCATAAACGTTTGCCACGAAAAACTCCTCACCAGTTTTAATAAGCCGACCATGACACCATAGAACGTGTTCTTGGCTAATAGATGACCACACCTCCACCTCGGTTGTATCCCAGATAGAAAGTAAGCCCCCTGACGCCCCAGCAGAAGGACGAAAAAAAAACCACAAGGAGAGAGACCCCACAAGGACGAACATAGAAAGTCATTGCAAGCTGATAATTTTGTCTCCTGCAGACAGATCATAAAAGGATTTTTCTCCCCCACCAGTTTTCGAACCTCCTTCCTCTTGTCAACCCTACCCAAGCCCCTAATGTTCCACGAAATTAACCTCATCGCAACACACTCACACCCCAACCCAAAAATCGACCCACACAACCTAGTGCCCACCACTCTCTGCGTCACACCCTCCCTGTGAGACAAAGGAGGATGCACTCTTGTTTGCGCCCGACTTAGAGAGAACACTGAACATGTTACCCGTATCACTTTTAAACGTTGCTCCTACCAAGTTCCCCAACTCCACAACATCTTCCTCTATCACACGGTCGTTACCCTGCAGTGCCACCCAGTTTTGCCAGTCATTGTTAACTGAAGAAGACGAAGTCTGCCCCTCAGAAGAGGCCTGGGGCACAACATCGCTAGACTTTTTTCCTACCCTCCTGGCCCTACGTGTAACATCCCCAAATTCTAAATCATCTAATTAATTTTAATTAGAGATTATCTAATAAAATTAGAATTAATTTAAGGTGAGTAGTTAAATTAATTTGTGAGAATTAGGAGTTGTTAGTTCAAAGTAAACTACACAATTAGCACCTTGATCTCATGAGTAAGATTAATTAAACTAAGAATTCAAATTCTTCCCTCTTGTGACTCACACCACCTAGCAAGCCAACACCTCATTTCTAGTATGAGTCACACTTCCACCTTGTACTTGTCCACCAAGACTTCATGCAACCTAACCTCTCCTCATTCTAACTTCAGCCAAATTTCTGAAGCATCTAGCTCTCTCACTCCCTCCCTTTGCACGCCAAACAACAAACAACAACCCCTCCATGAAATTCCAATTTCCACCACTATCATTAACTCAATGGTTTGGCTCTTTCCCTCACATGCATTAATCCAAACACTACTCTTGCTCAGAGATTCTCTACTGTAAACTCAGAACACCACACTATCTCTGAAACCTCTTCAAGCCAAGTTCACAAGATGCTAAACAACAACACATTTCACTTCACCACAATAACACCCAATAGCATTACATGCATGTCTAGACCAGAGCCAAATTCAATACTGTATTAGCATCACAAAATTCACTATAAATACCTTCCATTTCAACTCAGAGGATCATCAAACACTTCTCAATTCTTAGAGCTCAAACTAAGGGGTTTTTCAAGTGTCTAGAGTTCAAGTCAGTTCTGGTAGTTCGTGGGGCTTGCTGAGGAGGTTCAGTAGCAACTAGGAAGTCCATTTGCAAGTTTAAAGCTCCATTACCAGGTGGGTTCTTAGGCTAGTTTAGCTAGTTTTTCCCAAATTATGAAAATGCATGCAAATTTAGGAATTCATAGGAATAACTGTATGTGTGAAATTAACTCCCAAATTTCATGCTATTCTGTTCTATATCATTTAATTTATGTTTCTGCACTGTCTTGCATGAGGATTGTATGTGTGGTTTATAAAATTTAATGATTTTCGTGAAACAGAGGCTTTTCTGCATGAACTCGCCATAGCGAGTTGCTAGCGAGCATTCATGGCGAGCTCCAGGTTATGGGCTGAAGAACTTCGCCATGGCGAGCACCTGCTCGCCTAGCGAGTTGTTTAGGCCAGTACCCGTAAGTTCGCCATGGCGAGCTTGGTAACTCGCCGTAGCGAGCAAGCCCAGAAATGATTCCTTTTCTTATTTTCAAAGGTAAATGGAACACTCGTTTTATATCCTCGTTAAAGATTGATATTCTGCAGAAACGTATATAAATTGATGTTAAACAGAAGGTCAATTACAGTTGAACCCTTAGGGAAATAACTTAAGAAATTTAGAAGTTTGTATGCGCCCCGGGTTTGGGAATTTATTGGTAGCATGTTAAGAACTTAGTGATCAGTCGATTAATTACATGAACATGTTATCAGTGTGGACTTCGTTTTAGATGTTCCATTAGAAATTTTATGTGAGCTTTAAACTTGCAAATGGACTTCACGAGGGAGTCTAGCTATTCTTTTAAGGCTAAAGAGCGAGTGGCGAAGCATGCCCCCCGCCCTTTGCTTTGACGGTCCTTGATGCCCTTCCTTGTGCGAGGATATTCCCACTCGTTGCCCCTTCAGATCCCTCTTCCTTGTAGAGAAAATAACCTCCGCATCCCCTAGATTGTGATCCTGAATCCAATCCAAGCTCCAGGGGCCCGACAGCACCGAACCTTTACCTCCTGGAGGGCAAGACACTGTGCGCTTCCGCTGATTAGCCGCCTTCGTAAGTGACTTAAGATTGATGGCCACCTCCGATTCCTTGCCCGAAGCACCACATTCCCCCCCTAGACTATTGGGCTCTGGGTTCTCCGCCTCCTGGCAAGCCATTGGTTGGTTGTCTCTGCCTGGCTCTATCACCGTGATATCCTGCTTGTCGATAGCATTGCTTTCCTCTTCCTCTAACCCCTTCGCAAATTGGTCTACCAGCACGTCCACCTGATGCCCTACCTCCGGGTCGCAACAATCCTCGTCATTGACGAAAATGGAAGCCTTGGAGGCCGAGTCATCCTCAACTAAGCATGCGTCATCTCCCAAGTCATAACCCCACTCTTCGATAATATGAACCTCAACCAAGGAGCCGTCCACCAACAAGGTATCTACTCTTTTTATAACTTCTAGGGCTGACGTGGCTATCAGGACACAGGCGTAATCAAGTTTCTCCTTGGCAGCAGTAAAGCTGTCAGTACGCAAAAGTCTACCGCACTCAAAAATACATAACTTAAAGAAATTCACATTCCAAGCGTGCAACGGGACTCCATAGATACGAACCCACGCTCCCCGTTGAAAGGGAATCACGGCCTTTTCCCAACTCACCCAATTTGAAAAACAAAGGCGAAAAAAGTCCTTCGCACCGTCAAACACCGCCTTCACCTCTGCTCCCGCCGAACTACGGACAAGAACTCTATCGCCTCCTAGCTGAATGAAATCTAGCTCTCGAAAACCTGCGTCCGCAACCCGTTTTTGCATCACCGAAACCGCTTCCCCATTTGCCACTGTTGCCACCACCCCACTCCGAGCCCAATCTACATCCTCCGCCGCCGTCTTATAGCTGCGGACAACATTCTCTTTTTCCTTTCTTTCCGGGTCACTTTACTTTCTAATCAAACTCTAACTGTTGTATGAAATTGGATTGTGTTTTCTTTTTGCTCTACACATTAGAGTATCCATATGGTTGTGTGATCTTAATCTAAATATGTATAAATTTTAAAATCTACTCGATAGTTCAAAAATATTAAATTTAAATTTTAACCGTATAATTTAAATTGGATGACTGCAATGACACTACTATATGCATGAATTTCTGTTCGATTTTGTCATTGTTTTATTTTATTTCCAAAGAAAATTTTAAAGTATGGTGGGGCTTTAAAACATCTTTTAGTTCATTACTTGTTGGATAGAAATAATTATGGTTGCTCTCCGGATCTTGCATTGCTCATGAAATTTTGGCTCACTGCAGACAGATGTCGCGTACAATGTTGTAACACTTATGAAAATAGATGTTGAGCTATATGTTACGACATCTATCTATAGTGAAACATAATGGACGATATAACAGTAAAAAGACGGAAAGTAAAGAACATACTTTGAGGGCTACCAAGCCAGGAAGAAAATCCGCTATAATAGTTCTAGTTCTAAGACCTCAGAACTAATCTCAAAGTTTAGTGGAGGACCATCAAAATTAAAACTCAATAAACAAAGTCCAACTATAATATCAAGATCTCAATAAACAAAGTCCAACTATAATATCAAGATGATAAGAGAGTGACTCACAATAAGCAATAAACAAAGGACATACTAAAACCCTAAAAGACTCAATTTATGAATAACGGCTTCAGTGGTTTTACTTCTTCCTTAAATAGCTTGAGTGGTCTTGGGCTTGATAAACATTCCAGCTTTGCAACAGCTTGATCCATGCTATAATATCGAACAAAACAATAAACTATATATGATTTCTTTCCTTAAATGTTTCACAATAGTTCACGATCTTAAGGATTAAGCAAAATGCATGTTGACTGTTGTTGCTATGAGAAAATACGTGCATCTTGGCGCACAAGTCAGCATGAGAGAATTTCGAATAAAATTTTCAGAAGATGTCACACACAAATAAATAACGCGAGCACGTCAGTTATGATGCCGCGTCCATATATTGGAGCATTTGGCCTAACATCTGACTAGAGTTTGTTTTCACAAAAAAAGAACAAACATCTAATTAGAAAAGATGTTTCTAGAAGATATTCTCTGATAAAATTTACACTCTTGCAAGGTATTTTGGTAAGATTTGCAATATTGAAAAACACCTCCCGATAGATGAGGACATAGAGGACTTTTGATCAAATTAAAAGAGGCAAAAAGAAACCATAAAAAAATGGTAAAAGGCGCAAGAGAATGAATCCCCTCAATTTTTTCTCCTTCAATTTTTCTCAATTTTTATATCTTAACCATTGATTTTTTTTTTGGTACAATATCTTAACCATTGATCTACTTCACACTATTTCACATTATCTTAACCATTGATATGCTATAATGGTTAAAATTCCACATTATTTTCTTAAGTTTTTTTTTTTTCCACACGAGAGGATCCATTCTCGAGGTGCAAAGATCTAATAAAAAGTGCATGCTTAATTGCAGTTTTGGTTTCCCTATTTTAAACTTTTTGCAATCTTGATCTCCTTATTTTAAAATTCGACAGTTTTGGTCTCCCCTAACATATATTTTGTCTAAAATATGATGATACAACATGTTATAAATTAACTTTATGAAAAAAATTTCGTACAATTTTATCAATGTTGATATTTTCTCATCATCAAATTATATACCACGTTGTTTAAATCATATCATATCGCCAATTTATGGTTAAAAATTATGATAACGGGACCAAAACTGTCGAATTTTAAAATAAGGGGATCAATTCTACAAAAAGATGAAAATAGGGAACCAAAACCACAAATAAGACAAAAGTTTATATATGATTTTATTCTCGACAATTATAGCAGTTTTTATTTTAATTCCCATAAAAAAAATTATTTTGGTTCAACCTTTCAAACGTTGTTGAAGCTAATATGTTTAAATATTGCTATATAAAAAAAAAGCTTAATAGTTTTTTTGAAGATTTGTTAAAGTAATTATACTTTAAAGAGATTAAGATATCATTATGTTGTCAAAAACAAAAGATATCATTATTGTGTCAAAAAAAAAAATATCATATGATTTATATTTTATAATTCATTATAATTTATATAGTTTCTTAGAATGTGTTTACTAATTATTTCTTATTTAAAAAAATATAATTTAAAGATATATTTTGTAATTTGTAATACAATTTAACTTTATGTATAGAATCATGAACACAAATTTAATTAGAGTCTTCTTAATAAAAAAAAAAAAAATATCTCATATAACTTCTACAATGTACAAACACAAAAGCCTATTTTTTTTTTTTTTTTGTCAAATAGACTAGTAGTTAGAAACTCGATGGATAAGTAGAACGACCGGTATTCGAATTCCAATACTCTACATATATATATGATACAATTTTCTGCCAACTGAGATAAACTCACGAAAAAAAAACTCATCTTATTATTCATTAGAATAACTATTTAGACCCACTATATTTTAAATAGTTGTTAAGGTAATAAATAAAGGAAAATATTAACTAATGTTTCTAGGACATTAGTTAAAGAAATAAAAATAATAAAAACATCTTATAATTTCTATAGTCAATATAAAACTTACTTTTATTAATTCCTTAAATAGTGCTGTAAGATCACTAATTTATATGACCATAAACAAAAAAAATCATAAAAATTTAAAATGATCAGATCTCCACTTAGAGTAGTTCATTTTCTTTCTTTTAATACTCATATTATATATACTGCATCATCTTGCCACTTAGAGCAAATTTTTAACTTTGTGTTGTTGGACTATAGCACAAGTGTTGGATTTGTGCCAAACTAATGTGGTAACACAACTATAGTGGCTGTGCCACTCTATACAGAAACTAGAATAACACCTAAAAAGATTCTAATGTTCTATGTTTTTTTTATAAGCAAAAGTCATCTAGATATCATGAGAAAAATAAATATTCGAATTTTCTATGTACAAATACTATAAATTTACGCAATATTGGATTGGATTATTTAAATTTTAACCTCAGTACTTCCTCTGATATTACATATAAGCAAAAATTATCTTTATAGATTTATTAAAAATTTAAGTATAATGTAACTTGTATAAATTATAGACTATATACATTTCATTTTGAATAAATTTTTTTTTAAAAAAAAAACTTTTGTTTATATATAAAATCAGAGAAGTATTTTATATTTTTAGAAAGTCAAAACTTAAATTATAATTTAAATTGTTTGATTTTGATCTTGATCTAACGGTGTACATATATATTGTGTTTTCGATCACAGACAATTTAAATCCTACTTAGGGCCCGTTTAGCCTGATTTTTTTAAGTCTTAGAAGCTACTTGAAAGTTAAAAGTGAAAATAAGAGCTTTCGAAAAAAAATCTAAAGTTGTTTGATAATTGTTGTTTTTTTTTAGCTCCAAATTAGATGAAACTAAATTTACTAACGATAATAACAAACTTAAAAAAAAGATAATAACATCTAATAATATTGAAATTAAAACAAACTTAAAAAAGGATAATAATAGCGGCGCAGCTTGTTGTCCGTTTACCTTTTATTCAAGTGTAATTATCTTTTATATATATATATATATATTTTTTTTTTTTTTTTGAAATTTTCAAAAAAAAAATAAAAAAAAAATAACGGATAATAATGAAATAAAAATAAACTTAAAAAAAGATAATAAAAATCACTTTTTCCCTAAAAGTAGGTTTCAACCTCTTCTCTTAGAAGCACTTTTTATTCAATTTTGTACATTGAAAAAAAGTTGTTTTTTATGAGTAAGAGCTTTATTAAAAATGTGTTTGCCCAACTTCTCATTCTAAAGACAATAAAAAGTCAGGCCAAACGGGCCCTTACAAGTGTTTTTCTTCTATAAATTGTCTGATCTTACAACTTATTGTCACACACAATTCTAATTTTGTTAACTAAACAAATTAGCTTCCTTTGTTTTCAATTTCATCAAAGTTTCAACTTATGGAGTTTATCTCTAACAAACATTTTTATGTTTTTATCTTTTGTCTTGTGTTTCTTACTCCACTTGTGTGCTCTCAACTTCATTACAACTTCTATATCAAAACTTGTCCAATGCTAAACAAAATTGTTAAAGACAATATATTGTCAGCCATAGCCAATGACTCAAGGATTGCTGCTTCTCTCCTTCGCCTTTATTTTCATGATTGTTTTGTTAACGTAATTATATCATATCCCAATTTTAGTTATTTTTTTATTTTGGTTATTATTTTATCCGCTAATTTTTTTTGAATCAAAGACGATTTTTCATTATTATCGTCACTAATTTAATTTTTTTCTAGTCAAAACGGAAGAAAACGAGTCATATTTAGATTGCTTCTATTTCCCTTATACTAAAATGATGTCACAATTAATAATAACCATTAGATTGTTAAAATTGTAAAAAAGAAAATATCGACCGTGCATCAATATTATTTTCTAATATTTTCCTTTTCGCATTTTTTCTGTGTTACATAGGGGTGTGATGGATCTGTGTTACTGGATGATACAGACACACTAAAAGGGGAGAAAAATGCACTGCCTAATAAAAATTCATTAAGAGGATTTGATGTAATTGATAAAATAAAGTCTGATTTAGAGAATGCTTGTCCATCTACAGTTTCATGTGCTGATATACTTGCTCTAGCAGCCAGAGAAGCTGTGTCTCTAGTAAGAACTTACTGCTTAATTATTTGGACTCCTTAACAAATAACTTAATTATAAAAACTTATGATCTGTGTCTTCTTGAGCATAACTCAGTTGGTATAAATATTACATGTAATATGCAGGGTCGAGATTCGAACCTTGCAACTATTGGATGTCTTTTCTTCCAATATATAATTAATGATTTCAAAATTTCTCTGTTTTTTTTTTCAGAGTAGGGGGCCATTTTGGTTTGTACCTCTTGGTCGTAGAGATGGGACAACAGCAAGTGAGAGTGAGGCAAATAACTTGCCATCACCTTTTGATACTTTAGAAAAAATTACTGCCAAGTTCATTTCCAAGGGTCTTGAAAAGAAGGATGTAGCAGTTCTCTCAGGTATGCCTAGAGAATATATATAACATAAATGATACATTAATAATATGAAAATATGAAAATAATTGTTATAACATAAATGATCCATTAATAATAGTCGGCCTAGTAGAAAAAAAAATTATTTAACAGCAAATACATGAGTGATGCAATAATTTTATTTTGTAACGTCTTCAATAAAATTATATTTTTCAACAAAAATGGATCCTCTCATTTGTTTTTTTCTCGTGTTTCTCATATGTGTCATCAATCTTATCATTGAACATTTTTACTGTCATTTTTTTTTTATTAAAAACTCAATTCACTTTTTATATTTAATGGTGAGCTTGATAACACATGGAAAACACGAGAAAAACAATTGAGAGAATACATTTTGGTCTTTTCAACACTTCTTTTCATTTCTAGTCAAGTCAAAATTTTGAAATCTAAAATTATATTACATGATCGAATTATAAGAATTTGATTGCTTACGTGAAGAGATGTAACAAATTGATTGGCCTAAAGTAATTAATGAGTCTCTCCTAAGATGAATCGTTCTGAAGTACTAAATTTCATTTATGGGAAGCATAAGTTGTTACACCTTCGCGATATGTTTGACTATGTATTCAATTCAATATATAACACAGGTGCACACACCTTTGGCTTTGCTCAATGTGTTACATTCAAGACAAGGCTCTTCAACTTTAATGCCTCTTTCGATTCTGATCCATCACTTGATTCATCACTTCTACAAAATTTGCAAAAACTATGTCCAAATGAAGCTAATTCCGACACCAATTTAGCACCCTTGGATCCTGTCACTACAAACATATTTGATAACACATATTACAAAAATGTTTTGAACAATTCTGCGTTACTTCAATCAGACCAAGCTCTTTTGGGTGACAATACAATTGCTTCCTTGGTTACCAAGTATAGCAAGTGTCCTTTTGAGTTTTTTAGAGACTTTGTGGTTTCTATTGAGAAAATGGGTCGCATTGGTGTTCTTACAGGACAACAGGGTCAAATAAGGAAAAATTGTAGGGTTGTTAACTAATACTATATGATATGTATTTGTATTTTTCTCTTGCTTTGATTTTAAAAAGTTTAGTAGTACTATAGTTGTATGAAGCTGGGCTTGCCTCGAATAATGTTACAAGTGTGTTCGTGTATGGGAAATTTATCGGACAATAAATTGATTAAAATGATAAGAGATTTAAAGTGGTCATAGTTCGAATCTAGCACTAAATGACTGAAAAATTTATACTTATATGGTAACTAAAAAAATATTGTAGACGTAAAATCCTATTAATCCACCAAAAATGTATTGATCCCTCTTAAATGAATTGCAAGCAAACATGATAAAATTACACATATTAAAAAATGTAATTATAGTCGCATTTAGTCAACGAGATTCCAATAAAATTACATTTATTACCTAAATTATCCTCCATAACAAATAATTTGAGTTATTGGAAATATAAAAAGCCAAATTATCTGAATTTTAAATCACATACATAATATTTTACTAACTAAGTTTTTTTTTTTGTAAAATGGTCTGGTGGTTAAAATTTCATACTTTAAAGTTAATAAATAAGAATATCAAGATTCGATCATCGACGATAACTGCATATTACATGCAATGTCCTTAGTAACCAAACTATACTCATGAAACTTCTTTTATATTTATATTCAAAGGAAAATGAGTCAATTATTATAGGATATTATTAACATTCTTTATTTTTCTCTAACCTAATCAATTTTAGGAGGGAGTATATGCAAAACGTGGGATATAATCCATATATCCATATAATATAACCCCACTATTCTTAGTTGGAGTCCAAGTAGGAAACCAAAGATCAAATATATCATCAACTTACGGTGGCTTTCAGTATATTAAGGACATTGGTTGAATCCAATGTAATAGTATATTCTTCCATTCTTAAAATTTCATACAATACCACTTAATTTATGTTTTAAGTGCCCAATCCCTTCACACAAAACGGTGGGGAGATAAAGGAAAATATCAATCATAAATCCAAACAATTACAAAATGGATGGTAGACTATAATTAATGTTTCGGACTAAACTGTGATAAAAGAAAAATCATCAAGATTAAAGAATTTTTTAAAATTGTCATACAATCATAAAATCAACAATAATGTATAGTTCAGTGAATGTTAGAAAAAATAGAGTTGCACATGAAGAGTGCTATAGCATTTTTTTACTTTTAAGTGAGCACCACAACTTATGTCTAATTGCTCAAAAAAAAAAAGAACTTATGTCTAATGCTCTTTGCAATAGTACATGTTATTTTCGTTAAAAAGTCAACTTTTTTTCTTCTTAACTTCCTATTATTAGGAAAAAGAAAAAAGCGTTTTAATAATTTATAATCGACATGTAAAAAATGTCGTTGATCAAATTCAGATGTTTTCATTCAATCCGATCTTACTAAAGTTCATTAAATATTTGAAACCCGATTGACAAATTAAAATCAACTTATTTTAACTAAAACATTACGGTTGAAAGTTTTTAGACAGCACAAAGTTGGTAATGTAGTTTACCACAAAATACCTTGTTCTTAATTTATTATTATGATCTAATCCCCTAATTTGTTTTGGTAACTTTTCTATCATGACATGCACACTCATGTTCCACCATATATAACATATCACATAACATAACACAGTCAAACATGAAACATCATCACCCACTTTCTTCTTTGAAAATTATTCTCCTAGCTAGCTAATCCTAAGAATGCATAAGAATTATCCTCATGAAAGTGCATGGACAAGTAGGAGAAAATAAAACAACACTCTTTCATTAATTAAGTTCCCTTAATTAATTATAAATCATATGTTAACTATATGCATTATATACTCACAAGGGGCTTATTTTAATATTCTCACACTGCATCATTTTGCCACTTAGAGCAGAAATTTTGGACTTGTACCAAACTATAGAGATAAAGACAAATATAGTGGCTTTGCCACTCTTTGTAAAAACTAAGTTAACAAAATAACAAGTGCTTTTTTTTTCATCTATAAATTGTTTCACCTTATAACTCATTGTCACACACAATTCTAATTAACTTTGTCAACACAACTAATTAACATTCCCATATTGTCATCATAATTTGAACTTATGGAGTGTGTCTCTAAAAATCATGCTTTTGTTTTTATGTTTTGTCTTGTGTTTCTTACTCCACTTGTATATTCTCAACTTTATTACAATTTCTATAACAGAACTTGTCCAAACTTGAACAAAATTGTTAAAGATAATATCTTGTCAGCTATAGCCAATGACTCAAGGATTGCTGCTTCTCTCCTTCGCCTTCATTTCCATGATTGTTTTGTTCTTGTAATTAATCTCTCTCAATTTTAGTTTAGTTTTATCTTTTTTATTTATTTACTAGAAAAAATTGAATCAGCGACGAATTTTATAAGTACTGTCGCTAATTTAATTTTTTCTAGTCAAACACTAAAGAAAAGCGAGATTTGAATTAATTACCTTTGTTTGCCTTACTCGGTGTCATAATATATTAAAGAAATTATATGTTGACATCAAAATTTTGATGTCGCGGTATTTTTATTTTAATGTTAAAATAACGTAAATAATTTTATTTTATTTTTCATTTGTGTTACCTAGGGCTGTGATGCATCTGTGCTATTGGATGATACAGACACACTAAAAGGAGAGAAAAATGCATTACCTAATGCAAATTCATTAAGAGGATTTGATGTAATTGACAAAATCAAATCTGATTTAGAGAGTGCTTGTCCATCCACAGTGTCATGTGCTGATATACTGACTCTAGCAGCTAGAGATGCTGTATATCTAGTAAGAACTCACTACTATTTAGTTTAATTATTTGGTGACTATACTTAATTAAATGTGTACCATATGATATAATTATTTGGACTACTTAATTATTTCAGAGTAAAGGGCCATTTTGGTTTGTACCTCTTGGTCGTAGAGATGGTACAACAGCAAGTGAGAGTGAGGCAAATAACTTGCCTTCACCCTTTGAACCTTTACAAAATCTTACTGCTAAGTTCATTTCCAAAGGTCTTGAAAAGAAGGATGTAGCAGTTCTCTCAGGTTTGTTTCCTTCGCAATTACTCCATCCTGTTCTAAATATAAGCAAAAAGTTACTTTTCAGATTCCTTGAATAATGAATGAATTTGGTCTATATTATATGACAGATGTATTCATTACTCAATAATTACTCAATAAATTTGAAAAGTGAATTTTTGCTTGTATTTAAAATCGGATGAAGTATTTGTATATATGAAAATAATAAATGAATCTGGTCTATATTATACGACAGCTTTATAACATATATGACTCATCTCCCTTGATATGAATAATATACACAGGTGCACACACATTTGGCTTTGCTCATTGCTTTACATTCAAGAACAGGCTCTTTGATTTTGGTGGCTCTGGAAAATCTGATCCATCACTTGATTCATCTCTTCTACAAAATTTACAGAAAATATGTCCAAATCAAGCCGATTCCGACACCAATTTGGCTCCATTAGATCCTGTCACTACAAACACATTTGATAACACATATTACAAAAATGTTTTGAGCAACACTGGACTACTTCAATCAGACCAAGCTCTTTTGGGTGACAACATAACTGCTTCATTGGTTACCAACTATAGCAAATGGCCTATTCTGTTTTTCAGAGATTTTGCAGTTTCTGTTGAGAAAATGGGCCGCATTGGTGTTCTTACAGGACAACAGGGTCAAATAAGGAAAAATTGTAGGATTGTTAACTAACATATGATATGATATGTATTTGTATTTTTCTCTTGCTTTGGTTTTAAAAAGTTTAGTACTATAGTTGTATGAAATTGTACCTGCCTTAAATAATGATATTGTATGTTAGAGGGTGTGTTTGTATTTTGGGAATTTATGTGATAAACTAATAATATTGTAGAAGTAAAATCATATTTTCTCCATAAATGATGTATGATGTATCTTGTTCACAAACATGTTTCCATCATTGTTTTTGTTAGTATACTATGTATATACATAGAAAAAAAGAAATATACATTGACAATCGAACAATACCAACCATGTTTTTACCACATCACCTCACTTCGTCTTATTTTCTTGATATGACATGACAAGTTGATAGTTTTTCGTAGGCTAACGTGCCAAAACAAACCTCCAGAGAACAGTTAAATCTCTCCCAAGGAGAAAGTAAATTGTTGTTGTGCATACATTGGAACCAATCGAGCGCATCTCCAGCTATATAACATGAAATGTAAGAAACGATTAGGGGGATCGATAGAATAATGGTTGAAGTATTGGTCTGCATGGAAAATCCATTCTAATGGATGATCAAATGGTTGAAGGATAAGTTTATGGAGTTTAAGCCTTAAGGGTTCTATCTTGGGAATTAGTATGTGTGGATGATGATGATGATGATTCAATATGGATTGTAAGGTTTGGGAATTATTTAGGTAGGATTCGTGGCAGAGATCTTGATTAATTTCGAATTCGTTGAAAGCACCAATTGAAATTCTGGTGGCAAGTGTCAGATGTGTAGCACGATGTGTACACTTTAGGAATCGTACGATGTGTAGCCTAATGTGTCAACATCGTGAACAACTGAACTTGATGAACAAGTAAACAATATAAAGTGCAGGAAACAAAAGAACACGTGAGTTTGTTAACCCAGTTCGGCACTTATAACAAGCCCTATTCTGGAGGATACCAATCCAGGGATGAATCCACTATGGTAGTATCAATTCAAAGCTAAACTCCCCCGTTTACAACTTCTCACTTAATCACTACCCGTGCTAATTCTACCTAGGAACTCCTAGATATGAGAACCTCTGCTCACTCCCCCTCAACCTTACCCAGTAAGGATTTAATAACAAACTCAGTTGGAGACACACTCCTAGACAAGCAAAGCACTCGTACCTAAAGGCTTAGAGTGTTGCACAATCTAACTCCTTGCTTCAAAGCTTTGGAGAAAGACAACTAGAGATTACAACTCTATAAACTCAGTCCTTACTTGTATCAAAACTATGATCCAAGTGAAGGCTCACAAAGAACAAAGAACAACTAAAGAACTAAAACCCTAAGACTCAATTTGTAGACTTAGCTTCTTGATTTCAGTTGATGAATAATTGGTCTTCAGTCTTCCTTTATATAGAACAAGCTTCATGGGCTTTGACGAGTTGGCCTTGATAAATTTTGCCTTGAGATTTATTTGATCATAATCTTTTAATTGTTTGTTTCAAATCTTTTTGATCAAAGTCGGCCAATAAAATAAAACAGAACCATGAAAGATTATCTTGTTCCTTGGCGCGCAAGCTGGCACGATTTAATTTGAAAAACAAATCTTTTTCAAAAGATCGCGTTTAAATAAATAAAAGCGCGTCCAGTAGGGCGTCCAGATGTGAACCCTGATGTGCCACACATCATGCTCCACATCATGGAATCAGGCTTATTTTACCAAATGAAGCCAACACCCTAAAAGGTCTCAACAATCTCCCCCTTTGGCAAATTTTGGGCTAAAATAATCTTTGAGTCACCCAACTAAACTTGGAGAGATGTGCAGACACATCAGAGGCATACAGCAGCGGATCAGAGCCTCACAAATAAAGAGAGAAATAAACTCTCACAAGATAGGAAAATAAATTCCCAAAGACTGAGAAAAATAAATTCTCAGACACATACAAGCATGAGATTCCATGCACACATAAGGGAGGGTAGCAAACCCAGTAATAGTCTACTCCCCTTTGAACTAGAGCACTTTCCATGTACTCCCCCTAAATCTCATATTCCCTATAGGCTTCTTCAGAATGCATGACCTAGAGAGATATAGAGAAGTTTTAAACTTGGCTTCTTAAGAATGCATGACCAAGTTAAAACTCACAGATGTGTCAAACATCACACAAAATAACTTCTACAGGCTTCTTAAGAATGCATCACCATGTAGAAATTAGATAACATCTTCAATTGGACTTCTTAAGAATGCATCACCCAGTTGAAAATGTACAGAAAAGGTCTTCAGAAGAACATGCTTTAGAAAACTAATTCTTCAAAAATTTGTTGATAAAATATTTGAAGAAAAATAAGCATGTATACCAGATGTGTAGTCAGATGTGCCACACATCAGAACTTCAGAAGTTGGAGAAGCTTCAGAAGCTGAGCAGAGCTTCAGAAGCTGAGCAGAGCTTCAGAAGTTGTAGTGCTTCAGAAGCTGAGCAGAGCTTCAGAAGTTGTAGTGCTTCAGAAGCTGAGCAGAGCTTCAGAAGTTGTAGTGCTTCAGAAGCTGAGCAGAGCCTCAGAAGTTGCAGAGCTTCAGAAGTTGAGAAAGTTTCAGAAGTTCAGAAGTTCAGAAGTTGCCCCATGTGGATGAATAGAATTTAACTCTTTTTCTTAATTCTCGTCTCAATTCTCTCGTTCTATTCTCTCTAATTTCTCCCAAAATTATCACATTGTCCCAACACATCACAATTTGCTGCAGTTAAGACTTCAAAGTTGTTCATTTTAATTTTTACTCCCCCTTTTTAGCCATAAATTATGACAAACATACTGAGAGTAAGTAACACACCATAGAATGCAGATAGCATGAGATGTAGAGATGATGGTGCATGAACAGAAAGAGGCACTCAGGCCGTTAATAGTGCAGCAAGTACAGAACAGGCACGCAAAGGTGCATCAGAAATCCAGGGCATAGCCCACAAAATACAAGCAAAAACAAGGAAATACTGAGTACAGGGAAATATTAATGAATTACAATAATTCAAATATCCTGGCTCCCATCAGTTTCCTCAGCTTCAGAGTCATTGGGCTCCTCCTCCTCCAATTCCTCATCCTCAGCCATTGTTTGCTCATCCTCAAGCTCCAGTCCAGCAATGACTGCCTCCAGCTTGGCCTTCTTCTCATCCAGAGCCTTGCAAGTCTCCTTTAAAGCAGCAATCATGTCTGTCCTAGACATAGCATTGTTTGAGCTGGATGTGTCCACATCAGGAGTCACATCAGACTGCTTGAGACTAAAAGAAATAGCAGACTCTCTTCTGCAAGACAAATCATCCTTGCCCAGAACATCAGGTCTCTGGCTCAATATGATTCCACACAGTAGGGAAGGAAAGGCAATGGGTAGTTTGACAGCTAGGGTTTTGGCATGTTTGATAGTCTGATCAAAAATATAAGTACCAAAATCAAAGTTAATTTTGTTACCTACAGTATAGATGAACCTAGCCAAACCTGTAGCCACATCACAGTTGTGTGTGGTAGGCACCCAGTTAGCAGCAGCAATCCTGTTCAGGATGTTGTAGATTGGAGTGAGCTTGCTTGCTTGCAATTTTCCCTTCTTAGGCCAAGTCTTGACCTTTCCAGCTGTGATGGCCTTGATTATGTAGTTGTCATTTGCCTCCATCTCAGCAAAGGGCTCCTCACTTCTGCCCAGATACTTGTTGATAACAGTGGGAGAGAAGTGAATTTCTTTACCTCTCACAAAAACAGTTTGGTATTCCTTGTCCAAAGGATTGTCACAACCAGCAGGGATGTTTACCAAAAACTCTTTGACTACCTTCTCATAGCAGTCACCTAGTCCAGTAACAGTCTTCATCAAGCCAGCACGCTTGATCAACCTCATAACTTCCTTGCACTGCAAGGCTTCAGCACTGAGCTCCCTCTCCAGAGCTAACCTTCTATGAGCAATGTACTTCCATTTACCAGCATGTGCAGGGTTGTGGAAGGAAATCAAATCAACTGGGATGTCAGGAATTCCCTGAGGAATTTTCTTCTTCCCATAGCTCTTCTTCACAGCAGACTCAATGTGAATCACATCAAGCTCCATATTGCGTTCCTCAGCAGATTCTTCCTCAGACTCACTGATGTGAGCTACATCCTGCTCCACATCGTACTCTAAGTCACTTGTAGGTGGCTCTTTTCTTTTCTGAGTCTTCTTCTTTGCAGGTGGAACCACAGCTTTACTAAATCCCTTCTTGGGACCATACATGACTTGCCTCTTAACAGGCTTCTTCTTCTCCTTAGTAGCAGCAGGAGAAATCTCAACAACAGCAGGACCTTTACCACTTCTAGTCCTTCTTGCAATACTCTCCTCAGTAAGCTTCTTCAAGGGGATGTCAGAATTGTAGCCTTCTACATCCACAACAACCTTGTCAGACTGGGTATTATCTTCAGGTTTCTCAACCTCAGCAGGTTGATCTTCTTCAACAAATTCCTGTTCAGGAGAATCAGGAATGACAGCAGGTTTTTCAGCAGCAGCAGTCTCTTCTTCAGCAGGAGACTCTTCTTCACCTTGTGGCAATGATGTGCCAACATCTGCCGCAACATTAGGTTCTTGCAGGGCTTGGAGCACAGAATCAATGATCTTCTGAGTCAAGGGATGTCTTTGACTCTCAGGGATCTTCACAGCAGCCTTCTCAGGGTTAGGGTTTGAAGAACATACACCCATAGATGCTTCAGCATTTGCATCACCAGATTTTGCAGGAAGAGGTTCAACATGCAGACTTTCCATGGTGTGAACCCTCTTTGCTGAGCCAATCTTTGGCTTCTTGCTTTTCTTCTTCTTCTTTTTGGATTTTTCTGTGGAAGTAGAAGGAACAACATCTTCCCCTGCAGCAATGGGGGTTGATTCCCTTCTTGATCGTTTAGACTTCTTCTTCTTTGATCCAGATGGCTTGATCATTGAGACAGGAGTGGCATCGATGATCATGTCACCTTGAATATCTTCTTGATGTGGGGAATTTGGTTTTGGTGATGATGGAGGAGTGTTTGTTTTTGTGGAAGGAGATGTTTTGGTTGCAGTAGACATGATGATGATGATGATTTTGTATGAAGATTTCAAAGAAAATTGCAGAGAGATGAACAGAGGTTTTGAGAGAGATCAAGACAAGTTCTTGGTCGTTTGAGTGTTAGAGAGATGAATGTAGTGATCAATGTGGTAGGCAATAAGAGAAAATCTTGAATAGACGGATTTCTTGAAGTTTTGATCGTGAAATAGCCGTTGGAAATTTTTTTTGTAATGATTGCCTTTGGATTGCGTGCAACTATGGATGGAGGGAAAGAACAGGTAACCGTTGCACGTCTAAATAGCTATTATGGCTATTGATCCTCAAAGAGGCAAATACCAAGTTTGCCCCTTAACACCTCAAACCTATTTGCATCTAAAGCCTTAGTGAAAATATCTGCCAGTTGATTTTCTGTGGCAACATGCTCTAGAGTCACAATATTGTCTTCAACAAGATCTCTAATGAAATGGTGACGTATATCAATGTGCTTTGTCCTACTATGTTGGATAGGATTTTTGGAAATATTTATAGCACTTAGATTGTCACAGTATAATGTGAGCACATCTTGCTGCACATTGTACTCACCCAACATCTGCTTCATCCAAAGTAGCTGAGAGCAACTACTTCCTGCTGCAATATACTCAGCCTCAGCTGTAGAAAGAGAAACACAATTTTGTTTCTTGCTGAACCATGATATAAGGTTGCTTCCCAAAAAGAAACATCCACCAGAAGTGCTCTTCCTATCATCTGCACTTCCTGCCCAGTCAGCATCACAATAACCTAACAATCTTGTGTCTTCACCATGAGAGTAGAGAATTCCATAATCACTTGTACCACTGACATACTTGAGAATCCTTTTGACTTGATTTAGATGACTCATCTTAGGCTCAGCTTGGTACCTTGCACACACACCAACAGCAAAGCTAATATCAGGTCTACTTGCAGTGAGATAAAGTAGACTGCCAATCATGCTTCTGTATAGACTTTGATCAACACTGACACCATGCTCATCTTTAGAAAGTTTGAGATGGGTTGCTGCAGGAGTTCTTTTGTGATTTGCATTCTCCATTCCAAATTTCTTCACAATGTTCTTGGCATACTTGCTTTGAGAGATGAAAATTGTATCTTCCATCTGTTTGACTTGCAGACCAAGAAAGTAGGTAAGTTCACCTACAAGGCTCATCTCAAATTCAGACTGCATCTGATTCACAAACATCTTGACCATTGGATCAGACATTCCTCCAAACACAATGTCATCTACATAGATTTGTGCAATCATGAACTTGCCCTTTTCTTCTCTGACAAACAAGGTTTTGTCTGTTTCTCCTTTTCTATAACCTTGCTGCACAAGAAATTTGGTTAGCCTCTCATACCATGCCCTAGGAGCTTGCTTTAATCCATATAATGCCTTCTTCAATCTGTAGACATGATCTGGATAATTTGGATCAACAAATCCCTTGGGCTGCTCCACATAAACTTCCTCATTCAAGTAGCCATTGAGGAAAGCACTCTTCACATCCATCTGGAATAGCTTGAATTTCAAGATACATGCTACTCCCAGAAGTAACCTTATGGACTCAAGACGTGCCACAGGAGCAAATGTTTCATCAAAGTCTACTCCTTCAATCTGAGAGTAACCTTGAGCCACAAGCCTAGCCTTGTTTCTAGTCACAACACCACTTTCATCAGATTTATTCCTATAAACCCATTTAGTACCAATGATGTTGACTCCTTCAGGTCTAGGAACTAAATCCCACACTTCATTCCTCTTGAACTGGTTCAGCTCCTCTTGCATAGCTTCAATCCAAAACTCATCTGTCAAGGCTTCTTTCACATTCTTTGGTTCTACCTTTGACACAAAACAAGCATTGGATACAACCTCTCTTGACCTTGTCATAACCCCTGACTCAGGATTCCCTATTATGAGTTCTTTTGGATGATTCTTTTGAACTCTAACAGAGGGACCCTTGTTCACTGGAGTCACATCTTCTTGCTGATCAGTCTTCTCAGGAATCTCTATAACTTCAGAGTCTTCAGGCAGGGGGTGAGATGTGTCCACATCAGGATCAACATCAGGTTCATTATCTGAACAGTCATCTATGACAACATTGATGGATTCCATCATAGTTCTTGTTCTGTTGTTGAAGACTCTATAGGCTCTGCTGGTTATGGAATAGCCTAGAAAGATTCCTTCATCACTCTTGGGATCCATCTTCCTCCTTTGCTCTCTGTCAGCTAAGATATAGCACTTGCTACCAAAGACATGGAAGTGTTTGACAGTTGGTTTTCTTCCTTTCCATATCTCATACAGTGTGATTGAGGTACCTTTTCTCAGAGTCACCCTGTTGTGTATATAGCATGCAGTACTCATGGCCTCTGCCCAAAAGTAGTAAGGTAGCTTCTTGGCATGTAGCATAACTCTTGCAGCCTCTTGCAAGGTTCTGTTCTTCCTCTCAACTACACCATTTTGTTGGGGTGTGATTGGTGAGGAGAACTCATGCCCAATTCCTTCATCAGCACAAAACTCAGAGAATCTTGAATTTTCAAACTCTTTCCCATGATCACTTCTGATTCTAACAATGCCACTATCCTTCTCTCTTTGTAGTCTAAGGCATAATTCTTTGAATGCATCAAAAGTGTCAGACTTCTCTCTGATGAAGCTAACCCAAGTGAACCTTGAGAAATCATCTACAACCACAAAAGCATATCTTTTGCCACCAATACTCTCTACCTGCATTGGTCCCATCAAGTCCATATGTAGCAGTTCAAGAACTCTGGATGTCACCTGATGTTGTAACATTGGGTGTGACATCTGAACCTGCTTTCCAACTTGACATTCACCACATATATTGCCTTCAACAATCTTAAGCTTTGGTAGACCTCTAATAGCTTCCTTGGACACAATCTTCTTCATTCCCTTCAGATTCAAATGGCCAAGTCTTTGGTGCCAAAGCTTTACTTCTTCTTCCTGACTTATCAAACATGTAGTGGAGTGAGCTGTTTCATCAGGAATCCATAGATAGCAGTTGTCCCTTGACCTAGATCCTCTCATCAACAATTCTCCTTTGTTAGAAGTGATAAGACACTCATTCTTTGTGAAGTTGACCTTAAGACCTTGATCACATAGTTGGCTTATGCTGATAAGATTAGCCTTCAAACCTTTGACAAGTAGCACATCATCTAGGTCAGGTAAGCCTTTGCTGCAGAGTTTACCACTGCCATTGATTTCACCTTTTGCTCCATCTCCAAAGGTTACAAAGCTTGTTGTATGAGGCTTGATATTAGTGAGAAATTTCTCAACACCAGTCATATGCCTAGAACAACCACTATCAAAATACCAATCATTACTAGAAGATGCTCTAAGAGAAGTGTGAGCAATATGTGCAGTTTCAGAAACTTTAGGCTTCCACATCTTCTTAGGAGTGACCCTTGCTGTTTTGGCTTGCACCTGAGGCTTTTTCTTGGGATACCCATAGAGTTTGTAACAGAAGGGCTTGATGTGACCATTCTTCCCACAGTAGTGGCATCTCCAAGCATTAAACTTCTCTTTGCCAGCAGGTCTCTGATGTGGAGTGTGATGTGTCCACATTCTGCTAGGGTCAGGTTTCTTCTGAGCAGGAACAAACTTAGTATTTGTCTTCTTGCTGTGATGTTTGTTCTTAAATCCTACACCAGATGAGTCACCAGCATGCTTTCCTACTTTCAAAATTTCATCAAGCATGTTGGTTCCAGGATTGAGCATCTTTACAGACTTGGTCATATTTTTCAAGTTGGTTGACAGTAACTTGACTTCACTTTCAAGACTAGCAACTTGACTCTGTAGTTGACCCTTCTCTGTCTCCAGTTGACTGATGATTTCCTTCTGCTCTTCATTGACCTTGTACAGTTCCTCACTCTTGATAAATAGCTTTTTATGGACTGAGGCTAGTTCATCAAAGGTGAGTTCTTCATCATCAGATTCATCATCAGTATTATCCACCCCAGTCATGGCACTAACATGATTAGCAGCAACATTCTCTGAGTCAGTGTCAGAGTCTTCATCAGACCATGATACAGTTAGGCCTTTCTTCTGCTTCTTCAGATATGTGCCACATTCTGATCTTATATGACCAAAGCCTTCACATTCATGACATTGAACACCCTTGTTCTGAGTTGACTTATCATCAGTTTTGGTTTTTGTTGAAGTGTTACCTAGTTTACTGATGTCAGTCTGGATGTTCCTCACATTCCTCCTTGGTCTTCTGTCCACCCTCCTTTGAAGCTTGTTGAATTGTCTTCCCAACATGGCTAAGTCATTTGAGAGGTCATCATCTGATTCATCAGCTTCTTCCTCTTCACCAGCACAAGATACAAAAGCTATGCCTTTTCCTTTCTTCTCAGTTTGCTCACCTAAGTTCATCTCAAAAGTTTGAAGAGAGCTCACAAGTTCTTCAAGTTTCATACTTGGGATATCTTGAGCTTCTTCAATGGCTGTGATTTTCATGTTAAATCTCTTAGGTAAGGACCTAAGCATCTTTCTCACCAGCTTTTCTTCAGACAATTTTTCACCTAGAGCCTCAAAGGAATTGTCTACCTCAAGCAAATTCATGTGAAATTCATGAATTGATTCTTCTTCTTTCATTCTGAGGTTTTCAAACTTAGTGTTGAGAAGTTGGATTCTTGAGCTTTTTACCTTGGCATTGCCTTCATGAGTGGTTCTGAGTACCTCCCAAGCATTCTTTGCAACAGTACACTGCTTGATCAATCTGAACATATTTTTGTCCACTCCATTGAATAAAGCATTCAAAGCTTTGGAGTTTCCAAGTGATGCAGTGTCTTCTGCAGCTGACCAATCTTCCTCTGGCTTGAGTACACCAGTGTCAACACCATTAGCATCCAAGATTTTGGGATGCTCCCAGCCTTTGAGCACAGCTTTCCAAGTTCTGCTGTCAAGTGACTTTAGGAAGGCAATCATCCTTGGCTTCCAGTAGTCATAGTTGGTTCCATCCAGGAGGGGTGGTTTGTTGACCGTTGTTCCATCCTTGTCCATGTTTCCAGAAAGTAACTTCCCTGGAGCTCACCCTCAAACAGGCAGGGTGCCTGCTCTGATGCCAATTGAAATTCTGGTGGCAAGTGTCAGATGTGTAGCACGATGTGTACACTTTAGGAATCGTACGATGTGTAGCCTAATGTGTCAACATCGTGAACAACTGAACTTGATGAACAAGTAAACAATATAAAGTGCAGGAAACAAAAGAACACGTGAGTTTGTTAACCCAGTTCGGCACTTATAACAAGCCCTATTCTGGAGGATACCAATCCAGGGATGAATCCACTATGGTAGTATCAATTCAAAGCTAAACTCCCCCGTTTACAACTTCTCACTTAATCACTACCCGTGCTAATTCTACCTAGGAACTCCTAGATATGAGAACCTCTGCTCACTCCCCCTCAACCTTACCCAGTAAGGATTTAATAACAAACTCAGTTGGAGACACACTCCTAGACAAGCAAAGCACTCGTACCTAAAGGCTTAGAGTGTTGCACAATCTAACTCCTTGCTTCAAAGCTTTGGAGAAAGACAACTAGAGATTACAACTCTATAAACTCAGTCCTTACTTGTATCAAAACTATGATCCAAGTGAAGGCTCACAAAGAACAAAGAACAACTAAAGAACTAAAACCCTAAGACTCAATTTGTAGACTTAGCTTCTTGATTTCAGTTGATGAATAATTGGTCTTCAGTCTTCCTTTATATAGAACAAGCTTCATGGGCTTTGACGAGTTGGCCTTGATAAATTTTGCCTTGAGATTTATTTGATCATAATCTTTTAATTGTTTGTTTCAAATCTTTTTGATCAAAGTCGGCCAATAAAATAAAACAGAACCATGAAAGATTATCTTGTTCCTTGGCGCGCAAGCTGGCACGATTTAATTTGAAAAACAAATCTTTTTCAAAAGATCGCGTTTAAATAAATAAAAGCGCGTCCAGTAGGGCGTCCAGATGTGAACCCTGATGTGCCACACATCATGCTCCACATCATGGAATCAGGCTTATTTTACCAAATGAAGCCAACACCCTAAAAGGTCTCAACACCAATAATAGATAATAATGATCACTTTTGTTTATTTCCCAATCAGAGAATGAATAGGAGTTTCTTAGTGGGTAGGGAAGGCTCGCCGGTATCAATTTTACAATATGCGGACGACACTTTGAGCTGTTGGAGGTTCTGGCGCAAGCTACTATAGTTGATTCGGAGGATAAATGGCGTTGGAGTCCGGGGGTGCATGTGGATGGTTTTTCGGTTAGATCGAAGTATATTTTCCTCGAACAAGGTTGAAGACAAGGTTGTGAGAAATAACCTACGATGTCGATAAATACCATCAAACAGATGATGAAAAGAAGCATAATCAACATATTCATTCAAGTGATGTTGAGGGTTTGAGTAATCAAGAAACTTGGGGAGGTTGGGTGGATGGCGGAACTCGTTGAGATTCGACAAATTTAGCGACCCTTTCATTGAGCAACACATTGTTTAAAATGTACGTATTTTGTTTAAGTCAACTCGTTGAGATTCGACAAATTTAGCAACCTTGACTATATCTATTTTTTTGCAATTTAACATACCACAATGGTATACCTTTTCATTTTTTATGTTCTGGTGCTGCTTTGGTTCTATTTATAATATGTAACATTATTTAAAATGTATTGTTGGCATAGTTGCATCCTATGAAGCCCCGATACTTCAAATATGACGAAGTATCGTGTCCGATACCGATACTCGTCCGATACTTGTATCGGAGAGTATCAGACAATTAAAATTATTTTTTAAAAAAAAATTTACCGATACGTGTCGGATACTTCTCCGATACACGTATCAGAGAAGTATCGGGAAAATAATATTTTTTTTATGATAGAAATGGAGGATATGAACTGATACAATTTGTGTTTCCTCTTAAGTAGTGAATGTTAGAGTATGATGTTTTTTATGGATTGACAATCATGTGTTTTTTGGATGGTACCGATAATGTTTTGTTTTTTGGATAGTAATAATTATCCTTTTTGGATAGTACTTAATTAACTTTAGATATGTAATTGTCACTTGTCTGCTCAGTTTGAATAATTTGAATGTTAATTTATTATCTTTCTCGATTTTGTTATGTTTATATATTGTGTATTTGTATATTTAATTTTAAGTTTATTTTTAAACAACGTATCGCGACCGTATCGTATCGGGAATTTTAAAAAATTTCTTGTATCGCCGTATCGGTATCGTGTCGTATCGGTATCGTGTCACGTATCCGGGCTTCATAGGTTGCATCACTTACTATATAATAAGAAATCATGATCATGGGCAACATGAAAATTTGTTGATCGCAAATTATAAAGCGAACCTCTTGATTATATAGGATAGGGATTATTAACTTTTCTTCTATCTAGTTTATTCGTTTATTTGAATCTTATGAATATGGACATTGTTTAAAATGTATTTTGTTTATCGACAAATTTATGCAAAGTCGTTGACAAAATTATCAGCCAACTCCCAAAAATTATGAATCAATTTTGGTGGAAGAGTGTAAAATAGACTCAGAGCAGTTGAAAACAAAGTGGTAAGAAACAACTTACAGCAAATAACATCAGACAGACGATGGAGAGAAGCATAAGCGAGGTATTCATTCAAATGATGATGAGGGTTTAATAATCAAGAACTTGGGAAGGTTGGGTGGATGGAGGAAATTATCTGTTAAGACTTCTCTCATGATTTCATCCGAGAAAGATTGATTTATCTTGTAGTTGCATGCATCTTCCCCTTCCCCTTCCCTGTTTCCTCCTTCTTCCATTGGCTCTCCCATTGTTTCTCTCTATTTTTTCTATGTGTGGGTTTGTTTGTTTGATGGAGTGTGAGTGAATGAGTGAGCGAGCTGTTATATAGACTAGTCTTAATTTAATTTATTTTATTTTTTACTGTAGTCCTGATTTAATTTATTTGTTGCTTACAAGTTTTGTTATTGTTGCTTGCTTATAATTTCAATATTTACTCTACCCATAGTGTTAAAGTTATGTTTAGAATTTAGATACTCCGATAGATGCTTCAATTGTTTATTTTGTATTAAGCCAACTCGTTGCGATTCGACAAATTTATGCAGACCCTTGAGTTTAGCAACCTTGAGTAAATCTACTGTTTTGCACTTTAACATACCTCAATGTTATACCTTTTCATTTTTTATGTCCCGGTGTTGCTTTAGTTCTATTTATAATATGTAACATTGTTTAAAATGTATTGTTGGCATAACTGCATCGCTTACTATAAGAAATCATGATCAAAGGTAACATGAAAATTTGTTGATCGCAAATTATAAATTGAACCTTCTGATTATATAGAATAGGAATTATTAACTTACGTTCTATCTAGTTTATTCGAATCTTATGAATCTGGACATTAACGTGGCAGAGAATCACCATTCCAAAAATAATGAAAAATGAATGGTTTCGGAAGAATCACTTGTATTTATTTTAGGGTTAAATAGTGGTTACCCCCCTGCAAAGTAGGTCGGTTTTGGAATACCCCTGTAAGTTTTTTTTTTTAAATTCCCCCCTTGCATTGTAGAGATTCTTTGGATTTCTCCCTTAGAGTGCCATCTGGGCAAAGAATCTCCTACGTGGCACATCCACGTGGATTTTTATTAATTTTTAATTATTTTTTTTGCCACGTGGCATTAAAAATTAAAAAAAAAATTGATTGGAAGTGAACAGCAACTTATCCCTCTTCTTCTTCCCCTCCCTCCTCTTCATATCCCTCCCCTTCCTCCAGGTCCTCAACCTCATAAGTGAAAAATTTGATTGGAAGTGAAAAATTGAGCAGCGGTGAAACAAGAACAAATAACCATTACAAATTCGAGCAAAAACAAAACAACAACAATCAATCTCCTTGTTCATAACAAAATCCAGAAATTCGTAACAAACCCCAAAATTATTCTCCTTGTTCACCGCCGCGCCGGATCCCTTTTCTACCCCAAAAATCAAACTTTGTCAATCAAAATTGTTTATTAGCCCTTTTTAAACCCAAATCCGAACCTAAAAATCTCAAAATCTTACCCAAATCGCCGGGATCGGGACGGAAAAGCAACGGTGGGTTCTTGTTATTTGAATCTGATTCTCTCTTCTTCGTCGTTTTATTTCTGTTTGTTGTTGTTGCATGAACGTGTTGTGTTGGCCGATTCTGGGTTTGTGATGTAAGACCCGTAATTCCACGATACCTTTTGTGTGAGGAAAGTAAGTAATGGCTAAGAATATTAGGGTTTTTGGTTAAGTGGTTTTGTGAGTATTGTCGCGATAATAGAATTTTGCTGAGTTGGAGCCTGTTTTGTGCTCGTGCGCTGGAAATGCACCGACTTTTGTTTCTTAGTCTTTATTTATATATGAGAACGTTTCTGTGTCTTCAGAATTTCAAAATTTTACTTTCTCCGTTTTTTAGAAAAATGAGTAGAAAACTGTACCCGCCGTTGGAAAATTTACGGCTTCTGTTTTCCGTCGAATTTTAAATAGAGACTTTATATATCGGCGCGAGTTAGAATCTAGATTCAGAATAGTTGTGGGAGCTTCGGATAAATATTTCAATCGGAGAATCAAGTTTAGCGATAATTTTTAGAAATGGTTTACGGCGAACTTTTATTTCGTAGATTTCCTATTTTTGCGATTTTATCGGTACGCGAAATATGACTCGTTTAAGAGCAAACGCGGGGACTGAGCGATGAAGTCATAAATATCTAGATATTTATGTTAAGTTACTTGGTGACCAAGATTGAGATGGATGGCTAGGATTTAGTCTAGAACTTTTCACTAGTTGATCCAATGGTTCTCATGAAACATGACCATGACTTTTAGGGTGACTTAAGGAGACTTTATGGACTTAGAAAAATCACAATTCATTCACTCCTTCTCTTCTCTTTGCCGTGGCTTTCTTTCTCTTCCAACCTTGAACCAAAAATTTAATTCTTCACCATTTTCTTTGATTTCAAGCTTGTTGGATCATAGGAAAATTGCAAGGATCATCTTCTCTAAGGTAACTAAGCTTCTTTCCTTTCCTTAGCTAGCCAAACTCATAGAGTTTGATGGATTGTTAGATTATGTTCTTGAGAGGATTTTGTGAGAAATTGTTGATGAATGATTTCTCTTGGTTGAAAGTTGTTCATGAGTGATAAACTAGTGTGATTAAGCTTAGTTGTGTTGAGTTCCATGAGTTTATGATCATTTCATGAGAGATTTTAGTTAGGGTTTGATGAAAAATTTTAATTGATCTAGAACATGACTTATTGTTTAGTGTTTGAGTTAATGATGTTGTTTTAAGACTTTTTAGAGAAATGGATGTGTGAAAAATGGTTTGGTTTTGAAAAATAGAAACATATTTTGTGTTCATGAGAAATTGGGGAAAAATATTTTGATTTATGGAGTGTGTTATGAAAATGTTTTGATTGTTCAATTAAATGATTTTGGGAGCTAAATGATTTATGCTATGGTTTTGAAATGGAGAATTTTGGGAACTAGCCATGCTTTGTTTTCTTGGCCGTGGCACAATGTGTGTGTGACCATTTGGCTTTCAAATTTTTAAGACAATGATCATAGGTTTAAATGAATGATCATGGTTTTGAAAAGAATGGTTTAAGTGATTTTTGTTTGAAGATAAAAGCTAGTAACTTGTGATGTTTTGAAGAGTTTTTTATGCTTGTTTTGAAATGGTTTTGGTGTGAGAGATTAATCACTTTTGAGTTGTTTTGAGAAATTAGTAATGATTCAAGTATTTAACAAGGCTTGGTTTTAGAAAATAATATTTTGGTGTGATTTCAAAATCTGGTCGAAATCTTTAAGGGCATTTAGGTCATTTTAAAATTGTTTTTGTGACCTAGAACCTTGACCATTTGATCCGTCTTTTCGAGACGAAGATTTTGGCGTATGGCTCGTCTCGATTGGATAAAGAATGAGCGAGTTATGGCCATTTTATTTGAGAAGAAAAACTTGTAACTTGTGATGCAAGTAAACTTTTATTTTTGTGAAAATTTTTGAAGAGCTCATGGGTTGTTTTCAAATTGTTTTATTGTGTGTAATTGATTGCCTTTTAGTTAGGAATCAAAGTGTTTCATAAATTGTTTTGAAACGAAAATATTTTCGCGTAGCGAGAAATAGTGCATTTAACTTCGTGAATTTTAATCACTATGGGGAGAACTCGTAATCACTATCCGAGAGTGTTAGAAAGTACCTTAGACCCCTCTAGATTTTTGGGTTTTGGTTTCGTTTCAATAGAATACGGTGAGAGTATTTTATTGATGTTACGCTGCTTATATTTTAGGTAGCGCGAATTGTAGAGTTGTACGAGAAAAGTTAGTGGAAGCTTGCCGAGGTAAGGGCACCTTTATTTCCGTCTTATATCTGTATAATATGTTTGTATGCTTGGTACTGTGGTGTGTTTGAGTGCTTGGCATGTATGTGTGTTGTATTCTCGGGATGAGAAATTGTTTACAATACGTGCGTTGACTACATATGATTGGAAATATATGTATGTTGTTGTGAATTTCATATGTATTAATAATATGAAATGTTGATGCATGTACTTGATTGAAGATCTCGTTGTGCATGATGTTTGTTGTCTTACATATGATTTTGTTAGAAATATATGTATTGACATGTGGTTGAGAATTACATATGCATGATTGGTATGTAATTGAATGCATCGGCATAGATAAGTTGTATCGTATGCTCATGCATTCATGGTAGTGGTTAGAAGACCACCGGGTGCGATTAGAAGATCCACCTTGAATCCTGCGGGATTTTATTGAGTACAATACGTGATTAGAAGATCACGGGGTTTGATTAGAAGATCCACCATAATCCTTCGGTTAGAAGATCGTCGAGATTGTATTGATTTTTAGTGATTAGAAGATCACGACTCTCTGCGGAGAGGTTAAATTCCGGAATTCATGCATGTGGCAGCCAGTGATTGGTGCCACGATCATTGTAGAGTCTGCATTGATAGGCTGTGTGTGCATTTAATTATATTATGCACGAAATGTGAAATTGCTAAGTGTTTACTCGCTTTTTCCATATTCGTTATTTGTATTATGTGTTACTTGTGGTGACCCTTACAATGAAACATGAACGGGTTACCCCCACCTAGACGATGGATTCCTGTCCGAGACCGTGGGTCGTGAGGACGACGGTGGCTTCTTGAGCCCTTAGTGATCGAGTGGCATGGCGGATCATATTAGATTGTGTGCCAGTGTGTCCTGTACATCGTGCCTCTGGTTAGGCGTAGTATTCTGACTCTTTTTGATAATTGTATCTGAAAACTTATACTTGTGGTTTAGACGGTTGTCTTTTAGTACTGTAAATATTCAGCTACACATTTTGCTTCTCGAAAGCACTTTTATGTATGATTAGTACTATGCGGATGTTTGGGATGTACTAATATATAATTAGTCCATTTGTATGATTAATGCCGGCTCATCACATGTTTTATGCGCGCTCTATTTTGTTTTAAAAAAAAATGCCCCTTTTTGGTCTTTGAAAATCGGGGTGTTACATTGTGGTATCAGAGCCTGGTTTTAGATCATCAAAGGGAAAGTGTGTCGTAGAGTGGTTAGTCCAAAGTCAGTCAGAATATAGCTAGAGTTGTGTTAGTTCTAGCGATCGGTTTTTGTTGTGTTGTGGGGTATGTGGTTATTTGTCTTGAGTCTAGCATGGGATATGCTCAGGCACTGGACTGTTTCTTACTGAAGTACTTTTGGGAGTGATGCCTCGGTAAGTAGAATAGTTAAAACCCCCGAGCATTGGTCGAATTTAGTCGACAAGTGTCTCTGAATTCCTTAGACGGAGTGGTCCGAGGAGGATGGACTTGAGGCGAATAAGAACTACAAGGGATTCTTGGTATTAATATAATGAATTGGAAGTGACATTGGTCGTTGTAACTCGGATGTGCTGAGTATGGACGAGTGGGCGTCATACTGATAAAGGATTGCGAGTAAGGATCGGATTGAGATGACCTTTCGGAGAAGATATTGGATATCCGTCTGATGAGTTAGGGCAAGACTCGATGAAGTCATTCGTTTCTCAAAAGGATGCAGCCACTGTGGAAGGGTAGAGCATGTAGAGATGTCAGTTGGATTTATTTACGATGATTGGATAATCATTGGGACGACTCATATCGGAAGTAAAGTGTGTTGCGCGTCAAGAGTGAGCGAACCTGGTGGTGTTACACGATGGTTATACGAACGACGGGTTCCTTAAGGTTTAAAGTTAAGTTGTGTGAGTTATATTAGAGTATGAAATACAATTATTACGGACATATATCACGTCGATAAGTGACAACATATATGTAGTTCAGAAGATAGTAAGTATAGATATCGATGTGAGATAAAACTACGGGTGATTGATTGTTGGTTAAAGATGGATTTGGAGAGATATTTAGGAAAGAACGAGGAGTTCAACCTTGGAAAGTGAGTTGTATGTCAATGATAGGTGATACTAGAGGTGTATAGTATGGAAATACCTAGAGAATTGTAGTAGTGTAAGCTAGAATTGTTAATCATTGACAGGAAAATCCTAAGAGAAAGTAAACATATTAAGAAATTCTTGGGGATTAGTCAAGACTAATTGAGTAGTTTGAGGGGATTAGTCAAGAATTGAGTAGAGACCCTGCATGGATAAACATTAAGTTAACGATTTCGATCGTCCAAGATGGTTGAATGACCAAGTAGTACCTTGATATTATGATATCATAAGAGTTGAGGTAGATAAGTTTTAAATAATTCAAGTTATGGACGAGAATTTTGGATATTTTCTAAAAATATCATGTTATGAGTAGATAAGGGTTCATTAGTGAGACTATTAAGACAATGAGAGTTGATAGTTGGGAGGACATTTTGTTAATGTTAAGATATAATGGAGGAATTTAGATGTTATAATAGGTATTTTATGTTCTCGAGGATTAGATTCAAGAGTTTGATTTGGTTATCGAACGTACTAAGGAGGAAATCATGGCGAAGGGTTGTGATTTGGTAGCTGGTCTTGAGAAGTCAAGCATTAAGGTTTGAGATAAGTGTTTAATGGCTTGATGGATGCGTAAGAAGAGTCGATTGGTAGGTGAATTATAGTAACCTTAAGATGATAAGTTTAGAAATAGCTATCTGTAAAGAGACGATCATTAGAAAATGTTAGAAGTGAATAAGTAACTGATGAGCGTATAGTTGAAAAAGCATGGTTAGCAAGAACTTGAGATTTAGGGATTGATTCCCGGTGGGAACATACTTTATAACCTTAGATAGTTATGATGATTAGGTATTTTGGTTTAATGAAGAAGAGTATGCTTGTTATGATACAAAATTATATGGAACGATAGTGTTTGGAATCAACAAGATGGAGGTCTTGGTTGTTTGGAAACCAACTCTAGGCGGTTGTTGAACTGGGAAGTTGCAAATTACTAGAGCGTTGAGGAGGACCTAATTAGAGTTTATAGAATTTATAACGCCGATAAGATAGTCACAAAAGGAAGGGTTAACGTTGTACGTTAGCAAAGAAGTGAGAAGGTAATACGAGTTGTAAGGGGAGGCCGACAACCTCATTTGTTAACTTGGAAAGTTGAAAGGAACTATAAGAAGAACTACAGTGATGTTACTCGTGAGAAGTTAAGGTTGAGTTAAGAACCATGTGAGGAGTGTATGTCAATGAAAGTGGAGCTAGGGCATAGTTGGATGAAAGCACGAAAGAATAGAGATAAAGGAAGGAAATTAAAAATTGGAAAAGAGGGTACAGTCAGAATAAGGACGGTGAAATTATTAAGTGGAAAAGCATGTTGAAGAATTCCACATGAGACTGTTGAAGTGTAGGCGAGGTTAAGTACCCAATTTCATTATTGGAGGATGAAATGAAGGGAAAACGTTAGTCGTTTGAATGACTTGTTAAGAACAAGTAATGAAAAAGCACATGTGAATATAGATTATGACAATTAAGGATACCCGGAAGGGATTACATCTCACATAATTTGGAAAATTATGATTGTGCGTGTATATAAGGATTTGAAAGCATCACCTGAATGGATGTCATGGTGGGGTGTGTGTCGTATGTAGAAATGAAAAGGGTAAGCACTTGTCTGGTGGAAAATTTGGTGGAGACTAGCAGAGCTTCGATTCATTGTAGTAATTACGATGAAGACAGACGTAGCTAAATGGAAATTTGTATCGAGTGAGTAAAGGACTTCGGATATTGTCATCATGGACAGTTGAACAATAGTGATGTGGGGAGTACCTTAAGATATATTCTGGAGGTAGGTATTTTGACATGAGAGGTGATGTCGGAGTAATTAAGAATGGCCAGGGTGACAAGCTCTTTTGAGTAGAAGAGGATTTAATGGTAAAAGGAAAGAAACTCAAGAGAGTTTAGAAATAGAACGAGAATACGATTTAAAATGGTTTGTGCCAATGAGGGCAGTCAACGAGGATAAACGTTTTGTGCTAAGACTAGCAAGTATACGCTAAGTATTAAATTGGAAAATAATATGGACGGCCGAGAGATTGAATTTTGGGAATTTGATATTTGTATAAAAGGAGTCACAGTGAAGTAGATGATATCGTCTTGCATGCGCCAAGAAAATTTGAGGAGTTGTAATCACCAACCGGATGTTGGGATGATGTCATTAAGCTTATGGTTAGAATGAGATTTGAAAGTGAAAGTGTACAATTCAACACAGTTATGAGATTGAAGGAAAATAATTAAGGACTTATGGATATTGGTGAAGTTGTGAAGTTCTTCTATGAAGATGACAACTTTTTCGAAGTGTAATGGTTTGGGTAGCACTGGTTGTGTTGCCATTGTACTTACTGTTGGATGATACTGTACAGATGTTTAGTGAGTGGAAGCATGAGAGTTTAAGTAATTTGTTTGAGCGTTGAGTCTCGTTGACTTGATCGTAGTAAGAAATTGAGGAAAACGTTAAGAAAACCTCGAAGGGAATGTTGGACCCTTGTGCCTCGGATGATGTTGAGCATAAGTGGAAAGGCGCATTATTAAAGTTAGGTAAAGATGGTCTAAGCCATCATCATGATTGTCGGCTATCTATTGACAAATTAAGGAACTGATCACCCTTAATCTCTTGTTAATAATAGACGGAATTGTGTTGATTGGAATCGACTCGTTTTGCTAGCTTTGGTAGTGTGTAGAAAGTTTTTGGTGTTTCTTTTTGGTGGGTAGCCAGTCACCACTTCGCGTGAACTTATTGGAAACGGCTATGTCGCGGAGGCGAAAAAGGTGACCTTGAAAATTTGTCGTGTTGACCTAGGATCTTTGAGAATTAGAGTTGTGAACCTTCGTAGTGAGGTTAGATTTTGAGTGGTGAACTCGTGGTGTGATGTCTAGCTTGTGTCTAGAGTTAGAAACCAGTGTGTCTATGTAGAAAGTTACGATATGCAGGGTTGTGCTAGTGTGTTGGTGATAGCATCTGTGTGGCATCACCTGGTGTTAGCGTTTGTATGGTTACACCTAATCCGATGGGATTTTCTTGTGTTAGTGATAGTACTAACTAGTTGAGTTGTTACTCTTACTTTTAGTTTCGAGGACGAAACTTCTTTTTGGAGGGTAGTAATGTAAGACCCGTAATTCCACGATACCTTTTGTGTGAGGAAAGTAAGTAATGGCTAAGAATATTAGGGTTTTTGGTTAAGTGGTTTTGTGAGTATTGTCGCGATAATAGAATTTTGCTGAGTTGGAGCCTGTTTTGTGCTCGTGCGCTGGAAATGCACCGACTTTTGTTTCTTAGTCTTTATTTATATATGAGAACGTTTCTGTGTCTTCAGAATTTCAAAATTTTACTTTCTCCGTTTTTTAGAAAAATGAGTAGAAAACTGTACCCGCCGTTGGAAAATTTACGGCTTCTGTTTTCCGTCGAATTTTAAATAGAGACTTTATATATCGGCGCGAGTTAGAATCTAGATTCAGAATAGTTGTGGGAGCTTCGGATAAATATTTCAGTCGGAGAATCAAGTTTAGCGATAATTTTTAGAAATGGTTTACGGCGAACTTTTATTTCGTAGATTTCCTATTTTTGCGATTTTATCGGTACGCGAAATATGACTCGTTTAAGAGCAAACGCGGGGACTGAGCGATGAAGTCATAAATATCTAGATATTTATGTTAAGTTACTTGGTGACCAAGATTGAGATGGATGGCTAGGATTTAGTCTAGAACTTTTCACTAGTTGATCCAATGGTTCTCATGAAACATGACCATGACTTTTAGGGTGACTTAAGGAGACTTTATGGACTTAGAAAAATCACAATTCATTCACTCCTTCTCTTCTCTTTGCCGTGGCTTTCTTTCTCTTCCAACCTTGAACCAAAAATTTAATTCTTCACCGTTTTCTTTGATTTCAAGCTTGTTGGATCATAGGAAAATTGCAAGGATCATCTTCTCTAAGGTAACTAAGCTTCTTTCCTTTCCTTAGCTAGCCAAACTCATAGAGTTTGATGGATTGTTAGATTATGTTCTTGAGAGGATTTTGTGAGAAATTGTTGATGAATGATTTCTCTTGGTTGAAAGTTGTTCATGAGTGATAAACTAGTGTGATTAAGCTTAGTTGTGTTGAGTTCCATGAGTTTATGATCATTTCATGAGAGATTTTAGTTAGGGTTTGATGAAAAATTTTAATTGATCTAGAACATGACTTATTGTTTAGTGTTTGAGTTAATGATGTTGTTTTAAGACTTTTTAGAGAAATGGATGTGTGAAAAATGGTTTGGTTTTGAAAAATAGAAACATATTTTGTGTTCATGAGAAATTGGGGAAAAATATTTTGATTTATGGAGTGTGTTATGAAAATGTTTTGATTGTTCAATTAAATGATTTTGGGAGCTAAATGATTTATGCTATGGTTTTGAAATGGAGAATTTTGGGAACTAGCCATGCTTTGTTTTCTTGGCCGTGGCACAATGTGTTGTGACCATTTGGCTTTCAAATTTTTAAGACAATGATCATAGGTTTAAATGAATGATCATGGTTTTGAAAAGAATGGTTTAAGTGATTTTTGTTTGAAGATAAAAGCTAGTAACTTGTGATGTTTTGAAGAGTTTTTTATGCTTGTTTTGAAATGGTTTTGGTGTGAGAGATTAATCACTTTTGAGTTGTTTTGAGAAATTAGTAATGATTCAAGTATTTAACAAGGCTTGGTTTTAGAAAATAATATTTTGGTGTGATTTCAAAATCTGGTCGAAATCTTTAAGGGCATTTAGGTCATTTTAAAATTGTTTTTGTGACCTAGAACCTTGACCATTTGATCCGTCTTTTCGAGACGAAGATTTTGGCGTATGGCTCGTCTCGATTGGATAAAGAATGAGCGAGTTATGGCCATTTTATTTGAGAAGAAAAACTTGTAACTTGTGATGCAAGTAAACTTTTATTTTTGTGAAAATTTTTGAAGAGCTCATGGGTTGTTTTCAAATTGTTTTATTGTGTGTAATTGATTGCCTTTTAGTTAGGAATCAAAGTGTTTCATAAATTGTTTTGAAACGAAAATATTTTCGCGTAGCGAGAAATAGTGCATTTAACTTCGTGAATTTTAATCACTATGGGGAGAACTCGTAATCACTATCCGAGAGTGTTAGAAAGTACCTTAGACCCCTCTAGATTTTTGGGTTTTGGTTTCGTTTCAATAGAATACGGTGAGAGTATTTTATTGATGTTACGCTGCTTATATTTTAGGTAGCGCGAATTGTAGAGTTGTACGAGAAAAGTTAGTGGAAGCTTGCCGAGGTAAGGGCACCTTTATTTCCGTCTTATATCTGTATAATATGTTTGTATGCTTGGTACTGTGGTGTGTTTGAGTGCTTGGCATGTATGTGTGTTGTATTCTCGGGATGAGAAATTGTTTACAATACGTGCGTTGACTACATATGATTGGAAATATATGTATGTTGTTGTGAATTTCATATGTATTAATAATATGAAATGTTGATGCATGTACTTGATTGAAGATCTCGTTGTGCATGATGTTTGTTGTCTTACATATGATTTTGTTAGAAATATATGTATTGACATGTGGTTGAGAATTACATATGCATGATTGGTATGTAATTGAATGCATCGGCATAGATAAGTTGTATCGTATGCTCATGCATTCATGGTAGTGGTTAGAAGACCACCGGGTGCGATTAGAAGATCCACCTTGAATCCTGCGGGATTTTATTGAGTACAATACGTGATTAGAAGATCACGGGGTTTGATTAGAAGATCCACCCTAATCCTTCGGTTAGAAGATCGTCGAGATTGTATTGATTTTTATTGATTAGAAGATCACGACTCTCTGCGGAGAGGTTAAATTCCGGAATTCATGCATGTGGCAGCCAGTGATTGGTGCCACGATCATTGTAGAGTCTGCATTGATAAGCTGTGTGTGCATTTAATTATATTATGCACGAAATGTGAAATTGCTAAGTGTTTACTCGCTTTTTCCATATTCGTTATTTGTATTATGTGTTACTTGTGGTGACCCTTACAATTAAACATGAACGGGTTACCCCCACCTAGACGATGGATTTCTGTCCGAGACCGTGGGTCGTGAGGACGACGGTGGCTTCTTGAGCCCTTAGTGATCGAGTGGCATGGCGGATCATATTAGATTGTGTGCCAGTGTGTCCTGTACATCGTGCCTCTGGTTAGGCGTAGTATTCTGACTCTTTTGGATAATTGTATCTGAAAACTTATACTTGTGGTTTAGACGGTTGTCTTTTTGTACTGTAAATATTCAGCTACACATTTTGCTTCTCGAAAGCACTTTTATGTATGATTAGTACTATGCGGATGTTTGGGATGTACTAATATATAATTAGTCCATTTGTATGATTAATGCCGGCTCATCACATGTTTTATGCGCGCTCTATTTTGTTTAAAAAAAAAAAATGCCCCTTTTTGGTCTTTGAAAATCGGGGTGTTACATGTGAGTTGTGTGAAATTTGAGTTTTGTGTGATGTTGATCGTTGGAATGGTTATGGAAGAAGAAAAATATAGTTTTGTGATTACAGTGCTAGTGCTTTAGATTTTTCAATTGGAATTTCATTTTTGATTTTGGTTGTTGTGTCATTGTGAATGGTTGTTATGTCATCTGTGATTACAGTTCTGTCATTGTTGTGTAATGTGAAGAGTACAACAACAATTGGTGTGTTCTGGTGTTTGTTCAGCAGTTTCGGGCCTCTCCTTTTAGTGCCTCTATCTCTACCTATTGTTCCTGTTCTTGTACTTGTTGTTATTAGTTAAGCTTAGCCCTTTCAAAAAATTGTTTATGTGGGTTTTGAGTTTTGAGAAGAAGAATATAATGTGGGTCTAGGTATTGAGAAGAACTTGAATGAATTTTGAGAAGATGAACAATTAATTTTGTTTCATTGAAATTTTTGTTTATTTATTTTTTATTTATTTATTTATTTCTGATTTCTTTGTTTTCTTTATTTGTTATTTAAAAATTATTAAAAATTAATAAAGAAAAACAAAGAAATAAAAAAAAAGTGTTTTTATTTTTATTTTTCTTTTTTTTTAAATTTTTAATGCCACGTGGCAAAAAATAATTAAAAATTAAAAAAAAGTCCATGTGGAGGTGCCACTTAGGCAAAACATGGAGCTTCTTTGCCCAGATGGCACTCTAAGGGGGAAATCCAAAGAATATCTACAATGCAAGGGGGGGTTTTTTAAAAAAAAACTTACAGGGGGGTATTCCAAAACCGACCTACTTTGCAGGGGGTAATCACTATTTAACCCTTTATTTTAAATGTTTAGATGAGTAATTTTAAGCCTTGGAGACTAAAACATATTTACTTTATATTAGTGTTGAATATGTCTTCAATTTTATTTGTTCTTCTACTATTTAGGTTTTATATTTGTGTTATAATTTTCTTGTATTGTTTCCTTAAACTTCGATTTAGTGGCCACACTGCTACCCGTTGTATCACTATAGCATTTTGGGGATCATCCACCACTTGTCATGGACTGCACAGACACAATGAAAATGTTAGTTATATTGGTTGTTAAACTCTCGAGTTAACTCATACAACCACACCAGTTTAAGGGTCTGTTTGGCTTAATTTATTTTTGAGTTTATGTAAACAGCTTATGTAATTTTTATGTATTATTATAAGTTTGTCAATGTAGTTTAGGATAAAATAACTTATAAAAATTCAATTTTCACTAGTTTGAACTTATAAAATAACATAAAATCTAATTTATATTAAATAAGCTGTTTGTATAAATTCAAAAATAAGGTAGGTCAAACGGACCCTAAAACTCTAGGTATTTAAGAGTTAACTCGCTTACAACATTTGTTCTATGTAAAGTTGGGTAGAGCCACATCGGAATCATGTAGGCACACATATAATTTCGAGTTTGAGGACAATTGAATGAGCCTACACGGGTCCGGTTATCCTGCATAAGGAATGTTTATGCACCGTACATAAACTTTCCATTTGCACCCCTCTCATTTCGTTATACACTCCACCCCCACCCAAGTAGGAAATTTCTGCGTTGAACTAACTCTAATGTTGCTTCTTCTTCCTCGCTCTCCTCCCTCTTCCTCCTCCGATACACTCTCTCTCTGGTTTTCGTAACTTTGATTTCCAATTTCGTGTATGATTTCAAATCAAAACCTAAAATTGCGCATGTGATTTAACAGGGAAGCATGGTCATCGTCATCATCACGGAGATAATCATCATCATCACCATTCAATCGAAACCAACAACAAAAAAGAAAACAAAACAGGTTCGAATTTATTTTTATCATGTGTAATTTAGTTTTTTTCATATCTAATTTGTTTATGTTGTTAGTTGGAAATAGTTTTGTTGTTGAGTTTGGAAAGTAATTGAATCTGTATAACCCTAATTGACTGTTTTGTACAAATTTCATATGGAACCTCACGAAAGGTGATTTTCCTTTCTTCAGGGACCTTTCATACAATAATTTGTCGGGGGATCTACCTAGATCATTTGGTTCCTTGACAAACCTTGCTGGATTGTAAATTTTTTCCTTCTTATGCCTTATTTTCTCTAAACTTGATTTATGTATCGTCACATATTTAATCTTCAAAGGAAGAACTTTTCTTTATAGGGGTATGTTGGTTGATATGAAAATTGGCACTTATTTGCAGGTTCTTGCAGAATAACAGATTCACTGGATCAGTCACCTACTTGGTCGAACTTCCACTTACAGATTTGTAGGATTATCTCTAACATTTTCCCAATATACATTTACTGTTCTACTATTTGCTTATTTGTCTGTGTTGCCAGGAACATTCAAGATAATCTGTTTAGTGGCCATCAAGAACTATGCTCCTCCCAAAGTAAGTGAGCACAAGCATAAGAAGAAACAGTTAGGTCCTGGAGCAAAATCATGCATCTAATTTCATCTCTGAATTTGTTTATGTTGTTAGTTGGAAATGGTTTTGTTGTTGAGTTTGGAAAGTAATTGAATTTGTATAACCCTAATTGAATTGAAGAAAATCAACTGAAAAAAATAATTTAAAAATTCTATATGTTAGCTGGAAATGGTTTTGCTGATTTTGTTCAATGTATGTGTGTGATAAATTTTGCTGTGGATTGGTTTCAGTTTAAATATTTTTATAAATTATGTCTTCTAAAAACTAGTGCCATATTTGATTGAGTACATGAAACTGGATATTTAGAAAAATGAAACGCGTGCCATATTTGATTTAGTAGTTTCAATATTTATTACACAATGATTTTAAGTTAAATTCCATGTCTCAGGTTTGTAATATTAGCCTGTAAAAGACCTTATAAGTTTAAAAGAATGAACTATGACAATTTGAGTCTTGGTTAGCGATGAAATACAAGTTTGTTTCCTAAAAATCATACCAAAACCATTTAGCTGGTAGAATAGTTTCAGATAGTTGATGTTTATTTGTTGCTTCCTAAACCATTTAGCTGGTAGAATGGTTTCAGACAGTTGTACTCTGAAACCATTTTGCTGGTAGAATGGTTTCAGACAGTTGATGCTTAATTGTTGTTTCTTAAACCATTTAGCTGGTAGAATGGTTTCAGAGAGTTGTACGCTGAAACCATTTTACTGGTAGAATGGTTTCAGATAGTTGATACTTAATTGCTGCTTCGATGCTTAATTGTTGCTTCCTAAACCGTTTAGCTGGTAGAATGATTTAAGAGAGTTGTACTCTGTACCCATTTTGCTGGTAGAATGGTTTCAGATAGTTGATGCTTAATTGTTGCTTCCTAAACCATTTAGCTGGTAGAAAAGTTTCAGAGAGTACTCATACTTGGCCAAAACGCAGTAGAAATATACTTTGATTCTTCATCTAACACTGATGATGATGGAAATTATAATGTTGGTGATAGTGATGATGAATCAATTCAGATTTTGGATGAAAAGGACAATGTTGATCATATCGATGATGAATCAATTGAGATTTTGGATGAAGGCTTAATCGAAAGAAGAGTAGACAAAGGTCACCATTAGTTTCTCCTCGACCACATAAAAAAGTTAGAGGTATGTATAATGTATGGATCACATTATTAGAGAAAAAATATTCAAAATGATACTAGTTTCCTCTCTTTATTTTACATATATGCAGGTGAGAATAAGAAAATTAGTCAAAGAACAGCTTCATCAATGAATTGGCCAAAGGGAGCTAAAGCTCAGGAAGTAGCAAAGATTATGGATCTCAGAATTGGAATATGTTCAGCAATATTAACAGATCTCAACAATTCCAAAGGACAATATGTGCAGAAGGAAGCAACATTATAATATAAGGAAATGCTTAGAAATATAGCAGATGCAACATGATAGTTGTTAGGATTGTGATTTGAAGAGTGCATGATAGTTTCTCTATCATGTTTGTTGTTTTGTTAGCTTCTACCATGCAACTGTTGATTTGGTGGTTTAAATTATGAATTATGAAGGTCATAATTGTAATAACTACTTAGTTTCTATTACTTGATGGTTTGATGAACTATTAGAAGACATGTTTATGATTCAATTAGATTCGCACATGCATATCAGTTTTCTCGATATTTGTATACTAAATTCTAATTTTATGGTGAAAATTGCGAATTATTGATTCTCATGTACCGTCTTTTCTTTTCAAATGCTAATGCACTGATGCATAGACATAAAATAAATATTCATACTTAATTTAACATAAATATTATAACTGAAACCATTAGTGTGGCTTAATGGTTTCATTAATTTTGTATCTGAAATCAAAGTATCCCTCTTATGGTTTCCAATAAAATATTCATATTTAATTTAACATGAATATTATAATTGAAACCATAAGTGTGGCTTAATGGTTTAACTATTTTTGTATCTGAAACCAAAATAGACCTCTTATGATTTCCAATAAAATATTCATATTTTATTCAAAATAAATATTATAACTGAAACCATAAGTGTGACTTAATGGTTTCACTAGTTTTGTATCTAAAACCAAAGTAGTCCTCTTATGGTTTCCAATAAAATATTAATATTTTATTCAAAATAAATATTATAAATGAAACCATAAGTGTGGCTTAATGGTTTCACTACTGTTGTAAGTGAAACCAAAGTAGATCTCTTATGATTTCCAATAAAATATTCATATTTTATTCAAAATAATTGTGCAAACCATAAGTTTGCTTCTCATATGGTTTCCAAAATAATTGTGTTAATTATATAAATTGAAATGTGTTATAAAAACCTCAAACAAATACAAAATAACTAATACCGTTAACCATCACAACAAATAAATAAAAATAACTAATTTTTTAAACTGCAAATTCAAATGATCATTAATTAACGGTGATTCGTGAAGTCATAAACAAAGATGACCATATAGGCCCTAACATAACCCAAACATATTTAACAGAAAACATGCATAAGGCATGTTAAGGTAGAGAAAAACATATTACAACCTGATATGGATAAGCATCGGGTACAAACAAGAAAAATTCAGTGGCCAAACAAACAGCTCCCAGAAACGTGTAACAATAGCAGGAAAAGAAAAATAGCAGAACCAGCAAAGAAGCAGCAACACACACCACTTGATAATCATCTTCTCATGTAGTCATGTGGACTCCATAACCATTCATACAAAAGGCATGGACCTTTTGCCAATCTCCTAACAAACCATTGCCATGACATAGACTTAATTTGTTCAAGGAGCTCTACAACATTGAAGATACCATTGTTAAAAACACAATTGTTTCTAACCTTCCGCAACATCCACACATTTGCCATCCAAATCAATGTCATGACTGCCTTCTCTTTCTTATTGACCACACAACTAATCCACATAGCAAACGAAGTAGCGAGGTTAGGAGGGATAATCACATTAAAACCCAACCACCTTGAGAGATCATAGCAAACTTTCGCCGCACCATCACAATGGAGAAAAAGGTGTACAGCTGATTCATTCATCCTACCACATACCACACAGACCTGCTGATTGGCCTGAAGCATTCTTCGCTTTACTAAATTATCCTTTGTCGGGATACGATTTAGTAACATTTGCCACACAAAAGCTTGAACCTTCGAGGGGGCTGCACCTTTCCATAACCTTCAAGTTAGAATTAATTATGGAGGAAAAACCGATTCTACTACAAACAAGGAGTCAACTTGGCGCCTGTTTGTAACCATGTTAAAAATACAACTAACGCACGAATATGTCAAAGTTTGAATTTGTAGCTTTACAAGACTTATGTAGCATCGACACTTAACATTGAAGATCTCGCTAGTGTCTGACCCGAAATAAACACATGTGGTTTACATTCAATTATTCAATTTCCTCAAATCATAATAGAACTTCTCAGTGCCGTGTCATAGACAGATTCGTGTGTTTCATAGACTTAAACATATATAACAATCAATCTTATGATTCTAGAATCAAATATGCACTAAAATAATAATGAAATTCCAAAATTACCTACGTGCTATGCCTTTTGAACTAGAACTCTTGAGTAAAAATGAATTCAACTCGAGAATAAGAATCAACTTCAGGATTCAACAATCAATTCTAACTTTTATCATGGTTGCAAAAACAACAAATTCCAGCTTCTAACTAATTAGAATCAATCATAATGAAAAAACAATTCTAATCCAAAACACCAAATTGTCACTCTATGATTCTAGAATCTATTCTAAATTCTATTATAGAGACAAAAAAACTCCAAATTTCAGCCTCAAATAAAAATCAATTCTTCTAGAAAGCACCAAATTTAACTCTTAAGATTCTAGAATCAATTCTAACTTCTAGTATACAGACAAAAAAAAAAAAAATCTGAATTTCAGCTTCAAATTAGAACCAATTCTACTAAAAAATACTAAAAAACGCATAATTAGAACCAATTCTACTCATAAACACATATAATTAGAACCAATTCTACTCAAAATTAGCTACAAGTGTCGTGTTTCATATAATATCATTACAGAACTATCCATCCAAGCCCAATCCCATGGTTGATAACGAGGGAGATTGTGAGAGAGAATAAGTGAAGGAGTATAGAGAAAGTAGGCATAAGGATGATGATTGTTGAGACTGTAATTGCTGTTGAAATTCCTGGCACGCTAAGCACAATGCTAGATACAATGCTCTAAGCACCTTAGCACTAAACGTGATGCGCGATACAATGCTATAAGCTTCTTAACACGTATATCTCAAGATAACGAAAACAAATATCTGAAAGCAAGTAAAAGACACGGGATATTTGTTAACCCAGTTCGGCGCTTAAAACAAGCCCTAGTCTGGGGGATACCAATCCAGGAAGGAATATCACTATAATAGTCCTAGTTGTAAGTCTTCAGCAAACACACGTTTACAACTCATAACCTAGGCAACTACCAATGACTCTTCAACCTAGGAACTCCTAAGTCTGAGATCCCATCTCACTCCCTTACAACCTTACAGACAGCAAGGATTTCAGAACACAAATACAAAATGTTTTTGGAGACACACTCCTAAAACTACACACTCGTACCTAAAGGCTTGGAGTGCTAAAACATACACAATCCTAACTCCGTACTTCAAAGCTTAGGAGAGGATCACACACATTACAACACAAAAACAATACGTCCTAAGCTTGCATCAATGAGACACAAGGAAGGCTCACAAAGAACAATACACACGCAAAAACCTAGAAAAGCTAGACAACACTTGACGGCGTGAACTACTACTGAATTAGGTTTAGCACAATCTTTTAAATACTCCAGCAAAAGTCCTTGATCCAGAATTAAACATGGGCTTGATTTGTTTGACCCAAGCCATTGACCACATTGATTAAAATAGATTCTTTCCAAAAATACACTTTAAAGAGATTCTTCATAAAAGTATTCTTGACCAGGATCTGAAGCATTAAATGATGATCCTCAAAATAAGCCAGATACACAGGCGCCATGCAAGATTCACGAAAGAGAAACGAATCATTCCATAATTAAAACACGCGCGCGCACACAACCAAAAGCGTGATACGATGTTGAGGCATCTTATCACACATCCTGCTACAAAGTTTATTTTACCAAAAATGCAGCCAACACCAAAGACTCAACAAACTCCTCCTTTGGCAATTTTTTGGCTAAAACAAATAATGACCATACAGATACTTAAACAGATACTTCAACTACATTTGTTTTTCTCAACATAAGCACACAAGCATAAAGATTTGTAGAGACTATTCTTCAAAACAGTTTCCATACTACTCCTTCATGGAGAACAGTAGACAAGAATAAAAATGTATCTTTTAAGTTTATCAGAGAGGCATGCAACAGCGGAACACATAAAACAACTCAGCCTTAGATGGTCAGGAAAATAAACATTGATAGGATGTTGTAGAGAATGCTTCAACATTTCACAACACATCTCCCCCTGCACATATGCATGGGATGTTGGAGCATCATATCCAACATCTCCCCCTGCAGACCACATGTCATCATTCTAAACACTCATGCACATATCAGGTATCAGATCATACAGGTCCACACATACATATACTTCATGCAACCTACTACACAGATAAAACATAACCATAGCATAACCAGAGCAGTGCAGACTACCAGCAGATAGAGATCATAAACAACACACCAAATAACCAACCAAATTACCAAATTTATACTCCCCCTTTTTGCCACAAATTTGACAAATAAAGCAGTACAGAGTTAAGAGGTCCAAGGGATCCATAGTTAATACAAAACAGGGTCATCAATGTCTATGCCCATACAACAGAACAAGAACAAAAGTAACAGAAAAACAAAAAGAACCAAAATACCAAAGCAGTACATAAAACATCCTCTAATCAGAATCACTGGAATCAGTCACCTCCAGCTCTTCCGTATCACCACCAGCTTCTTCATTCAAAGCTGCATCAGATGCTGCAGCATCATTACCAGCATCATTTCCAATACCTTCTTCCTCAGCACCAACACCTGCTTCCTCAGCTTCCCCTTGCCTCAGGGCAGATATAACTAATTCTAGTCCTTTCTTCTGCTCATCCAGAGCTCTAACAGTAGCTTCCAAAGAGGCAATCATGTCCTTCCTATTCAAAGTGGGAGGTGGGACTTGCCTTGGCACAGACTTGCTTTTCATTGGCCCGACTATGTCAGCAGCATAGGCTCCTTCAAACAACTTAAAATGAAGAGAAAGGGGTGCTTCTCTCTTGAGTGGTTCATCAGCAGCAATCAAAATATTTGGGTATTGGTCAAGGATAATTCCACAGATAAGACTAGGAAAAGCTATTGGCATCTTGACAGCCCAAGACTTGCCATGAGCCATAGTTTGCTCAAAGATGTAGGTTCCATAATCAGCTATAGTACCAATTCCAACAGAGTAAATAAGTCTTGCCAAACCAGTGGCTATATGAGAAGTGTGGGTAGTGGGAACCCAGTTTACAGTGCCTATCTTGTTTAAGACTGCATACTTGACAGAGAGCATGCAAAAAGGTACTTTACCTTTAGAGGGCCACACCTTGACCTGATTGGCAGTGATGGTTTTGCAGACTTCATTATTGGTGACATCAATGGCAGTGTACCCATCTTCTTGTCTGCCAAGATACCTGTTGATGATGATTGGAGAGAACTCCACACACTTGTTTCTGACCCACACCTTTTGATATTCATTGCTGAGTGGGTTGTCACAATCCTCAGCTATATTCACAACAAACTCCTTAACTAGCTTGGCATAGCAATTGCCCAAGCCACTAACTGTCTTCATCAGCCCAGCTTCATCCAACAGCTCAATCACCTCTTTCCAAGCCAAAGTTTCAGCAGACAACTCTCTTTCCAGCCCAATCCTTCTAGCAAACACATACTTCCACTTTTTAACACTGTCAACAAAATGGAAGGAGACACCATCAATGGGAACATCAGGGACATTGGGTGGTATAAATCTTCCACCAAGTCTCTTCTTAGATGTTGTGATGCTTGGAGCATCGTATTCAGCATCCTCATCAGATATAGCAGCAACAACCTTTTTCTTCTTAAGAGCCCTCTTCTGAGGTGAGGGAGTGATGTTTGGAACATCTTCTGTAGCATCATAGTCTGAGTCACTCAGACTAATGGTCTTCCTCTTAGGGACTTTCTTCTTCTGTTGAGATGGAATCTCAACCTTGCTTGAACTCCTACTAGGCCCAACAATCTTCTTTTTGGGAGACTTGGTTGGTGCACTCTTCTTTGTCTTCACAGACTTTGGTGCTTCAACTTCCACCTCAGTCTCTTTTCCCTTTCTTTCTCTAAGTCTCCTACCAATACCAGTTTTCCCTGCATGAGATGTGCCAACAAATTTGACAACTACAATATCTTCTTCTTCTTCACTAACATGTTCTTCAGCTGTCTTCTCAGAGTCACCCTTTTCAACTTCAGATGTTGTAACATCTTTACCAGCATCAATGACAGCTTCTCCTTTCGCCAAGGATGCTGAAGCATCCGGCGTCGCATCTTCTTGAGTAATACTCTTAGCCAACGATTGGAGAACATCTCCAACAATTTGAGCATCTTCATCGTGTCCATCATCCTCAGGAGAGTCAGGAACAGGTGATTTTGCCTTCTCAGTTTCCACAGCGTTTTCCCTCTTTTCAGCATTAGGGATTTGAACAGTACTTTCATCAATCTGCACGTTTTGAGAGGTTGCTGCAACATCGATTCCCACATTCAAAGTGTCTGAGCCCTGATTAGCAAGAAGGAACCCTTGCATGTCGAAATCAGAGTTATATCTAGACCTGGATTTCTTGACCTTTGGTTTCTTACTAGCCGTTGTTTTGGTTTTCTTTGTGGACGTGGATTTAGAAGATGAAGTTTTGTGAGGTTTGGGGTTGAGGGCAGAAGCATAAGATGGGTGAATGGTTGAGAGTGGAACAGCATCGGTGACGATGTGAGAGAGTGGGTCAATGGGGTTGTCTTGCGACGGTGAGGAGAGGTTGGGAGAGACGGTAGCAGGGGAGTTGATTGGAGAGGTTTGAGACATGGTGACGGCAGGATTTTGGAGAAAGTAGGATTGAGAGTAAAGGAAGTTTTGAGGTTTGATGAGGAGATTTGAGAGAGGAGTGGAGAGGTTGTAGTAGAAGATAAAGTAAATAAGGAAAGAATCAATGTGAGAAGATTTGAAAAAGAAATAACCAACCCTTGATAGTGGCGTGTTTAGGGAGGACTTTGAGCCATGATTACCTTGATTAACGTGCAACACTTGATGAGAGAAATTAAAAATAACTGCTGCACGCGCCACTATCACAAACGGTAACTGCTATAATTCTTCATGGAGGCAAATTCCTAACTTGCCCCTTAAATTCTCAAACTACACAGCATCAAGTGCCTTAGTAAAAATATCTACCACTTGCTCCTTTGTACCAACATGCTCCAAAGTCACAATTTTATTCTCAACAAGGTCTCTTATGAAGTGATGGCGTATATCAATGTGTTTGGTCTTGCTATGTTGAACTGGATTTTTTGATATGTTTATGGCACTCATGTTGTCACAGTACAATGTTAGAGCATCTTGTTCGACATCGTACTCCTTCAGCATCTGTTTCATCCAAACAAGTTGTGAGCAGCTACTTCCAGCAGCTATGTATTCAGCCTCATCTGTAGACAATGCCACACAGTTCTGCTTCTTGCTAAACCAAGATATCAGATTATTCCCTAGAAAGAAATATCCTCCTGAAGTGATTTTTCTATCATCTGCACTTCCAGCCCAATCAGCATCACAATAACCATAGAGCATAGAATCTTCAGAATGTGAGTACATTATTCCATAGTCACTAGTTCCATTTACATATTTCAGTATCCTCTTGACTTGAGTCAAATGGCTCACCTTAGGATTAGCTTGATACCTGGCACATACTCCAACAACATAAGTGATGTCAGGCCTGCTTGCAGTCAGGTATAGCAAGCTCCCAATCATACTTCTATAGAGACTTTGATCCACACTTACTCCATTTTCATCTTTGGTAAGTTTCAAGTGTGTGGGTGCTGGTGTTCTCTTTGAGGTGGCACTTTCCATACCAAACTTATTGACTATGTTCCTTGTATACTTACTATGAGATATGAAAATGGTATCATCCATTTGTTTAATCTGAAGTCCAAGAAAGTAAGTCAGTTCTCCAACAAGACTCATCTCAAACTCTGATTGCATTTGCTTGACAAAATGATGTACCATCGTATCTGACATCCCACCAAACACTATGTCATCAACATAGATTTGAGCTATGATAAATTTACCTTTTTCTTGTTTGACAAATAGGGTCTTGTCTGAAACTCCCTTCCTGTAACCTTGGTCTTCCAAGAACTGAGTCAACCATTCATACCATGCCCTAGGTGCTTGCTTCAACCCATATAGGGCTTTCTTCAGTTTGTAGACATGGCTTGGGTGTTCAGGATCTACAAATCCCTTTGGTTGCTCAACATACACCTCTTCCTGTAGGTATCCATTTAGAAACGCACTTTTTACATCCATCTGGTAAAGTTTGAACCTAAGAATGCATGCTACACCCAACAGAAGTCTGATAGATTCTAGTCTTGCAACAGGTGCAAATGTTTCTTCAAAGTCAAGCCCTTCAACCTGAGTATATCCCTGAGCTACAAGTCTTGCTTTATTTTTGGTAACAATACCATTCTCATCTGACTTGTTCTTATAGACCCATTTTGTTCCAATCACATTTACATCTTTTGGTCTTGGAACCAATTCCCACACCTCACTTCTCTTGAACTGGTTTAGTTCTTCTTGCATAGCCTATATCCATGCTTCATCAGTTAAGGCTTCTTTGACATTTTTAGGTTCAAATAGTGATACAAAACAAGAATTTGAAATGACATCATTTGATCTTCTAGTAGTTATCCCCTGTTCAGGATTACCAATGATCAATTCTGAGGGATGATTCTTCTGGACACGTACTGAAGGACCTTTCTTTTGAGCTTGTTCTTCAGAATTTGTCACACTATCCTCTTCAGCTATTTCTTCATCAGACTGATTGTCACCCAGATGTTCAGATGCTGTAGCATCTTGTTCAGCATCGTCAACAACAGGAATACCTTGGTCTTCACCAACAATTTCTTCCAATGTTGAGTCTTGGACAACAACATTTATGGATTCCATCATTACTTGAGTCATAGAATTAAAGACTTTGTAGGCTCTGCTATTAGGAGAGTATCCCAGAAAAATCCCTTCATGGCTCTTTGGGTCAAGCTTTCTTCTAGGCTCTTTGTCAGCTAGGATGTAGCATTTGCTTCCAAACACATGAAAATGTTTAACAGTTGGTTTTCTATTTTTCCATAGCTCATACAAAGTAGAAGTGGTACCTTTTCTCAGTGTGACTCTGTTGTGAATGTAACAAGCAGTGTTCATGGCTTCAGCCCAAAAGTAATAAGGGACATTCTTGGCATGAAGCATGACTCTAGCTGACTCTTGGATAGTCCTATTCTTTCTTTCAACTATTCCATTCTGCTGTGGGGTGATAGCAGATGAGTACTCATGCTTGATTCCTTCAGTAGCACAGAAATCATTGAACCTGGAGTTCTCAAATTCCTTTCCATGATCTGTCCTGATTTTTACCACATTGCTTGCTTTTTCCCTTTGAATCTGAAGACACAATTCCTTGAAGGCTTCAAAAGCATCTGACTTTTCTCTAATGAAATCTATCCAGGTGTACCTTGAATAGTCATCCACCATCACACAAGCATATCGTTTCCCTCCTAGGCTTTCAACCTGCATGGGTCCCATAAGATCCATATGGAGTAACTCAAGAACTTTGGAGGTTGTCTGATGCTCCAGCATTGGATGCGACATCCTGACTTGCTTACCAATCTGACAATCACCACATTTGTTGCCTTCAATAATCTTTAGTTTAGGCAATCCCCTGATAGCTTATGATGATATTGCTTTCTTCATCCCCTTCAAGTGAAGATGACCTAGCCTTTGGTGCCACAGCTTCACTTCATCTGCTGTTGAACTAAGACAAGTGGTATTAAGGGCTTCTTCCTGAGATATCCATAAGTAGCAATTATCTTTAGACCTGGTTCCCTTCATTAACAGCTGGTCTTCCTCATTGTTCACAAGGCACTCAGACTTGGTAAAGTTGACTTTTAAGCCTTGGTCACACAGCTGACTTATACTAATCAGATTTGCTGTGAGTTCTTTAACTAAAAGCACATTCTCCAAATTGGGCAGTCCATGATTCACAAGATCTCCAATTCCTAGTATTTCCCCTTTAGCACCATCTCCAAATGTCACAAAGCTGGTCTTGTAGGGTTTTACATTCATGAGGTATTTTTCTTCACCAGTCATATGTCTGGAGCATCCACTGTCAAAATACCAATCTTCCATTGATGAAGCTCTCAGAGATGTGTGAGCAATTAACCCAACATTTTCAGTTTTAGGCTTCCACTCCTTCTTTATAGCCACATCTTCCTTCACTTCATTAGCTTTAGGTTGTTGAACAGGGTAGCCATAGAGTCTGTAGCAGAAAGGTCTAATGTGTCCTCTTTTTCCACAGTGATGACAAACCCATCTACGATACACTCTCTGAATCTTAGGCCTTTGATGACCACGAGGATTGGATTCAAGAGCAAACTTGGGAACTGCGTATGTTCTAGAATGCTGAGCAGGATGCTTCAACATCGTCTCTCCAGTGCAAGGATCAAAAACATCTTCAGCAGATTTGAACTTTGTCTCAAGATTCTGTTGATAGTGATTTAAATTTGAGTAGTTATAACCCACTGACTTGGCCTTCCCACTTGGTAAATTCTCCAAGATCTCTTCAAGTATGTTTGTCCCTAAGTTTAGCTGACTTACACGTTTCTTCAAGTCCTCCATTTGAGCATTGACAAGAGCAACTTCTTCTTGAGCTTCTGAAGTCTTCTCAGCTTGAGCTTTCACTTCAGCCTGAAGGAGATTAATGGTCTTCTTCTGCTTCTCAAGGAGCCTACACATTTCTTCAAACCTAGTGAGTAGCTCTTTGTAAGTACTAGCTAGTTCATCATAGGCCACATCACCATCTTCATCAGTATCACTATATGTGGTACAGATTCCAGTCAAGGCAGTCACATGTTTAGCAGATTCATGCTCTTCCTCAGAATCTTCATCTGACCAAGAAACATTCAAACCCTTTTTCTGTCTTTTCTGATAGGTTCCACATTCTGATCTTATATGTCCATATCCTTCACACTCATGACATTGAACACCCTTGCTTTGGCTATTCTTCTCTTCAGGCTTGAGTTTCTTCAGATTGTTTTGCTGTTTATTGATGTCGAATCTGATGCTTGGAGCATTCTGACGATTCCTGCGATCAACTCTTTTCAGCACCTTGTTGAACTGTCTTCCAAGCATGGCAATGGCATTTGCAATGCTTTCTTCTTCTTCATCCTCATCTTGACCATTGTCCTCATCAGTATTAGAGACAAAAGCGATGCTTTTGTTCTTTTTGTCACCACGTTCATCTAAAACAGTTTCAAAGGTTTGAAGAGAACCAACCAACTCATCCATCTTCATAGTAGAGATGTCATGTGCTTCCTCAATTGCTGTTACCTTCATGTCAAATCTTTTGGGAAGAGATCTGAGAAGTTTTCTGGACAGTTTCTCATCAGACACCTTCTCTCCTAAGGCTTCAAATGTGTTAGCAATATCCAAGAGTGTCATATGAAAGTCTTGAATGCTCTCATCATCCTTCATCTTCAGTGTTTCAAACCTGGATGTGAGATGTTGAATCTTTGATTGCTTCACCTTTGTGGTACCTTCATAACAAGTCTTCAAGATCTCCCATGCTTCTTTGGCTGACACACAGTTTTTAATCAGCTTAAAAACATTTGTGTCCACCCCATTAAACAAGGCATATATGGCTTTGTTGTTATAGAGAGCTGCAGCTTCTTCCTCTGTAGTCCACTCAACCTCTGGTTTCTTTACCCCCGTTAAGGTCCCTTCCTTGCTTGCAACAGTGGGATGATCCCATCCAGTCAAAACAGCCTTCCAAACCTTGCTATCAATAGATCTTAGAAAAGCAGTCATTTTGGATTTCCAGTGGTCATAGTTGTTTGATCCATTGAGCAGAGGTGGTCTATTCATGTATCCTCCATCCTTTTCCATGATGCCAGAGATTTTAGGTCCTGGATCTCACCCTAGAGACAGGCAGGGTGCCTGCTCTGATGCCAATTGAAATTCCTGGCACGCTAAGCACAATGCTAGATACAATGCTCTAAGCACCTTAGCACTAAACGTGATGCGCGATACAATGCTATAAGCTTCTTAACACGTATATCTCAAGATAAAGAAAACAAATATCTGAAAGCAAGTAAAAGACACGGGATATTTGTTAACCCAGTTCGGCGCTTAAAACAAGCCCTAGTTTGGGGGATACCAATCCAGGAAGGAATATCACTATAATAGTCCTAGTTGTAAGTCTTCAGCAAACACACGTTTACAACTCATAACCTAGGCAACTACCAATGACTCTTCAACCTAGGAACTCCTAAGTCTGAGATACCATCTCACTCCCTTACAACCTTACAGACAGCAAGGATTTCAGAACACAAATACAAAATATTTTTGGAGACACACTCCTAAAACTACACACTCGTACCTAAAGGCTTGGAGTGCTAAAACACACACAATCCTAACTCCGTACTTCAAAGCTTAGGAGAGGATCACACACATTACAACACAAAAACAATACGTCCTAAGCTTGCATCAATGAGACACAAGGAAGGTTCACAAAGAACAATACACACGCAAAAACCTAGAAAAGCTAGACAACACAATGACGGCGTGAACTACTACTGAATTAGGTTTAGCACAATCTTTTAAATACTCCAGCAAAAGTCCTTGATCCAGAATTAAACATGAGCTTGATTTGTTTGACCCAAATCATTGACCACATTGATTAAAATAGATTCTTTCCAAAAATACACTTTAAAGAGATTCTTCATAAAAGTATTATTGACCAGGATCTGAAGCATTAAATGATGATCCTCAAAATAAGCCAGATACACAGACGCCATGCAAGATTCACGAAAGAGAAACGAATCATTCCATAATTAAAACACGCGCGCGCACACAACCAAAAGCGTGATACGATGTTGAGGCATCTTATCACACATCCTGCTACAAAGTTTATTTTACCAAAAATGCAGTCAACACCAAAGACTCAACAGCTGTTGAATGGGATTTGGAAATTCTGGAAGGGGAGCGAGGAAAATGACGACGAAACTCGCGAGAGAGTGTGTGAGACTGAATAGGGGAGGGAGGATGCTAGGATTATTACACGTGTAATCACAATCCGATGATGCATAATAACTTCAGCCAGCCAACACAGTATAATAATGCTAAAACAATTATTCAATATTTCATTTATATATTTCTTCAAAAAAAATAATAAATCAAACTAAATCGATATTCTCTACTGGTCCGCATTCTGGAAGACGAGACTATCAGAATCAATGTTGAGACCATGCGAAGGATTTCTGAAGGGTGTTAATTACTAGAAAAGGTGTACCAGTCAAAGGATCAATGTTTATTTCCCAATTAGAAAATGGAAAGGATTTTTTGTTTTTGTGTACAATTGAGACAATGGATTTTAATTCCTATTATCATCGTTAGACTAATTTCAGTGACTTTAAAAATGATCCTTTCTTAGAAAATACTCCCTCCAGTCTCAAATATAAACAACAAAACAAAAAAATTAAAAGTCTTAAATATAACCAAAAGTGTATTACAATTATTATGTTTTATAACATTATTTCAATTTCAACCAATAAATGCAATGTTTTACACTTTTTAAGGTGTTTTTTCTCCTCAACCAATGCATTTATCTACTTTCTTCAAAAGGGTTTTTTTTGAAAATTTGCTTATATATGAGACCGGAGGGAGTACTAGAATTTTGATGAATAACTCTTGTTGATTAATTCCTTCCGGCTAATTAGGACTTGAGATAGTGTAATGAATTTGGTTTGAACCTCCAAGATCGTAACAAAGATGATTACTTTTGCCGCTCTATGAGTTTCTTGTGTGATTTATTTTTACTTATCTGTTACTTAAATCACGGATAATGTTTGAGTAATTAATAGGGTGACAAAATAAGGCATCCGTAACAAATAGCTTCTGAGCCCATTTGCAATGCAATTGTATTAACTGCTACTACTTATTTTATTTTATTTGGTACATAGTCAATTTTTTTTTAAGAATCTAAATTAGCCCATCCAAATTAGCGCTACAGAGAATCGAACCTAAAACCTTAAGAGAAGCATATATATTACTCTGTATTACTATCTTTTTCCTTAATTATAAGTAAAATTTACTTTTCAAATTTATTGCACATTTTAGATTTAAAATGCGTAGGTTAAAAACTTAATTATAAGTAAAAGTTACTTTTTAGATTTATCAGATTTATTGCACATTTTACAAACTTAATTAAAAGCAAAAGCTACTTTTCAAATTTATCGAATAACTTATAAAAAACTAGTTCAAACGATGTAAAGGTCGTATATTTGTTTTGAAGTACTACTCTTAAATTAAAAATGACAAGTTATAAAAAAAATTAAGATAATTCTTATTTTAGTCCTTGTAATATGAACAAAGTTTATATTTAGTCTCTGTAAAAATAAAAGTTTTAATTTAAAATACAAGTTTATCCGAGAGGAACAATCGTACAGGGCATGCGTGTATGTGCGTGCGTGCGTCCGGATGATAAATTAAATAAACTAAATAAATATAATAACTAAATTTTAAACTAAACTTATATTGTTATGATTTTGATAATAAAATCTATATTAAAAGTTAAGAGTTATCAGAGAAATTATAATAATCGAAAGTATAATTTTTTATACTACGAAAGCCTTCACAAGAATTTGGCCTTACTTCAAGCTTACGGCCGCTTCTGCTATGATGTTATGATATGATTCTAGAATTTGGCCTTACTTCAACAAGTTCACGGCTGCTTCTGCTATGATGTTATGGTAGGATTCTAGAATTTGGCCTTACTTCAAGCTCATGGCTGCTTCTGCTTTGATGTCATGGTATGATTCTATATACATCCTAATTTTCACTCTCTCCGACATATTAGGGGTGTCAAAATAATCCATTTATATATTATTCATCTAATCTATCTTTAAAAAAATTCATCTAATCCGTCCAATATATTGTATAAGTGTTAATGGATTGAATTTAATCCATCCATTTATATAAATAAATGGATCCAATCCATCCAACTTTTTTCTAAAATTCAATGGATCACATATTTATTTTTGTAAAATCCAATGGATTAAATTTATTTAATTTTTTATTTTATAATAATGGATTAAATTTATTTTTTATTTATTTTTCCTTCAAAATTTTATTTATTTTAAACTAGATACAATACAATGATATAATAAACAAAATATGATTATATTTATTTTAAAATATCTTATAAATAAAAATTAAATTTTTTACATAAAGGTACTACCTTTTATTATTTTTGTAAATAAATAAATTGTTCTTTGAATTATTTTAAAACCTTTTCTATTATTTAAATATTGGGTAATTTTTAAAACTATTTTTTTGTTTAAAAAAAGTACTGATTATTTATTAAAAAAACAGAATTTTTATAAAAGTAAATTAAAGACAGATTTTTGATAATCAAAAAACAGTTTTTTTAAATTTTAAAATAACATAATTACCCCTTAAATAATGCATGTATAGTAACCAAAAAAAAAAATTGTCTATTAATATTCATCCATTTATACATTTGAATTTAAAATTAGAAACTAAATCATATAAAATCAAATGCGCGATAGTTTTGTTATGAAACTAACTAATCATACAAAATCATGACAATATATTGGGCTTTTAAGCACATTAAATAAAAAAGCACTTTTTTTGGAGCAAAACTGAATAACCAGATTAATAAATCATTTCTTAATATAAAAACGTGTTACGTTTGGTTAACACTATCCGATTTGTAAAACAATAAGTACTGGACATAACAGTATAAGAATGAAAATAAGACAGGACAAAACTGTACTGGAGAGATAATATTTTTTGTATTAAAAAATAATATGGATATTTTCATATTTTTTATAGTTGTAATGTGGACAAAAATCTTGTTTTTGTCCTGTCCCATACTACATCTTTTGTCCAGTCCCATAATCAGTTTCTGAATCAAACATGGTACAATAAAAGTTGTCCAATTCAGTACTCTATTTTTTAGCAGATCAAACGCACATTTTCTCTCCTTTTTATTTTTAGACGGCCAACATTTAATATTAATTATTATGTTACCAATTTAAGTTATTATATTTTCCATCAAAAAAATTATTATATTTAACACCTAATTATGTTACCAATTTAAAATTTTAGAATATTATATGCCATATAAAAACAACGTATATTATATGCTATATAGTTATACTAAATAACAAACTAGTATGTATATTATATATATGCTAATTCCTTGGAACTTTTTTTTTTTATTTTTTACATCAATTAAAAAAAATCTAGAGTCTTCTACTATTTAATTCAATTTAAACTATTCCAAATATATAATTTCAAATTAGAATAAAAAAAATACTTTACATATTTCAATTTAAGTTATTATGCCTAATATATATTAATGTCTTCCCTTCAATTTATTCATTATAATCATCTCTAAAACTTTTTTGTCTTGCGCACAACTCTTTCATTCATACATTTATTTTTCTTGCAAATTTGACCATGTGATGACTTATTTCCAATCTCACAAAATCGTCACAAGTAATAAAGTAATAAGTAAAATCATCTCCACAGGGATTGCGTTTAACAATACAACTAAAGAGAATTTAGGAATTTAGAAAAGCAATAAATAATGGGGGTTTTTGAGTTTGTTTGGTTTAAAAGCATAAAAGAAACACTACAAGATAATAAGAAGGATAGCTAGGTTGTTTTGAATCTCTTCTCTTTCCCTACTTAGTAACTTATTATTATACTCCATAATCTCGTTCATCACGACGAATTAACCCTGTCTTATTACCCTATTCACTATTAACAGCTCCATAATCTCTTAGGTGAGATGAGAAATTATGAAAGCATTAAAGAACATTAATTCAAAAGTCACAACCACACGAACTATGTATCCCTACAATAGCTGCAAGTTACGTATCCATACAATTACTCTGTTGAATAATTATCATCAATTCGAATATCAAAAGAATCTCCCGAAAACAATCGATATCTAGATCAATTTTACTAATACGTATACTAATGAAAAACATTAAACATAGATGATAATTAAATAACTAATAAAGACGGAATTGCAATAATATAATAGCCAATTACATAAAAGTAGGGAAGTTCATCTACTCAACCTAACCTAAGGAAATTAGTTACTCATAAGTATAATTATAACAAAAGAGTTAAAGAATTACACACGTACAAAATAACCTCGTTGAAGTGCGAGGAAAACTACTCCCAATGGTGGGAGATTTTCTTCCTAGAGAGCTTTTGGCTCTCCTTCATTCTCCTCCTTAGAGACTTGTAATTCTCTAAATTTTTTAATGAATAATTGTTAAGGAGAAGAACTCTATTTATAAAAATTTGGACTTGGTCTCCAAGCCACATTGTGCGTATCGTGTGGCCATCGTGGCACGATATAAAAGATTTGTTTAAATTAAATTTTGATTTTTTTTTCTCTTTTATAACCAACCATTGTACCACGATGTTAGCCATCTTGGCACGATGACGCCTTCAGAATTAGCTCTCGGCTTTAACACGAAAGTTGTAGCTCTTTGTCTTAATTTTCCAACGCATGGTCACGGGCCTCATTTCGATACTTGTAGCTCCTATTATGGTCCGCGCACTGAGATCTGCATATTTTCTTCATTATTTGCCCTCTTTATGCATTTTCTTCAATTCTTGACTTCTTGGAAGTAGCTTCATTTCTTTAGGTTTTGCCTTGTAATTGGTCTTCAAAGTGACTAAAACTAATATTAAACTAATATAAAAACTACCTAAAAACATTATATAAATTACTGTCATCACCATGTCTCGTAATTTAATTGAAACCAATCGTGCTATATTCATTGTTTATGAGGTACAATTCTCTCATAGTTTTTTTATTATATATTTTTGTATTATTTTTCCTATCGTAATTAGTAATTGTTTTCTTTATCATATAAATAGGTCTTTTGGATCCAAATCTCATAACTGATCAAGACAAATACATCAATGATTTAGGAATTAAATATCAAACTTATTAGGTAGAGTATGATGTTATTGAGGTGAATTTAACGTTTATCTATTATCTCATTCGTTGTATCATACATTTGATGAATATTATGTTTGTTATTCTAATTTTTTTTAATTTTCATTTTAAGGGTGCTTTAAGTTACCTAAAATGTTTGCTGCTGATTTTGGCGACGAAATCAATCATTATGCGAGTTTGGTTGATCCAAAAGGAAACTAGTTTAAAGTTTTAGTTGAAATGATTAATAACAACGTATTTTTTGACACATGATTGGTCTGCAATACGTGATTTATATGGAATTCAGATTGGTGTTTGGATTTTAATGGTATACACTAGGAGGGGTCAGTTTGGAATAATTTTGAAGGATCGATCGATTTGATCATTTGATATGTCCTCCTAAGTTTGTCCCACCAATGAAATTTATTTTAGATAAAACATTTGTCCCTTATTTTTTTATTAATGATTTGCCCGAACCAACTGAACTCCTATCGTTTTATTGTGAGGCGCAAAATTTCATAGAAATCTTTGAGAAAAAATTAACTGATTATGATATAAGCACTAAATTTTAGGTAAGTTTTTCACCATTCACACTTTTTTTTATTTTAAATATACGAATAAAACTTCCAAAATAGTCTATAAGAAAATATTTCGTAATATACTATAATTTTTGTTGTACGGACATTTATCCAAATTTATTGTTAAAATTTTTATATTGTATTTTTTCTTACGAATGATCATTAAAAAAAATAACAAAATAATATATTATAAAGTTAAATAATCAATTTAAAATTTAAAAAAAATTAAAAGGACCCATACAACAGTTAAACTTAAAGACCACCGAATAATACATTTGAAAAAACTTACATACATCTAAACAATTTAAATTACCAATTAACTCCCCCAAGATTCTGTATCTCACCGATTAAACATTCATTTTCAAAACCTGCCGAATAAAGCAATTCAAAAAAATAAATAAAAAATAAGATGTCCAACTCCGTAGAGCAACCTGTTCTATATCATCTCATTCTTCGAACCAAATGATTTGTAATAACTAAAATTCATTCTAGCTTAACATGGTGTTAATTTTTTGTTTGTTTAATAATGAGAGCAGAACAAAGAAAATAGTGAGAGGAGGGGTAAGCATGCGCATGAATTGTGGGGATACAGTATTGAGGTAACCATCAATATGTCTTCTTCGTGCATGTGATGATACCTTTCCACAATTCTTCTCCTAATACAAAATTGAGGTATCCTTTGACTTTGCTAAATGATTGCCAAAACATCTTTTTACATGTATCATTATTGTTTGATGAAGTCAAACTTTATGATTTAATTGAAATCGAATCAAAATTTTAAAATGTAAGATTGTATCGTCATACCATACGTACGTTAAATAACTTGGTATACACGTAGGCAGAGATAAGGTCAAAATCCAATTCCACATTATGTTTCCTAAATCATATTACTTATACTATATCTCTAAATTTCTTTTAAGTTGGCTTGGTATTCAAATTTTATATATTGTGTAAATTATTAAAGTCACTTGTTCAACATCATGTCAAATTTAACATGTAGTTATATCTCTAACAACTTTGGGTTGAATACAAATTTTATAAATACATTCATGGTTGAATTAAAAAAAATTATTTAATATATAAAATTTCATAAATATGTAATTTTCTCTTTTGAAAGATATAAAATCATAATTTTTTTTTTAAAATTTTAGAACATATTTTTAATTTTCAAAACATATTTTATTTATTTTTAAATGTCACGTAAGCAATTTTTAGTCAAAAAAAGTCAAAGAGGGATTAACAAATGCAAAAGAGAGTAAACTTTGGGGGTCAAAATCGAACAATTAAAACTTGAGGTGCTAAAATCGAACAATTGTAAAACTTAGTGGGTTAAAATTGCTCGTTTGAAACTATGGGGATCAAAATCCCACAACTAAAAAACCTAGAGGGCCAAAACTGCAATTTAGCCAATTGTTTAATAATTAATTGGAATACCAAGTTTTTTTTATTAGAGTATATCATATGAACCTCGTTTCATTAATATGTAATATGTATATAACTATACATAAATGAGTTGAGTTTTATTTTCTGTTAAAAAAAAAAGAAGAAGAGAGAAATTTACCACAAGAATTTAAACAAGCTTGTGATTAGTACTGATCAAAGAAAGCAACATGAGCTGAACACAAAGGTCAGAAATTAATGTATGTGGGGAGCTAAATCATGTTGATGGCATTGAGTGGGAAGCAAAGAAAATACACAATTAATTTGTTTTGAGTGTTCAGAAGAATTTTACAATTCAAAACAGATGGAATAAAACAGAAAACATAATAACTATCTAATGAAAAAAAAACAAACAATGATAGCGAATGAATGAAGGTTGCACGGGGACCAATTTGGAATTATCCACCAATTTTATTTATTTAATTATTTGAAAACAATGTTTGTAATGTATCTTCAAAATTTGAAAATGGTACTGCAAACGAGGGTATGGATTTTTATGTTTGCCATTTATACATATAAGGGTGATTCTTAAAATATTTTTTTCATAAAAAAATGCGTTTAGATATCTCATGATTCACCAAAATTAACGTGATTATCAAGATCTGGAGAAATTTTATAAAAATATTTACAATTCAATAAGATTATAATACTGATAATGAAAGTTGAACACACATTGTTACAGATTTAAATTCTTTCCGACTTATCTTCTCATGTTTCTCGTGCTGCTATCATCTCAACCATAATATGAGTCAAAATTTTTTCTTTTGATAAATTATGAATCAACTTTTTATTAATTAGATCAACTTAAATTAACATAATTTAAATTATTACTTGAAATAACAAAAATTTAACCTTTTCTATTTTTAAACATTATTTTTGTCGATTACACAATATTGGTATAAATAGGTTGGTAAACTAACTACTACAAAACATTGAAGAAGTGAGTGTTTCAAACTTTAAAGTTTGAAACATGATCAATCCACTAATTTACTAATAATATTGTAACATCTATCTGTCAAAAGATATTTAAATAATGATCACATCTTTTGATTAGTTTAAAGTTTTTAAAATATAATGGATGAACTGCTTATGAATCAAAGGAGGTGATTGATTATCTTTATTTCTTTAATTAAAATATACAAGTCTAATCTAAGCAACAGAAATCAAAGTCCATTACTCCATTCTCCATGCATAATGGACGGTTTCAACTTTCAACAAATTCAGCTGTTTAATGTAATTATTTTCTTTTGTCAAAAAAATAGTAATTATTTTCTTTATTCATAATAAATTTCATGTCTTAACAAACAAATCACAAAAAACAAGTGCATAAAATGATAAAATATCTTCTCAGTTTAATTAGTTTTTGAATTTGAAAGCAACATTGCTAAATCTCTTAAGAAATTGTTTTATCACTAATTATTTTTTCTTTACCTTAATATAAATATAAAGTTTTTACTACTATCAACAATAATTAATATTACTGTGACTAATATTTATCGAAAAACAAATGATGTATATATGATGAATTCTCTTTTAACAATAATTAATATTTGTCAGAAAATCTATGAGACACATATAATGAATTTTATCCTTTAATTGAACATTTTTCATTTAAAACTGTCAGAAATCGAACTCCTAATTATCTATTTAAAAAATTCAAACTCTTAACATTTTAATTAATTCACCAATAATTATCACAATAATTTTATTCGATTGAAAAATTACTCATATAATTGCGCACAAAGATACTCGATCCTAAAAAAATTATCAAAATAAAATCTTATCCAATTTTATTTATTCTTTTTTTAAAAAATTCACCGAAAGATTGATTAATTGCAACGAAAAGAGACACGTTCGTCGTTTGTTTTGTTGGTTTACTTTTCTCTCTGTTCATCACCTTCCAAAGTCCCCACCATTTTCATTTTCATAAACACTCACACACACACACACTCTCCGTGATCAACGAACCTAACCATAACCACTAACCAACTTCAACTTCAATTTCAATTTCATTTCTCACACCGACCAAAATATCCACATCGATCTCAATTCACTAATCCTACATTACATTCCAAATTTTACATTTACATGCAAAATGCTTTCATCTTAACACTTTCTTCAATTCAGTTCAATGGGTATTTGCACTTCAAAATCCACACACACACACTCCTCTCGCAATCTTCAACTTCCTCCATCCAACTCCGTTACTGTTAACGCCACTTCCCAACCTCAAACAAACACCGTTAATGGCGAAAATGAAAACGAAAACCCTAATACTGAAGAAAATGTTAAGAGATCTCCGTTTTTTCCGTTCTACAGTCCGAGTCCAGCTCATCAATTTTTCTCAAAGATGTCACCGGCGAGGAAATTTTTTAAGAAACCGTTTCCTCCTCCGTCTCCGGCCAAGCATATAAGATCGCTTCTAGCACGGCGACATGGCTCGGTTAAGCCTAATGAAGCTTCGATACCGGAAGGTGGTGAAGAGGAGACTGTTTCTGTGGCTGCTCTTGATAAGAATTTTGGATTTTCCAAGCATTTTGGAAGTAAGTATGATGTTGGAGAAGAAGTTGGAAGAGGACATTTTGGTTATACTTGTGCTGCTAGGTTGAAGAAAGGTGATCTTAAAGGTCAACAAGTTGCTGTCAAAGTGATTCCTAAAGCCAAGGTTGTTAATAATTTGAATGTATATATGATATTGGATATTTCTTACATTGACTTATTTAAGATTATATATTGATATAAGCAATTGTGAGATTGTTTGGAAGTGCTTATGGAAATGATTCGTAGTTTATATAAGAACAATTAGGTCCATAAGTCCCAGCTCAACTGGCAAATCTAATATTGCTAAGTTGGTCACCTTCACTCGGATTGGATCCTCGGACCTCGCAGTGTGTGTGTGAGTTTTAGGGTCCGTTTGGAATAACTTATTTTTGAGCTTATGCAAAACAACTTATGCAAATAAATAAGTTTTTATGTATTATTATAAGTTTGTCAAGGTAGTTTATGCAAAAATAGCTTATAAAAACACAATTTTCATTAGTAGAAACTTATAGATTAACATAAAACCTTATTTATTTGCATAAGCTGTTTTAAATAAGCTATTCCAAATGGTCCCTTAGTGGTGTTTGCTACTTTTGTCTAAAGACAAACAAAAAAAGTTAGAGTATTTATTTGATTATAGAAATAACTTATACCATATTAAGCACTTATATGATAGACACTCATGTTTAAGTTGTTTATCCAAACAAGGTCTTTGGGTACTAATTTTTTATGTTTTGATTGTAGATGACTACTGCTATTGCTATTGAGGATGTGAGAAGGGAAGTGAAAATATTGAGAGCTTTGAATGGACATAAGAATCTAGTACGATTCTATGAGGCTTATGAAGATAATGCTAATGTCTATATAGTAATGGAGTAAGCTTTTATTATGTTTATCATTTAAGTTGAATGATGTAGTTCATTTATTGTAACAATTTGATTGACTTACAGTACAGATATATATTTTGTCCTTTCTTTTTTGGATGATTAAGGACAGTTTAATTGTAATGTATCTTTATAAATAATCAATCTTTCTTAAACTCTCTTGGATCTCGCAGATTGTGTGAAGGTGGAGAGCTGTTGGATAGAATATTATCAAGGTATTTATTTAGTTAGTTTTGAGATACATAATCTTCTGAATGTTTAAATTTAAATTGTTGATGAAAGGAAGTGATTGAAAGAGGCAAAATATCGTGTTTGATGGCTATAAGTTAGTTATGTGCTCTTTCAGAGGTGGGAAATACACAGAGGAAGATGCAAAAGCTATACTGAGACAAATACTAAATGCTGCTGCATTTTGCCATCTACAGGGTGTTGTCCATCGTGATCTTAAACCGGAGGTGAAATATATTTGTAATTTTGTATATTACTTTTTAATTTGGACATCATAATATTAAGTTCAGCTGGTCAGCTTAAGTAATTAGACACTCATATGTATGAAATGAAGTATCTTTTGCAATTAGGAAAGACGATTTCCTTTTATGTGAGTATTCTTTTATCCTTGAGGGGTGGGGGAGAGAAGCAGTAGAATATGGCTATATGATGGTTACGATTTTGTTTGATTTGGTATGTGGGACTTGTCTCCTAATTCTTATCAGGCATTAACTTCAAACTTCTAAATATGGCTAATTTTTGGATCAGAACTTCTTGTTCACATCCACAGATGAAAACTCAGAACTGAAGGCCATAGACTTTGGGCTGTCAGATTTTGTTAAACTAGGTATGCTTGGATTCCTTTTACAATTATATATTGCGTATCTTGGACATCCTTTGTTTTTTGACTTCTCATTATGCTTTACAGATGAAAGGCTCAATGATATTGTGGGTAGTGCATATTATGTGGCTCCTGAAGTTCTACATAGAGCTTACAGTACCGAGGCTGATGTCTGGAGTATTGGAGTGATTGCATATATTTTATTATGTGGCAGCCGTCCCTTTTGGGCTCGGACTGAGTCTGGCATCTTTCGTACTGTATTGAAAGCAGATCCAAGTTTTGACGAACCTCCTTGGCCTTCTCTATCAGACGAGGCAAGGGATTTTGTTAAGCGATTACTAAATAAAGATCCAAGGAAAAGAATGAGTGCAGCACAGGCATTAAGTGAGTTTCTCAGCAATCATTGACGTCGCTTATTCTTTTATTTCTAGTTTTCTGCTCACAATTGTGTGCTGCAGGTCATCCATGGATTAAAAACTACGAGGATGTGGAATTGCCTTTGGATATTTCAGTATTCAAGCTCTTGAAGACATACATGCGTTCTTCATCTCTAAGAAGAGCTGCTTTAAGGGTGAGTCTTTTTATATAAAACCTTGCCTGCTTTTGATCTGCAATGAGCCTCTGTTAACATGTATATGTCCTATTACTCCTTCGCTATTGTTTTCCACTAATTCTACTCTTCATCTGTTAATATGATTAGGTTTACTACTTAACTAAGTGCGTATGTTAAAGTTAATGTTGGAATTGTAACTAAACTTGATTGTCATCCAAATACCAAGAAGCAGCCCTGCTGATTTTTCAGTTTTTTCTTTTTCCAACATGGCACACTCAATTTTTTTTCTTCTTCGAAAGATAAAATGATTTTTTGGATGTTTGCAGTTAAAGATGTGGCGAAAAGTTTTACATATACATAGTTTCCTTTAAAACCATTAGGCATGAGTGATTCTTTCTGTTATTATGTTTGTTCTTCTTGCCTTTCTTCTTTTGGTTTTTAACACTCTATTCTCAATAGCTTATTAAAAATGTTATCCATGGGCATTGGCGCAGGCTCTGTCTAAGACATTAACTGAGGATGAGCTCGTTTATTTGAAGGAGCAATTTGCACTCTTGAAGCCTAACAAAAATGGCACCATTAGCTTCGAAAATATACAAGCGGTTGGTTTTTTGCTTCATATTCTTTTTATTAATGCTATTAAGTGGAAGGTGTTTATCATCTCACAAGTTTGAGTTTGGCAGGCCTTTACGGTAAATGCGACAGATGCTATGAAGGAGTCACGCATTGCCGACTTTCTGGCATCAGTAAGTGCTGTGATTTAACTGTAGAACACCTCTAGCAAATGTTGTTTTATGGCCATAATGGTTAATGATATAAATAATCTTGGTAGCAGCTTAATGCATTGCAATATAGAAGGATGGGTTTTGACGAATTCTGCGCAGCTACACTTAGTGTTCATCAACTTGAAGCACTTGACCACTGGGAAAAGCGTGCACGTTGTGCCTTTGACCTGTTTGAAAAGGATGGAAACAAGGCCATAGTCATTGACGAATTAGCTTCGGTATGCTTGATTTGACCATGCTTATAGGTTATATACATGCTGGATAGCATCATGTTAATAACATTATCATATTGATTATTATTATTATTATTATTATTATTATTTAAACGATGATATCTACCTGTTTAAAATTTCAGTGCTGCATTTTGACATCAATATATGACATTTCTTTATTTCTCATAATCTCTATTCTAGTTCTAGCTACATTTACATAATGCTTAGCAGTTTCCAAGTTAATAGAATGTGAAGGTCAATATTGTTGTAGGTATTGCTTCAAAAATATTGTTGTAGGTATATTGCAAGAAACTAGTTTCTTTTTTTTTCTTTGAAATAAAAAAAACTAGTTTCAATTGATATAAAGTTTATTAGCAATTTATGGGATTATTTGGTTTGTGTTTGATTTAAATTAAATTTAGTAAACAATGGCTACTTTTTATAGTTATGGAACTACATTTCTCATGAATGGTTTTAACTAAAATAATCAGGAACTTGGGCTTGGTCCATCTATCCCTGTACATGCTGTTCTTCATGATTGGATTCGGCACACTGATGGGAAGTTAAGCTTCCTTGGATTTGTGAAATTGTTGCATGGCCCATCAAGAAGTCTTGCAAAAGCTCAATAAAGTTTTTTGAAGCTCAATACGATATCCAAGGCTGCTAAACAATACCATGATAATCTGTTACAAGGCACAAGTTTTTTTTCTTACCATATGATTGAGTTAATTAAACCTTACCATAGGAGTTTGTATTTTCCACTGTAAAGCTGTAGTCTGTTAAGTTACAGGTGAGAATATGTATGGTTGTTATTAGTAGGGTACACTTATATATTGCAAGTTTGTATGTTGTAACACGTTCTGAGATTTAGAGTTGAGAAATGATATTCTTGTCCACGTGCAAATTAATTGACTTGCATCCAAGGCTGTGAATGAAAGAGGTTTTTGGTCTTTTGGTGTCATTGTAGATTTTGGTTTCTGTAATATGCAGTTACTTAAGTGGTGTTTGTATTTGCGGTAAGTTTGTTAAAATCACGGTGAACCACTTTAATTTTGCAAAGGTTACATTTTAGAGTTTCAACAAAATTATGGTGTCACTTACTCTGATTTTGTCAAATCCGTTGTGATTCCAATTCCAAACATGTAGCTGTGTGCTATTTCTGTTGGCACTTCGGTGGAACCAGGATTTGTGCAATTTCTAGCTGCTAACTTGCTATAACCCTTGATCACAAAATTATTGATGATCTAAGCATCTGTTTGGGACCGTCCGTCTGTTTTCGACTTGTGGTGGATATGATGTTTGCAGTTTTAATTTCTAGCTTCTGCAGTAATTTTTGAATTGGATCACGAGAATTGTAATGCACTGCCTGCACTTCCAAATATGCGCCAAGTCGTGAAAAATGGTTTACCTTATGAAACAAAAGACAAGATTACAAGGACTGCGGTCAAAATGTTTGTTTCAATGTGCATAAAGATTTTGTTTAAATCAGATACATATATGAATGAAAGAAACAATGTTTCACGAAAAAATTCTATTTCTTCTATAAATTATCATAGGTCTCAATTTATTAAACAATTGAATCGTTTGGGTTATCGTATTATTAGTCTGGGTTTTCTCTTTTAACGATAGGTATTCTTTCGGGAGCGGTATGGGCTAACAAGGCATGGGGATCCTATTGGAATTGAGATCCATAGGAAACTTGGGTGTGTTTGTGTTAGTTTTTTTTTTTTTTTTTTTATAAATATTTATAGTGTATTGTATTTGCGTTAAAGATCTATCGATCGGCGGCCATAGGATTGCACGGCCGTTATAAGATATCTGCTATTACTCTGGTTAGCTCAGAAGTGGACAAATGATGGTCATGCGCTTGCCTGAGCGGGCCCTTGGACAGTTCAAACCATTCCTCACCATCTAGTTGAATATGCAGTTCCGCTCACTCCTCAACTGCATATTTTAGTGCATTATGCCAAGTACTTGGACTCAGTGTTGACCGAAGAGCAGAGAAGTGTTGATGCTCTCTGTTCGTGATACGTTGCACATGACTACATGATGTGGTATTGGACCTGGATTACCTACCTGTTGTACTACTTTCACGCAGTTAGTCATCTCAGCTGTTGAAGCAAAATCGTGCGGTCCAAATTAATCCAATATAATTTAATTAATAATTTACAATTTTAATCACAACCATTAATATTTGATTGTACGGTTGCTAGTAGTTACTATATTGCGTTGTATCCATTCCCATGTGGTATTCTCCTATCTCACATCCATTGATTTACTTTTATTTTTGTCTTGAGCACATCCATAAATTTTAATCCAATGGCAAAAGAAATTTGTAAAGAGGTTGAAAATAAATTCTCGTCATTTTTTTTCTTTCACCATCAGTTTAATCTGATTCGGAGGTCAGTTCTAACATCAAGTGGTTCCAGTCCTCTCCCGATCGCAGTTGCGGAAGTTCTCCCTACCAAGTTCTCGTAATCCAATGGTGCAAGACGGGTCTGGTTATCCTACATAAGCCAAGCTTATGTACGGTACATAAACCAGCACCCCACCCCCCCCCCCCCCCACCACCTCCAACTCATTTTTTTAAAATTTTTTTTTATTTAGTTTTTTTTTATAGTTTTTATTTTTTATTTTTTTTATTATGTATGATTAAATATTTTCGTAATTATTTTTAAACTAAAATTATGCCCAAATTATTTTGGGGTGGAATAATTTCATAATGGATCTTTGAAAGCATAAATATTGTTGAAAAAATTTTTCTTGAAAAATCGGAACTTTTTTTTCGAAAAAACAAATCGAAAATTATTTCGGAAAAAAGATCGGAAACTTAATGTCCGATTATATTTGGTTTTAATGTCCGATTATAACAAATGGTTATGGATTATTTATGGACGGTTATTTAGGATTATCCAAGATAATCAACACTAGTTTTGTAAGAAACCATTAGGCAATTATTTTGGTTTCACATAGAAAATTATCAAAACCATTAAACCACATTTATGGTTTCAGTAATAATCGGTATTTAAAATCATTGAACCATTTAGTGTAAAACCATTTTACAATACAAATGGTTTCACTGTTTAACTCTCTGAAACCATTTAATCAGCATAATGGTTTCCAGGATTTTTAAAACTATAAAGACACAATATTGGTTTCAGTAAACACATAAAACCATTTAACAATAGTAATGGTTTCATTGTATAACTACCTGAAACCATTTAACCAGCATAATGGTTTCCAGAATTTTTAAAACCATAAAAACACAATATTGGTTTCAGTAAACACATAAAACCATTTTACAATACAAATGGTTTCACTGTTTAACTCTCTGAAACCATTTAACCAGCATAATGGTTTCCAGAATTTTTAAAATCATAAAATAACAATATTGGTTTCAGTAAACACATAAAACCATTTTACAATACAAATGGTTTCACTGTTTAACTCTCTGAAACCATTTAACCAGCATAATGGTTTCCAGAATAATATTGCATAAATAAATGATTTCCAGAAACCATTTAACTCTCTGGAAAAAAAAATTGATTTTTATTTTTTGGAAAAAAAGTTTCCGATTTTTCAGAAAAAAAGTTTTTCGATTTTTTTTCGGGAAAAAATTGTCAAAAAAAGTTATCGGTTTTTTGGGAAAAAGTATTTGATCTTTTTTCGGGAAAATTTTATGATTTTTTTTCGAAAAAAAGTTTATAGTTTTTCCGGAAAAAAGTTTTCGATCTTTTTCGAAAAAAAAGTGAAAAACAACAATTCAAAAAAAAATTTAAAAGAAAAATCAAAAAAAATGAGTGGAGTGAGGGGGGTGGGGGGGGGGGGTTGGGGGGCGCGTAGAGTAATGTGGGGGGCGCGCGGAGTAATGAGGTGGGGGTGGGGGGTGCGCGAGCAAATTAGGGGGTGTGTGAGTAAAATCCTTGTGTTTTGATTGGCTTATGCACGGTACATAAGCCTAACCTTTACCGTGCAAGACCATTCATTTTTTCTTTGTTTCAATCTCAACCTCTCGCGCGCGCGCAAACACTCTCTCAAACACTTCCTTCGTTCATTCTCCAACTGAAAACCCTAACGCGCAGCAAATCATCACCGTTCCAAATCCAATGGATAAAATCCCTCCGGCGCCGATTAACAACCAACTTGAATCCATCTCCGTTCCTTCTCCAGTCATCATTCCCTCTGAACTCATCGCCGTAATCCTATCTTTCCTTCCCGTCAAAATCATCTCAAGATTCCGTTGCGTATCCAAATCATGGAAAACACTCATCTCCGATCCATCTTTCATCAAAATGAACCTTCAAAAATCATCTACACTAAACCCTAACTTCATTCTCAAACCATTTCTTCATGAATACCCTATGAATAATGTAGTATCTTTATCCGTGTCTCGTTTACTCGAGAATCCATCGATCACTCTTTCTGGTAACACCTACCGTAGTTTGTTGAAGGATGATGATAATTGCAGTGTCGTTGGTTCTTGCAACGGATTGCTCTGCTTGGTCTTTACATCATACTCAACTAAGCATGTTAAGTTCAGTTTCCGTTTCTGGAATCCTGCAACAGGGACTATATCTGAAGAATTAGGGTTTCTTTGCGAAAATAAACCTATATTAGGCATTTTCAAATTCACTTTTGGTTGTGATTATTTAAGAGGGACTTACAAGCTAGTGTGGCTTCACTCTGTCCAGAATCGAGGTTTATGGAAAAGTAATGTGAGAGTTTTCAGTCTCGGTGGCAATGGTGATAATGATGATGATAAATGTTGTTGGAGAAATATTCCGTCACCTTTTATATGTGGTAATGGTGTGCATTTGAATGGTACTATTAACTGGTTGTCGCTTCGCGAAGATTTAAGTGTCCTTGGAGGATCGGTAAAACCTTTGACTCCTCATGTTAGCTTTTTCCTGATTGTTTCGCTTGATCTTTCCACCGAGACATACACAAAACTGTTGCTTCCAGAGGGTTTTAATGAGGTGCCATGTGCCGAGTCAAATCTTCAGGTTCTCTTGGATTGCCTTTGCTTTTGCCATGAGTTTAGGAAAACTGAATGTGTTATATGGCAAATGAAGGAGTTTGGAGTTCGAGAGTCTTGGACCCAGTTATTTAGAATTCGATACTCTGATCTTCAAATGCCTAACCTTCCAATTGAGGTTCAATACTTGGATGAGTCTCCATTGTTGCCTTTATACGTTTCTAAGAATAGAGATACAGTGATATTAACAAATGAAGAAGATGACAAAGCAATTATCTATAATCATAGGGATAAGAGAGTAGTGAGAAGTAGAACTACAATTTCCAACGATATTCATTGGTTCTCTGCCATTGATTACGTTGAAAGCTTAGTTCCAACTCCTTGGAAGTAAGTTCTCTTCTACCGTTTAAAATTGTTTAAATATATCGCAATTCATGTATGTTGTTTTTATAATCTTTGTCATGTTATAGTAGCATGTGTGAATGATTATCTATTGTTATAAGCTAGAAGATAATATGTTCCCTCGTTAATATTACATGAAAAGCTAAACACTAATGTAACAGACAATGACATTGATTTTGTAAGAAAAAACCATAGTAAAACACAGTGGAAGGTGCGACACGGGAAAGTGATTTATGTGCAAGTGACAGGCTTGTACAAATTTATTGCATCTATAGATAGATATGGTTGCACTTTTAACCATAATCATTATGCAATCATTTTTTTTTTCATGTTTTAATTTTATGTTTTGCTGTTTCATTTTTAGTCTGATGGATAATTTTTGAATCATAGATCTGGAGATATAGATGCAAAGACAAAGAAAGATGAAGATGAAAGTGAAGATGAAGGTGAAGCGGTAGAGGGAGGTTTTATCTTTATGGGGATCAACTAAGTGTGACATTGCTCTTGAGATTGACAGGTAGAATGATTTGTACTAGATTATGATGATGTACTAGTATTATCAAAGCATAGGAAAGTAAGAATTTGTAATCTTCACCTTTTGTCTTCATGAGTTTTTTTATATATGACTTGGATCGTTAGTTATTTTGAAGTTCATATATGACATATGAACTTATATATATATTAGTTTATGAAAATTCTTGCTCACTTGTTTGTCTAAAATATTCTGATAATTTTGTGTTTAGTTTGATATATGACTTGGATCTTTTGTTCTGTTGAAGTTCATATATATGGCATATGAGCTTATTCAAATTGTTGTTCACTTGTTTGACTAAAAAATTATCATATTTTTGTTTGAAAGTTGATGGTAGATTTAGGGTGGGTGAAAATATATGATGAAGCTTATATGTGTGTATGTAAATGTGTGTGTGATTGATCTTCCTACTCAAAATACAACGAATCTTTTTACAACAAATCTTGTTATGTGTTAGTTTGTTAACACTAAGCTTACTCTGTGACTGTTAGTTCTGTTGTTAATTTGAATATTTTGGCATATGTACAATTCCGCACTGAAATATATAATTTCAATTTTGTTTCACAATTTTATATCATGTCATATAAGTGACTCCTTCAATCATTTTTTTAATGGTATAGCATTGTTTCTTATCATATGTAATAAGGACAAGAGAGTTAAAGTAATGGTAATAAACTCCATGACACAAGCCACAAGCTAGCAAGTAGCAGCCATAACACTGTCTTTGTTATCATGTGCAATCAAGACAATGAGATGAAATATTTTTGGCTAATCTGCTCCAAGGTGGAATATTCAGATTGTTGGAGAGTCTGAGAAAGTATCGGGAACTTCAAGTCGTTGATTATATAGATGATAGATCACAATGCTAATGCTGATTTTGATTGCTTATTAGTGTAACATTTGTACCATGACATTGAAAATAGAAGACAATGCCATTAGACCAAAAATGAAAAAGAGAGAAAGAGCTAGTAGGAATTAAGAAGAGAGAATAATGTATAGAAATCAAACGTGAAAATTAGACATCTCTGGATGAATAGTAATTATTTTATTCATTTGAAATCAGACTGTCCGTTTCAGAGATATCTTTAGGGATCAAAGTGAAATTTTTTTCTTTATAGAACCAATGTAAAACTAAAACTAACTTTAAGGAACCAACGAACTAATTAAACAAAAAAAATATTATATCCTAATAACGTCTTTGTCCAATATGGCACGACATGCATGGACATCTAAACCCATCTTCCTTTTACAATTGTGGGGGACTGGGGGCGGCTATATCTTTCGGACATAATATTTTCACATTAATGGAAGCACCACTGACATCTCTCTCACGGGCGAATCCAGAAGTTTTCGTCGGTGGGGGCAAAAAAATAGTGTATGCATTTTTACTAAAAGAATATATTACAAACTTTTATAAAATATACAATTTAATAGTGATAAAGAAAATCTAAATGCATAAAAACTTATATAAATTACAATTGTTCTCTACGAGGTTTCTTATTCTGAAAATATTTGCTGATATTTATTTTCCCTATTAACCTAATAAAATTTGCCACTCTATATATATATATGTAATTAAACAATCATTCAAGATAAGTAAAAGCAAGACAAAGAGACAAAAAATAGTTGGGAGAAAAGAAATTGATGTTTCGATTAATTAAGAGAGAAGAATACATTTATTTAAGAGAGAAAGTGTATGAAAATTGAAAAGTCAGAGTAGTAAAAAATTTAAAAATAAGAAGATAAATTTGTGATGAGTGGATAATAGACCTAGTTATGGGGCATAGACAAATATTACTACTGGTATTAAAGAAAAAGTATAAGTTTTGGTGGGGGCTTGAGCCACCAATGACTTACACTTGCATCCGCCCCTGATCTCTCTCTGAGAAGATACGATTACTGTAGAACCATTTTATGCTTCAAATCATAGGGATACTTCGACTACTCGTAACGTTTTCAATTTGGACACAAAGTTCCTCCTTGATGAGTATAACGATCCCAAACATCCTCTTTAAAGGAGACTGAAATGATCGTTATGCCTAATCAACGACGGAATATGCGGCTGTTTACACACGAAATGACAAATGGTCAATCACTTGGCAGACATTTGACCGTGGCAAGAGACCTGACTACAAACTGGTCCGCTATGTAAGTATGAATAATAATCCATCCGGTCCTTATTATAAGAGGAAATTTGCTTTTTAGATTCATGGAATGTTGAATGTATCTAGTTCACATTATGAACTAAATACATTAAACATTCCATGAATCTAAAAAGCAAATTTTTTCTTATAATAAGGAATGGAGGGAGTAACATCCGCTACTTAAACAGGGGAATGATAAAAATAGAAATGCGTATGGTGAATAAAAAGAAAAATTCTACTCCCTCTAGTCTTAATTATAAGAAACAAAAAAAAAGGCACATCCTTTAAGAAAAGTGGATAAAGTATAAAAAAAATATAACATTTACATTTTTACCCTTAAAAAAAATCAAATCTTGGAAACCGTAGTAATGATTATATGCTTGTAGTAGTATGAAAAATATTGGAAAAGTAAAACTAAGGGTAAAGTTGGAATATTCAAAATAAATATAATGATTGTGGTAGTTTTTGCTTATATTTAAGACTTTCTAATTTTTTTTTTTGTTTTTTATATACGAAACCGGAGGAAGTATTTAGTAAGAATTTATTAATATAAGAAAGAGAAAAATCTTATGTGTCAATTTTTGATTGATTGATTAAATTATAATCTCTCTCTTCCATCTATGATTAGACAATGTTTGTTCGATCAAATTCTTTTATTTTGTGATTCTTCTGGATTATTCTCTTTCTTATTTAGGATGACAAAATAATTCTCACTACCCAGGCCGCCGCCTTTTCTCTTTTCTTCTTTCAATTTCAAATATTTTCGCACGAATAAAATACCACTACGTGTCTACGAAAATCGCGGTTACAGTTACAAGGAAATGGGTCATGAGAGGAGAGGAAAAAGAGAAGCGATTATTCTCTCCTCTTCCTCCTCGTCCTCTGAAGAACAAGAAGAAGATTACGACAACGATTCCGATGAACAATACAGCGATTGCGATGAAGCATCCGAATCAGATGACACTGATATCGATAAAGAAGAAGAAGAAAATCGCGACGAAGCTTCTGAATCAGATAACAGTAACGTTGATGATGAATCGCTCTCCGAGAAAGTTGTTACTCTCCTTCAAGGTTTATATTTCTACCAAATGAAAATTAACAATGCTTTTAATCGATCAAGTTTATTGAATTCTTTGTTTTATTTTTCAGGTGGAAAAGATATTGATTCCTTGAAATTAAACGAACGTAAAGCGTATTTGCGGAAACACGGATTAAGACTTGCAGGAAATAGAGCGGTTTGTATTGCCAGGATTAAAGAGCATTGGAGGTAGTAACTATTTCAATTTTCAAATTAAATCTTTACTCGTTCTTTCAATCTTGTTCTGTATATGTATTTGTTTTCTGCTAGCTACTGCAATCGACAGTGAATTGATCGGTAAAGATTAAAGTACCTTTGGATTTAGGAAAATTGATTATCTATTTTAGTCAAGGGTTTAATTTGATTCTAGGTTTAATAGTTTTATGCTAAATTTGCTTGGTATAGTAGAATTATGCATATGTATATGGTGGTCATACTTAGTTCAATCTGAGGCCTGTAGAAAAATCTCCAACTGCCAACATGTAAGCTATAATGGACCTTACGCAACACGAACTCGTAGAAAACTTGTAATGTCCAAAATATAGGACACTGATACAACTGTATTCACAGGTAGATTGAGATTTGAGAGATAGATAAAATTGAATACGAGTATCGATTATAAATGATATAAATTGAGAGTCTAAGATTGATAGATATATTCATTATCATGGTATTAAAAACTTGTTAAGTGTTACATTTTCCCTATGATAATGAGTATCAGAAAAAAATACTGAGACATCACTATACAATTTGAACGTTTTGTTTCTTTAGGAAAAAGATTTTAGGCCAAGACAATGGACTGTTGAACTAAGTCTTTCATCTTAAATCTATCTATCTACTACCAAAAAGATAAAAAGGATTGGACCAGTAAGACCTTTCACACATAGTTGATAAACACCATTCAAAATGATAATTTTGGTATCAGCTGTGTTCCTTTTCATGTCTAGTTGGAATGTAAGTGTCGGGTAGGTGTTGGAGCCATGCTCTCAAAATTATGTCAGAGTCGAAAATAATTTTTTTTATATTCCAACACTAGAATTTAGTGTCCGAAGCATGTCTAACAGAAAACAAAGAAGGTATAAAAAGCAGGGAGAGAAAGAGGTTTCATATTGAATATTCTGATTGCAATTTCTCTTTGACATTAAACCTTAGTTATAAATGAAGTGATATTTATATCACTGCTGAACTTTGCTAACTCAGCACCGCTAAGGCCTTGTTTGGCTATCTGTATCTAAAATGCTAGCTGCAGTATACTCTATTTTCTTCCCTTCAAATCCAGATGCACTTCAGTGAAGTGTGGATTTGTCAACCACATGAAGTTTGTCTCTTAAAGGCAAGAACCTGAGAGGAGACAATGACTTGGTAAGAAGATCAGCATACTTATCTGTTGCTGGAATGTGCTGCTGCACTACCAGTCCTTTGTTGATAATCTTTTCACAAAAAAAGATATCGGTTTCTATCAATGTCAAATGAGTGTTGTACAATTGTGGGACACTCTAACACTTCTTGAATATGAAGCTTCAATGCTACATATTATAAGATTTTGTGTTAAGAAGCAAACACTGGGACATGCAAAGCATTTGTGAATTGGCAAAGTTCATGATGACATTTAGACATCTTCATTTTCATTTTTAAAAAATAGATTTTGTTCAATTTTCTGCTAGTTTACAACAATTTATTTGAACACAAGAGTAAGGTAATGATTCTTAGGACTTGTTGGTTTGATTTGAGCTATTGCACAAATGTCTTTATCTTAGTAAGTAACTAGTTTGATATCTCAGGTTAAAACATGAAAGTGGGTACACATTATATCCAAGATCGTCCTTCAACATTAATTGTACGGGTGAGTTTTTATATCTTTTTCTTTCATCTACCTTACAGGCTTACCCTTATCATTCTTTAGATGAATAGTAGCTTTCTTACTTTTCTCAGGTGATGTCTGCTTGGGAGATGTTGTTCTGTTTAGACAAAAGGTTTATGAAAAGTAATTTGTTTCTCATCATGTTTAATAAATAATTTTTCTTCTAGTCCCAGATTATCATTTTATTATTATTAATCAGTAGTATATTTCACCAGGTTTAACAAAGTGACTAGACATGGAAGAGTTATAGGAAACAGAACTGTTGCTGGGAGGGTTGTAAAGGAAAGCTATGGTGCAGCTAAACAACAACATACTTTCACTGTAAGCCTAAAGCCCTAAACTGTACTGCCAATCTAAACCAAGTTCATGTATTACTCATTTGGTCTTTTATTTGTATTACTCATTTGGTCTTTTATTTGAACAAGAGTTACTTGGGGGGATGATATATGCTCTTGTAAGATGAGGAGTGCAGTGGCTCTCTTGGCTGGTGAAGTATGCCTCTGTTCTCTTGGCTGGCGTTTTGGTGGTGGCACAATTGCTTTCTAGGTCAATGACCATTTTTTTTCTTTCTGGAGAATACCACTCCCCCAGTGAAGCAGATTCAGAAAGCAATAGTACTCTCTCCGTCCCATAATGAGTTTCCCATTTGTAAAAAAAATTGCCCCAAAATGAATGATCCCTTTCAATTTTCAATGCAATATTAGTGAGGTTTTTTGAATTATACCCTCTTCTTAATACTGCTAGCATCACTCCAATTTAATATCTTTCACTTTGCATTTTTGGTAAAGGCGAATAAACCAATACATGATAAGGGTACTTTAGTAAAAGTACTCTTCTCTCCCTTTTATTTATATCTGTGTGAATTGGTCAACTGGGTAAGTCATTTTGGGACGGAGGGAGGAACATATTTGGTTTCATAGTTGAAACTTACACTTCATGCGGTAGAAATGTCTCATGCTCGATTTTGCAGATTAATATTATGCACCGTGCAGCACTGTTATCTAATAAGGGACTCTTTACACTTCAATAAACTCTTTGCTTCTTCAATTGTGACAACTCATTGCTAAGTTTAGCTCTTCATATATGTCTTACAGGTTGAGGTTTTGTGGAGTAGTGGGGTTAAGAAATTACCTCCACTTTCTCCTTTGCTTGTAAAGGGCCGTAATCTCTATAAACAGAAAACTTACAGACAGGTATCAATCAATCAGTTTTTGCAAGGATTTATATGTTTTACTTCTTGTTTTCCCCATGCTCATGATGTTTCTATTTGTTGCGTTTGCTGTTATTTGTCATGCTTTAGAGATGGAAAAATGAAGCTGATAGGGTCAAAGTGCTATATGAGAAGCACAGACGTGGTGCAGCAGCGAGGTCTGCGAGAGAGTTGAGGCAGAAAAAGAAAAGCTATAATGCAAATGGATCTAAGGGTATAGTATGAGTTCGTGTTGCACTGTCTTACAGTTTTCTACATTATTATTAACTTGTAGCTCATACCTTATTAGGTTCTAAGCGGCAGCATGAAGCCCACAATACCAAACGATCAAATAAAGGAAGACCGGGTGATCCCAACAAGGTTAGGCAGCTTGATGGCTCTAGAAGAGCAAAGAAGTATCAACGTCAAGAGGCCACATCATCAACACAAGCAACATGGAATGAGAGTGCATCTTCAAGAGCCTTCAGATCTGCAAAGGGAAGGGTACACGAGTCTGCTGGATTTGATGACTATCAAGTGCCAGCCTATCCATTACAGGCTAGCAGTCGACAAATTCCACATCAATATCAAGTACATTCTCAAAGCCGGAATGGATCAAACGAATTCATTTATCACGAAAGAGGCCCAATTCCAAATATGAGAAGATTTCCACCTTCCAGGCCTGGTGTTAGTGAATTCACATCTAGGACTAGAACGATACCCAGTCATAGTTATCATGCTCACACAAACAGATACAACTTTGAGGTGAAGAATTTGAATACAGAACGTATCGACAGACCATTATACTTGCCTCCAAGAGACAGGTATGGAGGGAGAAATTATGGCATGTGATATATAATCTGTTTTTCACTTGGAAGAATTGGAATATGAACAGTTTGGCTTCCCCTTTCAATTTCAACAAAGGCATACATTTGGCTCGCCAACTATGCATCTGAGTTTGGATCAGTGTACATAGTATTTTTGGATGAATAATCAGAGGAGTGCAATCATGCTTGCTTTATCAAATGTGTTCGTAGTTATGGGTGTAAATATCCTTGCGGAAAGTGTACTTTTAAGTTGTACTGTAGATTTTAAATTGAGCTTAATAATTGGACATGCATACATTGTATTTTTTGGATGAAGATGAACATTGAGAGATGGAAAAATCACGGTTTTGTCGGGGTTCACCAATTTGGAAATGGAAAAAACAGCGTTTTTTACCCTTCCAGAAATAAATTTGTTTTACAATGAATGTCATTTTTATTTTTATTCTATTTTTGATTTACAATGGAGCCGGAATCAATCTAAACCTCTAACATACTATCTAAATTTCTCACGACTAAATCAAATCTAATGGCTTAATGTTATTTTTACTTTTTAATGTACAATTAATTAAAAAAAAAATCAATTGTTCAATCTAGTTATTTTTTTCAAACATATTTTAGATATCAATTACATTTGTACACTATTCCCAAAACAATAATATACTTCCTCCGTCTTTATTTATAAGAGTTAGTTTGACAAAACACGAGTTTTTAAGAAAATTGGTTTTAGTTGATAAATTATATTGAATTTTCATATTTATCCTTAGAAATGACTTCCTATAATTAATAGAGTATCCATTTACAAAAAAGAATTAAATGTATTACAAAATAAGTAAAGTAAATAAGGATAATTTTAAAAAGAAAAAAAAATTAATCAATATCATTGATAATTGCAAAATTAGCTTTTATAAATAGGGACAGAGAGAGTATTTCATTTTGGTATTTATGATGGTGGAAAACATATAAATAATTAATGAGAATATTTTAATAAAAATGTCATATTTTTTGACAATATTATTGTATTTTTTTAATTTGTTTAAAAATATAAGACGGCGTGGATGAAATATAAAATAAAGGGAAGAGGGGTAAATATATTAGGAAAAAGGGATGCAAAATGGTAACAATTAATTTGAATTTGAAGCAGTCGCTGAGTGGGCCTATGGAGAAAATTGCGGTTAAATTTGGCGTTCATTTCGTTTGTTCCTTCTGTTGTGGCGCGAAGATGATGCTATTATTCCATTTTACAGTTATAAACCGTGGTTACAATGATTCCAGCTTTTTTCTAGCATCTCAATTCTCAACTACGACACAAGATCTCTCTCTCAATCCGCAACGTAACTAACTATGAAGTTTTAGACTAATCAGATTCATTCATCATGGAGTGGACAACATTACAGCATCTTGATCTCCGTCACGTAGGTGGTGGCGTTGTACCTTTTCAGCCTCATGCTGCTTCTTTTCATTCTCATCAGGCACTCGTTGCCGTCGCCATCGGAACCTACATCGTCGGTCAGTTTAGTAATAATAACTGCACTATAATATAACTAATTTTGTGTTTTCAATTTCAGAAAAAGTTTTAATGCTTTGTTTCCAAACTTTTCTGCATTTTCTGTTTTGAAATTTGCATGAGGTTTATGCTATAAGCTGTTTTTTCCGCCCAGGCGGAATAGGGGGAAGGTTCTGGAAATTCCGCCTCAGGCGGAAATTTTCCGCTATCCTCTCTCCCTCATAGTAGGTTATTATACCGAACTGGCTAAACAAATTGATTGTGTTCTTACCCCTTCTAGAACCCTCCAAAAAAATTCATAACCAGCAAACATGGAATCAACCATTCAGTATATCTCCAAAGTCTGTAATTTTATTTGGTATATTTTACACTTATGATTTTTCAAGGTCTTTTTGTCAGAGAGGGACTGGTGAGAGGTGACCTCTACCAAGAAGTGTGTTTGTTTAATATATAATCTCTTTATTTAATTTGTTTTTCATGCTGTTAGAAACATTCCTAAATCTTCCTGTTATTCTTCCCTCTCAATAAATTATTTTTTCTCTTGAAAAGAAAAATAATTAAGAGAAGCCATTGAAGTCATTTCCATGGAAGAACTAGTTGATTCCTTCATAACCACAGTAAGAAGAATGATATCCAAGTTGACCCTTTAAGTAGCCATTGAAGTCATAGTATAGTTAATAGTATACTATACTCGGAATCTCGTCCAGAATTAGATACACTTGTACATAACTTTGTAAACCATCACGACAGACATGCTTAGTAAATGTTGCATGACTTGCTCCTGAAGCTTTGTTATCCGAAGGCATGTACTTATAACATCAATCCTCTATGTTGATCCATTTTTATATGCTGCATTATTTGGGTTTTGAATTGATTTTGGAAAATACATTACAAATTGGGTTGTTTCCATGCATGCAGAATTTGACGCATTGACAGGAAGCAAGATTTCTGCTCTTGACATTGGTGCACCTGTTGTCCGCATGGCATATAGTCCCACAAGTGGGCATACTGTGGTTGCAGTTCTCCAGGTTGGACCGACCTGAACTTCTCTTTAGTGCATATGAGGATTTTTTATCGTTATTTATAGAAATATGTTTTTGCTGATTCTTCCATTATGATAGCTTAGTGGACTCTATTAGAAATAAGACAGGGATTGAGGATGATAAGATTAATATTCCGGTTACGTGGGAGTGAGACAATACCAACTTTAGGAAAGGAATGAACAATAACATGTACTCTACAAAGTGAAGCGAAAGTTAGTTAGTTGAGAGAGAAAACAGAAGTAAAGGGAAGCGTGATATTTATTAGAAGTTTATTGTTGGGAACCTTATCTTGCACTTGCAAGAGGCTGATTCCTCGACTCAGACCTATGACCTCCTAGTCATAATATAATAATTTTAACCATTGCGCCAAAGAAGGTATAAAAAGCAGGGAGAGAAAGAGGTTTCACATTTAATATTTTTATTTCAATTTCCCTTTGAAATAAAACCTTAGTTATAAATGAACTAGGTAGTGACATTTATATCACTGCTGAACTGTGCTGACTCAGCTCAGTTAGTTACAAGGCAGTTACAAAGCTAAGGCCTTGTTTGGCTATCTGTATCTAAAAGGCTAAGTGCAGTATACTCTGTTATATCCCCTTCAAATTCAGGTGCACTTCAGTAAAGTGTGGATTTGTCAACCACATGAAGTTTGTCCCTTAAAGGCAAGAACCTGAGAGGAGACAATGACTTGGTAAGAAGATCAGCATACTTATCTGTTGCTGGAATGTGCTGCACTACCAGACTTTTGTTGATAATCTTTTCAGAAAGAAAGATATCGGTTTCTATTAATGTCAAATGAGTGTTGTACAATTGTGGGACACTCTAACACTTTTCAATATGAGGTTTAAGTGCTATATATTGTAAGATTTTGTGTTAAGAAGCAAACACCGGGACACAGAAAACATATGTGAAATGGTAAAGTTCATGATGACATTTAGATATCTTCATTTTCATTTTTAAAATATAGATTTTGTTCAATTTTCTGCTATTTTACTTTTATGAGCAAGGTAATGATTCTTTTATGAGAAGATAGGACTTGTTGGAAGTTATCATAAAATTTTCTTATCATTTTGGTGACAAATATGCATGATTTAAGTTGAAAATAGACACAGTGGGTTTATCCACATTAACTTTAGACTTTATTTGGTTGATTTCCCTCCTTTTGTCTTTCTAAGTAAAGAAAAATAAAATTATCTATGCTATGTGCGAAAGGTCTTTCCAATGTATTGTTGTTCCTTCTGATTTTATTGCAACATAACTGGTCTGTTGAGAGGTTTCAATTTGGAAATGCCACAAAGATTCAACTTAGTTTTACATTGGCTAACATGTTGAGAACTTTCAAGTACTTGGGTTTTTTCCAGAAGATAACTTACTAACGCATTTTTCTATTTAAATCTTACCTTGATATTTGGTCATCATCATTTTCCCATATTAGAGCCTCTTAATTTGGAAGTTTCTTGTATTAGATCAGTCTTATATCTTCCTTTATTTATTTATTTTAATTTATTTTGATATTACTTTTCTATAACATATAAAGGTGCAGTGGCATAGATAATCTGATTTGTTCTTTTTTTTTTTTAAAAAAAAAATTTATGGTTGAGTAAATTCCACTCGATGATGGTTATTCATTTCCCATTACTTAGACATTGAATTATTTTGGCTGTTTTTCTGAATTTAATGTTGCTTTATCTGGTTGTGTATTGACTTATTTGTGAGCTGTTGTGATTGCAATGTTCTTCTGTATTTATTACAGTTGCTGTTCTTAATTTGTAGGATTGTACCTTAAGATCTTGCGATTTTGACTTGGAGCAAACATGTGTATTGCATTCGCCAGAGAAGAAGTCTGAGAAAATTTATTCTGATACAGAAGTTCATCTGGCAATGACTCCGTTACAACATGTTGTATTTTTCGGGTTTCATAAACGGATGAGTGTTACAGGTTGGATGTCTGGTTTCTTATCTGTGTAGTTAAATGTCTTATTTTCACCGGTTTGATTAATAATCATTAAATTTTTCTACATCTTTTATTGCATAAATGAAGTTGTTGGAACTGTTGAAGGCGGTAGAGCACCCACAAAAATCAAGACAGACTTGAAGAAGCCTATTGTTAATCTTGCTTGTCATCCTCGCCTTCCTGTTCTGGTATTACTGAAATATACTTGTCATAATTCTTTGCAAGTTCATGTTATATGTATTTCTCTGTAAAAAAGATCTAGTCCTCGGTCTTTCTTCTAATAATACTTCAATCTCCCTTCTTTACTTTGTTGCTTTTGTGTTCTAGTATGTTGCTTATGCAGATGGGTTGATTCGAGCGTATAACATTCACACCTATGCTGTTCATTACACACTGCAATGTGAGATTCACATTCTATTCTTGTTGATAGGGTTTATATTTATCCAATAAGCTACTCCTATATCCTTAATGTTATTTATTTTTTTGTTTCTTGTTCAGTGGAAAATACTATAAAGCTTAGTGGCACTTGTGCATTTGCATTTCATCCAACTCTAGAATGGATTTTTGTTGGAGATCGACGCGGTACACTATTGGCATGGGATGTATCAATCGAGAAGCCTAGTATGATTGGAATGTGAGTGACTGTAGTTTACCTGTGGTTGAGGTTTTTCCATTATCTAACTGAAAGACATAATATCATGGTTATCTACTTTTAATTTGTTATTTACTGATATTCTATTGATGGAAATGTTTTATGTCTTGGCTATTTTGGTTACTCTTATTCTTGAATTGGAATCTAATGATTATCTTATGGAAATTTCAGAATACAAGTTAGTGCACAACCAATAACTTCAGTTGCTTGGCTGACCACTTCGCGTATACTTGTAACCCTATCGAAGGATGGAAATATGAAAGTGTGGAAAACACGGGTTATAGTTAATCCTAATAGACCTCCTATGCCGGCAAATTTTTTTGAGCCTGCTGGTTAGCTATCTTGACTCTTTCTACCTCTACTCTGGATTTCATGTTGGTTCTTGATAGATGGTTTCTGTTACGTATATTGCAAAATTCTTGTGCAATGTGCCTCTTCCAATAGCATCAACATCGTCAGCCTTATTGACAAGGTGTCCAAAAAGTCCCTGAGCAAGAATCAACACTTCAACAATATTATGTTAATCAATTTCTCTGCGGTGATGGTGGGATGAAGGAGATAATAAATAAGATGCAGAAAGAACCAAATTTAATATACTCAACAATACCAAACAATCAACTTGCTTCACTTTCTACTGTACATTTTGTTGAACTTTGTTTGCTAAGTTCTATTACATTCTGATGCAGCAATTGAACCAATTGATATCCCACGTATCCTTTCTGAACAAGGTGGAGAAGCAGTGTATCCCTTACCGCGAATTAAAACTATAGAAATTCATCCAAAATCTAATTTGGCAGCACTAGTATTTGCAGTTAAGTGCCACCTTTCATTTTTTTATACCCTCCTTAGTACTTGTGAATATAGGATACATAAACTTGATTTTTATTTTATCAGAATTTAGAAACTGGAGATACTTCAAAAAACAAGACTGAAAGCAATAGAGAAAGGAGAAAGCAACTTTTTGCAGTTTTGCAAGGTGCAAGGGGATCGTCAGGTAACTATTTTTATTTAGATTTAAAGAGCCTTAATTTCAGGATATTTTATATCGGAACATATAAAATTTCCACGGTTTTATGTTTGTAGTTTTTCTACTATACTTTCGTCTGTCAACGTGATACATTATAAAATCTTGAGTTTTTCTGTTTATATTTAATGGGATGTCTTACTGAAGTTAACCGCTGATGCCCTGTGTGGTGAAATTGTATGGTATGTTTTCTCCACCTTTTGTGGATATCTTGCATAATGTTCCCTCCAATGCCTTTTTATTTTTATTTTTTGGGTATGATTCCATCCCATGTTTTAATTGGGACAAAAAGATTTTTTAATTTATACTCTAACATACCTCATTTGTTTAGCACATAATTTGCTACTCACTTTTGTTTACTGTTGTAGATTGTCTTTCACTATCATGCATTTCATATTATATTAGATATGCTGTTTCCATCCAGCTCTTTAATCATATATACACTAATGGTAGAGATTCTTTTCAGCATCGGTTTTAAAAGAAAAATTGTCAGCCTTGGGTTCATCTGGTGTCTTAGCAGATCATCAGCTTCAAGCTCAATTACAAGAACATCATATGAAAGGGTGAGTTGAGATCTCTAACTGGAACGAGGAAAATATGTAACTAGTATTTTATGGAAAACTATTGGTTACACTCTAGTTTGTTAATTATATTTTGTTATTCTGACTCTATATCCCTCACTATTCCAACTGAGTACTTAGTCTTGAACCTTTGATTGTATATGTTTGGATTATGAAATTTCACTTCATATCTACACTTGCACATAGGTTTAGTGTCAAAGTGATGATTTCCCCCACTTATAAACTGATATTCAAGCCTTGTCTCATTTAATGTGGGAGTTTTAACCTCGGGCTCAGAACTGTCGCCCGAATGGTCTGATAGCAGATGGTCCAACGAATATTGGATATGATTGAGGACCACCGACAGTAAAGTTCTGAGTGCTTTAATTGAAAGTGTTTTGTACATCATTCTCCTTCATGGACTGATTTTATTTAGCAGTTAACCATTTTGAGAAGTCTATTGTTTCTCTGCATAGAAGCTGTTTCCTTAAGTTTTCAATGAACAGAACTTTATCTATGTACATATGTCCTAATTATTTTCCCTTGTAGAATGTCTCCATTGAAATTTGAATAGTTCAAATTTATCTGCAACTCATTACTTTTGACTCTTTTCTCCCTTGATTTGTTATCCAGTACATTTGATTTGTCACAATTCATAATTATCTCATGTCATTGTTGACAATATACTCTCTTTTTTGCAGCCATAGTCATCTTACAATATCAGATATTGCAAGGAAGGCTTTTCTTCACAGTGTATGATTTTTTTTCCTATTGTATTACTTTCTTATAAGCCTCAATATCAGTAAATGGTGCAATGGCTAAGATGTGATTCTATAACTTGACCACAAAATTTGATGGCTTAAATGTCCTTAAAGTCCTGCATATAACTTCCTTAGAAAGATTTGGAAAATCTCCTTGCCCTGACTCAAATTTTGCACTTCTGCATTATTCTTGTAGCATTTTATTGAAGGCCATACAAAAAGTGCCCCCATATCTCGCTTACCCCTCATCGCTGTTCTAGATACCAAGCATCGCATGAAGGACATTCCTGTTGTCCAGGTAAGGTCCCTATGACAATTTGATTAGGGACTGATTAATTGTCTTTAAACATTTTTGTTCAATCAACTAAAACCATTCATGCACTACCAGCCATTCCATTTGGAGCTTAATTTTTTCAATAAAGAGAACCGAGTTCTTCATTATCCAGTCAGGGCTTTTTATGTTGATGGACCAAATCTTATGGCATATAATCTCGCATCTGGATTGGAGAGTACCTACAAAAAGCTCTATAATTCGGTAATGTAGAGAGAGTAGTAGTTTTAACAAATATCGTCTTGTCCCTCTAATTCTATTGATACCATCCTTTGCATAATATAATATGTTGTAACTATTTATATTTTACAAGTGAATATCATGTCTATATCCAACCTTTGTTCAGCAACTTTTTGTAGATTCCTGGCCATGTGGAGTATCAAGCAAATTACTTGACTTACAGTAAAAAGCAACACCTATTTCTTGTAGCTTATGAATTTAGTGGCATTACAACTGAAGTTGTACTTTATCGGGAAAATACTGAAGTAGAGACAGTAAACAGTAAAAGCAGCACTGTGAAAGGTATTTATGTGTGAGGAATATACATTTCTTTTCTCCTTCAGCCAGAGTTTGATCATGCATTATGTGCAATAAAATAATTCAAGTTGTTGTGTACAGGTCGAGATGCAGCATTTATTGGTCCCAATGAAAATCAGTTTGCTATTCTTGATGAGGACAAGACAGGGTTGGCAGTATATATTCTACCAGGAGGGTCACAGGAACCTAAGGATATTGAAAAAGCTTTTGAAGAAAATCAACCTACAGAAACAAGCGATGGTTCAATTAAAGGCCCAACGCCATTTATGTTTGAAACTGAAGTTGATCGTATCTTTTCTACTCCTTTAGGTGCTTGAAAGTTGAATACATACGTTTCTACATGCATACATATATAGTTTTTTTTTTTTAGTGTGTGTGTATATAGACATGGGATTCATTGTCATCATTGATAATGACTTAAATAAAAATTCACCTGTGACAAATAAATAACCTTCTATATGGCGTATTTCATCCAAAATCCACTGATATGCTTGCGCATAAAAGTTCCTATTATATGCTTCATCTACTCCATTGTATGTTTTTAAGAATAATGTACACGATACTTTTCAAAGACTTGGAAATATCTATGCTTCTTCTGTAAAAGTCTCCTTGTTTACATTTTCTGAAATTTAGCTCGCAATATTTACCTAGTATTTACTCACAATTTGCTGGTTGAATTGGTATTTTTCTAAAAGAAGTGATTGAGCAAAATTATATCCAGTCTTAATCTGGTCTCAATGATTCCCCCATCCACACAAGTTTAGATGCTTAGTATTAATTTAGTGGTAGTAGATAGTAATGATTAATTTTCTTGGTGGTAGATTCAACCTTGATGTTCGCTTCGCATGGGAACCAAATTGGATTAGTAAAGCTCGTACAAGGGTATCGCCTTTCAACTTCAATTTCAACTTCCAATGGACAATATATATCAACCAAGAGCGAGGGGAAAAAGTCACTCAAATTGAAAATAAATGAGATTGTACTCCAGGTATCAATTAATTGCATTATAAATTTCTTGTATTTTTTCCTTAAACTTCGAAGGTGGCTATACCGCTACCCGTTGTACCACTATAGCATTTTGGGGGGTCATCCACTATCTGTCATTGACTACACAGACTCAGTGAAAATGGTGGTTATAATGGTCGAGTTTGAGGACCATCGAATGAGCCATTAACGACATAATGTTTATCCTCGCTGCCCCGACATGCCTAAAAATGACACTGCATTATGGTTCTTCTTGGTAACACATTTTTTCTAATTTGTCAGGTGCATTGGCAAGAGACTCTTAGGGGACACGTTGCAGGGATTTTGACAACTCAGAGAGTTCTTATTGTTTCTGCAGCACTTGATATACTTGCTGGCACTTCTACAAATTTTGACAAGGGACTTCCTCCAATATCCTTGGATGTTTTTAAGTTAAACTAAGGAACCATTTATTCATATTAAGGGTTTGTTTGATTGATTAGGGGAAATTTTTCAGCCAAATATGAGCAGTTGGAAATAAACTGCATCACTTTAATTAAAGCCATATTCACTCTTTCCTCTGCTTCTACCTTCCCTCTTTCCACATACTCAGCCAAGAAGACCAAAAATTTCATATGCTTCTTGAATACGTTCTTGATTTTATTTCCTTAATTGATGCCTACTTCAGATCACTCTTATGGGTTGGGCCCGCCCTTCTTTTTTCTACTGCCACTGCAATCAGTATACTAGGCTGGGATGGAAAAGTGAGGTCCATTCTCTCGATTAGTATGCCTCAGGCAGGTAATAGTCTTGTTCTGTGTTGGGAGTTCATGATATCTTAGCCAGATATTTTGTATGTTCTACTTTATCAACTATGGTACTATTTTTTCCAGGTACTGTCCTACTGATCTACTTTTTATAAATTTATTGTGCAGTCTTGGTTGGTGCTTTGAATGATCGATTATTGCTTGCTAGCCCAACAGAGATAAACCCCAGGCAGAAGAAGGGAGTTGAGATAAAAAGCTGTCTTGTTGGTTTTCTTGAGCCTCTTCTCATCGGATTTGTCACAATGCAACAAAGTTTTAAGCAGAAGCTCGAACTGTCAGAAATATTATACCAAATAACATCAAGGTTTCCTTTGCTACCATATAATCCCCTTTTGGAAAAATCTAACTTCTAATGAAGAAAGTTATCAAACTCAGATCTCATTTCGCATTTCTTTATCAAATTCTGATACTGTAAATTTTATCTGAATGAAGGTTTGACAGCATTCGTGTAACACCAAGGTCTCTGGACATCCTTGCTTTAGGTTCTCCTGTTTGTGGAGATTTAGCTGTGTCATTATCCCAATCAGGTCCACAGTTCACCCAGGTAAGCAGTAATTATTTTTATCGTGGCATTTGATTATTCTCTATCTGATCTCCTAAGGATGTATGGTTTTTATCTTAGGTGATGCGGGGGGCTTATTCTGTGAAATCTCTTCATTTTTCAATAGCTTTATCTGTTTTGAAAGATGAGTTTCTGCGTTCAAGAGACTATCCACGATGTCCTCCTACGTCTCAATTATTTCACAGGTTCAGACAGTTGGGCTATTCATGTATCAGGTAGGTGCAGCAGTAAACCGGTAAAATTCATTGTACTCGTGTTGCTAATATTCTAGCTAGAGGGACTACTGAAATATGATGTTTGTGTCTTCCATCGTTACTGATTTTCATGATTTATTTTCTATCGATTCTAGTTAGTTACTACTTTCTTATCCCAGTCACTAGCTAACCTAATATTATGTATCTAAATTTTTTATTTTTATATATTACATATGAAAATGGTAGAGACGGAAGTAAGAATGCAAGCAAAGGTAGAGACGGAAAGTTTTCTCTAAGGAGCCAATTTACAAGCACAAAGATAAGTGAAGATTTAAAAATTATCTATCCACTTTGAATTTTGACAAAATTTGACATGAAAAACTGATCTAGACAAGTAGTAGAAACAATAAAAGATTGAAGAAATAAAAATAAATATAATCTATAACGTACAATGAAATAGTGGAGCTACATAACTTACTTTTTATAGCCTTCTAGAGGAAGATAAAAAATACAAGAAAAACATGTGGATAGGATAGAGGGAAAAGGAGATCAAGGAAAACTATTGGTCAAATCATTAAATTTGTTCGGATTTGGTTCGTGATAAAATACAATGGTGTTACTTGATCTATGTGAAAAGGCTTTGGTGTTTGTTATTGTATATTTTTATTTGCCTTACCTCCCTAGCTTGATTGATTATTTCATGATCAATGGTCTGGCCTCTGCTTGTTTCAATTTGAATAATTTTGGTCATGCATGCCTGTGTCTTTCAAATAGGAAACATAAAACATGGTTTTAGTTGTGAAGACTGGAGAGAGAGAGAGAGAGAGAGAGAGAGAGAGAGAGAGAGAGAGAGAGAGATTTCTTAATAACATACTGAATTATTGATAGGTTATAGCCTAATAGTTCTCTTTACACTAATAACTAGATTGGGTTCTAGTACTAGTAGACAAGATCAAGCCCACTAACAATGAGACTGATAACTATGATATTCTACAGAGCTCATGCTATTGATGAGCAGGTGTAACGTTGTTGTCTGAGTAGCATGAATGTGTGATCCAAATGTTTGTTCACTTTTTAAATTTAAGATTACTTGCAGGTTTGGTCAGTTTGATAAAGCAAAAGAAACCTTTGAAGTTACTGCAGATTACGAAAGCATGCTTGATCTGTTTATATGCCATCTTAACCCTAGCGCAATGAGGCGTCTTGCTCAGAAGTTGGAAGAAGAAGATCTTGACTCAGAATTGAGGCGACATTGTGAAAGGATATTACGAATTCGATCTACTGGATGGACACAAGGTATATTTGCAAACTTTGCTGCAGAAAGTATGGTTCCTAAAGGACCTGAATGGGGTGGTGGAAACTGGGAAATCAAAACCCTTGCTACTGCAAAGGATATACCTAAGTGGGAGCTTGCTGCAGAGGTGACACCATATATGAGGACTGATGATGCTGCGATTCCATCCATAGTTGTAGACCATATTGGTGTGTATTTAGGGTCAATTAAAGGAAGAGGCAATGTTGTAGAGGTAAAGGAAGAGAGCTTGGTCAAAGCCTTCACTATAGCAGCCAGTGATGTTAAACCCAATGGTTTTGAAGTATCTCCAGTTAAATCCATACCTAATCAATTGGAGGGGATTGATAAGACCCGAGGTGATTCACTAATGGGTCTGGAGAGTCTTAACAAACAGCTTGCCAGTTCTTCAGCGGATAAACAGGCTAAAGCAGCAGAAGAATTCAAGAAATCCATGTATGGAGCTGCTGATGATAGCAGTAGCGATGAGGAAGGAGTATCAAAAACCAAAAAAATACATGTTAGAATAAGAGACAAACCAATTGATTCTTCTGTAGATGTGAACAAAATTAAAGAAGCAGCTAGTAAATTTAAACTTGCTGGAGGGTTAACACGATCAAGGAGCAGGTCATTAACCAGTGGATCACAAGATCTTAGCCAGATTTTAACCATGCCACCTGTAACTACCGGAATGACTCCTCGTACAGTTTCAACTCCTGGTGATCTGTTTGGTACAGAGGCCTTCACTCGATCAGAACCAATTTCACAGCCAACTAGTGGGACTGTGGGTAGAGGACCTATTCCAGAGGATTTTTTTCAGAATACAGTTTCATCTCTTCAGGTTGCTGCTTCACTGCGTCCTGCTGGGTCGTATCTCTCTAAACTTACTCCAGGGGTTGAAAGCAGCAATACAACTGCTAACCAGTTTAGTGCTTCTGGAGCTGATGCTCCTCCTAAAGCTGATCAACAACCTGTAGTTTCAAATGAGCCCATTGGACTTCCTGATGGTGGATTGCCACCACAATCCTCGGCTCAGGCTGCAGGTATGCCCCCATCACAGATGCAGGCACCAATTTCTACCCAACCTCTTGATCTTAGCGTGCTTGGGGTACCAAATTCTGCTGAGAAGACCACACAAGCTGTGTCTTCACCATCTTCTGTACGACCTGGACAGGTATAAATAAATGCATGCATGGACACCCATATACATGTTGAAAGTATAAATAAATACATGCATAGGCATTCATATATTTCATATATATGTGGAACTAGGAACACTTTCTAATTAGAGTATGAAAAGAAAGATACTTTGTGCCATTTCTTTTTTTTTTTTTTTTTTGAGATTCAATGGTATTTTCCATGTGTTGAAGAGTTTTAAAACAAAATGGGTGCTTATCTTTGGTAATTTGTACAGGTAAAGATTGGGCAAGGAGAAACTCCGATATTTCTTTAATATAACCATGTTCTAGTTCCATTTCCATATTACTGAGCATGTATGATTTATTTATTTTTTTCCCAATCTCATGGCTCTTATGACAGGTTCCTCAAGGGGCTGCTGCTTCTCTATGTTTCAAAACTGGACTTGCTCACCTTGAGCAAAATAATCTTTCAGATGCCTTGTCTTGCCTTGATGAAGCTTTTCTTGCATTGGCTAAGGAACAATCTCGTGGAAGTGATATAAAAGCTCAAGCAACAATATGTGCTCAATACAAGATAACTGTCACTCTTCTTCTGGTACTCCAACTTTTGATGACATAGATAGAATGAACTCTGACCTAAAAATATTAGGTGCTTCTGTATCTCTAGGCCGTGAGGAAGCATTATCATAAAACTGTAGTTTTAGTTTTTGTAAAGATAGCAATAATAAGAGACAGTTAAAGGTATTATTATATTATCAGCTACTATCATAGTTGATATAGAATCCCAGGCCAATTTTAATTTCATTTTAGTCCAAGCTGTGAGGAAGAAAATAAACCTCAATCTACACTTATGAATTGAGCGTAAATATTTTTTGGATGCATTGGTTGTCAATCAGACCTGATAAATTACTCCAGAAATCTTAAATCTTGTTGCTGCCAAATAATGTATCTGTTATATGTTTAACTTCTTCTGAATTTCTTTTACTTTTACATATCTCTATTCCTTTTATTAATTTAAAGCTGTCCTCATGACTGCAGGAAATTGGGCGTTTGCAAAAAGTTCACGGTGCAATGGCAATCAGTGCAAAAGATGAGATGGCAAGACTTTCACGCCATCTGGGTTCATTACCTCTTCTGGCTAAACACAGAATAAATTGCATTCGAACTGCCATTAAACGAAACATGGAGGTGCAAAATTATGCATATTCCAAGCAAATGCTAGAACTACTATTGTCCAAAGCACCTCCGAGCAAGCAGGATGAATTTAGGAGCCTGATGGACTTGTGTGTTCAGAGGGGTTTGACTAACAAATCAATTGATCCGCAGGAAGATCCTTCCCAGTTCTGTGCTGCCACATTAAGCAGACTGTCAACCATTGGATATGATGTCTGTGATCTATGTGGATCCAAATTTTCAGCTGTGAATGCTCCTGGATGTATCATCTGTGGAATGGGAAGCATCAAAAGGTCAGATGCACTCGCAGGATCAGTTGGCCCAGTTCCTTCTCCATTTGGCTGAGACCCGTAACCGTGTGTGCATCCTTCAGAAGCTGCTGTGTTAACTTCATTATAAAGACGACGCACTACTGACGGGAAAGGAGAAAACATTCTCCCACCGAATCTCAAATATCATATAGTTTCTGAATTTTGTGTACACGGCCCGAGTTGTTGAGGTTATTTGAGATTGCCTCTGCAGTCTGCTCCCTCGCCCACTCTTTTAATGTTACTTCTAGGTGATTCTTTCTCTGTAACTGTACTTACAGAGTTTTATTATCCAATAATTGTGTAACACATATTGACCCTTTGTGAAGATAGATACAAGAAGTCGAATGGCATAGTTGCATAATACATCATCTTTTGGTTTAGAATTATTCTGTTAATGCAAGTTAACAGGTAAGATTGAATAACATTGCCAAAAAGGTTTAGTCTGATTCTTGAAAATATCCTTTATTGTTCTGTATTTTGAAATGAGACAATCACTCCTCTTAAAATGTATAGCTAAAAGTTATGGAAGAATTTTTCCAAGTTGTATATACTGTTACTGTCATAGTAATACTTTTAAGATTATGTTTCTGTTCCGCTATTCCATTCAATGGCGGCTTGGGGTATTATTTGTTATAATGATCTATCTAATTCCAACACCATTTTTGTTTCTGTATTATTTTTCAAAGATCTCTCTTTTTTTGGTGGGATCATGGGAAAATACCATGCTTATTGCTAAGAACCTTATTACAGTTTACAAAGGTCAAAACCCTACAAAATGAAACATTGCTTGCTGTCCCCACTTTCTATGTGCACTATCCAATATACAAAATTTACCACACCAAAGTTCAGAAATCTGTGCTGATTGAAGAATCAAGTGACAAACAGCACCTCTCGCTGTCTTATTCGTGGTTGTCCGAAAAAAGAAACAAAACTGTGTTATTGGTGTACAATCAACCTGAAACTGAAGTCATATGGCATCATTTGTACCATCTGTGAAAGAGGTTGACATCCCCTTCTTTCAAGGCATTCTACTGCTTCCTTTCTCAGTTCAACAGGTAGCTGAAGGCAGACCCAATCCAACAAAGATTCTAAGTCCTTTGCAAAGTCGAGTAAAAACCAGTCAAGTATCTTTGGATTCTAAGTCCTTTGCAAAGTCGAGTAAAAACCAGTCAAGTATCTTTGGAATTATTAACTTGTTTGTTCTTGTAATGCCAACTGCTGCCTGTAAATAATCTCTCTTTGCTGCTTCTAATTCATTATCAACTTGTGATGCCGTGTACACCCTTACCTTCAGAAAATAAAATAAAATAAAAATATATATATTTATTCCATCAATTCAAAAAACCACATTAAGGAATACATAGATTTATGAATTCTAACTATGTTATTAAGGTCATCATAAGGAAGTCATAAATTTTCAAATCAGACATCACATATTAAGACACTAAGACATACCTAAAAAAGCAAAGCAAATAGTAGTTAGTTAGTGTCAGTCAACAATAGTGTCATCTAAATTGAGAAACAAACATACCACAGGTGAAGACCAGCTTCCACATGATAGTGCAAATGTAACCAAAGGTTCAGACCATTCCAAACCAAATATACCTCTTGCTTTCATCTCATCATTTTTTGCAGCTTTTAGACAGGTCTGTTGCAGGAAACAAAGATGAAAATCAAGAGATGAATTGTAATCTACAAACCATGACAAGGACTTAAAAAAATTAGAAAGACTATAATGATAAAAAATCTCAAACCGATAGTAGATTATGAACTTACAAAATTCAGGTAATAAGGAAGTCTCAAAATAAAGTGCTCTATTGTAATTGCCTTGAGCAAGTGTCCCCCCACTACTATCGTTGCCTGTCACAAGCATTGCCGAAGTTTAGTCAACTTGAATGCTTATCTGAATAGTTTGTTCTTAAATCAGTCAAAAGTTGAGAATATTAGAAAGATTATTGTACCTTCTGCATAAGTGCTACAACCATTTCAGGACTCTCAGGTATGCCATGCTCTAAATATGCCTAATATACATTCAAGCCGAATAATTATAGTCACCTCAACATATTAAGCAAAGGTCATGTGAGAAGTAGTAAATGAGTGACAGAAAAAGTAACTTACATTCATCATACATGAATTATAAGTGTTTATCCAAAATGCAAGTTTCTCCTGATGAGTAAGACCCTTCAAGTTCACAGAGGCAAGCTTCTCAAATAAGAACCTGGACATGTCTTTTAGATTAGAAGGACACCCATACTCCATAGGTAGCATCAGCCAAAAGTTAATAACTCTTTATAACTTACTTTAATCTATTGATCAGAAACGCTGAATTTTTCATTCGGTTGAAATCAACGGTGGAGGCTTCAATCTCCCAAAAACTATTGTAGGCACCAATATCTCTAGTTTTGGATACTGAACAGATACCGTATGGATCGCGCGGAGGTGTTTTTGTTTTTGACTCTCCTAAATTGTCCTTGAATGTGCCAAATCTCATAAATATGCTACATAAGCACTTGACAATATCCTCTGAAATTCTATTTGGTGTGCTATCAACTTCTAACACCTTATTATCCGATAAACTAGAGGAATTTTGTGCTTTTTCTTGATCTACTAATCTCTTTTCCAACTGATCAATCAAAACAAAATGATTATCGAAATGAAATCACAATCATTTCACATTCAAATATTAACCATTGGAAATTGTTAAGTACCTGCAACTTCAACTGATCTGCACACTTATCAACTGATTCATGTTTTATTGGAGATTTCTTAACTGGAGTGATGACTTTAGCCATTTTCTTCTCGATAGATTTCGCTTCTGGGATTGATGATAAAGAATCTTGTTTTGAATGCAGTTGCTTCCCATTGATTAGCTTTCTACTAGAAGGACTTTTGGAAAGAGAAATCTGAGGCTTAATGCTAGTAGAATTAAGCTCACTTTGAGACAAAGATTTTGACCTTTGATGTTTGGATCCTCTGATTGAATTCTGCTCCACAGGATCAATCGAATTTTCCGCATTCCTCTTCGAGGAAATGTAAACCGCCTCCTGATATAAATCTTGTCTGAAACTCACAACCTTCTCTTCTAATCTAACCACCTCTTCCTCCAATACTGCAACTTCAGCCACAAGCTCCAATGTCTAAAATACACAATACACAGTTTTTCTTACTTTCAATGTATATAGAAATGAAAAATCAAAAACTTAATTCTAATTAAGATATACAATGAATGTATTGAATACAATTGATCAATCACTGACTCAATCTACTTACACGAGGAGGGAGATACGGAGGAAGACGGGGAAGGGCTCCCAAAGGCCGAGTGAGTGCTCTTTCTAACACTCTATGAACATTCTCTTCATGTCTTAGCTTCCTCTTTAACTTATCAACCTGCAAATTTAAAGCAGCATAATTATACTGACAAATTACAAATGATGTGTAGAACAATTAATGATGTAAGAAATTTGTTACACTCACATCTTGTATCAAAGCCATTTTCCTTTCTCGACGCCCTTTTTTCGAAGTATTATGTGCAGCAGCCATTTTCCTGCTCCCTCCTTTTTCCATCTTGTCCTGATTTGCACATTCAGTTAGAAACAATTTTTTTAGTAGAAACTTTGGTTTTTGTATGAAAGTAGAAAGAAAGATAGAAGGAAGGACAAGACTATTTGTTTCTCATGAGAAGTGAAATATAATAATTCTCAGATTTGGAATTTAAACACCATTCATATCAGTTAAAATAATTTCTTATTTTTCTATATTTTTATAGGAGATTTTATACACAACATCATTTTCAAGAGAAGCTTATATTTAAAGGTAAAACCAAGTGGTTGGACTTAAGTTAACGAGCTTCGGTGAAAGTAAAATCGATGGCACAATTTATTTTTACCAGACTTTACTTATCTATCGTTCCGTCCCGAGAAATAGGACCTATTTCCCTGGACAGAACGACAGATAAGACTAATAAAAAGAAATTCATGAGAGGCCAACAACCTTAAATGATCATTTGTTTCTTAAGATCTTACAATGAATCCAAAAATCAAATAGTAAAGAAATTGGCCAAAAAGAGAAAAAATAAAAACAAAAGAAGAAGAAATTAGTTTGCCGTTTTTCTAAGGAACTTTGATTACCTGAAGAGAAGTGTGTGTTCTGCTACTCATGTTACCACTTTCACAGAAAACAAGAAAGAAAATAATAATGAAAAAAATAAGGTACAGAAAAAAGTAAAACATGCACAAAATTATGCTAACTCTGATAAAGTGAATCTGCAAAACAGTAACCAATAATTCACACACACACACAAAAACATAGAAACTGAAACAGAATGAAAACAAAGGAAGAAAAGGGTACCTAAGGAGAAGGAAAAGGACGAGGTTTGTTTTGATTGTTTGAGGAGTTATATGGCCTCATATCATATAATGACCAATGTAAGTGTTCCACTTTGTTGGTTGGAAGTAGCAATATGAGATAATTATGACAAAAATGAAACCAATATTTCTGAACTGAAATGTTTAATGATATTTAATACTGAGTTACATACTTTCATGCATATTGCTAACAAATTAATGTTGTTCACAGTATGGACAAGGACAGATAAATTCCTTGACTTAGTGAAACTGTTAGTTTCTGTAATTAATACTATCTCATTTTCTTTGACAAATATAAAGGTAGAATAAAAATCGTAAATATTTGTCCATAAATTTTAACTCATCTAGTAGAAATGTCGAAATTTCTAGTGTTAGACGTCATGACTGGAGTTCAAACTCGGATCCCTTCACTTTTCTGTGCATGAGGTTTGAACGACTTGTCATTTCGTCTATCTACAAAAGAAATATTTGTAGATTTTTTAACGACAGTATATGTTACTATTCGGAGTTAATAATTGATGATGACCTTTCTTGTCTTTATAACTAAGACAGTGATCTAATTGATGTTAATTCAATCTCCCTGACGATCGCAGTTGCGAGGGATCGAACCGCGGTTCTTCCTACCAAGTTCAGCGCCAATCACCACTAAACCAACTAAGAATTGATGTTATATATATATATATTGTTGTTCCAGTTGAATTCACATCAATTAAATCATTACTTTAATTATACTATAAATGAGGAGGACCATTGACTTTAACTTTCAAGAAACGATTTTTCGTTGAAATTTTGAACATTTTTAATCAATGAATGGTGAATCGTACGTAGTCATATTAAAATTTGCCTCAAATTAATCTCTAAATAAATAAAATCTTGATAATGCTTTTTATTAAAGATGAGAAGTTGAATTTTGGTGAATAACTTACGTATTAATTACACCTTTGGCCACCAAATGCAATTGCCTATTTAAATTTATCCAATAATTAATATATTTATATTATAAACTAAATTTTGATGGAATTATTTAACAATTCACATGTTCTTAATTGTGGTGCATTGACTACATGGAAAATAGTCCTATATTCGTTCACAAAATTTTAGACGAACTTTGAATACACAAAAAATATACTCCTACATAATTTAATGATTTTAAGAAATATAATTATTTTTGTTAAAAGGAAAAAAATATTATTTAACTAGTATTATTTTTACTTAATTATTTTAATTTGTATATGTGCGTCCAAAATAAGAATGTTTAAATTTTTGTACCATACAAACTCAATATTGTTTGTTGGAGGTAGGCATGATTGTGTATTGGATGTGGACATAAGATTAAGAAGCAAGCAACGTTGTCAGTAATCTGTTCACTACAACAGGGCCTCATAATCTGATATCAACTTTTTTATTATAAGATTCTCATATGATATACTATTAATATAATATAAATATAATAAAATAACATCATGCATGCTTTCTTTCTTTTTAACACACCGTAACTTAAAATATGAATTCAATTTTTTTATTTAATTGCAATTTGCAAATGCTTAGAATTAATATTTTATTTTGAAATAAAATATTAACATGTGTAGAATAACTTGTGTGGAAATTATTACAATAGTCTTTTCATAATTGAACAATTAGAACAAAAAATGAGTTCATTCAAAGTGATGAATTCACAAATAATTTTTAAAAAAATATAATTAGAAGTGTAATTTTATTGATACCTAATGTATAATTTTTGCAAAATTACATAATAGTAAATCAAAAAATACTTCTATCGGTATTTTTAGAACATATGTTAACATGATAATTAACTTAATATTATTATGGATTGCAATTAGATTTAGTTGTACTCTTAATAAGGAATGACGTAGCAATATAGCTTAAATAAATTTGGGTCAAATCAAAAGCTATTCATAAAAGGACTTTGTTTGCCTTTGTAGGCTTTGTTCATTTTACAAAGTGTGATTTGTGATATGCTTTATATGCTATGCTAGATGAGGATTAAGGGCAAAGCATGTCATGGAGCATTATTAGTGCTAGTGGAACTTTTAATACATAAGGCATCACTTTCATATGCTATTTCTAAAGGATGAAGAAAACGACTTGAAGTAGAAAGTAAATGGTTTGTTTGATCTTTTAAATATTTCAAGTTTACAACACTTAATTGTAAAAATATAACGTGTTTTGCACTTAAAAAGTTTTTAATTTTAACTTTCACCATCAATTTAATCTGGTTTGGAAATCAGTTTTATTATTAAGTGATTTCAGTTTTCTCTTGATTACAGTTATGAAGGATCGAACCGCAGTCTTTTCTATTAAATTCCGCATAAATTACTATTAAATCAACTAATGATTGGATAAAACTCTTGATTTTGATTATAAAATTCTAAAATCAATTTACAAATGTACATTAATTTGATATTAATTTGTAGGTTATGGACCAAGGTGGTCCCATATCCATCACTTTGTATAAATGGAGAGTGTGCAAAAACGTACACACCATAAAATTGTGAGCTTGATCCAAAGCATAAAGTAGAAAGAAAGAAAGATATATAAGTGAGTGGTTAATTTGTTATGGTTCATGAATAGGGAAAGGACACAGTCACATGCATATGTATGAAAAAAGTGGAAAAATGGTTTCGTTCTTCCAATACCCAACCTCCACTTTTTTCTTCTTTTTATTTTGTTTTAAAATCACTTTTAGAATGTGATGCTAAGTGCATGCTTCTTGTCAAAATATCTACACACCCTTTCTATGTTAGTATTAATTAAATTATTATAGTGTATTTGTCCACACAAAAAATAATTGAATTTTAGATGTAGCTAGGTTTAATCTATATAATAATTGAGGATTTTATCTAACATTCATAGAGACAATTTTTTTATCATGTTTTATAAAAATAAAATTATCATGTAAATTAATAAGTTTCACAATTAGAAAAAAATATATAGTACATCACATCTCATTTAATTTAATGGTGAATCTTATTGATCTAATGGTTTAAGTTTGAGTTTGGCAAAAGACTTGTCTCGCTTGTACACTACGGACTTGATCATAATTAATTAAGGGTATTGCTAACATGTATGCTAAGAGCACGTGTTAAGAATTCAAAAATAGAAATATTCTCTTAAAAATTATGCATTTAATTTATAAAAACATTTAAAAATTGAATTAGATACACGGATTACAATATTTCATCTTTGAATCATTAACATGTGTTTTGGCTTACTCTCTGCTCTTATTTGGGTTCATGAGTTAAATTTGAGACTCTTGATTTTGAACTCGATTCAAAAAAAGTAGTAGACAGGTTCCATACACACACGTACATGTGATGCTACTGAATTCGGTGATATAATCATGCATTGTAAGCGTCTCTTTTTCCAATTTTATAATAACTTTTGTGTTGAGTTTATTAGACGACAAGTAAACGAAGTTGTTCATAGTTCAGTTAAAGCGGCCACATATTTAATTAGTCCCTAATCTTTGGTTGATATAATACACTGTATTGAACACATTCTAATTAATAAAATACTATAATTATACTATAAGTACATTTACGTAAAAACAAATACTTTGTTGATATTATAAAGCGGTCAATAATTTTAAACGGATTTTTTTCAAAAAATTATTGTTTAAGACATAGTAACATACTAATATTTATTTTGAACTAAATCTTTGCCGACATTAATTTTACAATAACAATGTGTCAATGTTCATGGCTTGATCTGCTCAACCATGAACCATGGGAGAACACTACACAATGATGTCATGAAAAGAGCTTAAAGCCTATAAACATTTTTGCTGTCACACACAAAAGGAACCGACTTTTGTGGGGCACTGATACGACCCAATAACATTTTTTCCAAAGTCAGCTTCTTTATTACTACAAAAAATTTATATTAAGAAAGGCGCAATTAGAGATGCTAACAAAACAAAGAATATATGGAGAATGTATCTCCGTCTCCGATTTTCACGGTGAGAGGCTACAACTAAAGGTGTGAAAACACAAGAAGGGGGGGTTGAATTGTGTTTTAGGTAGTTTTATATACTTCTTTAAAGTTTTGCAACTTATTAGATTTCGCAGCGGGCCAAGTTTAAACACAAACAACTTCTGGGATGGTGAAAGCGAAAACAGAGCAGGAAAGAGTAAAACAGAGAAAAGAAGAGAAGAGGGAACACAAGAGATTTATACTGGTTCCTCTCACAAACAGAGAGTAGTCCAGTCCCCTTGCACTTCCAAGGGATTTCACTATAATCACACAAGATTACAAATGCTCAAGCCAACAGCAAGAGACTTCATTTGCTCAAGTAACACCTTACAAGAGACTTCCAAATGCTCAAGCTCACCAGCAAGAGACTTCTAACACAAAAAGAAAATACAATGTTTGAACAACTGATAAATAATATCAGAGTTCTGAAATACAACTTAAATAACAAGACTATTCTTAGAATTCTTGAAAAGAAAACTAAGGTTCAACAACTGATAAGTCAGAAGTTGAAAACTGTTTGTCTTGAATTTTGATATAATCTCAAGTTGTATCTAAGTTAAAAATGCTCTTTGAATTTTAGCAGAATAACAGCTCTTTTGTTCTTCGCAAGTGTTGTCTCGTCTTCAAATTATTCCTCCTTTTATAGATGATGTTGGAGCGTCTTGAATTTGAGCGGACAATGATGAATTCAGCTACGTAGTATTGTACTATTGTTTTCATTTGAAATGTGCTTATCCAAATCAAGTAAAGATCAAAATCTGAGCCTTGATTTCGAATATTCGCCCAAATCAGGAAAACAAAGTTAGTACAATAGTACAAACGTCATTATCATGAGGATAACGGTCTGAAAGAAGTTCTTCTGCTCCTTCAGATCTTTGCCAAATAGATGGTAGTCGTTAATGAGAATAGAATGTTCTTCTGGCGTCCTCTGCTGTTTCATCGTCATCAGAATCTACATATATTAAATTTGCTTCTGATGAGTTCAACTTCTGGTTGACTTTGACTTGCAACTTCTGATGACTTCAACTTCTGGTGTTGTCTTGAGAACTTGCATTTTCCCAACTTATGGGAATACTTTAGCATAGCAACCAAAACTTCAATTTCTAGTGAATATAAATTTTAACTTGTATATCTGCACACTAGAGTAAATTATCAGTATTCCCTATTGTATATTAATATTATTGTTATCATCAAAACTACTTAGGTTATATTAGAACCAACTTTGTTCCAACAATCTCCCCCTTTTTGATTGATGACAAACCAAGTATTAATTTACAATGGTTGATATTTTAATCACATAATTGCATCCTTCAGGTTTATGAGTTTTGCAAGCTCCCCCTGAGTTCAGTAATGAATGATTAAAATAGTTTAAAATTTTAATATTGAATCCAGAACTTCAGTATACATTTGACTTCCAGAAGATAGGTTTGCAAGCTTTCTTCTTTGATCAGATCTACCTAAGAGAAAAGTGCAATCTTCTCTTACGTCTATCATGTATAGAAAGTTCTAATCTCAATAGAAAAATTTTCTTAGATAAAAAATATTGATAACTGATAAAATGTAATAACTGAAACTTAATGAAGTTAAAAAAAAATTGAATTTGGCTTCAGTTAGTGTTCTTTAAATTAATTTACGTTTACTCCCTCTTTTGTCATTAAACAAAAAGAATAATAAAAAAGGTTAAGAATAAATGAGTACGTGACTAAAGAATTAGTCAAGTCAAGAAAAAAAATTAAAACAGATGATAAAATCCACAATTAGTTAATGCAAAAACGAAAAACGAGGTAACTCATACCAACCAAAATAGCTATAAAAGCGCACCAACTCTTTGTCATTTCACTCAACGCTTCCATGATATTTCTTCAACAAAATGAGAGAAAATATTTGTGAGGATAGAAGAGTGATGGAAAGAAATGGGTTGAAGAAATTTTCAAAGAAGAACCAGAGAAGGATCTTATCAACGATAGATGCAATCCCATGGAATATGATGTCTAAGAAACATCTGAGGATGGTGAAGAGCTTTGCTCTAAAATCAGACGCAAGTTTCTCAACCATCTTCTGTTCTTAGAAGATCAAAGAGTTCTTCTTATGCAGGAGGATGAGCAGGAGTCTCTGAAGACAAGCTCCAAGTTTACAAAACAGTAAATTTGTAGCTCGAGAGGTTTAGATTACAAGCTCCCAGGTTGAAGTTTGGGACACCATCCTCTTCAGCTCTCTTCTAACTCATCTTCTTGTAAAAATTTCTTTTTAAGTTTAGGTAGGTTTCTAGATTTATGCAATAAAAAAAAAATTGCTTTTAGAGCAATGATGAAATGCAAAAACAATGTAATGCAGTTTTATATATAAAAAAAAAATTATGCAGCAATATAGATATCTACTGAACATAATAAAGAAAATAAAGCAGCATAACCTAATATAAAACAAAAAATTTAAGATAGTAACAAACAGATCCAAAACAACAAAGTTCAAACAGAACATGATAAAAACAGAACATAAACAAAATAAAACAAAGAAATCCTAGGGTTGTGAGGGGTTGGAAGGGTTCTGCATCTTGGCTTGAAGTTGTTTCAAAGCTTCTTCTGAAATAAGTTGTAGCCTTTTGAACACATCTTCTGAGTCTATTCTGCCAACCAGATGTGCAGAATCAGAGTCCACCTGAATAATCTTTTCCATTTCTTGAGCATAGAGGGTGGAAAACTGATCTACAGCCTTTGTCATAACCAACTTCATCTTCTCATCATATATCCTCTTGGCTCTTCTAATTCTGTTCTCTTCAGCCTTGTATTCAGTGAACTTATGCCTTGCAATGTTCATGATAAAGTTCCTTCTGTATTGAGAACTAAGATCACTCATCATTTGCTTGCACATATCCGCAATAGCAGTACATTCTTCATCCACTTGATCAGGTGCAATAACAAGGGCAGACAGATCTTGGTGAAGTTCCTGAACTTTGTCATTAATGCCCATCAGCACACGTTTAACATCTTCTGGTGTGATGGCTTTGTGAGGTGTAGGAACAGATGAAGATGAGGGTTTTTCTAGGATAACTGAGGGATGAATGGTAATTTCTTGTTCTGATGGAGGGGGTGTAATGACTTCTTCAAAAGTTCTAAGATATTCATTTTCTGCATTTGTGAGTTGAGGGGTTTGAGATTTTTGAGGTGAGGGGTTGTGAAGTTCCAACTCTAATTGTTGTAAAGCATTTGCAGGAATGCCAGTTTCAACAATGGCTTCAATGGGAGAAGATTGATGTTCAGATAATGTCTTCTCTGAGTCATGGGAACTAGGTGAAAAAGGTTTAACAGACACATGTGTTGAAGATGCAACAAGGGTGCTCACTTGAGGAATAGCTTCAGAAGTTGCAACCACTGCATTAACTTCTGATGCTACCTTCTCAATATTCTCCACAGAAGTAGGAGTAGAAACACCTGTTTCTGAAATCAGGGACAACACATGTTTAGAGAATTGTTTCATAGAATCAGGGGATGGTACAAAGCTAACCACTGGTGTTTCAAGAGAAGCACTAGTAGAAACTTCTTCTATACAGTAGGATTTAGGTTCTAAATCTGAAAAGATTTTTGAAAAAGAGTTTTGAACTGGAACTGTATAGGGGATGTTTTTAGCATGCTTTGGACCATTAATGCCAACCTTTGCACTAACTCAGCTTTAGGAATGGGAGTATCAAGAAATTCATTAGGCTCAGCTTCTACTCCACTTTCCCAGCTAGTTTCTTCCCAAGCCTTATAAAGCTCCACTTGCTTTATGGCTTCCTCACGCTCTTCATCATCATCATCCTCTTCAAGAATCAACCTTTGCTTCCTCTTCCTCTTCAAGTTTGTTCTGGCCTTCTTAGTAACTTCTGGAGCAGCCATTGCAGCAGATCCAGAAGCACTAGCTTCCTTAATTATTTCCAACTCTGTCTCTGCTTGAATAGCAGGCTCAGAGTTCCCAGGGTTCACTTCTTCTACAGCAGACTTCTTCACAACAACTTATGAGGTACTCCTAACACCAGAAGTACTTCCAGACTTCTTATGAGGTGTAGAGCTTCTTGCTTTCTTGGGTTTAGATTCTGTTGCTTCTGATTTCTTTACAGCTTTCTTTTTCTTTTGTTGAACAGGCAACAGATATCTTGTGGCTAGTCTGTCTTCCAACTTCTGATCATCTCCTCCTTCCAGAAGTTTCTTATGCATACCAGCAATGAGAGAAACTTCATCTCTAGACACAGAGGTGAGATAGAAGTGCTTGTCACTTTCTTCCTTCCTTGGTTTATACTGAACTTGTGGTGTAATCAAGGGTCCTTGAGTCTTCAACACTTTCTTCACAGTAAAACCACTTATCACAGAGGGATAAGCATCAATGACGAATCCATAACCAGGGAAAACAGGTTTCAGAGAGTGAATCAAATAACTTCTGTGAAACATGAAGGATAGGAATCTGCAGTAATGTGCATTTGTTGTACCCTTGGTTTGACTATCAGAGATAGCTTTACACATGTGCTTAAAGATAACCTTGGCAAAGTTCACCTCAGCCTTTGTTCCCAAATAATATAAAATTGTTTTATAATGATTGGAAACTTAGTCAGATGAACCAACCTTTGGTAACAGAGAGTCACACATAATCTTGTAAAGTATCTTGTAGTATGGCTTCATGTCATTGTTGTTTTTGGAAGTAGAATTCTTGCCATAGATTTCCTCTTGTATGTAGTGACTAATATCTTTAGAGGGGTAAGGAACAATACCAGTAAATGACAACTGAGCTGCTTGCCTAATGTGCTCATGTCTGATCCTAATGCAGACACCACCAACCTCTGAGCGAATCTCTTTGCCCAGATACTCTTCATTAGGTATTGTGTCGCTGAGAGCTACTTCTGCCTTCATCCAAAAATCCTTCACTATTTCTGGATAGACAGGTCCATTTAAACAATCTAAGAAAGTTATCAACTTTTGCGCTTCAAACGCTTCCTTTATCCCTTTAACACCGTTCACTCTAATTCCTTCAAAGTCGACTGGTCTTTCAATATGAAGAAATAGGTCTGAAATAGGAAAACCTACTTTGTCTTTAGAAAGAACACCAGGAGTAGAGGCTTTAATGTCAGCAATCGGTGGTACATTGATATATCTTTCTCCTTGAGAATGATTGCGCTTGGTAGAAGATGCCATGATTCTGAGTTTGGGGGTTAGGGTTTGCTAATTTGAGAGAAGAAAGAAATTGCTCTGAGTTTTAAAAGAGATGAAAGTGTGGGTAGTGAATGTGCAAATATGTGAATGTGAACAGTTAGTGTTTAAAAAGAAAAGAAAAAAAAAACCGCGCAAAAACGTACTAACTGAAAGGACAGGGGTAAAAGAGTAACTTAACAATTCACAAAATGAATTTAGAACACAATCATCACTAACCAACTTCTTTCTCTAATAGCAATCAGGCACGTGTATTAGAAGGTTAATTAAATATCTGACACGTTAGCAACAGCAATTGAAGAGGTAACTCAACAGTTACTGCCACGTCACGTTCAGAACCACTCATATAAACTTCTGATAGAAATACCAGAAGATGGTTTGTCAACTTCTGATACACAAGTTCTAACTCCCCCTAACTTCTGATAAGGATACCAGAAGATGGTTTGTCTAAACTTCTGATAGAAAGATCTGATTCCCCTTAACTTCTGATAAACTTCCAGAACTTCCTAAAATAATATTCTTCACCAGAGTTCAGCTTATTCACAGATTTTCATCATATTAAGATTCCTTTTGATAAAATCAAATCTTTCAACAGCTAAGGGTTTTGTAAAGATATCAGCCCATTGATTTTCAGTATCAATAAACTTAAGATCAATTACACCCTTCTGTACATAGTCTCTTATAAAATGATGTTTAATCTCAATATGCTTAGCTCTTGAGTGTAGGATAGGATTTTTAGAAAGATGAATGGCAGCAGTGTTATCACAATATAAAGGAATATTATGACTGCTTATTTGATAATCTTCCAATTGATATTTCATCCAAAGTAGTTGTGTACAACATTTGGCTGCTGAAATGTATTCTGCTTCTGCTGTTGACATAGCTATGGTGGTTTGCCTTTTACTGGCCCAAGAAATCAAATTCTCACCAATGAATTGACAGTTTCCACTAGTGGATTTTCTTTCAAGTTTATCACCAGCATAGTCAGCATCACAGAATCCAATCAGTTTGTAGTCATTAGATTTCTGATACAGCAATCCAATGTTACACGTAGCCTTCAGATATCTAAAGATTCTTTTTACAGCAGTAATATATCAGGTCTAGAAGCTGTTATATAGAGAAGAGATCCAATCATACCTCTATATAACTTCTGATCAACTTTACCTTCAGACTCACCTTTGCCAAGACTTGATGTAGGATGCATTGGAGTGTTCATGGGTTTGCAGTCTTCAAGATTGTACTTCTTCAGAAGATCTTTGATATACTTTGACTGATGAATGAAGTTTTCTTTCTTTGTTTGATTGATCTGAATTACCATAAAGTAATTCAATTCTCCCATCATGCTCATCTCAAATTCATCTTGCATCATCTTAGAAAAGTTCTTGCATAGTCCAGCATTTGTTGATCCAAAAATGATGTCATCAACATAGATTTGAATGATTAGAATGTCTTTCTTCATGGTCTTCTTGAATAGTGTATTGTCAACTTGACCTTTTACAAAACCATTGTCAACCAAGAAGTTACTTAGTCTCTCATACCATGCTCTGGGAGCTTGTTTGAGTCCATAGAGTGACTTCTTTAGTCTGAACACATGATCTGGATTTGAAGTATCTTCAAATCCTGGAGGTTGTTTGACATATACTTCTTCAGAGATCACACCATTTAGAAATGCACTCTTAACATCCATTTGATAAAGAGTAATGTTGTTGTTGACAACATAAGAAAGAAGTAATCTTATAGCTTCCAATCTTGCAACTGGAGCATAAGTCTCTGTATAATCAATGCCTTCTTGTTGACTGTATCCTTGTGCAACAAGTCTAGCTTTGTTTCTTGTTACTTCTCGTTGTTCATTCAGCTTGTTTCTGTATACCCACTTTGTTCCAATAATGTTCTTGCCTTTTGGTTTGGGTACCAGATCCCATACATCATTCCTTTGAAATTGATTCAGTTCTTCTTCCATAGCAACTATCCAAGCATCTTCAGATAATGTTTCATCAGTGGTTTTAGGTTCAATCAAGGAAACTAGACCAAATAAGGATTCTTCATCCCTAAAGCTTGATCTTGTTTTCCTAGGACTATTCTTATTACCAATGATAAGCTCTTCAGGATGTGATGACTTATACTTGAAAGTATTCTTGGGAATAGTTGTTTCTTCTTGATCAGGATCTTCAGTTGGTGTTGTTTGATGATCATCAGATTCTGGAACTTGATTGTTCTCTGGTGCTTCCAGAAGTTCAGGAGTGGGAATAGGTTCACAACCTTCATCTTCTGAGTCTTGAGAATCTGAAATTTCTATAGAAGGCTCTGACTTTTCATGATCAGGCGCTTTATCATCAAACCTTACATGCATAGATTCTTCCACTGATTGAGTTTCAGAATTATACACTCTGTATGACTTGGAGCGCTCAGAATATCCAATAAAGATACCCTTACTAGCTTTAGAGTCAAATTTCTTTAGATAGACTTTAGTATTCAGAATGTAACAAGTACAACCAAATTGGTGAAAATAAGAAATGTTAGGTTTCCTTCCTCTAAAAAGTTCATATGATGTTTTATTCAGAATAGGTCTAATATAGATTCTGTTCTGAATATAACAAGCAGTGTTTATTGCTTCTGCCCAGAAAAATTTTGCTAAAGAATGTTCATGCATCATGGTTCTAGCCATCTCTTGCAAAGACCTATTCTTTCTTTCTACAACTCCATTTTGCTGTGGAGTTCTAGAAGAAGAGAACTCATGGAAAATTCCATGTTCTTCACAAAAAGGTTCATTTTCAAATTCTCCACCATGATCACTTCTAACTTTTAAAATTCTTAAATCTTTTTCATTTTGAATTTGGGCACAGAAGACACTAAACTCTTCATATGTATCATTCTTAGATTTCAAAAATCTTACCCAAGTCCATCTACTATAATCATCAACAATGACTAGTCCATACTTCTTTCCATTGAGTGAAGCAGTGCTAACTGGCCCAAACAAATCAATGTGCAGAAGTTCTAAAGGTCTAGAGGTAGAAACAATGTTTTTAAGTTTAAATGAGCTTTTGACAAATTTCCCTTTTTGACAAGAGTCACAAAGAGAATCTGAGTGATAAGTCAATTTAGGAAGGCCTCTCACAAGATTGTCTTTGCTAAGCTTGGAAATTAATCTCCAGTTAGCATGACACAATCTCTTATGCCAAACCCATTTCTCATCACTTAGAGTCAACAAACAAAGCACATTCTGATCTTCCAGATCAGATAAATTAACTTTATAAACAGTGCCCTTTCTACCACCTTTAAACAAGATAGATTTATCAGAGTTGTTAATTACAGTACATGAATTCTTATTAAACACAACATCATAATTACTGTCACATAATTGACTTATGCTAAGTAGATTATGTTGTAGTCCATCAACCAACCAAACATCAGAAATAGAAAGAGAAGAATTACCTACTTTACCTATACCAATGATTTTTTCTTTCTGGTTCCCACCAAATCCTACAGTTCCTCCCTCTCTCAGAGTCAGGGTGAGGAACAAGTGCTTGTCTCCTGTCATGTGTCGTGAACATCCACTGTCCAGATACCACGAGCTTTGCCTTTTTCTTGGGGTGCATACCTGCAGTAAACATTATCTCAGATTTTGGTACCCATATTCTGATGGGTCCTCTAAAGTTAGTTCTTTTATCCTTCTTCTGTTTCTTGTAATTTCCAGAGGGTCCATAGTGAGGTGAGCCTTTAAAAACAGGTTTAGGCTTAACCTTTCCTTTGGACCTTGACCCAGAGTGTGTCAGCAAACCAGCTTTCAAGTTTGTACAGCCTGATCTCATGCCCCGAATACTCATAGGCTTGAAGATCTTCTGTACTCCTTTATCAGACTTGGATACTGAAGCAATGGGAGCAGAGGTTTTCAAAGACTCCACGCTTACTTGAGCATCTGACACTTTTGGATTTTCTGTACCATTACTAGAAACAAAATTAGAATAAAGATCAGAAGATGTTCTGCTAATACATACAGATTGATTTGAGTTTCCTTTGACAGTACTCCCCAAACCCTGTCCAGTGTATTTGCCAGCACCATAAATCATAGAGGCTAATTTATGCTTGTCAATATTGTGATGAACAAACTCTTGAAGAGCAATCTCATGCTTAGCATAGGGTTTGTTACATGTTCTGCAACCATTTTCAAGAACTTGAATAGTCTTTAAGGACTTCTTATAGTCTTCTTGAATATGATTGAATTTATCATTGAGCATGTCAAACTTTTGTTTAAAAAGCTCTAGCTCATTTGATTTTTCCATGTATTTCATCACAGTATCTTTCAAAGCCTTAGAGAGTTGATTATCAGATAGTTTAGAAATAACCTGTTCAATATCTTCTGAATCTGACTCAACATCACTTTCAACATCTGACTCTGCTATGGCCATGAGTGCCAAGTTAGCTTCTGCATCTTCAGCTTCATCATCAGACAGCTTGTCAAGATCTTCCCATGTAGCTAGAAGACTCTTCTTAGCTTTGTTCTTGAAAGTGCTCTTTCTTCCTTTTCCCTTGGTGCTCAAGTCAGGACAATCAGCAATGAAGTGTCCAGGCTTGTTGCAGTTAAAGCAATTCTTAGAATCATCCTTCTTATCTTTGTTTCCAGAACTTCTGTAACCAGAACCTTTGGATCCAGAACTTCTACCAGAGTATCTTGGTTTTCTTCTTGCCCACTTCTGGAACTTCTTGGTCAGAAGTGCAAATACATCATCATCTGATCCCTCTTCTTGATCATCTGCAAAAGATTCTTCTGTCTCAGATTCAACAACCTTAGCCTTGAAAGCCTTAGAAGGTCCAGAAGTAGCTGGCAGAGCCAAAGACTTCGTTCTCTTCTGAGGTTCATCAGAGGATAGCTCAATCTCATGACTCATGAGTGAACTAATTAAACCCTCTAGGCTTAGGGTGTCTAAATCCTTTGCCTCCTAAATAGCAGTGACCTTAGATCTCCACTTAGCAGGTAAGCTTCTAAGAATCTTCTTCACATGATCAGAAGTAGTATAACTTTTCTTCAGAACTTGAAGACCTGCAACCAGAACTTTGAATCTAGAAAACATAGATTCAATGTTCTCATCTTCCTTCATTCTAAAGAGTTCATACTGTTGGATCAAAAGTGTTGCTTTTGCCTCCTGCACCTGTTTGTTTCCATCATAAGATGAGCATAAAGAATCATAGATACTCTTAGCAGTAGATTTATCTGTGATCTTAAGGTACTCTTCATGAGATATGCAGCTTTTCAAGATATCCTTGACCTTGTGGTGCTTCTTGTACGCTTTCTTGTCCTTGTCAGTGAAAGCTTGCCTTGTATCATAATCTAATCTTCCTCTTTCATCCAAACCTTGAAATGTAACTCCTCTTTCAACTAAGTCCCAAAGTTCATCATCAATACCAACTAGGTGACTGTAGATTCTATCTTTCCACCAGGAGAAGGTAGAACCATCACCACTGAACTTAGGAGCTTTGCTGTTGTTGTTTTTATCATCAACATCATAGTTGAAAGGAATAGACACTCCTTCAGTTTTCTTCTCACCAGATCCAGACATAGTGTTTTGACACAACAAGTAACTGTCTTACTGCAAAGTGATATAACAGAACCGGGCTTTAGATGCCAATTGAAGGTGTGAAAACACAAGAAGGGGGGGTTGAATTCTGTTTTAGGTAGTTTTATATACTTCTTCAAAGTTTTGCAACTTATCAGATTTCGCAGCGGGCCAAGTTTAAACACAAACAACTTCTGGGATGGTGAAAGCGAAAACAGAGCAGGAAAGAGTAAAACAGAGAAAAGAAGATAAGAGAGAACACAAGAGATTTATACTGGTTCCTCTCACAAACCGAGAGTAGTCCAGTCCCTTTGCACTTCCAAGGGATTTCACTATAATCACACAAGATTACAAATGCTCAAGCCAACAGCAAGAGACTTCCTTTGCTCAAGTAACACCTTACAAGAGACTTCCAAATGCTCAAGCTCACCAGCAAGAGACTTCTAACACAAAAAGAAAATACAATGTTTGAACAACTGATAAATAATATCAGAGTTCTGAAATACAACTTAAATAACAAGACTATTCTTAGAATTCTTGAAAAGAAAACTAAGGTTCAACAACTGATAAGTCAGAAGTTGAAAACTGTTTGTCTTGAATTTTGATATAATCTCAAGTTGTATCTAAGTTAAAAATGCTCTTTGAATTTTAGCAGAATAACAGCTCTTTTGTTCTTCGCAAGTGTTGTCTCGTCTTCAAATTCTTCCTCCTTTTATAGATGATGTTGGAGCGTCTTGAATTTGAACGGACAATGATGAATTCGGCTACGTAGTACTGTACTATTGTTTTCATTTGAAATGTGCTTATCCAAATCAAGTAAAGATCAAAATCTGAGCCTTGATTTCGAATATTCGCCCAAATCAGGAAAACAAAGTTAGTACAATAGTACAAACGTCATTATCATGAGGATAACGGTCTGAAAGAAGTTCTTCTGCTCCTTCAGATCTTTGCCAAATAGATGGTAGTCGTTAATGAGAATAGAATGTTCTTCTGGCGTCCTCTGCTGTTTCATCGTCATCAGAATCTACAGATATTAAATTTGCTTCTGATGAGTTCAACTTCTGGTTGACTTTGACTTGCAACTTCTGATGACTTCAACTTCTGGTGTTGTCTTCAGAACTTGCATTTTCCCAACTTTTGGGAATACTTTAGCATAGCAACCAGAACTTCAATTTCTAGTGAATATAAATTTTAACTTGTATATCTGCACACTAGAGTAAATTATCAGTATTCCCTATTGTATATTAATATTATTGTTATCATCAAAACTACTTGGGTTATATTAGAACCAACTTTGTTCCAACAACAACTCAATCCCTTTCCCGAAATATTTTTGAAAAAACTTTTCCCTCTATCGCCATCCTCGAGGGGAGAAAAATTCATGGCTTTGAAACTCCGGCCAAATAAATCCCCATGAGAAACTCAGATAACAGATACAAATTTACCTTCCTAAACGCAGCGCATATAAAACCAAAGGAAATCATAATTTGATGGAGTATTTACAATAAAATTTATGTATGACATGTTTATTGTTGAATTTTAGACTTCATGCCAAATCACAAAGCAGGTTTGTGAAAGTTTAAAGGCTCAAAATATAGGGACAAAGATACTTAAATTTTATCCTCAACAAAATTCTCACATTCTAATTTGCATCTTTGTGAAAGAAGTTGAATCTTATGTCCATTGAACCAACTCACTTTTTGTAACTCAAACACAACATACATTTAATCAAAGAGGTAGGGCTGCTATTTGCACACAAAAATAGCAATGTGTAACATTTTTTAATTGTAATGGAGAATGAAAAACATAGTTAAGTGTATAAGTTAAACAAAATTGTACAACATTCATCTCTAATCTCTAATTATAATTATAAGATTACTTCTTTAAAATTAAACCCTCTACAAATATTTGGAAATATTACTCTTGCTTGCATACAATAGCACCAGGTTGTAATTTTTATTTTATTTTTAGTCCAACAATTGGAATCTATTGATGGTGTAGAAAAATGGTCCTAAAATAGAATTTGGACCACTAATTGCTACTGCTATAGGTAATCCAATTAGTGCCAAGGACCAAATGAATAAACCAATAAACTGAGTAGTACCTTTCATCTTGGCTAGCTAGACAAACAATAATACCTTGGAATTGGTGTATAACCAACAACTCTCAGTTCTCAACCTTACACATGGATATGATATGATTGCATCCCATGTAGAGGTCACAAATTTTAATGAAGGCCGCAAAAATATATGTATGTGTGTACAAAATTGAAATATCAGAAACTTGGATTTAACCATTTGGCTTGTGCTTAATGGTATATATTCAACATCTTGGTCATGCATGCCAACATGTCACGACAAGCGCTTTATTCGGTAAAAAATAGTGAATAACTGATAAGTTAATTTATAATAGCTAATATAAAATTAGCAGTTAAAAGAAATATGTATAAGCGCTAATTCAACCGTTAATTTTATATCATAGCTAGATCACGAAGAGAGCCTAAAATAATGTGCAGATCACTTGGTGAGACTTAAAGCAACACACAAATAGTTTAAATATTACATCTTCACCCAAAATTTTGGAGTATTTAGATATATGAACCCTCCTCTTAAACCTAAACTCTCAATTTTTCTAAACCTAAACCCTCCAACAAACTTTGGCTAGTAACAAAACTAAAAATGAACAGGATATGGTCAATAGTCATAGTCAGTGCCTCCTAAAATGAAAACACAGCTTAAAAATTGGGTCCTTATTAGAGCAACCCTACCTACAAGCTGTACTAATATAAAACTAACTTTAGGATCCAAGGATTAAGCACTCCAGTGGATTATAACGTAATTAATGTCATATCTAGTATACCATAATGCACAAGATATGGCCTAGGAAGACATCCATCAATCTCACTATTTTCCGGTAAAATTTTACACTACTGAAATATATCTTCCGATGAAAATAGGAGGATTCTGAGCAATGCGGGGGAGAAAATAGCAATTACCAAGAGATCATATTACAACTAGACTAACATGGACTGAGAGCATCATCTAGCCCAAATCAGAACCAGGCCCAATAGATAGTTTTCCATTTACCCTGATTATAAAAAAATATATTTTATTTTCACTACCAAAAAATTATAGGACTTTCTTCATGCACTGATTTCGTTAAAATATTCACAAGATTATAATTTTTTTACACTACTGGCTGATCATAGTGAGTGTGCATGGGGGTAGTAGCACTAGCAGCTATATAAGAGCTTTTATTTTTCAACTTAATTTAACCTTCTTGAGAATTTGTCACAAGGTTTTGAGGACCCCTTACAAAAAAGCTGTCGAAACTACTGTTGTTCGCAGGACTTGGCTTCATGTGAGTAGTAACATTTTTCGTCGAAACTAACAAGTGAGGTAAAGAAAAATGTTCGCCCCAAATATCATATTCATACTCATCCGCTAGTCCTGCCTCTTGAGCTCGAACATCTTTTTGGTTATCAAGTTCTGATCCAGGAGCTCGAGCATGCAAAGTACCAGCACATTCTGATGACAACAACGAAGGTGTACGAGCGCCTGCATGAAACGGAGATGTAGAAGTTGGTAACTGAACAGTTATATTAGTATTTGCAGCGCTTCTTGAAGCTGAATGTGACACTTGAGGAGAAGTAGGCTTCAAAACAGAACCTTGGTTGCTTACAGAATGTCGCGCAGCCACCGATGTTGTTGAACTATCAGTCTCAAGTGGTTGCTCCACATCAGAAGACAATGGCCAGTTATATTTAGGCATAGCAAAGGCAACTGGTGATAAAGGAGATGAGGGTGTAGAATTCCCACTTTGACTACTTGAAACTTCAGACAATGCTGCTAACTTCGTACCGAGATTCTTCCTCTTTTTCCTTCTCCCTTTTTCTTTACCGGTTTTGACCACAAGATGACCGCTCTCAGGTGCTTTCATTTGTTCAGTGCTCGCAACTTGAGTATCCGACGAGCAATGGCTTTCAGAAGTCTGCATCAGATGCTGAGATACTCCATGTTCAGATGGATTTCCTTGACCATAAGAATAATTGCCACAAGAGGCCTTCATTAAATGATTTACCTTATTAGTCACTGATAGCTTACTCTTTCTTGGGCTGTGATCTAGCAAACAAGTTTTTCCACCACTTTTCATGGCGGTGGTGTGGACCAAGTTATTGTCGCTCTTGGGAGAGAAATCCAAGGATTCCATTTCAGTGCTTTGAGGGGATACAAACCAAAATACAAAATATAGTAAGGATCCAACAAGAAGGAAACCAGAAAGAGTTTTTTTAACTCGCATCCAAAACACGGACTTCTTGCAGTTACTTAACATATCATGTGAGAAACTTGCCTTCAACGGATACAGGAAAATACCAGTATCCAATGCAAGTTCAAGATCTCGATGCACCACAGCTGCAGAAAAATCGGTTTGGTATGACATTGTAAGTTTGATAGACTCCCCAGGTACAAGAGCAAAACCCCTACAATGAAGAATCTTGAAGCCATTCAACCCACATTCTCTCCCAGAAACTCGAACACTTTTCACCTCTAACGGCAAGTCTCCTGTGTTCTTGGCATATAACTCTTTCACCAAAGGTTGTGAACAAACAGAAGTCATCTCTTTCGTATGAAGTAAAGAGTAGGGAAGAGAAAAATTGAGCGGCTTCAGCATTTTAAGATTGAAATCTACACTCTGAACATGCTCAGAACGCTCATCAAGCAAAACTAGAGACAGCGACCCTCCAAATCCCCGTAAAGGTATTGACTCAACACCTGAAAGATTGTTTCTTACCAATGCTGAACCACTCCAGCTGCAACGTTCAGATGGAAAAAAAATAACTGGCCCCAAAGTTACACGATCATAGGGATGCACATAAGCCTCGGTCAGCGCATTCTCTGGTACTGAAAATCCAAACTTCATTGGAGTAGCACCTTCATCGACAACCAAATTACCAGAGGAAGAAGGGTTTAATAAACCATTTAGTCCCTTACACCCATTAATTAATTCTCCTGAATTCAAGATAAGCTGCATTGTGACTGGATGTTGGCTCGGATTCTTCACAGTGATCCACCTAGAGACATAACTTCCGACCTGAATCATTGGAAATAGTATCTCTCGGTCCTCAAGTACAGACAATGCACTCATTGTTCCTTGAGACTTCCAGTTTTCAAGAACTAGCTCGTCTACTGATGTCTCTAAAACCTTCATGTGAAAACAGAAGATTAAATTAATTCAATAATTATTGGAATTAGATAAATAATCAACAATGGATAATTTAAAGAAAAATAAGTTAACTTAATTCCAATATGAATGAGAATTCCCTTGCTGTGCATAATGACCATGTAGACATGTATTAGAACAATTTGTAATTAAAAAAATATATATATATTTGTAAGACTCAACACTCAGTAGTCGACATTTACATTTACAAATTAAAAACAAAAAATCAACTTTTATATTCAAATAAATACAGATAAATCAACTTTTACATTCAAATAATATAGATAAATCAACTTACCTTGACACTTGGTGGCAATTGTGTGCTTCTGCGGACATACCCTGCCCTCATACTGCGATCTTCGATATGTTTAGACTTGTCTTCTATTCCAGCAGATGAAAGCCTATGATGTTCAAAACAAATATGTAATATGTCCTCACATGGAATCACAATCAGGGGACTAGTTGAGTCGTTTGTTAGAATCGACAGTTTGCAGTTCTCTTGGAAGTCGGAAACTTTAGGTGAATCCAAGTGCATCTGATGACTACAATAAATAATGCCAACTTGTGTAACGGTTCCAGGGAAAAGCAGTAAGCCTTCCTTGTACTTCATATGGAAAAGCTCCACGTCAGCAGCTTCTAGAACTTTAACAAAACTCAAAATGTAAGAGGCATCGTTCCTTAGAGAGATAGAGATGGCAATTTCACCACTATCACATGTGGCAAGACCCTCGAGAGTAACTGAAATAAATTTACCAACAGCGTCAGAGACAGAATGAGTATCAACTTCAGCTTCAATGGGAACCATAATAGTATCGGATGTATCCTGTGAGGACCTCAGCAAATGCAAACAAAAAGCACCAAAGATTTTTCCTTCGAATCCAACTGTAATATCCATCTCGAAGAGAGTTTCAGAACTATGTGGACCAATATCCCACTTCCTATGTGGCCTAATTGCTACTATTGGTGAACCTACTTGGCTACTCCTCACGACCAAACGATCTTTAATCGTTGGGGAGGGACGAGTATCAAAAATATGAAAATCATCTATGCTACAACTTCCTTCAGTTTCAACGAAATTATTATCTCCCAAAGAAAATGATATCCGAGCAGTTATTTCATCCACGTAGAGCGGTTCGTCGAAGGGATTAAACAATGAAAAATTCCTGCTCAATCTTCCACCAGGAGATATTTCCACCCCGGATAACGGCTGAATTCCAAAAGGAGACTCAGTAGCAAATCCTTTAGCCTCTACTACAAATCCACCATAACTTGTCTGCAAAATTAGGCTAGCTGATGAGAAGCCAAGAGACTTGGGGAAGAAAACAAAATAAATTATAACGGATTCACCAGGCCTTAGCGAAACCTCACTGAAGTTACAAGGGTAGAACTGTAAATCTGTGCTAAACGGTTCATAGAGGTGCAACGTGCTCTCATTGCATGTATTTTCCACGGTTAAAAAAGCTGATGAAGAAGAATATAAATACTTTTGTCCCCAGTCCAACACAGTAGGGCCGATCTTTATATTAGGGGAGACAGAACCATCCAAGGAATTTGATTTGAACGACACCTCGGAGCTCTTTGGCCGAATATGTGTTGACTTCAGGTTAAGTAAAGAACCTCCACACGAGGAAATGTCGTTTATACGATCAATCTCAGATTGAAGAGATGGTACATCATTCACTCCCTCTTTCGAATTCAGCGAACACGAGATAACCCCTCCACTAAGTAGCCTAAACACACCAAAGTCAGATGACCAGCTTTTGTTACTTGCCTGCAAACTATCTTGATCTAATTTTTCACAAAGTGGACTTCGGTCCTGACTACCAGATTCTTCTGTAGAAGCTTCCTTTGTAATTTTCTCGTCACGAAAAAACCCATCCAACAACGAAGGAAAGCAAAACAAATTACTGTTTGGACACACATTTTTATAACTGTTGTGAGCAGCTGGAAACCTATGGCCTAAACGAGAGTCGCTAACGGCGGTATCTGAAGAATCAAAATGGTAACTTTTCTCAAAAGATGCACAACCATCATAATCTGGTGAATCTAGTCCATATGCAACAAGGTAATATAAGATACACGACAGAACCACATGACACGTGAATTTTCTGGCCAGCTGCAACAATCCCCTAGTTGAACCACAATAACATGTTGTTAGAATTTTTCACATCACACAAAACAACTATAACTAGTTTAAGGCCCCGTTTGGCCCGGCTTATTTTCTTCTTTTTTTCGTCTCCTTAAAAGTAGTAAAGAAGGAAAAAATTGTGTTTTACTTCACTTTTATTTATTTTTTACTTCTTTACTTTATTTCTTTGATACTTTTAAGGAGAAATATTGTCAAATATAATTTTATACTTCTCTATTTCGTTTAAGCTAAATAGAAAAGTAAAAAATAAGCCGGGCCAAACGGGGCCTAATTTTGATACACTATCAGCAAATCACAACCAATCATATACGTGACTTCAAACATAAAAATTAACAAACACGTTCTTGCAAACATAAAAATGACAAGTAGCCAAACATTTTCCTAATAATCACTTCATTTGACTCCAAAATAATGAAAGAACATTTGAAGAGAAAAATGTCATTTAACAAAATCTTACATTAATTTATTATAAATAAATAGCAAAAGGCTGCACAAAAAGGGTAGGTTTAGAAATTAAAATGACCAACTACTAAGCTACCAAAATTTAACTAATTGCAGTTACACTTCACAGCATTGATTACAGAACAAGTAATTCCATTCTTGACACCAACACCATGTGTTATATACGTTAGATACTTAGATTATTAATATTAATACTAAACAGCATATAATTCCAAAAGTAAATAAATAAACAGCATTTACACAAACATAGGAACCAATAATAGAAATTCAGCTTGGCATGCTAGAAATAGAAAAGACAAGAATCCTTATCTCCACCGTTATTATGTGAAAAATGAAAAATTTAACTAATTATCATACCAACCATGCTTGAATAAATCATCTATAAGAAAAAAAATTAAAACTTTGTGAACAAAAATAACATAAACACTTAAAATAAACATTTCTAGCTAACACAAGAACCATTAAACCAAAAAAAATTCAAATGAAAAATAAAATAAAATAATCATAGTATTCACTCTCAAAATGAAAAAGGAAAGTATCTTTAATCTATTTTCAAACCATATACCATAAGCAACACAAAGGAAGAACTCAAAACACAAACCCAAAAATAAAAATGGAAAAAAAAATCATTTTTTTACTTTCTAAAAATACCCAGTAAAGAAAAAACAGTGATGAAGTTGAAGAAAATGAAAAAGTTTGAAAATTGATTGAAAAATGATTGAAAATAGAAAGAAAAGAAAAAGAAATTTATTGAAGTAAGTGAAAAATGGTGAAGAAAAAGAAGATACCGTAGAGTGAACATGATGATTAGGGTTTGAAGTTCCATAGAAGAAGAGAAAGAGAAGAACCCATAAGAAGTTGAAGCTAATTTTTAGGGATGATGGTTTGGTTTTTCACTGCGCTTACAATATAAAGAGATGAAATGGATGGTTGGTTTTTGCAGAGACAACAGTGGTAAGTAAAAGAACCACCCAGGTTAAATAAATATTTTATTTAATTACTATTATTTATGACTCAATTAAAAAATAAATATAACTAGGTTTGATAAGTTCTTTTTATTTGTTTTATTATTTTATGTTATCATTCGAGAGGGTTAAAAAGATTCTTGAATGTTGCTGAAAGGCAATCCTTGATTCTTAATTTATTTATTTTTTTAAAAAAAATATTGTAATTAATATATAATGTTTTTAAAATAATATATTGAGTCAAAAGGTTATTAATTGTATTTTTTATTCAAGGGTCAAAATTTTGATTGCAATAATTTTTATTTTTCAAAAAAATTATTATTAGTTTCATACTTTCATCAATTTAGTATTTTTTATTATTATTTGTTTGTCTTAGTAGAAGTAACAAATATCATTTAATGTTCCACATATAATTGTGAGATTTTAAATTTGAGTTCGAATAAAAGTACTCATTATAAAAATATTGACATTTTAAAGTTTATGAAATTTTTTTTAAATGAATTTGATTATCAAACTTGGATCGCTAATATACTACTCAAATTCGTTAATCTTGAACCAAATGTAATGGTAATTTATGGAAATACTAGTTTTTATTGTTTATGAGACTTTTTTGACATTTGTGTGTGTGTTCATTGATTATATATTAATTATTTGTTGTTGAATTTCCTAAACAGGACTACTTCCTAATAAATGGATTTTGAAAATATATTTCATTTGGGATAAGGATTAATTAATTTTTGCGTGTAAGTAGTTTTTTATGTAGGCAAAATAGGCTTCACATCTATTCTTTACCTAAATCTCCTAAAATATAGGGACCGTATTAGGGGCTTCCTGTTATTTTTAATATCTTGCTTTAATAAATTTTGAAACATATTAATATCTTAAAATCTAAATCTAAATGATTAGTATGATAATTTTTAAAAAGGTCATGCAAAACAATATCTCTCATAGCAATAGTTAAAAAAATAAAAATTGAAACAATGAAAAATATAAAGGTTGTCTATAAACAAACCACTTAAAAAGAGCAAACCATCAAATTAGTATTTGTCTTTGTAACCCGCACTCATACAGGTCTCCAATTCTTTCAATATCCCAAAATAATCTCTGTCAAATGTTGCTCAATACGGTCCCTTTGTTGATGTTGATTTTCTAATAGCGTTAAATGCGTTGATGTGGAATGTTAAATATCACGTGAATAATAATATCACACAATTTAAGTGTCACGTAGTCAATCAAAACAATAATTATTTGACAAAAATTTATAAAATTATGGACTAATTTGAGGATAAATTGAAAATGTTATGTACTATTTTGATAGAAAGTGGATGAAGACAACGACTTTATTTGATGGTTAGTGGAACGAATATTTATGAAATGAAAACATTTGATAAAAGTATGGACTAATTTTAAATATCAAGTGGAATATATATCTATTTGTGTTGCGGTGACCAAATTAATTGTTTACTCATTTACAAACTATGATGAATCAAAAATTACTTTCCCGTCTAGAAGTCCTAGCTCAACTGGCAAAAATGCCGAAATTGTTAGGCCGGACGTCATGACCCGGGTTCGAACCCGGGATCTCACAGTTGTGTGAGTTTAATTTCAGTGGATTTACCACTTCATCTAAGACCAAAAAAAAAAAAAATACTTTCCCAAAATCGTCGATAATGAAAAATAAATGCTAAAATTAGAATAAATTATAAATTTAACATGCAAAGTACGGATACTTATCAAATTAACTGTGTATGGGACACGACACTGACACTTATAATTATACTTAATAATGTCATTTTTTCAAATCATCATTAGTGTTGTGTGTGTGTCTGTAATTTCTAGAATTTAACCACTCAAATTATAGGATTTTGACATTTACATTATATCTCAAAAAACTTATGAATAAAAAATGACAGATAACATTTACAAAAGTAATTATTAATGTGAATTATTTGATCTCAAATCAAGAGTAAATAGTTTTTTTACTAAAACAGTTGATATTAGTCTATGATATTAAAAATTTAAACCGTTAATTTGCAAATCAAAAGTTAAAATATACTACATAAAAGTCTGCATGGAATTCCTTAGGCAGAGAATTCCTTTAAGCAAAGTGGCATGGCAAAGTCACTACTAATTACGCCCACCGCTCAATTGACTACCAAAACACTTTCATTGACTTTTCATTTTTTATGATACTTTTATGGAGTTTTCCTTTTCATTCAAGCTTGTTTGGTAAATATTTATGCAAGTATAGTAATTTTTATTTTTTATGACGCAGCTATATATAGTAAATGAGAATTTAAAAGAACAGAAGTGTACGGATAGAAAAAAAAGGTAAAATGTACTATAAATATATTTTGTTATGCTGTTATCATGTTTTGTATGAATAGAATTTGTGAATAATCTGATACACTTCTTTTTTTGTCAAATAGTCTAGTGGCTAAAAAATTCACCTTAAATCTGATACATTTTTTATTTAGGTATATAGTGGTATTTTTTTAGGTAGATATTTTTGATAGGTTTTTATGTAGTGTTTAATATAAAAAAATTAAAAAATGTTTATGAACCTATTAAAATTATCTACTTCAACAAATATATCAGTATCTATACAAATAAAACATAAGGTTAATAGGTCTTTACCTCCTTGCAAAGTAGGCGTATTTTGCTTTATCCTATGTAAAAAAATTCTTTAAGTTTCCCCCCTTGCAATTTTTTGTTCCCCCTTGGAAGCAAGGAATTTGTACTTTTTAAATCGGTTGAACAAAATAACCGATTTAAAAAGTGCATCCAAAGGGAAAACAAAAAATATATATTTTGCAAGGGGGAAACTTAAAGAAATTTTTTACAGGGAGTAAAGCAAAACACGCCTACTTTGCAGAGGGATAAATACCTATTAACCCTTATATATATATATATATATATATATATATATATATACTACTGAAGAATTCACCAAAAAGTTTATGCTAATTGTCAATAATATCACTCTTAAGGTAATATGTGATATTGTGCACGTGAGTTTAGTTCAATTAGTAGAAATATAACATTTTATATGTAGGAGATGGAAGTTCGAATTTTTGAACAATATACCGACGCTGCTACTGTGAGTGTTGGGCAGATTACAAAATCGATAAAAATTGTTGAATTTTCAGATGAAGAATTCTGATGAGGAATTGTTGATTGTTGTTAATGATAAGGACCTCAAATTAAATGACAGGGAGCCGACTACAGTTCAACATTTAGAGACAGAAGATCGCCTTATACATGTGCATGTTGCGAGCAATCCACCGATGTTGTCTTCTCCTAGCCTAGATGTACATTCCGCGCCTAATGGTGTTGCAGCAGAGCTGCAAGAGGCAGCTGAAGAGAGTGTTGTGCACACGTTAGAACGAGATGGCATTGTTTTGTCAAATGCCCTGATTTCTAACATATCACTATGAAATGGGCTGGAGTTTTAGCAAACTGATAGCTAGAGCTCTTTGCGGTTTTTCATTGCAGGAATGGTTGTTTGTACGTTTATTTTGGTTTCTTTTGGGGTAAGGTCTAGTCCCCCCATGTACATTTTTTTTATTTCTATTTATATTATTATGAGCTATAGACATTTCACTTAATCACTTTAAATGATAAAATTATAGTTGTTCCATACCAAAATATAAGTTGACTTGAGATTTTTTTTTTACCAAATTATAAGTCGTTTTACATTATCAATGAAGTATTTATTGATTTTTTTCTATTATACCCTTAACTATTTATTTCTCTTTCTTATTTTAATTCCTCAATGGCTTAATAGATTTTTGGTCCTTGTGAGTTCGCGAATTTTTGGTTTTAGTCCATGTATCTTGTTTTGTTGCAAATAAGTCCATGAATGTACAAAACTTGTTGATTTTAGTCCATAAAGTCAAAATTCGCAGAAAATTCTAAAAGAAAACTTGCACGAAAACTGCAGATTTTCTTGTGAATTTTATGTTTATGGACTAAAACCAACAAATTTTGTACATTCAAGGACTTATTTGCAACAAAACAATATACAAGGATTAAAATCAAAAATTCGTGAACATACATAAACCAAAAGATCTATTAAGCCTTCCTCAATTTATTTTTCCTTTACAATTAATGAATGATAGTTTTGTAAACTAACTTATAATTTCTTTTTTCCATACAACATTAATTGCATTTCTTAATTTTTTAAAATGGTCAAAAAGACTTATTCAAAATATTTTCGTACGGAGGGAGTAGTATCTATGATACTTGAATAAAATGTCAAATACCCCCTGCAATTTCAAAGTTCGTTAATTACCCCCATGCAATTTCAAAATTGGCAAAAACTCACTGCAATTGTAAAATGTCAATCAAATACCCCCCTCCATAACAATAAATTCTCGTTAATCGAACTCGAGCCGAGTGATTTCAATTTTCCGAGCTGCAGATTACGTAAAGAAGTCACCATCTCGTTGATCACAGTTAAATGTTTCTATTAACCAGCATAGAAGGTATATATTTCAATTTCCCGGACTGTAGATTACGTAAAGAAGCCGCCATATGGTTGATCGAACTCGAACCAAAAGATTTACTCAGCGACTGAGCCATCGGAGACATCAGCGGGGACTGTGCCTCTAGTGGAGTGGTCGAAACAGGAGAAGACATGAACGATAAGGGTAACACCATTTGAAGGGGGTATTTGATTGACATTTTACAATTGCAGGGGATATTTGCCTTTTTCGAAATTACATGAGGGTATTTGACGAATTTTGAAATTGCAGGGGGGTATTTGACATTTTATTCAAGATACTTTTTGCATTAAATTTGTCAATAACGCACACACTCATTTTAAAATTATTATTCAATTATTAAAAGAGATAAATAGTAATATTTTGTTTCTGATAAATTTGTCTCTTTTGCTTAACTTTTTTTTTTTAGGGGGGGGGGGGGGGGGGGGGGGGGAGTGAGGACCTTAGGAAGCTCTCTTGGATCAGTTAGAGGACTATATGCGTTCGAAAGGAGTATGGGAGGTTGGGGGTGAGGCAGCTTAGAGATTTTAACATGGCCCTGTTGAGCAAATGGTGTTGGCGGCTGTTGGTTGACCGGGGGGGGGGGGGGTTGACTGCCCGTTACGGGATGGAGCAGGGAAGGTTGAGGGAGAGAGGGCGGAGAGGGTCTGCGTGGTGGAGGGAGATAGCGAGGATTCGAGATGGTATAGGCGGGCTTCGGGATGGGTGGTTTGGGGAAAATGTGACTCGGAGGGTGGGCGATGGGACATAAACTTTCTTCTGGACCGATCCCTGGTTGGGGGGGATTCCTTTGAGGATACAGGTACTTTGGGGGCAGCCGAAGACCTTCTTTGGCACAGACATGTTCCTTTGAAGGTGTCCATTCTTGCTTGGCGTCTTTTGCGTGACCGGCTGCCGACGAAGACTAATCTGGTTGCTCGAGGCATTATCACACCGGATCTTCATTTTTGTGTGTCAGGGTGCGGTGGCGTTGAATCGACCCAACACTTATTCCACTCATGCAGCACTTTTGGTTCTTTATGGGCTCTAGTTCGATCTTGGATTGGCTTCTCAGCGGTGGATGCTCATAATCTCTCAGATCATTTTGTTCAGTTCACTTATTCGTTGGGTGGTTTACGTGCTCGTCGGTCTTTCATGCAGCTCATCTGGCTCGCTAGCGTTTGGGTGGTGTGGAATGAATGAAATCTCAGAGTATTCCGACATTCGGCGCATTCAGTGCACCAGCTTTTAGACAAAGGGAAGATGTTCTCCTATAGATGGCTGAAGACGATTGATTCTACTTTAGTTTTAAACTTTCAGTGTTGGTGGTCGAACCCATTGTTGTGCCTAGGAATCGACTAATTGATGTATTTTTGTGTTGATATTCTGGATTCTTGTGTATACTTTTTGTAGGTTTTCTTGGCACATCTTGTGATGAGTTATCCTATCAGTTTTTTATATATTTCATTTTAGCTTCTTAAAAAAAAATAAAATATTTTGTTTCTTTTCATTTAATTAGGAATATTTTTGTGAGAATTCAATTAATGCATCATGTACTTTGAAAAAAATCTTATAAAATGAATAAAAATCTTTAAAAAAGTCTTATATATTAAAACGGATGTAGTATGTGTTAAAAATATTACATCTTAATCCACATTGTTAGCATGGTGTTTAAGATTTAGAACTTTAAAGTGTGCTCATTTTAAAATTTAAGATTCAAATTTCTCGGTATCGCCGTTTAGCGCCGCTTCTTATGTTGGACTTGTCGATGCAAGTCAAAAACCCAGGCCTTAACGACCCTTCTAGTCAAAAAGAAAAATATGTTCCGGACTGGGCCTACATTGCCGAACATGCCCAATCCACATGCATCTCGAAGACAGTCCATGGTCGAGCAAGATCCCGTTCTGCTCGACTCCATATTGGAGGAGCGTCTGGACGAAGTCCTCTGTCGAGCACAACGCTACTCGGCACCAAACACGCACATGGCAAACGTGTTCTATAAGGCACGTTTTCACCCCAAGCTTATCCGTCACCCGCAAAATACAGGCTAAGCTTGACTAGGGGGAGAGTGTAACAACTTCTCCAGCATACCACGCTATCCCTAGCAGTTATCCACTTTGGGTCTGCCCAACGGAGCCCAATAGGGATAATCGTTGGTCCCGTGCTGGGGGCTTATAAATACTCCTCATCATTGAGGAGTCAGGTAACTTTTACTTTCTCTGATACCTCTGCTCTTTGTATCTGTGCTGACTTAAGCATCGGAATGCCTGCAGGTACAAACCCCCCTCCGATTTCAAAGCTATCATCGTCATCGCACGTGTCTAGCAGCTGGCCATCGATTCAAACCTCCGATTCAGGTACGATCAATATCTAACACTTAAAAGTACTATATTTATAATTATAATTTTGTGTTTAAAGTGAGCCATAATAATTATTTTTGTAGAAAAAATCGTGTAACCAAATAGTATTGACAATCACTTACTATATTATTATACAGTAGAAACTAAAACATAATCGATAAATAAACATATAGATTTCCCAAGTGGTTGTCATAAGCATCTGGCGTGGTTGATGATGAGAATTTTTAGATCATTGAATTATAAATATGAAGTAATATTTTAATTGAAAAAAATGAAAGAAAAAAAAAACATTGATTAATAATTGAGATGTGAAAATTAAAAAAAAAAATGAAAAAAAATAAATTGAGAGAATCCATTTTCAGTTCATCATGTATTAGTTTGTTTATATATTATTTATAATGCATTTAGTTATTAAGTTTTTTCTTTTTCTTACAATATGCATTATTATGTTTTTTTCACTAAAATAGACCCGGTCAAGATTTGTTCTAAAGTCTATTTTGTAACACTGATGGTTTGTTACTTTGTTGTTTAAAAAGAACAGTATATTATTAATTTTCACAAAACCAAGAAATTGGTTTGTCGATGTTGTTTTTGCTTCATCGTTAAGAATTGTTATTTCGTCCTTTTGTGCTTTACCCTCTACCCATGTCAAATCCTCTATCGTCAACTACGTTGAAAAAGATGCAAGTGAAAACTGTCACTCTCTAGTGCACTATTCTGCCAACCCTAATACGCAACTCACACTACTAACCCCGTTTCTATTACGTCGCCATTTGGAAAATAAAAAATGGTAACACGGCTGAATTTAAAAATTGAAAAATAAAGTTTTCGTGAGGGTAGCTCGTCGATAGAGATATTACATGTAATATGTAGGAGTTAAGGTTCGAAGAGTTTTGTAAAAATATATTACTACTCTTTGTTGGTGGAAGTATGCTGAATCATGAGTAGACAATAAGTATTGTTAAGTTAGTTAGAATTTGTTCGTGTTAGTTGATTAATTAGTTAAAGTTGATTACTAATTAGTTTTGTAATTATATTTTATAAATAGGACTACTTTGTATATATTTCAATCATCTTTTATCAAATAATATGATTTCTTATGAGTTTTTAGCTCGTGAGTATTATCTATGGTATTATGATCTTATGATTCTTAACAAGCATCTTTATAATGGACTTTAAATTTTTTTAATACATTGGACTCGGGAAGCAAACCTCTCAATATATTCTTAAAAGATTCATAACTCTTACTATTTTGACCAATTCATTTGTTGATTTTATATGGCAAACTATCAAGTGATTTATTATTAAAAAAATTCAAAATATTAAATATACAATTTTTTAAAAAAATATTTTTATATTTGAGCTCTGATGATGATAATTTTCTTTATTTGTATCTATTATCTTTTTCTAACTTACTATGTTATAGTTACTAAATTACTACTTCCGTTTAACAGTCAATAATTAATTTACGTTGAAGAATAGTTTTCATACATAACTATATAAGAGTCGGTAATTCATTATATCCTTGTAAGAAGTTTTTACAATTTTTGTTTCTTTCATTACTTCCTTTTGTTTTGAGGAGTATTTTACACTCTCATCTCAAATGATCATAGAACTTTCGAAATAGGAAAAACCTTTAAAAATACTTATAAAATGTTTGCGTTTACCTTCTTTAAAAAACACTTAAATTTTTTTTTTAAATTTAAACTATATATATACTTCTAAATAGCACATACTTTTGATTGTGGCTCGTCAATAATGTAAAACTTTTAACATCATTGTCTATCACAATTAAACTAAAGTAGTTCATGTTTAAATATTTAAACTAAAATAAAAAATGATTTCATAATAATTGTTCTATATATATTACTATGTATGTTTGTACACAAAAATAATTAATAAATCAAGTGATTAAGCTCAAGCTTTGATAAGAAAAACTTTATCATAAAAGTTGTTTAAAAATGTTTGAATTCAATTTTTGTCAGATTTCTTTTAAAAACACGAGAGTTTAAACAAATTTAAAGTAATTAAAAAAATTGTGTAAAATAAGGAAATTTCGCAAATTATTTTTAAAATTTTGTAGTATTTTTTCATACAACCTTAAAAAAAAAAAGTTGTGTACCAATATTTCAAGATACTAATTAATTAAACGTTATGCTATGGTAATCAGTGCTTTTAGAACATTATTTAAAAAAACAAATTTTTTTAATGAAATTATTTTTTACGCTTAAACGGGACTTATCATTTTTTTTAATCAAGTACGACCGAAATTTGAACTTGACTCCCTTACCCTTATATATAAAATGTATTTTTCTCATCAACTGATTTAAGTTTAAGAAACATATTTTTAATAATTAATAGTAATACTTAGAAACAATATTTTTCGTTGACAAAAACACTTATGAACATTTTTTTTACGGCCAAATCCCTCTAAACTCATTGGTAACATATTGGCAGCGCTGTGATACATCAGCATCACCTACGCGTGATGATTAACTTGTAAAGTATTGGTAGGGCACATCGACCCTTAATTTAATTTAAGTAAGTAGTCAATAATACGACAATGAGAGCCCAACATTTTGGAGAAGATTCCTTCCCTTGTTGCTCTTACTATACAGCCAGATTCCGTGGGTTATTTATTCTCACATTAATGTGATGTGATTCATGTTCTTCCAACTTGCATTTGGTTTCTTTCATGTTTTTCCAAGTGAGCTACCATATCCTATTCTAAACCAAAGTTCTTGTGTATTAGGCTTCTTGGTTGGTTAATAAATCTCTTTTTCATTGAAAAAAAAAGTAAGAGTTATTTTTAACCTTCCTAGTAAAAAGAGAGTTATTCTTAACCAAAATGGCAAATATGTTTGGTTTGCCATTTTAAACTCTATTTTTTTAGTGATTAGAGTTGAGAGTTTGAACCCATAAAAAAAGTTGATTTTTTTTTAGTAGTTTAGTGGCTAGAAATTTCACCCTTAAGATGGATAAGTGAGATGATCATAATTTGAATATCAGCCTCCTGCATATATAATGCAATGTCCTATCAATTGAGTCAAACTAATGAGACAAAAAAAAAACTTTAACCCGTCATATATTCGGTAAAAAAATTGGATGGTTTTTTTATTATTTCTTTTCAAGTGATATGAAGTTAAGTTTGAACAATATATATATAAATGAGATGATCCGTAAATTAAACGTCTTAATATTATTTAAAATTTTGAATGAAAATGTAATATTCAACTCACTTATATAGTTATTTATAGCCAATGTGATCATCCAACCCAATTATTGAGACTCCCCTTTATGACACATCCCACTTTATTTACAAGTCAAAATCCATTGTCTTATTTTCTCCTATAAATTCAATTAATCACTTTGGTCTCATAATTTTAGTATAATACATTTTATAGATTGTCAATTGGATAACTCGTCATTTTTTATTTTGGTTGTTATTTTAGCATATTCCTTTTTCTCTTTCGTTAATCTCTCGAAACACAAATGAGTTTTTCAACTTTTTTGCTACCTTCCAACAAACTAAAAATTTGAATTTTCTAAAATAGAAATACATATTGACAAAGTAAAAGGTTAATTTTTTAAAAAAATTTACAAACTCAATCTACAACTTTATTGGAACGAAACTATATAGCAACAAAGTTGAAGCATGAATTACAATAAATTCAAATATCAAATTTGTCAGAAGTAGGACCTGACAAATTAAATTCATATAATTTATCAGAATAAAAGTATGAAATTTGAGTTTGCCAAAACTTCAAATGTGTTTCCACAAAATTCTAAAAAGTCAACAAGTTTTACTTTTAGAGGATTTGTGGGGGTAGGTGTCAAATTTCAGGGGTATGGCATAAAATTCTGATATTCTAAAAACTGCAGCGACATTGTGTATAAGCCCACACTACTAGACTTCAAACATTGTGGGTAGCTACCACAACAGTTATAGCCCACATTTTAATCTGGAAACAAACTTGATGTTTTTTGATTTTTTAGATATAGAAACAAACTTTGAATTTTAAACCTTTTTTAATGTTTTTTTAATAAGTAGAATAAAATAAACTATCAATTTGATTCCTAAACTATAGTAAAAAATAGGCAGCATCACATCTACTCTCCTTTAAGTTTGACCCTTATTTCAGATTGGTCATTTAAGGTATTTTTTCTACTCCTGAATTAGTCATTTATGCTGTATATTTCGTTTACATCGTTAGTGTTTTTTTTTTAAGGTAAAGTCAAATTTATTAATTGAACACAAATTCCATAAGAGTTACAAGCTGATTGAGACTAAAGTCTTTGAAACATCTCCAACAAGTGAAAGCTAACAATAAGTAAGCATTAATAGTAAAAGAGTGACTACAATTCAGGTGAGTACCGTTAAGCCAACTTCTACAAACAAACTTTCAAGGTTGCATCGTTAGCGTTTAAGTTATGCTTATCTTGCATTATTGTATTTTATGTTATATTTCTTGTTTGTGCGAGCCACAAGCTTTGTTTCACAATTTATGCTTCTTTTGAAAGCCATTCAAGTGTTCATTCATGATAATGTCTCACAGTGTAGATGTAATATTCATTATGCAAAAAAAAAAAAATTATACATTTTTTAAATTGGAAATTTAGGTTTTACAAAGAAATTAAGGGAGAAAGAAAATGAAGAATATGTTTAGGTGAGTTATTTCAATATTTCAATTAATTTTTTTTTAACTTAACTTGTTAAAAAGTTAAAATTGCAAACAAAATGTATTTATACATGATCAATTCAAAAGAAAAAAACTTAAAGGACCAATATGTGAAAATGATCTAATTTAAAGGCACAGTCATTATTTTGCCTAAAGTAAAAAACTTAATTTTTATTTTTTTTTGAAAGTAAAAAACTTAAATAATCATACTTGAGTTTGATTTGAATTGGTTTAAAAAAAAAATCTAAAATTCAATTTTAGTGGGTTTCATAAAATAAAACTAAAAACATGAAATATAAATTTTCTTTGTTATTGTTGTTGTTATCATTTTTTAATCAACTAATGAATATTTTGGACCAGTTTAAAAGTGAACACCCTACCATATTATGACGAGGAAGTTAAACATACATAAAAAAAAAAGGGATACTTTCTTTATCATAAAATATAAGCAAAACTTGATCAAATTATATATATTAAAAATTAAAATAGTTGATCGCATTAAATCTATACATGCAATTTACCATTTTTATATATTGTCTAAAATACTCTTCATTACTAATTAGTTGATTGATGAAAATACAAAAAGTTAAATATGGGAGTAGCACCATATTTGCTTCTATTTCATTTTTAAAAAAAGGACATAAATTTAGCTTATAATTCATTTAAGAGGGAGTGTGATGTTAGAGTGATTTTTTCTTATATACACACACATTGAGGAAATCTTGTTCGAGTTATGGTCCTATTGCTAAATATAACACCTCTTTCGATTGATCGAAATTCAAATCTTGATTCACAATATTGTAAGAGAATAATCTCTTCCACTAAATTCAAATTGGTTGGTGAGATATACCACGTCATTTTTCATGCATTATTTTTTTTTTACATTTTACACAATGTTTAATAAGAAACACACACTATATATTTATGATAGTAGAAGGTACAAACTGCACCAATAATACATGCATGCATACTAGAGCCTAAACTTAGAATAAATATTGATTTGGCGCACAAAATGCATCTAATCATTAATTTTAAAATGAAATAGCAGTAGTATAAAAACATGTATTCCTCAACAGAAAAATGCTTGCTAATATACTAATTGATTAATTCTTAACCGAATGGCCAACACCGGGGCTATGTCCCGGAGTTGTGGGTCGGAAAGCCTCAACATAACCCTCTAAATCTCTACGGCTATTCGGCAACCACCTTGGACTCAAAGCAACATTTCTCGTCATTGTCTTGACGGAGGCAATTTTCGGAGAACGAATGCTCTTTCTCAAACTTCTTCCTTCTATGGAGACTAGTTCACATGAAAGCAACAAGAGTACAAAGATCAAGAAATGAGTGAAATTTGCCATGGGATCAAATCAAAGATTCAAATGTAGAATTATTCAAAAGAAGAAGAGGCTAAGAGAGTTTAAATTAGGGTTTAAAAAACGGCGCTTGAGGAATTGAAAGGAAAAAAGAGTTGATATATGAATGCTCACTATAGCTCATTGGTATTTAAAGACCATGAAAAGCACAAGCATGTGCTCCAAACAATGAGGGAAGACTAAAAAAATGAAAAGAACGAATGAAGAGCTAGCCAAGCATCAAGGAAGATTCCATTACCATATTCGCTTTTTAACCATAAATAAATAGTTTATGAAAAAAAGAAGATGAAAAACAATACTAAAAATAAAAAAATGAACCCCTTTTGGAGTTAGTGAAACAAATTAAAGAAGTCATTGCTCATGCAACTTTTTAGAATCTTAAAGTTTTTAACAAACGTTAAAAGAGTAAAAAAAGCTAATTACAACATGGACATTGCTTTGGAGAGATAAAAAAAATTGCTCAAGTTTAGATAGCTAGCTATTACTTCATTTTCCTTTGATGGTAGAATATGCAATGGAATAGTGAGTAGACAATTTCATAAAAAATGAATACTTACAAACCATTAGTTGTGCTTACACTGTAGAATTGCCAGATATGTGTCATAAGAATAATAAATATGCACCATTCTTTATGTTAGCCTTTACTATAAGTGATTAATTGCCCTTGTGGTTAATATATTTCAAGAGCAGAAAACAAGTCGTGTATATATGGAGATCACCAAAGTATACATATCTACTATAGCTAGCTAGATTTGGTTCTAAAGTAACCTTTGGTAGTTTTACTTATTTCTAACTCTATCACTAAATATAAGTACCTTTAAAAAAAACAAATAATTTTCTCAAAAAAAAAAGAAAAAGAAAGTAATGTATCTTTTAGTATATATTTCATTTTGTAATTCTTCCTTATTGTGCTTGGATGTAATGTTTTAGATTTATTAAATAACTGATGTATCTGAATCGAGTTAATAATAATGTTTGTATTCTGACAAGAGCATATCTTTTATGCTTAACACAATGACTTTCATTTTCTCAAATAGCAATGCTATATAGTGCGAATCCGTTTTCACGAAATTTCAAGAATGCTTGCATTTATTTATTTTTCACGTGTGCAACATTTGTTATCTCACGTTTTTTCTTCTTCTAAAGAGTACAAGATTTAATGATTAATTAAATAAAAAAGGGAGAAGAACGTCATTCCAACCAGTTCAGTAAAACAAATTATCTAACCGATAAATCAAAAGCTTAATTAGAGTTAGGGCTATAAACGAGTCGAACTCGTCTGAACTCGACTTAATAGAAATTAATTTAGTTCGAAATTCGGTTTAAATTCGACTCGAAATTTTTCTTCAGCTTAAATTCGACTCGTTTAAAGTTCATGAACAATTTGATTTGGCTCGTTAAATTCAAGTCATTGAGGCAAATTTCATGATTTTAAACTCAATTATTTTATCAAAATTTCAAAATTTGATCTTCAAACTTTAAAACTATTTTTTTTAAAAGAAAAAACAAATATTAAATCAAAATAAAAGTCATCCTAGGTTATAACAAATAAATGCGTAAAAAATTCAAACGGGCATTAACCGATACAAGTAACAATGAAATTTTTTTTGAGAAAGAGAGAGTTTAAAGGAATAAAATTATTTTTTTATAAAGGGAGAGTGGGTAATAGTCGTATATAGGAAATTTAAAAGTTCATTGATGTGTACAGATAAAGAGATTTGAAAAGTTATAATATATATAATTGAACTTGTTCATAAGACAAACAAGTCGAATTATACATAATTTAAATTCAACTTATTTATTTAATAAACTTAATTTTTTAATTTAAGTTCAACTTATTTAATTCATGAACTAAATTTACGAGTCAATTATCAAATGAAATGGTGTTTTGATGTCTAAATTAAATTGACAAGCTTCGTAAAAGGGGGAGGGTGGTGGTAGTAAGTAAAAAAGTGTCTTCACACATTGAAATCTCTGCAAGATTGAAAACAGGGTGCGTGCAGTTTTTATTAAGATTAAATTTTCGATCACAACCGTTCAATTTGTTTATTATGTATATATAATATATGGACGTATGTGATATGCTTAAACAAAAGGAGAATGCAGTGTTATGGGTGTGGGCCACGATTTCATAGCATGCCATGTCACTTGCTAGGCTTCGTGAAATATTTTTTCGCTCTATTGAGCATTTTCCTTTCTCAAATTTTCTCGAAAATGAACATTTCCTAGGAATTTGGTTTGATTACCTAGGAATATTTTCCTTGATAACTCCATGAATTCTTATAGTTATTTATAAATATATATTTAGATCATATTATATTTAATGTGTATTCCCTTGAGTTTTAAATTTAAGCAATTTTCTTTTTTTAGGTTCATTCAATTATTAATATATCTGATTCGTATTTTAGGTCAGATACATTAATAATTGAATCAACCTAAAATGTAGAAATTTGCTTATATATGTGATCGCATGAGCAGCTTGTTAACACACTTTATTGTTTGTATTTCTCAATAGCAAGTGTTGTACAACATTTACAATCTGTATAAGATTTTGGGAGTTTATCAATTACTTAAATAAAAAAAAAAAGTTGAAAAGTTCATATGATATTATTGATTATATCTACTTAATTCATTTTCTATCTGTCACTATGCAGAGGATATATCTTTTTAAATACAATAAGGGAATAGGCTAATGTTACGATGGACCACCTTCATAAGTGGTCCACCGTGGATAAGTGATCTATTGAATACGAATTTTACAAAATTTATTGGTAGATTGAAAGTTTATATCATATAGAGCATCCATAAAAAATTTAAAAAAAATTGAAAATCATTTGATATTTTATTGGGATTTATCAAGATTTACAGTATTTAATAAACCGTTAATCTTGATGGGTCTCAATAACATATCAAATGATTTTCAATTTTTCTAAAATTTTCTATAAATAATCTATATGATATAAACTTTAAATTCAACGGTGAATTTTGTAAAATCCGTATTCGTTATATGGTTTTTTCTGAATGGACCACTTCATGTTAGAATTTTCCTAAGAGGACATTGATATTGGGAAATTGTGTGATGCAAGTTGCATTGTCTAACAAACAACTGCAACTATGCTAAAACTGTAATGCACATGGTGGCTGCTTTGACTCTTTCTATAAATTGTCGATTCCTTTGGGGCTTGGACATAGTGTTATTTTTTATAGGTACGGAGAGTTGGTAATGCTCCTTAAACCAATAAATAAAGGGGATATTTTTTATTTTTTTTTTGACAATAAATAAAGGGGATATTAAAACACTATTTTAACCAATCTATAAGGAATCTAGCTTGCACAGTAGCCAGTATAGTAACCATGTCTTTCAAATTTGCGGCTGGTATTGCTTCTCAAATAGTATAAGGGTTTTTAATTTTAGTACTCAAAAAGTATTTTATTGATCTTAACATTTTCAAAATATTTCTAACAAAAACCAAAAACTTTTCACCAACATGTGACAAATGGTATTGAGTCTCTTAATTATTAGGTAGCTAGAATTCGATTTCTAGCCGATGCAATCTGAAAAAATATTTGAAGAAATCTTAGTGCAATGAATCAATTTCTTTCATCAGTTTCTGCTTACCTTGATGGATTAGCCTCTTCATCAGTTGCATGCGAATGATGCTTTAGTTCACAAAAGACTTAATTATATCATTATTTTAAAATATATAATTTTATAAAGAAATGAAATTTTATATTGTCGCAAGTTTCGCTAGGGTTTGCATGAACAAGATTACGCCCGTCAAAGCTATTAGGTCTAGTGGCCTTCTTTGGTGCCAAACAAAATCAAACAGAATATATTTTTTATCCTCATACTTGTCTAAAGGACATGCACTCTTAATCAAAATTATTAAAATTTTCGCCAATACCTTTCATGCCTCAGCTTCTCCTAAAATCGCTTAAGTATTGGATGTAACACAGATGGTACATTTAGAGGATCCATTGGTCTCTTTTCTAGTGTTTATATATTTAGAGATTTTAGATGCTCTTTTATCAAAGTTTTTGTTGATAATCTTGGTGTCTCATACTCAAATTCTCTTTTTGCTGAATTGATGATATCATCTCCCATCGAAATTGCTCATGATAAAGATTGGTGTAATTGAATTGAAAGATTGTGCCATAGAAGTTTCAAATCAGATGGTATATTTGTCTCTCGTATAGGATTTGGATTCTTTGCTTGAATGTAGGTGAATTTAGGAAAATCAAATGTAGAGAATCCAAATCTATCTCGTATATACTTATAAAACAAAAGTCTCATTTACAAAGAAAGAAATGCTTTTGTTGATGGTCTTGCTTATGATACTTTTGGTTATGATGGTTTTATTTGGATACTTTACCTCATTGTATTCAATTAATTTCTTTCATATTCCATTATTTTATTTTTTGCTTTTATGCAATGTACTTTTTTTATCCACTAGATTTTATTCCACCGAATCTTTCTCGTAAGATTTTATTTTTTTTATAAATTAATGGTATCCTCCGCGTGCAACTGCGAAAATTAATCCCCTCAAGATAATTGAGATTCATTTAAGGGGTTAACCTCTCCCCTCAATGTAACAAGACAATTGTTTGTATATGTTCCTTGTTTAAATTTTGGTCTAGTCCACCTAAAATGTCTACTTTCTTTTCATATTTTTGTCAAATATATTTTCTTTCTATTACAATTTTTAATATAAAGTTTTACTTTGAGATGATGATTTAGATGGTCAGAGGTAGAAATGTCAACTTAGTTGGGGTGTCCCTCTATTCTACATCTTTTACACCTCATTAATTTATATTAAAAAATTATGTAACTTTTTTATGAACAAAAACAATTACTAGTAAAGGAATTCTTCATATATAGCTCAAAACTGAGAGGGTATTAGAGGATTTTGCTTATAATAAAGAATAGAGAGTATTTTTAGTGAATTTTATATAAATTCATCATACAATATCAGTCAGAAATTTAAAACGGTTAGAATAAATTTTAGTGAGACCTAATAATATTTTTCAATCTAAAAGAGGGTTAAAATAAATAAACTAATCACAATAAATGTTTGTTGAGTAACTTAATTAGGTGGCAATGACATATATACATGTTAACTAAGAAGAAAAATAAAAGGGATTATAATGAACATAAGCATTCATTTCATCCATTAGGAGTTGACTTGGTGACAAGAAAAAGGCATCAGAAACACCGAGGTAGTGTTCCAAAACCAAAACAGAATGCTCGAGGCCTTTCATGAAGTTTTGTATCCGACACTGACATGTGTCAGACACCGAACAAACCAGCAGAACGCTCGGGGCTTTTCATGAAGTGTCGTATCAGACACTGACATGTGCCAGATACTGAACACATTTAATCTGAAGGATCAGTGTTACATAAGAAGTGGAGTTGCTATGTACAACTTTTTCTATGGTTAGAAGAGACCAAGAGTTAATAGTCAGCTTCAAGGAAACTCTCATACTCGGTTCCTGTCAACGCCTTGTTAACATCATCCCAGTTCTGAATATGATCAGATAATGGTCCTTTATGTATCTTAACTTGACGACTCGTTAACTCCATTTCTGGCAATCCTAAAAACTCTTGCACGTCTTTTAGCTTCTGCAACAAACAAAATTGCTTTCAAAATATAAACATTCAAACATAAATCACTTCAATTTTAATTTTAACCAAAATAATTCCGAACAATCAATCCAAATCAAAATCATGTTTGACAAATGCCACACACAATCATATTTTGGGAAACCTATGCAAGTAAAGTCGAATCTAGGACCATGAATTATATAGCTAATGGTGACAATGTGGAGGTTCTTACAGTGCGATTTCTCATAAGATCCTCGTAGTGCAGGATCATATGGCGAGAGCTATTGAAGTATTGTAAAGCCTTTGCAGATTTCATCTCCATATCCTTCAAGTCTTTAAGCAATGATGTAGAATTTATGAAAGGCTTGTACTTTGAAAGAATATCAGCCTAAAAGACCAATTTTTGTAAGCTTTATTTCCCAAATATTAAGAAAAATATGAACGAAAGGTGTAGGGAGAAACCTCTTCTGCAGAATGTACATGAGATTTATGTGTTCCATTCAATAGCTTTGCGTGACTGTCATAGGAATTGGCTAGCATAGATACCATCCTTCGTAGTAGGTTTCTCCTGAAAAGAAATATGACAGAAACATTTCTACGCTTGAAGTATTCTTCTATTTCCTTGTGGTGCTCCATTAATCCCTGCACAAACCAAACGATTTATTGATACTCGTATTACTTGCTCATAATAATATGTGAGATGAAACATCAATGTAAACTTGAAGGAAGTAAGCAGACAGAAAGCGAAAGAAGAAAAAGCATGTAGATGTGATGTATACACCATATGCTAAATTCCACCAATTCGAATAGCAACAAGAAGTGAAAGTGTACAAATCCTAGAACTCCAATACCAAATATCCTTCATACTATTTCTCAACATCACAAAATTCTCATGAAAAACCATGAAGACGAGGATGAGAAAACCTAAAACTTAGGAAACCAAAAAGAAGAGACGGAGTCATATGGAAAATACTCATGACATGAGAGCAAACCTTCAAAAATAAAAAGTATCAGATGTAATATGAATGATATCTTCTCATCTTTAAAACTTAAGTGGAAAAGTCGCAACTCACATGTATGACACTCTATTAACAAGTCCCTTGCACAAATATAAATCATGTGCTTAAATATCAATATTTGAAATGTAAAGTTTGTAGTGTGTTTGTGTGTAAAAACTTCATTTTACATCAGATGTTGGAAGAACTTTTTTTTAGAACAAGACATTATCCCATTCGTTTTGCAAGTAGATCTATTTAGGGTCTATTTGGATTTGCTTATTTGAGTATCTAAAGACATACACTTGTAAGACTATTTGGGAGAGTTGAGGGTAACAACTTATGACATCTCCTGCTCGTTATTCTCACAAGACCTTTACGTAGCTTATGAAAAGAATTCTACTTTATTTTAGCTTTATGTTATAAAAATAGCTTATACATAATGCTATAAATGCTAAATTAAGTTGTTTATCCAAACAGAGCCTTATTCTTTAAAAAAAGTTAATAATGTTGTACATGTTAGGTTAATGCTCTCAGTCCATCTCGTCTCCTTTCAATTAAAAATATTCAATGACATAATCCTTGCACTGCAAATTTCAGAACTCATGTTTTATACATGTGCGACTATGTAGCTCTATTCTATCCAATGATAACAACTGGCAGTCAGCAATTGAATCAACACCGAGGGAAGCTTCACTTGTTAACACAAATAACTGAAACTGATTTTTTCTTCTTGACAACAACTATAACAAAACAAAGGCTCGTGAGAACATAATTTACACAGTGTAGATGTTCAGTCCGCCGATGAGATGGAACCGTGGAAGAGTAAAAAAAGTTCAAAAATTTATGTTTCCAATAAATATTTAAGGTGGCCGTTGAATGGATTCTGAACAGTATTGTGAAAAATCTAGGCATTCCTTCAGCCTTTAGGTATATATGTGCGCAAAACTACATAAACTAATGCACAAATATAACATCACAAACCTCACATAATCCCATGACAGATAATTAAGAAAAGTATCATAGCAGTCTCGTCAGCAAAAAAGCCACAAACTTCCCAAGCCTATGGACTAACATTAAAATCAATACAAGTGTGAATGCGTTGACAGCACTTCTAAGAAAGACTAAACGAGAAGTGCATATATGGATATACCTGATTAAGCATCCACTTGAAGCCAATTGCAGCAGAACACTCGTTTTTGGAAGCACTGCTAAGCCAGTCCAAATTGTATACTCTATCTAAAGTCTGCAAAACTGAAGAAGCATTTTGCCTTCTCTCTTTAACAGAAAATATCTCGCCATTCGAGCTTACATTAATGTGGCTATTCAAAAGGGTCTCAAACCACCCACTACCCGATCTCTGATTCGACAATATTGCAAAGAACATGACAGGATTAGGAGCACACTCATTCCTGAAATAGAATAACTCAAGTCAACATGTGCATAATAAAAGCCAACTGATAACGATTGATAAAAGTGTTCTTCCCAGTACCTGTTAAAGGATAAAGGTTCGGGATAATGTAGTATGTTAGGAATATGTGTTTGCTTCAATCTACCTGGAGTAAGGTTATCAATGACATTCGATTCCATGAATTTACTCCTTGACTCAGTATTTATCTGTTTTATACATACACGGAAGATGAAAATGACGCTGACCATTGAAAACATAAAGACTGCCGACCTTAACAACATTGAGGATTTCTTCGGAGACTTTATAACAAGAATATCCTGCCATCCACATACGACAAAAAAAGTCACTACAATATAAACAAACTAACAACTTTCACAACTAAGAATTGCCCCAAATAGGTGGACTTCTTGAGTATCTACATCCCTCATATCCAAAGAGAAACATATAGGAGAAATAATGAAAGCGGTGTTGTTGAAGCTAATAATTTGAGAAACTATGAAGCACAGACTTAGAAACTAACACTGATAATAATTTGAGAAAATAACAAACTTTCAATGAAATCATATGTGTCAGTGTCAGTTTCCTTTTCCGGACGACGACGCGTGTCCGATGTCGGGATACGCCTGATCAGAAGAGTGTGGTTCATAGTATATGAAACCAGTGAAGTGAATACTTAGCATTTGTCCCAGTAAGGTATGTAACACAAAAAGCAGGACTTTTATCAAACAGAACAGATGCACACATTTGGTAAGATGAAGAATAACAAAAACCCTCAAATTTTTTCCAAATAAAGTAAAAAATAAATAACAAACCCTCAAATTGAGATAACAGAATCAATCAATTATATCAAAACATGCAAAATGAGCTTAAAGGTCCTTACTTTAAACTCATATTAAAGTCAAAATTAGTTCAATCAAGGTCAAAAGCACCATAATTTGATGATAAAATATCAATGAACACAAAAAAAATCAAACTTTAAAAAGGAAAAAAAATAAAACCAAAAACCCTTTAACATGCTTAAAAGCTAAAACATTTAAACTAAAAATGTGGGAGCTTAAAAAAATTGGTAAAAAAGGTAAAGAAGAAAAGAAAGAGATTGTCTTACATAGGAAAAAGGGTAAATAGGAAGTAGAAAGTAGTACCTTGTAGAGAAAACACGACATGTCTTCTACCATTGCTGTTCTAGAGATAGAACAACATGGAAGAAGAAAAAAGTGTTTTTTGTGTGACCCAAATGAGAAAAGTTTGAGCTTTGGAGCTAAGAAGCATAATCCAGCATAGGAAGAAGAAGAAGAAGAATGCGTTTTTTCCTATGTTGGGTTTCTTTGTTTCTTCTCATTGTGAAAGATACTAGAAATAGTATTGTATTTATTAATTTTTTATTTTTCTTCTTTTATCATTTAATACTATTATTAGTATTTATTTATCATAATTCAATTCAAGTTCAACTCTGTTTTTTGTTGACTAAGAATTTGTTTTAATTTTGGTGGAATTTGGGAGAAAAATCTCTCAAATCTTGTGAGAGTTAAATTAGATGATAAAGTGTTAGAAGACTCATATTTAGGAGATTAATATTTTGAATTGAGCTTTTTTTTTTTTTTTTATGCGTTTAAGTTTTAAATATGCATATTTTTTATTGAGAGTTGAATGTTTAAAGAGCTATAATAACGCACTTCATTATAAATAGGTGGATAAAGACGTCGAAAGAAAAGGAATAATATTGGATGAATGTTGATATAATGAAAGTTGTTATGAATGTCAATTTTCACATGATTTGACAACGTTAAAATCTTATACTTTTTATTTTATTTTATAATAATGTTGAAATTTTATACTGAATAAATTAAAATGTTTAATATAATATTAATTTTTTTTGAATAAGTCAAAATTATATATATATATACAAGATGTGTAAAGGTAGACTAACAAGGTTTATAAATAGTCACATAAAGATAAAAATATAATATTTTGAATACAAAAGAGGGGAATATAATATTAAGATTATCGGATTTCTCAACTTAATAGACTAATATTTTTTTTGAACAAACTAAATTAGCCCACATAAATTGACACTGGTGCAAATCGAACTTGAAATATTAAGAAGAGCACACTCTCAAATTTAAATTAATATCATCAAACTAATCCAAATGAGTTTAGACAAATAGTTTGAATATGATTCTAATCATACATATATATATATATATATATATATATATATATATGGCTTAATTGCACTTTTGATCCCCCTATTTTGTCAAAAGTGCGATTTTAGTCCCCCTATTTTAAAATCAAACATTTTAGTCCCCCTATTTTGATTTTTGTTGCACTTTTGGTCCCCCACCCTATTTTTTAACCAAGTGGCAACAAAAACGCTTACGTGGCAAATAAAAATTTCACGTCACCAAATATTATAATTTTAGGTATTTAATTTCCAATATGAAAAATATTATTTTTAAAAAAAATCTGAATAACCAAAAAAAAAAATTTTTTAAAAAAATCTGAAAAAAAACCTAAATTTTTTTAAAAAAATATATGAAAAAACAAAGAATATTATATTTTTGTAAAAAAAATCTGAAAATTTATTTAATATTTCAGTTTTATTTCAAATAATATTTTATTTTCAGATTTTAAAAAGAAAATAATAATTTCAGTTTTTTAAGAAACTAATATTACTGATTATAAAAAAATAATATTTGAAATATTATATCAAAAAATTCTGAAAATCGAAAAACATTTAAATTAATTTAAAAAAAAAACAGAAAAAACTATTTTTTTTATAAAAAATCTGAAATATTAATATTTTAAAATTAATATTTAATTTTTTTTAAAAATTAAAATATAAAATAAATTTTCAGATATTTTTTTAAAAAATTAATATTTTGGTTTTTTTTAAAAAATCAATATTTTTTGTTTTTTTAACATTAATATTTTTTGTTTTTTCAATTTTTTTCTAAAAATAAATTAATATTTCAGATTTTAAAAAAATTATATTTTTTTTTCGTTTTCCAGATCAATTTTTTTAAAACAATTAATCTCTTTCATATTGAACATAAAAAAATTAATATTATAATTAAAATATTTATTGATGTGGCACTTTTATTTGCCACATAAGCGTTTTGGTTGCCACTTGGTCAAAAAATGGGATGGGGGACCAAAAGTGCAACAAAAATCAAAATACGGGGACTAGAATGTTTGATTTTAAAATAGGGGGACCAAAATCGCAGAATTGATAAAATAGGGGGACCAAAAGTGCAATTAAGCCTATATATATATATATATATATATATATAAGACCTAACACAAGGTCTACTGAGGAATTTTTAACTCTTCAGCATATTCAAGCTACAATTTGAAGCTAAGTACTAGTTTTTTTTTTTTTTTGTTAAATAGCTAAGTACTAGTTTTTATTATTATTTTTTTGTAAGGTTTTTATCATCAATTTAATTACTAGTATAAAATAAAAAATAGTCAAATTTGTAATAAAATAATTTATGTGTGACGGTGGTGGTGAGGTTTAATAAATGTTGAGTGGGACCCGCAACGCAAAATGCATTGGGACAGGAGGCTTGAGGCCTATGAAGCCTCGATACTTAAAAAATGGCGACGTATCGTGTCCGATACGTCCTTAATACCGATACTCTTTCGATACGTTCCGATACTCGTATCGGTAAAGTATCGATTAAATTATTATTTTTAAATAAAAAAATATTCGATACTCTTCCGATACATCTCGATACTCGTATCGAAAAAATATCGGTTAAATCATTATTTTTAAATAAAAAAGTAATACCCGATACATGTCTGATACGTCCCAATACCCGATGCTTGTTTGTATCTTTAACATTTCTTGTAGTTTTCCTTTGTCAATATAATTTTTTACTTTTCAAAAGAAAAACTATGGTGTCCTACTATATAACATGCTGTTAAACATTTGAGTTTTTTTCCAAAATTCTGATATAAAATTAGATATTTTCTCTTTTAATTATTAATATTGTTGATTTTAGTCATGTTTATATAAATTGTATTTATATATTTAATTTTAAATTTAATTTTTAAATAACGTATCGTGGCAGTATCGGATTGCGGATTTTAAAAAAATTTACGTATCGGCCTATCGGTATCGTGTCCCGTATCGGGGCTTCATAGATTGAGGCGTATGACGGAGAACAAAAAGGCATTGGTTTTTGGTTTAATGTTATTGTAGGGATGACCATAGATGTGAATTCAAACTCAAGTGATACGTGAAATTTGAGTTGATTGAGTTTGAGTTCGGATGACATCCGAATATATATGTGTTTTTGAATAGTATCAAACTCATATTCAAAATCAGAACATCCACCCTTAATATATTAAAGATAAAATTATATGTTTGGTCATTTAATTTTTTTTGTTGTAATATTTTGGTCATTTATCTTTTATTTGTAACATTTTGGTCATTTATCTTATCTTTTTATAACACTTTGCTCCTTTATATTTTATTTGTAACACTTTGGTCTTTAAGTATTTTTGGAAGACCTTAATTTTAATTGTAATTTAATTTCTTAAAAAACTTGAAAACTATGTTACGATATTGTTGTTGGAAAGTTGTAATTTTGTTTTTTGATATTTGGAAAGTTGTAATTTTAATTGTAATGTTACCATGTTTTAATGTTCTTGGAATGCTTGTGTTTCAATTGTATATCTTAATTTAAATTTAATTGAGAGATCTTGATGAAATTTCAATGTTGTTGTATTTTTTTTTTACTACGGGTTTGGATTTGGGTGAAAAAACTCGAACCCAATGGATATGAACGTGAGTGTTAATTTGCCACCCACATAGACTTTGGGTTTGGATGACACCCAATATTTCAGATGTGAGTTTAGGTTGTGTAAAATCCGCACTCGTAGTCACCCGTTGCCATTCCTATTTGACGTTCTTAGCCAAATTAAATGCAAAATTGATTACTAGTTACAAGAGTTAATGATTTTTTTTACGAGATTTAGGAAAATGTTTTATAAAAATCAGACTAAATTGATTTGTTAAATCGGTTGAACCGAAAATTAGAAGATCATTAGATGTCATATTCAATTGTTAGATCAAATAGAAACCAATGAGAATTGGCCAAAATAGATAAATTGACTGTTTTTTTTTTACAAATAAAAAATAATATATTTCATTATTCAAAAAAGGGTAATACAGAGAGGTAATACATTAAAATTATACCGACTAGACTGCCCTAGCAATCGTATGAGAAATCATATTGACTTGTCATTTAAGAAACTTTACCACAAAATTTAGATTTAATATCAAAATTTACTTAATCATACAAATTAAAAAGCTAAATTCTGATGCACTGCTATGTATATTGTAAATTGCATCAACACATTTTTTGAATCGAACTCAAATATAATATGCGAACTCAAATATAATAGCATCATCAAGAGCTTCACCTTCAACCACCGTAGATTTTTCTTCCTTCCAACAAGTTAGAAAAATTGGACAGTTTAATGTTTATTAGTTTTAATCTTTTTAAACTAAAAACTATGAAATTTTTTTAAAAAAATAAACAATTGATATATTTTTTTTTTATTAGAATTGGAATTAAAAAGCAAAGAGTGACAACCTATGAAGCCTCGATACTTCAAAAATGGCGAAGTATCGTGTCTGATACGTATCCGATACCGATACTCGCCCGAGACAATTAAAATTATTTTCTTAAAAAAATAATTACCGATATGTGTCGGATACTTCTCCGATATACGTATCAGAGAAGTATCAGGAAAATAATATTTTTTTATGATAGAAATTGAGGAGATGAAACTGATACAATTTGTGTTTCCTCTTAAATAGTGAATGTTAGAGTATGATGTTTTTATGGATTGACAACCATGTGTTTTTTGGATGGTATCAATGATGTTTTGTTTTCTGGATAGTAATAATTATTCTTTTTAGATAGTACTTAATTAACTTGAGATATGTAATTGTCACTTGTTTCCTTAGTTTGAGTAATTTGAATGTTAATTTATTATATTTCTCGATTTTTGTTATGTTTATATATTGTGTATTTGTATATTTAATTTTAAATATTTTTTTAAACAACGTATCGCGACCGTATCGTATCGGGAATTTTAAAAAAATTCCCGTATCGCCGTATCGGTATCGTATCGTGTCACGTATCCAGGCTTCATAAGTGACAGCTTGTACAATAGAAGAATTTGTGAATGATTACGTGAAAAATTTGAATTTAAAAAATGAACTTGTAATAATATAATATTTTGAAAGTTTCACATTTTTTAAATATTATGATTTTTCAAAACAGCAAGTCATCCTGTTCGATCTGATTTAATATCTATATAGTTTTATTATTGAGATTAGTTCATTAAACCAAGTTATTTGTTTTATGTTTAGAAAAAGATATATATATCTAGAAAATTGAAAGAAGCTTATATTTAAGGACAAGTTTTTTCAATGGATGCTTATAAACACAAATTATGTATTATTGTGGTTATTTTGAACAAGAAATTTTATTTGTTTGGTTATGTGAAGAAATTTTTTGTTTTGAAATTCCGGCACGCTGGAACTAGACGTTGAATGAGATGTTCCAACATTAGGACAAGAACAAGATGTTGAGTCAGATGTTCCAACATCGTACCAACGTAAAACACAATGAACAAGATAAAGATATATGACAGAAAGTAAAGAACACGCGTTATTTGTTAACCCAGTTCGGAGCAACCTCTCCTAATCTGGGGGATACCAATCCAGGAAGAAAATCCACTATAATAGTCCTAGTTCAAAGCTAAAATATCCCGTTTACAACTTATCGCCTAGACACTACCCGTGCAACTTCAACCTAGGAACTCTTAAGTCTGAGATTCCATCTCACTTCCTACCACAACAGTACAGATAGAACTGTTTACAAGCAAACACACATAAGGATTTGGAGACACACTCCTAGAAACTAAATCACTCATACCTAAAGGCTTAGAGTGATGCACAAGAGACAACCATACTCCATGCTTAAAAGCTTTGGAGAAACTATAGAGTTACAACTCAAAAACACAGTACTACAAAAGCATCAAGATGATACTAGAGAAGCTCACAAATAAAGCACAATGCTTACAAAGACACGAAACCCTAAAAGTCTACATTTTGATATATTGGTTTCGGTGAAGAAACTAGGTTTAGCTCATTCCTTTAAATAGCCACGAGTTAGCATGGGCTTTCTGAGCAAATTGGGCTTTAAACACAGCTGGAAAAACGTGTTAGATCCAGCTTAAAAGTATTCTTGAACCAAATATAATCTTTCCTTAAATATATCACATCTTTAGGAAATAAATAATCTTCATAGAATCTTCAGTCAATAGAGAGAGAAACCAACATCTTGGTGCTCAAGAAAATATCTAAAGATACCAAAAATAGTAGGATTCAAGAAAAAAAAGCGTACACATGGCACGAGATCAACGCGCAGACATGGCATACTGAACAGGTATACAATGTTGAAACATTGTATCCAACATCTTGCTTGTATATTTGTTTTAGCAAAATGATGCCAACAACCAAATATCCAACAATCTCCCCCTTTGGCGAAATTCTTGGCTAAAACAAATTAAGACCACATAGACAGTCTAAAGAGATACAGCAGATACATTTCTTTTAAATCAACATAAGCACACATAACATGATGGAAAGTAACTTGTCTTCAAAACTACCTTCAAGAGAACAAGAATAATAATTGTACCAGTAAAGAGCATCAGAGGCAATCAACAACGGAAGCATATCACAACATTAGCCTTTGAAGGTCTTAGAGAGAAATAAACTCTCATACAATGCACACAAGCAAACTGGATGTTTCAACATTCTGCAGAACATCACAAAATAGAGGCACTCCCCCTTAACATCAAAACATATACTCCCCCTCAACTTGAGCATACAACATCATTTGTGCAATCAAAATGCTACCCATATTGCTATGAATGCAGCTACCCATGTCACCATATTGCTATGAAAGAGACCCAATCACCATATTTCTATGAAAGTGATTCTAAGTAAACAGTCACCATATTGCTATGAAAGAGTCTACTTACCAGCACAGAGATCATCCACAAACAACGCCTATCACATGTTTCTCCCCCTCAATGCCAGATTAGGCATAAACAACATAAACATGGTACATCAGATGTCAGCACTACCTTTTGTATCCTCATCTTCATCATCCTTGTCCATATTACCAGAAAACACTCCCTAGAGCTCACCCAAATATAGTTAACGTGCCTGCTCTGATGCCAATTGAAATTCCGGCACGCTGGAACTAGATGTTGAATGAGATGTTCCAGCATTAGGACACAAACAAGATGTTGAGTCGGATGTTTCAACATCGTACCAACGTAAAACACAATGAACAAGATAAATATATATGACAGAAAGTAAAGAACACGCGTTATTTGTTAACCCAGTTCGGAGCAACCTCTCCTAATCTGGGGGATACCAATCCAGGAAGGAAATCCACTATAATAGTCCTAGTTCAAAGCTAAACTCCCCCGTTTACAACTTATCGCCTAGACACTACCCGTGCAACTTCAACCTAGGAACTCCTAAGTCTGAGATCCCATCTCACTTCCTACCACAACAGTACAGACATCACTGTTTACAAGCAAACACACATAAGGATTTGGAGACACACTCCTAAAAACTAAACCACTCATACCTAAAGGCTTAGAGTGATGCACAAGAGACAACCATACTCCATGCTTAAAAGCTTTGGAGAAACTACAGAGTTACAACTCAAAAACACAGTCCTACAAAAGCATCAAGATGATACTAGCGAGGCTCACAAATAAAACACAATGCTTACAAAGACACGAAACCCTAAAAGTCTACATTTTGATATATTGGTTTCGGTGAAGAAACTAGGTTTATCTCCTTCCTTTAAATAGCCACGAGTTAGCGTGGGCTTTCTGAGCAAATTGGGCTTCAAACACAGCTGGAAAAACATGTTAGATCCAGCTTAAAAGTATTCTTGAACCAAATATAATCTTTCCTTAAATATATCACATTTTTAGGAAATAAATAATCTTCATAGAATCTTCAGTCAATAGAGAGAGAAACCAACATCTTAGTGCTCAAGAAAATATCTGAAGATACCAAAAATAGTAGGATTCAAGAAAAAAAAACGCGTACACATGGCACGAGATCAACGCGCAAACATGGCATACTGAACAGGTATACAATGTTGAAACATTGTATCCAACATCTTTCTTGTATATTTGTTTTAGCAAAATGATGCCAACAACCAAATATCCAACACGTTTAATACATTCTTATTTGAAGAATTTTTTTCCCAACAACCACGATTTTCTTTTTACATGTGTTTATCAAAATGGCAATAAAAGCACAGAGAAGACCAAAAAAAAAGTTAGAAAAATTGGGTTTATCCAAAAAAAATGTGTAATTTAAGAGCATCTTAATTCTTAACTACCTATTTTTCTTTTTACTAACTTAACTACCTATTTTGTTTGCGTAAAAAACAAACTACCTATTTAAATTGTGTAAAACAAACTACCCATTTAATTTAATTTAGCATATTTTACAATTAGTATTAGAGCATGTTTTTTGTTACTAAGAGAATAAACATTGGGCGTAACCAAAAAAGAGAGGAATCGAAGAAGAAAATTTCTCTTCCCACCCTATGTTTTAGTGTTTTTTTTTTTTGACAAATTTCTCTTCCCATCCCATGTTTCTTTTTATATCCCCAATCTTTCTTGTTTTGCTTTGGAATAAATATTTTGAAACGCATTTTTTCGAATTTTTTTATCTTGGAAAAAAACTTCGGAATGTATTTATTGTATATTTTCTAAATTTGAACTAGAAAAACATCAGAAATTACGTTTCAAAGTTTTTATACAAGGTCAAAAATGGAAAAATTCATTGAAGAAAGCAATTGGGGTTGGTCTTATTGGTTTTGTAAGCCAAGCTCTGAAACATGGTTGCAACTTCTGAAGGCTCCTAGCTTCTGAAGCTCACAAGCTTCTGAAGTATCTCAGGTTCTGAAGCTCAGCAACTTCTGAAGCTTCGCATCTTCTGAAGCTCAGCAATTTCTGAAGCTCAGCAATTTCTGAAGCTTCGCAATTTCTGAAGCTCAGCAACTTCTGAAGCTTCACAATTTCTGAAGCTCAGCAACTTCTGAAGCTTCACAATTTCTGAAGCTCAGTGTGTTCTGAAGCTTTGCTTTTCTGAAGCTCTGTTTCAGTGAGCTATGTACAGCTGTATTTTCAGTTAGTTTTTTTTGTCCTAGGTAGTTAGGAAACTCGTGTATATATACACCTCATCCAATCAATAAAAAACACTTTTCATTTTCTCAATTCTTTTCAATTACCTAAAACCTTTTCTCTACGTTGTTCTCTTTGTTTTGATTCATCCCCAACAAAGTGGTATCTAGAGCATTGTATGATCCAAGGGACCTTGATCAAGAAGTGATCAAGACTTGATCTTTACCAAGTCTTTCTGGTGTAGAAGGATTTGTTGGTTGATCACTACAATCAACCATGGCTGGAAACAACAATTTTCATGCAAACCTGCCAGTGTTTGATGGGAAAAATTGGGATACTTGGGTGAAGCAAATGAAGGTGATATTCACTTTTCAAGAGGTGTATGATCAAGTGAATGCAGAGGTTGCTCCACTCCCAGCAAATGCAAATGAAGAACAAAGAACAACTCACAGAGAAGCCAAGAGAAAAGACAACAAAGCCTTGTTCTTGATTCATCAGTGTGTGGATTCAAAGGTTTTTGAAAAGATAGCAGATGCAGAGACTTCAAAAGGTGCATGGGACATATTGCAGAAGTGTTATGGTGGTGATGCTAAGGTAAAGAAGGTCAAATTACAAGCATTAAAGAGGCAATATGAATTAATGCAGATGAAGGGTGATGAAAAGATCTCAGATTATTTCACAAGATTAGTGACACTCACTAATCAGATGAAGAATTGTGGAAGTAATCTTGAAGAACAAGAAACTGTAGAGAAAGTGCTTAGGACTTTAACTTCAAAGTTTGATCACATAGTGGTGACAATTGAAGAGACTAAAGATCTAAGTGAGGTGAAGCTTGAAGATTTGCAGAGTACATTGGAGGCTCATGAGATGAAGCATGGTGATAAGGACCAGGTCAAGGAAGATGAGCAAGCCCTGTATGCAAAATTCAAGAAGTTCCAGAACAATAAGAAAAATTGGCAGAAGAGCAAGAATGGCAAAGAAAGTGTTGAAGACAAACCTGAATCCTCTAATGGAGGAGGAGGGAAACAGAAGAGCAACTCAAAGAAGAAAGACAAGAGTCACATTCAATGCTTCAAGTGTTCAAAGTTTGGACACTATGCAAGTGAATGTGGGAATGAGAAGAAAATCAAGAATCAGAAAAATGGTGAAGAAGCAAATTTGGCTGAGAACAAGGATTCAGATGATGATGTAAGTTTCATGGTGACTATCATTGATGAGACTGCAGAATCTATGGAATGGTACTTTGATACAGGTTGTTCAAACCATATGACTGGAAACAGGAACATTTTGACTGATTTTGATAGTTGTCTCAACACAAAAATCAAACTTGCCAACAGTAAATCCATTGATGCTAAGGGAATTGGCAATGTAGTCATTCAGAGGAAGAATGGAAGAAAGTCAGTGATTGAGAAGGTCTTGTATGTGCCTGGGATGCAGTGTAACTTGATGAGTGTAGGTCAGTTACTTGACAAAGGATTCAAGGTGGTTTTGGAAGATGGAACACTGAAGTTGTTTGATTCAAAACAGAATTTGATCCTTAAGTCAAATCAAAGCAAGAACAGGACTTTCAAGACACAGTTGAAAGCAATTGAACATGAGTGTTTAGCTGCATCAACTGAGATCAAGGAAAGTGAACTATGGCACAAGAGGTATGGTCATTTGAACTTCAAAAGCTTGTCACTATTGAATTCAAAGAACATGGTGTTAGGTCTGCCTAGTGTAATAGCTCCTGTAGAGACCTGTACTACCTGTCTACTTGGAAAACAGCCTAGGGATTCATTCAAAAAACATCTACCAATGAGGTCTAGTGAGGTGTTGAATGTTGTACACTCAGATGTTTGTGGACCTATAGATGTGTTATCTACTGGTGGAAACAAATATTTCATAACATTTGTAGATGAGTTCTCTAGAATGACATGGCTGTATCACATAAAGGCTAAGAGTGAAGTCTTTGATGTGTTCAAAAAGTTTAAGGCACTGGTTGAGAAGCAAAGTGGAAAGCCAATCAAAGTGTTGAGAACTGATGGTGGAGGTGAGTATACTTCAACAGAATTTGAGAATTATTGCAAGAGTCAAGGCATAATTCATGAAGTTACAGCACCATACACTCCTCAACACAATGGTCTTGCTGAAAGGAGAAACAGAAGTATACTTAACATGGCTAGAAGCATGGTTAAGCAGAAGCAGCTGCCAAAGAGGTTTTGGGGAGAAGCAGTGGCTACTGCAGTATACATCCTCAATAGATCACCTACAAAGAGATTGGTAGACAAAGTTCCAGAGGAGGTTTGGTCAGAAGTCAAGCCAAGTGTGTCACATCTGAAGGTGTTTGGTTCCCTATGCTATAAGCACATCCCTGATGCCAAGAGAAAGAAGCTGGATGACAAGAGTGAAGCTATGATATTGGTAGGATATCATAGAACAGGTGCTTATAGATTGTACAATCCCATCACTGATAAGGTTGAAATCAGTAGAGATGTGAAGGTTATTGAGAATGATAACTGGGATTGGAAACAAAAATCAACATCTAAGAAAGCTTGTGAAGTGGACTTAGTTGATGATTCAGATCAGAACAATGAACCAACCACATTTGTGAATCAGAATCATGGTACAGGCCTTGATGAAGATATGCAAACTTCAAGTGATGATGATGACAGAGTTCAATCAATTAGACCTCAGAGACAAGTTCAAATTCCTAGAAGACTAGCTGATTGTGAGATGGCTTCAGATAACATGGTAGACAATGAAGGAGAAATTGTGCATTATGCTATGCTAGCTGATACTGAGCCTATTAATGTGAAGGATGCACTAAAGAGCAAGGTCTGGATGGAAGCTATGAATGAAGAGTTAAGGTCAATTGAGAAGAACAGGACCTGGGATTTGTGTAATCTACCATCAGACAAGAAAGCAATTGATGTGAAGTGGGTGTATAAGGCAAAGCAAAACCCTGAAGGCAAGATAATCAAGTACAAAGCAAGGCTTGTAGCTAAAGGTTTCCTGCAGAGGCAAGGGTTGGATTATGATGAAGTGTTTTCTCCAGTGGCAAGGCATGAAACTATTAGGCTAGTGATTGCTCTAGCTTGTAGTAGAAGATGGCCCCTATTTCATTTAGATGTGAAGTCAGCATTTCTGAATGGACCCCTAGAGGAAGATGTTTATGTGAAACAACCTCCAGGTTTTGAGCTAAAGGGAAAAGAGGACAAGGTGTTGAAACTGCACAAGGCGTTGTATGGCTTGAAACAGGCACCAAGAGCATGGAACAAGAGAATTGACAACTTTCTTGTTATGCAAGGTTTCAAGAAATGCAGTGTAGAGTATGGTGTTTATGTAAAAGGCAGTGATGGCAAGCATATGTTGATCATATGCTTGTATGTTGATGACCTGTTGGTGACAGGTAGCTCACCTATAGAAATAGAAGAGTTCAAATCACAGATGAAGTGTGAATTTGAAATGACTGACCTAGGGAAGTTGACCTACTTCCTAGGCATGGAGCTCTTGGAAACTCCAAAGGGAATGATACTACATCAATCCAAGTATGCTACTGAGATTCTGAAGAAGTTTGAGATGCTTGACTGCAACTCCTCAGTCACACCTGCAGATACTAAGGTCAAGCTTGAGGAAGAGGCAGGTGGTGACAGTGTTGATCCAACTATGTTCAGGCAGCTAGTTGGTTCATTGAGATACTTGTGTCAAACCAGGCCTGACATAAGCTATGCAGTAGGTTATGTTAGCAGGTTTATGAGCAAACCATTGAAGTGTCATTTGCTAGCAGCAAAGAGGATACTGAGATACATCAATGGTACAATCCACTATGGTGTGCTGTTTCCATACTCTAAGGGTAATGGAAAGCTAGAGTTGTGTGGATTTTCTGATGCTGACTGGTGTGGTGATAAGATAGAAAGGAAGAGCACCAGTGGATACTTGTTTAAATTTCAAAATGCACCTGTGTCTTGGTGCTCCAAGAAACAGTCAGTCATAGCTCTCTCAAGCTGTGAAGCAGAGTATGTAGCAGGGTCTTTAGCAGCCTGTCAAGCTAACTGGTTACAATCACTTCTCAGTGAGATAGGGATTGTTGAAGACATCACAGTGGTGCTAAAGCTTGACAACAAATCAGCAATCAATTTGGCTAAGAATCCTGTTAGTCATGGCAAGAGCAAACACATTGAAACTCGGTTTCATTTTCTCAGAGACCAAGTTAATAAGGCGAAGTTGATCCTAGAGTATTGCCCCACTGAGAACCAACAAGCTGATCTAATGACCAAGGCTGTGAAGAGAGATCAGTTCCTCAAGCTCAGGAGGGAAATAGGAATTGTATGTTTCGATAGCTTGTCTTAAGGAGGAGTATTGGTTTTGTAAGCCAAGCTCTGAAACATGGTTGCAACTTCTGAAGGCTCCTAGCTTCTGAAGCTCACAAGCTTCTGAAGTATCTCAGGTTCTGAAGCTCAGCAACTTCTGAAGCTTCGCATCTTCTGAAGCTCAGCAATTTCTGAAGCTCAGCAATTTCTGAAGCTTCGCAATTTCTGAAGCTCAGCAACTTCTAAAGCTTCACAATTTCTGAAGCTCAGCAACTTCTGAAGCTTCACAATTTCTGAAGCTCAGTGTGTTCTGAAGCTTTGCTTTTCTGAAGCTCTGTTTCAGTGAGCTATGTACAGCTGTATTTTCAGTTAGTTTTTTTTGTCCTAGGTAGTTAGGAAACTCGTGTATATATACACCTCATCCAATCAATAAAAAACACTTTTCATTTTCTCAATTCTTTTCAATTACCTAAAACCTTTTCTCTACGTTGTTCTCTTTGTTTTGATTCATCCCCAACAGGTCTCACCCTTTATAAAATCACTAGGCTTTATATAAGTCTTTTTGTGCGACACTGCTATAAAAATTTTGAGCAGATTATTAAATTCAACTTTAGTTTTGGACTATTCATTTCCTTTTTACGATTGAATTTTTTTGGGCAAATAGCATAATAACTATAAATTCCACACTCAAAATAAATAAATAAATAGGATATTTGGGGTTAGTAAAATGGAGTTGAAGATTAAAAGAGAGAGAAGAAAGTGAAAAATAAAAGTAGAGAAAGTTGAGGGTGGTTTTGACATAGTGGTGGTGGTGCTGATCGGTGATGTGGTGGTGTTGCGGTGGGCGGCTGTTTTGCCGGATCTGGTTCGACGGTGGTGGTTTTGTGGTGGATTTGGTGGTTGTGGTAGGTGTTGCAGCGAGGGTGACAATTTGGAGGTGATGAAGTGGTGTAGTGGTGGTGAGGTGCTGATGTGGTGGCGTTTGAATCTGGTGTCGTTAGTGTTTTGTTGATGCCGTGTGTGAGTGGTTTTGATGATGCCGTGATTCTCTTACCGTTTTCCAGATTTGTTGAAATTTGCAGGATTCCTTTTTAGTCGTTGTTGGTGTCCAAATCTGTTGATGTTCAAATCTGTTAAGATCTGCAGATTTCTCGTGTATCTGATTGATCTCTACAATGTCGGTGTTGACTGTTTGAGGTTGTCTGTGAGCCGATACTTATCTGCCTAGGTTCTCATTCTACCGTTGTTCCATCAACTTTTAACTCGCGGAGCTTTTGGATTCTGATGGGCCGAGCACTTATGATTCGAGTTTGGGAGTTAGTATCTAGTGGCATCTCAACGGGTTGTGTTGGTGTTTTCTCCGGTGATTTGGTATCTGAGAAGTGTCCTTCTAAGAATGAAATTAGAAGGATACCTCTTTTAGGTGGTGACTATTTTTGGTATTTTCATTGGTGTTGTGCTTATATACGGCGCATTTATTTTGTAGCTCCTTGTTTACGGTCTCTGTTCGTCTAATGCAGAAACCTGATTATTATTAATAATATATTTGACGTTTAAAAAAAAAAGTAAATTGCTGCGTTAAGACAAACATGCCCTCAATATAAGTGATGAGAGCAAAACTAAAAAGGATAAATTAGGAGATTTCACAACATCTTCTCTTAAATTGTTATTAGAAAAAATAACACCGTTTGAAGAATACAATATGTTGTACGGTAATTTAAATACCGTACAAAATAAAAAAATTATACTCGTTCATTTGCAAGTAAAACCAGATATTTATCCTTAGAGCTCTCTTTCCCTTTTTTCTAAAACTCTGAAACACAAATAATTTCATTAGTCGTTGGTTCAAAAATTTAGATGAAGCTATGATTGATATGAAGATATTACTATAAATAATTAAAGGGATCAGAATTTGTACGTTAACGATTTCCTATGGATATTCAACGATCAATATCCAGCAACTTGCTGCAAATATAATTACAACATACTAGTATTTATATATATAAACAGTGACCAAGTCCATAGCCAGAGTTGATTAGAGACAAAGAGATCAAGCTGTTTTCTATGGATAAACGCTTAGCTCTATTTGAGGGTCAGTGTATGATAAATAAATAAATACTAGTTCAATATATAACAATATACATTTAGCATATGGTGATGCCAATGTCTTAATGTGTAGTTAGTTCTGTTTAGTTTTGCTCTGGCAAGATTTATTTTATAATTATAGAATTTTTGTTGATTAAATTTAAAAGTGATCGTCGAATGTGAATTTATTTATATTTAGATATATTCACCTAATAGCGATTTTTATCAATTTATGTCGTTTGAATAATATTTATTAAAGTTGTTTTGAATATGTTAGCAATAATTTGACAATGTTGGAAAGTGAGGGCTTGACGATGTTATGTAGGGTTGATCATGGACGAATAATAACCATAACCAATCAAAAACTATATTTTATCCACATGTCATAACCGGATATTATAACCATTCATAAAACTGATTATGTTGGGAAATTCGGAATCGGTATATGCTTTCGTGAAAGCATGTGTTCTTTTGTCCAAGCACATACTATGATATTTCCATTTGTAGTTACTGCTGCTGAATGTGAAGCTATTGCAATGAAACATGCTCTCCAACTTGCTTTGTCCAATGGCTTTGAGAGAGTTACCTTCGAAAGTGACTGTCAACATGTTGTGAATGTTTTGCGTAATGATTGCTTGTATGCAAATGAGCTTGGTACTTTGCTCTCAGCTTGTAGTTCCCTTCTTATTTCTAATGCTAATTACAACATAGCTTATGTTAAGAGGCACGCCAATAGAGTTGTTCACAATCTTGCTAGAGCATCTTTATTTCAGTCTAGCCCCAGTGTTCATCATTTTTATCTACCTAGTTGTATCTCTTCTATTATATTGAATGAAATGCAATGAGTTCATTTTGCTTAAAAAAAAACCGATTATGTCCAATCCACTTTTATAACCAAATATTTATTTTAAAAATTGGTTTTTGGTTTAATAACTGATTTTTTTTTTCAAAACCGATTTTTGAGTAAAAAATTCAGTTTTTAAAATTGATTTTTTAAAACTTTAGTTTTCAAATCTGGGATTTTTTCAGGAAAAAAAGTATCCGATCTTTTTGCGGGAAAAAAATTATAATATTTTATGGAAAATGCTAAACAGTGCCCCGGGGCACTAGTTAAGCATATAAATATAGAAATTCTGTCTCAGAATTTGAGCATTCAATGCATCGAGAATGTTAAAATTTATTTTATTTTGATTAATTTTTTTTATTTCTACTTTTGGTATGCTTAATAAGTGCTCGGGGGCACTGTTTAGCATGACTCATATTTTATTTGGAAAAAAATTTCCCATTTTTTCTGGAAATAAGTTTTTTAGGCTACGCAATATAGGTGGAATTTTGTGATTTTTTAAAAGTGATTCTCAAACTTTAGAATAAATTTATAGTTACTAATAGTATAGGGAATTCATAGTTTAGTTATGTATTGTTATTAATAGGAAAATGTTAAACACTGTCCTAGGGGCAATGTTTAAGCATACTAAAATAAAAAATTTATCTTGAAATATGTGCATTCAACCCTTCGAAAAATATAAAAAGTTATTTTCTCAATTTAAATATATCTTTTATTTCATTTTTTAGCATGCTTAACAAGTGTCCTGAACAGGGACGGAGCTACATTGTAGCTTGTGGGGGCTTGTGTCTTCACTACATTTTTTATAAAAATTTCTTAAATATAAGTGTCTTATCGTAGTGTCTTTAGTAAAAGGCGAAAGAATAGTTCGCTATGTGTCTTATCGTAGTTTCTTTAAATTTCTTAGATAACAAATAAATCTTTTTGTTACAAAAACGTGTTGCACCGCACAGTTCCGGTCAACATATGTTCCTTTTTCGTCAAAATACCTACCTTAGTGAAAGTCAATATTAATTGTCACAATTTAACAAGGTAACAAAGGTCAATCGAAGTGTAACAGTACAATAAGTTAGAAACATAGATGACCTATTTGTTACATAAAAACTTAAATATCTAATTGTTACAAATATGAAACTTAAAGGATGCATGGAAGCATAACCTTGTTTTTATTATTGTAGCGAGAGTGAACACATTTATTAGTGTCAATTCAACTGGTAATACTGATAATATTTGTGTGTGAAAATGTTAGTGGTGTTTGTCATTTCATTTACAAAAGAAAATAAAAATGACAATATTATTATATATTTTGCTGAAACATGAATTTGTGTTAACAATAGTGGAAACTCAATTGTTAAAGAGAAATATTTTTTATTGATATTGACAATGAGAAAATTATTGGACGTATTAAGAATATAAAAGCATTAGAGAACAATTTATGATACTTCAAAATTGATTTTTTTTTTTAATTAAATGCTTAAAAATTTAAATTTTATTATATATTTAACTCTACAAATATATATATATATGAGGGATCAAATTACACCGGTGTAACATTTGAGTAATGTTACACCGCTTAATAACGCTTTAACGAATTTAAATTATACGAAATCCACCGTTGGATTGAAAGTTTATATCATAAAGATCATCCATGTTAAGTTTTACGAAAATCTAAAATATATTGCCTCACTATTAAAATTTTTTAGCTCCGTCACTGGCCCCGGAAGCACTGTTTAGCATGACCCTTATTAATATTAGAAATAGTTTATCTTAATTCTTAATCATCCAAACTTTGAGATTAAATTCTCTTGTGAGTGGCGACCAATTCTTAAACTAGTCACAAAATTTATAAATTTGCTCCTCCATATTTCTGTTTTTAATATTTAATAACAAAGTCATTATCTTTTTTTTTTTTTTTGGTAAAGAAAGTCATTATCTTTTTTTCTACGGATATACAATTTTTATTAGCCATATATAAAAAATTTGAGGCTCCTGTTTTAGACCCAATATAATGACACATCTTGCATTCGGTATTCCCCACAACCACAAGGCCAGGTCTAATTGAAATAATAAATAGAAACAGTTGTTATAATAACATAACCAATTTTATAGGTTGAGTTATACCAAATGTAAAATTCTAAGCACTGACTGCATTATTCGTCATAATCCATAAACTTGACAAAAAAGAAGGTAAAAAGATTATTGTAGATTAACTTAAGGTGTGCCATGTCAGATGTATTATTTTTTTTACTGACTTACATTGCGTGTTCACTGCTTATCAAAACAAAAAAAAATAAAAAAATTGCGTGTTCATTGTATAGCGGTGTCGTTGTTTTGTTCGTGAGTTTCTTCGACAGATGTATGCGATTCTACATCCTTTGCGTGCTTTCGCCGTTTCGTTGTCTGGTTGTCTTCTACCGATTGGAAGGTGGAGGTCGCTTCTTATCGGTGGTGGAGGTAACTGGTGTAGGTTTATCGGTGTTGTTTGATTTTCCCTCCCAAACAGATTTAGGGTTGTTTGAAATTCCAATTGGGATTCAATTTATCTGGGACAGGCGCTATCTTCTTCCGCTCACTATAAATAGGTTGGACATGGTGATTAGGTCGATACCAACAATTGCATATTAATCATTCAACTTGAGTTTGGAACTTTCTTCCCGTTTTTCCCTTCCCTCTCCAATTCATGTCATATTTAATTACATATTTAAACTAATTTATAGTAGATATACATACAAATAATTTTTGTGTTTCTTATTCATGGCATATTGTATCCTGCAATTTGTATTTTTTTCTCACCCTGATACATTGCGTATTGCATTTGATATGCACGGCAATTGCATATAATCATCAGAAAAAATGGTGTTTAACGAGAATATCAATTCTGAGTCCAAGTTCGATAGTGTTGCTGAGTTGTTGCCTGGAAAAGAAAATCATCACATAAAGACTAGAGTTGTTCGTTTGTGGAGGGTTCCAGCATTCCTCAACCCAGCATATCTTGATATAAAAAAGTACTTATCAAAAGTAATTTATGTAGGAACAAAGTGTGGTGGAATATGCTATAAATGTTGCTCCTGAAGATGCTGCGTCAAATATTGAGGTAAAAACTAAAATACAAATTTAAAATTTTGCATGATTGGTTTTCCTGATGAGATGTTAACCATGATTATTACAAAATTCAGATTGTGTTTTTCTGATTGAGCTTATGGTTTTCTGTATTACATCTCTTTCAGGAGGAGAACCTGGTGGAAGAATATATCTTAGTAAAGCACAAGATGTAGTTACAAGTATGCTGGCAAAAGGATCAGCGATAAAACAAGATGTCGTGAATTTAGCTAAAGCATTTGATGAGAAGCATCAGTTGACTGCCAATGCATCGGCAAAGGTCAGTTTATTTGACAAGAGAGTAAAGGTTGGACATTCGCACTCGCCAAAGATAATATGTTGTTACTTTATATCTTCAACTAAATTTTGAAGTCTTATTGATTGAATCTTTCACTCATTGATGCAGGAAACCACATTGGTCGTATAGGCCAGAATTTCGCGATCATGGTCGCTTCATAAGGTCTCAAAAGAACGAGAGTTGCATCAATTTGGTACCAAGAGTTGCATCCTCCCAGAATCAAGTGAGTTTAACAGAAAGGAAAAAAAAAAGTGATTTTTCATGGAATTTGCTTATATTTTTTCTTCCAAGTTTCTGGGTTTGTTTTTGCTTATAAAACTTTTCATTGGATCTCTTTATATTTAATCAAAAGTTCTTTCCTTTTTACTGTTATTAGAATCTAAGAACTATTGTTTCTCTTAAAAGAAAACACAGTTGTTAGAACCCTTATTCAAAAGTAAAAAAATATGAAAAATGAAAAATACAAATAGAGAACACACGATATTTGATCACGAATTTCGGCCAATTGGGTCTACGTTAGCAGAGCTGCAGTAGTACATTTTCGCGCCAGCTCAAACAACCTATCCACTTATCAGTAAAGTAAACTATATATGAGTCATAAGTGAAAGTCTTAAAAAAGAGATTAACTGGCATATCTGTTTAGATTGCATTGTGTTTTCTGTTAATAGATTGTATTGCAAATTTACATTTTAAAAACCTCTAATGTTGTATCAGTTAATTCGATTTATAAATCGGTATCCTTTTTAATCTGAATTCTCAGGAAAGGAGAAAGGAGCTATTATCCTAGAAATGAAGGATAGAGGTTATTGCTCAAAGAGGAAAATTAATTGGAACAGAAAGCTTCAGAAACAGTTAATATTAGATAATCTTTGTGTCCGTTCGATGCAAAACAGGATTCGGTCAAAGGTCTCTAACAACAGCTTAGAACAATCATCCGAAATCCAAATTCCATTGGCTTCTGGTATAAATTTGGAAACCTTAAACTACATTGTGACAATGGGATTAGGTAATCAAAACACTACTGTGATAAATGATAATCGACACTGGAAGTGATTTAACATGGGTCCAATGTGATCCATGTGTGTCATGCTATAATCAACAAGGACCTGTATTCAACCCTTCAACTTCTTCTTCCTATAAATCATTACTGTGCAATTCATCAACATGTCAAAATCTGCAATTTGCTACAGGAAATACAGAAGCATGTGAAATTAATAATCCAACAAGCTGTAACTATTCTGTTAATTATGGTGATGGATCATATACTGATGGAGAGCTAGGAGTTGAATACCTTAGTTTTGGAGGTATTTCGGCGAGTAATTTCGTATTTGGTTGTGGTAGGAATAACAAAGGTTTATTTGGTGGAGTTTCTGGTCTAATGGGATTAGGAAGAAGTAATCTTTCATTGATATCTCAAACCAATACTACATTTGGAGGAGTTTTCACCTACTGTTTACCAACAACAGATAATGGAGCTTCTGGATAATTAGTTATAGGTAACGGGACGTCGGGTTTCAAAAATCTTACTCCAATTGCTTACACAAAGATGGTTTCGAATCCGGAGTTATCAAACTTTAATATACTTAGTCTCACCGGCATAGATATTGGTGGTGTGGCTCTGCAAGATACAAGCTTTGGCAACAGTGGCATTCTAATTGACTCGGGAACGATAATCACAAGACTGCCTCCATCTCTCTACAATGCTTTAAAGGCAGAGTCTTTGAAACAGTTTTCTGGTTACCCTTTTGCACCAGGGTATGAGGAAGTTAGCGTTCCTAGCTTAAGTATGCATTTTGAAGACAATGTTGAACTGAATGTTGATGGAGATGGTATAATGTATGTGACAAAAGATGCTTCAACAGTTTGTTTGGCACTTGCAAGTCTGTCTGATGGAAACGACATGGCTATCATCGGGAATTATCAGCAAAGGAATCAGAGGGTTATTTATGATGCCAAACAGTCCATTATTGGATTTGCAAAGGAGGAATGTAGCTTCCATTGAGTAGGGGACTTTGCTATAATATATGTCTTATGTGGACACAATTCTTCATAGCAGAATTAAGCAAATAGTTTCTGCAAAAAACTGCCAGTTTTTTCAACTCTGACTATTTATAATTTATATATATACAAGTGCAGCTATGTTTGCCTTATATTGGCTTAACTATATTTCACTATTCATTATGGTTAATGAATTATATATTGGCTTAACTATATTTACAATTGAATCCTACTGCCAATATTTTTCTGATTACAACCCAAAATTTTCTTTACTTATGTTAAGGAGTTTTAAAATAAATTTAATATAGGAAACAATTTGGAAGGTTTGAGTCTACAATTCAATGAAATTTGAAGGTTTGTACGAAATAAGGCTGAAAATTTGGTTAGGGAAAACTTTGAGTAGAGATTTGAAGTAAACTGTAAAAAAATGAAATAGTATTCAACAGACTTATATGTGACAAATTTTTTTTGACAAAATAGTATTCATTCATTCAAATAAAATAGAGTACATCGATGTAATATAAATTCATAATCGCTAAAAACAAAAAGGATAAATCTGCGAACAAACTCACAGTGTCCATGTTAATAGCATAAAACGGTAAATTACATATGACTATATTGAAGTGTCTGAAATATTCATGCCTCCGGATCAGTAGCGTTGATGACACAAAGGTCGACATTGATTGGATCTGCACTAGATCGGATCTACTCTTCAACTTGAAACAAATGAACGCCGCACAAAGACATGACAACAAATACACCGCACAAAGACGGGACAACCAAACACACCGTACAAAGACGGAAAATCAAAACAAACAAATATGTGAAAACCATACTTATTTATTATAACGAGAAAGAAAACACAATTTGGAGGGATGATTTTAGGCCAAAATTGACCTAAAATCACCCCTCTTCGATAGTCTAAGAAGAAGAAAAACAAAGTAATGACGGCTAGAGTTGGAAGAGAGAAAAAAAAGATACTTAATAATTGACAATACTTGTATGTGACAATTAAAATCACATATTAATAATGACAACAATTGTGCAATAACACATAAAACCCAAAATCTAAATAAATAGTATGCTTGAAATTGCAAATCAGTGAGAACCTAAGGTTTTATCAAATAAGATCTATAACTTCTTAATAAAAAAAAAACTTATTTTCAATATTAGAAAAAAAAACTTCGAGTTTAAGGACCTTTTGAAGTTAAATAAAAAACAAAAATATCCAAACAAAAAAAGATTCTACGTACCCTCGGTCATTTTCTTATTTGGACTATAACTTGTGAGCATTTATCGTATAGAGTTACGGCTTAATTTTTATTTAAATGGAAGCAAAGTAATATTAAAATGAACTTAACGCATTATAATAAGAACCTAATTCTAGGTATTTATCGCAAAGTTACTTATTTATGATGATAGCATAGTAACATAAAATTTTAAATTAATTTTTTTTATACGAATGTAGTCATAAAATTAAAATCTCAGTTTTTGACAAAAGAAAAATCTTAGTGTCAACAAAAAAAAAGTCAACCGTACGGGAGCACGGGTTAAAAGACTAGTTCATAAACATCCAAGGTAGACGAGGTGATCAATTCAACTAGATTTTGTTTTAAAGCAATTCAATTCAACTAGATTATCATAACGTTTTTGAATTATTTGAAGATATTATTACTTCCTCCGTCCCAATTTATTTGAGCCATTTAGAATGTTTGCATTATTCATATATCTTGTTTTGACTATATTTTTCTCTCAATAAATAAAAATAAATATTAGCATATAAGATGTCGTTGAATTCATCTCGATAAGTATTTTTAAAATATTAAATTTTTATAATTTTTACTATTATACAATTAAAAATATTAATCGTCAAAGTTGTGCATTGATATTCGTGCTGAAGTCAACTGGCTCAAATAAATTAGGACGGAGGGAGTATAAATCAAAGGGATCAGAATGCGCCCCAATGATTTTTTTGTATGCATTCAACGATCAACAACGAACAATTTAAGCAACAGCTTGCTGCAAGGATAATTACCACATGTATAGCGTGGGTATATATATATATATATATATAAATAAATAAATTTTTACTTATAGAAAATATTATATAAACAAGAGACCTATTCGTGCTAGAGTTAATTAGAATTTTTATATATAAAAAATGGAGATTAGAGACTAATTAATAACGTTGTTTCCTATGATGAACGTTTTGTTTCATGATAAACGTTTAGCATACGTTTAGTAATCATAATATACGATAGAGATGGATATATAATAAAAGAGTTGGATAAATTACGCACAAAATTCCATTAGTTTATTCTAGTTGATGGAAATATTATATTATATATTTAGAAATCGGATTTCGAACGCTAATCATCCATTTATCTATCTTAAAGGTCTGTTTGATCTGCAAAATAAAGGTATATGACAAAATAATACAGGACAGTACAAAACAGAACAACACAATACAAACATTTATCGTATTGAACAAATTTTGTCTTGTATGATGCTTGAGGGAGAAAATGTTATTTTGGTGATTTAAACAACTTGTACGGAGGACAAAAATTGTCTCATGGCTCAATGGGGAACAATAATATCTGTTTTTATCCTGTTCCTTAACCCCAAGTCTGTCTGGTCTCAATGACAATTTTAACATCAAACACAGTACAGTTGAAGTTGTCTTGTCCAGTTCTTTATTTTTAGCAGATGAAACACACAATTTCTAGTCACTAAACTATTTGATAAAAATTAAATTAAATTTCACACACATAAAAAGAGTCAAATAAAAATATGATATAATATATATAGCGCTCGTTTGGTGCGCAAGAAATGACAGAGATAAGATATAAAGCAAATAATGATAAGATAAAATATAATACGATGATATTCTATCATTTGTTTGACGCACACAAAATAACATGATAATAACTAACATATAATATTTTTTACACACCTTATAATTATGTGATACGATATATATTATATTTTTTAATATGACAAAAGTATCCTTATGAAACAGTATATTCTTTTCTAAATAATTTTGTAATGCTGTAAAATTATGAAACGTGTAACTAATGCTGAAACTCTTGAATTTTTGGGTATAAATACAAACACAAACATAGCCTAACAAAAGCACCAAGTTCTCTATCCATACACACTCACACACATAAAGTCCTATTTGATTAATTGTAATATTTTTCTATAACATATCAATGGCAAGTACTCCCATATCTTACCAAGATATTAAGCCTGTGAATTTCATTACTGTTCTTAGCATTGATGGTGGTGGCGTAAGAGGAATCATTCCTGGTGTTATTCTTGAGTATCTTGAATCTCAACTTCAGGTTTAATCAATAATATTAATATATAATCTTATAACTAATTATTGTCATATAGTTTTGATATATACATATAGTTTACAATATTTACAGGCAATAGATGGTGAGGATGCAAGGATTGCAGATTATTTTGATGTAATTGCTGGGACAAGTACAGGTGGTCTCATTACTGCCATGTTAGCAACTCCAAATCCAAAGGAAAAGAATAACCGTCCTCTAATGGCTGCCAAAGAAATTGTTCCATTTTACCTTAAAAATTTGCCATTTATTTTTCCACAGAAAAGGTATATATATGTGTGCGCGCGCATATAATAAAGTGTTGAACATTAAAAGGTCGAACTCGGATAACAATGTTTATTTTTCATGTGCTAGTGGAATATTTGCGCCGTTGATAAACATAACAAAAGCTTTAACTGGAGCTAAGTATGACGGAGAATATCTTCACAAGCTGATAAGAAATATGACAGAGGATACACTTTTGAGCCAAACTTTGACAAACGTTGTTATTCCATCTTTTGATGTTGAGAAACTTCAACCTACCATTTTCTCATCCTATCAGGTATATAAATACGTTGATTCTTGTTTTTGGATATACAAAATTAAAGAAAAGACGCTCATGCATGTTTAAGAAGCGACGTCTGAATAATACGAGTTTGACTTTATAATAATTTTTATGTAGATCGATGCGGAGCCAACTTTGGATGTACCACTAGCCGATATTTGCATAGCTACATCGGCTGCCCCAACTTATTTGCCAGCTCACTATTTCGAAAAGAAAGATGCACAAGGGAAAGTCATCAAGGAATATAATCTCATCGATGGTGGCGTGTGTGCTAACAATCCGGTAAGAGCTACCTCAAGGGTCAAGCGCATTCACAAAAAAATGCATGTCCCACATTAAAGAAGATCCAAAAAAATTAGAGTAATATTTATTTACCTTAATTTTGTAAGGATTTATTGGTCTTTTAAAAGATTTACACATATATAATAGCGGAGTCTAATTTGGACATGAATTTTGTCGCACACACTTAAAAAATTCGATTGTTCGATCTGAAATCAATTGTCGAGATTGATTGTTTATAATTAAGTTAGTGCATGTATAATTTGAATTGTTTTATTATTATAATTAGCTATATATTGATGAAGTCTATAAGAAAGCATTGTTTTGATTATTAATTTGCAGACTATGGTTGCAATAAGAGAAGTGACCAAGGATATGATAAGGCTAGGGAAAAGTGGGAATGGTATAGGGTATGATCGTTTCATTGTGATCTCAATAGGGACAGGATCAAACAAGAGTGAAAAAAAGTACAATGCTAAAATGGTGGGTAAATGGGGTGCTTTGACATGGTTATTCAATGCTGGTGCAACTCCAATTCTAGATTGTTTCAATGAAGCAAGCACTGACATGGTTGATTACCATAATTCTGTTCTTTTTACTGCCCTTCAGTCTCAAGACAACTACCTTAGAATTCAAGTAAGCAATTAATTATTATGCTATTTAATTTCTTTAAAAGAAAAAAATTAAAGAGTCAAAATACTTGTTAAGGAAGCAAATTAAAAAAAAAATGTAATTTAAAAAATTATATATTCAAATCTTTGAAAATTTTAGAATTGTCATAGATAGAGACCTGCAAAAAATCAATTGAGTTGTATGTACTTATGAAACATTGACTAAACAATATTTTTGAAGAAATGGTTTATGGCCGTCAGGTGCCAGATTTGAATCCTTATCTTAATGTTAAATTATTTATTTATTTTGTTACAATATAACACTTATTTTAATAAATAAGTGTCATACTAACTGGTGTTAAGCAAATCAAAACAAATAAGTGACTGAATTAAAGATAAGGGTCATGTTTACTAGTATTAGGAAAATCAAAACAAATAAGTTTTGTATTAAAAATATCATATTTTTATATATTTTTAAAAGGTAAAATATACACACGAATTGTGTAAAACAAAGAAAGAAAAATCTACAAATTTTAATTTTTTTTATCAAATTTAGTTTCTTAATTAGTACTTCGAAGCATTAGTTAACATTTTTTTAAAGTTAATGATGTATTTAAAATTTATAAATATAGATAAAACCATTTCTTATTTCTATGAAAAATAACCTTACAATTCAAGATATAAAAGTTGTCCTCGAAGAAGAAGTAGCTTAAATGGTTTGAGACACACACCAAATGAGTTATATGTTGGCGGTCTAAAGTCAAATACATGTTGTTAACATTCCGCTTTATTCGGACAAACTAATTATTAATATTTTCGGTTTTTTTATAATAGACAAATAAATTAATAAATAAAATGTATCTGATTTATAATATAATTTAGATATATCAATCTCTCGGTTGATCATATATCTTATAAAATGGATATGAAGGAATATTTTCTTTTAGTAAAAAACTACTAATGTTTTCCTCTAATATATAAAACTAAAAGTATATAGAAACCCAAAAAGTACATGCATGGAATATTGAATCTCTTGATGAAGATTCCATAAAGCGTGCAAGCATTTCCTAGTTTTATGAATGATTTTTTAATATGAATATGAATGCCAGCTAGATTTTTTGTTGGACCATATACTCATATAGTATCTATTAAAAAAAATGAACTATATTCACAAAATCAAAATTATTTACGATTTTTTTTTCATCTTTATTTTTTATCATTATCCTTAAACTTTGTCAAACAGATACATACTGGATGAGGACTGAAATAAAAATGTGGTCTTTATCATATTCCATCCAATAGCCAATCTTTTTTTTGTTTGACAAATCAATAACCAATCCTTAAATTTTGAAGAATAATATTAGTCTTATATGTTTTATGTATATAGTATACTATAACTATATACATAAGACCACTTTTTCTTAGAAAAGATACCAGAAAATATTAAATATGTGTATGATGGATGTATTCAAACCCATAGCTATATATGTTTTATATGTATACGTTTTAATTAATACTCATATAGTTAAATTGTTACAAACTTACATTGGTTGCATCAAATAGGACGATACATTACAAGGGGAAGTAGCTTCTGTGGATATATCTACTAAAGAGAATTTGAATAATTTGGTTAAAGCTGGTGAAAATTTATTGAAGAAAAAATTTACTCGAGTGAATCTAGATACAGGTGTATATGAAGCAGTTTCAGATAAAGGCACCATTGAGGAAGAACTCACAAGGTTCATTTTATAATTATAATAATAACTTATTTATTTTGTATTAATCCTAATTAAAGGACGGAAAAATTCACCCCGTGAGTTTAGCTCAGTTGACAGAAATATTGGGATTTGAACCCCGATCATTTCACTTATTCACTAAATTACATATATAAGAAAAAAGGACAGAAAGATTGTATAATTATAACTCTAAAAATATTGTTATATGCTTGCAGGTTTGCTAAGTTACTCTCTGAGATAAGAAAAGAGAAAATTGCCAAGTCCAAGTCATAAAATTGCAAGTAAATGGTCACATAAGATTGAATATGACAATCAATTGTTGAAGCTCTATCTTTTAATTTGATTTGCTTAATTAATAATTTATGTACTTTAATTATGATGCAAGTGTGTAACATTTTCTATTGTGAATGAAATAAATGATGTTTTCAAAGTTAAGGAGAATTCTATAAATTGTATCTGATGTTTTATTGAGTGCACCACAAGTACAATTCTATTGCAAGTTGTCCTTGCTTACGAAAGTAATGTGCTTTTAATTAATTTAACGAATTGTACAATACAAACCATGGAAAAGGCTTGGCTAACTTTAGCGCGGGAAAGGCAACCTGCCTTTGGCACGCCTCCATCCGTCCGATCAATCCTGCGCTCCAGAACCTGCCACGTGTCACATTTTTTAATTTCTTAAAAAAAACATAAAATAAAAGATGCAAACTCAGAAAATCACTCATCCTTCTTCTTCCGTACCCGACCCATTTCAACAATCCGCCGTCGTTGTCAGAGCTGCGCGGCCTTCTTATCTCCGCCGCATGTATTCAAAGAAGCACCGCTATTATCCCTATTGCCGCCGTCATATTTTATGGGTAAAGAATATGTTGATTTGCATCCTTTGGATTTCCAATTGATGGTTATGGTAGATCATACTCTTCATGGTTATCCTTTCTATCTATTTCTATTTGTTGATTTGTCTATTTTTTTCATGTTGCAGGATTTTGATTGCTATTTTGACAGGAGAAATTCTAATATACACACAAACATAAAGACAAGTGGTAGGCACACTCACACAAATAATTAAAAATTAAATAGAAAAGAATCAAATAATATTGATTGATGTGATTATATTATTTTTGTTTTAAATTTTTAGTTTTGTGTGTGTGTGTCCAAATATAAATTATTTGGGGTTGTGCCTATAGAAGTGTTTCTCTTTTGACAGTGTGATTGAATTTGATTGCTAATACTACAAAAAGCTTAATTGAAGTGAAAATTGAACTAAATGATTGGTACTTCCGGTTTCAGTTAAGCTTTTTTCATCTTTTATCTATGCTTAATTGAAGTGCATAGGATTGAACCAATTTGATTGTTGTTACTTATGAGCATAGATAAAAGATGCAATTTGGCTGTTATTGGTTCAATCTTGTTCAATTTGATTGTTGTTACTTATGAGCATAGGATCTTATTCTTCTTGTTGTTACTGGTTCAATTTGACTGTTACTGGCTCAGTCTTGTTGTTATTGCAGTATATTGACTTTTGAGCCAAAGGAGGATATGAATAACTCTGCAAAACAGAACACGAGCAAAATATGCAACACAACTGTGACGAATTTGGCAGTACAAAGACAAAGAAATATCAAGACCATTCTTTTAATTTGAGACAAATAGAAAATTTGTAAAGTAGTATATTAGGATGTTGTAACAACAAGAAGATACATGGAGGTGGAGAGCAGATCCGGAAAAGGGATGACGACGAGGTCAGCTTATCAATTCCTTATTATGCGCCAATTACACGACGCGATGCTGAATCGGAGGCAAGAATTGATTTTTAACAATATCTGGAAAAGTGCTGCTCCATCAAAAGAGAAGCAATGGAACCCGGGAGTGTGCTTCAACCGGCGATGATGTGCGCAATCCTGCTCTGCTGTGTTAAGGAGAGGGGGATGAGTTTTGTTTTGTTCTGTTATGTTTGGTCTGTTATTGTTTCCTGGTTTTTGGTTTTGTTGCTACCTGTTCTTAGTGATGTTGGCCCAATTGTAGTATATCTCTTGTATTGGTCATGGCCTATTGCCTAATTCCTTGTACTGATGTAGAAAAATTGATGGATAATGCATTGTATTAGTTCCTATTTCATTGTAATTTTGTAACTATAGTTTTTTTGATATAATGAAATGAAATTTTCTAGACTTATAATGATTTGAACTTTTCTGTAAAGTAGTATAATGAATTGAACAATTGAGTAACACATGAAAGCATAACCTGCATTACTATCATTGATAATGCACAAAATATTTAATTTACATTTTGAAATTCTTCAAACACCAAATTCATCAAGTATTGTATTATATAATTACAACTCCAAATGGAAATCAAAGGTTGTACAAAATATGGTAACACCAAAATATCATCAGTGCTTGTGATGTTGTTGTAATCTAAGCAACATATTCAATCAGGTCCTGTTCCACTTGAGCACTTTCCAGATCAAAAAAATTTAAGCTCCATTCCTTTCAAAAGTATAACTAGTTATATATCAACTAGTGTATTGATGCAATGTCTGTCTCATTAAGTGGTGTCTGCATAATAAAAAAAAAGTCCATTTAGCATCATGATAAGCTTAATCATACTCATAGTTCATTCTCAAAAATTTAAATTACCATCAAATACGCTGTGAAACTAAATTGACTGTCTTGTGTTTTTCGGGGCTCATAAGATGGAGGTGCCAAACATGATACTCCATCGACCTAAAATGATTATATAAAATTAAAATAACTAATAGTACACCTTAAATTTTAAAAAGAAAACAAAAGTGTTCTGCATATCAACTTATATACCTGAGACACTTGAATGTGTGGTTGTTGGCTAGGTGTAACTCTTTTTTTTTATTTTCCTTTAGGTTGACGTTCAATGAAACTCTTGAGTCGCTTTTTAGATTGTTTCTTTAAATCAGGTCGTATCTTGAATATCTTCGATTGCATAGCATCACAATTTGGAAATGTTGGATTATCATTGTTATGAATTTCATTCTCTTTGTTTTGTGAGCGACGCTCCATTATTTTCTTACTCATGGCATCTACACTTTCTTCAACAATCTGGAGGTCCTCTTCACAATGTGATGCCTCGGTCGCCTCCTTCATAAATTTAGAGACAACTTGTCTAAATTTTCGTGTTCTAGATAATTTTGGATCTCCTTCAACCTCCTTTCCTCTAAAATATGTAGTATCCAATGACACAACGTCACCAAAATACCCATAATCCAATATCATATTTGCATCACACCAAAACACATTTGTGATTTTTTCGTCTACATCCAACTGATGTGCATGGAAGAAAGAAGGATTCTCCAACAATTGTTGTTGAAAATATTGGGAAATACATCCAGCTTCGCCGTATGCCAATCTTTTCCGTTTTCTTTCATTGATGTAATTTTTTACATCCACTTGTGTAAATCCAACATTAGCTCTATTCCCTGCTTGTGTGCTCATAAGTTGAAATGTTGACTTTTGCCTTAATCCGGAGTCATCAGCCAAATCAATCTCATGTGCTTGTACTTCAGTTATCTTTCTATGTGATGCAAGCAAGTGTGTTGTCTCTGGAGGTTGTAGAGGATGGTTATGGTCCTCTACAAATTCATGGATTACAAACTTTCCATTCTGACACCCAAGGGAAATCCTTGATTTACAATCCGTTTTAGTCTCAGCTCTACGAAAGCTAGCAAAAGCATTTGTTTTCTTTATCTCATTTTTCCCTTCCTTAGAACAAACAAACCTACATGACAATATAGCTCCGGCTTTATTTGTGTTCGTAAAACGTTTTCTAACTCCAAAACCAGCATGTACACTGTAAGCAAGCCAATATTGATAAGCTACATCTATATTATCAAATTCCATTCCAACCCTTTGGTTTCCAATTAACATTTGAAGATGTCATGATTGATCAATCTACCCAAATAAAAAGAACCTGACAAGTGAAGAATCAGTGTATACTTATTAGTTTAACATGACAATACAAAAACCAATTATTTATTCTCTTATTATATATATGTATACTCATTAGTTACCAAGCATCAGTGTATATGATAGACCTAGTCCAAGAGACCATGACATGATTTCAATTAATAATACCACTCACATTTTCATTCCTCATTTTCAATTAAAACAATACACATTTATAACTTCAATAATAACATAACTCTTATTTTCATTCATCCTTCCCTCTACTTTGCTCTATTAGTATAGTCTTTTATCTTTGAAATCACAGTAGAAAATTTGATTGTTAACTCAAACTTCAATTCTATGCTAAAGAAGGAATAAATCATATTTGGAAACATTTTATTCTTCTATAAATTTGATTGTTAACTCAAACTCCATTTCTATACTACTATAAATTTTTTTTGAAGTTATCCCTCTCCTCTTATGCTTCCTCTTCTCTCTTTTTCTCCACCGGTTTTCAATATTATACAATTTCCAACTTCATAACATTACTAGGCTGCTCTTCATTTTCTCTGTTATTAACAATTTCACATAAAGTTTCAATTTTTTCCAATCCATTTCTGAGAGTGACTTCTATATAAAAAAAAAATTATATAAACAAATCTCACAACAATAACTCCATTTCACTGTCAAAATATATATGAAATGAAAAAGAAAATTAATAAACATCATTTTTACTTTGTGAATGTTGACAACAACGATCGTAATAGCGGTGCTTCTTTGAATACATGCGGCGGAGATAAGAAGGCCGCGCAGCTCTGACAACGACGATGGCGTTGACAGTCACGACGGCGGATTGTAGAAATGGGTCGGTGCTACGAATGGGTCGGGTACGGAAGAAGAAGTATGAGTGATTTTCTGAGTTTGCATCTTTTATTTTATGTTTTTTTTATGAAATTAAAAAAGGTGACACGTGGCAGGTTCTAGAGCGCAGGACTGATCGGACGGATGGAGGCGGGACAAAGGCAGGCTGCCTTTCCCGCGCTAAAGTTAGCCAAGCCTTTTCCTACAAACCGTAGGTTTATGGGTTGCATGTCAGGTTGTGGATTGGACTTTTTCAATTCATGCAAACTCAACGCAATAGTATCTGTTTAAATTAAGATAAGGAAAAAATTGACGGAATTAAAATAATTAAGTTTAATCTTTCTTAGATTTGTGAGTATGATCTAACTTAATTACTATAAAACCAATTTATAAAATAAAATTATCACCACTTTTTAACAATAAAAAATTAGATGTTTAGACTATTTCACATTTTACATGAAACTAGTATCCAGACTCGTGCCAAACACGGGTAGAAATGCGTTTGTAGATTTATTGACTTATAAATAATATATTTTACAAAAAAAATGTCAGTGTATCAATATATCGGTAGAAATATAGATTACAATATAAATAACAAAAAAAGTTGATTCCCGTATTAATATTTAAGCAGAATTATAGGTTCCCGCTGAAATTACAAGAAAAAAGTCTCCCTATATATATATATGAATAAAAATATAGATTTCATAAAAATTATAAAATAAATAGGTCTTCGTATTAATATATGAGTAAAAATACAAATATACGTATAAATTATTAAAAAAAAAAAGTCGTTCGTATTAATAGGCCTCTGTATTGATGTGTGAGTTGAAATACAGGTCACATAGTAATTAAAAAATAATAGGCTTTCGTATTAATATATGAGTAGAAATATAAACTACAGTATAAATTACATAAATAAAATAGATGTCATATTAATATATGAAAAGAAATATATATTTATGTAGTGATTGAAAAAATAGTCCTCGTATTAATATGAGTAAATATATAGATTTCGTAAAAATTATAAAAAAAAGAAAAGACATGTCTTCATATTAATATAAGTTCTCGTAGAAATTACAAAAAAAAAATGTCTTTCATATTAATATTTGAGTATAAATATATATACACATAGACAATTTTAATAAAAAAAAAAAAGGCATCTGTATATCTGAATGAGTAGAAATATAGGTCTCGTAGAAAAGAAGAAGAAAAAAGGTCCTACTAACATGAGTAGAAATATAAACTATAATATAAATTATAAAAATAAAATAGATCCCTTTTAATGTAAGAATAGAAATATAGATTCTCATTTAAATAAAAAATAATCATCGTATGCATAAAATATATAGATACGGTGAAAACTACAAAAATAAAATAAAAGGATAACCTCTCTATTAGTATATGAGAACAAAATACGTCCCCGCAGAAATTGCAATAAAAAATAAGCACCCACATTAATATATAAATAGAAATATAAGTCACCTAAAAATAACCAAAAAAATAGTTTGTATTATTAATATAGATTCCTGCATTAATTTTTTTTAAAATAGTTATCCCCATTAATAAAGTGACTAATTAAATTTAACAAACAGTGGTTTCATGTGAGCATCGGGTGGATTACAATTTTCAAAATTTAGTTCAATGTCTAATATGATGATGTCTATAACTGAATTATGGATCAAAAGCACACTACACATTTTTTTGTGTTATTTGTATTTTTTCACATGATAGAGTACAACATAAATTGTCTAAATAAGTACAAAATATTTAAATGAATCTAGAATCATGATCATTGGTTATGAAATTTCAAATTAACACCCACATATAAAAATAAGAAATATGATAATCGTCATCTCCCATAATCTCTCAAATAGATGAACAAATCTTTGTCCCTCGTAAATAAAATTAATCATTGTGAAATACTTAAATTTGGTAACAGATTTAGTGACAAAGAGTTTAAAATAGAGAATCAACTATACTTATTGAAAAACTATATGCATAGTCGGCAACAATACATACAAATGTTTCAAAGCACTTCAAGAAATCACCAACTATATGAGAATAAGAAATAAGAAGAGAATATCATTGATCTGTCAAGTTCATTTGCAACCATCTTGATCTTAATTCTTTCCTTTCATAACCTTTCTACACATTTGCAAATAAAATATAAATGAAAAAGTAAGCCTAGTATAACTTACATATAAATATAAATATAGTCCCGTATAAGTTACATGGAAAATACCATAGGTCCCGTAAAAATGAAACAAAAAAAAAAAAGTTCATGTATTAATATATCAGTCATGTATAAATGTTTTAAAATAAAGGCTCCCAAGCAAAAAAAAAAAAATTTGACATTTCATATTTCTTTTTTGTGTGGAGGACATTTTATGTTTCTATCTTTGAAATAAATATACATAAATTAAAAGGTATAACAAATCAATAAAATTTAGTCAATAGGAGGAAAAAGAAGAATCGATAATAAAAAGAGAGGTAAAGACGAATGTAAAACAACATTTTTAGAAGAATTAAAGTGTATATATAATATTTTAATGATTAAAAAAATGTATATGTAATATTTTTAAGAATAGAAATGGGATGAGACTTATTTATAGGCATAATAGTACCTCAATTACTTTGTTTTCATAGTTAGCAAATATTAATTTTATTTTTTTTTGTTACACTGCATATATTTGTTGTTTATATTATTCTCGACTAAAAAAATTATAAAGTTGATAAAAAATAATTTCTCTATGAGAATTATGAAAGAGACTTCGAGGTTTCGTAATTTTTAATTGAGGTGGATATGAATTAAAAAAAAAAACTAAAATACATGCTTGTATCAATATATATGAGTAAAAATATAGACTACAATTTTTAAATAACAAAAAAAAATTGATTCCCGTATTAATATTTAAGTAGAAATACATCTTTCCGTTGAACTTAAAAAAAAAAAGCCTCCCTATTAATATATGCCTAAAAATATAGATTCCATATAAAAATTATAAAGTAAATAGGTCTTCGTATTAATATATGAGTAAAAATATAGATCTCAGTAGAAATTATAAAAGTCATCTACATATCATAAGTAGAAATATATGTTCCTGTATAAATTACAATAAAAAGTCATCCGTATATTAATGCATAAGTAGGAATACACGTTCCCGTATAAATTACAATAAAAAATTGGCCCGCGTATTGATGTATGAGTTAAAATATAGGTCACGTAGAAGTTTTTTTAAAAAAAAGGCTTTTGTATTAATAGATGAGTCAAAATATAAACTATAGTATAAATTACAAAAATAAAATAGATCTCGTATTAATATATGTAAATAAATATAAGTTTAAGGCATCTCGTAATCCTTAACCCATGTGTCCAAGGGATGCTATTGGTGTTGAGAATATATATATGTAATGACTAAAATTAATTATATAATAATAATAATAATAATGTTTTTAAAATAATTACAAATATTTTTTCTTGACTCATAATTAATTACAAATTTTTAATTTTTTTTTTGTCAGGTAGCCTAGAGGCTAGAAATTTACCTCTTTTTTTTTTTTTGACAAACAGAAATTCACCTCTTAAAAGTGAATAAGTGGCCGGTATACCGGGTTCGAACCCCGATCCCTGCACAAATGTGCAATGTCCTTTACTAATTGAGCTAGGCTCATAAGGACAATAATTATAAATCTTAAATACGGTTAATTGATAATTATGAAAATATATGAAATTTCAATACGCCAAAATTACAAAGGTAATAAACCAACCAAACAAACATACAATATCAATAAAAAGAATGAGAATAAATATCAAAATTTTTATAAATAAAGACTTAGTACTATAACATTGGTTGATACTTCTGAATCGTAAATTGTGTAAGGAATAATATAAATCTCTATATGGACCTGCAAATAAAAAAAATTATAGTTCAAAATTAGTACGATTATGAGTAATCATAAAGATATCATTTAAATACAAAGCTTATATCAACAAAAAATGTATGTAACATCTTCAAATCTTCATGATGTTTTTAATTAGAATCACTATTATTTTCTTTGATTTGGTAGAGAAGTAGCAAAAAAACAAATCACTATTGTTTTTTTGATATAGTAATATAGAGGAAAATGTAAATCATATGCAAGAGACAACAAAAATAAAACAATGAAGATCGGTGAAAGTGAATGTGAAGAAAAAAAAAATAGAGAACAAAGAAACATATAAAAAAAATGTGATGAAAGACAACTTTTAAAATGTAATAAAAATTAGTAAATGTGAAAGAAAGAAAGAAAAAGAAGAAGAAAGATACATACCTTTGAAATGTGATGAAAATCAACCTAAAAATATCTCTTAAATAATACTCCTACCTATAATAGATCAATGGAATAATTATCTGAATTAGAATAAAATTATTTTATTGATGATTAGGTATTAATTACATTAAAAAATGAAAGTTCTAAGAAGTGAACAAAGAGAAGAATTGAGAATTCTTTTCAAATTTTAAATAAAACATTACATTTAAGTAATAATGCATTTTTTCCCTTGATTACAATTGATCATTATTGATTACATATTCTAAAATAAAACATTTCCTATTAGCCCTTAAAAATAAATAAAACATCATCTATATAAGTTTTCACGTTTTTTTCTTTTCTTTTCATAAAACACTACCTATACAAATAAAAATAAAACACTACATTATAATAATTTCTTTATGTGTTTACTATTAAAATGCTAATTTTCAATGTCATTATTCATGACAAAAAAAAAACACTAACATATTCTTTACTATTAAAATGCTAATTTCCTTATATGTTTGCAAATAATAAAATGTCTTTAATTATGAATTGAGTAAAATGTTAATTTCCTTATATACGTACATGTACAATACTTGATATGGTTTTGTTATTCCTTAATTGCATTAGTCAACTAATAAATTCATTTATTGCTAAAACAATATGAGAGGGGAATGTTTGTGGGAATGCCACGTGTACACTTACATTTGAAAAAAGACTCTCAAATTATATATATAGAGATTCTTAACAATTTCCACCTTAATTGCAAGGAACCTTAATGGAAAGACTTCCTTTGTTTCATCACCAACACGGTTACATGACATGATTACTATTAATTTTTTATTCATCCATTTCATTCATTACTAGAATTTAAAAAATCTATAAACATGATAGGATAATATTAAGAATTAATTTGTCTTCATAAACAAAATCAATTTGTCAATCTGTAAAAAAAAATCAATTTCTCAAAAAAAAAAAAAAAAATTTTGTCAAAAATGAAGAATCAAAACATCTATTAAACAGTAAACACCACAACACCATATAATGATGAATAGAGATCAAACTATACCGGTTTGAGACTTGCATCCTGTTATACAGTGAATAAATTTAACCCGGATATTTGAATTACAAAACTCATTGTTTAATTAACCATGCAATTGAATTTAAGTGGTTAATAAACTCCTTAAAATAAATTATTCGAAAGAACTTAAATTCAATTTATTAAAAGTTGTCATCGCATAGATCATACTTAGAAAACTTTATAATAATCTATATATTTTTTTTTAATGTTATTGAAATGCATCAAAATCAATATCTTCAACACTTTTAAAAAACAATGTCTCTTGAGTATTTCAATAACATCAAATTATTTTAGATTTACTATACATTTAATTGTATAATTTATAGTATAGTAAACATTCAATCAAACAATTAGTTTATTTTTGCTTCAAATAATTAGTTTTATTGTACAAGTATCTATATTAAAATTATTATTTTATAAGAATCTAGATTATAATTATTGAATGATATACCAATACAAAAATACTATTACAACAGTGTAATTTGACATCTACTCTTTCTAAGATATTCTAAATACTTAATCAAATGCTTATATTACAATAAGTAGATAAATTCTAAAAACAAAAAAACAAAAAAATTCAAATAAGCTTTCATTTTACGGATAATAAAAACTGAAAGGAGATCAAGATCAAATTTCTTTTACCAGCATCTATGATTGAGTTGGGGCACTCCAATGACCTATGTCATGTGGAGATTTCTGGACCGTTTGATGTATCCAAAACGGTGCAAAAATAATTAAAGTTACCTATTATATAACGTTAAATTTATGCATTACACATGATAACATGCCCCATGAGACTATAATGGTTTTCACTTTCAGCTTATTTACGCAGTGAACCTCATTGAAGGAATCCTCTACTTATGCTTCTCCTCAATATTAAGCTTCTCCTTGCAAATGATGCAAAGATATTGAATGTTTGCATCTATCAGCATTGAGTCATAATCTCAGCCCCATCAGGTGTTATCAAAATGGTGTGTTCAAACTGAGCTGAAAGACTTCCATCTTCCGTTACAACTGTCCGATTGTCTTTCCACATCACAGGAGTGATGCTGCCCATAGTCAGCATTGGTAGCTTAACGGATCTTAGTTACACAGTTCGCAATTCACTTCGGTACGCGGTATGAATTCGAGTACGCGGTTCGCAACTATCAAATTTCCATTTCTCTAGTTTGTGTTCTTCATGAGTTCTTCTAATGCTTTGAACTATTATTTTAATTACTAAACTATGTTATACCTACGTTCAAAATAAAAGTACTACCGACATATGCTTTGTCAAATATATATAGTCCAAAAAGAGTCCTACATATGTCGTTTTTAAAGTTTATGGAGCATGATTACACTATAGATAAGTGTACCTCAGCTTCTCAAAAACAACAACTAGTGGTGCATATTAAACTATTTCTATATGGTGGGAACAATGTTGTTTGTCACTTTCCAATGTAATAAACATATGCAGTTTAATAAATGCAGCTTAATATTTATTAATTTGGCTAGTTTTTTTGGTACGCTTTGTATGCCTTTGGTATGCTGTTTCAAGTGAATTGTGTACGAATTGATGAGTGAATTCTTCACGAATTTGCACGTACCAATTCGAAAAGAAATTGCGAACCGGTACACGAATTTGTGCGTACCAATTCGAAAAAGAATTGCGAATCAGTACGGATAAATTGGTATATGCGATTCATGGCCTTGGCAGCGAATTATGTGACTATGAACGGGACACGCCAACTCACCACATTTGTCATGAAGAATTTTGATACAAAGAGCCGGTCCAACCCTTCGTCAAATCGTCGGCTCTAATGTAAAGCATATGTAAAGAATTAACAATGTGTGTTTATTAGTTATGGTCTAGCTGAAGTTGGTTACATATTTTATGATCCTATTATGAAGAAACTTATCAGATGTTGTGATGTTGAGTTTAAAGAAGATTAGCGATTGAAATAAATTGATAGAGTTAAATGTGATTCAACTCATCATCAAGACTGTGGAAATTGTCACCGAGGAGAGATGCAGTCAGATGTTGAGGCTGATGCAAAGAGAAGAACCATTCAGGAAAGAAAACATTTGAAGAGGTATACTGTTGAAGAACTTGTTGTTAAAGATAAAGTTGAAGTTCCTGCATTAGTTGAAGATGCAAACGAGATGAATTGAGACTCGCGGCATAATTGTTGGAAATTGAAATAACAACAGATTACCCTTCTTAAGTCGTGAGGATGAGAATGTTGGATGAATCCCTTCTCATGGAACCACACACAAATTATAAAATAAAAATAAAGAGAAAAAATAGCAAACAAAAAAAGGTTTTGTTTTGAGTTGTTGTTGGGCTTGGCCCACATGAGGTGTGTGTGATTTGTTATATAAAGGGATTGTAAAATTTCTCTTTCCAGCTTCCATGTTTCTTTTCTACCCCAATCTTTTTTTTCCCTCAAATAAATATTTTAGAACGCATTTTCCAAATTTTGTTTGCCTTCGAAATATGTTTTCCTATTATTATTTTTTCAAATTTGAACTAAAAAAATCTCATAAAACTATGAAAAATGCGTTCCAATTTTTTTTATACAAAAGCAAATATGAAAAAACAGAAGGTCGAAAAAATATCGGAGATGAGAAGAGAAATTATCAAGAGATTGAATCCCTAGTTGCAAAGTGTGTGCAACAACAAACGGTGGCAACGAGTGAATTGTCGAGGGAATCGCAAGTTGTGCAATTGTGAAGCAGGTGCATAAACAAAAAGTTTCGGCACACGGTAAAAGGAAATACTGTGAGAAAATCGAGAGAGATCACGTAAAAGAGAAGAAAATTTGTACTGGTGACAAAAGTGTGTTCAGCAAACGTTATCCGTTTCAGTTGGAATTTGAGTATGTTGTTTTTGACACCTTATTAGTTACTTAAATAATTTTTCCGAGTAGTTTTGTCTTTTCTTTGTGTCAGTTTTGGATACTCACGTGTTTGTGAGGTTGTTAGTTTTCTTGTTATTAGTTTTACCATAGGTGGTGATTGTTTATGCTTTGTCAGATTCTAGAAAAATTAAAAAGACATTAATTGTACTTATTACTCCGTATTTGATAATAGTAGAGTTATTTGTTTGGTCTGGAGTATCAAAGGTTTTTTATTCTCACATTGAGGATCTCCTTAATCATAATTTTTACTTCTTTATTGTTATTTTTGTTGGCTATGAAGCCCCGATACGGGACATAATACCGATACGATATGATATCGATACGTAAATTTTTTTAAAATCCTCAATCTGATACTGCCGCGATACGCTATTTAAAAATTAAATTTAAATTTAAAATTAAATATATAAATACACATTATATAAACATGATTAAAATCAACAATATTAATAATTAAAAGCAGAAAATATCTAATCTTATATCATAATTTTCGAAAAAAGCTCAAATGTTTAACAAACACCATAGTTTTTCTTTTGAAAAGTAAATAAATATATTGACAAAGGAAAACCACAAGAAGTGCTAAAGATACAAATAAGCATCGGGTATTGGGACGTATCAGACATGTATCGAGTATTACTTTTTTTATTTAAAAATAATGATTTAACCGATATTTTTCCGATACGAGTATCGAGACGTATCAGAAAAGTATCGGATATTATTTTTTTATTTAAAAATAATGATTTAACCGATACTTTACCAATATGAGTATCGGGACGTATCGGAAGAGAATCAGTATCGAGTACGTATCGGACACGATACGTCACCATTTTTTGAGTATCGGGGCTTCATAGTTTGTTGGTATTGACTATGCTGGATAATTTACTTATTCAAGTTTTACTAAAACAAATGCTTCCCTATAATATTATGCTATGTACTCTAATCCCATCAATCATGAGTTAATGTATACATTATTTCCACAATGCGACAGCTATTTCTAATTTATCAAAGGTTAACCATTCTCATTCACAATTTCTTCAAAATGTGATGAATTATAGCTTAATGGTGCATATTCATGTGACATGAGCTGTTCTCAAATTAAACATCAATAACAACAAATCCTTATCCTTATCCAGCTCGGTGAAATCAGAAATATGGATCAAAGTGACATCGTAATGCTCTATTAAAGTAGGTAAATGCTAACGACTTCATCCATGATACTTATAAAACATTCTATTTTAAAAATTATTTATTTAAAAATTTAAATAGTTTAATTTTTAACACATTCTCTTCACATAATTCAAAAAAAAAAAATTAAAATTCATAAAAATTTACTATTTAAGATAATTAAAAAGTTTAAAAAACACTTATTGAAAAGATCTTTAAAAGTAGAGATAGTTAAAAAGTTTTATAAGTCATTACCAAACCCAAAATTATATAATAAAGATTTAGCAAAGACTTCATTTGTTCACAAAGATCTAAGTAAACGTTAGATGAGCTGATAAAATCAACTTAATTATTACTACTATAGTAGTATTTTTTTAATTGACTAAATATTATTTTTAGTATTTTTAATATATGCCCTTTGTATGCATATTCATGTAACTAAGGGTATTGGTAATATATATTCAAAGAGCACATATTAAGAATACTAAAAAGAATATTTCTTTTAATTGAAAAATACAACTTAAATTTAAAAAGTTGAAAGAACAATTTTTTAAACAAATATTTTTATATTAATTTTTTTATCATGTGCTCTTAGAGTATACGTTAACATTTGTCTTCAAATATCTCAACTATCAATAACCGACAATTTAAGCAACAACTTTCTTAAAATATAGTAACTATAATAAACAAAGACTGGGTTTAGGTAGAGTCAATTAGAAATTGGTACTAAATACTAATTAATTAATTAATTAAAGAGTCGTGTTAATTTGACAAAAAAAAAACTTCACTTTAACATATACTTTTAAAGCGCATGTTAAAATATTTAAATATAAAAATTTAGTATTTAATAATATAAAATATTAAATATTTAAAGAGTTGAATATATAATATTCAAAATATTATTTTGATATTTATCTTTTTAGGATACATGTTAACATTTTCCTTAATTAAAAAGTTATTTCCTATGATGAAGCGTTATGTTTACTGATAAGCTCTGTATGTGATGAGCGTTTAGATTACGTTTAATATTTAGGGTCCGTTTGAATTAGCTTTTTTTTGAGCTTATGAAAACAACTTATGTAATATAAATTAGGTTTTATGTTATTTTATAAGTTCAAATTAATGAAAATTGTATTTTTATAAGCTATTTTATTATAAACTATCTAGATAAACTTATAATAATACATAAAAATTACATAAGTTGTTTACATAAATTCAAAAATAAGCTAATCCAAATGGGCCCTTAGTTGTATATCATATGATAGAGACAAATTTTTTTTTTTTGAAGCATGATAGAGGCGAATATCACGGTAAGAAAGTTGGATAAAATATGATATGTTTGCATACAAATGTCTTGTGTTTGATGTGCAAAAGATAAGAATTTCTAACTTACAATTTTTTGTGTGGTAATAATAGCACATATTTTTTATAATAGTCAATATTATTTATAAATATTTAATAGAATAACAACAAATTTGTCTACATATAATGTACATTAATTTATTGTAATTATACATTACTAGAATTTTTTTTAAGCATAGAATATATATTTTGATAGAACATTATTAGTATATATTATAATATTATTAAAATATATTATTAGAATAATATATTCTAATAATATATAATTACAACAAATTAATGTACACTAAATATATATTCTATTAATAATTACTCTTGTTGGTATAAAATAACTAATTACTCTTATAAAATACATCATTTCTTAAAATTAATTATTACTCTCTGATGTCAGGTTAAAGATCTTGTTGGTGGATGATAAATAAGTACTCTCTTAAAATTTATATATAAGTAAAAATTAACTTTTTAGTCGGATTGATTCAACTTTAATGGTGCTTACTTTTAAATCCTTATATTTGGTCCCTTGGGTTGGAATTGGAATTGAAATTGATGGTTCAATTGTTATGTTTTTATTAGAACTATGTCTCATCTCATGTGAAGAGGGATTGTGGAAGGATATTCTCTCAACTACGTATGGTTCTTTGGGATCTAGGTCTCATCTTGGGGTTGTGCGGGGGATCAGATGAATGTCTACTTGGTGGAAGGAGGTCTATCTTCTAGGGCCTTTCTCGGACTCCACCTTTGATTGGCTCTTAGAGGCGTGACTAAAGTTATCAATAATGATCTTTGGACCTTTTTCTGGAATGATCCTAGGGTGGCGGGGAAGCTTCCGTTGAAGGTTTTGTTCCCTCGACTTTTAGTCTCTAATCAATGTGAGGGGAAGGTTGGGCAGTTGGGTAATTAGGATGGAGATGTGTGGTTTGGGACGTTACTTGGAAGTCTTAGGCTCCTCTGAAGGTTATGCTCTTCTTGTGGCAGCTCCTCTAAGATATGATCCTAACTCGGGTGAATCTCTTTAGGCGTGGGGTATTAGTGGATCCTTGGGGTACCATTTGTGTGATTTGTTGGGTCTTAGGTCCACTTATTTGGTATGTGCGTAGTCTTGTCTTTTGTGTGATATAGTATCTATAGGTGGTTCGGTTGAAAGGTTGTGATGCCAAGGGATATACTTGATTATTATATTGTTTTTTTGGTTTGGGGGCTGGTAGGAGAGTTCGTTATGATTTGCCTTAGTTTAATATGTTGTTGTATAGTTCATATGGTTTTCTCACAATGATTTTATCTTTTGGGACAGTCAACTTCTGCTGAGCAACTGGCGGATATGATTCAACTCTTCTCATGGAAATGGTTTTGTGTTAAAAATCCCGATCACACCTGCTCTCTTTATGAGTGGAAAGTGAAACTTATTTGATATGTTGGAGCTGATAGAGCGTTGTGGAGGAGTCAACCTTAAGTGGCATCGTCACTAGTTGGCAGGTTCTCTGATCCTACTCTCCCTTCTAGTCTCGATTTATTCTCGGATAGTCTTATTCTCTTTTTCGATTTGCCTCTTTCCTTTGTTAATTTTCAATATTTATACTGATTTCCGATATATATGTGTGTGTGTGTGTGTGTGTGGAGAATGTTAATGCACACCCACTCTTTTTAATGAAGGTATGCATTAGCAACATTTACCTTAGCGTGTATTTAATAACTTTCTAGTTATCTTTTACTAACACACACCTAAAAAAATAAGTGGGTGTATCATAACAAATGGATATAGAAGTTGCTAACTTACATCCATTTATTTTTTAAAATATGTGTTTTAGCAACATACACCACAAGGTGTATTTAACGGCCCCGTCTACCATGAGAGACATCAATAGGTCTCTCATGGTGCATGACATGCTTTTTTTTTTTTTTTTGCAACTTACTTTTTTAGCCTTTGATTTAAAAGTGGTACATGATATTATGATGCACCATCAGCATTGTATTATTTTTTATTTCTTTCATTTTTTTATTTCTACAAAATTGAGACCTTTTAAATTCAGTTCTAACTTAATTTTAATAGTATTTTTAGTCGAACAAATTTTTTTTAATACGTTGTTTAAACCCTGTTAAAATAAAATTTATTTAATTAATTTTAAACTCTTAAATTTTTTAAATGATTTTTTACACACGTGTTTATCACTTTATAAAATGCTAATTAACCAAAATTTATAATTTTTTAATATGAGATGAGTTAAATATCAATTTTACGCATGCATATTATGCATCATACCATACATGAGTACCATTTTTTACTTTATGTTTTATGGTTTAGATTACACGGATCGAGTACATCATATTATAATGCACTGTCAGTATTAAATATCAGTTATAAACGTTTATGAGATTCTTCTACGACTTAATCACTTTAATCCCACTTAAATATCAATTATAAACGTATATGGGATTCTTAGACGACTGAATAACTATTCTCGAACTTACATATCTCCCACTTAAATATCGATTATAAACATCTATGAGATTCTTATGCGACTCGATCACTCTTATCCCACTTAAATATCAATTATAAACGTCTATGAGATTCTTAGACGACTGAATCACTATTCTCAAACTTACATATCTCGCACATTAATATCTTCCACTTAAATATCGATTATAAACGTCTATGAGATTCTTAGACGACTGGATCACTCTTTTCGCATTTAAATATCTCGTATATTAACATCTTCCACTTAAATATCGATTATAAACATCTATGAGATTCTTATACGACTCGATCACTCTTATTCCACTTAAATATCAATTATAAACGTCTATGAGATTCTTAGACGACTAAATCAATATTCTCGAACTTGCATATCTCGCATATTAGTATCTCCCACGTTAATATCTCTCACTTAAATATCGGTTATAAACGTCTATTAGATTCTTACACAACTCAATCACTCTTATCCCACTTAAATATCAATTATAAACGTCTATGAGATTTTTAGACGACTGAATCATTATTCTCAAACATACATATCTCGCACATTAGTATCTTCTACTTAAATATCGATTATAAACGTCTATGAGATTATTAGACGACTAAATCACCATTTCGCACTTAAATATCTCTCATTTAATATCGGTTATAAACATCTATGAGATTCTTATACGACTCGATCACTCTTATTCCACTTAAGTATCAATTATAAACATCTTTGAGATTATTAGACGACTGAATCAATATTCTTGAACTTAAATATCTCGCGCATTATTATATATATCCCACTTAAAAAATTAATTACATCCCAAAATTATTTTTTTTTCAGTTTTCACCACCAGTTGAATCTGGTTCGGGGGTCAGTTCTGGCATCAAGTGGTTCCAGCCCCCTCCCGATCGCAGTTGCGGGGGATCGAACCGTGATCCTCCCTACCAAGTTCAGCGCCAATCACCACTGAACCAACTAACGATTGGTATATCCCAAAATTATTTAATTGAGACGGAATTTGCGATAGATTTCTGTCACACATGATATTAATTAATAAACAAAAATATTTTATAATATTGTTAAGTTATTATTATTTATAATTTGTTTCTTTTTTTATTATTTTTTCACAAAATCCAAAAATATGTCTATTTGATTCTTATCATTGAAAAAAGTCCCAAGAATCATTTACACTCAGAATCATACCATCAATACTAACGCCAACCACACACACAAACCGAACTCACTTCATCATTACAAACACAAAAATCACACAAACACACACACTCATCACTAACTCACACCACGCACAACAACGCATCCAAACAGATCAAGAATCGAAAAGAACAGAACACGGAAGAAGAAAGAAACTGAGATGGAGAGGAAAGAAAGAGAGCTCGAGTCCAATCAAATTTTCAAAACTTCCGATCCCGATCTAGGTATTTTGGTGATGATTTTGGTTATTTCGATCAAGGATTTGGGTTTAGGAGAGGAAAAGGAATAATCTTGATAAAAAAAAATTAATTTTTGAGTTGTTTGGGTCTCCGGCGCGGTGGCGCCGCCGTCCCAGTCCGGCAGTCACCGCGCTGTTCTTGCTTCACCGGAATCTGGGTTAGTTGAGTGAGAGAGTGAGAGAACGAGAGGGTAGGAGAAGTGAAGAAACAGAAAATGAATTTTTCTGGGTTGTGGAGTATTTATACTCCCGTCATCCTGTGTGCGCCTGCTCACAATAACCATGTGCACCCTCAGCATCCTGAATGTTGATTGTTCATCATACGATCATGGTTGTTTGCCTTGTGATTAAATCGAGGTTGTCTGATTAAATCAGACAGCTGTGATTAACCCTTCACTGCTTGCGGCTGTTAACACACCCTCATATTCACTATTTGCACCCCTTGTCATTATTATTTTCTTATTTATATTTTTGCTAATTTATTTATGATTATTTATTTGCATTTTATTTGTATATCACATATTATGTTGCATGATAAAAATACAAAAAAATATATCATGTCATTTTATTTATTGTTAGCCTAAAAAAAAAAAAATATATATATATATATATATATATATATATATATATATATATATATATATGAAATATGCATTATAATTCATTTTGCATGTCAAAAAATATAGGATTTAATGGATATGCACAATCAGTGTAAAATATTTCTGCACAGACATTCAATGAAACTCCACTAACTTGCCACATCACCCCACTCATGTATGTTTATTTTAAAACTACATGTATGACATGGAAGAATGATGATTTCTTATTGGTTGTCCGTGTAAACATTTTTTACACTGTCTGCCTACCATCTTTAATCTAAAAAATATATACCTATGTCATGAGCATTTATTTATTCATTTTTCAAATAAAAAAAATACAAAAATATACATATGTGCTAGTTAGATGTTTTTTTCGATCCAAGCGAAGAGGATACTTTTTTTAAAATTTTTTATTGTTGCATCGTTATTAATTTTCGTACGCTCGCATATTTATTTATCACCGTTTATATAAGAAAATCCAAAAACTTTCAAAAAAAAAAAAATCTTTTCAAAAGAACATTTTTTAATAAACCTCGACTCTCGTCGAGAGATTTTCTAAAGAGTAAAAAACACAAAAACAATTCAAACATTTTTCTAAAGACTAAGTGAAAGATATTTAAGTGCGAAATTGTGATTTAGTCGTTTAATAATTTCATAGACGTTTATAATCGATATTTAAGTGGAAGATATTAATGTGCGAGATACATATGTTTGAGAATAATGATTCAGTCGTCTAAAAATCTCATATTCGTTTATAATTAATATTTAAGTGGGATAAGAGTGATCGATTTGTGTAAGAATCTCATAGACGTTTATAACCGATATTTAAGTGGGAGATATTAATGTGAGAGATACTAATATGCGAGATATGCAAGTTCGAGAATATTGATTTAGTCGTCTAAGAATCTCATAGACGTTTATAATTGATATTTAAGTGGAATAAGAGTGATCGAGTCGTATAAGAATCTCATAGATGTTTATAATCGATATTTAAGTGGAAGATGTTAATATACGAGATATTTAAGTGCAAAAAGAGTGATCCAGTAGTCTAAGAATCTCATAGACGTTTATAATCGATATTTAAGTGGAAGATATTAATGTGCGAGATATGTAAGTTTGAGAATAGTGATTCAGTCGTCTAAGAATCTCATAGACGATTATAATTGATATTTAAGTGGGATAAGAGCGATCGAGTCGTATAAAAATCTCATAGATGTTTATAATCGATATTTAAGTGGGAGATATGTAAGTTCGAGAATAGTTATTCAGTCGTCTAAGAATCCCATATACGTTTATAATTGATATTTAAGTGGGATAAAAGTGATTAAGTCGTAGAAGAATCTCATAAACGTTTAGAACTTATATTTAATACTGACAGTGCATTATAATATGATGTACTCGATCCGTGTAATCTAAACCATAAAACATAAAGTAAAAAATGGTACTCATGTACGGTATGATGCATAATATGCATGCGTAAAATTGATATTTAACTCATCTCATATTAAAAAATTATAAATTTTGGTTAATTAGCAATTTATAAAGTGATAAACACATGCGTAAAAAATCATTTAAAAAATTTAAGAGATTAAAATTAATTAAATAAATTTTATTTTAACAGAGTTTAAACAACGTATTAAGAAAAATTTTGTTCGATTAAAAATATTATTAAAATTAAGTTAGAACTGAATTTAAAAGGTCTCAATTTTGTAGAAATAAAAAAAAAATGAAAGAAATAAAAAATAATACAATGCTGATGGTGCATCATAATATCATGTACCACTTTTAAATCAAAAGCTAAAAAAGTAAGTTGAATAAAAAAAAAGAAAAAAAAGCATGTCATGCACCAATGTCTCTCATGATAGACGGGCCGTATTTAACTACTTTTTAATTATATCTTACTAATACATGCACCTTCTAAAAAATAATTGAATATACGAGTTAGTAAAACCCTTTATTTTTGCCATTCCACAAAAAAAAATTGTTGAAACTCTAGAATTTTTGGGTATGAATAAATACACAGATATAGCCTAAAAGCATCAAGTTCTCCATTAACACACACACACACACACACAAAGTCCTGCTTGATTAACTGTATTAATATTATTGTAATTAACATATATCAATGGCAAGTACCCCCATATCTTCCCTCGATATTAAGCCTGTGAATTTCACTACTGTTCTTAGCATCGATGGCGGTGGCGTAAGAGGAATCATTCCTGGTGTTATTCTTGAGTATCTTGAATCTCAACTTCAGGTTTAATCGATAATATTAATATATGATCTTATAACTAATTATTGTCATATAGTTTTGATATATACATATAGTTTACAATATTTACAGGCAATAGATGGTGAGGATGCAAGGATTGCAGATTATTTTGATGTAATTGCTGGGACAAGTACAGGTGGTCTCATTACTGCCATGTTAGCAACTCCAAATCCAAAGGATAATAACCGTCCTTTAATGGCTGCCAAAGAAATTGTTCCATTTTACCTTAAAAACTTGCCATTTATTTTTCCTCAGCAAAGGTATAGTCTATATTATTAATATGTGCATATAATATGACAAATTAGTGTCCGGTATGTGAGCTTAACTAGCTCAGTCAGCACTTGGCAGAGATATTACATTTCATCTTAAATATGAAATTTCTAGCCATTAGACTTGATAAAAAAAATAATATTACAAATTAGTCACGGCGATGTCGATATTAATTGGTCAATGGTCTTAATTATTTCATGTGCAGTGGAATATTTGCGCCGCTGATAAACATAACAAAAGCTTTGACTGGGGCCAAGTACAATGGAAAATATCTTCACTCGCTGATAAGAAGCATGACGGAGGATACACTTTTGAGCCAAACTTTGACAAACGTTGTTATTCCAACTTATGATGTTTTGAATCTTAAACCTACAATTTTTTCGTCCTATCAGGTATGTATCTTTCATTCTTGTTTCTGCATATACAAAATTAATAAAACACACTTTTGCTTGTTTAACTTTGTCATAATTTTTATTCAGATTAATGTTGAGCCACTTTTAGATGTACGACTATCAGATATTTGCATAGCTACATCGGCTGCTCCAACTTATTTGCCAGCTCACTATTTTGGAAAGACAGATGCACAAGGGAGAGTCAAAGAATATAATCTCATCGATGGTGGCGTGTGTGCTAACAATCCGGTAAGAGCTACCTCAAGGGCCAAACATATTGAAAACAAAAATGTTCCATGTTAAAAAAGAAGAAGAAGAAGAGATTATAAGATCTAAAAAATTTATAGAGTAATATTATTTACCACAATTTTGTATGGACTTAATTGGGTTTTTAAAAGATTACTGCATATTTAGTGCTGGAGTTTAATTTAGACATGAATTTCATGTTGTAATTGTGCCACAAAGTTAAAGATTTGGACTGTGCAAACTAAAATCAATGGTCGAGATTGATTGTTTATAATTAAGTTACTGTGGCTCTGTTTGGTAAAATTAAGCTATAAGCTAACTGATAGCTGAAAAGCTAGCTTATAGCTGATAGCTGAAAAACTAATTGATTGAAATAAAAGTGTTTGGTAAAATTAGCTTTTAAAATGATTGATAAATATAAAATGACTAAAAAGAACATTATGTGTTAGTGGGTAGTTTGTTTTCTTTAGTGGATAGTTTTTTATTTAAAATAAATAAATAAATTAAATGTTAAAAATGGAAAAAACTGTAAAAAAAACTATAAGCTATAAGCTCAAACGCTACTTCAAATAGCATTTCAAAAAAAGCTATAAGCTAGTAAAAAAAGCTTTTTACCAAACACATATATTTTTTTGAAACAAGCTTATAAGCTAGTTCAATAAGCTATTATTTGACTTACCAAACACACCCTGTATGTGTAATTTGAACTAGGGGTGAGCATCGGGCGGGTTCGGTCGGTTTCGGGTCCAAAATGGTTCACCTGAAAAAAACCGAGAGTGTAAAATCTTGACCCATCACCGACCATTTCAAGTTTCGGTTTTATCGGGTGTTGGTTTATATGGGTTATGGGTTGGTCGGTTCGGTTTATTCGGGTTAGCACGTTAATAAAAAAAAAATACACACATATAGAATATCGTAATAAAATAACTTATCAGTGAATACCATCTAAATATTATATCAACAATATGGCAAATACGTAATTTAACTATGCAATAATATAGTCTAACTTGAGTTTTGTGTGTAAATAACTTGTATTGTATTTTTTTATAAAAGAAATGTAGCTTCAATACATACGATAAGATGGAAAAAACTCATGATTTTACAATCTCGGTCGGGTTCGGTTAACAACATATTTAAATTTTTAAAACCGAACCCGACCGTATATAACCATTTTTACCCATTGTTTGTCACCCGTAGACCCGACAACCCGTATAAACCCACCCGATACACTCAACTTAACCTCGGTTAGAATGGGTTCGGTCGGTTACGATATTTTTGCTCACCCCTAATTTGAACCGTTCCATTATTAATTAGCTATATATTGAAATCTATAAAAAAGCCTTAATTTGATTATTTTGATAATTAAATTGTAGACCCTGGTTGCAATTAGAGAAGTGATGAAGGATATGATAAGGCTAGGGAAAAGTGGGGATGGTATAGGGTATGATCGTTTTATTGTAATCTCAATAGGGACTGGAGTAAACAAGCTTGAGCAATGGTACAATGCTAAAATAGTTGCTAAATGGGGTGTTTTGTCTTGGTTATACAAAAATGGAGCAACTCCAATTGTAGATTTTATCAATGAATCAAGCATTGATATGGTTGAGTATCATAACTCAGTTCTTTTTACTGCACTTCATTCTCAAGACAACTACCTTCGAATTCAAGTAAGTATTTAATACTTCTCTTATGCTATTTTTATTAATTTTTTTTTGACAAAATGCTATTTAAATTTTTTAAAATGGAAAACAACACTTCAAAACATCAATGAGACGGGTAATTAATAATCGTATATTGTATGTTGCATGATCCGACATGTATATTGTACGATAATTAATAATCGTATAATTAAATTGTTACTAACGTTGCTTCCAACAGGAAGATATACTGCCCAGGATATTTGCTTCTTCGGATGTATCTACTGAAGAGAATTTGAATGGACTGGTAGAAGTTGGTAAGACTTTATTGAAGAAAAGTTTTACTCGAGTGAGTCTAGATACGGGTGAACATGAAGCAGTTCCAAATAAAGGCACCATTGAAAAAGAACTCACAAGGTTCATTTAATAATTATAACACAGTTTATTTTGTATTAGTCCTAACTAAGGACGAAAAAATTCTCTAACTCCTCTTAAAAATGACATGCAGGTTTGCTAAGTTACTCTCTGAGATAAGAAAAGAGAAAATGGCCAAGTCAAAGTCACAAAGTGGCATGTAAATGATCACACAAGATAGAATATATCAATCAATTGTTGAAGCGCTATCTTTTAATTGATTTGCTTAATTTATAATCCTGTATTTCAATTATGATGCAAGTGTATAACATTTTCTATTGTGAATGAAACAAATGTTGTTTTCAAAGTTAACAAGTATTCTAAAAAAATGTACTATTTAATAATGTTTTACTGATTGCACCACATGTACAATTTTATTGCAATTTGTCCTTGCTTACGAGGTAATATGCTTTGAATTATTTTAACACAAGTACTTTGTTTCATTAGCTCCCCTTGCCGGCTAAATTGTACTGTATAAAGCAACATCCACATATTAAGGTAGGATATTCTCTACGTTCACCAACACAACAATGAATACTATAATATTTTTATGAAAAATGGTAACTAGTGTTTTCATGGAACTAGTTAAAAATATCTCATCACCACCAAAAAAAAAGTTAAAATCAAATATAGTATAATCATCTAGCAATATAATCCAAGATATAAATCCAATCTGATCATTAATAGTTATATACAGTGCACATTGTTTTCTCTCCGCCATAACAATGAAAAATAAGTGAGTATATAATTAATTATCAATCAATGAAGAGGAGACAGCAAAAATTTAAAACTATATAAATATGATACAGAAACAATACAACATTGTTACTCATTTGGCACATTCTCGGTTTTCGTTTACCTTGGGTAATCTCCACCAAAAACTTTGATATGAAGCTGGAAGTAAATAAACTAATAGAATCTCCTCAATAATAAGCTTCTCGTTGCAAGTAATGCAAAGATATTGAATGTTTGCATCTATCAGCATTGAGTCATAATCTCAGCCCCATCAGGTGTTATCAAAATGGTGTGTTCAAACTGAGCTGAAAGACTTCCATCTTCCGTTACAACTGTCCAATTGTCTTTCCACATCACAGGATTGATGCTTCCCATAGTCAGCATTGGTTCTGTAAAATTTACCAAGTAAAGGAAAATTATGTTAACAATATAACAAAACCTATATATCTCTTGGAAGATTTTTTCACTGACGCAATTAAAAGGCTATTAAGTGCATGGCTGGCTCATGAACCACGATAACCAACCATGTCGCGAGTTAATGTATACATTTATTTCCACATTGTGACAGCTATTTCTAACTTATCAAAGGTTAACCATTCGCAATCACAATTTCTTCAAAATGTGATGAATTGTAGCTTAATGGTGTGTATTCATGTGACGTGAGCTTTTCTAAAATTAAACATCAATAACAACAAATCCTTATCCCGCTCGGTGAAATCAGATATATGGATCAAAGTGATGTCGTAATGTACTATCATAAATCATATCGAGATTCAAACCATTGTCCTCTAAGTCTTTTGCCTATAGTTTATTTGTCTTCCTCTACCTCTACCTCTAACAATTGGGCTCCCCCTCGTCTGATCCACTCTTCTTACTATGATATCTACAGATCTCCTCCTTACATGCCCAAACACCTAAAACTAAATTCAACCATCTTTTAATAGGTGCTACCCTGATTCTTCTTCTAATGCTATCATTTTTAATCATATATTGTTAAGTAATTCCAGTTATACAATGCAACATTCTCATATCAGCTCTCTCTCAAATTAGGCATGCAAGTAAAAAACTAATGGAAAGATAAACATGCACAACAACACATCCTTGTTTATACATCATGAACAGCTGATGGGTTTTCAAAACATTTAAGCAGGATATACATTCAAGAAACCCCTAAAAACCATAATATTTTAACATCTTACAAAAATATAACACCAAGGGCATGCCTGGAGCTTGGCTTAGCTTAAAAATGAGAAGGTAGTGATTGATGATGGAAAGGAAAATTTGGTATAAAAATCATTTTGCACGTCATTGTAACGTTGAAGAAAGATAATTGTGGGGTCAAAACTCGAAATCAGAATGTTAAGAGCTCAAATATGTCTTGGGTCCACAATTTCAGGCCACTTCTATAATATGGGGTTAAAATTATCTGAAAATGAAGGATAATGCTTTAACTATTTTCCCCCCATTGCAGTACTATCTACATTTCCTAATGTTTAATCAGAGGAAAATCATAATTTTCAATCATTTACATTTTCCATTATTTTTACCAAACACTGCATTAGGGAGATAAATCAAAAGTTTTCAACACAATTCCACTTTAGCTTCCCTCTATTTCCATCCTCCGCCTCCACAATGCATAATTAAAACAGTTGGAAACACTATGGAAATTCCCATGCACCCCTTCCCCACATATCAGCTATTGCACCTCTACGAAAGGTGGAAATTTTCAAATGGAAGGGAAAAAATTTCAAAGAAGAGAGAAGTAACTAAAGGCAATAGGTATTTTAACACCAGGAATAAGTCTGAAGTCTGAACCATACCCATATCTCAATTTAAAAAATAATAATATTGTAACTTATAAGATATAATATTGAAACCCAATCCATGTAACACGGAACAAGGGCAAACACATGCAGAGTTTCCAGCTCAAAAAACAATAATCATAAGCATGAGTTCAAAACCAAAATACATTGTGTGAAAAAAAAATTACCAATCGTGAAGGTTTGATTTAACATCATTCGCCCATCTTCATTGTTTCCTGAAGATAAAATAATAATAATGTTACAAACATAACTGGGAATAGAGACATTGACAGAAAGGAAATCACATCTGACAGTGACAGGCAATAAAGTATTTCGAGGTTTGGAGAAAAGACGAGAAAGGGATATGAAATGTTTCTAATATAAAATAAGGTGGCTAAGCCAAGACCAAACAAGACATTTGAAATTCAACAGCTAAATCAATATTTCCAAGGTGAAATACATGTATAACAGTATAAGCTAACAGAAACAGGGACCCTCTGTTTTTCCTTTTTTGAATATAAAATATAAGACTTTTTTGTAAAGTTTAATGGATTATTACCAACTTTTTTGCAGTAAAAAAAACAACTTTACCTAGACCGAAAAACAAAAAAAAAACAAAAAAAAAAACTTTACTTCCTAACCTCTGGCTTCTTCAATTCATTAGTCTATACAGATCATTGTTTGATAACTTCTGAACATAACTTACTAAATTAAGCAGGGTTTGTTGCTAGTATAGAATTGAAGTAAAACTAACAAGTAATAATGACAGAAGCACACAGTTAAAGTTAATTACTAAAGTGAAGAATAACTGGATCAGCATGAAAAACACGTCCAACTCCATGGCCAACAAACTGTTGCACAACACCATATCCATATTTATCTGCATGATCACTTAAAAAAAAGGAAAAAAAATATCAAAGATGAATAATTAATCAAGAATCAAAATTAATTTAAATCACAGTCAGATTACTACTAACTCATACCAAAATAATATTGAAATGCTTATATACATCTTTTGTTTCCTTCAAATTATTGTTTTGAAATTATTCCAACTCTTTCCGATGTTAAGGCCTGAGAAGTAAAAGGTGTAGGTAGGTATGCTAAAGGGAACTATGAAGGCCATGGAAGAAGAAGCAAGCTCCCCCTTTCTTCTGGTTTTCTAGCACATTTTTTCTACAAAATGTTACAGACAACATGGCACGACTATATGAATGTGAAGTTGATTGCTGAGTCCTCGTAGAGAGGTTGAGGTTGATTATTATGGGTAAGTATAAAGTAAGTGCACATTTTCATAAAAACAGTTTGTAAAAATTATTAGAAACTCGTAAGAGTAATACTCGCAAAGGTTGACACTTCATTAAAAATTAATTCGGTGGCATGCTTAAATAATTTACACCCTGTTGGGGATGATTATTTTTTAGAAGAATTATTCAAAGAATACAAACCGACGTTTTTTTTTGTTAACAACCTTTTTTTTTGTTATTAACCTTATAAAGTTGAGAGTCATGAGTCTAGACCAATGTAATTACCATTTATTATACATAATCCTATTGCCTGAGGGTTTCTGAATTTATGCGGAATAAGGAAATGCGGGAATGAGAGAACAAATGATAGCAACATCTTACTGAATTGTTTTGCCAATTTTCTTATATTCCACTCCTGGTCCACATATTGATATCGCTTTATCTAGGCTTTCTTTAGTGACCTGTATCAATAATATAAGGGGGAAAATCCCCACTTCATTAAGAAGAAAACAAACGGCAGGGAGTCGAGGACAATGTTTCATTTCTAACCACAAAAAAAAAACTTAAAAAAAGGCCCCATAAGAGACTTCCAGAACAGTATATCTAGATTCTCAACAACAAAAACCAATAAGAATGTGTGGTATGGGAAAAATATAAATAAATTCCATTATATTTGACAAAAGGTTAGTCAACGAATTTAACGGGATATACAATTTCCAGGAATAAGCGGTACATCTCCTAGCGACCAGAGAATGAAAATAAAAGGCCATAAATGAATAAGTGGTACATCTCCTACTGAATAGCTTTACATGTTGATAGTTGTATTCTTGTATAGTTACTGCTCTGCTAAGATAGTAAATATTTTTAATGCCATATAGACCAGTAAAGTAGCTTTCTTTCTATTCCTGACATTGCAAAGTTCTAAGGCTAAAAACTTAAAATAATAGTTAAGAGAATAATATTTAAGAGATGCATCCAGCATGGGTTTTTCATATTCTCATTCTAAAGTGAATATAAAAACATTCCTTTGTTAGCACTTAGCACAGCATCTAAAATTCAAAGTCTTAGAGAACCAATTGACTCCATATCATTCACTGTAAATCCTCATTATTATTTTTTAAGCAAAATTGGAAGTGCAAAGCGACATTATGATTTGATGACATCCCAATCCCAACAATGTTGACAACCCATAAAATCAACAACCAGCAGCAGCCCCCCAAAGATAACATTGATAAGAAAAATTAAATTAAAAAGGATGGGGGACAAAACCAAACCCATCAAAGAAGATCAACAAAATGAGAAGGTGTGTAAAACAATTAGCTTTCTAAAGTAATCTAAAGTCCAGGTTAAAATTTTTACCAATATTTTGAACACTGAACTTGTCATTGAATTAGTGAAGACACTAGTTAAAATGCAGAATTAATGAAGGGTGCATGGAAGTATGAAACATACAAAAGCCCGATATCACAGTCATTTTTGGCATGAAGACAAACTGGTACCTGAACTAGTTTTTTGGCTTCATCACTGACATCTCCGCAAAAGAAAGTTGTCGATGTATCACCATGATAGCCCTACAAATCATATCCATCTGTTCAGTCACCAAATAAAAGCACAAATTTCATTTATTTTAAAGCAATTGCAAAATAAATAAAAATGGGGAAAACAACCGACACTAATGCAGCATACTCGTTTCAAAATATGCTACATGAATTAATATTCATACAAAAATTGACATAGGACCAAGCTTTAAAACAAAACAGCATTATGTGTGTATGATAAATAAATAACTTCTAGCCTCCATCATCCCCTCCAACATCACACAAGAAGAGGACATAATCGTTGTAAGCAGGGTACAAAGTAATGAAATCAGGTATTAAAGTACATAGTACATGAAATTCCATGATCAGTCCCCTCCAAATCCTAAAAAGAGACAAAATAAGCACCCCCGCCGCACCAAAAAAATAAAAAATAATACTACTTACATTTAGATATACGGTAACATCGATGTTGATTATATCACCATCCTACAAATAAAACGTGTCAACAACTTTGCGCCAAAGATATATAATTGTATAAATTTAGAGTTGTGTGGAAGGACCTCAAGTGAACGGGAATCTGGTATTCCATGGCAAATGCATTCATTCACAGATGTGCAGACACTCTTTGGAAAACCACCATAGCCAAGAGGAGATGGGTATGCACCATTATCAATTATCATTTGGTGAACTGCTTCGTCAATTTCATCTGTTGTTATGCCTGGCTGTCAACAGAAGTTAAAACTAACATAAAAACAACTTTTCTCTTTTTAGATAAAAACATATCAATCAATGCAATAATTTAAGTTTATTCAAATATTATAGATTACATAAATCTCGCTCTTTAAAAAATTATTGGTTAAATTTTCCTGTACTTGACAACAATAACAACCTCCAACATTTCTTAGCTAATTTGGACTTGCAATCCTCAGAATAAGTGCAGAAAACAAAGCAAGGGAACAGGAAAGACACTTGGTCATCCTCGGAGTATTAATAAGTTATTTGCTTTACATATAATAAGCAATCAGATTTTATATAGGAAACAAAAAATTGGACAGTGTGGGATTCACTGACCAAAGATGAAAAGAACGAACCTTGACTAAAGTGCCAGCATATTGAAGAACCTGTGCAGCAAGCCTACCAGAGGCTCTCATGCATTCTATCCCCTTCTTGTCATGCACTTCAGGTCCACTCGCAATCCCTGGCGGAACCATAGATTTTACATATGGAGGTTTTGTTATGTCCTTAGGCACTTTTCTTCGCGGAGAAACTATTCCAGGTCTCAAGCGTTTACGGTTGCTATTAGACAATTCATCAATATTCCTACAAAGACAACATGTAAAAGTTTAAACCAAAAGGCACACAATGGGGAGATGAACAAATACCCCCTAAACAGCACTGGCTGCAGATCAACATAGTTAAAAGCAGTGTTCTCAATGACAGATTCAGAAATTAGCAGGTTGTTCAAATTCTGTTGCGCAATAGTGTTATAGCGCCGACACCACCATAGTCATTGTTTAACAACATTTTGTAATAAATAGCGTGCTGTGGTATAATAACGATTTGTTCAAATTTCGATATGCTATAGCTGATTTTTAACAACACCGATTAAAAAAGTCTACGATAAATAACAGCAGCGTAAAAAAAAATAACAACGCCGATAAAGTAGTGCCATAAAATTTGGAAATACACATCAAAATAATGGAACCATTTTCCCCTGATTCTCTGCATTGAATATATTAACTTTAAAAATCGAATTATAAATCCGTGTTCAAGTCTAGTGGCTAGGTTGCTGCAACATGCTTACATGACTACTACGAGACACTAACACAATAAGGCCTGTTTGGATAAACAGGTTATTTGCAGCTTATAGCACAAGCGTTTATCATGATAAGCACTTATGTATAAGCTTACATAAGCTATTTCTATAGCAAAAGATAAAATAAAGATAAATTTCTTGTATATATGTTACGAGCTATTTTCATAAGCTATATTGGAGAACTTATGAAAATTGTCATAAGTTGTTTTCATAAGTTCTCTCAAACAGTCTCACAAAACTCATGTCAATAGATAAGCTCAAATAAATCAATCCAAACATGCGAACGATATTGAAATGCGAGGAAGCTTTTCAAAAACTTCTCCCCACCATATCTCTCACCCTCCTCTGTCATAATTCATAAACCTCACCCATCTCTCGTTTTCCACCTAAATTCAATATGCCAAATTAACGATATTCAATAGCATATACATTCTCCAAGCTTCATAAAATTATACATTAGAAAAATCAAATATAGCTCTCAGAAACAATAGACACACAAAGAAACACAAAATCGTTTTATTTCCAACGTACTTGATAAAATTAAACATACTGATAAGAATCATTGTTCCTATTGCACGAAACGAATAATCCAAACCAAAACATACAGAAACAGAAATGGAAAATAACCGCCATTTGATTTATAATCTCCTCCTCTCTCGGATTTGGGAAGGGGAAGAAGAGAAAGTAGATTTGGTGTGGTGGATATACCATAACATATGGTGGAACTTAACGATACTTATACTGTTATACATGATTCAAGACCTATACCACTAGTGCACCGTAAAATTAGCTATAAATAAATTTAAAATAAATAAAAAATCAGAAAAAGTGTGGTGTGAGTGTAACTACCTTCTATTGAATAAGAGATTGGTTAAGCCAGAAAGTGATCGAGGTAACTGCATAGAAACATGATTGATTCCTGTAACAGAAAGAAGATAAAAAAAAAAAAAATGAAGAAGAGTTTTGAAGGTTTCAATGGAGGAAATGATTGAGAAGGAGAAGGAAAAACCTGATTTATAACGGAATAGATGAGGAAGAGAATGGTGGCGCGAGCAGCGTAGGAATTGATCTCCCATGAATGAAGACTTTAACAGTGACACGCTGCTATTCGCCATCGCCATTTTTCTCTTCTTCAGTCACTTCCTTCTGTTACTTATCTCTTCCTTCTACGACAAATTTCTTTTCCAACTTTTTTTTTTGTTATTATTGTTTTCTTATTTAATTATTTTATGAAGGTTTCTCTTCCCACCCCCCGTCGTTCCTTTTCACCCCCAGAAATCTAATTTTACCCTTGATTTTACCCTCGAAAACTTCGGTAAACGCATACCGAAGTTTGTCGATATTGAAAAACAGGTGTTTTACATCGTTAAAAACTTCGATACGCGTCTACCGAAGTTTTTTTTAAGGTTAAAAATGGAAACCCAGGGTGTAAAAAAGAAAGACAGGGGTGGGAAGAGAAACATTCTTATTTTATTAAAATAAAAGGGCCGGCCCATCCACTGGTTTGTCTGGACTCTGGAAACGTTAAATGTTTGGGCTCTCTTTTGTATGAAGCCTATAGGAATTTCTTTTGACGTGTTCTATATTTCGTGCGTTCTGCTCCTTTCTATTTTTATTCTTATACTGTATAAGTAGAGGATATTATAAAAATGAAAAATTTATAAGAAAAAGTATCATCTGCTACTTAACTTAACTAGCTGTCTCCCCCTATACATAATGTTTTTGAGATTTTACGACATTCGCTATTTAAGTAGTGAACACAGTTGATTACTTAATTAGTTAACATCCATATATATATATATATATATATATATATATATATATATATATATATATATATATGTATATGAAAATTTTAGAATTTTACTTGTCCACTTTCTAAAAGGTGCACGCAATATATTTTTACTAATACTTTATATTCTTAAGTTATTTACGTTTTTCCAAATACTGATGTTTATATCGATATTGTTGGGACAATGTGATAATTTTGGGAGAAATTAGAGAGAATAGAACGAGAGAATTGAGACGAGAATTAAGAAAAAGAGTTAAATTGCATTCATCCACATGGGGCAAAGGTATTTATATACAAAATGGGGGCTTGCTTCACTGCCAAGCGATCGTATATTAACTACCTAAGACAAAACAAAAAAAACTATAACAAACTAACTATCTATTACTAGCTTCAGAAACTTTCTCAACTTCTGAAGCTCTGCAACTTCTGAGGCTCTGCTCAGCTTCTGAGGCACTAGAACTTCTGAACCTCTGCTCAGCTTCTGAAGCACTACAACTTCTGAAGCTCTGCTCAGCTTCTGAAGCACTACAACTTCTGAAGCTCTGCTCAGCTTCTGAAGCACTACAACTTCTGAAGCTCTGTAACTTCTGAAGCTCTGTAGCTTCTGAAGCTCTGCTCAGCTTCTGAAGCTTCTCCAACCTCTGAAGCTTTGTTTTCTCGAAAACATGACTTACTAATTCAACACACCTCCTAAGGCATGTTTTCCAAAGCATTCATTCCTATAAGCTTCTTCAGAGTGTCAAACCTTGCCTTTGCCATAGGTTTGGTTAGAATATCTGCAAGTTGAATCTCAGTATTGCAGTATTCCATCTCAAGCTTATCTTTGTTCACTTGATCTCTCAAAAAGTGAAACCTCCTCTCAATGTGCTTACTTCTTCCATGACTAACTGGGTTGTTAGCCAAATCAATTGCTGACTTGTTGTCAACAAGTAGCTTCATCCTTGTTGTCTCTACTGCCTTCAATTCAGCGAGCAACATCTCAATCCAATTTGCTTGACAAGCTGCAAATGAAGCTGCCACATACTCAGCTTCACATGATGACAATGCCACTATCCCTTGCTTCTTAGAACACCAAGAGATTGGTGCATTACCTATCATGAACAGGTATCCTGCAGTACTCTTCCTGTCATCTTGATCTCCTCCCCAATCTGAATCTGAGTAACCATAAGCCATTAGCTTCTTGCTACTGTTCCTTTGGTTTGGAATTAAAATGCCATGATCAATGGTTCCTTTCACATATCTAAGGACCCTCTTTGCAGCAGTCAAGTGATTCATCCTTGGTTGATCCATAAATCTGCTCAGCAGACCAATACTATGACATAAATCAATTCTAGTATTGCACAAGTACCTCAATGATCCTATGATCTGTCTGTACAGTGTTGAATCAACCAACTCATCCTCAGTATTCTTGCTCAGCTTCACACCTGTTTCCATAGGAGTAATTGCAGGGTTGCAATTGCTCATGTGAAACCTCTTCAATATGTCAATGACATATTTCTTCTGATGCAAGAAATAGCCTCTATCTGTTTTCACAAATTCCATGCCAAGGAAATATGATAGCTCTCCCAGATCAGTCATCTCAAACTCCTTCATTATGTCTGCTTTGAATCTCTCTAGCACAGCTTTGTTTGATCCTGTGATCAACAAATCATCAACATACAGACACAGTATTATAATCTCATCATGACTTGAGCCTTTCACATATACTCCATGTTCTGATGTGCATCTAGTGAAACTCAAATTCAGCAGGAAGCTATCAATTCTCTTGTTCCAAGCTCTTGGAGCTTGTTTCAAACCATAGAGAGCTTTGTTCAACTTGTACACTTTCTGTTCTTGACCTTTAATCTCAAATCCTGGTGGCTGCTTCACATATACCTCTTCCTCTAATGGTCCATTCAAAAAGGCAGATTTCACATCAAGCTGGTGCATAGCCCATCCTTTGTAGGTAGCTACTGCAACAACTAGCCTAATTGTCTCTAGCCTTGCCACAGGTGCAAACACTTCATTAAAGTCAAGTCCAGGCTTCTGAAGAAAACCCTTAGCTACTAACCTTGCTTTGTACTTAGCAATTTCACCACTTGGTTTCATCTTCAGCTTGAAAACCCATTTCACATCAATAGGTCTCTTGTTTACAGCTTTGTTCATCAATGTCCAGGTGTTATTCTTCTCAATTGACTTCAGCTCCTCTTTCATAGCATTCAACCAATTTGAATCTTTCAAAGCTTCACTTAGAGTCACCGGTTCCAACTCTGCAATCATTGCTTCATTGACCAGTTCTCCATCTTCAGTGATTGCTTGATCAGGAAACACATCATACTCATTCAACCTTATTGACTGTACCCTTTCTCTGGTTGATCTTCTCAACTGTTGATTAGGTGCAGCATTAGGTTGATCATCTTCAACTTCTATCTCCTCTTGATTTGTTTCTTCAAGCATGAGTCTTCTGTTGAGCATTGAGCCTTCAGCACTTGTGCCTTCAGTCCAATCCCAACCCTTTGATTCATCAAACCTGATATCTCTGCTAATCACAACTTTGTTATCTCTAGGTGAGTACAATTTGTAAGCACCAGTGGGATGATAACCTAACAATATCATTGTCTGACTTCTATCATCAAGTTTTCTTCTAACTTGATCAGGAACATGTTTGAAGCAAAGTGAGCCAAATATTCTAAAATGACTAACACTTGGTTTCAAACCTGTCCAAGCTTCATGAGGAGTCTTGTCTTGTAACCTCTTTGTAGGACTTCTATTGATGATGTAAACTGCTGTAGAGACTGCTTCACCCCAAAACTTATGAGGCATATGCTTAGCTTTAAGCATACTTCTGGCCATGTTCATGATGCTTCTATTTTTCCTCTCAGCTACACCATTGTGTTGAGGGGTGTAGGGTGCAGTGACTTCATGCTCTATACCTTCATCTTCACAGAATTTTGCAAATTCATGTGAAGTGTATTCACCACCTCCATCAGTTCTCAATTTCTTAACACTAAATCCACTTTGATTTTCAACTAGTGTCTTAAATTTCTTGAACTTGGTAAATACATCACTTTTCTTTTCGATAAGGTAGAGCCAAACATGCCTAGTACAATCATCTATGAATGTCAGAAAATAGTTGTTACCTCCAATGGATTTCACCTCAAATGGACCACACACATCTGAGTACACCATTCCTAGCTTCTGAGTTGATTTCATAGGTAATTCATTCTTGAATGAATTTCTGGCCTGCTTTGCTGCACAGCACTCTTCACACATTTCACTTGGTGCTCTGATCTGAGGCAAGCCATGAACCATCTTCTTGGAATTCAACATGCTTAAACTTTTGAAGTTTAAGTGTCCAAACCTGTGGTGCCATATCCAATTCTCTTCTGAACTAGTGACTGAGGCTAAGCACTTGAAATCAATCACATTGATTTCAACCTTAAAGGTTCTATTGCTTGACAATGGAGCTCTTAGGATTAACCTACTTTTAGCATCATGAATCTTAAATTCTTTATTAGCCATTGTCACTGTATAATCCTTTTCAAGTAATTGACCAAGACTAATCAGATTACTTGTTATAGAAGGAACATACAATACCTCATTAATGAAGGATTCCTGACCATCTTTTCTCTGCACAAGAATTGTCCCCATACCTTCACTAGTGATCTGGCTGCTATTAGCAAACTTGATATTCCGTCTCACTGAATAGTCAAGCTTCAAGAACCACTTCTTGTTGCCAGTCATGTGATTGCTACAACCAGTGTCAAGATACCACAAGTTGGATTTATCAGCGTCAGTGTTTGTAATTGCCATGAGCAGGGAATCATCAGAGTCACTACCATTTCCCTTTGCCAATTGAGCTTCATCCTTGTCACTTCTCTCAACTTTCTTAGAGTGACACTCTCTAGCATAATGGCCAAGCTTCTGACAATTATAACACTTCACATCCTTCTTATTAATCTTTTTCTTTGAACCTTTCTTGTTACCTTTGCTAGACTCTGAATCTTTAAGGTTCTTGCCATCATTCTCTGAATCTTCTTTCTTTTTCTTGTTTTTCCCTTTGGAACCTTTCTGAAACTTTGCCTGCAAAGCTTGATCAATAGCTTTATTTGAGCTCCTCTGCTTGACTCTCAGTTCATGTGCCTCCAATGAAGCTTGGAGCTCCTCTATCTTCATAGTGGCCAAATCCTTTGATTCTTCTATTGCTACTACTATGTGATCAAATTTCTCAGTCAAGGTTCTCAAAACCTTCTCAATCTTGGACCTCTCTGACAAAGCTTCACCATTTGACTTCATCAAATTAGTGATACTCAACATTCTTGAAAGATACTCAGCTATCGTTTCTTGATCATTCATCACCAACATTTCATATTGTCTCCTCAGAGCTTGCAGCTTGATACCCTTCAGTTTTTCATCACCTCCATAAATCTTTTTCAATGTATCCCAAGCACCTTTAGAAGACTCTTCCTCAATGATCTTCTCAAAGATATTAGGATCCACACACTGATGTATGATGAACAGACCTTTTGCATCCTTTTTCTTCAACTCGCGATGCAAGGCTCTTGCTGCTTCATCAGCATTTGCAGCCAAGTCTGGTACTCCATCATTAACAGTTTCAAGAACATCTTGAAACCTGAAAATGACCTTCATCTGCGCACACCAACGATCATAGTTTTCACCTTTGAAAACTGGAAGATTTGCAGGAAATTGTGATGAGGTTGTGCCATTGTTCGCCATTGTTTCTTGATCAAAGAATCAATGCAAAACGTGAATCACAACCGGGCTCTGTTATACCAATTTGTTGGGACAATGTGATAATTTTGGGAGAAATTAGAGAGAATAGAACGAGAGAATTGAGACGAGAATTAAGAAAAAGAGTTAAATTGCATTCATCCACATGGGGCAAAGGTATTTATATACAAAATGGGGGCTTGCTTCACTGCCAAGCGATCGTATATTAACTACCTAAGACAAAACAAAAAAAACTATAACAAACTAACTATCTATTACTAGCTTCAGAAACTTTCTCAACTTCTGAAGCTCTGCAACTTCTGAGGCTCTGCTCAGCTTCTGAGGCACTAGAACTTCTGAACCTCTGCTCAGCTTCTGAAGCACTACAACTTCTGAAGCTCTGCTCAGCTTCTGAAGCACTACAACTTCTGAAGCTCTGCTCAGCTTCTGAAGCACTACAACTTCTGAAGCTCTGTAACTTCTGAAGCTCTGTAGCTTCTGAAGCTCTGCTCAGCTTCTGAAGCTTCTCCAACCTCTGAAGCTTTGTTTTCTCGAAAACATGACTTACTAATTCAACAGATATTTCTCAAGATCGTTAAGCTTTTTAGATAAAATTTGTTGTTGATACTTCCTGAAAGATGTAACTAGTGTGATAAAAATCTCATGTATAGGAGTGTTAGCTAGTTAAGTAACAAGCGTCGTTCTTTAATTCATTAAAGAACAATGAACATTTCATATATATGGAATGTCAGCTAGTTAAGTAGCGAATTACGTCATTTTTTTATTTAAGTAGTAGATGATGTAAAATCCTTAAAATTTCAGGTATAAAGGGTGTCAGCTAATTAGGGGCATTCTTGCCATTCTATTATTATTATTATTATTATTATTATTATTATTATTATTATTATTATTATTATTATTATTATTATATACTACAACATTTTTCTCAATTACCCTTTTTGATCATATAAAAATGGTTATTACATTTTTAATCATTTAACTTAATCTCAGGTAACACCGTAGTTCTTTATTTTTTTATATCATTTTAGTCCTTTTTGGTCCTTCATCCATGTTTAATTTATAATTTTTCAAAGTTCAAATTTATAATTTTCTTGCATGACATGGATATATTTAAAGCGAAATAAATAAAATTATAAATTTGAAGCTTAAACTTCATATAGAAACATGAAAAAAAGACTAAAGTATTACGCGCGTATGATAATTAAATAATTCCTAGACTTCATCCCTTCAAAAACATAGCACAAGAAGAGGACATATAAACGCTGCAAGCAAACAGAGTAAAAAAGTCACGAGAGGAACGGGTAAAGTACATAGTACATGAAATTCCATTACTGGCAATGGCATTAATAATCAAATTAGTTACATTATTCAAAAATTAATTTTTTAACATAATTCTTACTATTTGAGTTTATATCTACAATAATTTAAAAAACAATACAATCCATCCCATATCCATTTCATGAATGACACAAGGCATCATGTGATCGATTCAATAAAGTTGTATCAGATTATTAAGATGAAAAAGCTTCAACTTTCAAAAGCATGCATTTGCTGGAACGTAAAAGAGTAGACACCCCACAAGCCATAGCTGATTTATGATCATTTGTGCATGCAATCATATTTTTTCACATGACTTTTGAAGCAATTAAAAGAAGTAAAAGGTGAAAAGCTACAAAAAGTCCATTCTTTACTTTACAAAGTGTGAAAAGGGGTCCTTAAGAAAAATAACATGTCCTTACTCTCATATCAATAAAACCATAGAAAAGGGAAATTTATGCTTTTAGAAAAAATAATTAGAGGCCCATTTGAGCACTAATAGAACAAACATGTCTTGGACATTTATTGAAACCTTACCTTGAAGCCTAACTCTTATCTCGTTTAGGACAATGTTGAGATTCTTGAATTTGCTTTTTCACCCCACTTTTGATCTTCCTGTTTTTTCTTTTCTCTTTTGGCATTTTAATCAGGTCTTTCCTTTGTCTAGTAATGAAGAGAGCATGGCAGAACTTAAAGTTTATATGGTTTTTTTGGGAATGTGGTCATGGGAATTTATTTTTTTTGAGATATAATTCAAGTAGTTGATTAAGAACATCTGAAAGATTATGACATAGACATTTTGATATGGAGCGATTAGAATTGAAGGTCAGCGTTAAATAGAAAACCGTTAAAATTGAAAAGGTGGAGTACCTGTAATTTTGTAAACACTTTCGAAACTCGTCTCAGCATGAGAATAGGGAATGGGAGGTTTTTAGAATTTGAATTGCATACATTAGCTCTTCGTGAGAAGGTGTTTTATATGAATGATGTCCCACCAATGAAGTGTTTATTCGCAGCAAGGATGTTACAATTCTGTAAGAATGTGTGGGAAGACGTTATGTGAGGTTTTGGGGAATTGGCCTTCTAGGCCTCAACATGTTATGGACTTTAACTTTCAATGTATCGCGTCAAATACGTATTTGACATCGATACGTGTCAGATACTTTCCGAATCCCAATACATATCAGATAAGTATCAAGTGGTTTTTTTTTTTTTGTATCATTGTTGTGATTTGATTGGATGCATGTTTAAAAGTATTTTAAATTTTACACTTTTAGTATATACAAATTAAATCATAAAATATAAATAAATTGAGAAAAAATTACAAAATTGATAAGAAAATTAAAATAAGATGGTAATTGTAGCATATTTTATTTTCCTTCCATCTTGACATGCTTACATTTGATAACATGACTACATATAGTTTTTTTTTTTTTTTTTGAGATATAATTCAAGTAGTTGATTAAGTACATAAGAAGGATTATGAGATAGAAATTTTGATACGGAGTGATCTGAATTGAAGGTCAACGTTGAATAAAAAATTGTTGAAGTTGAAGATGGTGAAGTATCATTAATTCCGTAAATATTTTCGAAACTCATCTCAGTATGAGAACAAAGAATGAGAGATTTATAATTTGAATTGCATACCTTAGCTCTTCGCGAGAAGGTGTTTTTATATGAATGACGTCCCACCAATAAGGTGTTTATTGGCCGCAAGAATGTTACGATTCTGGAAGAATGTGAGGCAAGACGCTATGTGAGGTTTTGGGGAATTGGCCTTGTAGGCCTCAACATATTCTGGACTTTAAGTTTCATTGTATTGCGCGTCAAAATTATCCAAGTATTGCGTCAAATATGTATTTGACACCAATACGCGTCAGATACTTCCCGAATCCCAATACATATCAGAGAAGTATCAAGTGATTATTTGTTTTAGGTACAAGTGATTAATTTGATACAAGTAGCTAATTTTTACTTTAGGAATAATTTAAAAATGTGGTATCATAGTGATTTGATTGAATGCGTGTTTAAAAGTATTTTAAATTTTACACTTTCAATATATACAAATTAAATCATAAAAATATAAATAAATTCAGAAAAAATTACAAAATTGATAAGAAAATTAAAATAAGATGGTAATTGTAGCATATTTTATTTTCCTTCCATCTTGACATGCTTACATTCAAGAGCTAATTAAGAGTTTAAGACATTTGATAACATGATTATGTTAAACTTACCACGAAATCAAACATGTACTCATTTATAACCTATTAAATATTGATTATGAGTGGGTTCTCTCTTTAGATCGTAGTAAAATATTGTATGAGTTTCGCTCACTTTTGGTGGGTCGAAAACTGATGCGAACACCAAAAAAAAAAATTGTATGGGTTAAATCCTTTTATCAATTTTTATATGACGAATTGTTTGAGAGTACTTTAGTTCGATTTCTGATGAGAATAATTTTTTACTAAATTTTATTTAACTCGCAATCAAACTCTAGATTATCAGAATTCTATTTTCATGAGAATTAGAAGGTTGATACTAAAAAGAAAATCTTTTTATCTACAATTGACCTATTATAATTCAATCATTGTGCTCATCTTCAAGGGTATGTACATAAAGCTCTTATAGATTAAAGTTAATGAATTGGCAAGAAAAAGATAAAAGTTAAGCCGTATTAATAGATTTGTATGTGATACATAAAAATTAGTTATAAGTTAATTGTGGGTACCGCTTGTAAATCTAGTTATGTGGTTTGTTTTTATTGGTTGATGAATAAATATCCCAAATTAAAAATGGATAGATTAGAATACAATAATGAGTGGCGCCCTCCAAAACTCTGGCCTAAAAGAACAAATATATTCTAGTTTTTTGTGTTTACTCATTAAATTGATTTGAACGAGGAAGGAGTAGTACGAAAATCACTAAAGTTGCAAAATTGAGTTAATTAATTTGAGAATTACTCCCTCAAGTTGGAACGAATCGGCCGGGTAGGCCAAATATATAAATGGCAAAGAATCCACATTGTAATGCGAGCTTAATTTAAATTATGAAATTTACGCCATTATCAAAGATTAATGAGAATTATTATACTTCTTCCGGTCTTAATTACAGTATAAGCAAAAAACATTTTTTAGATACATTTAATGACTAATGTATCTAGTTAATGTATTTAAAAAGTACTTTTTGCTTATAATAAAAACCGGAGAGAGTAGATTTTACCGTATAATTTATAGCCTACATATACAGGTTACTATCAATATCAAAATTCAAGCTTAAGCTATAGTTAGTGCTAGCACAAGATATGACCATTTGTGCTAATTAACTCATCGTGTTGGATTAGATAGCAAAAGTTAATTATGCTAGCTTGAAAAATGGTATCTTTTAGATATTAAAAAAAAAAAGTCTTACACTATTTCATTGATAATTTAATTTAAGGATATTTATTCAACCACTAATAAAAACAAGGAATTGGATCCTTTTAATCTGATATCCACAATTAATTAATATATGATATCCACAATTAATTGTTAATCAACTTCTTCTTTTGGTCAAGTAGTATGATAATTAGAAATTTCATTTTAAAGGTGAATAAATAGAATGATCGATCTTCTGCATATATAATACAATATCTATCAATTAAGTTAACTTATACTACTTGAGATATATATGACTTATTTTTATTAGTAGCCGCCAAATTATCAGTGTTATCTTTTGCATGTATGGATTAGTCGCTGCCAAATTATGAAAGTATAATCTTTTGCAGTATGGATAATTTCATTGAAGTATTGGCCTATGTTCCCAGTTCCCACGTGTAAATGAATGCACATAATTTCTACATGTTTATATGTCTCAACCGTATTCGATCATCATGCAGTACATTAATTTCTATTGTTACCTATATGGTCCTAAATTAAATGACAATGTGTGTCATGTTCCCCCTGCTCTCCTCTCCTACTGTTATTTTACTGATGATTCCCTTTGCTTTAAAATTTCGTAACTTATAGCTGATCAATTTATACAAAAATTCTTGCTATATATAACAAATGTCTTCAAAATATTTGTTAAGAAATAAAAAAAAATTTATGTTATAAAAAATTTCAAAATTTAAATTCAGAGGATCAATACCAAAAATGTTTGGAGGGTGTATGTGTTGGGACAATGTGATAATTTTGGGAGAAATTAGAGAGAATAGAACGAGAGAATTGAGACGAGAATTAAGAAAAAGAGTTGATTGCTGTTCATCCACATGGGGCAAGGTATTTATATACAAATGGGGGCTTGCTTCACTGCCAAGCGATCGTATATTAACTACCTAAGCCAAAACAAAAACTATAACAAACTAACTAACTATTACTAGCTTCAGAAACTTTCTCAACTTCTGAAGCTCTACAACTTCTGAAGCTCTGCTCAGCTTCTGAAGCTCTGCTCAGCTTCTGAAGCTCTGTAGCTTCTGAAGCTTCTCCAACTTCTGAAGCTCTGTAACTTCTGAAGCTCTGCTCAGCTTCTGAAGTTCTGCAACTTCTGAAGCTCTGCTCAGCTTCTGAAGCTCTGCAACTTCTGAAGCTCTGCTCAGCTTCTGAAGCTCTGTAGCTTCTGAAGCTTCTCCAACTTCTGAAGCTCTGAAAACATGACTTATTAATTCAACACACCTCCTAAGACATGTTTTCCAAAGCATTCATTCCTATAAGCTTCTTCAGAGTGTCAAACCTTGCCTTAGCCATAGGTTTGGTTAGAATATCTGCAAGTTGGATCTCAGTATTGCAATATTCCACCTCAAGCTTATCTTTGTTCACTTGATCTCTCAAAAAGTGAAACCTCCTCTCAATGTGTTTACTTCTTCCATGACTAACTGGGTTGTTAGCCAAATCAATTGCTGACTTGTTGTCAACAAGTAGCTTCATCCTTGTTGTCTCTACTGCATTCAATTCAGTGAGCAACATCTCAATCCAATTTGCTTGACAAGCTGCAAATGAAGCTGCCACATACTCAGCTTCACATGATGACAATGCCACTATCCCTTGCTTCTTAGAACACCAAGAGATTGGTGCATTACCTATCATGAACAGGTATCCTGCAGTACTCTTCCTGTCATCTTGATCTCCTCCCCAATCTGAATCTGAGTAACCATAAGCTATTAGCTTCTTGCTACTGTTCCTTTGGTTTGGAATTAAAATGCCATGATCAATGGTTCCTTTCACATATCTAAGGACCCTCTTTGCAGCAGTCAAGTGATTCATCCTTGGTTGATCCATAAATCTGCTCAGCAGACCAATACTATGACATAAATCAATTCTAGTATTGCACAAGTACCTCAATGATCCTATGATCTGTCTGTACAGTGTTGAATCAACCAACTCATCCTCAGTATTCTTGCTCAGCTTCACACCTGTTTCCATAGGAGTAATTGCAGGGTTGCAATTGCTCATGTGAAACCTCTTCAATATGTCAATGACATATTTCTTCTGATGCAAGAAATAGCCTCTATCTGTTTTCACAAATTCCATGCCAAGGAAATATGATAGCTCTCCCAGATCAGTCATCTCAAACTCCTTCATTATGTCTGCTTTGAATCTCTCTAGCACAGCTTTGTTTGATCCTGTGATCAACAAATCATCAACATACAGACACAGTATTATAATCTCATCATGACTTGAGCCTTTCACATATACTCCATGTTCTGATGTGCATCTAGTGAAACTCAAATTCAGCAGGAAGCTATCAATTCTCTTGTTCCAAGCTCTTGGAGCTTGTTTCAAACCATAGAGAGCTTTGTTCAACTTGTACACTTTCTGTTCTTGACCTTTAATCTCAAATCCTGGTGGCTGCTTCACATATACCTCTTCCTCTAATGGTCCATTCAAAAAGGCAGATTTCACATCAAGCTGGTGCATAGCCCATCCTTTGTAGGTAGCTACTGCAACAACTAGCCTAATTGTCTCTAGCCTTGCCACAGGTGCAAACACTTCATTAAAGTCAAGTCCAGGCTTCTGAAGAAAACCCTTAGCTACTAACCTTGCTTTGTACTTAGCAATTTCACCACTTGGTTTCATCTTCAGCTTGAAAACCCATTTCACATCAATAGGTCTCTTGTTTACAGCTTTGTTCATCAATGTCCAGGTGTTATTCTTCTCAATTGACTTCAGCTCCTCTTTCATAGCATTCAACCAATTTGAATCTTTCAAAGCTTCACTTAGAGTCACCGGTTCCAACTCTGCAATCATTGCTTCATTGACCAGTTCTCCATCTTCAGTGATTGCTTGATCAGGAAACACATCATACTCATTCAACCTTATTGACTGTACCCTTTCTCTAGTTGATCTTCTCAACTGTTGATTAGGTGCAGCATTAGGTTGATCATCTTCAACTTCTATCTCCTCTTGATTTGTTTCTTCAAGCATGAGTCTTCTGTTGAGCATTGAGCCTTCAGCACTTGTGCCTTCAGTCCAATCCCAACCCTTTGATTCATCAAACCTGATATCTCTGCTAATCACAACTTTGTTATCTCTAGGTGAGTACAATTTGTAAGCACCAGTGGGATGATAACCTAACAATATCATTGTCTGACTTCTATCATCAAGTTTTCTTCTAACTTGATCAGGAACATGTTTGAAGCAAAGTGAGCCAAATATTCTAAAATGACTAACACTTGGTTTCAAACCTGTCCAAGCTTCATGAGGAGTCTTGTCTTGTAACCTCTTTGTAGGACTTCTATTGATGATGTAAACTGCTGTAGAGACTGCTTCACCCCAAAACTTATGAGGCATATGCTTAGCTTTAAGCATACTTCTGGCCATGTTCATGATGCTTCTATTTTTCCTCTCAGCTACACCATTGTGTTGAGGGGTGTAGGGTGCAGTGACTTCATGCTCTATACCTTCATCTTCACAGAATTTTGCAAATTCATGTGAAGTGTATTCACCACCTCCATCAGTTCTCAATTTCTTAACACTAAATCCACTTTGATTTTCAACTAGTGTCTTAAATTTCTTGAACTTGGTAAATACATCACTTTTCTTTTCGATAAGGTAGAGCCAAACATGCCTAGTACAATCATCTATGAATGTCAGAAAATAGTTGTTACCTCCAATGGATTTTACCTCAAATGGACCACACACATCTGAGTACACCATTCCTAGCTTCTGAGTTGATTTCATAGGTAATTCATTCTTGAATGAATTTCTGGCCTGCTTTGCTGCACAGCACTCTTCACACATTTCACTTGGTGCTCTGATCTGAGGCAAGCCATGAACCATCTTCTTGGAATTCAACATGCTTAAACTTTTGAAGTTTAAGTGTCCAAACCTGTGGTGCCATATCCAATTCTCTTCTGAACTAGTGACTGAGGCTAAGCACTTGAAATCAATCACATTGATTTCAACCTTAAAGGTTCTATTGCTTGACAATGGAGCTCTTAGGATTAACCTACTTTTAGCATCATGAATCTTCAATTCTTTATTAGCCATTGTCACTGTATAATCCTTTTCAAGTAATTGACCAAGACTAATCAAATTACTTGTTATAGAAGGAACATACAATACCTCATTAATGAAGGATTCCTGACCATCTTTTCTCTGCACAAGAATTGTCCCCATACCTTCACTAGTGATCTGGCTGCTATTAGCAAACTTGATATTCCGTCTCACTGAATAATCAAGCTTCAAGAACCACTTCTTGTTGCCAGTCATGTGATTGCTACAGCCAGTGTCAAGATACCACAAGTTGGATTTATCAGCATCAGTGTTTGTAGTTGTCATGAGCAGGGAATCATCAGAGTCACTACCATTTCCCTTTGCCAATTGAGCTTCATCCTTGTCACTTCTCTCAACTTTCTTAGAGTGACACTCTCTAGCATAATGGCCAAGCTTCTGACAATTATAACACTTCACATCCTTCTTATCAATCTTTTTCTTTGAACCTTTCTTGTTACCTTTGCTAGACTCTGAATCTTTAAGGTTCTTGCCATCATTCTCTGAATCTTCTTTCTTTTTCTTGTTTTTCCCTTTGGAACCTTTCTGAAACTTTGCCTGCAAAGCTTGATCAATAGCTTTATTTGAGCTCCTCTGCTTGACTCTCAGTTCATGTGCCTCCAATGAAGCTTGGAGCTCCTCTATCTTCATAGTGGCCAAATCCTTTGATTCTTCTATTGCTACTACTATGTGATCAAATTTCTCAGTCAAGGTTCTCAAAACCTTCTCAATCTTGGACCTCTCTGACAAAGCTTCACCATTTGACTTCATCAAATTAGTGATACTCAACATTCTTGAAAGATACTCAGCTATCGTTTCTTGATCATTCATCACCAACATTTCATATTGTCTCCTCAGAGCTTGCAGCCTGATACCCTTCAGTTTTTCATCACCTCCATAAATCTTTTTCAATGTATCCCAAGCACCTTTAGAAGACTCTTCCTCAATGATCTTCTCAAAGATATTAGGATCCACACACTGATGTATGATGAACAGACCTTTTGCATCCTTTTTCTTCAACTCGCGATGCAAGGCTCTTGCTGCTTCATCAGCATTTGCAGCCAAGTCTGGTACTCCATCATTAACAGTTTCAAGAACATCTTGAAACCTGAAAATGACCTTCATCTGCGCACACCAACGATCATAGTTTTCACCTTTGAAAACTGGAAGATTTGCAGGAAATTGTGATGAGGTTGTGCCATTGTTCGCCATTGTTTCTTGATCAAAGAATCAATGCAAAACGTGAATCACAACCGGGCTCTGTTATACCAATTTGTTGGGACAATGTGATAATTTTGGGAGAAATTAGAGAGAATAGAACGAGAGAATTGAGACGAGAATTAAGAAAAAGAGTTGATTGCTGTTCATCCACATGGGGCAAGGTATTTATATACAAATGGGGGCTTGCTTCACTGCCAAGCGATCGTATATTAACTACCTAAGCCAAAACAAAAACTATAACAAACTAACTAACTATTACTAGCTTCAGAAACTTTCTCAACTTCTGAAGCTCTACAACTTCTGAAGCTCTGCTCAGCTTCTGAAGCTCTGCTCAGCTTCTGAAGCTCTGTAGCTTCTGAAGCTTCTCCAACTTCTGAAGCTCTGTAACTTCTGAAGCTCTGCTCAGCTTCTGAAGTTCTGCAACTTCTGAAGCTCTGCTCAGCTTCTGAAGCTCTGCAACTTCTGAAGCTCTGCTCAGCTTCTGAAGCTCTGTAGCTTCTGAAGCTTCTCCAACTTCTGAAGCTCTGAAAACATGACTTATTAATTCAACAGTATGCACCCCATGGCTGCCTCATTTTGAAGAAAGAAGGCCGTTTAATTTCCTTTCCCCTAGCTACATTAAGAAGAGAGTTGCAGTCATTGCTCGATGTTGTCAAAAGCCTCTAGTCATAACTCAAAATTTTCCAACGAGAATAAAAGAGGAGCCACAATGACATAATGAAAGATAATTTCCGAGCTAGGGACCAAAACTTGAGGTAGATGGGACCAACCATGGAAAAAAGAGGATGTATTTGTAGAAAACATTATGACGACTAAGTCATTATAAGCTTGAAGTGGAGGTAAGTTAGAGTGAAAACATACATTGTAAGATCGTAAAGCGTTGATTTTATAGGCTAATAGAAGTGACATTGATCTGATGGACATCTTGTGTGGAATTGAGCTTGATCCAACCCAAAGTTCTAGTGTGGAACACCACTATATGCTCAAACATTCAAAATGGGTACATGCCCACTTTTAACCATGCAACAAAATGACTAGAGGCAATAAAACACACATGTATGGATTATATTGATTGATCTTCCACAAAAATACTAGAAAATTAATGTTTTGTTTGGATTGAAAAAGAAGGTGAAAGGAAGGAGAGAGTGCAAGGAAAAAAGAGAAATGAATGAAGGTGAGTAGAAAGTAAATAGAATGCGAGATGATTATTTGGTTGTTCGGTGCATGTAAAAGTAAGAAAAAAATGAAACGAAAGAAAGATATATATTTAAAAATATGACATGACTATCACTATATGAAATAGTACCTTCGGTTACATTTATAAGTAAAAAAACACTTTAAATTTCGGTCATTATTATAAACAAAAGTTAACTAACTAGTTTTAAACTAATTAATACTGTTATTCCTAATATACACTTACTTTTCAAAAGATGCATGTGATTTTTAAGAAAAATAAGACATAATCTAATAAATTTATTCATGTTTTATCTTAAATCAAGAAAATTAATTACACTTAACTAAATTTATTAAATATCATGTAAGTAATTTTTTTCTCTATAATTGTGACCAGAGGGACTATATGATTTTATTTTATTTTGACCAAAATATTATATCATATTTAGAATATATTATTATATAGCATGTATAACAAGTGACGGATAGAGGGATTCAGATTAGCTGCAATGATTTCACATGGTTTTTTGTTATAGGACACTTTGGCCATTTATTTGAGATTAGAGAATTCAAATTGCAAATACTATTTCACATAATAAAACAATCTCAACCGCTAATTTAAAATCGTATGGTCCATATCTAAAAAGAACAATTATTGATTATATTTTACTACCTCTCAACTAGAGTTGTTCAAAATAGGCCGAACCGATAGACTGACCCAGTAGCTTACAATTTTGGATGGATCGAAACAAAAAAAGCAGCTCAAATATAATCGAGCCTTTTTGGCCCTACTTACTATCCAAGAAATTATGTGATTTTTTTTTAAAAAAATAATGTCCATGTAAACATAAAAAAGATATTATCTAATAAAAAAATTATTAATAAAAATATATTTAAATATATACATTTGATAAAAAGGATACATTTACTTAAAACTTTTACAAATTTAAGTTTATTATTAATAATTTGATTCAATTTGTTTTTTCATACTAGAGTTTGATCGATATTTATTATTATGTAGTTCACAAAGTCCATACGAGTCGATCAATACTCATTAATAGAGGTGAGAATGGGTCAGGCCAGCTTACGAAGTCTTAAGGCTTAGCCTACATTGGCTCAGACCGGACCAACCTATTTTTTTAAATAGAGCGGGCCAAGACTTTTTTGACAGACCAAATTCAGGCTTGACAAAGTCTAACTCGGCCTAACCTATTTCCACCTTTACTCATTAATATGTAGTTCATTTATCAAAATGTCCGACCAAATTGACACTTTTTATAAAAGATCATCAATGCTTAAAAAAATAAAGGCAAATGCTAACGAGTGTCCCCAGGATACTTTTTAAGGTCTTAAATAGTAAGTTTTTTATAAAAAATTATGGAAATGCAGTCAACGCATTGAAAATTGTAATGTTCATTTTTTGAATAAATTTTTTTTTTAAATGGAATAGCAAGACCCAAAAATAAAAGACCATCAAGTCGGGCGAAAATCGAAACCATTTGACAGCTCTATTCTCAATTCTCAACTACCTTCAAAATACCAAAAAAAAATATTTCTTCTGGAAAATTGAAGATAAAAAAAAAACACAAAGGGACTAATCAATGTAATAAAAGATAAAAATGATGATTGATCGCTACGGGATAAAACGCCAAAGGCTCGTGTGGCTAGTATTATGGTGAGGACACACAAACAGAAAAAAACTATATGATGAATAGCAAATGGCAATTCTGCGTTTCAGAATCACAGTTGAGGATAAATCAGTAATTCATTCTTTTAAACACAATTATTTTGCTTAAGACCTGTTCTTCACACCAAACGGAATCCATAACAAAAACGCAAACATATGATGATTCTTTTTACCTCAACCGCATAATTCTAAATTCCCACTGCAAAAATCAGCGTCACCTGCGTTCTAAAATCCAAACACGGTCTTAAATGAATCCAAACGCAGTCTCTGTACTGTCATCGTTCCCCATCCCATCCATCCCCTTCCAATTAATCCAGTTCCAACAAAACAAAACACCGTTTCTTTTCCGTTTTTATTCCCCGTCAGTTACAGTTACGTGTCACATTTTCCTTTGATCATATTTCGGCACATAACAGCGCCGTCAAATTCCCCGTTTTAAGATTCCCCGTCACTATTAACGGAGACTGGACCACACCACCACCACACCAAGAGTCCCACACCACCTATCATCCAATCCCAACCGTTCATTTTCTTATCATCACAATTTTCGTCGTCTCCGTACTACACGCGCGTAACATCCTCTCTCTCTCTCTCTCTCTCTCTCTCTGAAATTAACAAAACCAGAAAAAACGCAGAAAGCACCAACACCTGAAAAGTAAGAGAGGGAGGTGTGAAGAAATTCGAATCGCAGTCTCAGAAAAACGTACTTGCATATTTTCATCAATGGAGATTTCTCAGGTAGGTGTCAGGACACGATCTCGAGCTGCATTAGCTATGGAAGAACAAGCTACAAGCTCAGCCGCACAACGAATTCCAAAGAGAAGAAAGATCAACAACAGAATCGAAAACCGTAAATTATCAAAAAAGTCACCGACGGTTATTTTACCGGAACCAGAACCTTCCTCCGGTTCTATCTCCGACGAAGAATTTCCGGCGTCATGTTGTTCAAGCAATGGATCCGTTGGAATCACTGAAGAAAGGATCAAGTCGTTAGATCTAGAGGTTAGAAAAATTTAATTTGAAGATTTCTTTCCGTTTTATGAAATCTGAAATTGAACTGAACTCAACAATTTAATGCGGTTAAAGAATTTGTTGAAACTGCGTTTTGTTGAGCTTATTTAATTAATTTAACTGCAACTTCTTTCACTACTGCTACTACAATTGTCACGTTTTTTAGCTCATTATTATTCATTCATGATGATGATTTCATTCTCATTTTTATTAAATTTAATGTAACGCTACTAACGCATTAAACGTTTCTATTTACAGGTGGAGAGAGCGCAAGTTGAAACGTCGACGTGCAACTGCGGTGAAGAAGAAACACAGAGGTTAGTTTTTGAAATTTGAATTTTCTTTAAATTAATTATTACAGTTTTCTTATTTCAAATTTTAATTCAAAAATCAAAATCAAAATCGTAGTAACTGATTTTCTCTCTCTTGCGTGTGTAACTAACTTTATATATAAGCGTTTTCATTTCACAATTTGATAATTCTGAAACAGAATATTTTGTGAGTGTAGGAGAGAGATGAATCGTTCAAGCGAGTTTCAAGGAAATTCTCAAGAGCTTGAGTCAATGGAGACAAATTCTCACCGTCAAAATTCTTCTCCGAAAAATATGCCGACGGAATTCGAACTTGATGAATTTTTCTCTGCTGCTGAGAAAAACATTCAGAAAAAGTTTCAAGAAAAGTAAGTTACTAAAATTTCTCAAAATGTGCTTTATTCAGATCAAATTAAATTATGATTAATCCTCAAAAATTATTTTAATTTCAGGTATAATTATGATATTGTGAAGGACGTTCCATTGGAAGGACGCTACGAATGGGTTCAGTTGAAGCCATGAACGTTAACGTAACGTAACAAACTCTAAGTATCTGTTCGAAATCGAATTACTTTCCACTTTGCTGACATTTTTTTTCTTACTTTATTAGTTTAGGTATTTGAATTTGAATTTAATCTATGTTTTTATGTTAATTTGAGATTACAGTACTCTTTAATTATTTAGTGTACAGATTTAACATCTGAGAGTTTGGGTTATTTTATTTCATTTATGATGGTGAATGAAGAAGAAAAATTAAGCTCGTTGGATAATTTGTTCTATGAAAAGTTAAGCTTATGCAGAATTTCATTTCATAAATTTCATAGTAAATCAAACAAACTCTCATATTTTTACTATTTTTCTCCCTTAAAATCCGTGTCTGTTTCTTTATTTTAACTTTGCCGTTAAAAAGGTACAACAAAGTCAGTGATTGTATGATTGCATCCTCTTTTTTTCCATTGTTTTTTAATTATATACTATCCTGCAAATACTATACATTAAGGTGTGTTTGGTAGGAGAGAAAATGAGAAGAGAGAAATAGAAATACGAAAATCGATGCATGTATTTAGACTATTAGTCTAAATACATGCATCGATTTTCGTATTTCTATTTCTCTCTTCTCATTTTCTCTCCTACCAAACAAAGTCTAAGATTTAAGTGTATGTACATTTTCATATAAAAAATTGGAAACAGTGAAAGGGGTAAAAGGGAAGAAGAATTAAATTAACTATAGTGAAAATGGAAAAGTAAAAGGATTGAATATTTCTGGGTAGAAAAGAGTAGTGGTGTTGGTTTTGTTTGATTGTTGGGATTGGGAGGGGCACAGAGACACGTTCATTAGCGTGTAAGTTACTGCCACGTGTTTTATAGGTTGGTAAAGTTTATGGTATTACTATTACTACCTTCAATTCACTCACCCCCATGTGAGAAGAAGAGTCTTCCATTCTTGAAACCAAATCCCACATTATACTTTCACAAAGTACAAAAAAAATTGGTCCATAAGTAAAAGATGGAATATTTGTTAGTTATTTCAGCATATTCTTTAGCTCCTCGTATTTGATTAGTTTAGTACATAAAAACAAATACATAAAGTGCAAAGTCTTTGGTAGATCTTGATCAAAATTAAATTAATCACTATAAATTATACAGTAAAGTTGAGTAGAGAAGAATGGTATATAGTGTAGGAATGAATATACATTTGTGGTCCTGCTAGTAGTAAATGTTATTAACCTTGTGTTCTTTTTTTTTTTTTTTTTGACGATAAACCTTGTGTTCTTTATTTGGCCGTCGTTTTGGTTTTGATTTTTTAAGTAATGCTAGTGTGGTGTGGTAGGAACGTGATTGTCACGTCGTACAAGCTATGCTTGCGGGAGATTAAGGCAATGATTTATAGGGGGGTAGCACATGGTGATAGGATTAAGATTCCTTATAGTATGTGGAATTCATGATGTGATATTTGTTGGTTGGGGATCATGGAGTGAGAAACGACTTGATACTTTTGCAGCAAGCAAAGCAATTTTCACTGAGTCACACTGCTACTTTTCGTTATCCTATATAATCATCGCTATTTTGAATCAGATTGGTATGATTCTGTTGAGATATCGTATCTCCCATCCGCGCCAGGAGGATCTTCATTCTTGCAAAATGCTAACTTTTTCAAATCTTTCAAGGACGTTTTTTACTTCCCTATTTTACCCCTAGTAATTAAATGTACTGCTAGTAGTACTACTACTACTCTACTAGTAAAGAAGGGCCAGGATTTACTGCAGTTTAAAAATAACCGGTAGTTAATCCGGTTATTATTTTACATCGGATATTTATATTACATATAATTTAAAGTGATCCTGATCATTCATTTCAATTGAATGGTCAATACGGTAGACAATCTTTTTTATAAAGAAAGATAATAGTATATATATATATATATATATATATATATATATATATATATATATACATGGTAGATGATGTTAGCTTTAGGTATGAGCTTTTATCGAGCCGCTTTATTTCATTTGATTATTCTATGTTTATTCAAAAACATTGTTGTTTTTAGGATCAGAATCCATTATTCATTTCATGAAAGCTATTGTTGGATATTCTCCAAATAAAAGTCAAAATATGGTTTTTATGGGTGGTTTAAGAAAATATGCCCCAATTACAAAAACCGATTTTTTAATAGGTACACTTTCTCTTAGTAGTATTCCACTCCTACAAGATTGACTTTTATGTACAAAGCTTACTCTAGAAATAATGTACGTACAAAGATTAAATTGTTGTTTAATAGTGATGAATTTTTTTGATGTATAAGATTGATTTTTTTTTTATACGTAAGGGTTTGAGATTGATTTTCTATTATTTTGATGAAATTCAAATATTTTATCACTTGAATCAATTTATTATATTGGGGATATCAATAATTGTTTTGTTATTAGATAATCTAAAGAAGCACATATTTTAATTTTAATTTTATAACTTAAAATACGAACTTGCAAGTAGATCGTCCAATTTTGTGAATGTACAAACTTGTACTAATATCAAACTTCAATGGTACATTATAGTGGGATTTTGATTCAATGCATTGTGATTGCATGCAATCAATACAAATAGATCGTCTAATATTAGACAATTTAAAATATAAAATCCAAATTTAAAATGCTACCTACAAAATATTCAATCTTGATTAGATGATTTTTTATATGGCTGACTAGTGTGAAGTCAATGTCTTCCAACTGCACATCCAACTTATAGATAAGATATATGAACATTGGGCTGTGTGACATTTTTGTTAAAATCATTTAGTTAGGTCGCAAACAATTTCCCGTGCGTGTCTTTCAGAAAATACATTGTTGAATAGTTGATGACAATTGTCACAAACTAGGAATAGGCAAAGACAAAAAAACAAGAAAGGCTAATTCAAATTAATGCAAGATAGTTTTATCTTCTAATCATCAAGTAGGGGCCCCTGTGGAAGATATTCTAAAGTATATGACACATTTCGCGACAAAGTTTATGATACAGAATGTAATTCACAGATGTAATAGTGTATTGGGCATATCCATACAAAAATTCAACATCTCTTAATTGTCGTCCCCCCAAATCCAACGTTAGCTAATAATCAACTTCATAATTTTGTAACCTTGATTAGGTACTACTACAATGTAGCCAAAAATATCCATAAATCAGTACTATATTTTCTTTTATAACCTTTATCAACACTTATTATTTTATTTGTGGTCTAGAGTCAGCATCTATATGAATTTAAGCATTGAGTTTGGTATCATTAAGGGTTGGGTCCTATATGAAGACATTGGTGACAAAACCATATGATGTTAGAGTTTGGCAAAATAAAATATATGATATAAAAATAATAGGGTTAAATATGCTTTTAGTCCTTACTTTTATGTGAGTTTTGACTTTTAGTCTCTACATTTTTTTAATTATATTTTTAGTCCCCATATTTTCGTCGTCTGCATTTTTAGTCCCTATCGTCAATTTTTTGTGACTCGGATAACGAAATCAGCCACATAGGATGACACATAAATATCATGTCATTCGATGCAAATGTTATCTTAGTCAATTTAAGTTATTCTATGTGGCCAAATATGAGAGGTTTAATTTCCTAGGATCCTATATATACATAGAGAAAAAAGATTGCACAAATATATGCAAATAGAAACCATATATAAGAAATATGGATGGAGAGGTCAGAAAGAAAGTACAATCTAAAAATGTAAAATGTGAATTAAAACGGTAATCCGTAGCTAAAACGAAGTTTGCAGGTACAAAAGTGTGTGAGAACTAGAAAAAGAAGGTGGCAGCAGTAAAATTTTATACAATGATGGACCATAAAGAAGAAAGAGATGGATGTGGTGGCGTGGGCCCCACTATTCAATTTTTAGGGTATTGATATTTATCAACCATTTGATAGTGAAATGTTCTAAAATGGTGAAAATACGTGTCAGTGACTATGGTAAGATAAAGAATAGTATGTGTATCTGTTTTGGGTTGGGGCGGTTATAGGCTAACTAGAGGGGGGTTGGGGGTGAAGAAGTAATTCAGACTTTTTTTTTTTACAAATATGTGTTTACTTAAATTAAGTAAATAGTGTTGGAAAACCCTAATTTCACAAGGACTTTTAATTTTCTTAATCTCTCTACTTTCGATCATTCACAGCTAGTATCGTAGACAGATGAACTAGATATGTTCGTATGAATTGGGCAAAAACATTTGTCAAACGTGCAATACTAGTGGTGATTAAACTCTTCAACGCTTCAAAATATAAACTCAAGAACTCATAATGATTCTTGTTTTAAGCGTTCTAGACAAAGGGTTGTGACATCAACATTAAATAATTGAACTTAAGTGATAAATGAATTTCATTAAAAATATTTGTTCAAGAGAATCTTGATTCATAATATCAATTTTTTTAACGTAGGAAAATGACATGAGTAGAAAATTCACACGTTGTTTGTGTATATATGAACTTGCAGTTCAGTTCTATTTGTGGAGGAAACAAGGGAAAGAAGGTGTCTCACATAATTTGGCTCGCGGTGGTTTAGGTAGTGTTTGGCCCAGCTTTTTGTGACTTTTCTTGTCCTAAAAAGAAGAAGTTGGGCCAAACAGTTTTTATAATAAGTACTTAATTAGAAAAGTAACTTAATTTATGTGTGTAAAATATACAAATAAGAAGATTTGAACAAAGTTAATATATGAAACTTTTTGCTTAAAGTTACACTTCTCGGCAATACTCTCTGTTCGATTCCCCCACTGCACAATTTTGTTTTTTTTTTCTTTTCTTGCCATTTCTTTCCGTGCAGCATATAGCATGCCTGCCATGGATTGTTTATTAACATGTGCTATCATTTTTTTTTATTAAAGGTAGTAGTATTAACAATTTGGTTACTATTATTATATTAAAAAAAACCTTATGACCCATGGATTGTTTATTGACATGTGCTATCATTTTTTTTAAAGGTACGTAGTATTAACAATTTGGTTACTATTATTATATTAAAAAAAACCTTATTCACAATTTCATATACTAGTTTTTTTTTTTAACAAATAAAATGGGAATATAAAATGGAAATAAATTAAAAATAGTAATATTTAAATAATATTTTTCACATATTGTGTAATATGCCTATTAACAGAGCTAATCTCACGGAGACACATACATTTCTTTTTATGTTTTTTCAATATTAAAAAAATACAACTTAATTAAAGTTTTTATATGAAAAGAATAATAAAACAATAGATTTTAATATTTTTTCGTCTATAATTTTTTTTTACTGCTAACATACCTTTTAATGATATTTCACTCAATATACCAAAAAATTATTCTCACTTATGCGTTTAATAATTCAGAATAAATTTTAAATAAAATAATGATTTGTCAAAAAATATTTTATAACATTCAAACAATTATTTTGAAAGTAGCTCTTATGTTAAACAAAATTAAAATCCAAACAGCTTTAATTTTATCTTTGAAGTTATATTTTTTAACTTTAAGCTAAAAGTGACTTATAGATTGAAAATAAGTCGGGCCAAACACAACCTTAGTGTATTTGGTTAGAGTGCAACAACGTTCTCTTTAATGAAAAAATTCTAAACGTTTCGGAAGTAGTGGACAACATTAAAAGATTATCATGGATTTGGTTTCTCTGTAGGGAAGATAGTAACAAGGATTATGTTTTGACAAATTGGTGGAACGACCCTCTCGATTGCTTTCAAAGTATTTGATACAAATTGGTTTGGAGTAAGAGCAATTTTCATTATGATTTTGTCTATGTATTCTGGTGGATTGAGGTCATGTAGCATGTTATTTCTAAGGAGGCTCGTGTTGGGATTTAGTTTTGGTCATCCTTGTGTTTACCTTTCAAGTGCTGGTATTGTAATCTTTGTATCCAGTGGCGAAGTTAGCACATTGCCTACGAGGAGGCCAAATATATATACAAATAAAAAAAATTTAATATATTAGATTTGATTTATAAGCAAAAAAAAAAAAAAAATCATAATAATTTTAATGATATAAAATATTGAGTTCAAACACACTTCAACGAGTCAAATTAACTTGTATATATTGTCTTTTTTAAAATAAGCAACTAATCAATTTGCAATAAAATTATTGTTCATTTTATTTTTAATTCTTGATTTGATAATATTTTCGTTAACAAACCTCTCTGTGTTAAAAAGACTGAAAACGACAAAATAAGACGAAATAAATCTACTAAACAAATAATAATTTTTGTTACATTCTTATATCTTCTAATTTTAAATAATTAAATTTATTTGAGGTAGCTAATTATATATTTTTGAGGTAGCTAAATATAATAATTTATACAAAGAAAACAATAATTTTTGGCTACCCCATTGTTGTACATAGTTGCGCCCTTGTTTCTTGGCCCTATGCACACATTATGTATATAAGTGCCTTAATTTCTTTAAAAATAGTTGATCATCAACAAAAAAAAAAAAACTAGAATTTTGAATGTAATTGATTAAAAGGTCATGCTAAACAATCTTTTTTGACCTTGTTAACATATAAAAAAAATAAAATGAAACAAAAAAATAATATTAACACGATAAGAAATACTTAATTTATTAACAAAACTTAAAAATTAGAAGAAGCGCGCTCAACAAATACATTACAATTGAAAATTAAATTTAAAAACATTTCTTGGTGGCTAGGGACCGCCAATAAATTGGATTGATTTTTTTGACTAAAAATAATTTGTATTCATTCATTTAAATTGATATAGTAAATCAATGTAATACAAATTTAAAATTGCTAAAAAGAAAAAGGACAAATTTGCGGACAAACTCACAACATCTGTGTTAATAGCATAAAATAGCAATTGCATAAGCCTACTGTATATTTGACTATATTGAAGTGTCAGGAATATCCATGTCTCCAGATCTATAGCGTTGATCGATGACACCAAAGTCATTGATTGAATCTGCATTTGATCAAACTTAATCCTTCAACCTGAACAAATAAACACCGCTCCAAGACGGAAATGCAAAATACACTGCATTAAGAGACAAAAACAAAAACCAACGTACTGTGATGGGAAACACTACAAGAAAAAGCCAATTTATTGGCTGCCTATTAGCCCTCACTAATGACTTGTTTGTTTTGAGAGAAATAGGTGAGAGAGAAGAAAGGAAGAGAGAAAGAGAAGAGAAACAAGGAATTTCTCTTGTTTGGATGCAAGAGAAAGAGGGAAGAGAGACCAAATTCTGGTGGGGTCCACCAACTTTTTAATTCTCCTCTTGCATGAGAAGAAAGTAAGAGAAGAGAGATGTCATTTTTTTGTCATGCCAAAAATACCCCTCCTTATAATATTATTCGCTTCTTCCCTGTTTGTATAATTACTAAGTGGCCTATACCAATTGAACCTCAAATTGTGCATAACACCCAAGTTCAAACTACCATATTTTGTTTCAGGAAAAAAAATCCACATTTCGAATGGATTACTATCAATTTTTTTTTACTCAATGAATTACTATTACGAATAAAATGTGTTTCTCAATAAATCAATTATTAGAATAATAAATATATTATTAATCTTACTTCTCATTTTTATATATTATTAAAAATAATAATATTTATTTAAGATAAACCCTTTTAAACAAGAAATGAAAAGTTAAAATTAAAATTTAATTAATTTTATTTTTTAAAATAATTAAATTTATTTGATAAATATTGATAAAAATATCCTATTGGTTTTTTTTAATCTAACGGCATTTTTGTCTAAACAAAAGTTTTATCATTTCTCTCTTCTCACTTTCTACTCAACCAAACAAAAGAAAAAGGAGAGAGTACATTTCTCTCTTCTCTATCTCTCTTATTTTTCTCTCATACCAATCAACATATTAAATCTACTATATTTCTCATCTATTTCTCTCTTCTCATACTCTCTCTCACCTATTTCTCTCTTCTTATTTTCTCTCTGCAACCAAACACACCATAAGTGCCAAAAGCCGTCGGTAAATAAGAAAAGTGGCTAACTTACTGACGGCCTTAATCTGACGGAAAAACAGGCGCCGGTAAATTTACCGGCTGCCTGGACAGCCAAAAAGTGTATATGTGTTTCTGCTGCAAAATATTAAAATTGTGAGATAATTTTATTTAATATGGAGTAATAATGACAATAGTTGTTTACACCTCGATCCATTCCAACGAAAAATAACTTTACTCTCCCTTTCATAGAGAAGAGCAGATCTGAATAAGGTGAAGTTTCATTGTTATGATTTTTTTTTTAACTAAGATTGCTATGAATTCTAGTTAACACTGGCAGTAAATTTACTATCATTCACAATTAATTATCCAAAATAAATTGTTGTATGATGCACCTCAAAGAGAAAGACAAGATAGCATTTTTTTCCTTATGAACTTAATCTTCTCTCCTCTGTCGATGCTCATGTGTCAAGACACAAAAATGTCAAAGTCTCTTTTTCTTCTTCTAGTTCAACGTGTCTATGGCACTAGTAGAACCCAACAACAGATCTGCTCTAGTCACACGAACAGTGATCGAGATCCAGATCTGGTCCATGCAAGTTCACAATGATTTACCAGTCAACAAGAGGAACAAGAACGAGAACAAAAGAGGAGAAATAATCAAATTTTCAATGGATTTGGTGGAAATTGGAAAGTAAGGTGGTGGTGTGGATCTGAAACGAAAAATGAATTTGAGAGGAGAGAGATGAGAGCTTCTGTGTATTTTTTTTAAGACAGTTTCTATATTTTGCGGCTGCTTAGGCCGCGAATAAATCAAAGGATAATTTTGCGGCCGCTTAGGCCGCCGGTAAGTGGTTGAGACGTTTTAGAAATAATATTTTTTTAATTTTGTGACCTTTTTTTTATATTTTACGGTGGCTTAAGTGGCCACAAATTTACTGACGACCAAAACGACCAATAAATTAATATTCAATCCGCCAAAAAAAGTATGAATTCTTGTAGTGAAATCAAAACAAACGTCACACTATAAGACGACGGGATCACTAAAATAGAAAGAAAAAACAATTTGGAGGGGCAATTCTAGACTTAAATTGATCATAAATCACCTCTCTTTAATAAATCAAGAAAAAATGAAAACTTGTGACAACTAGGATTAGGATAAGGAGAAAGAGAGAGTTAGTAAAACTTGGGTTCAATTCCTATAAAAGTGTGAAATATTTTTATTATTATAGAAGTGTGAAATATTCTTATTGTATTAAATTGGATTACTTATAAAAAAAACAATTTTTAAATTTTTTTTGATATTAAATGTATAAATTTTAATTCAAATTTTCATATTAATATACTAAATTAGCACTTCAAAGACACTATTTAAGATTTTCCTTTATAAAATATTGCATGCCTAGAAAAAATGGAATGCCTATAAATAGAGCATGTTAAAATGTTTTCCTAAAAACACATGTCAACGAACCAAATATAAAAATTATATTTTAAAACTTATGTAATTTTAACTTTTTAAAATTATTTTTTTTATATTACTATAAATAATTTTTCTATATTAAGATACTTTAATATGTGTTCTTATGACATACTTCACCCGTCTAAAAATAAATGTCATTTTATAAGAATAAAATTTTATCTCAAAATTAATGTTATTTTCACTTTCTAATGTCATATTTTCCAATTGTACTTCGTAATTGTTACTATTATATGCACTCAAACCCAAACCTGAAACCTGTACACCCACCCGTTTATATAGTTAATTACTTAATTATCTAATTTTGTTTGTTCTCTAATTTTATTTATCTATGTTTGTTTTCTAATTTTATTGGAAGCTCTGTTAGTGTATCATTGTGTTTAATTCACTCATTAATATATTTTGCCTTTTTTTAAAAAAAATATATTGTAATTTAATTTTAATTGTAATTTTGTTATTATCTTGCAGCGGATTTGGGAGGAAAAACCCGCTCAATGGGTGTGGGTTTTATTTTTGCCACCCAAACAACTTTTGGGTTTTGGTTCGAGTGTTAATTTCGGATGCGGGTGTGGGTAGTATGAAACTCGTTGTCATCCCTAGTCGGAGGGAGTACATACTAATATGTACTCCATTCATACAAATTTCTAAGCCATTTAAAAAAAAAATGTACCAAATTATAAATCGATTTACATTACCAAAGAAGAATTTAATGTTATTTTCATATTATACCCTTAACTTTTTTTTTGTGTTATATACCCTTAACTATTTATTACTTTATCTTTTTTAATTTTTTAATTTATCTTTTTCACACTACTAAAGAAAAAAAAAATTGTAAACAAACTCACGATTTTTCCTTTTGATATAATGTAAATTAAATTTTTTTAATTTTTTTTAATTTATGTATATTGTTAAAATGATTTATATATGGATGAAATATATTTTAAATTTAACATAATCCAAAATATAATTTTGGCTAAAAGAATTGCATTTAAGTGGCCGTTGTTGAGTACAATGTACAATAGTGTTAAGTAAGTGATGATAGTGAAGCTAGTACTAGCTAGTAGCTACAAGGGAGGTGTATTAATGAAAGTAATTAATAGGCACAAACAACTACAATACACTCAATAGAATAGAATGGCGTCACTAAGGTACGGTAACCAATTTTCTTGGATCCTGTGCACTATTCGTTTTACTTCACTCTCACTTTTTTATCATGCTACTTTTGTTTCTTCCCTACCCACGTGGAATATTTGACTTCCCAAGTGTTCCTTCTAAATATAACAAGGTTTGGAATGATCCAAATGATTCCGATTGAAATTTGGGATTGAAAGCTCGTGATCATTGAAAAGAATGACACTCGGTTTAAATAGTGCAACACGACCAACAACAATCTCAACAACATCAGCAAGTTTAAAGTTGGCGAAAACCGCCTATTAATTGGTATAAATGTAATGTTAACGCGGGATTTCATAAGGAGTTGAATAAAACTAGCATGGGATGGTGCTTGTGGGATTATTTGGGGCGGTTTGTCATTGCGGGAACTTCGTGGTTAGAAGGAAATTGCTCCATATTGGAAGGGGAATCAATTGCCTTAATTACTAGAAGCTTTGAAAGAAATGAAATTTAGAGGCATCTTTCATGTGTTGTTTGAGATTGATTCTAAAAGCGTGGTGGATGCAATTAATCATCTTCACGGCGGTAGTTTTTTGAGTTTAGTTTTTTAATTTCGTATATGAATAATATTTTATCTTGTAATTCAAACTTTAAGATGAAATTTATTAAGCGGCGAGCGAACATGATAACTCACTCTCTTGCTAGGGCGGTCATTTCTTGAATTAGTTATTGTATCTTTGAAATTCTACCTTTTTGTATTACTCTAATATTGAATAATAAAATAATATAAGTTATTGTTTATATATATATAAACTCCTCATCCCCACTCTCTCAATGTGTATTTGTATTCTTTATTTTTCTACACATGGCTTTGTTGTTCGGATTATGGTGAAAACTAAATATCTTTATCAAAATTTAGTAGACAATGTGAAGAATGTTACTGGTATAAAGTATTTAGTTTAAGGAACTCATTCATATATATCCTTGACCTATGTGTGTTAAACACATCTGTAATTATTTTGAAAAATATAATTGTTGAGATGTCATTTCTTTAAATATAATACTATAGTTATTAGGGATTAAAAATGTCAGGCTCATACTTTGAAAAAAGCATATTTATATAAATAGGTCAGACTTAGGCTTTTTAAAAAGTCTACAAAGCCTATTAGGCCGGCCTATTTATATTTAATAATTATTATTTATATAATATTATTATAATTATTTATATCATCTTATATAAAAAATAAATATTATCTATACTAATATATAAAGGCAAAACACCATTTTGGTGTAATCTTTTTTTGGAATTCCAATAATACCATTAACTTCTAAAAATCAATATGTTTTTAAAAAAAACTTCCAAAAACCAACTTTATTTTTTTTAATCTATACTAATATATAAAGGAAAAACACCATTTTGGTGTAGCATTTTTTTGGAATTCCAATAATACCCTTAACTTCTAAAAACCAATATGTTTTAAAAAAAAAACTTTCAAAAACTAACTTTATTTTTTTTAAATCAATTATATATGTAACTATGATAAGTTACCTATGGTTTGGACCATTAATGCATGTAAAATACAATTTTTATTTTGAGGGAAACTAAAAATACACAAATTAGTTTAAATAAAAACCAAATTTATAATAAATCACTATGTATAATTTATATACGTTAGCAAAATAGAAAACGAAGATCACACAAACAGGCGCGGAACGCGCCCGTTTGGCCACTAGTTTATATAAATACAAAATATTTATTTGTCGTAATCATATTTGTTATTTTATTAGCTTTTAATTATTGTGCTAATCATTTTATTAGCTTTTTTTAATGTTGAAGAAATTATAAAAATTTAAATGTGAAATAGGCTTCAAGGCCTATTTAATTAGCCTATTTAAAAAAATTATATAAACACCTATATTTAACACATACTTTTAAACAGGCTACAAGGGCAGACCAGACTATAAATAGGCCCAGGCCAAGCCGAAGTAAAGAACATTTAATAGGTCATAGATCAGACTTAGACTTAAAGAAAAATCATAGATCAGACTTAAACCTGCCAAAGCATGGCATGACATGACCTATTCTCAACCCCAAAACAACCCGTCAACTCCCTACGCTTTAACATTATATTTTATGTGAAACTCATTTTTAAAAAATAAACGTTAAAAAGTGAATATTGACGTGAATGTTGGCCGCATTTTTATTAAATAGTAAAACATTAGGTCTACTAAAAAATATTAGGAGCAATATGTATTTAAGTCTAAATAAAGTAATTTTAAAATAACTAAGATTAATTTACCTGAAAAAGAATAATAGGCTGAAATTACTTAAATATAGTTTGATTTAAGTCAAACGAATCAAAAGTATAATTTAATTTTTTAGAAGAGGTAATGTTTTGTTCAGAAAGAAAGCTTTAACTTTTTGTTGTGGTGGTATCTTTTTTTGTAATAAAATTATTTTTGTCATTTTATGGATTACTCGTGCGCCCTACAAAATAATTAATATATCCTTCCGTGGCTTAAATTACAGATGTAGAAAAAATGGATAATTTTGAAAAATAACGTCTGTGACTTAAGTCATGACGTTATAATTATAGTAATTATAAGGTGTTTTTGGAGGATGTCCGTAGCACAAATTACGGACAAGACATTTTGTAGGGCACGTCCCAAAAACTATAGAATGGCAAAAATAATTGTCTTCTTATGATGTGACCTTGGCCCTTATAGGCTTATATAATCAAGTGGTCCAGTCTTCGGTCCAAACTCAATGGAACATTACAAGTTCCAGCAAGGTGTGGTCTCCATCTTATAGAGAAAAATCTTAAAATCTTCTCTACACCTATATACCTTAATTAGGTTGTATTCGACAATGTTAAATTTTAGAAGAGAACTTTTCCCACCTCCTTTATCATTTTCGCTCCCCTTGAAGACAAAAAAAAAATTTGATAAGTACGACCCGATTTTTTTTAGTGCAAATTTGAGTAAAATTTATACTAAAAAAAGTTCGGGTTACGTTTACCGAACTTTTTCGTGGTGAAAAAGAGTTTTGGGGGATGGGGAAAGTTTTCTTCTAAATTTTATATGTATGGCTTATACTTTATAATTTTATTTTTTAAAAGTAGATTCGTTTGGTAAACATTTTTATTTCTTTCATGAGTTTATAATTTATTTTCATTTGTTTATATGTGAACATATAATTGTCATTACGCTATGAGTCAGAATTGACCTTAACCGCATAGAAAACAACAGAGATTATAGGATGTCCGAGAGTTTGACCTGGTGAAATGAGAGATCGAGTTCGAGTTGACATGTATATCACTCATCATATCCGTTTAAATTTTTGGCAACATTTTTTTTTTTTATTTGTAACTCGTCTCACACTCCCTCCATAATGGACAAATGAGAATTGGTAATGCAACACATTATGAGAACAATACCAAATACGGATTAATATGGTGTTTCTAACTCCTATAATTGTTGGGAAATCTTTATATATGTAGGGTGCATTAAAAATTCTCCAAAACGTTTTTCTTAATGGCCCAAAAATTAAATATGCAAATAAGCTCATTTCTTAGATTGGGCAAATATATATTTTTTGCTACAGTTTCTTTTCTCACCCCTATGTTTCTTTCCCCCCTCTTAGCACGTAAAAAAATTTCGGAAACCACATTTCAAAAATTTTTTTAATATAAATTTCAGTAAATTTTACACTAAAAATTAAAAAAACATTTCCCAATATTTTTCAAAACACGCTGGGGGTGGAAAGAGAAACTGTTTTTTGACGGATAGATTGGGCCAATCTTAAATGCTAATAAACCCAATGTCCCCAATGCAGATGTAGTAGATCTAGCATACCTCCAACCAGAAAATCACATGTTACTGAAACAGAGATATTGTTTCTTGAAAAAACCAAACAAGCATGCGTACGTTTTCTTGAGATGGGTTTAAAATTCCATAAAAAGTAACCAACAATTTTACTCCTTGTTGGATTTACTTTAATAACAATAATAGACATGCTCTCAATAATAAAGATTAAATCTATAATCTTACTTTAGTGCGGAAGCGAAACAAACACATTGAGCATGTATACGAATAGAATCTACAACATGTTGATTTATCAAGATTATAGGAATACCTGGATAGATAAATATGAACAAATCGTAAGTCTCTTTGATAGCAATCCTGAAACGTAAAGAGAGACGGATGACGAGCACCCGGTAGCTTGTGGTTCTTCCTCAACCGAGACTCCTTATGCCCTAAGCACTCTTCAGATGGGGAGAAGAGGCGATATGCTTGTGTCCGGTATATTGGGGACCATAACCTATATATAGTGTGATGACTCATTAGGGTTCTCATTATTCCCAAATGAGTCATCCCGACATCCACTCATATTGAGCCCATATCACGTAATTAAATAATTACCCAAATAGAAATCTAATTAGTCTTTTTACTTAATTTGATCACTAATCAATTAGGGCCCCTAATCGATAAATAGTTAATATAATTAATAAATATATTTGCCCACCTAATAATATTGTAATATAATAAAATATTCCAACAATCTCCCACTTGGGCAATATATCGTAATAATTATATTATTCTTTATGCGCGCATCTGAATGCTATTTATCTTTAGATTTCAACTTTACAATCTGGTCCATCTCATACATCAATAATGGGGCCGCGCGGCTGTCGTCACTAACATATAACGTGACGGAACCTTCGACGACCACCACATCAATGTACTTAACGACATAGATCGATATGGATGAGTGGCATGGAAATTTCATGCAATGTGATCTTTATATCATGCCTATTTCCAACTGGTCCAACTGAAGTCCTTAGTGAGATCAACCTGAAGTTTGCAAATTTAATATTTGCCCAAATGATACAAAATCAGTTATCATAATAACCTTAAACTTTATTTCTGCAGAAAACCTTAACAAAATATGTATCTGTATCAACACCAAAGTTAGAACATAACTGAAAATAGACTCCCACTAATCCAGGACATCCTTAGTGACAACAACCATATGAAAGACCTTAAGTGTCAAGTCTTTAATTAGTGAGTCAGCTAACATAAGATTTATCTCTATATGTTCTATCCTTCTACAACTTATAAATCAATAAACTTAATAAAACAGTTGTTGACGCATTATCTGACTAATTTATGTCACAATATAACTTGAGTTGTCTTTCAAAAATATTTTACTTTATGCAACCAAGTGACATAAATACTTACAGTCATTTCTTGAGTTAGATGTCCATCGTATGTAAACATCCAAAAGGATCGGAGTCGAACATACTAATGATCTCAAATTATTAGATCTCCGATATCTGAACACAAATTATTTTGTTCTCTAGAACAATCTTTATGGTTGCTTCATTTCAACAATTCAAAATTTGAATTGCTCAAGTATCTGTCAAATGGTCTTATTATATACGCTATTTCCGGATGCATATAATTAAGATCAAACATAAGTTTCCCAAAGCTGAAGCATATAAGAAAACATTTTATTTTCTAAATTTCCAGATTTTCTTTTGGGCAATTATTGAGACTTTTAAATAGTCTCCTTTATGATTAAAACAATCCCTTAGTTTATTGACTTTCATGTCGAATTTACTTTTAACTTTATTGATATGACTCTTTTGTGATAACCAAATGATACATGAAGAATAATCTCTAAATATCAAATTTCCTAATACAAAAGAGATGTGTGCAAGAACTTTCGTCACTAAACTTTTGTTAGTGATTTCTTGGTTTTGCACAACGATCATATATCACTATTGACTTAATAAAGTAAAATCGACACATTAAACTAAGAATATAAACATACTCCCACTGAACCTGTGTAACCCACAAGTCTCCATAATTTACATCTCTAAACCAAATGAGACAATTTACTTGACGAGACTTTTGTGGTATCATTAATGAGACAGATTCCTTAACTCATAAATGGATTTCATCTGTTTGCAAACCATATGCTTTGTGTATTTTGACATAAAGTTTCTTTGATTGCACCTTATTGTTTTTCTTAATGTCACCATTAAGAAATACTCTCTTGATATCCATCTTATGAAACTCCAAAATTATAATAAATGACAAGTGTCTTGACTGTCCTAATAGAGTTTTGAAATCAGATGTAATTTTTCTTTTCAGTCAATGCTTTATGACACCTGGTGCTTTAGTTTCTTGAAGGTATTGAGTTTGATCTTCATGAATTAATTTCTTAACTTAATTGAGAGGAATAACATTAATATCCTTATGAGGATCCAAATTAACTATATGAATAGTAACTATATGAATTGGTTTAGAACCAATTCTTCCTCACTCAATTTTGTTCTTTTACCATATCTCTCCCCAAACTCAATATCTTCAAAAGATTCTGCAGTTCATGTCTCAAAATGTTCGTTAACTTGGGACCAAAGTTTATATTTCTCAAAATTTTCAACAATTCAAGATTGTCACAAGTCATAACTGAATTGACTATACTGATATTTAAATTTAAAAGACAAATTGAATTTTTTTTAACATAACAAAAACTAAATTCAAATAAAGATTCACCAAATTGTCTTTTAAATACAAATATGATTTGTAACAACAATCTAATAAATAGTTGAAAAACTATCAATCTTCACCGACTTATTTCCTCTCTAGAATGATGTATCTTTCAACATCATTGGATATTTGTCAGTTTAGATTCATTTCCTTATTATTCTTTATTTGCCCTTATCCTTTGAGGATTTTACCTAATGATCACTAGTTTATTTTCTCTTGCTTCAACACTTTCTTCATTGCACACTTTATGAAATGATTCTATTAAAGAATCATTTCTAACTTTATTGGTAAGAACTAATTGTGCAAAGAGAACACTAAATACTAAATTTTCGACAAAGTCACCTGATTGTCGAAACCACAACTTTTTTTAGCAAGATTAAATAATTACATAATGTGCTCCTGATATTTTCTTTGTTCAACTATCTTAATGAAATGTCATCTCTCTAATGAGAGCTTGTCTTTCGCCTTATTGCTTTAGAAGCACTTTAGTTTAAGCAAAGAAAAACATGACAGAAATTATGTCATCCTAAATAACACCTCTAATGTCCCTGGAAATTAAAACTTTATGATCACACGACCTTCGTGATTAGGAGTATACTCACTTTCTAAACTTGATTCTCACTTTAAATCTATTGAATTGTGAGAGAAGTTGAGTTCCTCCATCCTTATCAAAGGTCTAGATCCAAGAACATAATGTTCTTCTTATATTCCTGAGAGTTAGAATTTTAAGATTTAAAATTCTAACACGATTTTGCAGATACATAAACTATATTAGTTTATAGAGAACAAAAATTACTCACCAAAATACCTAGTGCACCATTGATGTCAAGCCCTTAGAAAATTACATCAATTGCTAGTGGTATTTTGTTACAATGATCAAACACTGACAATTAATATTGATAAACAATAGTCCTCATATTGTCACATGTTTACCATTATAGGTGCTAGTGTAATCCACTAAATACTTGCATGGATTCACAATAACACGACTTTATTATGCATGTCAATAAGTTATTATAGAGACATGTAAAACCTTATTTGTAAATTTAAAGACTTAAACAAGATACCAAGCGCACCATCAATCCTCAATCTTTGGATTGTAAGAATTAACTGCAAGCGGTACTCTCGATGCAATGATCAAATAATAGTCACGTTTGCGCATCCTATTATTCACATGGTAAGTAACTTTATAATCACCATATATTTACAATCAAAAGTATGCAATTATCCGGTCAAGTTGTGCCTTCCTTGGGGCCGACGACAACTCACATGAATTATTGCACACCACATCCTTTGTAAGTTCAATTGAATCAAATTTACGCAACAAAAGTTATTTTAGCAACATGTTGTTTTAATCAAATTCAATCATCATTACTAAACAATTTAATAAATTGAATATATATGTATGTAATTATTAGGCCAAACTTTGTCCACCTTTTGGCAAACCCAAATAGTTTGTATGAACAATTTTATACATCCCTTTTGTGATTTCAATTGAATTAAATCTAGACAACAGAGGTTACTTTGGCAACTTGTTTTTTTTCAACCAATTCAATCAAAATCACCTGACAATTTATTAAATCAAATGGGAAGAGTCTTAAATTTACAAGGCACTACTCACAAAATGTAGGCCGTATTCCTTTATGATGTCCCTTCATAATCATAAGATTAAATGACATCCCTTAATGCGAGAATAAATTCTCACCACCAAACTAAAATGGGCATGAAATATGAAATATAACCGAAGAGCGTGATAAAAGAAATTATTGTAGAAACTTAATAACAATAAATTCAAATATCATAATCATGCTATCAAACCAAATATTTAATTTTAAATAAAATTAAATCTTTATATATACTAAAGTATATTCATGCCACAATTGATTCACATGTACCCAATGATTCTTTAAATAAATAATAAAATTCTATAATTATATTTTCCAAAATATAGAAATAAACCAAAAAATTTATATATCTGGAATTAAACAAATAATTATAGAATCTATATTTTTCCAAAATTTAAAGAATCAAAACTTTAATTTCTATATTTGTACTGTACCAAATTGCTATTTTGAGAATCATTATTATTTGCTATTTAAAGACAAATAATTTTCTACAAAAACATATATAATAACCAAATATATGTACCAAATCATATCTTAGTATGCCTTATTTCTCAAAATAACTTTAAATACAAAACTAATGTGAATCAATTTTAATTTCAAATCAAATATAAATCCTTATTTTAGAAAACAAACTTTATAAACAAGTTATCCGAAAGATTTTATTTGAAGAAACCAGATTATCAAAATTCTTATACCATAACCTTTTGAGAAGAAAAACCTAACATGCCAACGATTTTAAGCCGCAAGTAGGATCCAAAATAAAGCTAACTTGCTTTTATAAAATTCTTAATTCATAAGTTCGGTTGCTCTAAGCAGAGATTTATCTCCATTCTTTTTCTGATGTAAATAAAACAATTTTCCACACTTTAGTAGAAATAGCAATACCCTTTTGTTTTATATTATTATTATATTATTATTTCACATACTGGAAGTGGAAAAACAACAATACTGTATTGGATGATTATCATAAAAAAAATCAAACCAGTTAATGAGCAACCAAGATCATCCTAACAGATAAGAAATCGAAACAAAAAATTTCAAGATTCAAAATATACTTTCAAGAATCAAGAACCCAATAAACTTAAATCAATTTTAATAAATCAAACATGAAGACCCGCTCTGATACCATTTGTTGGATTTACTTTAATAACAATAATAGACATGCTCTCAATAATAAAGATTAAATCTATAATCTTACTTTAGTGCGGAAGCGAAACAAACACATTGAGCATGTATACGAATAGAATCTACAACATGTTGATTTATCAAAATTATAGGAATATCTGGATAGATAAATATGAACAAATCGTAAGTCTCTCTGATAGCAATCCTGAAACGTAAAGAGAAACGGATGACGAGCACCCGGTGGCTTGTGGTTCTTCATCAACCGAGACTCCTTATGCCCTAAGCACTCTTCAGATGGGGAGAAGAGGCGATATGCTTGTGTCCGGTATATTGGGGACCATAGCCTATATATAGTGTGATGACTCATTAGAGTTCCCATTATTCCCAAATGAGTCATCCCGACATCCACTCATATTAAGCCCATATCACGTAATTAAATAATTACCTAAATAGAAATCTAATTAGCCTTTTTACTTAATTTGATCACTAATCAATTAAGGTCCTTAATCGATAAATAGTTAATATAATTAATAAATATATTTGTTCACCTAATAATATTGGAATATAATAAAATATTCCAACACTCCTAAATTGACAAATAAAAAATACATTTAAAAATCAAAATAATTGAGTAAAAATGGCTTTAGAATAGAGCCTCTAATCACATTATTATCAAGATGTTCAAGCATTTCAAGCGATGACTCTAGAATAAGGTGTTCGATCACAATTTGATTAGTAAATTGACTATAAGAATAGAACGAGCATTTTGTCTTTAAGAAACAGTAGTGTAATATGTTGCGAAAAGTGTGATCTGTCGCTTTGCATTATATGGATTATTAGCTAAAATATTTAAGTGCAACTTTCAAATGACTAGTTGTACGATTGCAAATGTGTTTGTTTCATATACCTCCAACTATAGAAAAGGAATTTCGTTTTGAATAATAACTAACGTGAAATGACGATTGTGAATGATTGTTAACGTTCCTGAAGATTCATCGGCAATATCATTTACAATCATTGATAATCTTTAATATAGTTCCCATAAGATGGTTCTAATGAACATACATGAAAAATAGAAAAGAATAGAGAAAAGTAAATAAAGAAAAGAAAAATACATGTTCTACTACATAACATGTTATATTAGAAAATGTCATGAACAGATCATTAAAAGGAAAGAAAAAAAAAAGCCATGAACACATGAAAAAGCTATATTTGTATATCATCATATCCGTTGAGAGTTTATAGAACATGATATAAATTAATAAAGTAGTTTTCATATCTTGAATTTGAATTGTGACATCTTTCATTTGAATTGTGGAATTTGAAGTGTGTTCTGGGAGATGGTGATGGCAATGACGATGGCTCGTTAATTAACTCTTTCATCAATGAAACATTTTTATCATCGTAGATAAAAGGGTGTTTTAAAAGCATCTCCACGGTCCATCTTTTCAACGGATCCTTCACGAATATTTTTTGAAGAAAATATTTTCCTTCTTGCGACAATTCATCTGGAATCAACGGTAATTCTTCTCCTACCCCAATTCTAATCAACAAGGACCACATATTCGACCCACTAAAATTCCATGCAGGTTTTCCCGTAAACATCTCTACTACCGTGCAACCAAGAGCCCATATATCCGCCGGCGATTCATAAACACTATCGTTCACCGCTTCCGGCGATATAAACATCGAAGTTCCCCTGCATTCCAATCTTCCTTCATTCTTTAAACCTTTCTCCTTTGCAAGACCAAAATCCGAAATCTTAACATTGCCATCCTCAAATACAAGAATGTTTTGTAGCTTCACGTCACAGTGAACAAAACCGTTTTCATGAACATGTTTAAGTCCTTCAAGGATAGACCTCGTGTAACGAAGAACGAGGATTTCCAGTAACTTACCACCATAATTCTTGAGTTGATCAAAGAGAGTAGCACCGGTGGCATATTCTAAAAAGATATTATAGCAATCTTCACCGTTTTCAAAAGTCTTATCGTTACCAAAGCAATGGATTATATGTGGAGAAGATCTTAAACGGTCGAGTATCTGTTTCTCATTTTGGAGAAAATGAGAATAGTGAGTATCAGAGGATTTGACGGCGGTGATAGATGGAAAGTTATCGAGATTGTTTGTGTGTGTAGCTAAGTTGACGGTGGCAAAACTTCTGCTACCTAACTAGTAACAACCGACCACGAAGCCAATTCATGTTTGTTTGTTTGTGTTACTTTGAGTTTGAGGTTTGATAAGTTTTTATGTTTTGTTGGAGAAAGATATAAATACCTAGCTAGGTTTATTTACCGTCAAGAAAGCCTGTTATTTAATTGCTATCAAAATCATATTCTTATATTGATTCTTAATCTCAGCCGTAGGTTTAAAGATCTATCTAGTAAGTCAGCTTAAAATATTTAATTTTTATTTAAAAGATAGATCTAATTAATCGAAGATTAGTAACTAACAGATAGATAGTACTAGTAATTAGTTGTACAATTTGATGATTGGAATATCTGATTCGGATGATTGGATGTTTTTGTTGACTTCACTTTGAAATATATCCTTCTCGTTCAAAGTTTCAAAATTGTCACTACACTATGAGTCAAAATTGACCTTAACCGCAAAGAAAGCAACAGAGACTAAAGGGTGTCCGAGAACTTGACCCGGTGGAAGAGACTAAAGGGTGTTCGAGAACTTGACCCTTTGGAAGGAGAGATCGAATTCAAGTTGACATGTATATCACTCATCGTATCGGTTTAAATTTTTGGCAACATTGTTTAATTTTTATTTGTAACTCGTCTCACACTCCCTCCATAATGGCCAAATAAGAATTGGAATGGTAATGCAGCACATTATGAGAACAATCCCAAATACGGATTATTAGTGTTTGTAACTCCTATCAATTGTTGGGGTACAATTAAAAATTTTCAAAAACTTTTTTGTTTCAATGGCCCAAAAATTAAATATGCAAACAAGCTCATTTCTTAGATTGGGCAAATATATATTTTTTGGACAATTTCTTTTCCAGCCCCTTGCGTTTCTTTTATACCCCCCAAAAATTCGATTTTGCCCTTAATAAAAATTTCGGTTCGCAGAAACCGAAATTTTTTTAGTTTAAATTTCAGAAAATTTCGGTTTCTAAAAACCAAAGTTGTATTTGAAGGCAAAAAAAATTTCGGTTTATAGAAACCAAAGTTTTTCGTAAGGGCAAAATAGGAAACTCGGGGGGTAAAAACGAAAAGTGGGGTTTTGGAAAAGAAAACTTCTATTTTTTGACGGATAGATTGGGCCAATCTTAAATGCTAATAAACCCAATGTCCCCAATGTAGATGTAGTAGATCTAGCATACTTCCAACCAGAAAATCACATGTTACTGAAACAGAGATATTGTTTCTTGAAAAAACCAAACAAGCATGCGTACGTTTTATTGAGATGGGTTTAAAATTCCATAAAGAGTAACCAACAATTTTACTCCTAAAATGTGAGTTGAGTTATTGTTTTGATTATTGAATGTATCAAAATCAAAATTATAAATATATTTTAGAGATTAAATTGACAAACAAAAACACATTTAAAAATTAAAATAATCGAGTAAAAATTGCTCTAGAATAGGTCTCTAATCACATTATTATCAAGATGTTCAAGCATTTCAAGCAATGATTCTTAGAATAAAGTGTTCGATCACAATTTGATTAGTAAATTGACTATAAGAGTACATACAACGAGCATTCTGCCTCTAAAAAGCAATAAATTTAAAGTGTGATATGTCACTTCGCATTTTATGAATTATTAGCTAAAGATTTCAAGTGGAACTTTTAAACGACTAATTATACAATTGCAAATGTGTTCGTTTCGAACGACTGTGAATGATTGTTAATGTTTCCGAAGGTTTGTCGACAATATTATTTACTTACAATCATTGATAATCTTTAATATAGTTCCCATAAGATGGTTCTAACTTCTAATGAACATACATGAAATATAGAAAAGAATAGAGAAGAGTAAATAAAGAAAAGAAAAATTCATATTCTACTATATAAAATGCTATATTAGAAAAAGGCATGAACACATGAAAAAGCTATATTGTATATCCTCCTCCCCATTGAGAGTTTATAGAACATGATATAAATTAATCAAGTAGTTTTCATATCTTGAATTTGAATTGTGACATCTCTCATTTGAGGGTTAGATTCTATAGAAATTGTATATATGAATAATGGATATTGATACTACTATTGTCTCCTTTTAATTTTATTTGAATGCATTATGCACTAACTAAATATGAACACATCTTTTGATAAACATTTAAATCGTAAGAGTCTGAATTTAAATTCAATCTCCGTTAATAAATACTACTTTTTAATATCGCCAATTATTGTTTTTTTCTATATATGGAAGAAATAACACTTATTATATTCCTTAAAAAAAATACACTTATTATCTCATAGAAAAGATATATAATTGGTTAATCAAACCAACACAAACATAGGTTGTCAAAACATGAAATGAGTTTGCACAACAACACTTAAGAGCCATAAACAAAAACCAAAATAAAAATTCGTAGCAATCTACATTTTCAATTTCATTCAAGAAAAAGATAAATGAAAAGTCTAACCATAAAGGAGATTTTTTCTTTTGGCATAAAAAAGTTGTCAAATACTTAAAACACTAGAAGCAAATAATTTGTACAACCAAAATACCCAGATCCTAAATTCCTATGGGATCTAAGAGAAATTACAAGAGAACAAAACAAGAATCCAAATTTGACAGAAAGAACAACCCAATCATAAAATTAAAAAAAAAAAAAAAAAAAAAAAAAAAAGAGAAAATGAACTTCCTTTTTCCCCCACCTTGTCAACAAGACAAGAAAAACAAAAACAAAAGAGAAAAAATAAATTTGGTTCATTCCTCTAAAAATTCAACACTTCCTTCAACCATATCTTATATGCCAATTTCCATATCTTAGTAACTTGAACTCCCTTCATTCACCAGCTCCTGTATTAAATATTAAATTAAATAAAAATAAAAAACCAAAATAATTAATTTTTTATCAAAAAAATTTATAAAAAATAAAATAAATAAAATTATACCTGAGAAGTGAAATTAAATGGAGGTCCTTCATTATTAGGCCTTCTAAGATCAGAAGATTCAGTCTTGTCAACTTTTTTAGAGCCAATGTGAGATTTTCTAAGACCCAAAAGACCCTTCCACCTACCCTTAGGAGGCCTTAAAGAAAAGCTATCACATTCATCATCATTATGAAGAAGTTCTTGTTTAAGAGTAGTAGTAGTAGTAACTCTTTTATTGTTACAATTATCTTTGTAAGGTAACAATCTTCCCTTAGAGAAAAGTTCATCAGCACTCATCATTGAGTAATTAGTGACAGAAAATTCAAAATCTGAAGACACTTGTGGTGTGTCTGATTTTGAAGATCTTTCTTGTTTGATAACTTGTTGAAGATCTACAAAATCATTAGAGAATGAGATTCTTGGACTCATTGGAGCACAATGATGATTATTAGCATTTTTTTGTTTGGAAGAGTTGTACATCATGTCTAAACTTGCCATGAGAATTTAGAACAAAGAGATTGAATTAAAAAGAAAAACAAAATGGATGTGTGAGAGAAGTTGAAATAATAATAAATTATAGTTGGGACCCCGGACCCCTTCTTTCACACTGTTACGTGTTTGTATTTATATATCACACAAGGAATGGATCTTCCTTTCATTTACTCAACTCAACTTACCTCTTTTTTTTTTTTGTAAAAATAAGAATAAACTATACAATATCAATCGTTAGTTGGTTCAGTAGTGATTGAAGTTGAGCTTAGTAGGGAGGATCACGGTTCGATCCTCCGTAACTGCAATCGAAAGGAGACAGAAACCACTTAATGTCAGAACTGACCCCGAACCAAATTCAATTAATGGTAAAAAAAAAACCTATACTATACGTAAATTATCCAATGTGTATAAGTACAAGTAAAATATTCGTGCACAATATATACACATGTTTTTCACCATTGGACTATATATTAGTATATATACCTATGTTGCTTAGGTGCGGGTACGGTACCGGTATCCGGTACTGGTATGGGGTACGTCATTCTTAGAAAAACTAGGATACGGGTACGTCTGTATATATATTTTTTAATATAATTATATAAATAAAATAATGGAACTATATTGTTAAAACAAATAATTAAACATAAAAAATACTACACAAGTAATTCAAAAGCAATTAGTTAAAAAGATTTAAATTGTTTCTCTCTTCATCATCATTAAAAAGAGCGGCGTCTAGTTCAAATTCTTCGTGAGAAAAACTTACAACATCAAGAATATCATCTACATCAAATAGATTTCATTTATCTTTACCAATATCGTATATTTTTGTTGTTCATTCATTATAAGTATTAATATCTTTTATTATCAAGAGCAAATGAAGATTTGGTACTTTTATATTATAAACAAATAAGAAACACAAATTATCCTATAAATAAAAAAAGGGAAAAAAATTGCATTTTTTTGAATTCGTGTACCACAGAAGTACCACGCGCGTACCACAGGAGTACCACACGTGTACTCGTTACAAAAAAAAAGATACATCGTCGGTGCGTACCCAAGGAGTACCGTACGCATACCGGTACCCGGTACTAGTACTCTTTCAAAAACGGAGTACCCGTGCATCACAGATATATACTATACATTGAATGAACTAGGGTAGGGAGAAATGATTTTTCCAACTTTAAATTTTTTTAGTATTAGTCTTTTGGTTCTAAAGAAGGAAGGGATCCCGATAATGCAGAGTTTGGTCTTTTTAATTTTTAAGAGAAGGGACCCTAATAATTTAAAGTTTAACTTCACACATACTCCCTCCGACCTTAATTATAAGCAAATTTCATTTGTTAGATACATTGAATAACTAATGTATCTAATACATTTTTTAGACTAAATACATTAGTATATCTAAAAAGTGGAGTTTGCTTATAATTAAGGCCGGAAGGAGTATATTATTTTGAATTGAAAACAAATTTAGATATAATTTTTATGGTGTTTATATCACCTACAAAAATAATTAATACCCCTTTCATTTTTATTTATGTTTTTGGTCAAGTAGCCTAGTGGCTAGAAAATTCATCTTAAAAGTGAATAAGTGGAGTATTCGGGTTCGAACCCGACTCCTACAAATTTAGTGCTATCTGCTATATCCCTACCAATTGAGCTAAGTTAGTGGAGACTACTCCTTTCATTTTTTATTATTAGATTTCAACTACAAAATTAATAACAATTGTAACAATAAACTTGTAAAAAAGGTACTTTTCGTAATCGCTCTTATAATTAATAATATTATGATATAAGGAGTTAAGGTTTACAAGGAAGCTTAGTTGAAAACTCTTTTATTCTCTTTGATATTATTATACCCTTAATTCAGATAAACAATAATTTAATAAAAATATTATTATTTTATATATCTCATATTAAAAGAAAAAAAATGAAAGTTGATTATATAATTGAAATTGGATTTTCTGCTATCAATATTTAGTTAGCAATTTCGTAATTGTTTGATTGAGATCAAATAGTACTTTAAATTTTAAAGTAGATATAGATTCTATTAAATGCAAAATATTGAATTTAAAATCTAAATTGTTTAGTATAATCCAACAATCATAAATATTCTGAATGTGTGAATGCATCAAAATTTGACCGCAATCAATCACCATGTTTTAGAGATGGAGTGAATATAAGACCGAGTTGTACCCTTGAGCATATTTAGAGTGTGCGAGCTTACAACGAATAAACTACTCAATCTACTTCTTTAGATATTTATAACACAAAGAACACATAATAATTTAAGATGTGGTTTAAGTGAAGGTTTACTAAAACATAACCTAAAATATATATGCCAATTGTGAACGGCCCTAAATATACTTTTGCATAATTATACTTCTTGTCATCTTATTTTATTCGTTATTATTCTAATAAAGAAGAACAAGATAAATTTGGCTTGTGAATTCAAAATAATTTGATAGTTTTTCTTCTTCTTTTGTTGTAAGTTATTTAGCACAAAGTTGTAAAACAAACACTTTAGCAAACCATTTTATTTGCTTTTATTGAGATAATTGATGAATGTGATCATGTTATGTAAAACCATCTTAATGTAAAAAAAAAATATTAAACAGTGTCTCCGAAACACTATATAAAAAAAAAATCTAAAAAGATTCTAAAATGTGAAAGATGTTCATTCGGATGAGACAGATTGAGTATTACTCCCTCCGATCTCATATATAAGAAATATTTGACTTTTTAGATTCATTGTAAAATGAATGTATCTAGACAATATTATAGTCTAGATTTATCTATTTTACAATGAATCTAAAAAGTAAAAATTTTCTTATATATGAGACCGGAGGAATTATTTAGATGGCATGCGGTGAAATGATGTTTTGTCAAGATATGTTAATTTGGCATTAATTGACGGTCAATGATCTTCAACATATATGACTGTCTCTCCAGTTATGTTGCTGCTCTGCTCATCTTTGGACACAACTCAATTCATAAAGGAAAATGCCAATTAATTCTCTATAATTATTTTCTTACTTTTTTTTTTTTTAACCCATCCCATCCTTTTTTCTAGAGTCCGTTTGATTCGATGGAAAGAAAGTGGAAGAAAAGAAAAGTACAAATTCCAATGAATGAATTTGAATTAAAGTTTGTCTAAATTCATTCATTGGAATCCGTAATTTTCTTTCTATCCATTTTCTTTTCATCGAACCAAACAGACATCTATTGTAGTAGTAACTGACAAATTCAAATGCAAATGTAAAGCTCTCCTTTTTAGGTCATTCCCTTGTTTTTCATTATTATTATTATTATTGTAAAACAAAGTTTTGGGAAGATTCGAAGAACTTGCACTTCTAACCTATGTAGTAGAGCTCACATTCTCAACATCCAATTCCAAACATTATACTGTAGTATGTAACAATAAATCAATGCATTTTATTTTATTTTTAACAACTTGGACAGTATTATCCAACTTCAATATGGTTCTGTTGGCAAGAAGCTGTAGTTTGTCGGTCACTAATAAATGACCAAGAGTATATCAAAATCTTCATGACTAAAAATTTAAGGAGAATGTTAACTTGTGTCCTTGAGGCACATGATAAGAAGATAAATATAGAAATTATGTTTTGGAATTTTGTGTGTTTTTACTTTTCATGCATTAAATTTCTTAGCTTATTAAATGCAAAATTTTCATATATAAATACCTTATCATGTGCCTTTAGGGCACAAGTTAACATGACCTAAAATTTAAATATATTGTTCATAAATTTTATTTCAAATGATAAATGTTGATATTATTAAATCAAAAGTTTTTATTTGAGTTTCAAATAAATAATTTATAGTTATGTGTAAGTTTCAATAATTTTTACTATTTTTATCTGTGGACCAAATTAACTAAAAAGGAGAGAAAAATTTAGGGCGCGTTTAGTTTTAGAGGAGAAAATAGAAAAGAAAAATTGTAAAAATCAATATATTTTTTTTTAAAGCAGTAAAAAACAATATATAAATCATTTGTTATAATTAATTTCCGCAATTTTTTTTCTTTTGTTTTCTTTTCTTTTCTTCCGACCAAAACCATTATTTTTATTTTTTTTTGGTTTTTCACCACCAGATGAATCTGATTCGGTGGTCAGTTCTGGCATCAAGTGGTTCCAGCCCTCTTCCGATCGCAGTTGCGGGGGATCGAACCGTGGTCCTCCCTATCAAATTCAGCGCCAATCACCACTGAACCAACTAACTTCAAAACCATTAATTTTACTGCAAAACAAAGTAAAGAAAGAGATGATAGTAGTATGATTTGTGGCACAGAAAGCAACAGCATTAATGATATTTTGAAGTAAAAAGTTTGAAGAGTAAAAAAAAGTGGCAGAGTAACAGTTAACAGAGAGGAGCGGCATGCATGGAGAGCACAGGTATGGTAATTGACTGACCTTTCATCCTTTGACTCAAACAATGAGCTGGCGACACTGATGGATCAAAGTTAAGTCACCACGTGACATTACACTACAGGATTAATTGTCTTTCTTTTTTAGTCAATTCATTTATCTAGCGACTAAAATTTTACTCCCTCCGATCTTTAATATAAAAAGAAGTTGATTTTTTAGATACATTGAAAAGTTAATGTATTTACTCTATAATATAATTTAGATACATTAATTTTTTTTAATGTATTTAAAAAGTGATTTTCTTCTTATATTAAGGATCGGAGGGAGTATTTTAAAGTGAATAGATTGAATGTTTGAATTCAAACTTTGATCGATATATAATATGATATTTTTGTCAATTGAGTGAAATTCATAGAGACAGATTAATTGTCATTCTTTTACATTAGTCACATTAAAATTTGATTAGTATCTACTTGCTCAGACCTTAAACAAAAAGTTGAGTTAACCAAAGTTAATATATCTTAGATAAGATATATTAATTTTATTGATTTAATTTTATCTTTTTTTTTTTGATATATAGGAGGGCCTAAGCCTGAAAAGGAACTACAATGAAATTAGTCTGGGTATACTGATCCTGGCTTTATCCTCAAGAAAAATATGTCTAATTTCTCTCCAATGTGATCTTAACTATTCATTTGCTCATTTTCTCTCTCTTCTTAAGTATTATTTTATTTTTTGAAATTTAACAACCATTGGATTAAGAAAAAGAGAGAAAATATTGGAGAGAAAATTGGAGAGGATCCAAATCCGTGAAAATGGTATCACAAAATCAAAGTTTGGATGTAAAGTGTTGTGTACTTAAAGGAATCACATGGCATGACACAATACCTTTGGTTTTTTTAATTTGTACACATTGTATTATTATTCAATTTAAGGTACCAAATTAGCTCAATTGGTAAAATTTCTAAATTGTTAGGTCGAACATCGTAACACAGGTTCAAATCTAGAATCTCACATGTGAGTTTAATTTCAATGAATAATCATTTCATCTAAGACAAAAAATTTAAATTAGTCGTAAATTTTTTATATCAAATTTGCACTAAATAACTAATTAACGAATATTAGTACTCCCACTATTTTATCTTAAATAAATAAAATTTTAGTCATTAGACTATATAAAAACACAAATGCAGTCTCCAAAATTCAACAAAAAAATAATCATTTCCATGCAAGTTTTATTACTCTAAACTTAGATATAAACAAAAATTAAAATGTATAATATCGTTTATACAGTATTCTAGTATTTTCTAAAGTGCCTCAGAAATATAGGTCATACTAGCTAGTAGTCTATAGGATCAATGTTTTGAAGTAGAATTACTAGGTCCTCACTCAGAACCAGGAATTAGGAAAGCCTGTAGTAACATGCAAGAAAGGACACAAAGGGTACTAGAACAAACACAGTCCATTTGGTTTGATTGAAAAAAAGTGGAAGGAAAGAAAATTACGCATTCCACTGTCTTTTCATCGAACTAAACGGGGTGTGTTTGGTAGGAGAAAAAATGAGAAGAGAGAAATAGAAATACGGAAAACGATGCATGTATGTAGACAAATATTAGTCTAAATACATGCATCGATTTCCGTATTTCTATTTCTCTTTTCTCATTTTCTCTCCTACCAAACAAAGGCTTACTACTAATTTATTTATTTTTATTTTTTTCTACATTTTTTTGCAGCTAGCAAAGGACATAGTTGTCACTCACGTGATTCAACAATTTTCAAGTAGTTAGCCTAATGGGGTAATGACACGTGGCTGATTCTCAGTGATGAAATCCTTTGTTAACATGGACCAGTCAAACACAATTGATCAGCAAATTCTTGGAGAGTAAAAAATTGTTGGATTTGGCATGATCTCCGTTATGGTCTCACATTTTGTTAGCAACTGCTTATATCTTATTGGCTATCATAATATTTAAACCTAAGTTAATTTGATTATTTGTTCTTGTTTATTTAATGTGTATGTTCATTTCCCAATGTTGGATCCTATGAAACTCAGATAGTTAAAAAATGATAACGTATCGTGTCCGATACGTACTTGATATCGATACTCTTTCGATACGTCTCGATATTCGTATCGGTAAAGTATCGGTTAAATCATTATTTTTAAATAAAAAAATAATATCCGATACTCTTCCGATATGTCTTGATGCTCGTATTGGAAAAGTATAGGTTAAATAATTATTTTTAAATAAAAAAGTAATATCCAATAAATGTCTGATCATACGTCCCAATATCCGATGTTTGTTTATATCTTTAGCACTTCTTGTGGTTTTCCTTTGTCAATATAATTTTTTACTTTTCAAAATAAAAATTATGGTGTCCTACTATATATTGTGTATTTATATATTTAATTTTAAATTTAATTTTTAAATAACGTATCGCGGCAGTATCGGATTGAAAATTTTAAAAAAATTTACGTATCGACGTATCAGTATCGTATCGGTATCGTGTCCCGTATCGAGGCTTCATAGGTTGGATCAGAAGAAAAACAAGAAGCTTTAGTTGATTGGGTAATGCTAAACAGTGCACCTGGTGCACTAGTTAAGCATACCCCAAAAGGAAATAAAAAGACAAAATTAATGCTAGAGAGATAAATTTTTGCATCTTTAACACATTAAATATACAAGTTTCAAGAAAAAGTTTCTATATTAATATGATTAATCAATGCACCAGTTGCATTGTTTAGCATTTTCCTAGTTGATTAGCAGTATCTCATGTGTTTATCCTTTCTTTGGCTGCCAAGCTAAATTGAGAGAATGAGAACAAAAATACCCAATAAAAACTATTCTAAAGCATTGATTCATAAATCATAACTCAATCAACAATATTAATATCGTAAAATTGAATATTTTTATTTAAGTTTGAAATTGTAATCTTGCATTGTAATTTTGGGTGAGTTTCAATCTTATAGGATAATTTTTGTCATTTTAATTATAGATAAACAAAGTAAAAATTTACGCCATAACAAATTAATGTTCGAATTTTTATTGAAGAAATATTCATTTTTTTTTCTTTAGAAGAGGCAAAAATGATATATATATATATAGCTAAAGACGAATAGTCCCCTCAGTATAAGGTGTACCGGGGGGACTGCCACAGTTTACAAAAGTCCACACGAGTAATATATAAATAAACAATTAGTCAATGCTCAAACATAATAAAAAGCTCGACCACCAACAATGATAATATGTAGCTAAAGAAACCTCATTCACCCTCAACCACCGGTAGGCACACAACTTGACTTTGTCCAGGAGCTGAGGCATGGTAATAAAATTATTACATCTAAATAAATTTATTGCCAATAAGATAAAGGAGAAAAATTAATTTTTTTAAAAAATAAATTAGAACTTTACATATAGCATCCGAATATATGCAATTTATCTAATGGGTATTTACACTTCATCCTAAATTTACTTTGTGACACATCTATTACTCAATGAATTTAAAAAAAAAACTTTTATAATTAAGCCGAAGAGAGTAAATGATTCAAGCACCTTAACAAAGTAGTCAAAAGTTTAATGTCAAACTCTTAATTATACATAAGAAAATTGTTCTAAATAGATGTAGATACTTATAATACTAGTATATGATTAAAAATAAATATTATACGGATATGAATAATTGAATTTCTAAGACTTTGGGGTAAGTTTTAGTCAAAAAAAAAAAAAAAGACTTTGGGGTAAGTTAAAACAAATGTCTGCAGAGTAACGGTACTTGTAAGATTTTTTTTGGGAAAAAGAAAACGTGTAATTATTTTTGTAGACAGAGATGGGCCTACGTTTTAAAGAAACACATTCCAAAAGTCCTAATGCTGTGAAGGGGCTTTTTTTCAGCCAGTACTTGCTCTGTGATATAAGTTAAAATAGGGCAAGTCATGCTTAGCTTACTCAATCTATTCATTTTAAATATTTGTTTTTTTTTTTCTGACAAAATTTAAATATTTGTTATATATTGTTAATAATTACTTAATATTATGGTGACATTTTGGTGCCACACTTACAAATTCAAATATGTCTTCTGATCCTCTCTTTATGAGGTATGGAGCAGTGAGCACCCTATTGTTTTTTGCAATAATATATAGGTAAATATAGTAAAATCAATGATCTTAATACCAAATTAAATTCTATACTCTTGGACCTTGGTGGTAAGAATTTAATCTTATAACTTTAAAATATAAAATTTTAGAGTTTAATTCACTAATACCAAAGAGAATGGAGTTAATTGTGTTTGTTTGATTTCAATGATATAAGAGATTCTAATACTTTAAACAAGTGATTAAGATTTTAAATTATAACAATTTATTATATGGAAAATGTTTGATTGAGAATAAGAACTCACATTGTATCCTACAAATTTTTTATTAGACCTTAGTCTCTCTATTTTGTTTTTGACAAAGCTCGGATTAGTCTTATATACTTTTTAATTAATGCATGTTTATAATCACAATGAATTTTAGATAAAAGCTACAAAATATAATTTTTCTCAAACTCACGATAGCTAACCGTGATTCTGTCAAATTAATTATAATTTCATATATGCACACCGGATCTACTCTAAGGCCTAGTGTGGCCATGGTCACACCAAAATTTTTAAATTTGTTTGTATACTAATATATATGTACAAAGTTATTAGTCTTTAGAAAATTATCATGCATTCAATTTTGGTTCATATCGTTGAGATAATGTGTATTTTTGAATGATTTTTCCACAAATATGTTTAGAAAAAGTTCATTATGAAAAAATAAATTCAAAAAATTTGATTTCCGGGTCATTATTTTTATTACTTTTATCTTGAACCGTTGCCTTTTAAAAAACTCATTTAAATCAATATCATGTCAAAAATGATACATAAAAGAGAAGTATAATTATTTAGTGTTGTAAATTTGCACATGGATAAGTTCAATGCTAGATATGATGAAGAGAATACTAAATTTTTACTATTCCTTACGTCTTTAATCTTTGGCTCTTTTAGTTTTTTACTTTTGTCCCAAAACTTTGGTTTTTAAAAAATCAAATTACAATTAATGATGTTTTACCGGTTGTTTTTTTTACAAAAACCAAAATCAAAGTACAATTAATGATGTTTTACCAGTTCTTTCCTTACAAAAGTAAGAGTAAAACTAACTTAATATTAATTTTTTTTTTGCTTAAATATTTATTTTTTTTTTGACTATAAACATTTATTATTTCTTAATCTATGTATTTAGGAACTTACTCTACTTAAATTGCCGGACACTAAATTCTCACCTCCTCATAGTACTACTATTAGAGCATCATTATCGGAGTTATTTGTCCATTCCTACACTTTTCCCTAGCACCAACCGTCAGAGTTCATTGGATATTTAGCTTTCAATTGAGTTCCTACTTGCAAGCACATATCTAGAAGCAGCAACGCTACTACACTCTACTTGGCCCATGTTTTTTCTTTTTTATTTCAAATTGTATTGCAACGGATATATGAAGGCCACTTTTAATTTTACAATTACTTTCAACTTATTGCATTAAATTGTATTGTAACGGTTAAATTTTTTTTCAAAATAAATTGTCACGACCCTGCCTTATGGCCATGACCGGCGCACAGACTAACACTAACTCTTTATATTCAGCCTGGCAAGCCTAATACATTATAACCTATACACATTTTCAAAATATAGAGCCATTAAAATTCATAAGTGTTTCAAATTGAAAAGAAATTAATTATCAAAACTATTTAAAACTATATTCTCATTTTTTAAACTCATAGGCAACTTAAAAGCATTGTCAAATCAAATTGTTTTTCTTTTTCGCACATAAACCACATTATCTCTTCGTTGTGGCGAACGGATACCACATTCTCTCTTCGTTGTGGCGAACGGATATCTACCACATTATCTCTTCGTTGTGGCGAACGGATACCACATTCTCTCTTCGTTATGGCAAACGGATATCTACCACATTCTCTCTTCGTTGTGGCGAACGGATACCACATTCTCTCTTCGTTGTGGCGAACGGATATCTACCACATTCTCTCTTCGTTGTGGCGAACGGATACCACATTATCTCTTCGTTGTGGTGAACGGATACCGCATTATCTCTTCGTTGCGGCAAACGGTATCTACCACATTCTCTCTTCGTTGTGGTGAACGGATATCTACTGTAAGACCCATAATTCTACTGTATCGTACGCAAGTTATAAGCGTAAGTAGTGGCTAAGAGTTTTTAGGGTTTCTGTAAGTTAATTTCATAAGTATCGTTGTAATAACAGCGTCGTTGCTGAGATGGAGTCTGCTTTTTCTTATGCATAAATAAAACCCAGGCTTTTGGCCCGTAGTCTTTATTTATCAATCTGAACATTCCTGTGCTTTTAGAATTTTGAGTTTCGACTTTCTCCGTTTATTGGAAAAACGAGTAGAAAATGGTATACGCTGTTGAAAATTTTTACGGTCTCTGTCTTCCGTCGAAATTTAACCACAGACTTTATATATCTGTACGAGTTAGAATCTGGAGTCAGAATATTTTTGGGAGTTTAGGACCAAAATTTCAGTCGGCAAATAAAGTTTAGCGATAATTTTTGGAAATGTTTCACGACGAACAATCACCTCGTAAGTTTTCCATTTTTCGCAAGTTAGGCCGTCGACGGAGTACGACTCGTCTGCGAGCGCAAGAGAAATATCTTAGATATTTTCAAAAGGTAATGATTACTTTTTTTGATCCAATGGCTAGGGTTCAAAAAGGACACTTTGCACTATTAAATCAAAGGGTTGTGGTTGAGCAAGAGCTTCCTATCTAAGATGGTTTTGATGTACTAGATCAAAAGTCAAAAATTGAATTATATACTCCCTTCCTCCCTCATTCTCGGCCGACCTCACTCTCTCACTCTCATCACTTCAAAAAATTTCTCTTCCTCTCAAGAACTTGCTTGGATTGTGCTAGGATCATCAAGCTCTTTGATCATCTTCTTCTTCTTGAGGTAACTAGACCTCTCCTTCCTTATCTTGCTCATAAAACTCATAAGTTCTTAGAATTTTATTTTTGTGTTCTTGAGCAAATTCATGAGAATTTTAGTTATTGCTTCATGAGAGGTAGTGATTGGTAGTAACATAGCTTGTTCAAGCCTAGCCTTAAGATTCTCATGGTTGATTTAAAAGTTTTCACAAATTTTTGGTTAAGAAAATTTTTGGTTAGGGTTTTTAGACCCCTCTGGGACTTTGAGAGCAAGTTTCGTTTCGATAGGGTAATCGAGGAGTATTTTACTGATTGTACGCTGCTTAACTTTTAGGTAGCGCGTGTAATAGTTTAGACGAGAAAGAGATTAAGGAAAGCTTGCTGAGGTAAGGGCACCTTTATTTTTCCGTCATATATGTGTATGATATATGTGTATGCTTGGTTCTAGATTGTGTGAATGCTTGGCATGATTATATTATGTATTCTCGTGATGAGAAGGTGTTTTGTATCGCATGTGTGGTTTACATATGTTTGAGAATATATGTATGAATATGTGATTGGCGTGCATATGATTTTGAAAATATATCTACATATTATGATTGGTTTACATACGCTTGAGAGGTATGTATTTGTTGCATTAGCATATATGGGGAATCGTATGCTCATGCATTCATTGTAAGTGGTTATCGGGAACGGACCACGGGGTGTGATTATCGGGAATGGATCCACCTTAATCCTTCGGGATTTATTGAGTCCAATATGTGGTTATCGGGAATGGACCACGGAGTGTGATTATCGGGAATGGATCCACTCTAATCCTTCGGGATTGTATTGATATTAGTAGGGGTTGGACCTACGACTCTCTGCGGAGAGGTAAAATTCCGGAATTCATGCAAGTGAAAAAGACCCGGGTAGGGTGATCACAATCATTTAGAGTCTGCATTGATAGGCTGGTGTGCATTTCAATACTGTGTGCAAGTACATGAACTGCTAAGTGTTTATTCGCTTTTATATATACATGCTATTTGCTGTTGTGTTATGTGTGGTGACCCTTGCAATGTTTATTTCGCGGGCTCCTCCCACCCAGACGATGGATCACCATTTGTTACCGATGCTCGTGAGGGAGACGGTGACGAAGTGGGACTTTCTTGATCGCCTGCTGTTGCCTGCCTGGAGCCTCGACCCAGCTTCCGGTACGGCTAGTTACCATGGGCGCGTTAGGATCACTACATATCGTGGTACCCTACAGATTCACCAGTGTCTGATATGGCAGACTCCACCTTTCTCCATACCTCTACCGGTACTGCTCAGTGTACTTTGGACGGTTCCTGTGGGACCCCAGCCAGGGGCGCAGGACACACCAGAGGGTGGTGGATCGGTCGTGGGAGAGACCTCCACGGATGGACCAGATACTTCTTCTTCTTTGGGCAGTTGGGGTGATGGGGCTTTACCCGACTTCTTAGGGGAGCCGGAAGATGATTTTCAGGAGGCAGCGGCTGCTGCAGGGGATGGGCCCATTGGAGGACCCGGAGTACCTCACTCGGTATCTCCCACCCCTACCGTGAGCTTGGTACTGATATCGAGTGATACGGACGACTCCTGATGTCGATGTGCATGATAGGACTAGGACTGTTGACTATAGAGTAGTATTCTTTTGGACAGGCCGCGTTGGTCGGTGACTGGTAGCATGATTAGTAGTAGGTTCTAACGTTTCTGGATGACTGTACTTTATACTCTATACTCTTACACTTTGGTTGAGCCTCTTTTGGTATTGGCTGTAGTATTTCCCTAGTCACGACTACCTTGTATATTTGTCGCGAACTAGATGTTATGTTTTGGATATGTAACTAATCAGGTACACACTTTGCTTATGAGAAGCACTATTGATGCATATAGTACTATTTCAGTCACCTTGTTAGTCGTACTATTATATGCTTTAGTTCTGTTGTATGAATAACGCCGGCTCTTGTAAAATATTTTCCGCGCACTCTGTCTCGTGTTTTAAAAAAAAAAAAAAAAAAGTGCCTACTTTTGGGCCTTTGAAAAACGGGGTGTTACATCTACCACATTCTCTCTTCGTTGTGGCGAACGGATACCACATTATCTCTTTGTTGCGGCGAACGGTATACTTCGTATTCCAAATAAAACTTCAAAATAAAACTTTAAAACAATTTCCATAACTAAAAAAAATTCATGCACCTTAAATTTTGAATGAAATTGACTTCTCCCATAAAATTAAAATGATAAAACTTGTCACAAGGTAAATAATCTGCTCACAACAATAATTGTATTTCCTCTCAAATATTTCACAATTTTAATTCAATAGTAGAAAACTAACAACATAAGTAGTATTTACACACAAAATCAATTATAAACCAACATGATAGTCACATAGACTATAATATCTTATCAAACACAAAGGTCACTTAATCAAATATAACTTATTTTCCACTCACAAGACTTCACCATTTCTTACATGCATCAAAACTACAGTTTAATATTTCTTTCATCTAAAATGAAATGACCCATATCAAAGAAACTTCATGAGAAGGTCACTAAATCCCTAAAATCAACAATCAAACAAACAATTTAAATAAATAAAGAGGTTTTAGAGGCTGTCAAAGTCACCTTAACATTTTCTAGAGTAGAAATTTTGAAACTCTTTGCCTTGAACTTTTCCTCTTCTTGATCGATGAAACCCTATCTTCTTCTCTTCCATTAAAAGCTTCTTCTATTGTTATTCCACTCTTGGGTACTCTAAAAGCAAGCTCACAAGTTGATTCCCATAAAATTTGGATGAAAAATGAAGATTATAGAGGATGAAGGGGAGGGACGGTTTTGACATAAATTGGGGGGAGAATGAATTTTTGAGCTTGGTTCTTGGTTAGCCCACTCTAAGAAACTCATTGATAGCTTGATTATAGTGATTCCATGATTATTTTGGTGAAGAATTGAGGGGTTAAAGTGGTGGTGATGTGAACCGAAATTTCTAAAGGGGAGGAGAGAAATTTTGATTTTTCTTTTGCTATCTTCTTAAAGTCTCACTTGGATGCTTCTAGAAGAAGCTTTTGTGTTTATTTATTTATTTACTTATTTATTTATTTATATCCTTTTCTAAAATTTGTACAATAATTCTTATACACTTATCTCACTAAATATATCTCACTCTTGAGCTTCTAATTAATTGCTTCCATGCCATTAATGCATTACAACTCAATTTAAGTTACTTAATTGGTAATATGTTAACCCTTCTAGAAATTTCTAATTTGACCTTACTAAATTTATGGATTTACTAATCTATCCTTGGTTAAATTCCTAATCTACTATAAAGTTATACTAATAAATGAGTACTTCTCATTTACTAAATTTTGGGGTATTACATTCTACCCCCCTTAAGAAATTTCGTCCTCGAAATTTTACAACCTGCTTGATCAAGTCACTTTTCCGCTGCGCCACTCTAATATCAAATATATACAACTTTTAAATTAATAACTTAAGTGTGAGCCTTATTTAAATCAGTAAGTTAACTCCCACCAACATGCAAACTTACTTAACTTAATCATAACTGTGCATAAGCTTTATGCTACTTGCATATTTAAGTGATTTCACATAATACCAATTTAGAAACATTTGCATAGAGTAAATTCCAGAAACAAACGAAATATAATAAGCACAAGAAACATATGGACATGGTTCCTAAGTAATGATTGAACATAATATTTCATTCACATTCATTTTAACTCTTAAAAGAAATTTTCTTCACATTCTTTTTTCAATGAATCCCAATAACCATAATTCTTGGTCTAATTTTATGAAAAATGTTGGTAATCCTTCTTGTATCCCAAATCAACAAAACAACTCATACTTTGGAAATGCACCTATTATACAAAATACACACCATAACCCAAATTTTCAAAATTCTCCTTTTATCCCAACTCCACAAAATAACCCACACTTTGGAAATTACCCATATCATCCAATTTATCCATATCAATATCCACAAATTTCATCTCAATCAACTAACCCCACTATGTCTCACGAGGTTCAAGTAACTAATAATGGTGTGCAATCAAATGATCAAGAGGGCGAAACACCACAATTTTGCACTCAAGGTGGCTTGGAAACAATTAACTTGGGGGAAGAAATTGTATCCGCGCCGGTTGCGAAAACACCTAAACAAAGATTTCAACCAAAAGAGGATGAAATTATCATTCAATCATGGCTCAACGTTTCAAAGGATCCAATCGTTGGAGTTGATAAAAAAGGAGATAGTTTTTGGAAGAGGGTTGGTGACGCTTATAACAAGCATCATGACAAAAATTACAAAGAAAGGAAACCGATGGAAATAAAAGCTCGATGGCACAAAATAAATCCCGCGGTTCAAAAGTTTGTTGGTTGTTACAAACAAGCTGTAGCTACACAAAAAAGCGGGAGCTCCGAAAGCAACATCATTTTAGCTGCAAAAGAGACTTTTTATCAAGATGAGCATAAAAAGTTCACACTTGAAGATCCGTGGAGATTATTGAAAGATGAACCTAAATGGCTTGCAGGTATATCAGAACCTTCCGCAAAAAGAACAAAGAATTCAGCTTCAGGAGCATATTCACCATCTTCTAACCCGCCGACACCAACGAGCAACGGATATAATCCACCATCACCTATTTCGCTACGTCGTCCAATGGGTCAAAAGGCGGCCAAAAGGAAGGAGAAAGAAAAGCTTGTCGAAAAGTCTATCCCTTTGGAAAAAATTGATGATTTGCAAGATGACATAAAACAAAAAGTTCACATAATGTCTGAGTTTTCACGTAATTGGACACGTATTGAGGAAGAAAAACTTGAGATGGAGAAAGAAAGGTTGAAGATCGATGATTTGCAAATACTCTCAAAGGATACATCAAATATGAATCAAAGACAACTACAAGCGCATGAAATATTGTGCGATATGATTTCAAAAAACATATGGACTTTAATTGATATGATTATGTAATCTATATTTTTCATGTATTTTGTGCTAGTAATTTATTTTAATTTTTATGAATTTTTTTTAATGTATTTTCTTAATAGTTATTTGTATCATGTATTATCTTATTTAATATATTTTTATATGTTTTTAATTTTACTTTGATCTATTTTAAATATTTCATGTATTTTTTTTAATGTATTTTTATATATCTTATTTTAAAATATAAATGTGTAAAAATGTGTGGGACCCATTTGAGAGTTTTTAGTGAGTTATATGGATATTTGAGAAATGTGGTAGAGTTGTTTAAATAATTGGAAAGTGTGAAATAATATAAAGAAAGAAATGAGACCCACTTAATGCACCCATATGAGTTCATGGGATAATGATGCTCTTAATATAAGGATTCTACAAAAAAAAGAAAAGAAGTACTTGTTTTAAAAGTTGAAGTATAATTTATTATTAAAAAAATGGTCATACTAATGGTGCACTAGTTAATCATACTAAAAAAAGAAATAAAAAGATAAAGTTAATGCTAAAAAGATAACTTTTTACATTAAATGCAAAAGTTCCAAGAAAATATTTCTATATTAATATGCTTAATTAGCGCACCCGGTACACTGTTTAGCATTTTCCTAAAAAAAATAGCAGAAGTATAGTTTTATTTTAGAAACAATGATATTAAATGTGTGGATAAATGAGTTGATCATACTCCCTCCCTTTACACATTTATAATTTATTATTAAAAAAGTGGTCATACTAAACAGTGCACCCTATGCACTAGTTAATAATACTAAAAAAAGAAATAAAAAGATAAAGTTAATGCTAAAAAAATAACTTTTTACATTAAATGCACAAGTTCCAATAAAATATTTCTATATTAATATGCTTAACTAGCGCACCCGGTGCACTGTTTAGCATTTTCCTAAAAAAATAGCAGAAATATAGTTTTATTTTAGAAACAATGATATTAAATGTGTGGATAAATGAGTTGATCATACTCCCTCCCTTTACATGTTTGTGATTTTTAAAGTAATGATTATGTGAATTGATTTACTAAAATAAAATAGATTTATTAATTACTAAAATGATGTGTTATTGTGTTTATCTCGTTTATCACAGTTTTTGTGACTCCGGTCAACGATTACATTCACTATTGTGCAGACATAACCAGAATAGGGAAAACAAAGACCGGTGTCTCAAAATTGATAAAAACAGGACAAAGTTAGAAATAGGGAAATGATGCTTCAAAGATGAGTCAAGCACAGAAACTAACAAGGCATTTTTGGTTGGAGTAAAGAAAAAAGTTAGTCAAACACAGAAACTAACAAAGCTTTTCTGGTTGGAGTAAAGAAAAAAAGTGGGTTTATTGAAAAAAGAGAATAAATAAGTAAATGATATTGATGGGCTTCCATAAAATGTGTAAAGATTTTAATTAACCATATTTTTATTATCTCCGTCAATGTGTCGGTATAATGATATTAGCGCGTGTTTTAATTGGGTGAGTTTGAGAATCATTCATATTAAATTTTAGAACAATTATATAAGTGAGCCGAACATTCATATTTTTACTCAAAATCTTAAACATTAAATTATGAGTCATCTCACTTATAAAGTACTCAATATTATTCACTGTTTTATCTTATGTGAAACTTAACTCACTTCGTACTTACCCCTAAATGAGACACTCCCCACAAGAATTTCTACTTAAGAATACAAATACAAATTGACATTCTAATTTCGATGCTAGCTTTTAGGACTGTTCATGGTTCAGTTCGGTCAAAGAATCGAACCGAATCGAACTGAACCATAACTATAGTTTGATAAAACCGAATCGAACTTTTAAGATTTACAGTCAAACCGAATCGAACCGAACTGTTAAGGACACAAAATTGGTAGTTATGGTTCGGTTAACTGAACCGAACTGTTAATTAAGCACAATACTAAGTGTAGAATCAAAGCTTTAGAACCGAACTGAAAAAAAAAATCAAACATATGAATCACGATTTTGGGATTTGGGATTTTGGGATTTTGCGATGTATGATACAAATTCAATGACCTCTATGCCTTCAGGATGGTTCGATTTGGAATTTTGGTGCCATTTTGAATTTGGGATTTAGGGTTCATGTGGACTTATAGAGAAATTCAGAAAAATCGTGTTTGGGATTTTGTGTTGTTTTTTCGAGTTTTTAGTTTTGAGTAGTATGGTTCGGTTTATAACAGTTCGATGTAGTTATTAGTGGTTCAGTTCGCAATTTGAGAACTATAGTTGAATAATTAGTTCGGTTCGAGAACTTATTTAACAGTTCAGTTATTTTTGGTTTGGTTCGGTTCAGCGGTTCGGTTCGGTTAGCAGTTTATTTTGAACAGTCCTACTAGCTTTAGTAAAACAATAAACATGCCATGCATAAGATGCATTGTTAATGAATTGAATTTTGAGTAAGCACAGCACACGGATTGTACATAGATAGAATAAAACGGCACAACATGCGATCGATATTATGCTTTCAAATTCCAAAACTCACACGGGCAGCTGTAATATTAACTATGCTAGCTGGGATTCACTTTGCTTCAAATTCATAACACCTACCAATTTCTTTTATATATTACTAGTGTCTAGTACTTACTATAGGGTCTAGTACTACTATTTTTTTTTTTTAACTATTTGTCACGTACATAAAGTAATATTATTAGTATTATTCAACTTTATTATACTGTTTCTACATTAATTATGCATGGTCCTTCAATATATAACGTTGCTTTGTGAAATTTCGTATCATTCAAGAGGGGACCATGTATCATTGTTGTAAGGCCAAAGGCAAATGTGCATCTCAGGATCTCAAGGTCACACGAACGTTTTAAATCAATAATTAATTGTAGAAATATTGTGATTAATTAATTAAGTCTCTTGGTACAAATCAAATAGAAGAGGTAATTTATATATAAAAATTGGCTCAAGCTCCTAAGTATGTTCTATTTATTATCATCTCATGAGAATGTATATGTAATAGTAAAATATATAATTATGTATAGAGGATGCTTCCATCTGAGGAATAAACTAGAGATAGTGTACGTTATATTAACAAGTCAAATTCAATTCTGTGCAGATTTATTGGCTTTTCCAAATAAAATATGATAAATTTGAAGATGGTTCCAAACTTTCAATTATGCAAATAGATGGTTTATTGCTTGATACACAAGGTGAAGTTGTCTCCATACCCTTTTAGTGTCCTTAAATGACAATAATCTTAACATGCAAGATTAATTTTTTTTCAATTTAATTAAAATATTTAGTGTCATTTCTTATTGTCAATTGATGCTTTAAGGGCCACATGAAATTAAGTATGTTAAACAAATGGAATAAAGCTTTGAGGGAAATTTATTAGAGATAGCATGATTTTAAATTGGGGTCAGCAATTTCAATTGTGGCCGCAACATAAACAAATTTGAGATCTCTGTATTGGCATTGCAAATGAAATTTTGAGTTCATTGACCTATTTTTTGGCATTTTGCCGCAATAAAAAGGTTCACAACGTAACCGCAATTTAAATGCTTTTTGATTTTGTGCATTAGGTGTTTACTTCTATTGAAATTATGGAAAATTATCAGCTTACGCACTTGTGAAAACAAATTAATCCACTATATGTCTCACTCCAATTCGGTTCGCACAATAATTCAACTGATATTAGTCAGGTCCACTAAATAGCTACAAAAGAGAATATGTTTTGGCACTTCATGAGTTTTCTTGTGCGCCCCCTGAAATTATTAAAATACAGTTTCCTCTATTCAAGTAGCAAACTGAAAATATCATGTTGGAGATGTATTTTTTCCTCGAATTTCTCAGTTTATAACGTTCGCTACTTAAGTCGTGAAATAGTAAAATAAAATATTAAAAGGACGCGCAAAAAGGAGGCGCCAAGAGAAGCTCTCGCTATAAAAACAACACAAAAAAATGAGAACTAGCATTTGAATTGAGCCATGAAGCTCAGCACAAAGAAAAACAAGAAAATAAAAGAGGGTGCAAGTAGCCACATGGCCCAACCCAGTTAAGGACAAGCCCAAAAAATGTTATAAGTTGTGGAGAATTTTAGCCCATTGATTAGAACTTTAAACTATCAACCTTACCACTTGACACAAACTAATCTACTATGAAAATTCCCCCACCCCGATGACTCTCTTTTCCGCCGCAAATTTTCATTTTTGCCCTGGAACAGAAATCTTGGAACACGTTTTCTGAAAAAAAATTAGTTTAAATATTATTTTTAACGGATTTTTATTTTTCAAAAAACACTTTCGAAGTTTTTATTCAAAGGTAAAAATAAAAATTTTGAGGATAAAAAAGATTCATGGGAGGAAAAGAGAACCATTCATCTACTACTATGCCAAACTTCAATTGAGCTTGTGCAATAATCCAACCGAATTTTACCCAATAATATCAGTTTTTCATGGTTGTTTAATCATGCTATATCTCATTCCAAAGTCTATCATCTTATTTCACTTTTCTTATAATCATGACAAATATTTTTAATCGGATTTCCGTACAGTCATGCAGTCAGTGATCCGTGCTAATTCAATTTTAGTGTTTTTAAAATTAAAATTTTCTTCTTTTAAAACTGTCGATTCTTAGTAGCAATTTTCTATTTAGGAGATCAATTGCAACAAAATAGAATGAGAATCAAATACAAAAATAACATTCAATTTATTAGTTTCAAAACATGACACCATCAAAGAATGATAATCACCATGCATTTAACCAAACTTTCTATATTATAGTAGCACTCAAAAAAGGATAAACAAAATAAAATACTAGATATTTAAGAAAGACAGAATAAACTTCAGAAGCACTAAACAACATTATTCTTCTCCTCTATATACCAATAAACATGATCACTTAGGCTAATAATTTCTTGCCATTAATCATCATCCTTGTAAACTCATTCAAGTCTATAAGACCATCACCATCTCCATCAACACCTTTAACCATTTTCTTACAAGCACTAAGGCTACAACTCTCACCTAGCCTTTTAAAAATTTGAGACAATTCTTCAGCACTAATTTTCCCATCACCATTTATATCAAATACTTGAAAAGCACTCTTAATATCTTCTTCTTTTATCTTATTACCTTCTCCATTAAACATTTCCATAAACTCTTTAAAGTCTATGAATCCATCTTTGTCAGAATCCATTGCTTTGAATGCCTTCACTGCATCAGCATCACCAATACCTTTATCCAAAGCCTTTGCAGCTGCTTTGTACTCTTCAAGACTAATCTTGCCATCTTTGTTGGTGTCAAATTTCTCAAACACCCATTTCATTTCATCTTTTTTAGGTTGGAAACTCATCTCGGCACTCAATGTTTGTGTTTGTCTTGAGTTGAAGCTGTTCTTTTGGGCTATATTTTTTCGCGGAGAGTTTGGCTTGCCCGAAAAGCTACCACTAAACTTTAGGAAACTAAATTTCGACATAATCTTTTGATACAAAAAAGGTATACAAAGATATAAATTTGGCTTTAGTATGATTATGGTTTATGAGTGCAACTACATTATGACTTGTTTATATAGAGTGCAACTACATTATGACTTGTTTATATAGAGATATCATAAGTTTACCACTATTGAAAGGCTCTAGATATGATTTGTGGAGAAAAAGTAGTAGAATCTGAATAAAGATTTATTCTTATGCCAAGAGTTTTTAAACTTAAGTTGTGCATATGCTTTATTCTAGATTCTTAGTGTTGTGGTTGTAACTAGCTATACTTGTTAAAGTTATTTGCTCATTGATAGACACTGATTTGGTAAGTTAGAATAATTTTTGTATGGTTCAAGTTGAATTCGAAATGCATATCTATTGAATGATTCGTTTTGAACTTTTGATAAAACCGTGTATTCAGCACCATGCCCTACTTGTTGAGTTTAAGTGCTTAAAAACTCTTGGCACGAGAACAAATCTTTATTCAGATTCGACTACTTTTCATCTATAATTGTAGGAACCAAGGTTTTAAAAAAGGTCCGCGACCGTGAAAACGGCCGCGACAAAACAGTTTTGGCAAGCGCCGATAACGTTACCGTTATCACAATATTTTTTATTAAAGAACAAATTGTGATTAATTCACACCGCGACGACCGCAATTAGCGTCGTAAAACATGTACCGACCGAAATCGCGAAAACCTTTACGTAACCGAGACGCGACCGCGACCGTTTTTTAAAACCTTGGTAGGAACATTCTGATATTTATATAAACAGACCATAAATTTACACTTAATTGGACTGCAAAATCAAACCCATAATATGTTATTATGAACAACTTTAACACTAGACCATAAATGTCAACTTGGTATTGCTTATCTTTTGGTTGACCAACATTAGATAGAGCTGTCAAAACATATATATACTTGGTGGTTTTCTTCAACAGTCATGGCTTTGTAACTTGTATTACAAACCTCTTGTCAAAAGAGACTAACAAACTAAACAAACAAATTTCTTCATTCATTATGTTTGCTTCTTTACATGACTCATATATTTGGGTCATAACATCTATGGTTTAGTTTATGGTTTGTGATGAAGTTTCTAATTAATTACTAGTTAACATTTTTTATGATCGGATATGATTATCAACAATTGTTTATGACAGTGGATAAAATGGAAGGAAAATAAAAGAAAGAAGTACAATAAAAGATTGATTAAACCAAGCATTGGATTGCATAACATAATAGAATACTAATGCTCTCATAGTCCTAAGATATTAGCAACATCATCGGTACATCAGAAACCAAGCATACGGCTGGAAACAGAAACTATATATAAATATTAATAAGCTGTTTAAACAACCAACAAAAATTTCAAAACAAAGCAAATCATTAAAAAAAAAAAGTAGATTCAGATATGTTTAAAGTAAATCATTGATATGACATGATGTGGAGAAAAGAAGATTTGCTCTCCTCATGAAACGCCATATCCGACAGACCGTTAACAATCATGTCATAAACCTCATCGAAACTTGGCTTAATTGCTCTGTTCAGCATCATTGTTTGGTTAACCTCAGTAAAGAAATCCATAAGAGGTCGACCGTGTTGCCGTAGCTGTAAATTGGACGAACTGGACCCTCTAGGACTCCTTTTCAAAGGAAAGGATGTTAAGAAAACATCGGCCAAGTATTCAAAACTCTGGATTGAGTTGGCCGGAAGTCTGTAAAACCACCTCAGAACTTCCGGATGCAGTGTTGTAGGAAACAATCTGTACTTGATTGCATCTGAGGGTCTCATCAGATGCATGTGAGTGTTATATTTTAACAAATGATTCTATGCATCGTCCAATTTCTCAAACACAAGCAGCTCAGGTAGTTGCACCGATCCAGGGTTGAAATGCACACTCATAATTTCTTCAGAGAATGGATGGTGATTGTAGTTTTCCTCTGCCAAGCGAGAGATTAAGGAGAGAAAGTGACAAGAGAGAGCAAATATAAGAGTATGGTGAAATTCAAGTCCATCCGGTAGTATTCAAATAGAACATGTTTGAACAATATATATTGTTTCTTTCGAATTTGTCGGTTTCGGGTTGACGGGTTGCGGGTGGCTATGTGTGGTTTTATGCGGGTACTTAAACAATCAACAAAAATTTCAAAACAAAGCAAATCATTAAAAAAAAAAGTAGATTCAGATATGTTTAAAGTAAATCATTGATATGACATGATGTGGAGAAAAGAAGATTTGCTCTCCTCATGAAACGCCATATCCGACAGACCGTTAACAATCATGTCATAAACCTCATCGAAGCTTGGCTTAATTGCTCTGTTCAGCATCATTGTTTGGTTAACCTCAGTAAAGAAATCCATAAGAGGTCGACCGTGTTGCCGTAGCTGTAAATTGGACGAACTGGATCCTCTAGGACTCCTTTTCAAAGGAAAGGATGTTAAGAAAACATCGGCCAAGTCTTCAAAACTTTGGATTGAGTTGGCCGAAAGTCTGTAAAACCACCTCAGAACTTCCGGATGCAGTGTTGTGGGAAACAATCTGTACTTGATTGCGTCTCATAAGATGTATGTGAGTGTTATATTTTAACAAATGATTCTATGCAGCGTCCAATTTCTCAAACACAAGCAGCTCAGGTAGCTGCACCGATCCAGGGTTGAAATGCACACTCATAATTTCTTCAGAGAATGGATGGTGATTGTAGTTTTCCTCTGCCATGCGAGAGATTAAGGAGAGAAAGTGACAAGAGAGAGCAAATATAAGAGTACGGTGAAATTCAAGTCCATCCGGTAGTATTCAAGTAGAACATGTTTGAACAAGATAAATTTTTTCTTTCGAATTTGTCGGTTTCGGGTTGACGGGTTGCGGGTGGCTGTGGGTGGTTTTATGCGGGTACTTAAACAACCAACAAAAATTTCAAAACAAAGCAAATCATTAAAAAAAAAAAAGTAGATTCAGATATGTTTAAAGTAAAAAGTTACAAAAACATCAACAAGATGAGTTTTAGAAGAAGAAAAAGAAGATGATGAAAGAAAAGAACAAGGGAAAGTCATTTCTTTCCATAAGGTGCCATTTTTGTGTGGTCTTTCTTGGTTATCATTTGGTTTTTACTACTGCAAAATTTAGAGACAATACAAAATTAAAAATTAGAAACTAAGAGGAAAAATGAGAGAGAAACAAAAAACTTAGTAGAAGAAGAGATATTGTGGTTGATGGTTGTGATGAGTTTCAAAGAAAAAAGAAATGGTGTCATACTCAAAGTACTCCATGAGTATTGTCCTAGTATTCAAGGCAAGGATACATACTTTTTATCACACTAAAAAAATTATATGATTATCAACAATTGTTTATGACAGTGGATAAAATGGAAGGAAAATAAAAGAAAGGAGTACAATAAAAGATTGATTAAACCAAGCATTGGATTGCATAACATAATAGAATACTACTACTCTCATAGTCCTAAGATATTAACAGCATCATCGGTACATCAGAAACCAAGCATACGGCTGGAAACAGAAACTATATATAAATATTAATAAGCTATTTAAATAATAAAGTACCAACCCCTCAAAAGCTAAACATCAGTTCATCAGAAATTAAAACACAAAATAGAAAAGGTAAAGATACTCCTAAATCCTAAGACAATTTCTCTTACTCAGTTGTTGAAAATTAAAAGAAACACCTAAATAGCATCAGGACACATATTGTAACACTTTTTGGCCATCTCGAAATCAGCTTTGACAAGTCTGACCATTCCATCACGCAAATCTTAATCTTCTTTTCACCACACCTTGCATGAATTCCACCATACTCTTATATTTGCTCTCTCTTGTCTCTTTCTATCCTTAATCTCTCGCATGGCAGAGGAAAACTACAATCACCATCCATTCTCTGAAGAAATTATGAGTGTGCATTTCAACCCTAGATCGGTGCAGCTACCTAAGCTGCTTGTGTTTAAGAAATTGGACGATGCAGAGAATCATCTATCTATCTATCTATCTATCTATCTATATACTATATGTAAAGCAAACAATTTTTTGCTTATGTGTCAACCTAAGAAAGCTCCTCCCATTTTCTCTTTTTTCTAAGCAATAGTTAGTGCTTATGTGTCATTATGTTAAACTTAATAAAAGCTTGATAAGTGATATGTGACCATCTATATATCCAAATAATATGAGGGGTTTTACAACAAATTAACAATGAATGTGATAATTAAAAAATTAAAAACAAACAATAATCTATCTATCTATCTATATACTATATGTAAAGCAAACAATTTTTTGCTTATGTGTCAACCTAAGAAAGCTCCTCCCATTTTCTCTTTTTTCTAAGCAATAGTTAGTGCTTATGTGTCATTATGTTAAACTTAATAAAAGCTTGATAAGTGATATGTGACCATCTATATATCCAAATAATATGAGGGGTTTTACAACAAATTAACAATGAATGTGATAATTAAAAAATTAAAAACAAACAATAATTGGATAGAATATAGGGAGGTGTCTTTTTGTTATTTTATTTTATATATGTTTCATTTAAATCATTTAAATATTGAATAAATGTGATAACTCTAAGAATATTGAAGCAAAATACAACCAGAATTCCAATTTATATATGTTATATAATTCAAGAGTCTTTAACTTTAGTCTCATATAGGTTATTGTCTATGAAATTCATTATATATATATTGTTTACTACAAAATGAATCACATAAAGTCTTTGTTAGTTTTGCTTTATGTGTGTGAAAATTGGCAATATATTCGTCAGTGTTTACTTTCTCCTTGCTTTTATAGGAAAAACAAAAAGGTATGTAATTATAATACATAGATTTTGAGTTTTTCTTTCCATTTCTCATATTTATTATATAAGGGATGTCCTCTTCAACAAAAATTATGATATTTACTAACTTTGCTATTGATATTTCTTAAGTAGTATACGAGATTGTATATACTGGATTGTAGTATACAATCTTCTTTCTCCAATCTTGATATTTCTCAACATCCCTTAAGTAGTTTGCTCTTGACATTTCTTTCCATTTTTCATATTTACTAACTTTGTATATTACTTTCCAATTCATTGTGTTTGCAGATCACATATATATCTTTCTATTTCAATCATCGTTCGAAAAACTATGGAAGGTGATAGAAGAAATAATGTATTATTTCTCTTTTGTTTTTTTTTTAATTTATGTTTATTTTAAAGAAATGATATTTGTATAATAATTATTAATTAATAGTAACTTTGAGACAACTCTTTTCCATACGATCTCATTGTACCTTTAGCCTCTCTCTAATATTTTTGTCCAAAAATAATAGGGAAAGAAGAAGATTGTCCCAACAATTATCACAAATTAATTGTACAAAAGATGGTTTAAATTTTTCCCTTCATTTTGTTTGCAGATCACATATTGTATCTTTCTATTTCAATCATCGTTCGAGAAACTATGGAAGGTGATAGAAGAAACAATGTATTATTTCTCCTTTATTTTTTATTTATTTATGTTTATTTTAAAGAAATGATATTTGTACGATAATTAAGAGTAACTTTGGAACAACTCTTTTTCATACTCTCATTGTATTTTTACTCTCTCTAATATTTTTGTCCAAAAAGAATAGAGAAATAAGAAGATTGTCCTAACAATTATCACAAATTAATTGTACAAATATCATCACTTATGTAATATTTTCACATTGTTATGATAGTATGATTACGTTGTTTTCTTTTGAATGTATTCGCCAGACATCTATTGTCAACATTTCATATTACTTATAAGAGCTTTGGTGTACTATACTTTAAGGTGCTTTTGAGAAAGCGTGTGGTACTAACGAAAAATTCATATTAATAATAACATGTTTATGGTTTCTAATTTGCAGGGAGATAATTTTTTGTAACTTAAAGTTTAATTATATTAATAATAGTGATTATTATATCGAATAAGAGAGAGTGAGAAGAAGAAGAAGAGTACCAAATTTAAATCGAAAGAAAAATTACATCTTAAAAAAGTGTGGCTAACCTCACATAATTTATGATTCTATATGTGGCTACATATGATTGAATAATATGTCATGATAGTAGTGCCTCATCTCATATAAAATTAAATTATATAGTAGTGCTTCATTAATAATTGGTAACTATGGACCTAAATATGTTATAGGTGCTAATTTCACTATATTTTTCTGAAATAAAAAACAAAAAAACTCCTCTATTGTAAATTATTTTTAAAAACAAGAATGCTACAATATTGAAAGGTTAGAATCAAGCAATGATATGTGTTTTTTTAATCAAAATTAATAGGTGATAAGAAAGAGAAAATGTGAATAATCATGTATAAAATAAAAAGATGTGTGCTCCTTCATCTTTATACTATCATTCATGAAAATGAAAGTGGTAAAACAAATTTTAACTAATAAGTTGATCGGTTACATAGTACAAAAATAGTAATTATATAGAAAATAAAAAGACGTGTGCTCCTTCATCTTACTATTATTATTATTATTATTATTATTATTATTATTATTATTATTATTATTTTTTTACAAGGGATAAGTACCTTAAAGAGACGTGTGCTCCTTAAAGAGAATACATCAAGAATGAAAAGATTAATTACAACGGATCAAGTACCTTAATAATATTTTATGATATATGTTTTATTTTGAGAATTGTCTTTTGTGTATAAATTTATTTAATTTGCGTGTATTTCCAAGTAATAAGATTTTTTTTTTGTTTAGAAGGGAAGACAATGTTTGACACATATTTTAATTCTTTTAATTTTATGCCTAAATTGGGTGTTGTTAAATAAAAAATTACAATAGTGTGTTTTATATTAAGGTTGCATTTTAATAATCAATTGTATAAAAGTTGTTAAATTTTTAATTATTGAAGTCAACTTTAAATAATTGTTTAAGTACAATGTGTCATTGTACAAATTATTTGTATAAATTCCTAAATATTTAATAATTTTTAATGTTGATCAAATTTGATAAAATCAAATGATAAATGCACTGTGCAAAAAAAAATGATATTTATGTGTCATCTTCCTTATGATCTATAGATTTACAACCGAATTAAGCAAGTTTACAAAACATCAACCTCTTTCTTTAAAATTTTATGCTAATAATTTGTTTTAAAAAATTAACTTACTTATATAAGTGCATTCTAAAAATAAAGAAGTTGAAGTATAATTAAGATAAAGAGAATTGATTTATGTACACACATGGATTACATATTTTCTATGTTAATAGTAACTTTTATCTGTCTCTCTATATTATGAGAATGAATTCTTTCCATTGGAAAAAAATTGAGAAAATAATGTGTGCATTTAAACTATTGGATCAAAAGCATGTGATAATATTTTAATTAGAAAAAAAAAATCGTCAATGGTTAAAATTTAACAATTGAGAAAACTTGAAAGAAAACAATTAAGATCATTTCTCCTATATAGAGATTCACTTGACAAAATAAAAATTTAAAAATATATTAAACGTCACTTTTTATAGAACACAATCTTTCTTAAAACATTTTAATCAAGTCCGTAAACACTTTGTATTATTCTTTCAAAATCTAGCTTTAATATAAAATTTGACAAAGTTGATTCTAAAGCTCTTTGAATGTCTTTTTTTATAAAAATTGTAAAATCTTAAAATAGATTTTTCTTATATTTAAATAGTCTACTAATATAATTTTTACATATATATAATAATACTAACATGAAACATATTGAAGAAGTTCAAAATATTTTTATTCAAATATTTTAAATTGAATTTAAATGACTATATTCAACACACCTATCAAAATTTTATTTTCAATAGAGTATTTTTTAAGCTTTTTTTTTAAAAAAATATAATCAAACACGTGCAATCATGATTAAATTTTTCTTTGGTTCTATTTATTCTCTTAAATAACATAATTTCGTTGACTCAAATTGGATAATATTTATTTATTATCTGCTATTTTTTTCATTCTAAAAATCAAAACAATATTGAAGTCTAACATGCAAAAATTTAAAGAGATGCAAGTCAAACTAAAAAAAGTTAACAAAAGAATTTTTTGTTATAGTTCACTATTTATTGCATTTATATCTACAGATCAACGACCCGTTATTTATATTAAAAACATTTTTTATCTGGCTCTCTATATTATACATTCACTTGACGAGATAAAAAATTTTAAAAGTTAATTTTTAAAAACTCAAATAATAGTTCAACACATCTATCAAATTTGTTATTCTTGATAATAATCATTTTCTAAATCTATTGTAATTCTATAGATTTCATATGCAATTCAAGTAGCTTTTAAGTTTTAAAAAAATATGACTAAACACAACTTTAAACTATATTTCAAAATTTAAAAATCAAAAAATAATTATTTATTAATGCGCATATTAAATTTTTAATAAATTGAATATCATGTTATTTTCTTGAATATGTAAATTATGAAATAAAAAATTTAATCAAGCCCGTGCAACGCACGGGTTTAATACCTAGTTTGTTAAAATATAACACTCACATGCATCTGATGAGACCCACATATGCAATCAAGTATAGATTGTTTCCCACAACACTGCATCCGGAAGTTCTGAGGTGGTTTTACAGACTTCCGGCCAACTCAATCCGGAGTTTTGAAGACTTGGCCTATGTTTTCTTAACATCCTTTCCTTTGAAAAGGAGTTCTAGAGGGTCGAGTTCGTCCAATTTACAGCTACGGCAACACAGTCAACCTCTTATGGATTTCTTTACTGAGGCTAACCAAACAATGATGCTTAACAGAGCAATTAAGCCAAGCTTCGATGAGGTTTATGACATGATTGTTAACGGTCTGTCGGATATGGCGTTTCATGAGGAGAGCAAATCACTGATATGACATGATGTGGAGAAAAGAAGATTTGTTCTCCTCATGAAACGCCATATCCGACAGACCGTTAACAATCATGTCATAAACCTCATCGAAGCTTGGCTTAATTGCTCTGTTCAGCATCATTGTTTGGTTAACCTCGGTAAAGAAATCCATAAGAGGTCGACCGTGTTACCGTAGCTGTAAATGTGACGAACTGGACCCTCTAGGACTCCTTTTCAAAGGAAAGGATGTTAAGAAAACATCGGCCAAGTCTTCAAAACTCTGGATTGAGTTGGCCGGAAGTCTGTATAACCACCTCAGAACATCCGAATGCAGTGTTGTGGGAAACAATCTGTACTTGATTGCATCTGAGGGTTTCATCAGATGCATGTGAGTGTTATATTTTAACAAATGATTCTCTGCATCGTCCAATTTCTCAAACACAAGTAGCTCAGGTAGCTGCACCGATCCAGGGTTGAAATGCACACTCATAATTTCTTCAGAGAATGGATGGTGATTGTAGTTTTCCTCTGCCATGCGAGAGATTAAGGAGAGAGAGACAAGAGAGAGCAAATATAAGAGTATGATGAAATTCAAGTCCATCCGGTAGTATTCAAGTAGATCATGTTTGTAAAAGATATATTGTTTCTTTTGGATTTGTCGGTTTCGGGTTGACGGGTTGCGGGTGGCTGTGGGTGGTTTTATGCGGGTACTTAAACAACCAACAAAAATTTCAAAAAAAGTAAATCATTAAAAAAAAAAGATATATGTTTAAGTAAAAAGTTACAAAAACATCAACAAGATGAGTTTTAGAAGAAGAAAAAGAAGATGATGAAAGAAAAGAACAAGGGAAAGTCATTTCTTTTCAGAAGGTGCCATTTTTGTGTGATCTTTCTTTGTTATCATTTGGTTTTTACTACTGCAAAGTTTAGAGACAATACAAAATTAAAAATTAGAAACTAAGAGGAAAAATGAGAGAGAAACAAAAAATTTAGTAGAAGAAGAGATATTGTGGTTGATGGTTGTGATGAGTTTCAAAGAAAAAAAGAAATGATGTCATACTCAAAGTACTTGGTGAGTTTTGTCCTAGTATTCAAGGCAAGGATACATACCTTTTATCACACTAAAAAAATTATAAAAACTCACACTTTCTTCCTGCACATAACAAGCACACTTCTTTTATGGTCATCGTCATTATTATATCCCAACCAAATCAAACTTCTTTCATGGTCATCGTCATTATGATATACCAACACTACAAGAAATAAGATTTTTCGCAGCGATTTTTTTGCAGCGACATTCAAATTGTTGACAAAAATATACATATAGCAGCAACTAATTTAAGTTGTTGTTGTAAGTTAGTTTTTTTTTCAACAATTATGTTATCGCTGAAAAAAATTACTTATCCCAACAATAATTATTGTTGTCGCTAATTGTATAAGTTTTTTGCAACAAACCTTGTAAAGTCGCCGAGAAACCAATAATTATTATTTTTTTATACATATCTTTTATCATGGTTTTTGTTCCTATATTTATGCGTAGATTTGTTTTAACTTAAAATTATTATCTTTTTTGTTTTGTTTTTTTTTTCTTTCTATTTTTATATTTTTAATACTATAGATTATTTGCAACAACTTTGTAAAGTCACTGAAAAACTAAACAATTACTACTTTTTGTAGTTTATGTTTCTATTTTTTGCGTAAATTTCTTTTAACTGAATATTTTTTTCCTAATTTTATGTTTTGTATCTCCTTTTTGACAACAACATTATAAGTTGTTGGAAAATCTTATAATTATACCAACAACATAACTTGTTAATTAATATATTAAAGAATTAAATTTATTTTTAAGCAATTTTAATATACATAATTTTTTTATGCATAAAAAAAACTACCACATTTTTATTGTTTTATTCCTACTTTTATGCATAGATTCATATATAATCTTTTATTGTTTGTTTTTTTTTCTATAATTGTTTTACTAAACTTCTTCTAATCCTTATTTTATTTTTCTTCCTATTTTTATACATATATTGTTAATAGAGTAAAATTACAATGAAGGATACAAAATTTTAAAAAAATATTAAAATTGATAAGGACAAATTAGTAAATATAGTAGTTATCGATTTTAATATATTATTATTAGAAGTAGATTAATTAAATTAATTTTATTTGGATTAAAAAAATAGTGGTTTGTTTTATATTTTTCAAAATTCGACGGTAGCACTCCATACATACCCACTATCACAATCGCGATAATCATGTAGTATGATGGTTAATTGAGTAAAGATAATCCATTAATTATTTTATTTCCCATGTATTTTGGAATATTTGTTAATTAATCAATCTATTTACTAATAGCTATAAATTCATCCACTTGGATCATATATTGCAAACTTTCTATATGATATACTACTATTCATCCAACGCTCCTCTTTCTCTTTTGTTCATTGCTCAAAATTTAATCACTCGGTCTCTTCAAAATTTAACCGATCAAGTTCTCCATCATGTCATAATTATTCATCAACTTATATAATTTTCCCAGCTATGCTATTTGCAGCGAAGAAATTAACGCGAAATTTTTACGAATACGGCTTTTTAATATTTCATTCTTGGATATAGTTAATACAGCTATGCTATAGTTAATATTTGCTACTTCTTGGTAAGCTGATTTATATTTCTTTCGGTTTATTTTATTTTCTAAAAGCTTTGATTTCAATTAAAATAAATTAGACAATATTATACTTGTAGATTCGAACCTTAAAATTCATATTAAAACATGAAAAAAAAATGATCAAATTGTCGTAAGAAAAGATAAATAGATCTTTTAAGTTTTACGTTAGTTACAAATAGCTCATTTAAGTTTTACGTTTGTAACAAATATGTCCTTAAAAACATCATATCTTAAAGGACTAATTTGTTACAAATTACAAAATCAAAGGACCTATTTATTACTTAAAAAATTTAAGGACATATTTGATAGGGTTAAATATGTTTTTAGTCCCTATTTTTATGTGAGTTTCGACTTTTAGTCCTTACATTTTTTTAATTATATTTTTAGTCCCTACATTTTCGTCATTTGCATTTTTAGTCTATATCGTCAATTTTTTATGACTAGGATAACGAAATCAATCACATAGGATGACATATAGATGTCATGTCATTCGATGTAAATGTTATTATAGTCAATTTGAGTTATTCTATGTGGTCAATTCTGTTATCCTAATCATAAAAAATTGACTAAAAATATAATTAAAAAAATGTATGAACTAAAAATATAATTAAAAAAATGTAGAGACTAAAAGTCGAAACTTACATAAAAGTAGGGACTAAAAACATATTTAATACAAACGTAAAACTTAAAAGATCTATTTGATACATTTAGAATTGTGTTTTGGGCTTAACTCATCCTTACAAAATCGGCTTATAAGGTAAGTATTGCCTCTTAATTATAAATAATTACTCAGATCATCTCACAACCGATATGAGACTTCTTAACAAATACAAACATAAAACTTAAGGACCTATAAATACATTTTGCCAAAAATATATCATACCAATAACTAAGAATTGAATAACAAATATAAATTCAACTTTACTAGAGCTCATATTGAACCTCAAAACTCAAAAGCATGAAAAAAGAAAGAAAGTTGAATTAATTAAATAGAATAATGCAAGCGGTGCATGTTTCTTGCCTATGCCCTATGATTCCACCAGTTCGTGAAATATTCGTGATTGACCGATTCGCTATATTAATCATTTCTCTAATTTTCCCTTTCAAAATCACTTGTCTCACTTTGTTCAACACATAATCTCATTAAAAGTTGAGTAGAATTTCAATAAAAAAAGCTACAACGAGAAAGTATCTAATATTCAAAAGCTTTGAAGAATATCGACGCAATTCAAGAAAAGGGTGAAGACTATGAAAGAAGATGATGAACAATGGAGAACAAGGGGCAAGCAATCAAGCAATCGGTGTCTTAACAAATTTTGTGGTGTTCTTATAGGATTAAGTGATAAACATCAAAATAGTGTTTTTGTTTTTTTTTTTTTTTTCTAATTTAATGTTTTGATATTATGTGAATGGCCACTTGGTTTTGTTATGATCTAAATGACTTGTAATTTGTATTTTGGTTCTTTGTATTTGAATTTTTGTATAAATAAAATTCACTGATTAAAAAAAAAGATTGAACGAGAAACATAACTTATAAATAAAATTTAGCAATCAATTGTTGATATTGAACGTTAATTCCTAATATTTATTATTTCATGGGAGATTAAATTAATATTTGAATTATTGACAAACACTAGTAATGTCAGCGACCAAAACTTTTTGCAACGATATGCAACAACAATTTTTTCGTTGGGAAAAACACTTTTTTTGCCAGCGACAATAATTGTTGTTACAAAAAAAATAGTTATGTCAGCGACATTAATTGCTGTTGAAAAACATTAGTTATGCCAGCGACATTAATTTTTACTGCAAAATACTAGTTATGGCAGCGACATTAATTGTCCTTGCAAGACTTTTCGCAACGGCACTTATGTCAGCGACATGCAGCGACAATTTTTTCGCTGCGAAAAATACATTTCGCAGCAACTTTATATTTTTCGCAGCGATATTTATCGCTGTCAAAAATCATATTTCTTGTAATGCAACCAAATCAAACTTCTTTTATGGTCATCGTCATTATGATATACCAACCAAATCAAAATCAGCTTTTGGCTTTTGCACTTCGATTTCTACATCAATAGAAAAAACAATTTGCATACAAAATGAACGAATTAATTTTTTTTTTTTTAAAAGAATTAATTTCGTGAATTATGGTAGAGAGTGGCTTTGATGAAAAATAAATAAAAGTAAATAAAATAAATTATAATCAAGCTCGTGATAAATAAGAATCAATGTGTCTAAAAATTTGAAAATGACTTATCTATCTGTCTATATAAAAATTGTAACAAAAAAGTATTAGAACATATACAATATATTTAGTCAAAAAAAAAATATTCAAATGACAAAGAAATAAGTTAAATTTTTTCAAGATTAAACTAACATATAAACACTTACAAGATTTTAGATGGAGAAATGAAAAAAAAATTGAGAAGTGATAAAATTGTGAAAGATAGAAAAATGAAATTTAGAGAGAAATTTTAGAGTAAGAAGGAGACTGTAGAAATAAAATAAAGTGTGGATGATTATTTATTATATAGAAGATTGTGGAGAAAATTGACAAAATTAAGGCATGCATTATTGGCGGCCTTGAGCTGTCAATAACGTGTAACGGCTATGAAATTCTTGACAACTTGGAGCCTTCAACAATGTTTTGTCAGAACCTCACGATTCCCGGAGCATTTATTGGCGGCTCATAGCACTCAATAAGTGCTATTGTAACGCCCCAACTAAAAATATCTAGAATTATTTAGTCGGAACATTAAAAATTGGAATCTGAGTACATTAATTAAAAGAAATATAACTGAATAATACATTATCATTAGAATAATAATGAGTATTCGATACAGACAGCGAAAATAGAGACTACACAGGACAACAAGTTAATAAAACAAGGAAGAAGAATAAATCTTCTAAGCTGACAATCCAAGCTCGGCTCCAATCGTCAGATCCATCCTGGTCCTTGCTCCGAAATAAAATGTCTTACCTAAAAAAAATAAATGGAGTGGGGTGAGACTACTAAGTCTCAGTGGGTCCTACTACCCTCCTAATGGCGACTACGCCGGGTACCTAATCAGTCCGTAGGATATTCTATCATATCATATTCATAATCATAAACATAATTAAAGGTGTATCACAGAGAATATCTTGTTGATTTTATTCCGCTAAGACACTTTGAGGTGAGCATGTCTCGAAGGCCCGCCATATCCGCTGATCGATTCGACCACGGCATTAAGCTCACAATCATTTTCCTAATGGGTTGTTCCATTGGAAGCTCATAAGCAGCATACTAAACCGCACATGATTGACTGATACTAATCGTTAAGTTACATTCTACCATATTTATCCCAAGGCCCGGGGGAACATGCAATCTTTAATTTCTAAGTTATACCCTAATAGTCATATTGTGCTTGACCTCCTGTACTATTTTATATTTACTACATGATTGTGAAATAACTGAAATAAATTGAGGATATAAAACGAGTGTGATTTTCCAAAAAGTGAAAAAGTAAGGCTTTCTGCACATTGCTCGCTACAACGAGTGACTTAGCTCGCCATGGCGAGTGATCTTGTAATGGCCTGAACAACTCGCTAGGCGAGCAGATGCTCGCCATGGCGAGATTCCTCAGCCCAGAACTTGATGTCTCGCCATGAGTGCTCGCTATGGCGAGCTCATGCAGTAATCCCTCTGTTTTGCGATTTTCAAAGGAATTTCAAGAACAACACCTACAATCCTCATATTAAATCATCACAATCAATAATAGATATAATATAGGACAGAATAGACGAGAATTTGGGAGTTAATTCTCATCACACAATTTAATTCCCTAATTCCTAAATTATCATGCATATTTCACAAATTTGGGAATCTAACTACACTAGCCTAAGAACCCACCTATTAATAGAGCTTTAATCCTTGCTTCCTGAGCTCTCTAACAGCTACCAAAACACCTCAGCTATACCCACGAACAGAACTGGACGGATTTGGAATTTGATGAACTTGAAACTCTAGTTTTTGCTTCTAGGATTAGAAGGTGTTTTAATGTTTGAATCACTGAAATGGAGGTTTCTCTACTGTAAAATACAGTGGGTGTTCATGTTTGATTGGGAGTTGCATGCAAGGTTTTTGGTCAAAGAAAAGGTGTGAAGGAGATTGTTGTTGTTTGCTTGCATGTATGCTCTACCATTGGTTTGAGAGAGATGGTGGAACATCTTGTGGTTGCTGCTGTTGAAAGAGGGAAGAGAGCTTAAGGATTTATGATGTGGTGTTGTTAGAAAATTGTGAGAATGTGTTCATGAGGAAAAATGAGGGTTTGAAGCTTTTGTGTGTTGTTAGTGTTGTTGGCCGTGAGAGAGAGGGGGAGGAGAGAGCTTAGTGTTCTACAATTTTTCTGAAGTGGTGAGGTACCAAAATGAGAGAGCTTTGCATGCAATTGTATTAATAGGCAAGGAAATGGTGAGGTGTTAATCAATAGTGGTGGTGAGTCATTGGTGTGAGTCACAATTTTGCATGTAGCTTAAGTGAGGTGTTGGTTAGATGTGTAGTGTGGAATTGAGTGGAAATGCTAGTCACAAGTGTGAGTCATTGATCATTGATGAGGTGTTGTGTTGTGGTGAAGTGAAAAGAGTGAGTCATGAGATGAAGGGAGAAATGAGAGGGAAGAATTGATTCTTGGAATTAATTAAATCGTACTTGAAAAATAATTGTACTAATGCGTAATTTAGGTTCTATAAGAACTCATAATTTAACACTTAATACGTTTAATTTTCGAGACTAAATTGATTAATTACCTCCAATTAATCTTTGAATTATTGGTTGAGCTCCGACTAAAAATTAATTAGGTGGATAAAATTGCGGGATGTTACAATCTACCCCCCTTAAAGAAATTTCGTCCTCGAAATTAAGAAATTTACTTTAGAAGGATAAGAATAACTATTTCCCAAGACGGATTCCCATTCTGGATTGAATTAGTCGTCATGAGACTGAGTCCATTCGATCTGGATTATTGGAATTCTCTTGTTTCCGAAGGATATTAGCATCGCGTTCAACTATACGAACTGGATTCGGCTGATAATTTAAGGCTGGCCGAAGATCAATCTCTATAGACTGATAAAGATCTGAAATGAATTTCTGAAGGTGAGACACACGAGGCACGTTGTGTAACCCTTATCTGAATGGAGATAGAGTTAACCGATAAGTTACTGAACCGACGCGATGAAATATCTGATAAGGTCTTATATACTTCGGATAGAATTTCTTTGTTTGGAAACACCTGGTAGTTCCAACTTTGATGTTATCCTCAAGATTACCTACTTACCTTTATCCCTTGGAATAAAACTTTCCTCTCTCAAAGGGTTATTCGTCTAAATTGATCATCTACTATACTTTCGTCTGATTTCGCGTTGCGTACTCTGATCCGACTACCTATAGTCACCCCCTTTTCATCTATGTCACCATGATTTTACTCCAAATGTCTAACACAGTGACGCACCATCTCTTCTTTTCCAATAGGGGAGTAATTTCTTGAAAATAGAGAAATTATACTCGTAATAAAGCCCAATTTTTTTTTATAAAAAAGTCAACAGTACACACTATTCATAAAGTAACCAATGTATAACACCCAACTAGAGTGAGAAGCACACGTACTAATCAAATGGAAGATGATCCCACTATAGGACAGGCCCAATTAGAGAGAAACTATACATCAGGCCCAATCCTGTCACCCACATACTTAGTGGGAGGAAATGAATTTACTTCTATTCGGACCAGAAAGAAATGGGCCAGAGAAGGACCCAAGAACCACCAGCCCATACATAACACACAGCCCATTGGAATAGAAAATAACCAACATCAGACAAAACCCAATCCAACTAACACTATCTCCCATGTCTCCCTTCCTGGTGCGTTTCACAACTTCGAAGGAGGAGAACATGGCGGTCGACCTCCTGACCTTGACATTAATCACCAAATTCAGAGAATCATTACAAGAGATGGAGGAGGGGGTGAAGAGAATTTCGAAGATGCAATGGATGATGATGGTTCCGCTCACGTGGCGGTGGCGACGGAGACGAAGACCGCGTCCTAGGATCTGTTTCGATCCTCGTTCGCCTTTCTTTTTCAGTTATGTTTATGAAGACAATAGCTTCTTGGAATGTGAGAGGAGCGGGTTCCCGTTCGTTTCACTCTTTGATTCGTGATTTGTGTCATCGGTACTGTATCGATGTGTTAATTATTTTGGAACCCAGAATTAGTGGGCTTGCTGCAGATAAAGTAATCAAGAGGTTAGGCTTTGATTTTCATGTTCGTGTCGATGCTGTTGGTTTCTCCGGAGGCATTTGGTTACTTTGGAAAGACACAGGTTTTGAAATTGAAGTAGTGAAAACCACTAGTCAAATTCTCCATGCTCGTGTGAAACAGAAAAATGGAAGTGAATGTTGGGAACTGTCGTGCATTTATGGTTCTCCGCGTGTCACAGAAAGAATGAAGCTTTGGGAAACTATGCATGAGATAGCAGACCAAATTTCTAAGCCGTGGCTCCTAATGGGAGATTTCAATGCCTATCTCCATATTGACGACAAACAAGGTGGTGGTGATACCAATTTTAACTCGATGAGGAAGTTTCAAGAGTGTGTGCAGTATTGTAACCTCTTGGATTTGGGATTCAATGGTCCGAGGTTTACGTGGGAAGGGCGAGACGTGAAAGAAAGAATTGACAGAGCCATGTGTAATTGTGACTGGCAGGATAAATTCCCTGATAGTAATGTTCTCCATCTCCCAGCTCTAAAATCGGATCATAGACCGATTCTTCTCAGACTGCAGCAGAACATCATCCTCCCGCGTAGTAAACCGTTCAAATTCATGGCAAATTGGTTGACAGATCCTACCTTTGAGAAGGTGGTCCAGGATTCCTGGAGGAACGACAGAGATTGGACTCAGACAGTTAAAGCTTTTCAAGAGGAAGCTAATGATTGGAACCGAAACCATTTTGGCAATATATTCCACAAGAAAAGGCGTATTTTGGCAAGACTAGAAGGGATTGATATGAAAAGAGCAGTAAACGACTCCAGAGGGCTCCAAAGGCTGCAACAAAAATTATATAAAGTCTACCAAGAGATACTAGACCAAGAAGATTTATTTTGGTATCAAAGGGCTAGACTAGATTGGATTAAGTTCGGGGATCGAAATACTAAATTCTTCCATCTATCCACCAATGTTCGCAAGAGAAGAAATACCATTGAATGGTTACAAAATAATGAGGGCATAGTTACAGAGGAACCAAAGGAGATGGAGCATATGGCAGTAGCTTTCTTTACAAATCTTTACAAGGCTGAAGGTGACTTAATTGATTGGAAAATTCACAGTAATTTTCCTGCAATCAGCAGGGAAACACTTGCTCAAGTTGAAGCCTTGCCCCTTGATTGTGAGGTGAAAGAAGCAATTTTCTCCATGGGCCCCCTCAAGGCGCCAGGTCCGGACGGCTTACACCCGGTGTTCTTTCAGACCCAGTGGGATACCGTGGGACAAAAGGTGTGCGACGTGGTCAGAGAAGCTTTTGTAAACCCAGGAAGAATACAGGATATCAATGAAACGTTGTTGGTCCTTATCCCGAAAGTTGATGGTCCGGTATCTTTGAAGCAATTCCGTCCGATTAGCCTCTGTAATGTTATTTACAAGACCATCACAAAGATTATTGCCAATCGAATGAAGAACATCATGCCGCTTCTGGTTGGTCCCCACCAGTGTAGTTTCATCAAAGGACGGCAGAGCACAGATAACATTATTATTGCCCAGGAGGTGTTCCATTCTATGCGACAAAAGAAGGGTAGAAATGGTTTCATGGCAGTCAAAGTGGACCTGGAAAAAGCTTATGATAGACTCCGCTGGGAGTTCATCCTTGATACCTTGAAAGACATTGGCTTTTCTGAAAGCTTCACTAACATTATTTATTATTGTTTATCCTCCTCTGTGATGCAGGTCCTGTTCAATGGAAACCACACATCTAAATTTTCCCCGACCCAAGGCGTCAGACAGGGAGATCCGTTATCGCCGTATTTATTTGTATTGGCAATGGAACGTCTTTCCCACCTTATTCAGATCAAAGTGGAGGCAAAAGCTTGGAAACCGGTCATCTTATCGAAGAAAGGCCCACCAATATCGCATTTGTTTTTTGCAGATGATCTTATTCTCTTCAGTGAAGCATCCTTGCACCAAATGAATATGATATCAGATTGTCTGACAGAGTTTTGTAACGCATCTGGAGCAAAGGTTAGTATTGAAAAAACCAGGCTGTTGGTATCAGCAAATGTAAATAGCAGCAGGGCAAGGGAACTCAGCACTGCCTCTGGCTTCGGGCTAACTTCTGACTTTGGCAAGTATCTAGGCGTTCCGATAATTCACTCGCGGAAGAAAAATGCTCTGTATGAATTCATTATCGATAAAGTCCGAAAACGACTCACCTCTTGGAAGGCTAAGAATCTTACTTTTGCGGGGCGACTTACTCTCACCCAATCAGTTCTAGCTGCGCTTCCAACATATGTCATGCAAACGACACTCCTACCTCAAGGTGTCTGTAATAGAATTGAGAAGTTGATGCGTAGTTTCATTTGGGGATCGTCGGATGAGAATCGCAGCTGGCATACCGTCTCGTGGAATAACATTTGCAAACCAAAGCCACAAGGTGGCTTGGGCATTCGTAGAGTCAGATGTTACAATCAAGCTCTCCTCATGAAGCTTGCGTGGAATATTATTAATGATCCTTCAGCCTTGTGGGTGAAAGTTTTAAAATCCAAATATAAGTGTGGAGAGGAGGCAATTCCTAAGGTTCTGTGCACTCATAACTGCTCCTCAACTTGGCGAGCAATTGTTTCGGTGTGGGACAAGATGACCAATGGACTGCAATGGAACATTGGTAATGGAAGGAAAATTCGTTTCTGGGTGGATAACTGGCTCCCCTCGGGTATTATCTTGAAGGACGTGGCTAACCCGCCAATTAATCCAAATCTTGTGAATAATACAGTGAGTTTCTTTTCGGATAATAATGGTACCTGGCAGCTACAACATGTTCAGAATGTAATTCCGGCACATGTTATATCTCAAATCCAAGGGTGCTCAGCCGCAGCAGATTTTTTAGGAGAAGATACTCCATCTTGGCCTTACTCTTCCAATGGTATGTTCACTGTCCAGTCAGCTTATGAATTATTTCTTAGTGCAGATACTGCTGATAAATCCATGTGGAATAATGTGTGGAAATGGGAAGGACCGCAAAAAATCAAATGTTTCCTTTGGTCGGTGTTAAATGACGGGTTGAAGACAAACGATAAGAGGAATAGATGTCGAATCGATCCGCAGGCGCATTGCGCGTTGTGTCTATCCGAAAGAGAAAGCTCTCTTCATTTACTGCGGGACTGTCCTTTGGTGAAGCCAATTTGGCAGCAGTTTGGTTTTGTTTTCAACCATGCTGTTAGTGATGATGTGCAAGGCTGGCTAAGGAATTACTTGAAACCTGCCCGACATGACCGACACATAATATTTGGAGTTCTTGCTTGGTGCATTTGGGTTCATAGAAATCAGCTTGTTTTTGATGATAAAGCTTTTGAATGGCAGGCTGTGTCTCTACATGCTAAAAACATCATGAGTGACATCAATCGTGCTATTAATAGTTTTTCACATATGGAGAAACCATATTCCATGATTCAGGTTGGCTGGTCTAGGCCTCAGACAGGTTGGCTAAAATGTAACACAGATGGAGCTTTAGTTGCCCAGAATCATCAAGCAGGTTGCGGAGGAGTTTTCAGAAACGACTCAGGTTCGTGGGTGGCTGGTTTTTCCCGCAAGATTGGCAGCTGTTCTGCAACTATGGCAGAGTTATGGGGCATACTCACAGCCCTTCAGATAGCAGAGGAGAAAAGATACCAAAAAATTGTTTTGGAGACAGACTCAGTGATCGCTGTAGATCTTATTATTAAGGGATGTCCGTCTAATCACCCTTGTGCTTCTTTGGTTTCCCGCATCAATCGCCTTAAGATGCAGGATAAGGAGGTCATCTTCCAACATACTTATAGGCAGGCAAATCAGGTGGCAAACTGGTTTGCGGGTCACTCTTTATTTCTACCTACGGGTACTCATGCTTTTTACTCTCCTCCGCCAGGGTGTTCGAACCTCTTATGGCAAGACTATGTTGGAGTTTATTTTCGTCGTAGAATTCGTGTTTAGTTCGGCCTAATGGGCCTCCCTTGTATCAAAAAAAAAAAAAAGTAACCAATGTATAAAATGAATTTGTGCATGCCACAAGAAGGCAATAATTTACAAGACATTTAATTAGTGAGCTCCGAAAATAACACAAAAGGTGGATATCGTTTGACTAATTAACACAACTCTAATCAAGTTGATAGTTCTGTAGGGTATTTGCAATTTTGGGTACAAACGCGTTAAGATCAAATTTATTTTGGGATATACGTGTTAAAATATATTAATCACATATATATTTTTTTTAATAAATGTTAAAAATGGTACACACGTGTTGCATTTTTATAGTTCGATTAAAAACGTAAATATTATTGGGAAGAATTACTCATCCATATTACCTTTATCTCACATATGTTCGTCGCTAGTTGCTCCCTACTTATTCCTTTTGTATTTTTTTTAAAAAAAAGTTAAAAGCGCGTATTGCAAAAGACAAATTTGAAAATTGTGTCACATACTCACATGAATATTTTCTTTGTATGCATGCAAAAGACAATATATATTGCTTAATAACTTTCATATCCTTCTTCATTCACAACTCACACAACTTTCAAATTAAAAAATCTTAAAAGCTATAAAAAAAATGAAGCTAATCATATTCTCCTTTGTTTCTCTCTTAGTTTGTTCTATTCATGCAGAACTTCATCCTAATTTCTATGGAAAATCTTGTCCCTCCCTTCAATCTATTGTGCGTACTGAAATGATCAAAGCTATAAAAAATGAAGCTAGGATTGGTGCTTCTATACTTCGTTTGTTCTTCCATGACTGCTTTGTGAATGTAAGTTTACTTTTAAGATAATCTTCAAAATTCATTTATTTAAAAATATATATATATATATATATAAATGTCATGGGATATACTTTTTTAAATTATTTAGACTAACATATGCCAGTTTTTTTTTAGGGTTGTGATGGGTCCATATTATTGGATGACACTGCAACATTTATCGGTGAAAAAAATGCGGCACCTAACAAAAACTCGGCTAGAGGTTTTGAAGTCATTGACACCATTAAAACTAGTGTTGAAGCTTCTTGCAATGCCACGGTTTCTTGTGCCGACATTCTAGCACTTGCAACTAGAGATGGAATAGCTCTTGTGAGTTAACCATTTAATTTATTTGTTTTTAACATATTTTTTGGACATTTTATTTTTATGTTTTTATTTTTTTCCTATATATTATACGCTTGGCTAAAAATTATTTGACTTATCATTCACGTGTTTTCAATTTTTGGTAAAAAAGGTAAATAAATTAATAAACATGAAAAATATATGGAAAAGTCATTTGTTGCTATAGATTATTTTCTTACTCCTTTCCTACCATGGGAAGGTTCACTTTTTACGTCCATTTGCCTGTATTCCCTGGGTTACACCAATTTATAATAATTTTTTTAAAAAAAATTTGTGAAATACTATTGCGTCTATGTTATGAATTGGGTACTGTACATTTTTGTCCCCAAGCATGACTTTTACTTTCATAGATATGGTGAGATAGGAATGTTACCAAAAAAATTTTGCCATGGGATAGGATGTTTACGGAAAATTATGAAAACGGGTGCTAGTGCTACATTTTGCACCTAATATTGTTGATTATTTAAAAAAAAATAAATTAAACTAACGTCTAAAATTTGGAACTTCAGTTTTTCTTTTTATCTTCAAAATTTTCATTTACATTTTTCAAATCATTTTAGATGATATTGAACAGTTGAGTTGATAAAATTTTATTATTTTATCAAAATTGATAATTTAATAGGCACTACGTAACTCTTTTATAGAAATTAGTTCTCCAAAGAAATAGATATTCCAATCGATTTAAACATTCAAAGTCTTTTATCTTTAAAATTTTATTCTCATTCATTTGTTCTGCCAGTTAAGTGATGTTGACCGGTTAGTAAAAATTAATTTAAACTAAATTTGATAAATGTTTTTATTTTATGTATTTGAATACATGTTTCAATTAATTTTCAGCTTGGAGGACCCTCATGGATTGTACCCCTTGGAAGAAGAGATGCAAGAACAGCAAATCAGAGTGCAGCCAACACCCAACTCCCTTCACCATCATCCGACCTTGCAACGCTGACCAAAATGTTTCAAGACAAAGGTCTAACAGCAAGTGATCTAACTGTCCTTTCTGGTGCACACACAATAGGACAAGCAGAGTGTCGATTTTTTAGAAATCGAATTTACAATGAAGTCAACATTGAAACAACCTTTGCAACATCAAGAAAAACAAATTGTCCTGTCTCTGGTGGTGACACTAATTTAGCACCTCTTGATACTCTCACTCCCACTAGTTTTGACAACAATTACTATAAAGACCTTGTTGCTAGCAAAGGACTTCTCCATTCTGATCAACTTCTTTTTAATAATGGATCTCAAGATAGTTTGGTTAGCACTTATAGTGCCAATGGTGCCAAGTTTTCTAATGACTTTGCTCTTGCTATGATCAAATTGAGTAAACTTAGTCCTCTCCTTGGAACTAATGGAGAGATCAGAAAGAATTGCAGGCTTGTGAATTAATTTTTCATTGAATAATAAATATTGTGTTGAAGATTGTTTATCAAAGTCATAAAAGTTGACTAAATCTTGGACACTTTCTTATTTGATAAATCATTTGAATGTTTGTAGTTCCACAAATACATGAAAGTTGTTATATTATATATTGTTTGCTTTATATCAATTAATGAAGGTATCAAAGTAATTTTATGTTGGATTTTTATCTTGCAATAATTTATTATTTTTTTTTTTATATATATTAAGAATGTGTGGAGGAAGATGGGATTATGCTTTTGTAAATGTTAGAACTTCCTAGATGCTTGTTAATTATTCTTGTGGAAATGGAAATTAATGAGGGTAATGGTTGTGCAATGGAATTTTTAGAAGCTTAATATTCCAAGAGACAACAAGATATAAGAACCTGAAGTCATCAATGTAGCAGGATCTGAAACCATACCATGTTTACAATTCATGTGCTTATACTCAATTCATCTTTGTTTATACTCACAGGAGAAGAGCCTTTTATTTGTCTTTGTTTGATTGATCTGAGACTTTATAATTTTTCAATAATATAGTCCTTAATCCATATCAATACCATACATACTTTGTGAAGACGATATGGAAAGAAGAGTAAAGGGTATAGAATATTCGGACAAGTTGATCTGCTTTCATTTGCTTCCTTCCAATGGAAAGAAAAGAATTGGGATGGCTCTGCATCCAGTTCATTATAATTTATAGTTCATTATTACGCAGCAGATTCTCAATTTTTGAGTACAGTGGTTAGCATCAGAAAAACAAAAACCAGCACAGACACAATACATATCAGCAGCATTAAACCAGAAGCCATGAGACTTTTCACCTCATGAGCATATTCAGCACAAGCTAGCTAGACCAAGGAATGTTAAAGGGAATGAGTAGATCCACCATGTAACATTTAACCTTTTCATAGTTTTCTTGAACAGTGCTGGCCTGCAAGCCTGCATTATACAACCCTTGATCATTACAATTAAAGGGATGATTAAAATAACCGACTAAATATATAATAATAGGTGAATTGAACCTACCTGAGAAATAAAAAGGAACAAAGAAAGAACAACATCTTTGATGAGACGAGAAAAGCACCTGAGATGGATTTCCAAGCTAGACTTGCCATGCTTGGTGCAGCAAAATACAACAAATAAGCCGACCTTAACACCATAGGGAACTCATTACTACTCGTCAGACACTGATAAAGCGTCACAAATAGAATCAAATAATATACCATTCTTAATGAAAACATTGAAATTGCAAACTTGTTCCAACCGATTTCTGTCGCAACTTGAGCAGCCACCAAGTTTCCTATAACAGAAACCAGGTTTACTGGGTTTGCTACCACTGACAGAAACCTCTTTTCAGTTGTGAACCATTGTCCAAATAGTTTTACATCAAGTATAAATATTACAAAAGAAAAGGCCAAACAAAGAAATTCATAGTAACAAGCTCTTCAAACAATCAAAGGTGGTGATGATTGAAGCATGAGAATATATGAAATCCAAGGAGTATACATGTAGTTAACTCCAAATATGATGTGAAAACTCTTCCTTCACTGCATTAAAGTGAAAGATGCACTTGAGGATTTAATTTTCAAAATATCTTGACTAACAAAATTAGATGAAACCTTAGAAGATGAGTTTTGAACACAAAGTCAGAATTGAGACTGAACTATCCCATTCCAATATCATTATTATTTTGAAGAAAGATCATATTTGTAACTTGGATCAATACAATGTTGAGCCTGTTTAACTCATTCTTCTGATGCAAGAAAGAAAACCCTCTCAAAATGTATAGATGGATACATAGGCAAAGAGCAAGATTAAACTCAGCATGATAAATCAAAAGTAATTAACCTCAAGTCCAAAAGCTATGAGAATAATTAAGAGTATTAAGATGAAAAATTGAAAACAAAAGACAACTTTTACTTCTGAATCACCCACCTATTACAAATCATGATAGAAACTACTTGAAATAAAAAGTAACAATCAGTTACTGCATCTAAGTTCTTGAAATAGCTTCACCAGGTTATGATACAGGCCACTGAAAGCATATAATCATATATTAGGGTAAAAATCATTCTAAAATATCAATTAAAAAAAGCAAGAGTCATTATGTGCAATAAGTAATTATGCTAAAAAGATCAATTAAAAGTAGCCAACTCAAATATGAGATTTTGCATTCTCCTCAGACAAAGCATCACAAAAAGCTCTATGTGTGATAAAACTATCCATCCTTCAAAATCATAAACAAAAAAATCAGAGAAAAATATAAAATAAAATTAAAATAAACAGATTCTAAAAATTAGATTAAAATAAGAATGGAAAAAACAGTTCCACAATCACATTTATACTCTCTAGAACCACAAACTTTAGAGTGAGCTTTCCAATCAGATTGAACAACATATATTTCTTAGAACATTTATCACATTTCCACTTCTTCTCACCGTGTTTTCTACAAAATTGCTTTTTAATTCCATTCAAATCACCTAAAGTTGATTCAGGACAAATCTGTTTGTTGCTAACAAAGTTGTTGGTGATAAAGCTATCACCTCTGTTTCTGGATCTTCACAAATCAAACCAAAAAAAATAATTAATTAAAAGAAAAATAAAAATTAATAATAATATTAATTAATTAATGAAAAAATTGTAAAAATGAATTGTATTGATTATCTTTCATTTTTTATAAGTGGATTTCTTTTGATTCATGTTGTGTTTCATTTACTAATCTTGTCTCTGTAAGTAACCACGTTTTAGGTTATTCGGGTGAAAAGAGTGTTCTTCATAAATGGACCGGTCAATACATAAATCAAGTAATTTTATGCAATTCTTTAATTTTATGATGCAAATGGAACGATATTCAATGGTTCGGTGGAGGAAGAATATAGCACCTACATTCATACCACTCATTTGGGTGGTATAAATGGATCCCACATAATATTTTATACTATTTTACACTTTATAACTATTTATTTAAACCATTCAACCATATTTTATAAGTATTTATAGTTTAATACTACTCATCCAAAACTCTAATATAGGCCCCACAAAATTCAAAATATAATTTCAATTTATATTTTATATTAATATACAAAATGTATAATTGAAACAAATTAAATTAATTATATCAAAATGCATAAAAAAGAAAATATCATATATATAAAATAATTAAAATATTCAAAAAATAAATAAAAGCAAATTAAGAGCCTATGAAAATATATTAAATAACATACTACATCACACATAAGTTATACGAAAATATAAAAAATGAAAATCTTAAACATTAAAATAAACTACTAGCATAAAATATAATAAACATTTAAAATAATTTCTAACTGTGGTTATTCTCGTGTCCAAAACATTCTCATATGTGTTCAATCAAGTCTTGTTGAAGGTGTCGATGAATTTTCTTATCGCGAACATGATGTCTTCTACGTAGGAACTCTTGAAAATCATTATTAGAATCGTTTGGTGGTGGAGTCGGGTCATTGCCAAAATGATCATATGAATAATCAAAAGTGCCACCATATGTGGCACGTTCATCTTCAACAATCGTGTGGTGCAATATGATGCACGTCTCCATTATACGTTTGAGTGCATCCAAGTGCCAAGATCGAGTCGGGTTACGTATGATTGCAAATCGGGCTTGGAGAACTCCGAATGCTCGTTCGATATCCTTTCTTGCGCCTTCTTGATGTTGAGCAAACAATTTTCTCTTATCTCCTTGTGGCATTGGAATGCTTTTCACAAATGTAGCCCATTCAGGATAAATGACATCCGATAGATAATAGCTCATGTTGTATTCATGTCCATTGACTGAATAATGGACCTCAGGAGCTCGCCCTTGCATAACATCGTTGAAGACATCAGATTGGTTCAACACATTGATATCGTTGTTTGAACCCGCTACCCCAAAGAAAGCGTGCCAAATCCACAAGTCTTGTGAAGCAACTGCTTCAAGCATAAATGTGGGTTTGCCATGATCGCCTCGAACATATTATTCTTTAAATGCAACTGGACAATTTTTTCATTCCCAATGCATACAATCAATACTCCCCAACATACCTGGAAAGCCACGTGCCTCCCCCATCCAATAGCAAGTGTTCGATGTCTTCGGTGGTTGGCTTTCGCAAATATTGCGGTCCAAATAAATTGATGACACCCCTTGTAAACTTATCAACACATTTTAGTGTCGTTGTTTCACCAATTCTCAAATAGTCATCCTCACTATCAGCAGATCCATATGCCAACATACGAATAATAATAGCGGTGTATTTTTGTAGTGGTGAAAGACCTTATCTTAATTCATTTTACATTTTGTTTAATTAGAAAAGTTGCTCTACAATGCCCATGTGGCAACAAAGACATGGTGGTATTCTTTGGATACGGTTCCATTAAAAGCTACAGCACTTTTGGTTAAACATTCCTACCACTCTGACATAGTGGTATGACTAGGCCATAAGATACCTGCAATGTTTTTGTTCCTACAACAATGGAGCCTGTTTTTAACTTTTATTTCTTACATTTTTTTTATTATATCTTTAGTCCTCCACGTTTTTGCCGTTTGCATTTTTAGTCTCCACCGACAATTTTTTGTGACTTGGATAACGGAATCAGCCACATAGGATAACACATAGATGCCACATCATTCAATGCAAATGTTATCCTAGTCAATTTAAATTATCTTATGTGGTCAATTCTGTAATCTTAGTCATAAAAAATTGACGAAAGGGACTCAAAATACAAACGGCGAAAACGTGGAGAATTAAAAATATAATTAAAAAATGTAGGGACTAAAAGTCGAAACTCACATAAAAGTAGAGACTAAAAACATATTTAACCAAAAAAAAATAGAGTTTAATTGATATGCACTGACGGTGTAAAATAATTTTACACGGTCATCCAATAAGAAACCACCAATCTTCCATATCATATGAAGAAAGTGGAGTAAAATGGGGTGACGTGGCGGAATACATGGTTGTCATTAGCTGATAGTATAAAATTATTTTACACTATCGGTGCAACGAATTAAATCCAAAAAAATATCTGAAAGAATTACAATAGATATAGAGATAATATAGATTGTTATAAAAAAAAAGGTTAATAGGTCTTTACCCCCTGCAAAGTAGACAAGTTTTGCTTTACCCCCTATAATTATTTTTTTTTTAAACTACCCCCTGCTAAATTTATTTTTTTGATTTACCTCATTCGATTCACTTTTTAAATCGGTTATTTTGTTCAACCGATTTAAAAAGTGTTGTTTTTTAAATCGGTTATTCTGTTTTTTTTTTTGCCTGCCACGTCAGCAAAAGGGGGGTAAGTCAAAAAAATAAATTTTGCAAGGGGGTAATCTCAAACAAAAAAATTACAGTGGGTAACGCAAAACTCGCTTACTTTGCAGAGGGGTAAAAGCCTATTAACCCTAAAAAAAAATATAATATAGATTAGAGTACAATGTAAAAACTTCATTATGGTTTATTGTGGACCTTCTTAATCTAAGTGTGCAAATAACTCTCCCATCGTGGGAGACCTATAACAATAACTAGAGGTGAGAATAGGATAGGTCGAGCTAGACTTTATCGAGCCTGGTCCGTGGCCTATCATAGGCTTATCTTTTAGGTCTGAACTTGGCCTTTTGAAAGTCTAATGTGACCTATTAGCATGTTTAAAAGCTTATTTTACATGAACATATTTAAATAAATAATTATATTTATTTTTAAAAATACTTATGAACTAATAAATCGACATCCTTTTGATATATAACATGATATTTTAGAAAATTTAACTATATATATCATCATATTTCAATTCTAATTTATAACAATACATTTATATTTGTGAAAAACTAATGTAGATTAATAAACTTAAACTATTGAAAAATTTAATAAATATATAATTTAATAAAAGTACAAATTTTAATATTTAAATAATAATAGTATTAAAAACATTATTAATATTAACTTAAATAGACCGGCCTAGTAGACTAAAATAATTTTTTTAATGGCCTGCGGCCTGGTCTATTTAACTAAAAAGGCTTATAAAAAAACCTTAACCTGCCCTATTTAAAGAAATAGGTTGGCTTGGACTGAACCTATATAAACTAAGCCTCACGGCCTTGTAGACCGATCTGACTTATTTTCACCTCTAACAATAACACTCACCGATGCTAGAATTGACCCTCTCTTTTTTCATCATTCACAAAATGTTGACCAATCTCTCCTAAAACGGAAAACCGAGATCCCTATCATGAATGTACTTCTTTTTTCATCATTCACAAATGTTGACCAATCTCTCCTAAAACGGAAAACCGATATCCCTATCATGAATGTACTTCTTTTTTCATCATTCACAAATGTTGACCAATCTCTCCTAAAACGGAAAATCGAGATCCCTATCATGAATGTACTTCGTAGGCGCATGTTCAACTTAGCATGTTATCTTTCTTTTCTTAAAATATAGTTTCAATTTTAACATATATGCTTTTTATATTTAATTTCACACATTTGTCTTTATATTTTTGTTTGCTATATTATGACTTTCCATGCAAAACATTCTATTTATAAACATAAACTATAGAAAAAGAAAATCATATACGAGATTTTGTTTCAAAATGTCCCCGGTTATTTAATGCAGTAAAATAGAATTATTATAGTAATTGCCCAAGAAAACTCTATAAATAGCTTTGTATATGTATATTGTTTATTCATCTTTCAAGTGATCATGGCAGCCAACATTAACCGTGTGTATTTTTTCATTGCAATTCTATTCATTGCTTTTGTTTTGACTCAAGGTAGCAAATATATTTATTTTATTCTTGCTTTTATGTATTTTTTATAGAATAATTTATATTATAATCATTTCTGCTAAAAGATATATGTTGACATGAAAGTTATACTCTAACATATTGAGAATAACTTTCTTCTATGCTAAAAATATGTACAGTGTGTTCGACATATTTTGATTTTTTTTTATATAAAATCTCTTTTTGATTTGTTTAATAACAATAAAAAGAAATTGAAAAAGTTCAGAGTACAAATTTGTATAGAAGTATACACAACTAGAAGAATACACAAGTACACAACCAATAATAAGAACAAGAATAATTTGTGATTTATCTTAATTTAAAATTTGATTATTGTTTTTACAGTAAATTTAATGTTGATGTGTGCAGAATTTCTAACAATATGTATTATTTTTTTATTGTAGGAGAAAGGCTTGATTATTGCTATGGCAAAGGGCCATGTCCAAATAACAATCAACCTTGTAGTGATTCTTGTATAAAATTGGGGTATCCTAAGGGTGGCTATTGTGGCTATACTGATTTGTGTTGTTGTAAGGGATAATTCCTGTATTTTCATAGTTATGATACAAGTTTATCTACGCATAAAGACTTTATGACTAGTGGAATAAATACATTGATTTCCATCTTATTATATATAGTACGTTTTAATAAATTATAATTTGATAGTTATCATGGATTTGATATGATTTCAAGATTTTTTTTCTTTCAATCGGAGTGTATATTTATCATCCATTCATCTTTAGAACAGATGTTAAAATGTGTATATTTATTTATTTTTATGAGGTTTATATTTCTACTCATACATCAATATGAATATTTATTTTTATTAAAAATATTATTTATGGGTACATATATTTCTACTCACATGCTAGTACGAAGAACTATCTTTTTATTTTGGCTAATTTATATGAGAACTTATATTTCTATTAATATATATTAATATGAAGACCCGTCTTTTTTTTTTGTAATTTTTACGAAATCTACATGTTTACTCATATTAATACGAGGACTATTTTTTTTAATCACTACATAAACTTATATTTCTTTTCATATATTAATACGGGATCTATTTTTATTTGTAATTTATACTGTAGTTTATATTCTACTCATATATTAATACAAAAGCTTTTTTTATTTTATTTTTATGTGGCCTATATTTCAATTTTCAACTCATACATGAATACGAGAGCCTATATTTATACTTATGCATTAATACGTATCATTTTTTTTAATTTCTACTTAGATCTATACTTTTACTCATATATTAATACGAAGACCTGTTTATTTTCTAATTTTTACGTAATCTATATTTTTAGTCATATATTAATAGGTAGACTATTATTTAAAATTCCAACGTGTACCTATATTTCTGCTTAAATATTAATTCTGGAATAGTTGTTTTTGTTATTTATATTGTAGTCTATATTTCTTCTCATATATTGATACAAAGACTTTTTTTTTAATTCATATCCACCTCAAATCCTTTTTATGAAACTTCAAAGTCCCTTACTCCCTTCCATATATTTTCCATCAACTTTATAATTTTTTTTTAGTGGAGAATAATAGAAACAACAACTATATACATTTTTTATTTCATAAGAAAAAAATATGAACTATAGAAATCTTTCCTAAGAAAATATATGACACTATATATAAATTTTACGGTTAATTTTTATCACATATAGTGTTATTTTAATTATTAAATTATATAAGATTGTAAATATTTATGTGGTCATCATTAATTATCTTTCATTAGCAATTAAAATTTAAATTTTTAAATTTAAAGTAAAATATATTGTATTATTTATAAGTCAATAAATCTACAAACGTACTTTTTCCCGTGCTTGGCACGGGTCTTGTTACTAGCTAGTTTAAATATTTTGAGCGATACTTGATGAGTGTAATTAATTGAGTAATATTTGGCTAATTAATTGTTGATGATTAAGTCATTGATTAAATGATGTTGATATTATATAGTCAGATATGACAATGATGTAGCAATAATGTAGTTAGATATGACAATGATGTAGCAATAATGTAGCCAAATATTGCAATGATGTGGCCAGATATGACAATAATACAACAATAATATAGCCAGATATGACAATAATGTATTACTAATTAATGTAGTCAGATATAGCAATTATGTAGCAATAATGTAGCCAAGATATGACAATGAAGTAGCAATATGAAGCAGTAATATATATGAAGTAGTAATATATATGAAGTAGTAATATCAACGAAATTGTTAATGATGCTGTTTTAGTTGTTACATTTTGCTTACGTGTTTGATCGTCCCAAAGTACGATATTTTTGTGGTTATGTTTTTCTATTCTTGTGTGTTAATGCACCGAGGTTTTGTGTGAATATATTCTCACCCCTTGCTTTTTGTCTCCTTGAGCTACGTCGCAAGAGACAACTATCTGAGTATGAGACTCGTTAGTGTTAAGAGGGAAGTTTACCTGTGTTAGAGAACTCGGGTGAGTACTTACTAATGGATTTCAAAATGAGGTTTGGGTTTATGGTTTAGTTGCGAATGTGTTTTCTGGTGAATTCCTACTCGGAAAACAGAGAATTCCACGATTTACAGACACACTTGAGTTTGATAAAGAATTTTACCGAGAGATTACATAAAATTTCTTTTATCAAATCAAATGTAACTGAGTGCGGCTGCAACGAAAAGGAGCAGTAATGTTAGGGCTTATTTGTGAATTGTGATGATGATACCAAGATAACGACTACTAGTTATTTTTAGTTACTACAAAAAAAAAAACGACTAGTTATTTAGTAGTGTTGTATAACAAAAAGGACCGCTAAATAGTACATGCATACATATCCTAATTTTAGTTTAATTAAGTTTTTATCATTATTATTATTATTAGGAATTAAGTTTTTATCATTATTAAGTTTTCTTTGACTACAAATAGCATTTTTCTTATTTTTATGAAATCAATCAAATTGACATTAGTTCTAAGTAAGAAGTGGTAAGAGGTTCAATCATAATTCTTGTGTCTAGGAAAAGTTTGGCTGGAAACCAATACATGGAAATTAATTTTACAATACAATGCTTCTTATGTCAAAAAAACAAAATTCCCAACGATTTATTTTCCTTTCCTCACGCAGTTAAACTGTTACAAAAAGTTATCCAAAATAGTATGAGGATCGATGAATAGGTAAAGCAAAAGATAGAGTCTCAGACTCATCATCAAAAGAGTAAATAGAAGCCAATCTCCCCATCTAATATAAACAGGAGGCATTCAACATTCTGCACACATTCAAAATTCAGATTTCAAAATGTAGTATGTTTGATAAATGTGTAATTTTCAGAAACTTGGCTAGTTTCTTCTACATCATAAATGAGTGTATTTTGATTTTGATCAATAATTTCATATCCTACATTCATTTCTGCAAACAAATCTTGCAAATTCATAAAAACATCCTAAAAAAACGATCATGTACAATACAACAAACAATGCAAGTAAATACATATTTCGATCAAAACAGTTTGACAAAATCACTGTGATCATCGTCAAAACAAACATACACTAATCGACCTTTGTTGACAAATAAAATAACCCCTATGATTAAGCGGATATATAGTGACAATAATAACATAAATTTAAGAAATAAAACATTGATTAAAATGATGGTTTAATCTAATCTAAGAAGACCCAAATGCTTTTCCAATGGAATCAACAATCCTCCATTGAGATTCAAGTATCATACGAAGCCTCTTATTCTCCATCTCCAACCTAAATCTCTCTGTTTCCTTCATCATCTCCATCTTCATATTTTCCAATCCAACAATCCTCTCAGCAAAACCTGTTAACTCCGCCGTCAACCCCTTCACCATCATCACTCCTTCATCCTCCTCCTCCTCCTCGTCGTCATCTTCATCCTCCTCTTTTTCCTCATCCTCGTCATCATCAATAGTTTCATGACGTTGTCTTGTAAGAACTGGTTTCTGGTTAAGAATATTATTCATACTTCTTGACCTAACACCACGCTTTTTCCCTCTCTCAGCATCACTATCATCATCAGACACAGGCACAGGGAAACCATGAAGAACAGGACGAGAGGAGATAGGAAGAGGACCACGTTCAAGATCATCCATGAGACGAAAATACTGCCAAGATCGGGAAGAAACAGCAGATGAAGTAGCAGTTAAACGATGCTTTTCAGATCGGTGACGTTGACGGAGTTTTTCCATCTTATGACGACATTGAAGAGCAGTTTTAGAAGGATGATTGTAATCGTAACCACATCTGGCAGCGACTACAACAGCGACTTCTTCCCATTGACTGCCGCGAAGTGGACCACGTTTGAGAGAGTACCATTTCTCTTGATAAGCTCTGATGAGGTTAATTGTTTCTTGATGAGTCCATGGGATGGGTTGGGGTTTTTTTGTGGCTGCGGTGAGTTTTGGTGGCGAGGAGGAGGGAGGAGTGGTTGCCATGATGTGGAAATTTGTGTTTGTTGTGTTGTGTTTTAGGGTATAAGAAGTAAGTATTGGTGGTTGTGGTGTTAAATGTTAATGTGGGTGTGAGAGAGAGTTGGGGGAAGTGAAAGGGGAAAGTGGGTTTTGGGTTTGGTTGACAATTGAATTGAACGCGGTGGTTGGGTCTGGTGGGGTGGACAGTGACTAGATAGCAAAGTACAGTTGGTGAGTGGGTTTCGGTTCTGCTTACTTCGCAATCCTAAGCTAATCTCCTTGTCGGACTCGCACCAAGCAACTAGTATAAATAAATAAAAAATAAAAAAAATCAAATTACTATGTCGAGTAATTTTTTTTAAAATGGATAATGTTCTGGACTCGGTCTAAAGTCCAATATATGAGGAAGTTCATCTCCTTTAGCTGTCGAGCACGGCCCAACTAAGGCGAGGTCCAACGACTCGAAACCAAAATCAATGGATTCCATCTCCTGCTCATCATGGTTTTTCACTCGTTTTCTGATAGTCATTGATGGCGTTTATGAATGGTCTTGGCTCAGCGAGCGCTGGAAGCTATATAACACTTTTCTTTCTGATGAGCAAGGTACAACATTCTTACTCTTAAAATCTTTGCTTCACGCATTCTACTAACTTAAACGTCGAAGCATCTGCAGGTACAAAATCTCCCTCTCATTCACTGAAATGGGGAAGAGCGCAACCGTGAACCATTGGACAAGATTGACTCTGATCGTGTAAGATCAAATAAAGTTAATGATTAATTTTTTAAAAAAATAACAATTAATTGTTAATGTTAGCATTTTTATTTTTGTCACAATTTAAACAAAAGTCTGATCTTTGACCGCTTAATTGCTTTAACATTTAGTTTAAATCATATATGAGTATTTTTTGAAATTATATAATAATAACATCATTTTAATTTATTTATTTTTACAAAAGTTATCTTTTTTGGTTCTTTGATCAATGCCTTTAAGGTCTTATTACCATTTTTTTCTAAAATAAAAATTTTAAATACACTAACATTAAGGACTAATAGGTCAATTCAATGAAGTTTAAAAGTAATCTTTCTGATATCATATCATGAAATGAAATTGCTTGAAAACTAAAGCGGATAGTCTCAATTATACTGTTTTTCAATGGTGCTTGAACCCGGTTGAATGTCTAGGACTGTTGCATGCTGCAGCATTCTAGGAAGTATGAAGAGTAGCAGAGAATTTGTGGTTTGTTCATTTGTCGGGTTGGCTATGTGGGATTAATGAAATCATGCAATAGAATAAGTATGAAGAAAGCAACTAAAGTGTGATAGGCTAACTGGTTTTTTAGGAGCTGGCCGTGTGAAATTTGGTAGGTGATTGAAAGTATGGATATTGTGATTTGGATTGCATGCAGTCAGAAAAAATTTGATCGTCCGATTAAGATTGGACGGTCCAAATATAAAACAGTCATACAGTTAGATTAAAACTTCTTTATATCTGAACCCCGTCTGATCTTAATCGAACGGTCAGATCTTCTCCGACTGCATGCAATCCAAACCCATGGATATTATGTTGAAGGTTGGTGCATATCCTGCTTGAGCTACTGTTATTCACACGTTTAAGAATATGGTGATCAAGTAAAGAGTCAAGGGCTCAAGGCTAGTTGATAAATGATTAAAGGAGGCTATGATGTAACTTGCATGTATTGTGGCAGCAAGCTAGTGAGGCTTTAGAAGGGAGGTCATGCTTAATTTGCTTATTACTTGAGAGATTGGGTTTAATCTTGTTTTGGGTGTTTTCATCTCTTTGTTGTTTTTGCTTTCAGGTATGCTAAACTTAGTTATTAGCTCCTGATTGAACTGTAACATTCTTGCACATCTTGTGCTTAATACAAATTCATCTTATCTTTGCAAAATAAAATGTATAGATACCTTAAAAGACAAAACATAGATGTCCTTACATGCAAAATAAAAAAAGAATCTTATTGGTATCTTTTGTGTATAGAAACTAGAATTGACTAGTTGTTTCTGACACAACATTCAAAGTAATGGGAGATCTTCAACCATTCATGAGGGCAAGCAATCAAATTCTTTGCTTTCTTCCGGGTAAGGAGAAAGGTTAAAACATCATAAGATGTCAAGAATCTGCAATATGTCCAAACATATAATCTATAAGACCAATTAAAGAACCATACTTAGTTAAAACATACAGTATATATCTAACTGAAAAGTAGGACCCCAAATAATCAAGTGTGGTTAGCACTTAGTTAAAAGAATCAAATAACGCCATAATGTTTTGCCATAAAGTTTTTTTGGGTCTACCTCTTCCTCCAACTATTGGATTATCCTAGTCCACTCCCCTTATAAGTGCTTCTATATGTCTTTGTCAAATATGCCCAAATCAACTATGATAACTTGATAAGACTCTACTCATGACTTTATTCATAATCTTATTTTGTCTTATATACATTGATTATCCTTAATCCACTCTCCTTACAAGTGCTTCTACATGTTTTCTTTTCCATGACAAATTACACCCAAAGAAAATCTTCATTTTATCCATCAAACTTGAATCATATGATTAATATCTCCCTTTACCTCCATGACATTTTTTATGATAGAATATGGATCAAGGTCGGAGACTTGAAACGTGCCACATCTAGTATTAATGTTTTTCAATTTTCACCTTTAAGCTGTAAATAGTACATCTTCTGCTAAACTTGTACTGTTTAATATACGTTGTTTTACAACTACTTAAAGGAAAGTCTGTATGACTTGTATCCATATTTATAAATTTTCATCTATTTCTTCTCTATGACTTCGATGCAAAAATGAACAACCAGCAGAGACTTGTATGATAAATTGATAATACATAAAGCCTTACTTGGTCTAAAAAGATACTCACTCACATCAGAATAAAATTCAACAAATTCAAACAGGGATGAATGCGATGTTATGCAGTCAAGAAAATTTGATAAGAGTTAGCAAGCAAACTTACTTGCATTGGCATCTCTTGCATGACAATACCGGTGCTTTCTTCGATACTTTTTAGAGTTACCACTTCCCCACCAACAACCATATTGATAACAATTCCATCTGCACATTAGTTAGGAATCTAATCAATGATGCAAAAATCCAAACTACCACTTAACAAACCATAGAACAAGGCAGCAAAAAAGGACCAGCTGTTAAACAAGCAGCCAAGCGCCTTCCGTATGTTTCCTGCACAAAAAAAACCAAAAACGAAAGTTAGGAGAAGAATGGGAAGTAAACCCACACAGAACTTTTACAACACTTAAATCACAAGGCCAGCATTCTTCTTTTGTTCTGAAAGAAAAATGCGGCTAAGTAAAAATAATTGTGAAAAGCAACCATATAATACAAAGAGAAACATGTGAATGCAGAAAGTCTCGAGGTAAATGTGAATTACAGAAAAGAAAAGAATAAGTAATACCTTTTTCGCCGGTATCTCATAGTTAATGAGAAGATGAGCATTCAGGGGAGACTCCCCTGAAGTAAGAAGAGGAAGGCAAGCATCTGTCACAATAATCATATGAGATCTATCATTTTTCCCAACATCATCCTCATTCCCTGCTCCAGCATGACTAATCTGATTCCATCTCGTCGTCACCTGACAAAATTTCTCTAAAACAAAAGCTCGTTCATCTTCAGCAAGGTCACTGTACTGACGACACGTCACAAAGAAAATCAAGTTGAGCAAAGAACAAAAAGTCAGCAAGGAACCACAGAAACATAAACCCAAAACAGATAAAGAAATCTAAACACCAATGACATTTATCTATCTATCTATTCTAGGTAAAGTCGTCCAATTTTTATGTTAATTCATAATTTTTTTTTTTTTTTGAAAGAATGTTAATTCATAAGTTGTTACTAACAAATATTGTATTTTTATAAGCTCTTTTATCATAAACTACCTTAAAGAACTTATAATAATACATAAGCTTATTTATATGCATAAATTGTTTCACATAAGCTCAAAAATAAGTCAATCCAAACAGGCCATAAGATCTTCACTGGTTATTGTGATACTTAAAATTAAAAGCACATGTATGTGTGAAAACAAGCTAAGACCTCGTTTGGATAAACAATTTAATTACACACTTATAGCATATAAGAAAAAAAAAAAAAAAAAAGTCAAATTGTTTACATATAAGCTAAAAAGCTACTTCGATAAGTTGTACTATATCTTCTACTCCCGTTTGGAATCGACTTATTTTTTAGCTTATGAAAATAACTTATGCAAATAAATAAATTTTTACGTTAATTCATAAGTTTTCACTAACAAATATTGTATCTTTATAAACTATTTTTTCATAAACTAACTTAAAAATTTATAATAATACGTAAAAACTTTTTTTTTTTGTTGCTGATATAAGCTCAAAAGTAAGTCAATCCAAATGTGGCCTAAAAAGTCTAACAAGTACTTATAGCAGTATATATTATAAGCTGAAATAAGTCAAATTGAAAATACCCTAAATCCAAATGCAAATGAATAGTACCAACCAAAGCAGAAGATGAAATGAAAGGGAGAGGTGAAAGAGAAGAGCAGAGAGAATCAAGGTCATCACGAGTGCTGCAACAGATAACAATTGGCAAACAAGGACGCCGACCAACCAAATCAATAAGATCAACTAAAGTTTGCTGCAATTATCAAATTCAAAATCAGTAATTAATCACAAATCAAAATTAGTAGAATTGAATTGCAGAGATGATGATGATGATACCATTTTGAATTGGAGTCTGTCTACTGCAAGGTAGAAATGACGCGGGTGACTGAAGATGAAAAAAGAGAGAGAATCAGAAAAGGGTTAATGCATAATCCAATAGCATAATTCAATAGAATGAGATTGAAAAGTACCCGATCTGATATTGAGTCTGTGAAGGTGAAGACGGAGTATCGATGCTATCCATGGCCATCTTCTCCTTCTCACTTCTCACTTCCAATAAGCTGAAAAGTTTATGGCTTAAATATTTATGGGATTGAAATCAAAGATTATGATACTCCGATATTAAAGTATTCTTACATCGCTTGATAATTGAGTTTAAGGATAATTTATATACAATATACAAACCTTTTAAATCGTGTATTTTTTACAAATGATAAAATTGTGATGGATTAATTTCAAAGTAGACAATTTCTCGAAAATGTGAATTTGAGGTTGGATCTGTTTGTGGGAAACGCATCCGCGCATGTTCGTGGGGCGACACCCTTAACTTCGATTAGGGGACTACTGTTTCGGATACATAGTAAAATAGTCTCATATCGCTTGGTAACCGAGACTAAGGCCATAGTTTATAAACAACACACATTTTTCAAACTTTCGAGGCGTCTTTTCTATCTCTAAAAATCTAGGAATTTTATACAACAATTCGATTGTCGTATTTAATTATAACTAATAACCATAAAAGTGAAAGTTGAAGTAAATATATCACAATAGACGGTAAGTACTTTAACAGTTAACCATAAAAAAAGAGTTAAAGACATAAGTATCTCCTCTGGAGTAGTGAATCCAATGTAGGTGAAGGATGTTCGTAATCCGGCCACGACACCAAAAGTGGATCAACTAATCTTGAATTTGGGTCTTATTAGTTCATGAAGTGGCATAGACGACTTTGGTCATAAGATGTATACTGACGAGGAAGTGAATGTGGCGACAATTAATTATCTAGAGAATCGTGCTGCTGATAGATAGGAGTTTTTTTACCAAGGTGGGGTTTAAGGGCAACAAAAAGAAGGGGAAACCGGTCATGACCCGTGCTAGGGGTAAAAATCCATAGTTTGGGTGGTTACTTGGTTTCCTTTTTTTTTATTTCTTTCCTTGGGTATGTCTTGTTTTTATTTTCATGCTTTTGAACTTGAGAAGGTTTTAGTTATGCCCCCCTTCTCTTTCTTTATATGTATCTCTTTTTATTTATTTATTTATATATATTTAGGATGTTATAAATGGTTCACCATTTGCTCATCTTTTATCTAAAAAAACTATATATTTAAAAACCCATACATTCACTATTTGTATCATTGTATGTGATGTACTTTACAACCGTGAATACTAATATTCATACAAGTATATTACCTAAATCAAATTAAAATTAACACAACTTCAACATATAAAAGAAGCATTGGGTAACAAATTTTGTCTTTCTACCCACCCATGACATGATGATGGTGGTGATAGCTTAGTGATCTAATCATTTTTCATGATCATGATAGCACTTTTATCTTTATTTCTTCTATATGATTAAAAAAAAAGTAAATTAAATTCTGAAATGTGGCAAGCTAAGGTCATACTATTTTAGTTACAAACCTTGCCACTTTTCATCATGTTCACAACATTGACAGCACTAAAGTCAACAACATTGTTGTTCATCACTTTAGCCTTAGGCCCACCAAAGCCCAATTGGTCTTCACAACCTCTCATGTTATTCTTTCTTTTCTTTGTATAATCTTCTTCTTTCAACCAAACACCAAACAATTTCAAACAATCTCTTCCATTTTCTTCACCTTCACCAACCGCATTTTGAACAGATTCATAGTTTCCATGTTGCTTCATAATGTGATCTATTTGATCAGGTCCCACATTTAAACCGTCTTTTAGAAAAGCCACCAATTCATCGCACTGTTTCTTCGCACGTGCCAATTCGTAACTCAATGTTTCGTTATCCTTTTTCAATTTTTCATTCTCGCTCGATAAATTGACGCTATGGGGAAGTGTTGTTTCAATCGACCCCGGGTTTTTTGAATTGGGGGAAGAGGTTGAGGTGGAGGTGGATCCTGCTCTGTCGTTGGCGGAGTTTGATGAAGAGGAGTTGTTGGCGTTGATTTTTTCAGGTTCTGGAGGCTGTGTTGACGGTTGGGGTGCAGTTTTGCGGCGTTTGATATCGGTGAGGAGTTGTTTTTGGCCTTGCTTGAAATTTTCATTTGCGAATTCCCATTTGTCTGGCACAACCTTTCGAAATCCCTATAAATTCAAAAGCAATGTTAATTAGTATATGCATTCAATCAAATTATATCATATTATATTTTGTTAAGATAATTTGTAAAATAATTTGAAAACAAGATTTATAATATCAATCTATACTAATTAAATGCCTTTTGAATTTAATCCATATACACTATAAAATTTATCGATCATAATTGTTATATCACTAAAAATATTTAACTTTAATTATAGCTACTTATAAATTCATGCATATAATTGATTTTCTAATGTAACACATATTGTTGATTTTGTAATTTATTTTTTTTTTGGTAATTATTTTGTAATTTTTTTTAATTGTACACAAATTAAACTCTAAAACAATCACTAGTTTGATATTATGAAAAATAGTTGCATTTTTCTCTTAAAACTTTAAATAAAACGACCAATCATTTTCAATTTTGGTACTTTGGATGAAGTTTTTTCAATCTATTTCTATTTGTGGTAGAACCAATCTAAGTTTCTAGTTGCTTGTTTGGTGAAAGATATAAAGTTTAAACAAATCAATTACCTTGTTTTGAACAATAACAAAAAAATAGCTATGAAAAATTACTATTGTCTACCCAAAAACATGGTAAATTGAAAAATGAAAATCATCTTTAACTAATCATACAAACGCTGCAACATGCAAAAAACAATTAGCTATATGAAAAATCATTGGAAGTTGAAAATCATTTAGTAAATATTATTTTATTACGGTAAATATGTCAAAATCACAGTGAATCTCTGAAATTATGAGATATCCAAAATGATATCTAACATAGACTTAAAACTAATCTAACAAACTTGGCAAAATGCAAGAAAGGATGAAGTTTATGAAGAAATAAAAGGAGAGAGAGATAAGAAAACATACATAAGTGTTGAGCTGGCGAACAAAGCTAGAGAAATTATTGTGCTTAAAATATTTTGGTAGCAAATCCCTCGCAAAATCCGCATGTTTCCACACAACAAAACTTTCACCATTTTCACTCCATGATATAACATCATCCGTCGCAAAATCATCCACCATATTATACGTCTTAGTCAAAAACGGCGCCGGCACCGACCGTTGCGACATATTTTGATTTTCCCGATCTACCCTTCAACTAATTTTCTCTAACTAATAATCACTATAGTAATAATATTCTCAAAGGAAAAAAAAAACTATTAAAATTAACTAAAGAAAATCTTTGTCTAGTAAGAGCAACTAAAAAGAAGAAGAGCAGTTAAGAATTCCCAATCCCAACAATAAAAACCAGAAAGGAAGAATCGAGAATGAACTAAATTTTCTGAAGGCTTTCTTTGATTATCAGAATCCATTCGTTTAAGCAACATCTACGAAATCAATTTGGTTCACAATTAACATAATTCCCCATATGAAAATAGGAAAGTTTTATGAGTTAATATTATTCTCTTTGATTATGCTTGCAAAAGAGTCTCTTTTATAGATACGAAAAAACCAAACATGTTCCAACCTTAAATTAGTGACGTGGGTTCTAGAAATTTTTAGAAGCATTAAAAGTTTATTATTATTTGGACCAAATGAAACCGGTTCCACACGTACACACACATAAATACAAACTGTACATAGATGACACTTTAGTAAATTAATATAAGTTTTTTTTTTTTAAAAAAATTAAATTAATAAAAGATCATGCTAGTCTAACCATAGTTAAGCTGGACGCTGTAACAAATCAGTACCATATAATTTATATTATTATGTGACTGAGATTGTTTACGATAATTCTTTTTTTTTTTTTGATCAAATTGTTAACGAAAATTCTAAAATTGTATTAATTGAAATTGTCTGATTCATAATTATTGAATGGGATCTTAAACGGTTGTGCTGTTTTACTATAACAGGAAATATCAATCCCTCTAAAAATACTTGTTAGTTAAGAAGACAGAAAATAAAACAAACTATAAATTTTATATATAAAAAAAATAGTTTTTGAAATTTTAAAAGTATTATATACATTATTCTTAAGATAATAATTTGTTTCTGAAGATGTTAACAAATGTCTTTATCATTTCTCTTTGATAAATAACAAAATTTGTGATCTTAACAAACATCACTGGTCATGGTTCAATTTTTTTTTTTTTTTTTTGGTACATAATTTTTATTTAGCTATGATTTTAACTATGGCTAATGAAGGTGTTTTTTGTATGTATGTTGACATGGACCTAAATTTTTATGTGTGGAAAATAACACAATTTTATATAATAAAGAATTTTAATGGTTAATTTGAAATCAAACCATTAATTATTTAAAAATATTAACAGTTGATTATGAGATAGGCGAAAATAGTAATTATAGTGCTTTATCTATCATGTTGACACTCTTCTTTTTCTTATTGAGATGTGAGAGAAAACAATTGATAAAATATTAAGGAGGAAAGAAAATTATAACACGCTTCGTGTGGTTGGCTTTTTCTCTTGAATGAAATTGTGTTTTATTTTTGTAAGAAATTTTCTAAAAGGAAGCTTCTATTGCATTTTCCCATTGTAACACATTTAGAGCTCGTTTGATGCGCAGGATATGATAGAAATATGATAGAATAAAAAGCTGGATAATGATAGGATATGATAATGACAAGATAAACACATATCATGTCATGTGTTTGGTGCACATATGATAAGACACATGATAGCATTAATTTATCATGAAGAACTAAATGCATTTTATATTGACATGATAATAAGACACATGTTATATTTAAATACAAAAATTATTCTTGTAAAATAAATACATTTTTTATAATAAAAATAATTTTAATTTTTTTAATTAGAATTAAATAAAATATGTAATGAAAGTATTAGACAATTTCCAACAAAAATCAAACTAGAAAAAGATTATTTTTCCAAAAAAAAAAAAAAGAGTGTAAAATAACATACAGAGAGGTTGAAGTTCGAAAAAAAAATATATCAACAAAAAAAATTACATAAATAACTTACAGAAAAGAGTGTAAAATAACTTGTATAATATAAAAAGGTTTTAAAATGAGTGTAAAATAACTTACAGGAATATTAAAAAAAAAGTTTTAAAATGAGTGTAAAATAAATTACAGGAATATAAAAAAAAAGGTTTTAAAATGTTACGAAAATAATGTGTATAGCATAAAAGACAAATTCTACATATAAATGTATAAAGTTGCTGGTAGTGGGAATCGAAGAAGGTGCCTCACAATCCTGTTGTCAACCCACCAAAAATTAAGGATTAAAATAACAAATGAGCAATATGATAATATATGAGTATGTTTAATTTATTTTTTCCTATTAGTGCATCAAATAATAGATTGAAATAGAATAGGATAATTTTATAATATCCTATCTCACTATCCTACGCATCTAACGAGCCTTTATTTCTTTAATTATATGATGTTGCTAAAAAAAATTATGTATGTAGAGATAGAGAGTGCGTACTACTTTTTCTTTGATTGATAATGTATAGACGCGTGTGGTTAGCATTATATGGCTTTTTTTTCTTGTTCTAGAAAATATCGAAAAGACTTAGAAGTGTGGTTGGTGGGGCAAAAATGGTAGTAGATAATTGTTAAAATATTCACACACAAAAAAATATATAGTCAAAGGTTAACCTTTGATTGAGGCATGTAAAAAACATGGGGTGGTTGATGTTTACACTTTAACAAAGAAAAATGATGTTTTGAGATCAAATTTTTGCCGTCAAAATATAAAAGTAAAAGTATAAAAGAGACATATGATGTTAGTATTTTCATATTTAAATATCATACAATGATAAATGGAAAATTTTACCTCTCTATGAAACAAGTTGGTTATGGTTAATACAATAATTTAAATAATTAAAAAAATGATTAAATATAAAAAACAACAATAATATTTGACTACTTAGTATTTTCCAACATTCGTTTAATATCACATTTTATCTCTTCTTATTACAATTTACATTATCGATCTATCACTTTTATATCACTACCTATATGTACTTTTAAGATGTACTTCATATGGAGTGTCTACCAATTATTTTCCTCTACAAAATATCACGATATTTAATCGAAATGTTTGCTTGTTGGAAATTATATTTAATAAGACTCTAACCCTACAAAAATATGTGCTATCAAGCTAATGGTAAAATTTTAATGCATGAATCTAATATTACACGTATCTTAAATTAAACAATTTTGACTAAATTACCTTCATAAATTAAGTTGCGAGAGTTTTTAAAACTACCACAGGTATACATGCGGGACTTATATTAGAGTTTGTCACCGTAATTATTTAATAAATATTACATTTTCCTTACATAAAAAAACAAAAATTCAAGTACTCCAATTTGAGGATACCTTTTCAAACAAATAATAATAAGTTCAACGGTAAAGTGAATTTGCATGCAAAAGACAAATAATTAGTCCAAATATGTAAAGTTCGAATATATTTATTTTTAACAAAATAAATTGCAAAATATTATTGAAAGAAAAAGAAAACAGTTTTTTTGGTTGGTGAAAGGGAAAAAAAACAGTGACATCAATTCATTTTAGGTATGAATACAAGAAATTTTATATAGTATGGATAAGGAGAGTAGAAAGAATGGGACAAAGTGGGTATAAGGAGAGGATTTTTCTTTGCATTCACCTAACTATCCCACCATTTCTAAATTGTTTGGTTATTGTGGCAACTGGCAACTATATACATATAATTTTGAAGTTTTGTCATTTTTTGTCAATTGGTATAGCCTCCTTAGTCCTTAATCAATTATTTCTTATTTTTCTTTGCTTTAGACCATTGTTGCTCGACTCTAATGACCGCACAACATAACATTATATTGTATTGAATGAAGTATGGAACATGCAACAAACATTGATACAAGCCATCATGAAGTATTTTTATGACTCTTTTGTCTTTTACGCATATTTTTTGAATGTTTATTTCAACTTTTTTTTAAGGGGAAAAAAAAAAATTATATACGAGGAAAAAAAGTTAACAGAATACAAGTGATACTAAATTTATTAAAATGAAGTACATGTAGTACTCTATCTACCAAAACACTCTTCAATCTCGAAAAGATTTCAACAACTAGAATTACTTAAGAGTACAATCTATTAGGTCGGCAAGTCGGCCATTCATACACAGTGGACCGGACTTTTTTGTCAAAAGTCATCGCGCCACGACATAATTTTTATCGAAAAGCCTTCTAAAAGCCTTATAAATTAAGAGGAGTCTTCAATTTATTTATCCCTAGTATCTTTTCCATTACCAACACCTTTCAAATTGCTCCCACAAACCAATCTTCAACACCCTCACCCACACACATCCCTCAACCACATTGAATAAGTATGGAAGACTCCTAGACAATAAAACCGGATTCAAAGAAATTCCCTTCCCATATTTGGCACATAACACTTTTACCGTTACTACGTTTACGTCTACCATAAGCCACCACTTCCACTTAGCTAGATTATTAATTTATTGAACAATCGAAGGTCCTTGATCCCAAGACCTCCACACTCTTTTTGGCTTGCACACTTATGATCTATTTACCCAACTTATTTTTCTCTTTAACTTTGCACATCACTCCACAAAAATTTCTTTTGAAGACTCGCAATATTTTCCAAATACAAATTGACATTATCATGGAAGACGTATAAAAAATTGAAATTGATCTCAATACCGAATTACTCATTCCAATTTTTTTTTATAAGAAATATTTTGAAAAAATCACGGAGATTAAAGAAGTAATAATACAACTCTACCCCGCTCAACCTGACTTTATCTATTCCCAACTTTTATTCAATCATCTTATTTGAATCATGTGATAGACTAAAACAATTTATACACGTGAATAGTATATAGCATATAGGATGTATTAATCAATCTAGTTGCATGATGCATGGTTAATTACTTAATTATCTGAGACGTATGTGGCAATACATTTCTCTAGAAAATTATTATGTGAGTTTGACATTTTCCACCTTTTTATACCTTATAGTATATTTAATTAGTATTTAATTCATGGAGAATGTTAATATGTGTCATAGTATGTATATATTTAATTAAATAGTATTTAATTTACGAAGAATGTTAATACGTGTTTTAAAAACACATGTTAAGAAAATAAACATAAAATTTATTTTTAAAATGTATGCATTTTATAACTTTTTAAGCATTATATTTTTGCATTATTAAATACATAATTTCTCTATTAACATAATTCTTGATTTATTTTAAGGCAAACTATGGTTTTGGACCTATAAAAGTGTACATTGTTGTCATATTATTAGTAGGGTTGGGAATATGTCAGACGGTCTCCATGGATCTGCGGCTTGGCATGGCTTAGATCTGGCCTGACATGGCCTGTAATTTAATAAAAATATCAGGCTCAGACTTTGAAAAGAGTTTATTTACTTAAAGAGGTCAGGTTTAGGCTTTTAAAAAAGCCTACAAAGACTAATAGCCCAACCTGTTTATATTTGATAATTATTATTTATATAATATTATTATAATTATTTATATCATCTAGTATAAAAAATATATATTATTTATATAAATACTGTAACGGAATAAAATACCGGGGTGCCATTCGCATAAGCCCAACATTCCAAATTGGGCCACTCGCCCAAGTGAGAGGAGGTCCAAAGAGACTATTTCATAAAACTAGACCACTACTCCACTACTCCACAAAATCACCATCACCCCACTACTCCCTCAACTACTTCCTCCACTATCTCATATCGCACTCCTATATATTAGGCATCATAAGCATTATGAAGCAAGTTCCATCTTTTCCAGAAACACAGAGTTAAACTATTTTACTTCTACACTCTGTATACCCCCTCAATTCAATGCAGGAACATTTGGCGCCCACCGTGGGGCCCGGTACAACTCTTCCCGGGCCACACATCATTCACCAACAAAGCTTCATTGCAAAGCTTCATACTACCGTGAAAACCAACACTGCACCGCAGCAATTGTGGTAGACAGCAATGCTCACACAAACTTTGCACTCGCATTCTACACACGTACACAAGCCGCCTATCTGGTTTGCTTGGTCAGATTTATGAAGTTTCTCTTCATAAAGCAGTCGCCGCCGTTTGCTCTTTATGTAGAAATCACCGTCGTCGTCGTCCTCGGACTCACGTAAAAGCGCTTTATCACCAATTTTATGAGGAGATCGATCTAGTGACTCAGCTCGGAAAAAAGATGACGATCCCTTGAAGCAACTCAGCGTCGAAGGGTGTCATCAAATTCAGTAGCATAACCGTTGTATGTCGACGTCAACATACTTATAACCTGATTGTTCCTCAAATGGATATATGTTATCATACATATCCACTTCCTACAAAGTTGATGTTTCAAAAAGAAAATAGGACGACTAACTCTCCTTGTGAGAAATCCAAGAGGATATATTCGAAATATGATTTCTAGTTGATGGCGTGGATCTGATTTCTCCATCTCGCTATACTGTTGTCGCCGTCGATTATTGTTGTTACTGTCGCCATCCTGCTGTCATTGTTACAGCCTGTCCGGCACCGCCGTCAAACTTTGTTCCAGGTGCTTCAACTTGCCGAAATGTCATCGCGGACCTACTGCCCAACATCATCGTCTCGTCGTCGATTGTGTTATTGTTAGGCGACTCCCATCCAGGAGTTGTTATCTAAGTATGGGAAAAAGTTCAGAATCAAATAAGTAAGACGAGAAGGCTGGTTTCGAATTGGAAGGTGATTCTGAGAGAAAGGAAGGTGGGCGACTTAGTTTCCGAAATGCCAATGTAAATAGACAAAGGTAGAAAGTTAGCTCTAAACTGGGAAGGCCCCTTATTGCATTCACGCCAAATCTAAAGAAGGAGCTTACATGCTAAAATGATGAAAGGCAAGCGCTACTCAAAACTTGGAATATCCTCTACCTCTGATTTTATTACAGGCTAGTATAAAACCACCTCTTATTATTGAATAAATGATTTTTTGTAGTATCATATCAATACCTCTCAATTTGTAGTTTCCAACAGTGATTAGTATCCCTCAATTTATAGTTTTTACCATGAGCTACAATAAGTTGACCCAATTAAGTCTTATATTTCTCATTATAATTAGGAACCAATCTCATATATAGTTTTGAAGTTGATCGGTAAATTGGTCATAAGGGTAGATAAACATCAATATATTAGAAGCATACTTTTGTCAAAGATAATTCAAACAATATCACTGTTAATTAATCATACGTGTTTATGTGAGAATGTCAACTCAGTTAAGGCCAATTAGATAATGTAAAGCAAAGGGCATGTACGAAGTGTGTATTGCCCCAAAAATTAGTAAATATAATAATAATAATAATAATAATAATAATAATAATAATAATAAGTTAAAACCGATAGAGCAGTTCTGGCGAGGCGGTATCACGAACCGTGAGTAATTGTATTATTATAATTGAATTATCTTTAGCGGCAATATATGCTCTTTTATATAATCATAATATTGCTTGTTCTTTTTCTTACATGTGCAAAACACTGGGAGCACGACACTCTTTCAAGAAGCGATCACAAAAACAAGAATGACAAGTGTCCTGGACATAAGCGATAAATATTTGATAAAGCGTCACTTGAGATAAGGCGCCAAAAGACAAAGTGTTATGCGATATAGACAAAGCGACAAAAGGCGCAATGCCTCATTTATACGGCGCATGACGCCAAGAGTGAAATAAAAGCTACGTTTAAGGCTTACAACGCCACGTAGTGAAATAAAAGCTATACGGCGTATGACGCCAAGAGCGAAATAAAAGCTACGGCTTACAACGCCACGTAGTGAAATAAAAGCTATACAGCGCATGACGCCAAGAGCAAAATAAAAGCTACGTTTAAGGCTTACAACGCCACGTAGTGAAATAAAAGCTATACGGCGCACGACGCCAAGAGCGAAATAAAAGCTACGTTTAAGGCTTACAACGCCACGTAGTGAAATAAAAGCTATACGGCGCACGACGCCAAGAGCGAAATAAAAGCTACGTTTAAGGCTTACAACGCCACATAGTGAAATAAAAGTTATACGGCGCATGACGCCAAGAGCGAAATAAAAGCTACGTTTAAGGTTTACAACGCCACGTAGTGAAATAAAAGCTATACGGCGCACGACGCCAAGAGCGAAATAAAAGCTACGTTTAAGGCTTACAACGCCACGTAGTGAAATAAAAGCTATACGGCGCATGACGCCAAGAGCGAAATAAAAGCTACGCTTAAGGCTTACAACGCCACGTAGTGAAATAAAAGCTATACGGCGCACAACGCCAAGAGCGAAATAAAAGCTACGTTTAAGGCTTACAACGCCACGTAGTGAAAAGCGAAATAAAAGCTACGTCAACTCATATTACTTTGAGCAAATGGAGTACAAGTCTCCAACTCTGAATGTTAAAGTTAAGGTCATCTCGTCAAGACTCATTGTTACCGTAGAGATGACGTTACCCGGCTAACTCGAAAATATATTGAAACGACGTCTCGCCAAATAAAAGGAAACTATCTCGCCGCGAAGGATAAAACTATAAAGCCATTAAAATATAATGGCCCCGCTTTTGAAATACAATCATCTCGCCCAAATAAAGGAATCACCGAAACAACTATACTCTCCACAATATATGGAGTTATAATTGCCCTTTGCAAGACTTATACATGGGGGGCTATGCAAGCTAAAGATTCTAATAGCTTTTAAAGCAAACGACATCTTCCCAAATACAGATCGGCGAATTCAAAGCTCTAGACAACATTATTTGTACAAAAAGAAAATAATTTGTCAAGTTATATTTCTCAAAGACACTTTATCTCGCCTATGCAGTTGAGAGAATTTACGAAAGAACATCAAGAGCCACAAATTCGTGCAAATGAAGTTATCTCAAATCATTGCCTTAAGCATTTCGTCTTAACAAGCCTCATGCTTGGGGGGCTGTGTAACGGAATAAAATATCGGGGTGCCATTCGCATAAGTCCAACATTCCAAATTGGGCCACTCGCCCAAGTGAAAGGAGGCCCAAAGAGACTATTTCATAAAACTAGACCACTACTCCACAAAATCACCATCACCCCACTACTCCCTCAACTACTTCCTCCACTATCTCATATCTCACTCCTATATATTAGGCATCATAAGCATTATGAAGCAAGTTCCATCTTTTCCAGAAACATAGAGTTAAACTATTTTACTTCTACACTCTGTATACCCCCTCAATTCAATGCAGGAACAAATACAATATATTTATTTGTCGTAATAATATTTGTCATTTTATTAGCTTTTAATTATTGTGCTAATCATTTTATTACCTTTTTTAAATGTTGTAGAAATTATAAAAATTTAAATGTGAAATAGATTTTAAGGCCTATTTAATTAGCCTATTTAAAAAGACTATATAGAGGCCTATATGTAACACATGCTTTTAAATATGTTACAAGGCCATATCAGACTTTAAACAGACCCAAGCCAGACAAAAAAAAACATTATTTAATAGGTCGTAGGCCAGACTTAGGCTTGAAAAAATATCATAGGTCAGACTGAGACTTGTCAAAGTCTGACCTGACCTATTCCCAATCCTAATTATTAGTCACTATATTTACCAAGATTGCAAATATATTTGTGGTATTTTTTTTTAAAATAATTTTATAGATAAAATGCACAATATAAAATACCTCTAGGAATCAAATTTACTATTTAAAAATATTTTTGAAGACTTAAATGATTAACAAAAATTGATAATATATTGTGGATGTATTTATAATTTTAATACATCCAAAAAAAAACTATGACAACAAATTCTACTTTCGAATATTAAAATGATAGTTTTAATTTCTCTTGATTTTAGATGTAACGTCCTAAGATGCTTTTAGGATGACCGACTGGCTCCACAAACCAACACGAGTCTTTTCAGCGAGCTTTGTCCTCACTTGCACGCTTTTTGGGAAACTTCTCAGAAGGTCACCCATCCAAAGACTACTCCAAGTCAAGCACGCTTAACTGTGATGTTCTTATGGGTGAGCTACCAAAAAGAAGATGCATCTTGTTGATATAGGTAGTACTCATCAATCCTTATAAGCCTTCCTTCAACCATGTAGTCTCAAACCTGCACAACCTTATGATCCCTCTCATTCCGATGTGATTCGGTTTGCCTAGAAGCTGCCAGGAGCCGCTCATTGTCATGCCTTGTGCACCGGCGACCATTCACCTCCCTCATCAGCCTCGGGTGTTACATGCCCACCAGCTTCCGCTTGGTTCGTCCCCGAACCACATCGTACTGGGAGAGGCCAACTCTGATACCATTTGTAATCCCTTCAACTGCTTTTAGGATGATCGACTGGCCCCACAAACCAACACCAGTCTTTTCAGCGAGCTTTGTCCTCACTTGCACGTTTTTCGGGAAACTTTCTAGAAGGTCACTCATCCAAAGACTACTCCAAGTCAAGCACGCTTAACTGTGGAGTTCTTATGGGTGAGCTACCGAAAAGAAGATGCATCTTGTTGGTATAGGTAGTACCCATCAATTCTTATAAGTCTTCGTTCAATCATGCAGTCTCAAACCTCCACAACCTTAGGATCCTTCTCATTCCGATGTGATTCGATTTGCCTAGAAGCTGTCACGAGCCACTCATTGTCATGCCTCGCGCACCGGTGACCACTCATTGCCCTCACCAGCCTCAGGTGTTACATTAGACGACTTGTATTTGAATAAAAAGTTGTTATATAGTTTAGTAAAGAATTAGAATTTCGGTTTATGTTAAGTCTCTTACTCTCTAATTTGTCTAATCTTAAAAACAATCTTAAATCAAACAAAATATGAACTAAAGTTGTTATATTTAGTATGTTTAACCAGCAGCTCAACCTGATTAACTACGTGCATGTATATCACTATATCAGTTTATGATTTTTGCAAAACCGACCCAATAAGGGGTGCAACAAGGCCCGTTGAATCGGGCCTTCAAAATTGGAAGGCTTCAAATTTTTTTATGGGGTAGTAGTATCAGTAAAACAGAGAGTGTAAAAATAATAGTTCTGCACAATATAAAGTCCAGGTCCAATTTCTGAAAAAAAAAAAAAAAAAAAAAAAAAAAAGGAAAGGAATTCAAAATCATATCACTAAAAAAAGAAACATTCGAAAAAATAACTTAAAAGAAAAACGCTAAAAAAAAGAAAAAAAAAAGAAATGAAAATCAGTAACGCAATATCAAACTCAGTAACACAAGAATCTCCTTCATCTCTAGCAAGGAACATATTATCTCTTTTCCTTGATTCTCCTTTTGTTTACTGCGCTTCCCTCTGTGTGGTTGATTCTCGGTTATTGATAGAATATGAATTATTTTTACGTTAATTACAAGGATAATTATATTTTATACTATTTGCAATTTAAAATTGATAAGTTTTTTTTTAAAAAAATCTTTTATTAAGAGGTCACTTTTAAAATTTACACACGATCTCTAAAAACTCAGGATCGACACTAGACTTTTGTAAAAAATAAATTATAGAAGAGATTTTTCAACAAAAATAAATAGAGACGGCAGGAGAAAGGTATATGCATCTCGTCTGCGCAGAATTTGGGATATTTTGATGTATATCTTCTGATTGTGTTAATACATTTCAAAGCAAAAAACGTATCGAAAACGCAAAGAGACAATTTGCATCCAGCATTTTCCATTAGTTTGGAAGAAAAACGACGTTTATATATACTTTTGTTTGATGTTTATAGCTGCGGCGGCAGCAAATTAACCACTGCTGTCGTTCATTCATTGTTTTCAATCCATCCACTTTCGAACTTTTTCTCTTTGACTTGCATTTACTTTCTTAATTCTTATTATTGTTCCACTTGTTAAATAATTCATCTCTATTCTCATTAGTACATGGAAGTATATATTAAGAGTTGGATCGTATTGTGAAGTTTGTGTTTAGTTTTTCCTTTTTTTATTTATTTAAGGTTGTTAATCCACAAAAGTTAGTGCTAAAGAGAGAATGAATAAGTGAATAGTTAAATAAAGATAGAATGAACAACATGAGAGAAATGATCGGAGAAGATATATATCCTAGATATTGATGAACACGACGCTAGTAGATAATATGTATTGTCATAGGTATCTATGTTTTGGAAATTTAATTAGTTTGTCACAGACGAGCTATTGAAACTTGTTTTGAACAAAACAAAATTGGTTGACTTTGACGATAAAAAAGATTAGCACTTAAACGTTCAAGTTAGAATATGATCAATGTGGATTGAATGTGAGTAAGTCAGCTAATCATAATACAGATAAATACTCCGCAACGCACGAGTCACAGTGCTACCCGTGCGTATGTATGTTACTAGTTGTACGATAAAAACGTTGTTTTGAAAGGTTCTAACTAATAAAGATATGTATACTAAATTTGTCCATTGTCACTCACCTCTCTTTCTTGTGCGGGTTTTTGTTTTGCGTACAATTATAATGTCAAATTTATAAAGTGTTATGAAGTTAGACAGAAAAAAAATCAATTGATGACACGGAGCTAAATTATGACATTTACACGCTCTATTTTTTAAGTGAGATCAGATCTCGTTATAAAAGATTGAATGAAATTTCTTTTCGTGCCTCCAGTATCTTCTTTCGCATCATGCGAATTTACAAAATATCCCACTTGCTACTTAATTTGCGAACACGTTTGACACCTTAGACAGCGAACCTTATAAAAATCTACTCCCTCCGTCCCAATTTGAATGAGTCAATAATCACATGCACTATTCACATTTGTTACTTTGACTCTATTTTTCTACTATTATATAAAAACAAATATTAGCATATGTGATGTTGTTGGATTCATCTCGACGAGTATTTTCAAAATATCAAATTTTTATAATTTTTACTATTATACAATTAAAAATATTAATCGTCAAAGTTATACATTGGCATGCGTGACGCAGTCAACTGACTCACTATTTTGGAACGGTGTGAGTAATTGTTTTGTCCCCCTCACTATGTTCCCAAGTTAAGTTGTGAACCATATTTTTTTGAAATTTGTCTTTTTATTCAAAGGCAAATGTTAAAGAGTGCACCTCCTTAAATAGTAAGTTTGTATAGAATTTTTATAAAAATATATAAAGTCAACGCATTGGAAATTGTGCTGTTTAACTTTTTGATTAAAAAATTTCTTTAAATAGTATGCTTAAAGAGAGTTTGGGTTTCCTCCATTTGTTTTCTCTCCATTTGGAGAGAGATAGACACATTAAAAATTAATGGGGTTCACAAATTAGTGGGACCCACTTTTTAACGGGTCCCACTAATTTTTTAATGTGTCTATCTCTTTCCAAATGGAGCCACTAATTTTTTAATGTGACTATCTCTCTCCAAATGGAGAGAAAACAAATGGAGGAAACCCAAACCCGCTTAAAGAGTGCACCGGGTGCACTTGTTAGCAAGACCCTTATTCAAAATATTTTCATGTGGTGGGGAAAGGGTTTTTTTATAAGGTTTGCTATATAATACAATGAATATATAATGTTCGCACTTTAAATAGCGAATTATATTTTTCTAAATTTTACGTTTTAACGACACTCGCTGCTTAAGATAAAATGGGCCGAAAAGAAATTCCCAAGATTGAATACCTGAAAATGGCCCAAGAACTGGAAACGGCCCAATAAAGCCACTGCACAACCTAATGGTCAAACAAGTATCTAGTGTGTTTTTTTTTTTGTTGAATAATAAATATCTTGTTTATGCACAGGACTTTAATTATGTCCTGAATTTAGTGTTAGACGTTGGATTTGCATGAACAAAACGTGGGGTAATTAACGGATATTTCCTTTAAGCTGTGGGGACTAACTAGACTCTTGGTGGAAGAATTCCAGGACATGATTCTTCACCTCTCTCGTCATCATGTGATAAATCATAAATGTGATCTCACGGTGTTGTGACTTGTGATCACAGTGCCTCAATAGTCAATATACACCTGCATCCACATCTAAGTTTGGAGGATTTTCAACCAATTAGTCTTAAGTACTCCCTCAATTATAATATATAAGTAAAAATTCACTTATTAATTAGATTCAATGTATAATCAATTTATCTAGATACATTAATTATACAATGAATTTAAAAAGTAAATTTTTGTTTATATATTATAACGGGAGTAGTTAAAAATAAGCTTTCATTAAAAATGAAACATTCTAGAGAATCTAAATACAAAGTTTGGTTGTATGATTGTAACAATTTTTAATCAAATTTGCTTATTTATTTTATAAAAAATACCATATTTACTTAGAGAAATTTTATTTGGACAATTTTAAGTTGTTGGACGCCGTATAATAATATGGTCCCACCAATTTTTATTTTTTAATTAATTTATTTTTTACTTTGATTTGCGTGCAATCCTATAATTCAACTTTTGTTGGATGCAGTGTGTCAGATCAGACAACTTTTTTGTTGTCCAAATAACAGGCATCACTTACTTATGAACAAAATATATGTAGATTTTACTGACAATGTGTTATGAACAAAGGCTATGTTCAAGACAACAATGGCTTCGATGGTTTTCTTAATTGTTGTTTCTCGTAATGCGCCTTTCTCCGAGTACATGTGTAGGCCAACAACTCAAATAATGGTTTCTTTAGGCAGTATTCGCAAGTCCCAAATAAAGAAGAAGATGAGCCGAATATGCAAACTTGGTTTTTGATATATAGTTAGCCAATGGCTTAGTTTGAGCTTCTATATTTAGCCTGAGACGTATAATATAGTAATATTTATGATTCTATAATAGTTTTGGCAAATGAACATGCACACGACAACTTGAATGTCGACTTTAGCAAAACACCACACTTGGATGGACTTTGCTTCGACCTAAGATTGTTCTTTGATGGAGTTTGCATCAACCTTAGGTTTTTGGTCGGCTTCACATCGACCATAGATTTTTTGTTTGAATTCACATCAACCTTAAGTTTAGGTTTAAGGTGCAAATTAATTCAAAAGATACATGAGAACATACAAGGGGCACAAAATGTTCGATATGGAAAATCAAAGGCAAAGTTGAATTGAAGGTGTTAACATCAACATCCATTGCTCCCAATGGTTTCAAGTTTCCCTCTATTTTCATATCTCCCTATTGTTCCATATGGAAATGTATTAATGTTCCATTTTGTTTTAATTTATCTAGATGTGATAGATTTCAGAAACATTAAGAAAGTTTGGTATTAGTATCAGAGAAATTGTTAGGTGAGTCATCACCTAAGCATTAATTATTAGGTACAACCAATTAAGTAATGACAACTCTTTAAAATATAAAATAATTATAAATAATTAATAGTGTAATAATGAAACCAAATCTAAACCAAATATAGAAAGAAAAAAAAAAACAAGAAATAAAAAAGTATGTAGTCATTAACGGGATTGGTTATTATACATAAGTCATCCTTATGCACCATGCATAAGTTACTTCGTGCACCCCCCAAATTACTCGTGCACTCCTCAAATTTCTCGCGCACACCCCAAATTTCTTGGCCCCCCCCCCCTCTTTTTTTTTTTTTTTTTTTTCTCCCCCCACATTTCTAGCCTAAACCATTTTGCTATGAAAATGGTTTCAGAGATATGCAATCCAAAACCATTAAGTGCATACGATGGTTTTGGAGTACAACCCTATAATTAGAATAAAAACAATAATTGTGATTTAATGGTTTAGATTGTCTTATATGAGAAACCAAAATTATTATTAAATGGTTTTAAATAATGATTATAATTGTACCAAAAAAAAATAATAATGATTCTAATTATAGGATGTGCTTCAAAACCATCTTATGCACTTAATGGTTTTGGAGTGTATATATCTGAAACCATTCTCACAGCAAAATGGTTTAGGTTAGAAATGTGGGGAGGACAAAATAAAATAAAATTGGGGCACAAGAAATTTGGGGGTGCATGAGAAATTTTAGGGGGGCACACGAGAAATTTGGGGGTGCATAAGTAATTTGGGAGGTGCGCGAGTAATTTGGGGGTGCATGAGTAATTTGGGGGGTGCATGAGTAATTTGGAGGGGGTGCCTGAGTAATTTGGGGGTGTGAGATGGGGTGTGAGTGTGTGAGTTGAGATTGGTTAGGATTATTACATGTGGATGTTCAATCTAATGAGTGTTATTGACTTATGTACCATGTATAATAACTTTAGCCGTCATTAACTATGCTTCCCTCCCAATTTGTATGTGTTGTCCATTATATAAGAAGAGACTAAGAGAGAATATCATAAGTTAATAAACTCAAAAAATTATTTCAAACATTTATATGTCTTTTAAGAAAAGCTATAATTTTTTTTAGTCTAATATTTTTCGAAAATTCAGTGATTATTCAAACAATTATGATTCAATTCGATAAAATAAATAGCGGATAATTTTGATAATTTATGTCTTTTAAGTGATATTTAATTTTTTTCAACTAAAAATTTAGGGGAAAAAATAATAAACTATATATAAATTGAATTAGGTTATCAAAATAGCTTATATTAACTTATAAGCTATAAACTCAAAATTGAGTATTGTAAAATAGAGTCTATAGAAATAGATACTAAACTATAATCGTAACTTAAAATCAACATAAAAATTAGTAAAACTCAATCGATATACGTAAGAAATAATAGAACAATAACATTGTAGCTAGTATAATAAATTAAAATATCCTTCACCTAATTAAACTTTATTTTTATTTTTTTTGCTTTTGCACCGGTTTCCGACCCACCAAATGTGAACGACTAATTCGGCTCATGCGTATAGGCATGCGCACTGGTCAATCGTTGTTTCTCCTGGGAATCGAACCCAATATTCTCTGGGTACATTCTTGAAAGGAGCTCATTGCCACTAGAGCCTAAACAACTTGGCTAAACTTAAAATATATTTGGTTTATACATGAGTTGGTCATGCCTAATATATTGTAGCTATGCAAACAATAATAGTTAATGTCATTCAAAATTTTCTTCCTTTTTGTTTCTTTCTATATTTGATTTAGATTTTGTTTCGTAATTACACTATTAACTAGTGTGAGACCTGTGCCAAGCACGGGCTATCAATTCTTTAATTATTTTTTATATATTAGGAAATTTTATATTATTTGTATATTAGTATTATTTTTTATTTTGAAATTAATTTTTCATTATTTAAGATTTTATTAAGACAAAAAAACAGGAAAAAATAAAATAAAAGTAAGGACATAAGTTAGCATAAATTTAGAATAGATTTAAAATAAACACAAAAGTCAATAGAAATATTTAATGTTTTATAAATTCTATGGACCGGTCCACAGATTGAACGGTTGACCATTACGGTCTGAACAATTTTAAAACAATCGAGGAGGGTAGGTTGTAATTGTTTTAAATTTAAATTATATTTGATGTGAAAATAGTGTAAGAAAATCACGTTATTTTATTAATTTGAAAGCTTAATGTACTGATAATATAAGAAAACATATTTGTCAAAATATAAGTATAAATATATGCCGCTTGTAAATTTTAAAAATAAAATAAACAGGTTCATTTATTAATTAATCAGTATAACCCATATAAATTACAAAAAACACCTCATATTAATAAATTGGTACAAATATAGGTTCGCGTATGTCGCGGTGATTTTTGGATGTCAAGCTATAGAGAAGCGTTGAATCACAAAACATTTAAATACACCACCGAGCTTTTTATTTTTCCGAAGAAGGGAGAAAAGTCCGTTAAAACACCCTAAATAAAGAGATCGAGGTAAGGGGGTTGGTTACGCAAAGGGAAGGTATTAGCACCCTAGGCGTCTATAGTACTCTATAGGAACCTCTTGTATTCTATCTTAAGCGCTTTGTTTTTATGTATTTGAAAGTATGTATAAGATTAGGGCAAATTGAGTGATAATTGAGAGAAAAATGAGTTTGAGTGACAAAAATGCTCTTGGCTTGAGTTCCAAGGTTTTAACCTAATGAAAATGAGTTTTGAAGTTGAAAATAAGACTTTATTTGAAAAATCAAGTGTTTTCACCTAAAGAAAATAAAGTTTGATTGATTGAGGACTTGGTTTAAAATCCAAGTTGTTTTTGAGAAAAAAAGGTTTGATTAATGACTTGGTTTAAAATCCAAGTTGTTTTGAATTTTTTTTTTGATAAGTGATATATTTTGGATATTTTTGAGAAGAGGTGTTGACCTCTATTTTTTGGCTAAAAAGGGTTAATGGTTCTAACGAGAGTTCTAACGCTTTAACTAAACAACCTAAAATATTTGAATCGCGCCTAGACTTTTTGCAACGACATATAGGTCGAGGTTTTTTCCTTTCTTCGGATTAACACATTAAATATACTAACGAGCAATAATAAGCGAGAATTTAAAGCACACAATACATCTGGGGGGGTAGCATGCAAAGGGGATTGAGTTAAATAAATAATAGCAATAAATAATGACTGAAAATAAATCGCGCCAATAATGCGCATTTAAAATTACAACCGGGGGGGAAACATGCGTGGGGGATTTGAATAATAATAACAATGACATAAATATAAATAAATGAGATATGAAATTAAAGCATATAATATAATGTAAATGCTAGAGACGTAAACACAAAGCATAATAATCATGAAGCATAAAATGAACATAAAGCATGTAGTGAATAAATAAATGTGAGGTGAATAATAAAATATGAGTGGTGTGTGAAGCATGAAAGTGAATAACGATTAATGACGAAATTAGCACATAAAACACGAGAGTAAAAACAAACAAGAAAGAAGCAAAGAAAAACAAAAATCATCACATCATAACAAGATAAACAATTGAAAGAAAGTAAACCAAGCAATGTCACACATATTTTCAAATTATAAACACATGCATTTATTTTCTAATTAAAATGGAAAAAAAGGAATTGAAAATTCATCAAAGCATACAATACTACCTCAAACCATGGAAACATTCCCACAATAAATCAAACATTTTCAAACTCACATACATGCATATTTATTTTTAAATGAATAAAGAAAACAATTTACAATTGCATCATATTATTAAAAATTAATCATATTAAATCAAAAATCTAGAATCAAATCATGGAGACAAGAATTAAACATATTATCAAACATAGGGCAAAGTTAATGGTAATTAAGAATTAAAACATCAAACAAGTCATTTAAAAACTAACATGTAAATTTCATAATTAATTAATACAATTAAAAACATAAAATAAATAGAAGTCAATCATGTGATTAAGACAAAAATGAAGTAAAATCAAAGGGTAATCATCTACAAAAATTAATCAAGAGTTCATGGTATAACAAGAACATAAGACAAATAATTTATTAACACATTAAGCTAATTATTAACAATCAATCTTAATTAAATGGAATTAAAAGATAGCAAAAATATAACATGCGATCATAAATCCAAAGCCTAGAGCTAAGTCATAGAGACAACAATCAAGCATGTTAACAATCATATAATAATTTTCATGGCAATTAAAAGCATCAATTAAAAATTAATTAAAACCCTAACATGTGAACATTATAACTAATTAATACAATTAAAATGGAATCAAAGCAAAATAAATCAATAAAACAAAAAAACAGAGAGTAACCTTCAACAAATATCATTTAAAAGTTCATGGCATGACAAAATCAAAAGAAAATAAATTTCATATTATTTAAGGCTAATTATTAGCATTTAAACCTAATTAAAATAGTGTAAAAAGACAAAGAAAAATTAAAATAATACATGATCAGGTATACAAACAAGATAAAAGTCCAAATATCAATATATCACTCATATTACATCATAGATCAAATAACACAAACATATTATCAAACATTAATTAAGTTAAACCTAATTTATACACTAATAAATAAGGAAAATGTAGGAAAAATATCAAATAAATGTTTTAAAAAATAATTTTGTGACATATCAGTTTAAAATGGCCAAAAATATAATTTAAAATTAAATTTACATCTCAGAATAATAAAAATAAAATTTATACAGAAGGGGGTGCAAATATCAAAGAAAATAAAAAAGGGGTGTAGCAGCAAAAAAAAAAACCCAAGGCCCAACGCGCAGAGAAAAAAAAATCTGAGGAAAATGTTGGTTGTGATTCAGTGTGACGCACATATGCGTGAGTACGCAGTACAACCATTAGATCTTCCCAAGGAAGGATCAAACGGTCGTTTCGCCTTCTCACGTACGCCCTTGGATGAAAACAACGGCCTAGATTAAATCTGGGAATTTATGAGAAACACGCGTGCATACAAGCATGCTAGGATCAGGTACGGACACGTATCGTGGTCCTATCGTCTGACCACCGTCAGATCTTCATTTAATGAGATCTGACGGGTGCGATCAAAGGAACACACGCGCCGTGTGATGAATCCAACGGCCATGATTAAAACTGGGTAAGGACGGAGATTCACCCATGGATCATCATCTCCGTTGAGTCCTCGCCGTTTCCGGCACCGGAGTACTAAAAAACGCCCAGAAATGCACGAATCATATATGGTTCTTCTCGTATTTTCACAAGGAATCCAAATATGCAATTAGTTTCATGAAATAACACTTAGATTTTAAAAAACGAAGAGAAAAAGTTTTGAAAATTTCAAATCAAACACACAAACTAGCACGTTTCATGGCAAACTAACAACCCAGATAGCTTCATAGTAATGAAATAAGACGAAAGGCATTAAAAAGGAGCAAGAAAGCTACCAGAAACACGTTAGGAGAAGTTGATTTTTTCACGAACTTTGAGCTTGAACACGAGCTCCAAAACGTCTCTGAAGCTTCAAATTGGAGGTAGGTTTTTGTTCTGAAGGTCTTTAGAAGGTTATTAACATGTTAATTGCAAGAAAACAATGAGAATTTCGTGTTTGGGAATTTTTGTAAAAGTGAGTAAAAATGGGTTGTTCTTCAGCTGCCTCCTTCTCCCAAAATCACCCCCTTTGGCTCTGAAAAACGTGTGTGTATTTATAGAATAGGTTTAGGTTATGAGAAGAGTGATTGTGAGTGAATGAGAGGGGTATTCTTGAATTTTTGCAAAATGGATATTTTGTGATGATGCTCAATCAAGAGTACAAGTGTATTGATTTGATGCAAATGGCATTTTGAGGTATATTCTGAGATCAAATGGTTGGGAGAGGATCATGGGATTTATTTGATGGAAGAAATAATTTTAAACCAATTTAAAACTATTTTTGTAAATAAATAAATATGTGAAAAATGAAAATATTTATGAGCAAGGGCAAAAGTGTCCATTTTTGGGGTTTATAAAATGCATGAGTTAAGTTGAAAGTAATTGAAAAAAGTTTGAATAAAAAAGGTTACTTGTTGGTGAAGAAATGAATTTTTGAATTTAAAATGTAAATATGAACATAATAATATAATATATAAAATAAAAATGCAAATGAAAATTAAAATATTTTTTGTCATGCTCCTAACATATAAAAGTGATGGAGATGAAATTATAAATAAAAAATTATGATGAAATGGATGAAAAAGGAGATTACTTGCAAAAGAAGTTACCTCAATATTTGAAATTTTGAAAAGGGTAAAATGGGAACAAAATCAAGTTTATGAACAAATTATGGTACAAGAGCATATTTGGAAATTTATGGTGCAAGAAAAAGATCAAAATGTCATGTAATTAATTATCTAAAAATGAAACAGTTAAGCAGCGTAAACAGGATAAAATACTATTTTTTAGCAATTTTAAATTAACAAATAATAATAATGTGATGAAAATTAACATGTTTAAAATGAGCCAAAATTAAATGAAGAAATTAGGGGTGGTCAAAAAATGGGGTATGACAGATGCCCCTATTTAAGTTTCTTCTACCGGAAGTTCAAAAGAAGAAAAAGATGTTTTTGATATTTTTATTATTTTGAATGGACGGTAGAAGAGACTTAAATATAAAGTACGCCATTTTTTGACCGACCGGACAGGGAATGGCATGATGGTATACTATGAATGCTATGCTCCGAGAATGCAAGATTATGCAGAGTTTATCTGACAGGCAGGAGACAGACTCACCGGGGAACATAAATAATAATGACGAAAGCGGTAAAGTCCTGTAACGGACAGAGGTAAAGACAGAAAGCAATAAAGTCCTGTGAGCGGACATAAGCAATAAAGTCCTGTGAACGGACATAAGCAGTAAAGTCATGTATCGGACAGAAGTAAAGACAGAAAGCAATAAAGTCCTGTGAACGGACATAAGCAGTAAAGTCCTGTATCGGACAGAAGTAAAGACAGAAAACAATAAAGTCCTGTGAACGGACATAAGTAGTAAAGTCCTGTGAACGGACATAAGTAAAAACAGAAAGCAATAAAGTCCTGTGAACGGACATAAGCAGTAAAGTCCTGTGAACGGACATAAGCAGTAAAGACAGAAGGCAATAGAGTGTTTACCAATCTCTTGGATATGGTAAGGATCTGACCAGGAAACTGAACTGTTAACTGACATTATGAAGGAACAAGACATGTTATGAAAGGAAAGAGCTAGATTGACCAGATACATCTGGGAATGACTTTTCTAGGGAATTTGAATGATAATTTGCAGCATTTGCCACTAGAGATATATTAAATGATGAATGTCCTACATGTCTCATGAATACAAGTACATATATGTATGAATGGGTGCATGGATGTGAATGCATGTTTTAAACTGTTATTTGTATGGCGAGATCGACAACGCTTGATGACAGACAAAGGAGTGATGAGATCAATGAGACCGGCATATCCGTACGATGTTCCGTCAAATTTCTACCAGAAATGGTGTCCATGTAAATAAAACTTGCAGGGTAAACCCCAAGGGTAACACATCTTTTCCAACTAGTTCTCGGAGCTAGTTTCACAAGTAAAACCTTCGGTAGAAATCGCCATTTCATACTTTGAATTGGACCACTCAAAACCAGCCATTGCTTTTTATTTTCCTTTTTTCTCTTTCTTTCTTTATAAATATAAGCCTGTATAAATTGTAAAAAACTTCTCCAAATTGTTCCTGTTATGTTAGTCGGTGCCTTCTGTCCTGTTCTTAATCAAAATCCATTTGTAATTAGACATAAAACTATCGTACAACTAATTATAGATCATTAGTATGAATTCTCTCTATTGATATTACAATCTATAATCGACTATGCCATAAAGTCGGCTGTAGAACATCAATCGAATTTGCAAAACAATGTAATATACAATAATGGTGAGAAGTACCTAGGAGAAGGGTTGAAAGACAAAGATCAATCGCAATAAACACATAACCAAATGAGGTGATAGCAGCAACTATTGATAGCCATCTGAGTTTGTGAAAATTTGGAATTTGAGTTGCAATGTCCCAAAACCAATCATGTAGGGATTATAAGAACTTTTGCAATCAACTTCATGCCCTTTATTGTGGACGCAACTAACTTTGTTTATTGCTCTTCCATATATATATATATATATTACATTCATAGTCATAATAAACCACAAAATATGAGCCAAAAAATAGCTTAAATTCATTTGTATTTGAGAAACTTTAAACTTTTATTATTAGCTAATACTCCTTTCGTTTCTTTTTATTTGTCTTTTTAGAATAATAACACCAAATTAAGGAAGTGTATTTTAGCATTTTATCTTCATGTTATACCCCCGGAGAACTTTTTAGGTGAGTTCTCACCTAAGCATTAATTATTAGACACAACCAATTAAGTAATTAAAACTCATTAAAATATAAAATAATTATAAATAATTAATAGTGTAATAATGAAACAAAATCTAAATCAAATATAGAAACAAACAAAAAGGAAGACAATTTTGAATGACATTAACTATTATTGTTTGCATAGCTACAATATATTAGGCATGACCAATCTCAAGACCAACTCATGTATAAACCAAATATATTTTAAGTTTAACCAAGTTGTTTGGGCTCGAGTAGCAAAGAGCTCCTTTCAAGGATGTACCCGGAGAATACTGAGTTCGATTCCCAGGAGGAACAACGATTGGCTAGTGCGCATGCCTCTACGCACGAGCCGGATTAGTCATTCACCTTTGGTGGGTCGGAAAATGGTGCGAAAGAAAAAATAATAATTTAAGTTTAATTAGGTGAAGGATATTTTAATTCATTATACTAGCTACAATGTTATCTATATCTCTATCTCTATTATATACATAGCGAGATTCCCACGGAGTTCTCTCGTGCATTCTTAAGAAAAATTGTTTAAGTGAGATTCAATTTGAGTTTTTTAGAAAATTACTTAGGTGACATTCAATTAGAGCTTCTCTATTATTTTTGTATCTTTTTTGTTTAAAAAAAACTCATTATTAAAAACAAATTGTTGGATATAGACAACTAAATTAGAGATTTTCTATTTTTTATGGATATATACAACTAAATTTAGAGCTCCTCCATTTTTTTGTATTTTTTTTTAATCTTTTTTTGTATATTTCTTTTCATTCAATTAGAATTTCTCTAATATTTTTTAATTGTAGAAACTCTAATATTATTTTTTGTAGAATTTCTAATATTATCTATTTTTAATAATTCAAATATCATATTTTTAATGAAGACAAACTTATTTAATTATCGATTAAATATTATATATTTTCTATATAAAAACTATGTCAATATTTCGTCTAAAATTTGTTTGGACATGTATCTATTATCTAATCATTCAATTACATGTTTTATTTCTATGTTAATTTGTATTAAAATAAATTCAAATCATATTTCATATTTGTTTATGAGGATCACTCATTCAAAATTTTGTCTAGCACGATAAAAAGTGATCCCCTTGATCAAAGGTGTCTATAGATGGCAGTGAGAGCTGAACTCAAGAATTTTAGTATAAATTGATGAAGAAAAATTAAAATCATATTTCATATCCTTATATAATTAGATCACACTTTACCGAAAAGAAAAAAATAATTAGATCGCACATAATTGTAACCAAAAGATCATAAAATGAATATTGTTTCTCTGCATACGGCGACAATTTTTTTTTTTTTTTTGAGAATATGAATTAGATCAAAGTATTTTGATATTTATTAAAAGCTTAATATAAAACTAACAACTATTATTTTGTTGATGAGCCTCTATAAAGTCCTATAATGGGAATGATATCTTTGTAAAACTTAAAATAAATCTATATCTCTAAAATAAAGTAACTTCTTAATAAACAGTCAAGATTTATAATTTTTTGGATTATAAAGAAATATTAATTATAATGTCATTGTCTAAATTATAACTTTAATTGTTTATATAATATATGAGAATTTCAAATTTTTTACAATTCAAATATTTAAATTTTCATAAACATTCATTCGAACATTTTTAGAGATGTTAATATATCCATGTTAGTAGAGATCCTTACATTTTCCCATTTGACGCTGATGTGTGGTGGTGTTTCTTTTGACAAATTTTTTTTGAGAATAGGAGTGAGATTAAAATAGTTTGATATTCATTAAAAAAATAATATAGAAGCAACAACTATTTTTGTTGTTAATGGAGCCTATAGATACCTTAAACGGAGACGGAGGAGAGATATAAATAGAAAGAGAATCTCTCAGTGGTATAGAATGAGAAAGCACTTCCCATCGAACTATTAGAAAAGTTTGAGATAATCTCTCAATGGCGTAGAATGAGAAACGGGGCGCACTTCTCGTCGCACCGTTAAAAAAAAATTGAAGAGAGAGAGAGAGAGAGAGAGAGAGAGAGAGAGAGAGAGAGAGAGAAAGATTACTTCAAACCGACGAAATCCACGGAAACAAAAAATATAGGAATCTTTTTTATGATTTCAATTTTAAACTTTCCATAAACATTCGTTCAACCTTTTTAAGGTTGTTAATTTATCAATGTGAATACACGGGGGAATTGATTGAACATGTACTTGAATCCCAAGGAACATGATTCGATTTTCACGAAAGTCAAAAACTCTATAGAAATAGGAGTAGAGAAGATCGTGAGGTACAATGTCGGGATGCGCACTATATAATATAAGAAACCCGGACTGTTACACATGATGTATTTTAATTTTATGGAAAAACATGCTCCCAAAAATTCTCCAAGGACATGAAAAACCAAAACATATTTTCATTTGAAAATAAAATCAACAGTCAAAATAGATTAACATATATTTATTTGAAATATAATAGAATTTATAATTATTTTATATTTATAGGGTTCCTATATAGTCTTAGGGATGAAGACGGGAGAAAGAATCTCATAATAGTGTAGAACGTAAAGCAAATGAATACTCTTTATCACGCTCTACCATGTAACATTCTAAAACATATCATGCAAAAATTATCTTCTATTCATCGTAGAATTTAAAAATAAATTTCTCAAATAGTATTTTAAAATAAACATTTCAATAATATTAAAAAAGAAAAGAAAATAATCCCGTGAATTTCACGGGCTAACATACTAGTTGTTCTATTATTTCTTACGTATATCGATTGAGTTTTACTAATTTTTATGTTGATTTTAAGTTACGATTATAGTTTAGTATCTATTTATATAGACCTTATTTTACAATACTCAATTTTGAGTTTATAGTTTATAGCTTATAAGTTAATATAAGCTATTTTGATAACCTAATTCAATTTACATATAGTTTATTATTTTTTCTCCTAAATTTTTACTTGAAAAAAAATTAAATATCACTTAAAAGACATAAATTATCAAAATTATCCGCTATTTATTTTATCGAACTGAATCATAATTGTTTGAATAATCACTGAATTTTCGAAAATTATAAGACTAAAAAAAATTATAGTTTTTCTTAAAAGACATATAAATGTTTGAAATAATTTTTTGAGCTTATTAACTTATGTTATTCTCTCTTAGTCTCTTTTTATATAATGGACAACATATACAAATTGAGAGGGAAGCATAGTTAATGACTATATACTTATTTGTTTCTTGTTTTTTTTTTCTTTCTATATTTGGTTTAGATTTGGTTTCATTATTACACTATTAATTATTTATAATTATTTTATATTCTAAAGAGTTGTCATTACTTGATTGATTGTGCCTAATAATTAATGCTTAGGTGAATACTCACTTAAGAATTTCTCTCATATCTTCAATGTATTTGACAGTACTAACAGTAGAGAAATTCCAAAAATCTCCCATTAATTCTTGAAAACAATAAACTACTGAGAAATGATAAAAATGAATGAATATATTGTTCCAGAAAGAAACTTTCTTGAGGGAAATGGAAACAAGAGTTTAGAATTCTTAGATGTAACATATTGTGTATAGTAATCAAGTGCATGTGACTCGTAGTAAAATCTGTGAGTTTGATGAATCTAATGGTGCTAAAATAACTACTAGTAAACCATCATGGATCAATTTTAATGTGGTCCATATTAAATGCCACCTACTCAAAGACACCTTTTAACTAGTAGTACATTTTTTGAAAGGACTTTTTTTCTTCTTAAGACAAAAAAGGACCTTTAAACTTTTAATAATAATAAGAATAACTAAAATAATTTTAACCTACATATTGTCGTTTATTGTAACAAACAATGGGTGTTTTCTTAATAATGGAGTAATTAACAACCTCTATAAATAACATAACAATGCTGTCAGTGACTTTGTTTGCTTAACAATGTCCCATATCAAAGTCAACGGAAGTTCTATTTACTATTTCGCTGCTAACCTAAGCAATCGGTCGCTGGAAATTTAGTGGAACATGAGTCATGACAGGCTAGAAAGTACGAGTAGTCAGACACCACATTAGTTGCAATATTCCTAGTAGGTTCTCTTCCAAGTAGCATTTTCAGGCTAGAAGGTTCTCTTCCAAGTAGCATTTTCAAGCTTCGTCATTTATATACAATTCTCACACTCTTCAATCCATTGTCGATATCTGGCCCTCGAGACAAAGAAAGTCAATTCATAATGTTTCTTTTGTAAAAATGAAATTACGAGCTTCTTCAATCTGTTCCGACCTCAAGTCTGTATCAATATTGTCCGTTTTGAATAATGCTATGTAAACTCTCACAATTTGTCTTTAAAAAATGTCTCGATGATATGAAAAATGAGAATATTGTATGTAAACGATTATATGCTACGATTTTGAAACGATGTAAAACTTTTTAGATGTATTGGTCAAAAAGAATTTACCAGGAGATTTTCTAACAAAGCAACATCTTTTTCAACGTTTCTGACACAAAACTAAACTATGTTATGTACTTGTAGCATCTTATTATTATACTAAAAATAATACTGTAAAATATAAAAATCTACCACAGTCACAATTTAGACAAGAACGGTACAAAACTAAAAAACAAGAACTACCGACAAAATCAAAATAATAGTATCCAATAATAACACCAACTACTATTGGTACCAAAACATAATTAATCTGGGTTTGGTTAACTAATGACCCTTTGGCCGGTTCCATTTGGTAGTGAATTTTGTCATTTATAAACATAAGGTTCAACTTGTGTGGTTAATTCAATAACCACGGTTTAGTACTTTTTTCCAATTAATCATTCAATAATCCCGCATTCATCATCAATCATTCAGCTTGAACTTTGACGAACCGCACATCCAACAACCTGTGCCCATTGTCTCAACTTTGTCTTCACCGTTTCTGGATCATCATCTTCATAACACAAAAAAAAAAAAAAAAAACAAAAACTAGATCAGCAAAATTAAACAGCACAGCACAGATCTTAATTCTTAATTAAGATAAAACTAAATAACCTAATTGATTTAGAATTCGAAATAAGAGAGATTAATGATAATTAATGATTATTAATTACCGTTGCCTAATATGGCGGTGCGAGGACTATCAAGAGGAGAAGGAGTGCCGTCACGATCGGAAGCAGCGGAGGAAGACGGAGTAGTAACGGTAGCAGATTTAGCGTAACGAGAATCGTTATAACTTCGATTAACGGCGTGATAAAGTTCAAGAGCAGGTAAAGTATCAACAAGACGACGATTAGTTTCAACTTCAGGAGAAGATTCAAATCCGAATCCTAATTCAATACAAGCTTTAAGTTCATCAACATCTTCATCAGTAACACTTTTGCTTCTACTTCTACGATTTCTCCACATTCCTTTACGACGAAGCCACGCTTCGTCGCGATAAAGATCCGGCGACCAGGATCGTTGCTTAAGGAGAGGATTAGAAAGTTCTTTTTTCAGAAGCGGCGGACGATTGAAGAGAAAGGCTGGTGGTGGAGACGGCGGACCTTGATTGTCGGACATGGTTGGAGAAGTGGAGGAAATCGGCGGAGGTCGAGGGACCTCGCGCGATCGGTTAGGGGACGCTATGGTTAATTAGGTTTTTTTTATTTTTATTTTTTGGATTCGGTGGTTTTTGAATGGGAAAGAAGAGCGCAAGCTTTAAGCGTGTGGTGAGGTGGTAGATCAAGTTGAAAACCCTTACCTCTTTGTTATTGGTCCACGTCATGATTACTTGTTTTTATTTTGTATTTAATTATGGCAAATACTAGAAACTAGAAAGGAAAGAAAATCTTTCTTTTTTTTATGATTTTTTAATTTATAATTTATTAGTATCAATTTGTTTGGTTCTTTGCTTGGCGTGGAAATATCGTATATTTGTTTACTTAATGGCCCAACCAATGAATGCCACAGTACCACTCTTTGTGGCATTATGAATGCAAATTTGTGTTTAGAGAGATAATCAATCATCTTGACCATTGAAGAGAATACTAATACGGTAGTTAGCTTATTGACGAAGGAACTAATACGTATGAGATCTTCGGTTAAATTGATTATTGATCCCTGCCTGCGTCACGATTATATTATTATTATTACACGTGAAGTTAGCTATACTACTTGATTGATGATTATGATTTTTAAAATTGATTAAATTTAGCACATAATGTGTTGAGAAATTGAATTTCTTTGAGCAGGTCAAGTCTTTTTTTTTTGACAGCTGCTTCAAATTAAAAATTGTCTGAAAATTATCATAAAATAGTTGTTTAAATATTATTTCTCAACTAATCATGTATTCTGTGATAGTACTTCTTTTTACTTATTGGAAGTTTTCAAAGCAATATTTTTTACATTGAGTTTATGCCAAATATTTATGCATAAAATAGAATAGATGCGAGACTCAACTGATTTTATCAAAATAAAAAATTATAGTTTAACTGATAAAAATTGTTGAAATTGTTAGATCGGATGTCATGATTTGATCTCGAATTAGGGATTTCACAATTATATGAATTTAATTTTAGTGGATTACCACTTCATTTAAGACAATAAAATAAAAAATAAATAAAACAGCTACGTTAATGGGATTAGGCTAAGTAAATTAAAGCTCAATTCAATTCTAACTAGATTGAGCTATGCAGTGGTGAAATTAGCCAATTATTATTTTTTTTTTTCGGTTTTCACCACCAGTTGAATCTGGTTCGGGGGTCAGTTCTGGCATCAAGTGGTTCTAGCCCCCTCCCGATCGCAGTTGCGGGGGATCGAACCGTGATCCTCCCTACCAAGTTCAGCGTCAATCACCACCGAACCAACTAACGATTGGTAATTAGCCAATTATTTTATGAAGAGTCAAATCTAAAGAAATATGTTTTGACGAGTTGGTAAATATGTGTATTTTGATAATTAACATGCTTATATATTATTTGCGTTTAATATTTTTGACTTTCTAGTATCATAGAGTTCAAAATGATATAAATAAAAATGTTGTATATTTTGGGTTTATGGATGTACGGTACGTAGTTTTTAAGAGGATTGTTTTTTCATTTATAAATGCTTAATGACTATAGCAATTTGTTGTTCGTGTGTAATTATTTTAAATTTATAAAATACAAGGACATTACATGAAAAAAAAAGTTATTAGGGGTCTAGAATTTCTAGGGACTCTGACACAGAATCGCTCAGTTTCTACAAACCGAAGTAGCCTTCGGTTTCTACTAACCGAGAAAACTGGGAATTTGAATTTCCTGCGCAGGTCACTGCCTTTGCTCTATCTGGCTTATAGGATTGAATTAGAAACTTGTTATAGTTTATAGAATTTACATATTAGAATTGAATTATGTATATTAGATGTGAAAACACTTAGACATTTAAATGTGGCTAATTATATGTTGTTTTTCGTTTTTTTAATATGTAGCTATGTCGGACGAAAGCGAACCGCATCGGACTATTGTGCTAGACATTGAAGCACCAAGCATTGTTCAATTTAATGCTTCAAGTTCTGTTTATGCATCACTACCTCATACGCGAGGTCAAAACCTGTTTTTTTCATAAACAAACTTACGATAAATTCAACCACATGTCAGACGTATCAACTAACGTAATGAAACTGTAACAAACCACGAATTCGAATCTAACACAATACGATAAATTCAACATATATTGTCAAATACAACACAATATGCAAATGCAAATACAATGTCTATGCAAAATGCAATATGCAACAACAACATCTACGCAAAGTCTTCGATACGTTAAAATACAAACAACATATGGTCTCAATAAAAATACATAAAATTAAAACAACTACATTAACTTCAAGTGCCCCGTCTTTGAAATCTTCCCCCCCACCTAAGTCGTTGACACTTTAAACACGAGTTGAGCATCCTCATGACTCGCCGCACCGTATGCCAAATTGGAGATCCTTCATCCACCTCACCGACGTCAAGTGCCCTCTGAAGCTCATTGTTGACATCTCGGCATACCTCCAATGCATTATCGTCACGTCTTGCTTGCTGCTCCACTATCACACCCTCTAAGTTAAGTGGTCTTGGTGGTGATCCAGTTGCTTGCACGGGACGCATAATTGGATGCGACACATTGTAAAACCATCTAATACATCCCGGTTCATGATCCCATGCGCTAACCACGGCACGACCCCTCATTTCTTCATCAATCATTCTCAATTCCAACTCTTCCATCCACAGTCGATCTATCTCAAACAAGTTCATGCCCGGCATCGCAGACATATTCGGGCGTCTTGGAATGCCTTGTACATATTTAAACTGTCTCAGCACCCGTTTAGGCAAATGTTTGGCTCTCAATTTACCATCCCTTAACCATCCTGAAAACCAACATGCATCTATCAATGGGCGTAAGTGCCGACGATTGTCATACGAACTGAACACGTAGTCGGTAACTTGGATGTTATCCAAATTTTGCCTATATGTAGCACCGTCCTTATGGCCTTGGCCTGAATTAAGTCTCGCGGCCCAACCGATATGCTCTTCATAATTTTCTGAAAGACCCCACACACTAAGCCTTGAAAAGTGTACAATTATCCATGCCTGAAAGAATGACGAAAAAATTGGTTATAGGAAAAAAAATATTATATAAGTTAAATTATATGGTAAACGCATGTATATTTGTACCTGAAGAAGTGACATGTAGCCAGCCAACTGAGTCGTGGTTGCATCAGATGCATCATCCAAATAATGTTGCAGATGAACAAGAGCAGCAGCACCCCAATTCCATTGATTGATAGTTGACAAGTCCTGAAAGAACTGCAAGTAAACAACGTCCACGTAGTACGAAGTTTTGTTGCTAAATATGGTACAACAAACCAAATGTAGCAAAAAAGCCCGTATTCACTACAAGAATTCATCAATTTGTTGACAAAGAGTATTGGCTGTTTTTGGCCCTCAAGAATGTATTGGGAGCTAAAAGCCCTCAATAATGCATGTGATTTTTTTAAAAAAATTGAATACCAGTTATTGAGTGCTAGAAACCGCCAATAATGACTTCGCGTAATGTGAAATTCGCACAAAACATTATTGAAGGCTCAAGGCCGCCAATAATACGCTAAAACATTGTTGAAGGCTTCTGGCCGCCAAGAATGCCATAACATTTACACATTATTGACGGCTCAGGGCCGCCAATAATGCATGACTTAATTTTGCCCAACACAAAGTAATAATTAACACTTTATTTTATCTCTACACTCTCCTTCTTACTAAAATTTCTCTCTAAATTTTATTTTTCTATCTTTCGCAATTTTTTTTACTTCTCCATCTACAATTTTGTAAGTGTTTACGTTTTAATTTAATTTTGAAAAAGTTTAACTTATTTCTTTGTTATTTGAATTATTTTTTGACTAAATATTGTGTATGTTCTAATACTTTTTTGTTAGAATTTTTATTTAACAAGTGTTGATTCAAATATTCTCGTGGTCATCCGAGTATATGGGTTGGAAGTGCGTAAAGTCATAAACTACTCGGCACTCCAAGTAAGTAATATGGTTATTAATTCATACTTAATAATTTTTTATTAGTAGAGAAAAAAATTTGCTAACTTTTTATTAGTAATAGTTATTTATAATACTTAGTAATAGTTGTAGAGGAAAAAAAAACAGTAGAAAAAAATATTAACACCTTTTTAGCTATTGCATTAAAAAAAAGTAGAGAAAAATAGTTTTTTTTTTCTGTAAAAAAAAAAAAGATATTGTTTATAATTAGTTTAAAAACTGTTAGTTTATAGTAATTATTATAAAAAAACAGATTTTCTTATATATTAAAAAAATGTTAGTTTATAATATAAGTTTAATCTTTACAAAAAAAAAATAAAAATATAAGTTTAAAAAAGATTAGTTTAAAAAATGTTATTCGTCGAACTTGGTAAGATGTGTTATCCCGTTGACAAAGTAATAAATTCGGCTCATGTTCACTTGTTGATTAATTGCACTGAAGTCGAGCCCTATTTAGATTGAGTATTTTTAATTAATCAATTTAAGTTCGCATATAAATTAACGATATATTTTTTTTTATAACTTAGGCTGTTTTTAACATTTGAGGAGATAAGTCCACAAGAATCTTCTGCTCAAATCAATTCACGTTTTTCAGCATGGTTCAAAACATACATTTACTTTCAAACCCCTGCAACTCCTATCATACAACACTTGAAGAACTTATCTGATGGCCGAAAGTCAATCGTTAAAACAATGACACAGTTGGACTGAAGAAAATTGAAATTCTGACACTCATAGTGGACAGATGTGTTGACGGATGTTCCAACACCTGTCCAGACAGCGTTGGAAGGTGAGACAGATGTCCCAACAGTTGTCCCAATACTTCAATAATAAAACATTTGTCTAAAATATTTGTTTCAATAATAAAAAGTTACCATTTTTCATTAAATTGTTTCAAAAAAAAGATTTGAAAAAAGAAAAAGAAAATAAAAAAAACCTTACACACACAACACGACCACACTCCCTCACTCTCATTCACCTAAAAAACCCTTTCTCTTTTGTCGATCCAACCACGACCAAACAATCCACCATCCGCCTCACTCACCGGAAAAATCGATCGCTGCCACCGACTAACAGCACATCTCCTTCTCCCTTTTGTCTCTTAGTCTCTCTTTTCGGTTGACATGCAGGTAATTTTTTTTCATAATCTGTAATTTTTCTAGGGTTTATATTTTTGGAAAATTTTGATTTGACAAAGTTTTTTGCTTTGTTCTAAGTTTTGCTTTGTTCTTAGTACCAATTTTTACCTCCACCTTTTTATGATTTGATTATCATGATAATGGTGAATTCTAGGTTTAGTTCATGAGATTGCTTTGTTCCTTTAATACCTTCACCTGTTTCTTCAAAAAAAGTTTGCCCCTGTTTAATATAAAAGGCCAACCGACATGATTTATCATAGGCATGGTTTTCATTAACATTGAGTATTAAAGGATTCTGTTAATGAATGTTAGTGGATGGATTTTCATTCTATTTTCAATGTTAGTAGAAAATGCATTGAGTATTAAAGGATTCTGTTAATGAATGTCAGTGAATGGATTTTCATTCAATTTTCAATGTTTGTAGAAAATGCAATAAGGCAGACCATGTAGTGTATTTGATAAACAGCTTATGGACTAACCAAGTTATGACTATTTTACAATTTCTTTTACTTGGTAGGAAGCTTGCCTTAACTTAGATGGATCCAAATCAAGACAATGATACAGATCAAGGCAATGATATAGATCAAGGTAGTGATGCAAATTAAGGCAATGAATGTCATAAACCATGCCATAAAATCCAAATATCAGTATCCGTATCAAGATTGGTCGGAGGTAAAAAAAGATGAAGCCGGAATGAGTTTTGGAATGGCTTCAGAGTAAGAAATATTATTATTAATTACTTTAATTTTACTTTAATTCTTGAAAATATTATTAATTAATCAGTTTTGGAATGCCAAAGTATCCGTATCAAGAAATATTATTGAATCAGTTCTTGAATTTTGTTTAGGGGCTGATTGTATCTAGTTTTAGGTGTGATTTGTAATGGTGAGCATTGTTTTGTTCTGAGTATTGATGTTTCAAAGGTCTGCTAAAGTGCCTTTGATTGGAGCCTTTTTGTATTGTTTTTGGCATTCCTTATGCCCCCTTATTTAATATATAAGTTTCCTTTGCTGTTGCAAAAACAAACTTCAATTTTACTTTAATTAAATTGTCACTAATAATATAGGAAATAACTTGCTTTCAAAAAAATAAATAAAATAATATAGGAAATAACTTGATCACCATTTAATCGTTTATTCTCGATCTGTCTGTATATGTGGGAATTGTTTCAAGAGGAAGAACGGGCAACAATCGGGGAAAATAAATGCTAGTTGAGCCCGAGCCTAAAGAAAATAATGACTCTGATGAATGAATGATGATGAGGTAGTAATTTTATCTTTTGTTTAATTAGTTGTATTCGACATTTGAATATTTGTGTGGTTTGTACTCTAATTTTAATTAGCTAATGACAATCCTCTTATATGTCTAATGACAGGTGGAACTTTTTTTGGCGACGGAGACTTTTTGTGTGGGAGAATACATTGTTGCATGAACTTTTGGAACCGTTACTTTAAATTTGTTTGCTGTCAAGGTTGCTGCTGCTGTCAAGGTGTTTTTTATGTTTTCGTTTTTTATTTTTAATGCGGAATTGGAAAGTGTACTCTCTTATTTGTTTTTTGGAGTTTTGATCAGGTTCTATTGTTGTTATGGCTAGAAAGTGATAGAGCCGGAGTTATAATTTTCATTATATTTTAATTTTCTGTTATAGGGGTTCAACTAAGTTTTTCATGTGGTGATTCTGTAATTTGAGTGTTACTAGAATTGAACACCTCTTTGTTGTTGTTTGGAGGTGGCTTTTCCTTTTCTTTTTGAACTGATATATTAGGAACCATTTGTGTTCCTGGTCTGAAGCTTGTATTTAATTATGTTGCATATAAGGAACTGGTATGTATCTTTGATATATCATGAACCAATTGAATACCTCTTTGTTGCATTGCATACCGAGACCGGAGTAGTTTAGCTAGTGGCACTAATTGTGCTTGTGATATATATATATATATTTGCCTTTAAAAAAATAATATTTTGCTTTTTTTTTAAAAAAGTTTATTAAAATACAATTAATTAAAAAAAAGTAATTTATAATTAAATTAATTATTAAAAACGTAATTATTATTTAAAATACAATTTATATTTTTTTTAAAAATAAATTATTTGATTATTTAAAAATCAGATTAAATCTGATTTTTAAATAATTAAATAATTTATTTATTTTTTTAATTTCGTACACATTATTGGCGGCTATGGACCTCCAGGAATGATTAAAGACATTATTGTGGGTTTTAGACTGCCAAGAATGATTAAAGACATTATTGAGGGTCCTGGGCCGCCACAAACGCTTACCGACAACGTTTTTATTGATGGATCATGGCTGCCAATAATACATACACTTTTGACGGATTTTAGCCATTTTTGAGGGTTTTTGGCCCTCAATAATACCTTGTTTTCTTGTAGTGATTGCCCTCTCTCTGTACAGCCTAACCTCATGCATCGGCTTTCCTTCAGCAAGCGCTTTTTCAGCATAACCCCAATTGTCTATGAAAATAGCTTCCACGAATGTATGCCTCAAATGTGGACCGCCAAGCTTAGCAAAAAGTGTCATCACCAACGCTTTGTCAACTCCTAGAAACCAACTAACCATGTCAGCCCCTTCATCCCTTGCCATCTTCTTATGGTTCAAAAACTTGCCTTCAATTGGAATATGCGACATACACTGGACGTCGTCCAATGTGATGCCTAGTTCACCTAGAGGAAGATGGAAGGTACTCGTCTCCGGATGCCATCTTTCAGCAAATGACCAGAGAAGCTCATAGTCAAGGACACTAAAATTAGTATGGGTTAGCGATTCCAAACCACCTGCTTGAATTGGATCCCAAAACCACCTCTGATCGTGATTCGGTTTTTGGATATCTATCACCTTCTTCCCGCTAGCAATGCAACGCAATTTTCTCTTTAACACTTGATACAATTCCAACAAAATAAAAGATTAATAAATATTACATTCGACATAGTTACTGAATTAATGAAATAAACTTTGTATCTTTAACTTACATCATGATTCTGAGAATCTGCCTCCAATATTGGAATTGACCTATGCTTATGGTATTCCGATAATAACGACAAACCGTGCGGTCCTCCTCCATAAAAAACTTGTTCTTCAGCTTCTGCCTCTTGTTGTTGTTCTTGCGGTGGTGCTTGTTGGTGTGCTTCATTTGTATCTTTCGCATACTCGGCATCATCGTTTATGTATTGATTTGCATCAAAATTAGGTTGGGCAACATGTGCTTGGCCTAAACGTGACCGTGCACGTGAACGAGAACCACCTGAACCACTCGCTTCATTATCATGTGATTTTTGCACCACATGCTGTCCATGCTTACCACGCCCTTTTTTGGTGCAGGAGGACCACCCTTTAATCGAGCAGAAGCATGTGCTTTACTATTATTCCTACCGTGCCTACCTCTACCAACATCTTCTTCCATACTTATACATTAAAATAAAATTCAAACTCAATACAAAACTTGTAATCTATGATAAAATGAAACTTGATTGATGATTATGATTTTTAAAATTGATTAAATTTAGCACATAATGTGTTGAGAAATTGAATTTCTTTGAGCAGGTCAAGTTTTTTTTTTTTTTACAATTGCTTCAAATTAAAAATTGTCTGAAAATTATCATAAAATAGTTGTTTAAATATCATTTCCCGACTAATCATGCACTCTGTGATAGTGCTTCTTTTTTACCTATTGGAAGCTTTCAAAGCAATATTTTTTACATTGAGTTTATGTCAAATACTTATGCATAAAATAGAATAGATACGAGGCTCAACTGATTTTGTCAAAATAAAAAATCCTAGTTCAACTGATAAAAATTGTTGAAATTATTAGATCGGACGTCGTGACCTGAACTCGAACTAGAAATCTCACAATTATATGAGTTTAATTTCAATAGATTACCACTTCATTTAAGATAAAAAAATAATAAAAAATAAAATAAAACAGCTACGTTAATGGGATTAGGCTAAGTAAATTAAAGCTCAATTTCGGTTCTAACTAGATTGAGCTATGCAGTGGTGAAATTTTGAAGAGTCAAATCTAAAGAAATATGTTTTGACGAGTTGGTAAATATGTGTATTTTGATAATTAACATGCTTATATATTATTTGTGTTTAATATTTTTGACTTTTTAGTATCATAGAGTTCAAAATAATATAAATAAGAATGTTATATATCTTGGGTCTATGGATGTACGGTAAATAGTTTTTAAGATGATTGTTTTTTTCATTTATAAATGGTTAAGGACTAGTAATATGTTGTTTGTGTGTAATTATTTTAAATTTATAAAATACAAGGACATTACATGAAAAAAAAAAAAAAAAGAGTTATTAACAAACTCTCCTTATATATAGTTGTTTAAGATTTTTTTTGGTAATGTCAAATTTTGAACTAATAACTTATATGACCAAAAAAAATCTTAGGTCCACTATACATAACAATTTTGTTTCCATATGACATTATTACTTATTTTGGTTGGCAATTAACCTAAAAGTTTATAGTTTATCATTTATTATCTCAATTTTATCCTTCTCATCTTAAATAAAAAATAAATAAATATTAACTAAACATACATTTTTTTTATGTCATTTCATATTATAAGTTAGTTCAACCGTTAATTTTAATTAAATCTACAAATCCAATCAACTAGCTTATTATTATTATAAAAAATAGTTAATTTATTCGTTATAAACTAACTCATCAATTACGCATTAATTTTTTCCAAACAACGCATAAGACAGAAATAGAGAGATAGGGGAGGAAATGTGAGAAAAGAGAAAGAGAGGATTCAAATAAAAAAAGGTATAAAATAATTGTATTTTATATATGATGAATGAATATGACAGAAACCAAATTGTAAATTTATATATAAAAAAAATGTAATTAAATATGTGGGTTTATGTACATAGTCATCTTTTTAGAATATGGATTGTGTATAGTCGATATATGTGATAACATGCAATCAGAGAGATAACAATCGTCCGATTAAGATTGAATTGTTCAAATTTAAAAATAAAAATATTTATATTTTAAAAAACTAAAATTGCATCAAGATCTGGACCGTTCGTTTGATTTTAATCAAACAGTTCAGAATAGCTGACTATAATTTCACTGCATCTAAGTTGACCGCTCTGAATCTATTTTCGTCTTTTTAATACGTGCACGTCGCTATTTTGAAAGGACACTCTCATGTTACTATATCAAACTTGGGCTAAGATTCAACAAATACACACTGAATAAATAAAGAACAACAGAACAAATCACTTTTCCAATATGAAGTATTTTCTTCTTCATTTGGCGAAATTCGCAATGGAGTCATGCAAAGAAGAATAATGAATATTGACAAATTTAAAATGCAACTTGTCAGCAAAACTTATCGAAAAAGGAAGAAAAAAAAAACTTGTCAACAAAAGTTGTAAAAATAGTAATTGTGCCCTTGTTGTCTCATATAGTATATAATTAGGGGAAGAAAATTCTTTGGCCTTGGACATTTCTTTCATTCGTTTGCCTTTCGCTGCTCAAACAAATGTGTATGAGAAGATCACCAATTTTTTTAGAAGTTAAAATTGTTTTTAAAATGTTACCTTAGCACAAAGTGTTTTAAAATAGCTATAAAATTATTTTTGTAAAAATCTATAAAATTACAAAAGCAGCCATGAGAAGAGGATTTGTCCTACAATGATTAAAATCATAACAGTCATGAGACTAATTCATTTTTAAGTTATGATGAAAATTATTTTTTTAATGATCGAGTATTTCTTTTGAAAGGCAAATATATTAGGCCAAAATGGTCCTAGAAACTAGAGGCCTAAAGCCCTATCTTTACTTGCCTTAGGGTAGGGCCGACCCTGAAAAAGGACTACAAAACAGATATCACCTAACATAGGTCCACTTATAATTTCATTCTTAAAAAGACACTCCCCAGCTATCAAACTACCAAAGACAACATCAACCCGGCCCCTTAACATGCCACTAGACACTAACTCTCGATCTCGAATAAAAAATGACTAGCCCATCATAATCTAAAAAGCAGCTTCGTGAACCAAAAGTTGATGGTCAACAATAGAGGAGAACCTAAAAAGATAAGTCTCAACTTGCAGACCACCTCCAAACAATCAACACCACCGCGAAAGAGGTCAACAGATTTGCAGTCTCACACTATCTCTCTCTCACACACCAACACATATCCTTTTATTTGCCATGTTATAGGTACAAATTTTTCATGCCGTTATGATCAAATCTCCGTCAGTGAACATGTGAGGGACAAAGTAATTGATATAATATGATGATTTATTTTGGGCTTTAAGTGAATACTTAAAACCCAAGAACAGTTAGGCAACATTTTTATCTGGGCCTGTAATAGGACCTATCATAATAAGACCAGTCCAAGAAAGAAATCGCTACGTAGAGAGAGGAAAACGAAAAACAAAAAACAAAAAACAAAATCAATTTTCAGAGAAATTGAAGATTCATCATCATCAGGTTGGTGGGAAATCAAATCCCCTGAAACTGTTGAAATCAAAACCTAGGGTTTTCCTCTTCAATCTCTGCGTAATTCTGAGAAACAAGAAAGATGTGGCACGAAGCGAGAAGGTCGGAGAAAAAGGTCCATGACATGATGGACGCGGCTCGAAAACGAGCTCAAAGACGAGCCGTTTATCTTGCAAAACGGCGCGGTGATCCTCAACAATCGATTCAGGTCGTTGGCTCTCGTTCTCGAGCTTATCGAGATGATGCACTTTATCAAGCTACCGAGGATCAACAGGGCCTGTTAGTTTCTCTCCTTTTCCATTTTCTTCAATTTTATTTTAATTTTGTGATTAATCGTGTAATTTAGGGTCTTTTTGATGGTTCGAACTTTAATTGAAGATTATTATTTGTTTATCTAAGTTGTTCATTTATTATGTTAGATGTATTTGGTTCTATTAAATTTAAATCATGCATATCATTATTCTCTGGAGTGTTATGCAAAATGCATTGTTAATTTTTTTTGTTAATGCTACTAATTTGTTTATGTGTGCCGGTGCCGGATCATAATCATAGTGCATGTTTAAATTTTAGTGTAAGAATCAAGTTTAGACTCAAAAGTTACAAATTTTAGCGCTTCAAGTTAGCATCAATTTTGGAGGCAAAATCCATTTTAATTGTGAGTAACGCAACATGTCAAAATCAATTTTACAGCTGCATAATCAATTTATAGCTGCGCCGAACGTGAAACAAAACATAAGGCATAATTTTAGTGCAGTTAATGGTTAGTTAATCAATATGCATGTTTGATAATGATAAGGATTACCCTATTCTTTAATTTGGTAAAAGCATAAAATGTATCCTCTGAATTTTTGTTCGGGAAAACATAAGCTTTGTTTAAGGTTGACAATTGACCTTACCTTATAATACATCTGTGTTGCAGGATACCGTGGAATGGGAAACAGGATATTTTGATTGACAGGTGTGCTGTTTTTCTACTGCCCTGGTGAATTCGTTTTGTATATGTTTGATTAGTAATAATAAATAATAATAGACTGTTAATTCTATGTCTTTGCAGATTTGATGGGCGTGCTCTCCTTGATTTCATTCGGGATAGTAGTTTTAGGCGTGTCCAGGAAAAGTCTGAAGAGGAAGAAGAATTAGAAGAGTTTGTTAATTTTGAGCGTTATCGGGATTTAATAAAGCATCGGCGTAGAGGATGTCGGTACTTTTTTATTTCTTGGCAACAAGTTTGATTCTCGTAACATAAACAGTTTGATTATTGTGGTTTTTTTAATTGTATCTCTTCTCTTTCTTCTATATTATTTTTTCCTGATAATAAAGCAACACAATGCAAAAGGTTCTTAGCATAGAGGCCATACTGACATCCAGGGATAGATTTACAAACTTGGTTTTTAATGGTAACAGTTACCGATGAGGAGGCCTTGCAACACGTAAATCTAGAGATGGAGGCCAAGGTTACTGCTCCATTTGCATCAGACAGGTTGGAAGATTCCTTCCATTCATATTTAACTAATTGTTTCATGTCATATCTGAGCAAAGCATTGATGTATCGATATATATCTGTGCATGGTATGTAAAAGTATAATTGCAAGGAACTGTTGGTTTTGGATCTGTTTTTTCTTAATAATGCAAACAATCAGATGGTTAAGCAACATATGCTAGCAATATTTTTCTTCCAAGAACTACTGCTTATTTTGAGCAATTATTTCAATTATTGTCAAACTCTCGAGTTATCTTGTAGAATTGTCTGAGTTTACAACTCTAGATCTCAATATTGAGCTAACACGCCTACAAAATTGTTTTTATGTAAACTTGGGTTGGGCGAGTCTAAAACATTATGGTTAATTTTCCTAGATTTATGCCTAAATAAAAGACAGTGGTTCAATGTTTTACGAAAAATTCCAAATGCAACCGTTAAATGGCAAGGTTCCATAGTGTACAAAACATTATCCTTATAGCAGTAACACCCGACTCCAAATATGCACGTGACATCCCAACATCAACACACCCACTCCATTGTTTCCATTATAAACAGTCACAAACCATATAACATTTCAAATTTGTTGTAAGTTTGCTATGAATCCAACTGGCTGATAAGTAGGGGAAGTCAGTCCAGCCCTATTTCTCTATGTAGTAATCTTGGACCTTGTGATTCGTCAATCTGTTCTTCGATAGTGAATTTGTTATCCTATCTTCCAATAATTTGTCTATTGATTCTTGTTTTGTCTGAGCTGGTCTGTAGATCTATAATTGGAAGCTTTATAAGATGTGTTGTTTGCAAACTTTGTGACATATAAGCTTATTGTCTGTTTTCATGTACATTTGTAGATCTAATGTGTCACAGCCTGCTGCAAGCAAAGGATCTTACTCACAGGTTGGGTTTTCTTATGAAGCAAATGGTAAAGAGGAATCCCAGATTTCAGATGACGATGACGAGGAAGAGGAAGATGACGAGGATGATGAGGATTTTAACAGTGATGATAGCAACGATGAAGGGATGGAGATAATTGCAAAAGAATATGGGGTCAAGAGGTATGGTTGGCTTGTTTACAAGGATAAGAAGGCCAAGGAGGAACAAAAAAGGCAGAAGGAGTTAATCAAAGGTGATCCAGCAATTGTAAGTGGAAACGATCATAATAAGAATGGATGATATTTTGGCTGATATTTAGAGATTAATGTGTAGATATTTTTAATTTTATATATTATTATAAATTTTGTAGAGGAAACTGAGTCGTAAGGAAAGAAGAAAGGCTTCTCAGATTGAAAGGGAGAGAGAGCGAGAAGCTACACGGATACCTGGAACTCGTGTGCTACATCATGACCCCTACCGGTAGAAAACATTGATATTTTTCTGCTTCAGATTGAACGAAGAATATGTGAACTTGTGCTCCCACTGACAAATGGATAGCGGATTATTCTTGCATACTAGTCTTAATGATTGACTCAATATATACATGCAGGGATTCAAGGCAAAGTCCTACTTATGAAGCTTATTCTCGTTCTAGAAGGTATAGCATTATCACTGCATAAACAGATAGTCATTTTCGATTTGACTCATTCTTCTCATGTTGGAAATTTTATTTGATATTTTCAAAAATCTCAATTTACAGGTCGAGGTCCAGATCACGTTCCTACTCCCCATCCTATGCAAGGCGTTATTCGCGTAGCAGTCATTCTGATGATATTCTCCGAAGCAAACCAAGGGCCCCTAAAATAGAATACATAACTGAATTTGGGGGCTCTGGAGAAGCAGATGGAACCAGGCGTGAAGGATTTTCTCCACCGCGATCTCCTACATCTCAAGTTGATACATTAAACCGGTCGGAGCACTGGACCTTTAATATTTGCCAAGATAGTTTGGACCGTCTTTTCTCTGCGCACTATATCACCCATATTGTTGCCTGAGCCAATTTTTTGTGGTTTAGAATAGATCAGATCTAGGATTGTCAGGGTAGCTGCCAAGAGGAAGATGGAGGAGGCTTCCTATTTTAAGCTCATTGTTCCCTGATATGAATTTTGCATAGTTACCTGTAGCTGCATGGAAATATTACAATTATTTTATCTGATACCTCTACTGTCTTGCAGGTCATCATCTGGTTGCATACTCGAAGCATTGCATGTCGATCCTGCTTCTGGTGTATCTATTGAAAAGGGTGCCAAAGTCTTGAAGCCATCCGTAAGGTATACCATCACCCAACAGTGTATATATCAATGTGAATGGAGTTTTTATTAAAATGGTTTTTGTGGTACCATCTGTTTGGAACCATAGTAGAACTATATTGTTTAGGAAAAAAGTTCATTGGTTTTTGTTATTACAATGGGGTATTTGTTTCACCTTTTTTATCTTTAGATATGTGAATATTTTTTTTATTTACTTTTTATTTATATATGCTTATTGCTGTTCTCTTTTCCACAGCACGTCTTCAGGCTCAGCATTAGCAAAGTTAAAGGCAAGTGGTTCTGGAGGTCTCTTAAAACCTCAACCAGGGGAGAAGAAAGAAACTCCTCAAGAGAGACTGAAAAGGATCATGAACAAGCAACTAAACAAACAAAGTATGACTGTTTGAATAATTTAGCTCAACTGCAAATCAAATAAACTTCAACATTTTCTATATTGAGCATTCTTTTTCTTTTGCAGTTAAAAAAGATACCGCTGCAGAACTAGCCAAGAAAAGAGAACAGGAGCGACAGAAGCAGGAAAAGCTTGCTGAAACTAGTCGATTGAGTAGGTATAGACGCCGCAGCCGCAGCAGGAGTTACAGCCGTTCCCCTCCAAGGTATTTTATCATACCTTGTATGTTCTAGGATTTGTAGTTTGTGTAACTTTAGTGGAACCATCTTAACCATCAAGGTGTTCGGGACTTCTCACAATTGGGGAATAGTCAACGGTTACCGGTTAATAAAACTATGTTATTTTAGCAAGTAGAGCCTTACTTTGTTTTTCCCTCTGGTTAATTAATATTATGATCAACTGCAGAAGATACAGACGTAGTAGAAGTCCAAGTAGAAGCAGGGGTTCCAGAAGATATCACTCAAGATCTCGTTCACGGTCCCCTTCTCGCACCCGTTCGCGGTCCCCTTCTCACACCCGTTCTCGGTCCCCTACTCGCACCCATTCCCCTCCCCGTTCTCGCTCTCCTTATTCTCGTTCTCCCCGGTAAAATTATTGTCTTTCATTTTCTGCCCATCAATGTTTGTTCCTCATAATCTCAATCATGACTTACTGATTCAGAAAGTTGACATTTCAGGACAAGAAACCGTTCAAGGCACTGATGAAACACTGCATGAGAGGGTTAGAGGGAAACGCCATGTGCTTAGTTGTGTTGAAGTTGCAGTGGGCAATCTTTTTTAACGTGTCACTATAGCATTTGCTATTGTATATTTAATATTTACAGCTTGTGAGTAATTTGATGTGCCGAAAGTCTGATCAGGTACATATTTCTCATGCACTAAACCTCGGTTCACTTTTGCGGAATCCCAATTTGTAACGTTCCTTGAAGTTGTAGTCTTCAAAAGAAAATGATAATTGACTTGATATTTTGTTGAAGTCTGAAATATTTTTCACTTGGAAATGATGTTCTCGTACCTTCAAACATTATGCCAACAGAAAAGTTGTCGTACCTTCAAACATTATGCCAACGGAAAATTGCTCTTATGACTCTATTTCTTTCAGGCCTCCCAAACTGACAAAATTACCCCTCAAGTCATTTTGGAACGTGGGATTCTAGGTTGCGAAATTTTCAATATTTTTTTGTAATTTTTTTTAAATATATTTTGGAAGTTAGGTTTCTAAACTCGCTTAATTTCAGAACTTCCGAAATATGTTTGCTATGCTCAAAGTTCAATTCAAATCTTCTGTTATTCTCCTTCACACCAAACACATTCCTAGAATTCTCGGAAACAGCAATGAGCAATATTGTTTTTGCCTTTAGTTTTGTTGTTCTTATTATCATTATTATTGTTGTCAAGAAATGAAAGTGAATGTGTAGCAACAATATACCATTTTGGATTGTAGCTTCTGAAGCTTAATATCATTTCGGATTTTAGGATACAAACTAAATCGAGACCAAGATCAGGGGTATTTTTGAGTTTCTGGGGACCTGGTAGCAATAGGGGGGGCATAAAGAGGAATTTTCATACCAACATTAGCCAAAATTTTAAAACTCAGGTATTGAACTCAGGGCCTGGCCCAATAGTGAGTGAAGTATAAGTGAATTTCTTTTCTTGCCTCCTATGTTTCTCGCGAGTCCCCTGCATTTCCATTTTCACTCCTTCCGCTACTTAGCTACCTATTTTCTATACATTTTCCAACACGCATAATTATATGTAGATTTTTGCTATTCACATCCCAAAAATTTCTAGTTACACCCAAATTTCATAAAAACTTAATCATAATATCAAAATTGTCATTCTTTATACGGTTTTCATCTTTCATTCTATTTTTAATGTTTCTGTTTCACAGTAATGTCTCATAAACTCACTAATACCCATTAATGCATTCTCTCTCCCAATCTCCAATTGTTTCACATTAATTTCAATTAAAGATTGGATATGTTAGTATTTTATTAAGATTTTACTGCATATGTTACAATTTATACTAATTCAATTCTATGACATTCTCTGTTTATGTTTTCTTGTAGGATTGCATAGTTTAGAATGTCTAATGTAAATTCAGTTTATATAATCTTATGTAAACTGAGTTTACACGTACATTGATGGATTTACGTTAATTGTAGTTTACCTACACTTACATAAACTCATGTAAACTGAGTTTACACTTACATTGAGCGGTTTATGGGGCTTACGTGAATAGTTTACGTACACAGTAAAAAGTTATGTAAACTGAGTTTACGTATGTCTACATAAGTTATGCAAACTAAGTTTACATAAGCGTTGTAAACCGAGTTTACAAATAAGGTTATGTAAACTGAGTTTACATATGTCTACATAAGTTGTGTAAACTAAGTTTACATAAGTTAACGACAGAGATGAATTGAAGCAAGAAACGCGCACAAGGGTTTTGGATGCAATGAAAATTTAATTTATTTTAAGGGTATTTTGGTCAATTTGGGGTGTAATCAGTTTTTTTTGAGGTGTGAGTAGCAAAAATCTTATATGTATTTTATCTCAACACGCATAATTATTTTTTACATTTAAACCATAAAACAAAGGATTAAATATAGGTTAAATTACAGTTTTGGCCCCATGTTTTCTAATTGTGCGATTTTGGCCCTCCAAATTTATCATTTTTTGCATTTGTTAGTCCCTCTTTGACTTTTTTGACTAAAAAATTTGTTAGTCCAAAATCGCATAATTGTAAAATCTAAGGGGTTAAAATCTTCGTTTGAAACTTGGGGTCAAAATCCCACAACTAGAAAACATGGGTGCCAAAACTGCAATTTAACCTTAAATATATTTATATGAAGTTCTATATGGTATGAGTTATTGATTTATTAATAGAAATGAAACTTGTATATGGTAAAAGCTAAATTCTTTTAGAGAACATTAAACAATCTTTTGAATAACTCCAACAAAGTGGGGAATTATTTGTATCTCTTCCTTCTCTTGGGCCATGGTGAAGTTATATTTTGATGGTGACGGTAAACTAATCTAATGAAAACCAATTGTTGATTAAATAAGTGAGTACTTTATGTCAGTGTCTACTGTCCGTGATAAGAGCTGATCCAGGGTTCCCATAAGTTGTAGTCCCCATTGAATTGTGGTCATAGTGATATTTGATTATTGGAATGAAGTTGACTGCAGGTGTGAAAGAATGGAAAGGAGTAGAATATAAGTGAAAATTGAAGTAGGCCAAAGATAATATAACCTGGGAAGATTATTGTGTGCAGTCTTGTCTGCTTCCACACATTTAAATTCCCATTTTAGACATATTTACTAAAAATTATGTAAGAAATAATGGAGCTTTTCTAAGGTGCACAAATAGTTAAATTTGTAAGAAATAATGGAGTTTTTTAAGGTCCACAAATAGTTAAATTTGTGCGCCCATATATAAATAATGGGTTTTGCTAATGCACGCCCACTATTTTTCATGAAGGTGTGCATTAGCGACATACACCTTAAGGTTTATTTAACTACTTTTTAGTTATCAGTTGCTAATGCACACCTTCTAAAAAATAAGTGGGCGTACGATAGCAAATGCATATAGGAGTTGCTAACTTACACCCACCTATATCTTAGAAGGAGTGTTTTAGTAAGATGCACCTCAAGGTGTATTTAACAAATTTTTAGTTATAACTTGCTAAAACACTCCTTCTAAAAAAATAACCGGGTGTACGTTAGCAAAACCCATAAATAATATAAGATAAAATTACATTTTGAATCCTTTAACTTAATTTCAAATAATACTTTAGTCATTTATAAGTTAATCTTGTAAGGATAGGATGAATTTCGTTCGATTCAAAATTTAAAATATCAATAGAACTCCTTTAATTTCAAAATTAAATTACTTGAGCAAACTACAATATTATTTGCACATCAAATTTACCTACAAATAAATGATATCTTTATGAGTTATTCTCCAGAAAAAAAAATCAGAAGACTAATATAAAATAAAATAAAATACCCACTATAGTTTTTTCAACCTCACTTCAGATATTAAACATGACTATGTTATTGAAAACCATTTTGGCCTTAAAAGAAAAGGCAAATTTGACTCTACAAACAAAGTAGACCTCAACTTTTTCTTATAGTAATTGATATTGATAATATTATAATGGCTTAATAGATTTTTCGGTCCTTGTATGTTCGCGAATTTTTGGTTTTAGCTCCTCTGTCTTATTTTGTTGCAAATAAGTCTCTGAATGTATAATTTTTTTGGGTTTTAGTCCATAAAGTCAAAATCCGCAGGAAAATCTGCAGTTTTCGTGGAAATTTTCCTTCAGATTTTCCTGCGGATTTTGACTTTAGGGACTAAAATAAAAAAATATTGTACATTCAGTGATTTATTTGCAACAAAACAAAATACAGGGACTAAAACCAAAAATTCACGAATATACAGGGACCAAAATATCTATTAAGCCTATTATAATAAAGTAAATATTTAAAGCAAACTTCTAATCTCTTCAAACTACTACTACCCCTATATATTTTTTCTGGCTTTGTTTGTGTGGAAATTGTCAAGTGGCCATGTTTCTATTCTGCTTCTCTACCGTAAATAGTTGGTAGGACATGCAAAAGGAACTCTAAGATATTTTATTATGGAAAATACTAATGATCAAATTACCGAAAGGTATCAATGTGATGTATAATAATTAGTTTGCAAATTGCAATAGCTACATGCTTCTTTTCGTGACTCTTGTACCTTTTGTATATCTTTAGCATTTCTTGAACCACACGGGAATTTAATTAGTTTTTCTAGTATCTGATCTTAAAGCTAGGCCATCAAGTTCACGTCTAAATAAACCACACTTTATTCTATCCTTTTCACACCGCACGCCTCTTCCCTATTGAAAGTGATAATCGATTCTCACTCATATTGATATTTCCCTTTCCTATATATAGGCCTTTATAACCTTCTATTCTCACTTTATTTGATTCCCTCTCCACTTTACTTTGAGTGGCCACACCTAGTTTGGATTTTGGAAGATCAAATAGTAAGATCAGTTGAGCTCTATGAAGCCCCGATACGGGACACGATACCGATACGATATCGATATGTCGATACGTAAAAAAATTTAAATTTTTTAATCTGATACTGCCGCGATACGTTATTTAAAAAATAAATTTAAAATTAAATATATAAATACACAATATATAAACATGGCTAAAATCAACAATATTAATAATTAAAAGCAGAAAATATATAGTCTTATATTAGAATTTTGGGAAAAGCTAAAATGTTTAACAATCTGTTATATAGTAGGACACTATAATTTTTCTTTTGAAAAGTAAAAAATTATATTAACAAAAGAAAACCACAAGAAGTGCTAAAGATACAAACAAGCATCGGGTAGACAAGTATCGGGTATTACTTTTTTATTTAAAAATAATGATTTAACCGATACTTTTTCGATACGAGTATCGAGACGTATCGGAAGAGTATCGGGTATTATTTTTTTATTTAAAAATAATGATTTAACCGATACTTTATCGATACGAGTATCGAGACGTATCGAAAGAGTATCGGTATCGAGTACGTATCGGACACGATATGTCACCATTTTTTAAGTATCGGGGCTTCATAGGTTGAGCTGCATGCTATCTAATTATAACAGTTTTGGATTATCTCTAATTTTTTTTTATCTTATTTTTCATTTTCTTCATCTAATGGTTGATAAATCATAAAAAGCAAAAAATAATTTAAGAAGAAAGAGACGAAAAGTGAATATTTAGCTGTTAAGATTACTACCACATAATTAACATGAGAGAAAAAATTAAAAAGGATATGATATAAATCCGATTATAACTTTTAAAATTAGGTTATATATAAGATGTTCAGCTGCGAGTGTGATCAAGGCCTACGTAAAGGTAAGGTTACAAGATAATTAACCATTTTTTTTCCACTCAAGATAATTAATTATTTTATTCCTTTAAACATGATTTTAAAAAAAATTTAATTTATGAGATGCCTTATCATTTTTTTTGGTACAACAAAAGACCTCATATATATTACTAATTTCAAAGCTAAATTAACAAAACCTCATCTAAAATTAATATTTAATATTGCCTCAACAATGATGAAATAAATTGATTTTATTTTCAATTAAAATTTAAATATTAGATGAAATTAATTACATTTATTTAATAAACATCTATGTATTCTTAATAGTATTTAACATAACCTTTCAAAAAAAAAAATTGTATTTAACATAAATTTAATATTTTACTGATTTTTTTATGAACTTTAAAAATCCTCTTGTGACATGATATATTAATATTAAAGGTCTGCATTAGATAAAATATTACTTAAACTTGTGTTTATAAGTGTTGGTTACTCCTATAAAGATAAGTTAGACTTAATATAAAACAAAAAATATTACAATATATATCCTTATAGGTTCTAAAACAACAACACCTTTATATCTTTACTCTCACACGAGGGGTCAGTAATCTAATCTAAAATATTAAAATAATATTCAAATATAATCTAGTACTAATATGGTTAAAGTTGATCTAATCTAAAATATTAAAATAATATTCAAATATAATCTAGTACTAATATGGTTAAAGTTGATCAGCTAGCTAGCTATGTAGCATCAATCAATAAATGTCCAATTAGGCAACATATATTTCTATATTCTCCTAACTCCAACTAGAAAGCAAAGTATTCTCTTGGACTACGAAAAAGTCATATTTAAAAATTCCCCATAGAGGGTTATGCTAGTACTTACTATATATTATTTCTTTCCCCACTAATAATGATAAGTCTTTTTCTGGGTTATACAGATACATATAATATTGTTGAAAAATGAAAGCAATTAACTAATCACAATTCACTAATAAAATACTTTTAACTTATATATGTTCATGCAAACCTTTAATTAACTGTAACTTGACCATTTAGTTGAAATAAATTAGGCTGTGTTGGATCAAAGGTTCTTTGCATTAATGCTAATCACATTACTTTGTTTACAAGGCTAAGGCTCTATCTATAGAAGCCATGGCTAGACAAGAATCAACACAAACATAAGAACTAAAACTACTTAACAAAACTAACAAACACTCTGTCAGTTATAACTGACATAACAGACTGCTCGCTATACAACTCGCTAGGCGAGCGGTCGGCGAGCTCACACACAAAACAACTGGCCATGGCGAGCTCATGGCGAGCTAACATACACTTTACAAATCAATTAACATTCCCTCCCTTAAACTAGTTGCAGTCTGCAACTCAGTTTACTTCATGATTCAAGCTCTACAATATCTTTGCTTCTGCTGCATACTCCAAGCATGTTTCTCAATTTCTCAAAGGCATCCAACTTCAATGCCTTGGTCATTATGTCAGCAACTTGATTTTGTGATCCACAATGCACCAATTCCACTACTCCTTCACAGCTCAAATTTCTCAAGAAGTGAAACCTTATGTCTATGTGCTTACTTCTGCCATGTAGCACAGAGTTCTTGCTCAACTTGATAGTTGAACTGTTGTCACAGTACACAGTCAAGCACTTCTTCACTTTGAATCCCATCTTCTCAAGTATTCTTTGCACCCAGATTCCTTGACACACACAATGTGCAGCAATGAACTCAGCTTCAGTGGTGGATAGAGTTACAATTGGCTGCTTCCTTGAAGACCAACATATGGCACCTGGCCCCATCATAAACACATATCCAGAGGTGCTTTTCCTGTCATCTAAATCTCCTCCATAATCACTGTCAGAAAATGCTATGAGCTCTACAGCCTGTTCTTGTCTCTTGTACATAATCCCTAATTCCAAGGTACCTTTGACATACCTTAGAATCCTTTTAGCAGCTAACATATGAAATTCCACTGGATGCTCCATGAATCTAGCAACCATGTTTACTGCAAACATAATGTCTGGCCTAGTGGCAGTCAAGTACATCAGGCTTCCTACTATCTGCTTGAATTGTGTAGAGTTCACACTCTCACCTTTGTCATGTTTTGAGAGCTTGGTACCTGTCACAACAGGACTGCATACAACATTACTTTTGTCCATGTTGAACCTTTCTAATACTTCTTTGGCATACCTCTGTGACATATAAAGATTCCTTGCTCACTTTGTATAACTTCAATCCCAAGGAAGTGTCTCATTCTTCCCAAGTCTGTCATATCAAAAGTAGTCATCATAGATTCTTTGAACTGCATAACTACTTTGTTGCTATTCCCAGTAAAAATCAGGTCATCCACATACAAGCTTATGATTAACCAGTTTCTTCCATCTTTTTTTACAAATAGTGTATGTTCATAGGAACATTTTTCAAAGCCTTCTCTGATAAAATAAGCTTCTATTTTGCTGTACCAAACCCTAGGTGTTTGCTTTAAGCCATACAAGGCTTTGTAAAGCCTATACACTTTCTTTTCCCTCCCTGGCTTCACATACCCCAAAGGTTGTTCAACATAGACAGTTTCCTCTAATTCTCCATGGAGAAATGCACTTTTAACATCTAACTGCAACACTTCCCATCCTCTTGAAGCTGCAATGGCCAACAAGCTTCTTATAGTATTCCATCTGGCAACAGGTGCAAAGACCTCCTTGTAGTCAGTCCCATATCTCTGAGCATAACCCTTTGCCACCAATCTTGCTTTGTACTTCACAATTTCACCTTTCTCATTGAGCTTAGTCTTATAAATCCACTTCACACCAATTACCTTAGCATCTTTAGGAGGATCAGTCAATATCCATGTTTTATTCTTCTCTATAGACTCAATTTCCATGTTCATAGCATCAATCCACTGTTGACTTTTTGCTGCATCTTCATAAGTCACAGGATCTTTGTTCACACAAGGACCAAATGTCATCAAATTTCTAGAGTCTTCATCTATAAAGTCATCTTCATCCATAGTAGTGTCATAGTCTAAGTGCCAATAGGGTGGCCTTCTAGCTCTCCCTTGATTATTCAAGTTTGAAGTAGAAGTACCAATATGCTCTATGACAGGTGTAGTGTTCTGTGTGCCTTCTTCTTCATGATTCTCATCACCCTCAATACCAGCTTCAATTTCCATGTCTTCATCACTGACTTGTTCAGGAAGTCTCTGATATTTGACTGTTTCCTCCCATTTCCACTGTTCTGATTCAACAAATTTCACATCTCTACTTATGATAATTCTTTTGGTGAGAGGATTGTACAGTCTATAGGCTTTGGATTCCTCACTGACTCCAAGAAAAATGCATTTCACACTCTTGTTATCCAGTTTCTTTCTTTGTGCATCAGGCACATGTGTATATGCAATACAACCAAACACTCTAAAGTGTTCTACAGAGGGTTTTGAAGAGCTCCACATCTCTTCAGGGGTCACATTTGGTAGAGCAGCTGAAGAGCTCCTGTTGAGAATGTAAATGGCCCAGTTTACAGCTTTAGGCCAAAAACATTTAGGGATAGACTTGCCAGCTATCATGCTTCTAACCATATCCATTATGGTTCTATTCTTCCTTTCTGCAGTGCCATTTTGCTGAGGGGTGTATGCAGCAGTAAGTTGTCTCTTAATCCTATTTTCTTCACAATACTCCTTGAATTCATCTGAGTTGAACTCTCCTCCTATGTCAGTTCTTAAACAGCAAATAACCTCTTATGAGTCCTTCTCCACCATGGATTTAAATTTTTTAAAATAACTCAAGGCACTAGATTTGTTTTTCAAAAAGTAAACCCATGTTTTTCTACTGAGATCATCAATGAAAGTAAGGACATATCTGTTGTCACTGTTTGAAGCTGGAGTTATTGGTCCACATATATCTGAATGAACTAATTCTAACCTCTTTGATGCCTTCCATTTGCTTGTTTTAGGGATACTATCTCTGTGTTGCTTGCCCATCAAGCAATCTTCACACACCTTACTTGACTCTTCTATCTTTGGTAGACCTTTCACCATGCCATGCTTGTATAAGGCCTGCAATCCTTTAAGGTTGAGATGGCCATATCTATAAGGCCAGAGGTGTGCCACATTGTCACTGCTGGCTTGAAAGCACACAGGTTTTGCTTCAGCTATGATGGGATATAGCTTATTAGCAGCCATCTGTGAGCTCATAAGCAACCCTCTATTCTGATGGTATACTTTACACCAATTGTTTTTGAAAACAAATGTGAGATTCTTTTGCTGTAACTGACCCACACTCAATAGATTGTTCTTTAGTTCAGGGATGTAGTAAACTGCAGTAATTACTTGTGTCATACCATGAATCTGCAGCTTTACACTTCCTTTGCCTACAACATTCATCTGGGAATTGTCTCCTAACTTGACTGTCTCTCTAAAGTTTGAGTCAAACTCATGAAACCATTCCCTAACACCACACATATGGTTACTGCACCCTGAATCAATAAACCATACCTTGTTCTTAGGCTCAGCATGAGAGGATGCTTCAAATGCCATTAGCAGCACCTCTTCACTATCATCATAGTTAGCATAATTTGCATAGTCTTCAAGACTTAGACACTCATTTTGAAAGTGACCCATCTTATGAAATTTAAAGCATTCAACATTTTCTTTATTGATTCTTTTGCCTCTTCCCTGAGTTCCTTTGGCATTTCTTCCTCTGCCTCTTGCAGAAGATGCATTTCTTTCTCCATAAGCAACCTTCAAGGCCTGTTCTTCTTCTTTGAAGGGCTTCATCTTTTGTTCATGAACTAAGAGAGAGCCCTGTAACTCATCAATGGTTAAAGTTTCCACATTATTGGACTCTTTAATAGCACACACCACATAATTGAATTTCCTAGTCATAGACCTAAGGATCTTTTCAACCACAATCCTTTGTTCCATAGTTTCTCCCTGAATCTTCATTTTGTTGATAGTAGTAAGGACTCTTCCAAAGTAATTACTGACAGCTTCTTCTTCTTTCATGCGCAAGGTTTCAAATTCACCTCTCAGAGCCTGTAGTTGAGCCCTCTTTACCTTTGTTGATCCTTGAAACTTATGTTTCATGGAATCCCAAATGGCCTTGGGTGAAGATTTGTCAAGAATCGTTTCAATAATGGCTCTATCAACAGATTGAAACAAGTAATTCTTGGCTTTGAGATCCTTTAACTTTGCTTCATTCACGATTCTTGTTTGTTCTGCAGTAGCATCTGCAGCAAGAACCGACACCCCTGTTTCCACTATGCTCTAAAACTCCTTGGATTGGAGCAAATTCTCCATCAACATAGCCCAATGGTCATAGTGACCATCGAATTTTGGCACTGGAAAGCCAAAATCTCTGTTATCTGCCATTGAAGAACCTTCAAGAAAACACAATTGAATCGAAACACACACACAATCTTTGCACTAAAGCACACACACTCACACAGTGTTTCCCTCCCCTGAAGAAAAAGATTGAGAAAGATTCAATGCAACCCACAAAATTTCCTTGGAAATGATGAATGCAAAGCTTCACTCTTGTGGCTTGATGATACCACTTGTTGGATCAAAGGTTCTTTGCATTCATGCTAATCACATTACTTTGTTTACAAGGCTAAGGCTCTATTTATAGAAGCCACGGCTAGACAAGACTCAACACAAACATAAGAACTAAAACTACTTAACAAAACTAACAAACACCCTATCAGTTATAACTGACATAACAGACTGCTCGCTATACAACTCGCTAGGCGAGCGGTCGGCGAGCTCACACACAAAACAACTGGCCATGACGAGCTAACAGACACTTTACAAATCAATTAACAGGTTGATAGTCTTTTTTTAAAAAAAATAAATTCAGTATCCATAATTATTATTGGATCTCATGTTTGAATCAAACACATATTACTTCTATATTCATCATTTCATTGTTAAAATTAATTGAATTTTACAACTTAAAACGATAATATACTACCAAATAAATTTTAATGATGAGATGATATAACATGAGACCTACGACTCTTATTTGATTCAAATATGAATGGATCTATAAATTGGTTACTATAACAATAATAAGATAAGTGAAGCACATGGTGTGATGAACCTTTTCTTGGACAGCTTAATTAATTTAATTTTTTTGTGACCAGTCAATTATTATATTGGGATAATATATTGTCATAAAATTGAAAGTTGGTAAAGGCTCTTACTATTAATAACATTTTTTAGTAGGCATGCACTCACATATGATATACCTCGCCTATTAAGTAGTATAAGGCCAAATGCATTTGAAAGTTGTCTCATTTTCACATTTGTAATAGTTAGATTTTTTAAGTTTTTCATATAGTAAATAAGTCATATAATTTCTAATTTGTTGCATCATTATTCTTTTAATTATCACATGTTTACAAAAATGTTGATGTGTAACTGTTGAATATTTGATATTAACCATAATGAATTTAAGGTTCAACCTGATGTGAACCATAAACCCTAGGCAATTGAGGCCTAACTTGAAGGAGGATAATTTGATGAAGGGTTACAATACAATAAATACTTAAATAATTTATTTATTACCTAAAAAACTTAAAGAATCTAATTGTTAAACACGAAATATCACGTGCTTGTACTTTAAAATTAATAAGTATTAAGCTTAAATATTTTTTTTGGTAACGCTTGCTTGTGACCTAAGTTGGGACATTAAGGTGTTGGAAAAGTATAATATATGCCAAAAAAAATATTAATTTATTAATATGTAAATAATTCTGTTGTTATTGTTATAGAAGTTATTATGGTGTTATTTAATTTAAAAAATTGCCTCTGCGTTAGTCCTTAACAATGGTGGATGACACATATAATGCCCCTACCAACAATCTTTTTGAATTCTAATTGAGTATCTTACTATCCTTAAATATCACCTTATGATTTCTTTATTTTTTTATGATGAGGTTTGCAATGTTTGCCGTAAAGCGTGTCTGGATAACTTTGGGGAGCACGCAGTACATTGTAGAGAGCTTACATGCTTCAAATATAGGCATGACTTTGTCCGAGATATCCTTTTTGATGTTGTTAGACGTGCAGGAATATCTGCAAAAAAAGAGGCCCCAGTTAACTTTTTGACCGACCCACAGGAAGGGCGATCAACTCTCAGACCGGCAGATGTTATGGTGTATGGATGAGTAGGTGGAAAGCATGCATGTGTGTATTTTACTGGAGTTTCCATCTACCCATCTATACACCATAACATCTGCCGGTCTGAGAGTTGATCGTCATTCCTGTGGGTCGGTCAAAAAGTTAACTGGGGCCTCTTTTTTTGCAGATATTCCTGCACGCCTAAAAACACACATGCATGCTTTAATAATGTGAGATTCCTGATCGCCCCCATTTGTCGGTTTAAGGGCCGGGACTTTTACTGTAGGACAAGCAGCTCTCAAAGCTGCTTCAAGTAAAGTGGTAAAATATGAGAAAGCATGTTCTGAAAATCAACATGCTTTCATACCATTTGCTTTTGACACTTTTGGCTTTCTAGCACCAGAGGCTGTGAGTCTTTTGCAACGAGTTCAAAAGGTTATGAATAGCAATGTTGTGTCCCCTAGAGGTAAAAATGTTATTTTTATTCGAATTGGTTTTGCCATTCAAAAAGGTTTGACGGCGCAGCTTGTTGCCCGTTTACCTTTAATTCATATGTAATTACTTATTTATTAATAAAAATACAGTAACCCCTAGGGCTCAAGCATAAAAAAAAAATTATAAAAATGAAGATTTAGTTAGAATTTTTTCCACCACAACGACTCATTTTTTCATGTATATTGGGTGCTGGGATATAGTTGTCTCTTTGATAGTGTATGTTTAATTTACAAGTTTTCTGTGTAAAATCGTGTGAAAAAAATTGAATTTTCTCAATGTAAAAATGACAAGTTGATTAATAATGTGAGATTTTGAATGTTGGCATTGAAATTTACTCTTTCTCATAGCCCATACATTGAGATAGGGATGTCAACAGGCGGAGATTAAACAAATGATATTTTATCACTCCTTGTCCCACCATCTAAGGTGTTCCCCGTTCTCATTCTCCGCTTTGAGGAGTATTCTCCCTCCAATTTCATTCCCGCGGATCCCCACAGTTCCTGCGGAGATCCATCAACCTTTAAAAAATATCAAATTTATATGATTTTCAATTAAATTAATTGTCAAAAAATAGTAAAGTTTAATATAAAATACATAAAAAAATTATTGTGAGTCTTGTCTTGCAATAGTAATAAACATCATGTATAAACAACTGTATACAAATATTGTGAGAAAATATAATTAAAAATAGGCTTAAATATATTTTTGGTCCATGCAATTATGCTTTGTTTTGAAAAGAGCCTCTATAAAAAAATAATTTGATTTTAGTCCCTGCAATATCTCAAAACTTTTAAAATAGCCCCTGTAGGGACTAAAATCAATTTTTATCTTTTTTACAGGGGCTCTTTTCAAAACAGACATAATTGCAGGGACCAAAAGTATATTAAAAAATTATTCACATCAGCTCTAAATCATACTCAGTGTCTGCCACGTCATAATCCAAGTGACATAAATTGGCCACATGAGCTCTAAATCATACTCAGTATCTGCCACGCCATAATCCAAGTGACACTACAAGAAATATGATTTTTGGCAGCGATAAATGTCGCTGCGAAAAATACGAAGTTGCTGCGAAATGTATTTTTCGCAGCGAAAAAATTGTCGCTGCATATCGTTGGCATAAGTGTCGTTGTGAAAAGTCTTGCAAGGACAATTAATGTCGCTGCCATAACTAGTATTTTGCAGCAACAATTAATGTCGCTGGCATAACTAGTATTTTTCAACAACAATTAATGTCGCTGACATAACTAGTGTTTTTTGTAACAACAATTATTGTCGCTGGCAAAAAAAGTGTTTTTCCCAACGGAAAAGTTGTTGTTGCAAAAAGTTTTGGTCGCTGACATAATTAGTGTCAATAATTCAAATATTAATTTAATCTCCCATGAAATAAGATATTAGGAATTAACGTTCAATATCAACAATTGATTGCTAAATTTTATTTATAAGTTATGTTTCTTGTTCAATTTTTTTTAATCAACAAATTTTATTTATACAAAAATTCAAATACAATGAACCAAAATACAAATTACAAGTCATTTATATCGTAACAAAATCAAGTGGCCATTCACATAATATCAAAAACATTAAATTAGAAAACACCAAATAACAACACTATTTTGAATGTTTATCACTTAATCCTATAAGAACACCACAAAAATTTCTAAACCGATGGCTTGATTGCTTGCTCCTTGTTCTCCATTGTTCATCATCTTTTTTCATAGTCTTCACACTTTTCTTGAATTGCGTAGGTATTCTTCAAAGCTTTTTAATATTAGATACCTTCTCGTTGTAGCTTTTTTTATTGAAATTCTACTCAACTTTTAACGAGGTTATGTGTGGAACAAAGTGAGAGAAGTGATTATGAAACAGAAAATTATATAAGTTGATGAATAATGATGACATGATGGAGAACAAGATCGGTTAAATTTTGGAGAGATCGAGTGATTAAATTTTGAGCAATGAACAAAAGAGAAAGAAGAGCGTTGGATGAATAGTAATCTACCGTATAGAAAGTTTGCAATATATGATCCAAGTGGGTGAATTTATAGTTATTAGTAAATAGATTTGATTAATTAACAAATATTCCAAAATACATGGGAAATAAAATAATTAATGGATGATCTTTACTCAATTAACCGTTACACTACATGATTATCTCAATAGTGATAGTGGGTATGTATGGAGTGCTACCGTCGAATTTTGAAAAAAATAAAACAAACCACTATTTTTTTAATCCAAATAAATTTAATTAATCTACTTCTAATAATATATTAAAATTGATAACTACTATATTAACTAATTTGTCCTTATCAATTTTAATACTAATTTTTTAAATTTTGTATCATTCGTTGTAATTTTACTCTATTAACAATATATGTATAAAAATAGGAAGAAAAAAAAGGATTAGAAGAAGTTTAGTAAAACAATTATATAAAAAAAATAAATAAAAGATTATGTATGAATTTATGCATAAAAGTAGGAAGAAAACAATAAAAATTTAGTAGTTTATTATTTTATGCATAAAAAAAATTATGTATATTAAAATTGTTCAAAAATAAATTTAATTCTTTAATATACTCAATGACAAGTTATGTTGTTGGTATAATTATAAGATTTTCCAACAACGTTATAATGTTGTTGTTTAAAAGAAGATACAAAACATAAAAATAGGGAAAAAATATTCAGCTAAAAGAAATTTACGCAAAAAATAGAAACAGAAACTACAATAAAAGATATGCATCAAAAAATAGTAATTGTGTGGTTTCTCAATGACTTTACAAAGTTATTGCAAATAATCTATAGTATTAAAAATATAAAAATAGAAAAGAAAACAAAAAAGATAATAATTTTAAGTCAAAACAAATCCACGCATAAATATAAGAATAAAAACCATGATAAAAGATACGTATAAAAAATAATAATGTTGGTTTCTCAACGACTTTACAAGGTTTGTTGCAAAAAAACTATACGATTAGCGACAACAATAATTATTGTTGGGATAAGTAATTTTTCTCAGCGATAACATAATTGTTGAGAAAAATACTAACTTACAACAACAACTTAAATTAGTTGATGATATATGTATATTTTTGTCATCAATTTGAATATTGCTGCAAAAAAGTCGCTACGAAAAATCTTATTTCTTGTAGTGTGACATGTCATCAAGAAATCCAGGTCAGGGGCTATTTTAAAAGTTTTGAGATATTGTAGGGACTAAAATCAAAATTATTTTTTTACAGAGGTTATTTTCAAAACAAGACATAATTGCAGAGACCAAAAACATATTTAAGCCTTAAAAATAATTTATAAAGTATTTAAATATACATTTATAAATGTTATTTTAATAAAGTTTCCCGCGGGAATCTCCATTTACGGATTTCCATTGACATCTCTACATTGAGATGCTTTCTTGGTTTGTACTTCATTTTTTTTTCTACACCAATTGGTAGTTATTTATAATAAATATTTTACTACAATTAAGGATATATTTGGATTAATAAAAATAAAAAGGTATGGGAGAATAGTGTTGAAACTCCAAACCAAATTTGTGATCGAGCATGTCATGCATTGGAAGATTGGAATATGGTATAAGTGCATAATAACAGGCCACAAACTACAAATGTTACAAATGTTTTGGAGCAACACCTCATGTGGTCAAGGCCAAGTATAGGAAGGTTCAAGTGTAACATTGATGTATCATTTTTGACCACTTAAAATCGAGTAGGTATTGGAATGTGCATGAGAGACGTCGAAGGTAATTTTGTGCTAGCAAAAACTGAGTGGTTCTCATCATTATGTTCGGCTGATGAAGGTGAAACGATGAGTCTTCTTATTGTACTACGGTGGATGAATGATCTTCAAATTAAGAATGTTGATTTTGAACTTCACTCAAAAAAAGTAGTTGATAAATTCCACCAAAATAATAACAATGTCTCCGAGTTTAGTGCTATTATTATTGAGTGTAGACAATTGTTTTCTTCTTTTTTTAGAAACTTTCATGTTGAGTTTGTTATGAGACAAGCCAATGAGGTTGTTCATGCTTTAGCAAAAGCGGCCACATTCTTAATTAGTGTCCATATTTTTATTGATATCCCAACATGTATCCAACAACACCTTATTATAAATGAAATACTATAATTGTCAAAAAAAAAAAAACTTAATTAACTTTTCAATATTGTTTGTTTATTTTGATTTGTGACATGCGTTTTTATATTTTAATTAATTTTGTCTTGTGTCATATAATAATAACTTTTTAATTTTCTTCTTGTCCCCATATGTTTGTGTCATTCATATCTATGTCCTGCAACTGCATGTGTCATTTTAGGTAACATTGATTATATGTTCAACCATATACGCAATGGACATCATGTATCTTGTTTTCTTATATGCTAAAGAAAAATTCATGAAAATAATTAGAGTCTGAATTTTATCACAAGGAGTGCCAAAATTTAAGAGGACAATATAACATGAATGTGATATATTTAGGATTTCATGAATCTTTCCCACTACAAGTATAGCATGGAGAATCTCAAATGGTTCCTTACTCTCTCAACCACAAATTGTTGGCCTTTCCTTCTACATATTTGTTCTTTTGTAGCTTACGATAAGGTTAGTGAACATGCTAATGGTCCATGCCTTTCTCAAAGCCCCTTTCAATCCGACCAATCCTAATATAAAGTTGTACTTCTTTTAAGCAACAAAAAAATTGTTGATAAAAAAGAGAAAATAACAAAAACAAAAGAATAAAAATACAGGAGGACAATGCGTCAATAAATAAATAAATAAATACGGGAGGACAAAAACAATATGCATTTTAAGCAAATTCATCAACACATCTAACCGATGTGTGTTTTTTTCAGTTTCTTCGGTTGAGATAGAATCATTATCTAAATCAAATTTATCCACGCTATTAAAAATTTGACGATTATTTTTATATCATGAATATCAACCTATTTCTTATGACGATCACAATTTATTCAATTATGAGCTTTTGATGACCAAGAGAAGAACAAAAGCATAATGCGAGACAAATCATGAACATTATGAATGAAAGAGAGCGAAGGATTAATTGTTTGTAGTGTTGAAGACAAGATGATCTTGCGGTACATTGTTCCCAATGTCTTCAAGAGCAGTGCTAGCGTCAAACGCTTAGACACTAGAGGTGGGAATAGGCTAGGCCGAGCTAGGCTTTGCCAAGCCTGAGCCTAGCCTATCAAAAAAATCAAAGGTCTGAGCCTGACTTGTGGTCTATCATATGCTTATTTTTTAGGACTAAGCCTGACCTTTTGAAAGCCTATATGGCATGTTAGTCTGTTTAAAAACTTATTTCATATGAACATATTTAAATAAATAATTATATTTATTTTTAAAAATACTTATGAACTAATAAACAAACGTGTTTTTGATATTTAATATGATATTTTAGAGAATTTAACTATATATCAACAGATTTTAATTTTAGTTTATAATAATACATTTATATATGTGAAAACTAATGTAGATTAATAAACTTAAACTACTAAAAAATATAAAAAATATATAATTTAATTAAAGTACAAATTGTAATATATAAATAATAATATTATTAAAAACATTATTAATATTAACTTAAATAGACCGGTCTAGTAGGCTAATAAGGCTTTTTTAATGGTCTGCAGTCTGGTCTATTTGACAAAATAGGCTTATAAAAAAAGCATTGGTCTGCTCTATTTAAAGAAATAAACTGGCCTGGCCTGAGCCTATATAGGCTAAGCCTTAAGGCTTCGTAGGCCGGCCTGGCCTATTCCCACCTCTATTAGACGCAGTTCAACCAACACACGCTCGTATAGAATGCCACGTATCATCTCCATCAAAGAGTAACCGGCTCAACAAAGTCCTTTTTTTCTTTCACTCTCTTCTACAAGCGAAGACTCCGGAACCACCAGCCAGTGTCACATGCCATCGTCAATCGTCACCCCCAGCAATTAAGTCACCGCCTCATTTGACCACCACATGACACAAGCTTCCTGACATTTTCCGGTCAACCCATTTGATGAAATTGAAGATTTGTCTAAAATAACAATCCATTTAACATGAATTAAAATTCCTTGACTCAACAAGCCAACCAAAGATTAACAACAACACAAAATTTCAAATTCACAACAACACAAAATTTAATTTAAGCACTTTCGTCTAAAAAGAAAAATACATTAAATTTTTTTTTAGATTTTCTTCCATTACAGATAATGCTATTATTAAAAGGAAGGGATTCACAATTTTGAAAAGGCAAGTTGTGAAATCTTCTGGTAGAGATGATTTGGAGGTTTGTCTCCATCGCAAATGGAATTGGCTAAAGAGTTGGTGGGGATAAGATTTGCAATTGGGATTTTACATGTTAAATTAAATAATTAGAAAAGAAAGTTAAATGTTTTAAACCGGTGGATCCGGTTACGAAGTATACAGTTTTGAAAGTTAGAAAACGTGGCATGATATTATTGGTGTGTGTTGCTCCGCGTTTGCACAAGCGTTTGTTGTTAGCCGTGCTCATGTCTTCAACGTAACGTAGAGTGACCAAAGAAATTGTTCCTCGTAGATTCATCCAATAACATAGAGATAAAAAAACTACATTTTTTTGAATTTGCAATTTGTAAACACACCATTATATGTTAAAGAAACTTATTATTAATTTTTTTTTATGTCAAGGGCACAAATTATTTAATAATCTAGTGTCAATGATTCATATTTATCGAAGCATTTTAAAAATCTCATCCTAATAATACTTTCAAATATAAACTCAAAATTTAAATTGCACTAAGATATCTGAGTTCCGTTCCACTCGAATAAACAATTGAATATTATTTAAAAGCTGTATATGAATCCTCATCCACAATTTACATATGGTTAGTTAAGCACCACTTGAAGAAAGTCTTCATGTGAAGAGAAGCAAAATGAAAAAATCAAAATCAGACATGGTGTGGTTCCCAGCTTTTCTTTCAAAGGCAAGTGTGAAAAATGGGCCACGTAAAGTGAAAACAATTCAAAAGTCCAACAAAGTCGCATTCTTCATATAAAGAATGAGTGGCTTAGCTTATAGTTTAAAAAAATCATTCATGTTATATTATTATTATTATTATTATTATCTCACTTTCAAGCTGTACCATAGTCACAGAGAGTAATGTATAATGCAAATTGGTTGACCAAATTCCATCTTTGAAGGAATATTAAAACCAAATGATCATGGCAATTTGGCAAATATTATAACCAATTCATCAAAATGGTCAAAGTCTAATGCCAAGTCCAACACATCACGTGACATATTTTTTACGAAATTGAATTTGTTATAGAAATAAATTTTTTACTTAGATGAAGTGATAATTGTGAGGTTTTGAGTTCGAATCCGAATTACGATGTACGACTTAATAATTTTGGCATTTGTCATTTGAGCTAAGATTTCTAAATGTTATAAAAATATTTTCTATTGCAATTATATAAATTTTCTATTTATATTTTTATTATTATAAAAATTATAAAAAGTCTACTTTTATTTTTGAGAGATTAGAATTAAACATTCACACTCATAACTAATGCAACTTGGTTGTGGGAGAAATTAAGTATAATTTCAATCATGTGTTAGGGTCAGAAAGTGACCGTTAGTAAGCAATTCTCACATTTTTTTTAGTTTTTTTTGGGGGGATACAATTTTAGTTTCTTTTTTAATTATAGATTTTCAACCTAATATAATCATATTGTCCAATACAATGTGGTGATATTATTTGATTTTTTTTAAGGTCAGAAATTAAGTATTGATGTGAGTTAAATAATCAAGTGCTAATAGAATCAAATGTTTGAATCTTGAAGACTTGAACCATTTTATTAAGACTTAAAAAATTATTTTTATTTTTCTCTGAAATCAAATTGGATGTCGTAGTTTTTTTAAGGATTATAATAGTTCGCTATTGATTTAATTTTCCTCTTATTTTTCCACATCCTTTTTAAGTTTAGCTAGTGAGGCTAAACATTAATGTCCAATAAACGGTTGATGCTGCCATATAGATATAGTGGCATGGGCTAAAAATGTCACACTTGGTGCATGTAAGATGCTACCATGTCCATGTGCATGTATCTAATGGTGCAAAGACACGTTAAGAAAAATAACAAAAGGAAAATATCATCAAGTGCCGGCTTTCTAATCTTTTTTGGCAATTAGTTTTCTTATTAGCATGCATGCATAAGTGGTTAGTTAATAGATTCTCTATCTGTTTTCAAGTCACTTAATAGGATTCCCCCTAACTTTAGGTACTACTTGGACAAATTTTACTTGCAACTAAAGTCAATTAATACAATGGAAGTTTGGTATTCTAGTATAGTGCTACTATAGTATAGAGCAAAGACTAAGCTTTGGAAGAAATATTGATACTTCTACAAATTATAAAATACCTTTAATTTGAGCCATTGACTAATAAGTAATTTTTTTTTCATAGATCTAATCACTCATTTATTTTCCTTTTTTTTTGATTAACATAGGCGTGAAATACTTTATAAATAAGAGTAAAATTTTATAAAAATAACATGCTAGTCATTAACATAAAATAATTGGTTAAATGACTTACATTCTTTTGTTAATAAATTAGTGAAACTGGTCGATGCATGAGATATATATATATCTTAAAGAAAATGTTAACATTGCTCTTAGGACATATGTTAAGGATACAATTCATTTTTTGTGTTACAAAAATAAATATTAAAATTAAAATTTTTTACAAAAAAAAGATAATTTTACAAATAAATACGGTGAACAATATCATGTATATGATTTTGATGTTTGAAGTTATATTCCAATAACATTGTTGTCAATAGATCAGTAGAGCAAAGACTAAGCCTTGCAAGAAATCTTGATACTTCTACAAATTATAAAGTAGCTTTGACTAATATAAAATTTCTTTTTCATCATTCATTTATCCTCTTTCTCTTTTTATTAACATAGGTGTGAAATAATTTATAAATAAGCGTACAATTTATTAAAAGGGAAATTAAAAGGAAAACTTTTATATTAAAGATACCAAATTTTAAATACTTTAACAATTAATTTTATTATTTCTAAGAAATAATTTTCACTTTGAGCTTCTTATAACATACATTTTTCCTATACAAAAATAACTTGACGTGCAACCGGAAGAAGGATGTAACTACTTGATGATAAAATTGACTTTCGAATCAAATTAAACTGGTGATAAAAGTAAAAAAAAAAATAATAACTTGACCAGATTTTATTAAGAAGGTCCACGTGAGTGCACCAACCTCGTCCTTTGGAGACATGACTAGTTAGTGATAGTTATGGGTTATAGTTGAGGTTGAGACGTTGGGTTACTCGTGCCTAACCTCCAAATCCAAATTATGCTTTGTTACTTGGAGAAGAAACATCACATGTCATTAATGAAGAGACTTAGAGTTAGAGGTTGAGTGAAGCTAACTTCTCACTGATGCCTTTAAGTTGGTGGAGTTATGGAAAACGGTGGAACACCATAGCTAGCTCGTGAAAGGTAACACTAATTATTTAACACCTCTTTTTTTTTAATACATAGTATCCATCTACATTTTTTGTGGTTAGAAAATAATAAAATCTGTTAAATTTATTGAATCTTATTAATAAAAGTCTCACATAGAATGTGACATAACTTAAAATGAGTTTATAAATAGAAATATTTCTCACTTTACAAATCCATTTTATAGAATTGAATTAGACAAACATAAAAGTATATTAACATATATGTAAAATATGGGTTTATAAGTTAATGAGTAATGTTATCAACACACCTTTTAACACACTCTTTTTAACACACTATCTTTTATTGGTCCACATCACCACATTTTTTTATTCACTTACCTGATGACCTGTTCAACCGGTTGTGGAAAAAACCAACAGTTTACTGTAAGCAAAAAAAAAAAAAAAAAGAGATCGAGAAAGAGAAATCGTTCTCTGTGATTCTTTCACCGTGTTCTCTCCTCCGCCCCCAAGTTTGCAGAGAGATCTACTTCTTCTCATACAACTCTCCCAAATTTGATTCTATTGAAACCCTTGATTACCGTTGTCGAACTCACACGCAAATTTAATTCCTAATCGATTCTATTGAAACCCTTGATTGCCGTTGTCGAACTCGCACGCAAAATTAATCGATTCTATTGCAACCTCTACTTCCCAATCATTGTTGTTGTCTATGAGTGGATATGGAGCTTTTTTGATTGCTTTTGTCGATGAGATGAGGTCTGCGGTTTGTGTGCTGCGTTTTTGCTGTTGAACTGATCTTTTCTGTTGTTTTGTGTTTAGTTAGTTTTAGTAGGTAATGGCTTCTTGGCTGTTAAAAGATTTTTTTTTACTCAAGATAGATGTGAAACAGTGTGCTATTGATGATCTTTGAAGATAGATGTGAAGGAGTTTAGTGATTACTAATATGAGTTTAGTGATATATTGTAATTTACTGATAGGAGTCTGGTGATTGTCGTTCCTTCTTTGTTCTTTCTGTTTGAGGTGTTGAGAAGTGCGGCGATAAATAAGAAAGTCCGTCAAGTTTTCTTGTTGGTTTGGCACGCAACTCCTTGGTCCATTTGGAAGGTGAGAAATAATTCAATTTCCGCAGATGGTTTGGCGGTCTCAAGCGCTATGGTTGACGACATTAAAGGAGCTTGTTTTCTTAGATAATTTTGCCCTCTGTCATATGATGTACAAGATTGTATTGGTTTTGTTGGTTTTAGAAAGTCTGTCTATAGACTTGATTTTATACATTTTAAAGAAGAAAAATAGCTTCTTTATTTTAACATTGTAATTTTGAGGCAAACATTATAGCTCCAAATCTGTATCTTTTGGTGAAGCTTGTAATTTTGTAATGTTAATACAAATCAATAATACAATGATTATACCAAATTGATATTTGATTGGTTGTTTTACTTTGAAATTGAATAATGACTTTGTCTAAAAACTGCATAATTTTATGCCTCACAAATCACATGTTATGTCAAATTGACTAAAAATTCTGCATAACAAGTTATAACAAATTTCTGCATAATTTTTTTCCCATCACAAACCAACAAAATTCTGCATAACAAGTTATCATTATCATTAACAACTTCCATTAATTCCTAATATTCCAAAAAACATATACATGTGTGAAAACAATGATCAAAAGTTTGAGCAATAAGAGACACTATATGTCAATGCAGATAAAGAAAGAAAAGAAAAAAAACCAGCAAGAACAAACATTCAAACAACTTTATTTTTTGAAAAGGCTAAATTTTATTTAAAAATAGAAGAACCTGTATAAGGCATGCAATAACTCTACAAAGTACAAGAGCAACATAATACAAATCCCACACAAGGAAATGAAAAAATGAGCATAAACAAAAGGGAACAAACAAACAGCCATTGGTACAAAAAAACAAACAGTAGAGTCCAAAGGCAAAAATAAAGAAAACACCAACAACACCAAGTATATGTCGATGCATATGCTTCATAATGTTTTTTACAAAGTTACCTTGTTGAGTGAAAGCTATGACTTCTTTTTGTTGATGCTTTAACAATTAAACATGTGCAGCACCAAGTATGTAAGCATGTGGAAGATGAGGAAAGAAAAAAATAAAATAAGTGGAGAGTGTAGAAGAATAGTTTGCGTGAGACAATAGGTGAGAGAAGAAGTGTGGAAGCTGATGGGGTGAGTGTAACCAAATAATAATAATAATAATAATAATAATTAAAAAAAATGTGAAAATCTCCCACTTCTTTGTTTACCGGTGACAAGTTGGTAGTTTTTAAAAAGTGATGATGTGGACCAATAAATGGTAGTGTGTTCAAATGAGTGTGTTAGTGGGTGTGACAATAGCATTGCTCTAAGTTAATATGTTAGAGGGACACCTAAGCTAGGTTGTTGGTTTTTTTTCAACGGATAAGCTAGTTGGGTATTGCTTTTTTTTCTTTCTTGTTCCATGACACGAATGACGGAAAGAAACAGCAGTGAAGATTAAAAGAAAAATAAATAAATGAGGAAAATAAAATAAAGATATAGAGGGAGATTATTAGAGTACAATGTGCTATTATGATTGTGTGCTTAGCTTTTGATCCCTCGCCAAACAAGTGCATAATTCCTTGTGGACAAAGTTTGGTCACTCATACTATAAATTAAGTATTAACAATAACAATGAGGAATATTTTATTTTTTATGATATTATTTTCTCAGGAAAAAACTAATTATTAATCAATAAGTGAAATAATTAAAAAAAAATTGTGGCAGTAACTTTTTGGCAAGATTTTTGTTATTTTTGGATTTACTACGAATGAGCGATAGACATATTTTGTGTTTGAGCCGATTGTGAATTGTGGGTCGACTAGAATGGATCAATTTGTAATTGGTCTGTTGGTGTTCTGATTTCAACTGTTCTTTATGATCGAGTTGTTTCTATTTTTCTCTTGCTCAGATGGCTTAAGGGTCTGTCTGATAGGGGAATCCCTCATTCTGTATACGTTTCCTATTTCTTTTTTCATATATTTTGTCTTTCTAATGTGTCAAAAAAAATATTGTCTTTCTAATAAAATAATTTTTCGCTTTCTCTTATTTTCATGTTATTGTTTGAGCTTGACTACTCTTGAATTTTTTGTAATATTTTGATCAGTATTTCTAATATTTCATTACCATTAAAAAAATTATATCTTATAATTATTATAGATGTTATTATTAACTTACATCTCAATTTTTTATTACTATGCTTTCTAGAATTCCTACAAGAGCTAACTTGGTGACGCAAGAGTTGGTCCTTGAGGATGATCACTTGTTGTCTGCCGTGTGTGGTGGGGAGATTGAGACCGAAAATCACTTGTTTCTTTTGTGCCCCTTGGCTTGTTCTATTTGGATTGAGGTGTATAAGTGATTTGGGGCGGTGGAAGTTTTTCCAGGTAGCATTTGTTCTTTTTTTGAAGGTTTTTTATCGTCTTTTAAGCGCGGTAAGAAGTTTTCTAAAGGAATTTTGTTAGTTTGGCATGCAGTTATTTGAACCCTTTGGCGAGTTAGGAAAGATAATTTTTTTTTTTTTGGCATACTGATTCATTTTGACGATATTTTGGAAACAATCAAGTGCATGTCTTGAAAGTGGCTTTTGGCGAGAAAACTGAATTTCCATTGTTTGTATTATGAGTGGTGTGTCAACCCTCTATAGATTGTATTGTTAGGTAATGTCTGGGTGGTTTGTTTTTTCTTGGCCGATTTTTTGTGACTCCGCTTTTGGGTAAAATACTTATGTGTACTTTGTCCTCGAACGCGAGTAGAGTACGTATTGTACTTTTCTCCCATTGTATTCCCTCTTTATTATTAATATATCATTCATTACTGTTTAAAAAAAAGTAATATGGAATCATCAGTTAACCAATAGAAATGACATTAAAAATCCATACATATAAAAATAAAGCACAAGTTAACTGAGTGTAGATAGGATAAAATAATAGTACTAGTATTGAAGTAAAATAGATTATGAGATTACCATAGCAAAAAACAAATTGCCCCGAATGGGAAGCTTTTGCGGCCAAAAAACATAATCTAATCATCTCATTACCGTTGATAAAAAGGACAACCTCACAACGAGAAAAAAAACACTCACATTTGTTTCTTCAACAAGCCGTTGCTCAACAGCTGTTGTCTATTGATCATATATCATGTCATATCATATGCTTTGCAATTTGTAAAATCAAGTGCTTACTTTTTTCACATTCTTATTTTAATCTATTTTCTGATTATATTATTGATTCATTAGCTTTTAAATGATAGTAATTATATAGTAATATTAAATGTATTAAAACTTCAAAATATTCACGAAAAATTCTTTTAATTTTGTAATAAAATGTGTATTTCATTAATTAAATGATGAGTTTAAAGATGGTAAGCAGTCGGTATAATGAATGTTTACACGGACATCCAATTAGAAATCACCACTCTTTCATGTCATGTAATTAGTTTTAAAATAACCATACATGAGTGGGATGATGTGGCAAATTGAAATATTTTCATTGGATGTCTGTGTAAACTTTCATTACACTGACCGTGCATATCCTTTAAATCCTTAAATGATCTCAAATAGTCAAATATATTTTATGTTTGTCATTTAGTCCACGTAGTTAATATTGTGATTAGGGATGTCAATAGATATCCATGAACGCGGATATAATGATATCTATGTCCGTACTGTTGGACAAATATTATATTCGTGTCTTCTCCATATTCGTGCGGATATCCGTTAAGTGGGTAATCCACGGGTATTGAAGTATCCGCGGATATTAACACGTTTTTTTATTAAAAAATAGTTAGTTTTTTTAAAAGACAAAATGTTACCAACACATAATATTCATATATTATGCTCTCTCTTTTTTTTTTAATTGCAAAAAAGAATTTTATTAAAAAGAAGAGGAGGGTTATGTAAGAAACTGAAAAAAAATTCCTCAAAAATAATAAAGAAATATGAAAAGTTTTCTCTATATAAAAAAATATAAAAATACTATTTTTTTATACAAGAAAAATATTAGAATTTATATTTAAGTTGAGATGTTTAAGTAATTTTACTAATTATTTAGCGGGTATGGATATCCGCGGACGCGGATAGTATTAAACCTGCATTCGTATCCATTAAATGCAGATAATTGAAATATCCACTTATTTAATCCGTGAATATCCAGTAAAGTATCTGCTTCATGCCCATTGCAGATTTTATCCACAAATATCTGCAGGTACGGATATTTTTGTCATCCCTAATTGTAATAACAAATTCAAGAATTCATATGTAGTGATCAAAATTGGTAGTCTATGTCGAATAGTGAATCATTATGATTGAAGTAGTAGAAATACTTGCATATATTTAAACGCTTAGATTAGTACGAGAACATAAAATTAGATATTTTAAAATATGAATTGCCATTACGAAGCGGAACACCATTTAAAGAGATGATTATGGAACCGTCATAGCATTTGAATGGATGCCATTACGGAATGCCACCCATAATTGTTGGACTTCAACGCAATTGAAGAGAGTTGAGAACTATTATGATTCTCGAACAAATGAAAAGTTCCATTTACTAGATCTAATAGTTTTCAAAACCGGTTAATATGACAAACATGAAACTTAGAGCAATGGGAAGCAAAAATATTTTCTAATTTCAATACATTTATGGAGAATCAAGATTTCCTGCTGTTCACAGTTCACGCAGTAATAAATCTGAACAGTTGATTTAAAATCGGACGATCTAAATTACTTATACAATAAATCGATCTCAATCATTTAATCAAAACAGACGGTTGACAACTATAATGTATCACACAGATACAACATAAAATTCAAATCGATTTATGGACTATTAACAACACATATATTTAGAAATTAACAAATTTATTCATTACTTTTTATGAAGCTATTTTACTTGAGCCTCATCCCTTTCTATTTGTTCTATTTGCTTCAATTTATTCAAAAAGATACTCACTCAAGTTACAAGGAAATATAAAGACAAATTAAACCACCAATTTATAAATTTACCATTTTCAACAAATCCTTTCATACTTATAAATAAAAAGAGAAGGGGCAAATAAAGGAAAACAAAGAAATAACAAAGAATCACCAAAATAAAAAAAAAAAAAATGAAAAGTAGGGTCCAATCTTTTTTGATGCTATAAATGAACAAGGTTTGTGTACAAGCAAAAGTCCCTCTCTGTCTCTGTCTCTAAACTCCACAAAACGCACCACTCACTCATCTTCACCTTCCTGATACGCACCAAAAATTAAATAAAAATGGTCGACGTAGACCGGAGAATGACCGGTTTAAACCCGGCTCACATAGCCGGTTTACGCCGTTTATCAGCCCGAGCAGCTTCATCTTCATCATCAACAACCTCTTCTTCATCTTTTCCAGAACGTAACGGTTTATTCTCATTTTCTTCAGTTGTTGATAAAGTCATTACACAGCTCCATAACTCCGGCGTAGAAGTTCAACCTGGTCTCTCCGACGCTGAGTTCGCACGTGCAGAAGCAGAGTTCGGTTTCGTTTTTCCACCGGACCTCCGTGCAATTCTCGCCGCCGGTATGCCAATCGGACCTGGATTTCCCGACTGGCGATCAAACGGCGCTCGCCTTCGTCTCCGCGCTTCGTTAGACCTTCCGATCGCAGCGATTTCGTTTCAGATCGCAAGGAATGCTTTCTGGTCGAAATCTTGGGGATTAAGACCTTCAGAACCGGAAAAGGCATTGCGTGTAGCGAGAAATGCTTTGAAGAAAGCTCCGTTACTGATTCCGATTTTTAACCATTGCTACATTCCTTCAAATCCTTCACTCGCCGGAAATCCAATTTTCTACGTCGATGAGAATAGAATCTTCTGTTGTGGTTTCGATCTCTCTGATTTCTTTCAACGTGAATCACTTTTTCGAAGCTCTGAATCCGATCCGAAGATTCTCATGAAACAGAGATCCGTTAGCGAGAAATCCGCGGGTTCTTTAACGGTTTTCTCTCGGAGGAGTCTCGATGCCGGAGGAAGGACACCACGGTGGGTGGAGTTTTGGACAGAAGCAGCAACAGATCGTCGCCGGAGAAACTCTTTATCGTCTGATTCATCTTCGCCGGAGAGATTTTTCGATATTCCGCCACGGAATGTTATTCCAGGGTGGGTGGATGAATACATAGAGAAAATCGGGTCGGTTTTGAAAGCGGGTGGGTGGAGCGAACCGGATATAACAGAAATGGTTCAAGTTTCAGCTTCTGGATTCTTTGAAGGTGAAATGGTGGTTTTGGATAATCAAGCTTTGTTAGATGCTTTGTTATTGAAAACGGATAAGTTTTCGGATTCGCTCCGAAAAGCCGGGTGGAGCTCCGAAGAAGTATCCGAAGCTTTGGGTTTTGATTTTCGACCCGAGAAGGAGAGAAAACCGGTTAAGAAGCTGTCGCCGGAGCTTGTGGAAAGAATAGAGAAACTGGCTCAATCAGTTTCCCGGTCATGATATAATACTTTAATTTTCCTTTTTTATTATTTTTAACTTTTTTTTTAAGATCTCAGGTTTTGCTTTTGGGTTAAAAACAATGAGAAATTGGGGAAACGCGTTGTAATAGGAAACCAAGTGCACAAAATAGTTTGAAAAGGTTCAGTTTTACATTTTTATTATTATGATCATGCTAATTCCTATCTTTATATGTACTATACAACAAAATTATAGTAAGTTCATAATAAGGGAGCTTCTAAGGTGTAGTCAATATTTTGATAGTATTGAAAAAGTTGTTTGAATAGACCAATGGGAGTAAAGTCTTTATTTGGTCCCACCAAATCATAATTATATGGTGTGGTTCCTTAATTGTGTTTCTGTGTATCTTCAGAAATCTAAGGGTGTGTGTTTTCTCTATCCTAAGATCGAGATTTTTGCTCTGATACCAGAGTTTTGGCGGCAGAGATTCGCGCGTTTTTGGCTGGTTAGCTGTAAGATAAACGACGGAGTTCATTTTTCGTATATTGTACTAAAAGTCTGTAATTAGACAATAGATCTTTTCTTTCTATAAGCCTTGCTTTTATTATTGGATTAACATGTGGTCTATCCATATATAGCAGGTTTTTTAAACATCTATATTCAAAATCTAATTTTTGAATTCTTTTTCTATAGACTTTTAGATTTTTTCTTTCTTCAGCTAAGTTCATTGTTATCGTGGGTAACAAATGTAACAGGTTGCGGAAGTTTGATTAGATTCTTTTATCTAATTTTTCGAGTTGTAAGGACAACTCTGCTACTGAGCTTTGTAGCTTATTTAATTCTTTTAGTTCTGAGATTTCAAAATCTCTTTTTGGGGGTGCTACTCTAAGGCTTTGGCTTCTGATTAATGGTTTTGTTTCTTCTGCTAGTCTTAGTTGATAATAACCAGACTTTGCATCCAAGGAAGAAAACCAATTACATCCTTTTATTTTTTCTAAAATAAAATCTTTTCTAGGTAATTTATAAGAATCTCCGACTGTTGCCAAATTAAGTTTCTTATAATTAATTACCATTCTTCTCTTTCCTCTTTTTATTTCGTTATGGTTTTCGACATAAAAAGCTGGTGCAGAGTGTGGACTTGATGAAGGTCTAATAAGGTCTTTATCAAGTAAATCTTTACATTCTTGTTGAAATTCTTCAACATCTCTAATAGAATATGGAATTTTATTTGGAACATTTATCTCGTCATTAGGATTTTTTAACTTAATGACTATGAGTTCATGATTAGTGTTTTTAAGGCTGTCTAGAGGGTTATCTGAACAGACTTCGTCTAATCTTTCTTCTATACTAATATGGAAACTTCTTCCTTCCCATATAGTTCTTAATTCCCTAAGGTTTCCCTTAATAAGGTTTAAGATTTCATTTCTAGTAACTATTTTGGTGGTTACTATTTTTCTATTTTTTGGATTTCCCAAATCCTTCCATTGAAGTGATATAGTATCCTTTCTTTGAGTAAAGGGTTCATATAACTTTAAAAAGTTATTTCCTATGATTAGATCTAATCCTGAATCATGGAGGTAGATCGTTGGAATAAAAAATTTATATCCTTCAATTTCTATAGACACATCTCTAAGGTTAAACCATAACTGATGTTTTGATTTATCTGCAACTATTATTTCTTTTGGCTTGGTTAATCTTTCCCAACTTCTAGAGATGGATTTTTTCCCAAAACAAAGAGTTGCACCTGTGTCTATATAGGCTAAAAGGTTTCTATTTTTTAGCACTATTTTGATGAATGTAGCACTTGGATTTCCTTTACCAAGTATCTTCTTCGACATCTGAATCTGTCTCTGTACAATATTCATAAATGTCTTCATTTGATTCTATATCTGATTCTATAGGTTCATATCCTATTGCATATATTGCATGTAGGACATTTTTCTTAGAATTTTCCTTTTTAGGGCACTCATTTGCATAGTGACCTTCTTCATGACATAACCAACATGTACATGATTTTTTGCCTTGTGGGCATATCTTTTTCCTAGGGTAAGGTTGTTTTTTCCTAAAGAATTTTTTGTTTCCCTTTTTGAATTTTCTAAAGGGAACCTTCTTAAATTTCTTTTTCTTATAGTGCTTTTGTAACCTTGTCTTTCTAGGTTTCTTCCTAGAGTTGCAACCATAATTTCCTACTTTGTCTTGTAGTTTATTGCAACAAAGGGATACTTGAGCTTCTCTTTTAGCTATTTTTTGACTACACATTTCTTGGAGCCAAATTTTTAGGGTGGTTATTCTTCCTCCTAGGGTATCATCTACTTTTCCTTCTGCTAATGCTGAAGTAAAGAATGTTTTAACTTGAGCCGATACTCTTTCTGGTAACTTGTCATAGAACAGTTCTATCAAGTTTCTGGAGATTCTAGTACTATTATCTATGTTGTAATAATAGTCCTGAAATTCACAAATGAAATTATCTATATAGCACATATTGCAGATTTTTAGGTTAGTTATTTTCCAAAGATTTTGGTCGGAAAATGCTATCTTAGATTGAATGGAGTCCTTCCATCCTTTAAATTCTGTTACGAGTAACATATGAATCCAGTCTACTACTAAAGCTCCTGTTAGGGGTATCGTTCCCATAACTTCTGGTGGTAAGGTTGAAATGTATTTGTAAGCATTTCCTCTAGTTTTATATTGTAGGAAATTGAAAATTTCAATTGGTCCTAAATTTTTAAGGTCTTCATTTAATTGGACTAATACACTATTTGTATTGTACCAATCTCTTAGATCCTTGGCTGTATCAAAACTACAGTCTATGTCTAAAATTCCTTGTCCTTGAAATGAGTTTTGTGTAGGAACATAATAATGGGGTACCTTTTGGAATTTTTGTTTGGTAAATTCTCTTTCGAATTCTGCAGTTCTTTTCGTACCAGATGTTTCTGCTGGTTCGAATTTTACGAAGTAAGGGTTTTCATTTTCTTCCTCTACTTCTTCTTCAGAGCTAAAATCGTAAATGATTTGGTTTTTCTCTTTTGGTTCTTCGTTAACTACTTGACTTTTTCCTGATATATCCAAAGAGACCATGAGTTTTTCCAAATTTTCTAATTGCCTATTAAGGGCTTCTTCTGTATCGTCCATTCCTAAAAGAATTTAGATGGTGGTTTAATTTTTAATTGTGTAGGAACAGAAGTTTCTTCGAGGTTTTCTAGAAGCCTAGGAATATTTTCTATTTCTAATTCCTTTCCTTTCTCTTCCCCCCCGTGAGAAAATTGAAGGTTTTTGTCTTCTAAGAGTTTTATCATGTATGCTATCATACAAGATATATTATTTAGCTGTGGATTTGCTGTATGAAAAAGGTGAGGAAATTTATGAGTTTCATCTTCTTCGTAACAAACAAAGTTTATTCCATTATGAAATTTCCATGTTTCATATGGTTTATATTTTTCTTCTTCATAATGTAAAGTTTCTAAATAGGATGTTTGTTTTTCTATCCTATCTTGTAGATCAGAGAAGTTATCTAAAACTTTCTGTAATTTACTTGTTAGACTTTCTTCAGTCATCTTGCAATATTCTGAAGTCTTTTTTGAAGAGTTTCAGCTAGTTTCTTATATTCTTTAGCTAGATAGAGGTCTCCTGAGTTTTTAAACCAATAGTGTAGTCTCTTAAACCATCTAATTTGGACTTTATATAGAGCAAGATCAGCTATGTTTGGTTTAAAGCTGATTTTTGGATAGATTAATCTTCCACACGGACTTCTTAGGAACTCATTCCCGTATATTTTTACTATCATATTATTCATTGCACTAAACTTAATTACTACGGATTAGCTACCAAATTTTTGCTACTAATTTTGTGTTAATGGGCTGATTGGTTTCTAGCCTTTAGATTTGAGATTTGCACATAGAAAATTTTGTGCCTTTGCCATACTAGATTATGACTTTTTTGAAACATTCATTTTGGGGAATGTACCATAGAATTTGCCTCATAATAAATGATCAATGGTTGAATTTTGTTATGATCTTTTACACTAATGTACATACATATAACCTGAACATAGACTTATTTTTTTCTTTGACCACCCGTTTAATCTAATTCGGGAGTTGTTTTTACAATTAAATAGTTTTCGGCCCCCTTACGATTGCAATTATGGGAATCGAATTTTAATCCTCCTTATCAATCGCCATTGAACCAAGTAGTTGATTAATGTTTGTTGTTCTTGATGTAACAGTTATAAATTAATATTTTACCTTATCTATTATTGCATCTTATGTGATTTCTACACTTGGTTCATTTTATTTATTACATTACTATAGTTTATGATGAATTGTTTGAGATGGATCCAAGTTACCAGGTGCACGTGTGTATGTGCACACAATCAGATATACCTATATGCATAATGTGCATTTTAAATTGAAATGTGAGGCTCCAATCAGAAATCAGAAGATGCGGGGGGTGATATAGGACAGCACAATATCGTATTATTGCTAGGCCAGCAATTGCAGGTGTTGTCGTTTTGTTACCAGCTAAAGAGATTGTTTGTGTCGTTTTAGCACCGTTTCATGGAAAGCGCATAACATGAGTGTTTGAAAACAGAGTGAGCAGAAAAAGGAGCAAATGCAATGTGTGTGAGTGTGATTCTTTTCAGTATATTTCAAATTTCAATGGCAGAGATACGTTATTTTTTCATCATTTTTTCTGAAGATCAAATTTTATTGGAATTTGGAAAAGGATAATAGGATATGCATGCAATGCGGGTATGGGTTTGCAGGAAGATAAAACTGACACAAATAATAATACTGTAATAATATTATAATAGACAAATGATCGAGGGCTCGAGGCACATTGTTCTTGGTCTGGAATCAAATACTATTAGTAGTATTTGAAAATAAAGTAAACTTTGCTGTGAGATGTAGTAAAATATTTTGAAAAATTAGTCTATACTATTTGATCTAAATAATCATGCGAATAGTTGGCTGAACTAAAGCAGCGTTTGTTAATTGAGAACGAGTGAGAGGTTTTAGGTTCAATTGGCGAGTTGTGAAGAATAATCAAAAGACCGTTACAAATGGTATCCTTCAATGCCCCGATCCGATAGCCGTTGAAAAGCGTAACGATTCGGATGATATCCAAGGTTAGGAGGTTGGCCTTTGTTTGGATTGGATCCTTATGAGAATGGGCATAGAAGCAATGAGGTATTCAGCCTTGAGTTAGTCTAAAACATTTGTCTATATTTAGTGAGGTATAACTTGATTTGTATAAAAAGAACATCGGATTTTTTTTAATGATTTTGAGTTTCAGTCTTACCTAAAACAACCGTTGATCAGATTTTATGTATCTCTCAACTGAATTCTAAATTATTATACTCTATTTTTGCAGGATTGAGGATTAAACACAAAATAAAAGTATAAATAAAAAAGGAAAATATACGACCAAAAAGTTTATTTACTCATTCTACACGAGAAAACCAAAAAGTCTATTATACTCTTTTTCAATAATAGGACAACATAAAGAACACTGAAGTTTCAAAGATAAAATGAATCATTCTAAATGAGAAAAGTAGAAAAATTGATATATGATCATGTAGGGGTGGCAAAGTGGGCATGCCCGCCGCATTTAGCCCCGCCACGTTTAAGTCCGCCCAAAAACGGGGTGGGGCGGTGCGGGGCAACTTAGGTGTCCGGGCTCAAAATTAATGCCCGCCCGTTTTTTGGTGGGGTCGCGGGGTGGCGGGCATGCCCGTCAAAATTCTTTTTTTTTTTTTTTTTTTAATACAATTTGAATATTAACATCACAATTCTCTGTTAAAAAAGGTTGAATTACAAAATGCAAAGTTAAAGAGGTTGAATTACAAAATGCAAAGAGCACAACTTAGTTAAAGAGGTTGAATTACAAAATGCAAAGAGCACAACTTAGTTAAAAATGCATCCAATTCCACACCAAAACATGGCTCCCAAACTATCACTATGTCAATACCAAAAAGCCAAAGAGTACAACTTAGTTAATTTCTATTATCCAAGGACACAAAACATAAAAAAACTAGCAGCAAAAAATCAATCCCAAAAGCTCCTCAATCCAAGCCCAATTTTAATTCAAAGGAAAAAAAAAAAAAAGCCCGCGGGCAACCCTGCCCCGCCCCACCCCATTTTTTCCGACGGGTTGAACAGGGGCGGGACAACTTAAGGTACCGGACCAAAGACCTCGCCCCAGCCCGTCAAAAATTGCGGGCCAAACGGGTCGGCCCCACGGGCTCGACCCGTTTTGCCACCCCTATGATCATGGCTTATATGCTTATATACAAATTTGGGATGGGAGAAACTAGAAAAGAGTAAATAATAAGGTAATGTATGACAAGTATTTGTGTATGTTTAGATTTGATTTTTTGAAGTGTTAAAATTAATTTTGATAGGTTTGAATCTTTTCAATAAAATTGAAGGTACGATTATAAGGTATCATTTGTAATTTTTAACTCCAAAACATAAAATTTATTTTTCTACTCAATTTTACATATATATATATATATATATATATATATATATAAGATTTGGATCCTATAAAATGAGTAAAATATAAAATAAGAATTGATATTACTTATTTTGCACGCTAAAGTGAATAACTTATTTTAGAGGAGTGTGATACATGCCCGTTTGGCCTAACTTATTTTTGAACTTATGCAAATAACTTATGCAATTTTTATGTATTATTATCAGTTTTTTAAGGTAGTTTATGATAAAATAACATATACAAATTTAATTTTCACTAGTTTGAACTTATAAAATAGCATAAAACTTAATTTATATTACATAAGCTGTTTACATAAGTTAAAAATAAGCTAGGCCAAACGAAAAATCAACTTGCTTTTAACTACTAAACAAGTTTTATAAAATCAATTATTAAAAAGTCAAATTTTGTTACTAGAAAATCAAAAGAAAGACTTTGTTGGGAATAAAGGGGGTCATATATGGAATCAAAAGTCGGTGACAATGGAGGAAAGAAGGAGCACGTGATTGGGCCCTATACACGTCCCAATTCCAAGGGTTCCGTACGACCAAGGTGCATGGAATTAGAGGCTTTTCATGTTACCACTCTTAATTTTGTTGTTTACTTGTCAACTTCTTCGCACCTTCTTGGCTTCAACTTTGAACATGCTAATCTTGCTTGTTGGGTAATGTAATATGAAGTTGATATTTTGTATATTTTTGGTTAGTGGTTTTGTCTTTGCTTCATTTGTAAACATTTGAGGGAGCATCTCATCCATCCATACTAGTAGTACTGCAGGTATTTTTGTGAAGGAAACGTTAGTTTTGTGGTAGTTGGTACGGATGGGAAAAGGAGGGAGTGTTTTTATTTGATTTGTACTCGGTTTTGGTAAGATTTGATTTCTACATGAAAATTTTAGGTGAGGTGATTTAAGAGGCACATTAGAGTTACAAAATGTTTTAGTATTTATAAATGTAGTTACATGTTATCTGTAATTTATATTATTAGTGGAATTTAAGCTTTTGACATTAGATGTTTACCAACCGGATGAATTTTGGTATATTTTTTGATTTGAAAGAAGGATTTGATGGGCATGTTGATTATGAGCTCAAGTTATTTTTTGTTGTTTCACTATTTTTTAACATGCCTTCGTAAAGTACGTGTTAACATTTTTTTGTTATTATATAAAATAATTAAGAAATTATTCTATTATTTAATCTAATAAAATTATAATTATATTTTCTAAATTTCTTCATATAGCAAATTAGGATCTCCTGAATTGTAAAATTTAATGGGGAGAGAGAGCAGCGTACATCTGCACCATTAAAATAGCAACTTTTAATATTTTGTATTTTTTGAATTTTAAATGGAGGGTCCAAATTTAACTGGAGAAAATGTACATGAGAGATGATCCACTCTCCTTTATAGCAATTCATTTTATGAAAATAAATACATATTAATCCTTGTACCAAAAAACAATACATATTAATTCAGAGATATATTTTAGGAGTAACATTATGTATGATTTATTTATTTTTGTCAAGGAAATAACATTATTAAATAGAGTAATAATTGATGAATTATTTATTCAAAAAAATAATAATAGGTGAATTTCCTTAATTATAATTAAAACCATCAAAGACACTAACAACACATAACCCAACATATAAACATTTGTCATTGGTTTTCTCTTAGCCAATTTATAATCAACTATGAGTGAGTGTAAATCTTTTTTTAGGTATGAAATTTTCCCAATCGTTATGATAATGATTAATCTTTGTCGAAAGATTTGTTGAACACACTGAATGCTAACGTTATAATTTAGGATTTAAAGTTTAACAATGATAAATACGTATTAATTCTATCCTTTTATGGATCGTACTAACATGTACCCTTAATAATATTCTTAAATAGAATTATATTTTGAACAAAATAATTTATCTTTTAAATAAATGAAATTTACAATTTTCAATATAAAAAAAAAAATCATAGTTAGCAATTTCTCTTTAGAAGAACAGAAGTTAGCAATTTCTCTTTTTTAATAGCCTTCTTTTGATTCTGACATAACAAAATGTCATGTGCAACACTTGGATTGTTTGGATATTTGTATTGATTTTAAAGTGTGGATGAAGAATATGACCCAACAATGTATTAAATCCATCTCTAAAATGGATATATTTTGTTTCCCTATAAAAGAAAAAACAGATGACCTAAGGTAAAAACTAAAAACAATCAATAAATGCATCCACCATTATTATGAAAAGAAGAACAACATCCCCCAACGGTAACCGCTGTGCTGCATTATTAATCTTCAATACTTCTCGGTAATTTAGAATTTGATCAAAAGTTGTTAGTGCTAGCTAGAGATCGAATTTGAAATATCTTAAATAATTCGTTATAAGAGAAGTTTATTAACTATCTGAGTCTAATATCTTGATTTTGCGACATATTTTATATTCATCCAATACTTTATAATGCTTCTCTGCTACAATATATATTGTCCAAATACATTAATTATATAGGAATTTTAAAAAGTAAATTTTTACTTATATTGTAACTACTATTTTTCTTCTCTCCACGTGCCTCCCTAGTGGCAATGTTTCAAATGGGAAGCCTAAGCCAACCACTTAAGATTGAAACAACATGAACCCACCCTTCTGATCCTATGTGGGTTCTACCTTAAAATTATTTCAAATTCAAAGTCAATAATTAAGGAGGGGTGTGTGAAAGTGATTTGATGGAAATTAGATGAATATGGACGGTGCTAGGTGATGAAGTTGAAATTGAAGTTAATTTATCTTTGTCTGACACAGAGGGTGGTGCCCATTTCCATCCCCACTCCTTCCTGATCTTTTGATTCTAAACCGCTCCTACTCCTCGTTTTTGTTCATCCAAAGGGAGACAACCATTCTTCTCTTTACAATTTGCAATGGTGACTAATACCAAATTGTTGTTTCAATAATGTACTTTTGTTGTATATGGTTTCTGTTTTTTTATGTCAATATCTTAGAAAATTGGATTTTATATTGTCATTTGGACACAAATTTCAAATATTGACCATCATTCGATTTTGATCAAAAGTTTTTTAACAAACTTGTTATGTTTGTATAATTAAAATCATCTATCCCAAAACATAATAAGAAATGTCTGATGATGCTGACAACCCACACGAGCATGCACATACACATATATTTCTAAAATTGATTTTAGAATTTAAAACTTGTAAGTTTTGATTATATTATATTTCTCTTTTCATAACAAAATTTATTATTTCAAAAATATAAAAACTATAAAGTATAAAATGTAAAATAAAAATAAACTTTTAGCAAATAAAAAATAATTGAATATATAAAAAATAAAAGAAATTTAAATTAATTAATTTAAATATCTGAAATATTGATTTGATATAAAATTTGGTGTGAATTATAACGATGCCCTTTTAAGTCATTTTACATTTATCAATCAGTTCAACTGTTAATTTTGCCAAACACATCAATTAGCTTAACAACTATAAGCTATCAGTCATCAGCCATAAACTATAAGCTAGCTTATCAGCCATCCGTTATTTTTGCCAAACAAAGTCATCGTACACTAGCTAGGCTAGACAATGTGTGCAACATTTTGTAAAAAAAAAAAACAATGTGCATTATTTATCATTAAATAAAAGGAGTTTAATTTAGTGCCTCATGAGTTTCTTTGACAGTGTCAGCTACTTAAGTAGTAAATGATATTTTTTTCATTTTATAACTTTTGTTACTTAAATAACGGATAAATAAAAATAGAGCGAATAAAAAACTCGTAAAGCGGGAAAAGAAACTCACTTAAATAAATGTAGGACCAATTTTGGCCCATGCTTTCATCCTCTTCCGTGCTCCAAATTTGCCATTGGGTTGGGCCTATGTGCTTGTCAATGTCATCATACTTTGAAGAAATTTCTACTTTGAAACACGAAATAAATCAATTCAATCAGAGATTATTATTAAATCATCAACATATTAATGTCTACTTTGGATATGTAACCATCGAGGGACCTCATCAATTGATTCAATATCCTTATCAATAAAAATTTAAAAAGATTACTGCACAAAAAAATAATTAAAATGATTGTCCGCAAGGCCTATTTATAGAAGCAAATAGTCCAACCTCATTCCTCAAACCCAAATATGGCTCCACTATAGCTATATTTACATAGACACAAATCTAAATTAAATATGTTTAGACATATATACATGATTTTAAAAAATTTAAATATTTTTATTGATTAATAATAATTGATGCGACCTAATCATTTATCTTTAATTTTTTCTCTTTGATGTGTGTATATCCAAATTTTATTCATTTAAAGTTATGCCTATGATATAATTGTTCGGCTCAACTATACCATTAGTGTCGTCATATACGGTGTAGAGTAGATTGGCCGAGTAAAAAGAACTCGCATGACAAGATAATAAATGTTTTCGAGCTTAAATCTGTTGTCGTCGTCAAAAGTAATTATTTTCATTGTTGATAATACTCTTATTTCTATGATCCAATTCATCTAGAGAACAATGAAATAATGTTGGGACAATGTGATAATTTTGGGAGAAATTAGAGAATAGAACGAGAGAATTGAGACGAGAATTAGGAAAAAGAGTTAATTGCATTCATCCACATGGGGCAAAGGTATTTATATACAAATGGGGGCTTGCTTCACTGCCAAGCGTTCGTATATTAACTACCTAAGACAAATAAAAAAAAACTATAACAAACTAACTAACTATTACTAGCTTCAGAAACTTTCTCAACTTCTGAAGCTCTGCAACTTCTGAGGTTCTGCTCAGCTTCTGAAGCTCTGTAACTTCTGAAGCTCTGCTCAGCTTCTGAAGCACTGTAACTTCTGAAGCTCTGCTCAGCTTCTGAAGCACCAGGACTTCTGAAGCTCTGCTTAGCTTCTGAAGCTCTGTAACTTCTGAAGCTTCTCCAACTTCTGAAGCTCTGTTTTCTCGAAAACATGACTTATTAATTCAACACACCTCCTAAGGCATGTTTTCCAAAGCATTCATTCCTATAAGCTTCTTCAGAGTGTCAAACCTTGCCTTTGCCATAGGTTTGGTTAGAATATCTGCAAGTTGAATCTCAGTATTGCAATATTCCACCTCAAGCTTATCTTTGTTCACTTGATCTCTCAAAAAATGAAACCTCCTCTCAATGTGCTTACTTCTTCCATGACTAACTGGGTTGTTAGCCAAATCAATTGCTGACTTGTTGTCAACAAGTAGCTTCATCCTTGTTGTCTCTACTGCCTTCAATTCAGTGAGCAACATCTCAATCCAATTTGCTTGACAAGCTGCAAATGAAGCTGCCACATACTCAGCTTCACATGATGACAATGCCACTATCCCTTGCTTCTTAGAACACCAAGAGATTGGTGCATTACCTATCATGAACAGGTATCCTGCAGTACTCTTCCTGTCATCTTGATCTCCTCCCCAATCTGAATCTGAGTAACCATAAGCCATTAGCTTCTTGCTACTGTTCCTTTGGTTTGGAATTAAAATGCCATGATCAATGGTTCCTTTCACATATCTAAGGACCCTCTTTGCAGCAGTCAAGTGATTCATCCTTGGTTGATCCATAAATCTGCTCAGCAGACCAATACTATGACATAAATCAATTCTAGTATTGCACAAGTACCTCAATGATCCTATGATCTGTCTGTACAGTGTTGAATCAACCAACTCATCCTCAGTATTCTTGCTCAGCTTCACACCTGTTTCCATAGGAGTAATTGCAGGGTTGCAATTGCTCATGTGGAACCTCTTCAATATGTCAGTGACATATTTCTTCTGATGCAAGAAATAGCCTCTATCTGTTTTCACAAATTCCATGCCAAGGAAATATGATAGCTCTCCCAGATCAGTCATCTCAAACTCCTTCATTATGTCTGCTTTGAATTTCTCTAGCACAGCTTTGTTTGATCCTGTGATCAACAAATCATCAACATACAGACACAGTATTATAATCTCATCATGACTTGAGCCTTTCACATATACTCCATGTTCTGATGTGCATCTAGTGAAACTCAAATTCAGCAGGAAGCTATCAATTCTCTTGTTCCAAGCTCTTGGAGCTTGTTTCAAACCATAGAGAGCTTTGTTCAACTTATACACTTTCTGTTCTTGACCTTTAATCTCAAATCCTGGTGGCTGCTTCACATATACCTCTTCCTCTAATGGTCCATTCAAAAAAGCAGATTTCACATCAAGCTGGTGCATAGCCCATCCTTTGTAGGTAGCTACTGCAACAACTATCCTAATTGTCTCTAGCCTTGCCACAGGTGCAAACACTTCATTAAAGTCAAGTCCAGGCTTCTGAAGAAAACCCTTAGCTACTAACCTTGCTTTGTACTTAGCAATTTCACCACTTGGTTTCATCTTCAGCTTGAAAACCCATTTCACATCAATAGGTCTCTTGTTTACAGCTTTGTTCATCAATGTCCAGGTGTTATTCTTCTCAATTGACTTCAGCTCCTCTTTCATAGCATTCAACCAATTTGAATCTTTCAAAGCTTCACTTAGAGTCACTGGTTCCAACTCTGCAATCATTGCTTCATTGACCAGTTCTCCATCTTCAGTGATTGCTTGATCAGGAAACACATCATACTCATTCAACCTTATTGACTGTACCCTTTCTCTGGTTGATCTTCTCAACTGTTGATTAGGTGCAGCATTAGGTTGATCATCTTCAACCTCTATCTCCTCTTGATTTGTTTCCTCAAGCATGAGTCTTCTGTTGAGCATTGAGCCTTCAGCACTTGTGCCTTCAGCACTTGTGCCTTCAGTCCAATCCCAACCCTTTGATTCATCAAACCTGATATCTCTGCTAATCACAACTTTGTTATCTCTAGGTGAGTACAATTTGTAATCACCAGTGGGATGATAACCTAACAATATCATTGTCTGACTTCTATCATCAAGTTTTCTTCTAACTTGATCAGGAACATGTTTGAAGCAAAGTGAGCCAAATATTCTAAAGTGACTAACACTTGGTTTCAAACCTGTCCAAGCTTCATGAGGAGTCCTGTCTTGTAACCTCTTTGTAGGACTTCTATTGATGATGTAAACTGCTGTAGAGACTGCTTCACCCCAAAACTTATGAGGCATATGCTTAGCTTTAAGCATACTTCTGGCCATGTTCATGATGCTTCTATTTTTCCTCTCAGCTACACCATTGTGTTGAGGGGTATAGGGTGCAGTGACTTCATGCTCTATACCTTCATCTTCACAGAATTTTGCAAATTCATGTGAAGTGTATTCACCACCTCCATCAGTTCTCAATTTCTTAACACTAAATCCACTTTGATTTTCAACTAGTGTCTTAAATTTCTTGAACTTGGTAAATACATCACTTTTCTTTTCGATAAGGTAGAGCCAAACATGCCTAGTACAATCATCTATGAATGTCAGAAAATAGTTGTTGCCTCCAATGGATTTCACCTCAAATGGACCACACACATCTGAGTACACCATTCCTAGCTTCTGAGTTGATTTCATAGGTAATTCATTCTTGAATGAATTTCTGGCCTGCTTTGCTGCACAGCACTCTTCACACATTTCCCTTGGTGCTCTGATCTGAGGCAAGCCATGAACCATCTTCTTGGAATTCAACATGCTTAAACTTTTGAAGTTTAAGTGTCCAAACCTGTGGTGCCATATCCAATTCTCTTCTATACTAGTGACTGAGGCTAAGCACTTGAAATCAATCACATTGATTTCAACCTTAAAGGTTCTATTGCTTGACAATGGAGCTCTTAGGATTAACCTACTTTTAGCATCATGAATCTTCAATTCTTTATTAGCCATTGTCACTGTATAATCCTTTTCAAGTAATTGACCAAGACTAATCAAATTACTTGTTATAGAAGGAACATACAATACCTCATTAATGAAGGATTCCTGACCATCTTTTCTCTGCACAAGAATTGTCCCCATACCTTCACTAGTGATCTGGCTGCTATTAGCAAACTTGATATTCCGTCTCACTGAATAATCAAGCTTCAAGAACCACTTCTTGTTGCCAGTCATGTGATTGCTACAGCCAGTGTCAAGATACCACAAGTTGGATTTATCAGAGTCAGTGTTTGTAATCGCCATGAGCAGGGAATCATCAGAGTCACTACCATTTCCCTTTGCCAATTGAGCTTCATCCTTGTCACTTCTCTCAACTTTCTTAGAGTGACACTCTCTAGCATAATGGCCAAGCTTCTGACAATTATAACACTTCACATCCTTCTTATCAATCTTTTTCTTTGAACCTTTCTTGTTACCTTTGCTAGACTCTGAATCTTTAAGGTTCTTGCCATCATTCTCTGAATCTTCTTTCTTTTTCTTGTTTTTCCCTTTGGAACCTTTCTGAAACTTTGCCTGCAAAGCTTGATCAATAGCTTTATTTGAGCTCCTCTGCTTGACTCTCAGTTCATGTGCCTCCAATGAAGCTTGGAGCTCCTCTATCTTCATAGTGGCCAAATCCTTTGATTCTTCTATTGCTACTACTATGTGATCAAATTTCTCAGTCAAGGTTCTCAAAACCTTCTCAATCTTGGACCTCTCTGACAGAGCTTCACCATTTGACTTCATCAAATTAGTGATACTCAACATTCTTGAAAGATACTCAGCTATCGTTTCTTGATCATTCATCACCAACATTTCATATTGTCTCCTCAGAGCTTGCAGCTTGATACCCTTCAGTTTTTCATCACCTCCATAAATCTTTTTCAATGTATCCCAAGCACCTTTAGAAGACTCTTCCTCAATGATCTTCTCAAAGATATTAGGATCCACACACTGATGTATGATGAACAGACCTTTTGCATCCTTTTTCTTCAACTCGCGATGCAAGGCTCTTGCTGCTTCATCAGCATTTGCAGCCAAGTCTGGTACTCCATCATTAACAGTTTTAAGAACATCTTGAAACCTGAAAATGACCTTCATCTGCGCACACCAACGATCATAGTTTTCACCTTTGAAAACTGGAAGATTTGCAGGAAATTGTGATGAGGTTGTGCCATTGTTCGCCATTGTTTCTTGATCAAAGAATCAATGCAAAACGTGAATCACAACCGGGCTCTGTTATACCAATTTGTTGGGACAATGTGATAATTTTGGGAGAAATTAGAGAATAGAACGAGAGAATTGAGACGAGAATTAGGAAAAAGAGTTAATTGCATTCATCCACATGGGGCAAAGGTATTTATATACAAATGGGGGCTTGCTTCACTGCCAAGCGTTCGTATATTAACTACCTAAGACAAATAAAAAAAAACTATAACAAACTAACTAACTATTACTAGCTTCAGAAACTTTCTCAACTTCTGAAGCTCTGCAACTTCTGAGGCTCTGCTCAGCTTCTGAAGCTCTGTAACTTCTGAAGCTCTGCTCAGCTTCTAAAGCACTGTAACTTCTGAAGCTCTGCTCAGCTTCTGAAGCACCAGGACTTCTGAAGCTCTGCTTAGCTTCTGAAGCTCTGTAACTTCTGAAGCTTCTCCAACTTCTGAAGCTCTGTTTTCTCGAAAACATGACTTATTAATTCAACACACCTCCTAAGGCATGTTTTCCAAAGCATTCATTCCTATAAGCTTCTTCAGAGTGTCAAACCTTGCCTTTGCCATAGGTTTGGTTAGAATATCTGCAAGTTGAATCTCAGTATTGCAATATTCCACCTCAAGCTTATCTTTGTTCACTTGATCTCTCAAAAAATGAAACCTCCTCTCAATGTGCTTACTTCTTCCATGACTAACTGGGTTGTTAGCCAAATCAATTGCTGACTTGTTGTCAACAAGTAGCTTCATCCTTGTTGTCTCTACTGCCTTCAATTCAGTGAGCAACATCTCAATCCAATTTGCTTGACAAGCTGCAAATGAAGCTGCCACATACTCAGCTTCACATGATGACAATGCCACTATCCCTTGCTTCTTAGAACACCAAGAGATTGGTGCATTACCTATCATGAACAGGTATCCTGCAGTACTCTTCCTGTCATCTTGATCTCCTCCCCAATCTGAATCTGAGTAACCATAAGCCATTAGCTTCTTGCTACTGTTCCTTTGGTTTGGAATTAAAATGCCATGATCAATGGTTCCTTTCACATATCTAAGGACCCTCTTTGCAGCAGTCAAGTGATTCATCCTTGGTTGATCCATAAATCTGCTCAGCAGACCAATACTATGACATAAATCAATTCTAGTATTGCACAAGTACCTCAATGATCCTATGATCTGTCTGTACAGTGTTGAATCAACCAACTCATCCTCAGTATTCTTGCTCAGCTTCACACCTGTTTCCATAGGAGTAATTGCAGGGTTGCAATTGCTCATGTGGAACCTCTTCAATATGTCAGTGACATATTTCTTCTGATGCAAGAAATAGCCTCTATCTGTTTTCACAAATTCCATGCCAAGGAAATATGATAGCTCTCCCAGATCAGTCATCTCAAACTCCTTCATTATGTCTGCTTTGAATTTCTCTAGCACAGCTTTGTTTGATCCTGTGATCAACAAATCATCAACATACAGACACAGTATTATAATCTCATCATGACTTGAGCCTTTCACATATACTCCATGTTCTGATGTGCATCTAGTGAAACTCAAATTCAGCAGGAAGCTATCAATTCTCTTGTTCCAAGCTCTTGGAGCTTGTTTCAAACCATAGAGAGCTTTGTTCAACTTATACACTTTCTGTTCTTGACCTTTAATCTCAAATCCTGGTGGCTGCTTCACATATACCTCTTCCTCTAATGGTCCATTCAAAACAGCAGATTTCACATCAAGCTGGTGCATAGCCCATCCTTTGTAGGTAGCTACTGCAACAACTATCCTAATTGTCTCTAGCCTTGCCACAGGTGCAAACACTTCATTAAAGTCAAGTCCAGGCTTCTGAAGAAAACCCTTAGCTACTAACCTTGCTTTGTACTTAGCAATTTCACCACTTGGTTTCATCTTCAGCTTGAAAACCCATTTCACATCAATAGGTCTCTTGTTTACAGCTTTGTTCATCAATGTCCAGGTGTTATTCTTCTCAATTGACTTCAGCTCCTCTTTCATAGCATTCAACCAATTTGAATCTTTCAAAGCTTCACTTAGAGTCACTGGTTCCAACTCTGCAATAATTGCTTCATTGACCAGTTCTCCATCTTCAGTGATTGCTTGATCAGGAAACACATCATACTCATTCAACCTTATTGACTGTACCCTTTCTCTGGTTGATCTTCTCAACTGTTGATTAGGTGCAGCATTAGGTTGATCATCTTCAACCTCTATCTCCTCTTGATTTGTTTCCTCAAGCATGAGTCTTCTGTTGAGCATTGAGCCTTCAGCACTTGTGCCTTCAGCACTTGTGCCTTCAGTCCAATCCCAACCCTTTGATTCATCAAACCTGATATCTCTGCTAATCACAACTTTGTTATCTCTAGGTGAGTACAATTTGTAAGCACCAGTGGGATGATAACCTAACAATATCATTGTCTGACTTCTATCATCAAGTTTTCTTCTAACTTGATCAGGAACATGTTTGAAGCAAAGTGAGCCAAATATTCTAAAGTGACTAACACTTGGTTTCAAACCTGTCCAAGCTTCATGAGGAGTCCTGTCTTGTAACCTCTTTGTAGGACTTCTATTGATGATGTAAACTGCTGTAGAGACTGCTTCACCCCAAAACTTATGAGGCATATGCTTAGCTTTAAGCATACTTCTGGCCATGTTCATGATGCTTCTATTTTTCCTCTCAGCTACACCATTGTGTTGAGGGGTATAGGGTGCAGTGACTTCATGCTCTATACCTTCATCTTCACAGAATTTTGCAAATTCATGTGAAGTGTATTCACCACCTCCATCAGTTCTCAATTTCTTAACACTAAATCCACTTTGATTTTCAACTAGTGTCTTAAATTTCTTGAACTTGGTAAATACATCACTTTTCTTTTCGATAAGGTAGAGCCAAACATGCCTAGTACAATCATCTATGAATGTCAGAAAATAGTTGTTGCCTCCAATGGATTTCACTTCAAATGGACCACACACATCTGAGTACACCATTCCTAACCAAGGACAAAATTGTGGGGTGAAAAAGATATAGGGGAGTGGGAAGAGAAAGCTTCATTTATAATTGGCACAGGACACCTAAAATTTGTGGACTGTCCTGAAAGGAAAGGGTTACGGATTTTGGACTCAACACAACTAACATATCCAAAATAGAAGATTTCTCTTCCTACCCCCTGTGTTTCTTTTTCACCCCTCGGGTTTCCGTTTTCACTCTTGGAAAAAGAGTTCGGTACATGCGTACCGAAGTTTTAAACGATTGAAAACACATGTTTTTCACTATCGAAAAACTTCGGTACGTGAAAACCGAAGTTTTGGGGGTTAAATTAAGGGGTAAAATTGAATTTCAGGGGGGTAAAAAAAAATCACGGGGGGTGTGAAGAGAAATCTTCCCCAAAATATGGTTGGCTAGAGGATGTCTATTATTGTAATGCAAAAAACACCATGGTGGAAAACATGCCGCATAAAATACAAACAAAATCTTTGATCATTCATTGGAAAAAATCTAATGCATAAATAAAAAATAATGTTGTTTATTGATGTGAAAGTATGATAGACATAAAAACATTTCAAATGCAAGTGGCTAGATGAGATCTTAAAACTAAGCAGTTAGATCTTATTTTATTTTATTATTGGAGTTGAGTGATATGATATGTAGAGTGGTTTAAAAATAATGGATGGAACTTCATGATTTGATTTTAGCTAAAACTATTTATATATATATATATATATATATATATATGTTTTTTTTTTTTAATTCTATAAGGGGCCGACCCAAAATCCCGTGCGGCCAACCCATGACGGCCCATGAAAAAGATAGACCCGGGGGGACCAGCTCGATAAAGGCCGATGTTTTTTTAAAAAGTTCGACCTGTGTCAAAATATAGGACTAATGGGCCGCCCCGATAGCCCGATCCATTTTTATAGCTCTAGCCAGGTTCCTCAAGAACAAGTGTTGAAGCATTGTTGACTCGGTTGGAGCAAATTTAATTTGGACTCGGTCATAATAATGGTTGGTGTTTTGGACCGGGTATAAGCCCAATATCCGAGGATGCCTTCCCCTCTCTCTGAACTCGGTCCAATTTTATACAAGCCAGCCCAAGGTTGCATTCTTTCTGTCTAACGGTCAAATTTATAAATCGTTTGTTCTTTTTTAATGATGCTAATCCTCTTTAATTAAAATAGAGATGCTATTGTCTATCCTACAATTTTATTTTTTTTTAATGATGATAACTTTTTTGTTGTCATAGAGCTAATCCTAATCCTCAATATGTTACACGTTTTTTTATTATGCCAATTTTTTTTTTTTTTTTTTTTTTTTTGAGTTAAGATAATAAATTAAAGGATAAATTATACTTTTTGGCCCCTAAGTTTCAGAAACTTGCGATTTTGACCTCTATGTTTTAAAATAGCACTTTCGGCCCACTAAGTTTAAGAAACTTATTTTGGCCCTCTATGTTTTAAAATAGCACTTTTGACCCCTATCTTTATTTTTTTTCAAAATCTCAATTTATAATAAGCAATTTATGGTAAACATCTAGCAATTTATGACCTCTAGATATATTTGTTTTTATCCTAATATATTTGTTTCTCATCTAGCAATTTGTTTTGATCCTAATAATAATATATTTGTTTCTCATGCATATCCATATTATTCTCAACAATTTCCTCATCCATCACACTGCTATAGCTCTTCTATATATATGTATTCTAATATACCATATAGCAAAAAATTCACATTAACAAAACAGACCCTAGCTAGCACAAAATTACATAATGGTGGTAGTGTGGGAGGAGTACGACCACGAGCACTTTCCATTCTCTGACTACCCCTTCGAAGATCCACGACCACTTCCTGTCAATTTCCAGCTGCCAAGAATTGAACCATACGACGGCTCTTCGGATCCGGACGACCATCTCAAAGCATTCTATGTTCACATGAAACTTTATTATTGCGCAGACAACATCTATTGCAGAGCCTTTCCATGCACACTCACAGGTCCGGCCCTTCGTTGGTTTTTTACAATCAAACCACACTCCATCAGATATTTCGGACAGTTATGCGATCTATTTATAAATCGCTTTAAATCAAGCAAAACTTGCATAAAATTGCCCACCACACTCACATGTTTGAAACAACGTGATGATGAATCTTTGAAAGATTATGTTGATAGGTTTAAGCTAGAGGCTGATAAAGTTGATTATATCTCCAGTAGAGATTATTTCCATCTGGTGACAGCTGGTTTGAAACCAGGGAAGTTCAAGGAATCACTTGTCAAGAAACCGCTAAGAGACTTGAATGATTTATGGAATAGAGCTAAAACATTTGTTGATGCAGACGACAATGACAAACACAACGAAAAGAAACGTGGTTTCTTTGAGAAACTTGCGTCTGGTGGAAGCTGGTTTGAAACTAGGGAGGTTGTTCAAGGAATCACTTGTCAAGAAACCGCTAAGAAACTTGACTGATTTCTGGAAAAGAGCAAAAACTGAAAAATATTTTTCCTACCCCTACAATTATTTTTCTACCCCAACAAATTAATTTATTTTCCATTTTTACCCTTTGTTTTTTTGGGGAATAATTTTACCTTTTGTTATTTGTTTAAAAGAAATTTTACTTATAGTGACGGATACAACTGTCACTAAAAGTCAAATTTAATTTGAAATAATAAACCGGATTACTTTGAAAAAGAGTACCGGTTTAGATGGTATTGGTGGTAAGGAAATACAGATTTTTAACTTATAGTGACAGACACAACTGTCACTAAAAGTTATATTTACTTTGAAATATTAAACCGGATTACTTTAAAAAAGATGTGTTCCGGTAAGCAATAATGAACCGGATTACCTTGCAAAAGAGTACCGGTATAGATGGGTATTGGTGGGAAATTCAGATTTTTAACTTATAGTGACAGACACAACTGTCACTAAAAGTCATATTTTCTTCACAACTTTTATATGGTCAGACAGGACACAAATTTGGGAGTCTGTATCTTCTCGTCCTGCAGACCAGTGCGATGTTTATGCCTTGTGTGTTATCAACTCTAACTGCAATATTAATTGTTTTCCAATATGTAAATGCTTGGAAGGTTTCATGCCAAAATTTCATTTCCACAATGAATGGATCAAAATATCAACAATCTAGTTAGTAATATTTTCAAATCAGGCAAAGAAAAGCTGAACAATAATTCTCTATAGTACTACAACAAAACCAAACTTATAATGACTAAAAGGTTATACTAACTTCACAACAACAGCAACAATTATTATTGAAAAAATGTACTAGTTAATAGGAGAAAATGGGTGAGATTATAAACTTAAGCTACCACATTAACACACTTACACAAAGAAAGTGAAGATGAAATCCTATAAATGTTACTAAGCTTCTTGAGACGCCTAAACATGACATCACTAAAGCTCCTTTTTCCTTCTTTATTTGCAGGGCATAACCGGTTGAAAAGCGCTTTATCAGATTGTGTTGACTCATGGAAAATTCGTGTATCAATTGCAGCAGCTAGAAGATTGTTTGCTGCAGTTATTGCATGGATATCTCCTGTTAGGTGAAGATTGAATTCATCCATGGGAATCACTTGGCTATAACCACCACCAGCCGCACCTCCTTTGATTCCAAAAGTAGGTCCTTGTGATGGTTGACGAACGCAGGTGACCACCTAACATAAAGAGATAAGATAGGATTATGCATAATGAGGCATAACATTTACTTCTGAGATAACTTATATTTAGATTAGTGGAGATATACACGCTAATGCAAGGCCAGAGAACCACCAACCTCATAATAGATTGACGATGGAATATACATATGTAGCATAACTTAAACACATGATTAAAATGGTATATTTTTTTTTCAATAATATTTTGGATCCACACAACCAGTGAAGAGATAAGTAGTGAAAGAACAGTTCCTACATCCAGTCATTTCATGAAATGAAAGAAGGGGCAAACAACATAAAAAAAATACTTTCACAAGAGAGTGAAAACATTTGTTTTCTTTTGGATAAAGTACAGGAGACAGCACAACATGATAAACAAATAATGCTCACAAGGGTTTCATCCTACATGACTAATTACCAAGTTAACCATCTTTTTCATCCAAAGTTTGCAGGCATCACTTTCTGGAACAAAAGTAAAGCTTAATTATCTTAAATATAGAGTTGAGAATTATGACACCAACAGTACACGCTCAATGACTTTCATAGTGTATCGGTAGACCAAGACGGATAACGTACTAATCATCCAGTGAACTTCACTAATGAAAATTCCTTAACTAATAATTAACCATCCATTGAGTTTTGTTAACGAATAACTTGATTAATTAGTTAGCTATCCAACTTTTGTGTATCCAATAACCAAACTTTAATATATCATGTGATTCACCATAATTTTGATGGTCATTAAACAGATGAATAAAGTGCCAAATTTTTCATTCCAATAACTTGAAAATAGAGATGACAAAATGCGAAAAGAATATACCTTTTTATCAAGAAAAGCACCTAAAGCTTGACGGAGACCAACAGTAGTAGTAGATTTTCCTTCACCAAGAGGAGTTGGAGTAATCCCTCCAACCACAACATAATACCCATCTTTTGATTCTTGCAGTTCATCAAGAACAGACAACAAAACCTATAAGTGATCCAAAACAACATAAGACATAGATAGATAGATAGATAGATAGAAGAACATAAATTAAGGAAGCCCAAAAACAACATGAGAGAAGCCCAAAAACAATCTCTGAAAAAATAAACAAAATTTAAGTAAAAAAATCCAAAAAATGAAGAAAATATGACTTTTAGTGACAGTTTTGTCTGTCACTATAAGTTTAAAATCTGTATTTCCTCACCAATACCCATCTATACCGGTACTCTTTTTCAAGGTAATCCGGTTCATTATTGCTTACCGAAACACTTCTTTTTTAAACTAATCCGGTTTAATATTTCAATGTAAATTTGACTTTTAGTGACAGTTTTGTCTGTCACTATAAGTTAAAAATCTGGATTCCCTTGCCACCAATACCATCTATACCGGTACTCTTTTTCAAAGTAAAATTTCTTTTAAACAAATAACAAAAGGTAAAATTATTCCCCCAAAAAAACAAAGGGTAAAAATGGAAAATAAATTAATTTGTTGGGGTAGAGAAATAATTGTAGGGGTAGGAAAAATACTTTTCGCAAAAACTTTGTTGATGTAGACGACAATGACAAACACCACCGAAGGAAACATGGTTTCTTTAAGAAAATCGGATTTTGACTGCAACAAAGAGATTTTGAGTTATGGTGATATGGTAGTATTTAGTTAGGTTAAATTTTGATGGGATTTAATTAGGTTAAATTTCAAAAAGGAAAAAACAAAGTTTTTTTTTTTTTAATTAGTTTTGTTTTTCTTTTTTAATTAATGAATGTTTGGTTTTTCCGCGAAAAAAATTGATTTTGTTAGATTTAATTCCTTAATATTGATTTTGATAAAAATTGATTTGAAGATAAAATAATTTATGTTTGAATATTTTTTTACAAAGGTGAGTTGAACAAAAAAAAATAATGTAAAAATCAATTCAGAGTCAAAAAGTACGATTTTCAAATTTCTAAGTAGAATTAATTCTTTCCGTAAAAAAAAAGTAGAATTAATTCTACTATTCAACAATCAAATAAGTCATAATTAATTCTACACTTCTAAAATCAACTTTAATTTCTTTAGAATTAAAATCAAACATACACTTAGTATTTCCTAATATGTAGGACCGTTAGGAATATTCATTGCTCACTATTAATATTATTGTGTTATGCAATGCTTGTTTATTTGGTTTAAAATCGAGAAACTGATTGATATTTTGAGCAAATTTTATTTAATTTTCTTACTTACTCTATATTATCCAAATACCTATTCACTACTCTACCGAGATAGCGGCTTGTAGAGGTTGAATGAGGCCGATCGGCACGAGCTGTGTGATTTATTGTTTGTTCGTTTCTTTGGTTCCGTTCTCGACTGCTTTTGATTGTTCATGTTGGGGGTAAGAGATCAATCAGTATTCACCTACTGATTTTAATCCCCAACTAATCCATGGTTAAGAAATCAATCAGTATTCACCTACTGATTTTAATCCCCATCACTCAATCAATTTTTTTGACTTGAGTTAAAACTTACAAAAGATGTGTATATGAAATGGATCTTTCAAGCTTATACTAACCTAAACTAGTTTGTATAGCTTAAATAAAATACACTCAAGATACTCAAAAGATATTTAGATCCTATATTCTATTTGAGCTTTGGAGTATGAGTGAAAAGAAGAGCTTAAATTGCTTTGTGATTGCAAGTGATAAGACTTTTGATTGCTTGTAAAACTCTTGCTCTTCAATGTTGCCTTCACATGCTATTTATAGATAAAGAAGTCCTTTGGATATTTGAACCTCAAATATGACAGTTGAGAGTGCCAAAGTAGCCGTTGTGAGTGAGGCAAAAAGGTCCAGTCAGATTTTGTACTTTCAGGTAGTTCTGGAGAACATTCTTCTAATGGTCTCTATAAGGTACAGTTGAGAGGATGTCAGATTTATCCGTTCTTGACAACTGTAATGGGTTGTATTTGATCATATATCCGTTGTTAAGTAATAGTCCACATGTGGAAATAGATAGGTATTGTTTTGGATAAGAATGAAGCTTATATGAACAAAATCTGGGAGACCATTCTCCTGGATGTTGGAGACCATAGATACTTCATGAGAGAGTAGCGCCCACTTGTTTGATAAGTTGCTGCAAGCTGTATGACAGTTGTAAAACAGCAAAGAACCTTGTAGAGTAGCAACTATTCATGTGTCCTTGCAAGGACGTGTGAATAGTAAAGTGGTGGTACTTATTCCTTCACATTTTGACAAGTGTTTGTACTATGTTTATATTCAAATCTTCTTCTCAAACCGGTACAACTTGTTGTCTAACTCTCATTGGTCTAGATTAATTCTTCTAATGATATCTTGAGAGAACATAAAGCCTTTACAATTATTTGAGACATTGATGTTCTTAACTTTGCTTCATGAAGAAGGTTCATAACTCAAAAATGATTCCTTGCCTTAAATGACTTATTCCAAAATGTTGTGATACTATAAATAACTCATATGAAAAGTTCTTTGTTGTCTTGTATCACGTTGACTTAATTAAGTGCTTATTCAATGTTGCGTATGTCTAGGAGACCGTTCTGGGATCATTCTCCAAGACAGAAATTGAGATTCTTTTTAACTTGTGAATAAGAGATAGTGATTTTCATTCCTTATATCTGTCTTATATTAAATCACTCAAAAGCACTTGTTAGATCACAAGATGATCAGAATCTAATTAAAATTTAATTAAGATTATTTGTCATCTTTAAAACATCAAAATAGATTTTGTCTCAACACCCCTCATCTTGGAGGGAGGCTTGAGGGTTTTAGAAAATTTCGTTCTCCTCATCTTGGAGGGAGGCTTGAGGGTTTTAGAAAGGCCTCAGCCTGGTGGAGGAATGTGTCCTTACTAGGCAGTCCCGTGGATGCTATTTCAGATTGGTTTTCAGAGGGGGTCGCCAAAAAGGTTGGTAATGGGCTCACGACTTCCTTCTGGTCTGACCCATGGATGGGGGAAACCCCTCTAAGAAGTCAGTTCCAAAGACTCTTTTAAGTCTCAACCCAGAGTGCTAGTAAGGTGGGGGAGATGGGTAGTTGGGTTGAAGATCAATGGGTTTGGGACTTAAGGTGAAGAAATCTCTTTGTCTGGGAGCTTAGGGGGGTGTATTGGATTGAGATTTCATGAGATAATTTTGGCAAAAACAATCTTGATGATTTTATGAGATTTTGTTGGACTATATTGATTTCCTGAGACATTTTTACAAGACTTTTTTACAATCAAGATTTTTAACAAATGATTTGAATGGATTTAGAGAGATTTTTTTCAAAAGACTTTTTACAATCAAGATTTCATAATACTTTATATATTAGGAAACTTTTATATATTAGGAAAATTTTAAAGGAATCAATAATTTGGGAATCCAAATATTAAAAAAAAAAAAACTCTAGGTTCCCTTTTTATGTTTTTACGTATATGAAGCAGATGAATGTGAAGAAGAAAAAAAAAAGATCGTTTTCCGTAAAAATAAATAAAACAAAATTGAAGAAACATAATTGTATAAAAGTTGTAATGAATCAAAAGTTTGTAAAAAAGATGTAGAATTTGTTAATTTGTTTTATTGTAAAAAAACATATTTTATAGAAGAAGAAGAAGAAGAAGAAGAAGAAGAAGAAGAAGAAGAAATTGGTATAGTAATGATGAAAGTAAAAAGTCTTTGAGAGTTTGGAAAAGTCTGTGAGTTTGTTGAATAAGAAGAGAAGAAGAAGAGAAGAAGAGAAGAAGAAACAACCGGGCAGAGCATGAAGATGAAACGTAAAAGAGATGTAGGGAGAAAATAAGCAATAAAAACATAAGATAATTAGGAAACATGAAATAGAAACAAGAGGGAAGGTGAAAAAAAAAATGAGAATCCATCGAAATCTCATGATATGGGGAAAGACTTTTTTTAGCTCAAAATTCACTAAAAGTCCATTAAAATCCTATTTTTTAAACAATCCATCAAAATTAGAATACTTTTGAATACCACAAGACTTTTTATAAGTTGTAAAGAGTCTTGATTGAATACCACTAGACTTTTTTAAAGTCTTTTAAAATCCTAATTGAATACCACTAGAATTTTTTAAAATCTTTTAAAATCCTAATTGAATACCACATGATTTTGTCATCATAAAAAAATCTTTTAAAATCCATTGAAATCCTAATTGAATACACCCCCCTTAATCTTTTGGGTACCTTTTTGAAATTCTGAACGACTCACCAATCTCGATAGTAGATGATTCTTGGTGTTGGAAGCATGACCCATGTGGTGTCTTCCCAGTAAAGTCGGCTTACATGGTCCTTCGCCACTCCATCGCTCATGAGGTGTTTTTCTCTGGAGATGAATTACGTTTGCTTCCCAAAGTATGGAAAACGTGGCCCCCCTGAAAATTGGCGGTATTCTCTTGGCAACTTCTTCGAGATAGGTTGTAGACTCGTCATAATCTCTGGAAACGGGGTGTCATTACAAATGTTAGTCCTTCTATGTGTGTCCTATATGGTTTAGGGTCTGTTTGGTTCGGGGTTTGAGAAGAGGAGGAGGGGAGGGGAGGTGAGGGAATATTGTAAATGTTTTGTGTTTGGTTCAAATTTTATGAGGGGAGATGAGGGGAGGGGAGGAGAGCAAAATCCCTCAAATAATCAATTTTTGCTTCCCCCCAAATTGGGGGGATTTGGAGGGGAGGGGAAGGTGAGGAGAGATGAATTATTATAACTTTAATTACATTGACATAATTAACCTCATATTTATTCCAAAATACCAAAATTATCCTTTTTAATATTTGATGTTAGATCACATTGACATAATCATTTTTTTTTACAATGCCAACATACTGTTTTTTTTTAATAAGATGATAACATACTGTATTATTCTTTTTCATAACATACTGTATATTTTTTGACACAATGATTATATATTGTAGTATATGTTTTTACGTGATCTATTATATTTTATATTTTTCTGATATACTTTTTTTTAACATGCTACTTATTTTCGATATATACCTTTTGCTAATATATATTTATATTCAAACATATTTTCATATTCTACCAACGTTGTTACTTTACATCATATACTTATGTACTATTATTTTCTTTAAAATATATATATCATACGTTTATAATACAAGAGTTTTTTATACCATACTGTATGTTAATAGTTATCAATAAATTCTTTTAAATATATTTATAAATAATTTAAACTTATAAATATTTTTATCGGGTTAGATCAATCATAAAAATTGAGAAATTATTGTGGATATATAGTTTAATTTGCACCGAGTAGTTGTAAAATTATGAGGCTACATGAAGATTATAAGGATAAAAAAGTAAATTAATTTTTAAAATTCCTCCCCTTCCCTCGTGAACCAAACATATATACAATTAAAATATCTCACCTCCCCTCCTCTTCTCTTATTTGAACCAAACATATTTGTAATTAAAATTCCCCCCCCCCCCCCCCCCCCCCCCTTCCCTCCCTTCCCCTCTATTAAAATACCTCCCCTCCCCTCCCACTCTATTGAACCAAACAGGCCCTTAGAGTCTGAGTCAGCTGATCACTTATTCAGTTCTTTAAACCAAATTTTACCTATCTGGTATGCTATTCTTAGGTGGTTGGGTGTTGAGTGGGTGTGTCCTCGTGGTATCCTGGGGTGTTTTGAGGTTTTCCTAGGCATGGGTATGAGTAGGAAAAACAGTCTAGGGTGAATGTTAATTTGGCAAACTATTGTGTGGACTATCTGGAACTCCCGAAATGATGTTTTCTTTTCCGAAGGAACTTTTTCTACTTAGTGCCTGGTTGAAAATGTGAAACTATCATCTTGGAAATGGTTCATAGGTAAAAAATCTGTATCTCCCTGTTCCTTGTACGAGTGGGGTATGAACCCTATTTGCTGCTGGAACCAATAGAGTCTATCAGGGTGTTGAGCTGGGTCTTCGTGAGATCTGGTTGATTGAAAACCTCTGTTGTTTGTCTTTCTTGGTGGTTGTTTCATGCTTCATTCTCTGAGGGGTTCTTGGATTTTCTTGTTGTGGTGGGTTAGAAGTGTTTAACTTCTAGTGTGACTTCATATTGAGTTGTGGTGTTTGTTTAGAGGTTGTTAGGTGTTGATAGATGTATTTATGGTACCTTTTTCTCTTGTTCTTTTTTTATTTTATATATATATATATATATATATATATATATATATATATATATATATATATATATATATATATATATAATTTACCATTACAAAAAAAACTACTATTGGATTGGGATTTCAAAAGATTATTTTAGCAAAAAAAATCTTGAAGATTCTTTAAGATTTTGTGGGATTATATTGACTCTATGGGATTTTAATGACATTTTCAATGATCAGGATTTTCAACAATCAAGACTTTAATGAATTTATTACATGGATTTTTCAGATTTCAAAAAACTTTATGGATTTTAATGATTTCAAATGTTTCAATATTTTTTTAGGAAAAAAAATAACATCCAATATTAAATAATAACAATTAATCAATAAAAAAAAACCATTGAATCAAAAAAACAAAACAAATAAAAAAAACAACATAACCAATGAAAAAATTTACGTATTGTATAAAAAAGATGTTATGTTGAAGAATTTTTAGAGTGGTATATGTATCATGTATGATGATCGAACAATATAGCAAAGTGTTTTTATTTGTTTTTGAGAAACTATATTGCAAAGTGTTTTTTTGTTAGTGGCATAGGTTGAAGAAATATTTGTTTTAGCGGAGACATATAATTGATTGAGAAGTATATATAATTCATTTCACTTGTAAGAGAAGAACTTATATATTATATGTAACTGGTATATAATGGACAATATAACAATTGGATTGAGATTTCAAGGGATTATTTTGACAAAAAAAATCTTAAAGATTTTAATGATTTTGTGAGATTACATTGATTTTATGAGATTTTAACATATTTTTTTTAAAAAAAATTTTACAATCAAGATTTTTGACACATGATTTGAATGGATTTTGAGAAAATTTTTTTGCAATCAATATTTCACAATATTTTATATATTAGGAAAATTTAGAAAGTCTCAATATATATTAGGAAATTATGAAAATTTCAAAAGACTCAATAAATTTTAATAAAAGAAATTATAACAGTAATAAATAAAAAAATAATTTTCTTTTGGAAATTCAAACAACAACAAAAAAATCATACATGAAAAGCTCTGTGTTTTTTTTTCGTATATGTTTCTAATCACCAATAAAAACTCTATGTTCTTAATCGATGTTGGAAACAAAAGAAGATGAAACAACAGATGGAGTAAGTGAATCACCGATTATCATTCCTTTGAATAATATTTGTTGTTGTATGTATAAAAAAAATATAATCTTTGATTGTTAAACCAACGGCCGAAATAACACAAGGAATAGTGAAAAAAGTTGCAGAATTTGTTCAAAGAGAAAATTTGCAAAAACCATATTTGATAAGCAAACGAAGAAAGAAAAGAAGAAGAATATTTGATAAGCAAGTGAAGAAAGAAAAAAAGATGAAAAATTCTTGTACAGTGATGATGAACTATGAAAACAAAATAAAAAGTCTTGGAGAGTTTGAAAAAGTCTCAAGGTTTTTGGTGAGATTGTTAGAAGAGTCTCTCAAGTGTATTTTTAACTAAAAAGTCTCACGAAATCCACTACACAAAAGAATCCACTAAAATATGTTGATTTTTGAATACCAAGTGACATTTTATAAATCATGTGAAATCTCAATCGAATAACAACGGATTTCATTGCCTTGAAACAAAAATCATAATAGTCCCCATGTACATATTTTTTTTTTCTATTTCTATTTATATTATTATGAGCTATAAGTATACAATGAAAATGTTTGAATATACCAATTTAGTTAGATGTTTACTCACTTCTTGATGTCTAGATGCTAATAACTTATAAAAAAAGGCTTAATAGATCTTTCAGTACTTGTATGTTTGCGAATTTTTTGTTTTAGTCCATGTGTTTTGTTTTGTTGCAAATAAGTCCTTGATTGTATAACTTTTTTTGTTTTAGTCCCTATAGTCAAAATCCGCAGGAAAATTTACAGTTTTCGTGGAAATTTTCCTTCAGATTTTCCTGCGGATTTTGACTTTAGGGACTAAAACAAAAAATATTATACATTCAGAGATTTATTTGCAACAAAACAAGATACAGTGACTAACAAAACTAAAAATTCGCGAATATACAGAGACCAAAAGATCTATTAAGCCTCAAAAAATAGAAATATACTCCCTCTGTTCCTTTTTACTTGTCTTTTAGGGCTATATTTAACGTTTCTATTTTATTGTCTTTTTGTTATTTTACGGGTATGATTTGTCAATTATACCCTTTGTCAATTGCTCTTATCTTTTTCAATAAAACAAATTAATGTTATATATTATTTGGAAAACTAAATTTTTTTTTGGAACATAACATATTAAATTTTGTTTTTTGTAACATAATATATTAAATTTATTGGAAAAAGAAAGTGTGTGAAAAATGGTAGGAATTTATTGGTGGATTAAAACGAGTATATAATAAGAAGATAAACTGCAAATATACATTTCCTTAATGGGGTGTTATTAATATTCTAAAAAGACAAGTAAAAAGAAACGGAGTGAGTATTTTGCAAAAGGATACAATCTGGCGGATCTGGATCTCTCCAGCACTTCCTCTCATGTTTTCCTCCTGCTCTCATCTCGGTCATTCAATCATTTATTACTCTCCTCTGCACTATACTTTTTTTCTTTTGTTGATCAACAACCCTTGAATTAGAAAAAGAAGAGAGGGCTGAACATAAAGTGTTTGAGAGGATCCAATTCCCAATCTAGCATAGTGTTTTGATTATTTGTTACAAAAAATTTGTTACTAAAAAAAATATAAAATTCACGTGTTTTTTTTCCTCTGCTTATTTTCATAGATTTGGTTTTTTTTCTTCAAAGATTTAATTTCATTTAACAGTTATCCTTCAACAAATTGGTCAGATATTTCAGCCCGTTGAAGGGTTACCTTTCCATCTCACACTATATATATATATATATATATATATATATATATATACATATAATCACATAACATAACATATCCTCTTCAAAGAGAAACAAACTTCACCTCATCATTCTCACTAAGTTAAGTTTGATTGATCACAGTGACATAATGGTAGGTAAGGAGGAGGAGCATATTCGAATGCCTCATCCATTCGGTCCACGAGTCTGCGAAACACCATATTACACGGACACCAGGCTCAAGCTTCCAAGCATTGAAGCATACGATGGAACTACTGATCCAGACGAACATCTTGCCAAGTTCCGTGTTCACATAATACATAATAGAATCAGCGATGGTGTCGAGTGCACAGCCTTTGCCTGTACCCTCACCGGTCCTGCTCTTCGTTGGTTTTTTAGCCTCAAACCGTTCTCAATCAACAATTTTCCACAATTAGCCCAAGCATTCTTGTCTCGCTTTGTATTAAGCAAAACCTACCCGAAATTACCCACCACACTCAAGTGCTTGAAGCAGCATACTGATGAATCTTTACAAGATTACCTTTATAGGTTTAATCAAGAAGCTGTGCAAGTAGATAATCTCTCCGATGAACTTTGCATTAGTCTTATAGAAGCTGGTTTAAAACCAGGGAGTTTCAAGGAATCACTCGTTGCCAAACCGCTACTAAATTTGGATGATCTTTGGAAAAGAGTTGCATGCTTCGATGATCCAGACTTGCATAACAAGCCAAAGACCGATGGACGGTGGGATTTGTGTCTGTCGGATTAGTTGGTTCTTAAGCCAGATTAACATTATATCGTAGGATTAGAGGTTGATATAATGGCTTTTAGTATGCGTCTTTGAATTCATAAACAAATAAATTTACAGTTTATCTTTACCAACATGTATATATCACTATGCATGCTTGCTTGAAATTCAAATTGGTGTCTTCATCAGATTTTTATTTTATTTTATTTAACATTCTATTGCATACAGTGACTAAATACTTGTAGCCATATAAGTATATTTCCAGCAATTATTGGTAGAACAGTTAATAATTATTGAACTTTTGTATGGTTATTAAACTTTTGAATCAATTCCCTAATATCAAAAAGCCAGCTTAACACTATGTTTGGCTCTAAAGAGAAATTGTGAAGAGAGAAATAGGTGAGAGAGAGTTTGAGACGAGAGAAATATGTAAGAAATAGAGTTTGATTTAATGGGTTGATTGGTAGAAGAGAAAAAAAGAAGAAATAGAGAAGAGAGAAGTATCGATTAATTATAAAAGTACTAAAATACCCCTAACTAAAAAACTTACATTCAAAATTAATTTAATTCAATTCTCACTTTGAATTGATGATGATTATTATGAAAATTTAATTAATTAATTAAATTTTCACTAGAAAAATTGCAATGCATTTTTTTTTAATATAAACAGAAGTGGAAAAAAAAGTGTCTCATAAAGAAAAAAGAGTTAAATAATAAATACAAACTTTTTTTACAAAAATAATAAATACAAACTGAAATGCCTAATTATACGCATCTCAGTCTTCCACTCCCAGACTTATCCCACCGCATCAGCATCTCTTTGCTTGATAATTTTTTCAAAACATCTTATTTCTTAATCATCATTATTCATTATTATCAACATGGACTAGCATCATCATCATCAACAAGACAACAACTCATTTTTCCATCAACTCGTTAACAGAAATGGTTTGGACGCCTCCAGTTTGTCTCCGACTATGCTTCTTGCGTTTTTCACCTTCATATTTAAGATTAATTGCTATAATACGCAGAAACAGTGATAATAAATCATGGATGAGAATATGAAGGGTAAAAATGGAACAACAGCAAAATATAAAGACTACTCTCCCTTTCTTCGCTGTCTTGAGGAGAAATCAAAAAGTGATGGGTCCCACAGTTTTGGAGTCTCTCTTCCCTATTTCTCTGCCTTCCAAACAAAAGAAAGTCATCATCTCTTCTCTATTTCTCTCTACTTTATTTTTCTCTTTCTTATTTCTCTTCGAACAAAGAGACCATAAGTGATAGACAGTAATGTACCAAATAGACTTAATAAACAACCATTATGCAAAAGACAGACAGTATTAAAATTGAAATAGGACTTCAAAATTGAAATTTGTACACTTCCCAACGGTTTCCAGCTGCCTAGTATTGAACTGTACGATGGCTCAACAGATCCAGACGACCATCCGAAAGCTTTCTATGTCCACATGATACTCTATGGAGCCTCAGACGCCATCTTTTGCAAAGCCTTCCCGTGCACACTCACAGGCCCTGCCCTCCGCTGGTCTTTTACCCTCCCAGCCCTCTCCATCAGCTATTTTTCACAGTTAACCAACAAATTCATAAAACGCTTTAAATCTTCTTCCCACACTTGCCCACCGAACTCACTAGCTTGAAGCAAGGAGGTGATGAATCTTTTAAAGATTACGTTAATAGGTTCGACAAAGAGGCTATAAAAGAAGTCGAGCTCTCCAGCAGAATTTATGTGCATCTGATGGTAGCTGGTTTGAAACAAGGGAGTAGTTTCAAGAAATCACCCGTCAAGAAACCCGTGCTACACTTGGAAGATCTCTGGAGAAGAGCTTCAAAATTTGTTGATGAAGATCCTAATCATTGGCATTACCAAAGAGAACTTATTATTTTAACAAACTCATAATTTTTTTTAGGAACAATCAAAGAAGCAAAATACAAGTGTGTGTGTGGGGGCAAAACCAAACCCTTCAAGGATAGAAAAAGTGGAACATAGAAAGACCTAATCTATTAGGAACATATAGGAACAAACTTGTAATTTAATAATCTTTCAGTTTTTTTTATTTATTTATCTTTTTAGAATAGTAACACCAAATTAAAAAAGTTTATTTTTGTACCTTATTTGATCATCACTATGTATGTTTAAAAGTCGCCAATACATCAATACGTTTAAAATGTGCATCCGATTTAATCACAGCATATAGACATACATGTGTAAAAATATTTTAAACGTTTAGTGCATATCAGTTAATTTCTTATTTTAAGGTAAATTTTTATATTAATTAATTTATTAGTTTTGACTTTGGTGCACACTTTGTAACAAGTAGTAATTGATGTGGAACAAGAGTTCCCTACTCTTCTGATTGTAGCCGATGGTCAATGGTCAAATCCTAATCCATAGAATTTAAAGTGTGCATTAATGGTTGCTTATATGATGATTGTGGAATGCACATCCTCAATAATTTGTGCATGTTATTCGCAATATTTAACACAATTTCGTTTAACAGTTATCCTTCAACAAATTGGTCAGATATTTCAGCCCGTTAAAGGGTTACATTAGTCATCTCACTATATATACACATATAATCACATAATATTATGTAACAAATCCTCTTCAAAGAGAAACACACTTCACCTCATCATTATCACCAAGTTAAGTTTGATTGATCACAGTGACATAATGGTAGGTAAGGAGGAGGATATTCGAATGCCTCATCCTTTCGGTCCACCGGTCTGCGAAGATATGTTTATCAAAGAAGCCAGCTTGCTCAAGATTCCAAGAATTGAAGCATACGATGGAACTACTGATCCAGACGAACATCTTGCCAAGTTCCGTGCTCACATTATTATGAGAAAATATTTGAGAAGAATGAAATGATTTTCATTATTGTAAAATGATTTGTTACAAGGTGTATTTATAGGAATGTTAGCATGCATGCTTGATCATTACATGCAATGATATCTTATACAACAAGTAACCAAAACTAGAGCTAGCTAACTATCTACATTATCATCTAATGATGATTTATTCTCATTTTCTATTACTCCTAATAGCCTCCCGCAAGTTGGAGGTCTAAAGAAGTCTGTGATCTCCAACTTGGATAACAATGTGTAGAATGGTTGAGGTAGTAATGGCTTGGTAAACAAATCTGCTAGCTGGTTCTTCGTGGAAATGGGAAGAAGCTTCATTGTGCCTGAAATAACTCTTTCTCTCACAACATGGCAGTCTATTTCCAGATGCTTTGTTCGTTCATGGAATACGGGATTAGCTGCGATATGTAGAGCACTTTGATTATCGCAATATAGGACAGGAAGTTTAGAACTTTGAACCTTCAAATCCTTGAATAAGTACAGTATCCATTGTAATTCACATGTAGCTGCTGCCAAGGCTTGATATTCTGCTTCAGAAGAGGATCTAGAAACGGTTAATTGCTTCTTGGTACGCCATGAAATAAGAGAGTTGCCAAGTAGAAAGCATTGGCCAGATATTGATCTTCTAGTATCCAAGCACCCTGCCCAATCAGCATCTGAAAATCCTTGAAGATGCATGTTTGAATTTCTGGGCATGAGAATACCACGACCAGGACAATTTTTGAGATATCGTAATACTCTTGTAGCTGCTTTGAAATGAGCCATGGTTGGCTTAGATAAGAACTGGCTAAGTTGTTGAGTGCTGAATGTAATGTCTGGCCTGGTTGCATTCAAATAAAGTAGCCTGCCAACAAGCCTTCTATAGGCAGGAATATCAGGATAAGGTGTGCTAGAATCTTGATGTAGTTTTGCTGAGGGATCTGAGGGTGTAGATGCAGGCTTAGATTCTAGCATGCCTGAGTCTTCTAGTAGATCCCGGCAATATTTCCTTTGGCATAAAGTAATGCCAGACTTGGAATGAGCAACTTCTATGCCAAGGAAGTATTTGAGCACACCAAGGTCTTTGATCTTGAAGGATTGATGTAGAGCATCCTTGATGACTTGTATCTCTGTCATTGAATTGCCTGTAACAATAACATCATCCACATATACTAGAATAACTGTGAAAGAATCAACTGTTTGTTTGGTGAATAATGAATGATCAGAGGTAGCTTGTGTATAGGAGTGTTGTTGCAGGAATTTGGATAATTTCTCATACCAACGCCTGCTAGCTTGTTTAAGCCCATAGAGGGATTTAACAAGCTTACACACTTGATTAGGCTTGCTGCAGGGAACACCAGGAGGCACAAGCATATACACATCCTCTTCAAGTTCACCATGGAGGAAAGCATTATTCACATCAAGCTGATGAATAATCCAATTGTGGATGGAGGCAAGAGCTACAACAGTGCGTACAGTGGTTAGCTTGGCAACAGGAGAATAAGTATCGAAGTAGTCAAGGCCTTCAATTTGGTTGTAGCCTTTGGCAACGAGGCGCGCCTTGTAGCGTTCAATAGATCCGTCAGCATGAAACTTGATACGATAAACCCATTTACAACCTATTGGCTTCACTGAAGGAGGCAAATCAACTAATTTCCAAGTCCCCGTTTTCTCAAGAGCATCAAGTTCAGCACGCATGGCTTTGTTCCAACAGTCGTGCTTGCTTGCTTCCTCATAATTCTTAGGCTCAGTGTGAGATATAAGAGACAAAGCAAAAGCACAATGGTTAGATGACAAATTTGCATAAGAAATATGATTAGAAATAGGAAATAATACAGGCTTAGAAGATGAATGGGAAGGAACAGTGGATGTAGTGCAAACATAGTCTTGTAAGTAAGATGGAGAATGTTTAGTTCGAGTGGAAACACGAGTTGGTGGAGGAGGAGAAGAGTTAACAGGATTAATAGGTGAAGGAATAAGTAAAGCATTAGTTGGAGCAGAAGGCAAAGGGGAAATAGAAGGAGTTAAGGGAGGAGAGGTTTCAGAACAAGGTGAAGGGATTTCATGAGAATGTTGAGAAGAAGTATTAGTAGAAGAAGATGGGATATAATCCCAAATGGATGTGGTAGGTGGAGAGGAAACTGTGTAAGGTAAAATAGTTTCATGAAAGGTGACATGTCTAGAGGTAAAAATTTCTTTGGAGTGTAAATCAAGTAAGGTGTAACCTTTCATTCCTGAAGTGTAGCCAAGGAATAAAGATTTCCTGGCCCTTGAATCAAGTTTAGTACGATTTTGTGAAATAGTGGAGGCAAAACATAAACAACCAAACACTTTAAAATAGTGCATATCAGGGAGTTTGTCATGTAACTTTTGGAAGGGAGATAAATTGTTTAACAAGGGTGTAGTGACACGATTAATGATGAAGGTGGCATATAACACAGCATAGGACCAATATGATTTGGGAAGCTTAGATTGGTAAAGTAAAGCTCTACCAACATTAAGAAGATGTTGATGTTTGCGTTCAACCCTCCCATTTTGTTGGGGTGTTTCAACACAAGACCTTTGATGGACAATCCCTTTTGAAGCATAAAATGATGAAAGGAGAAATTCAAGGCCATTGTCTGTTCTAACAATTTTGGGTGTTTTATGATATTGGTTTTCAACAAAATGAATGAAATTTTGAACATGAGTAGCAACCTCAGATTTGGATTTTAATAACACAATCCATACAAACCTAGTGCAATCATCAAGGATAGTGAGAAAATACTTGTGATTATGGACAGAAGGGACAGCTAGGGGTCCCCATATATCAAAATGAATAAGGTCAAAATCTTGTAAAGCAATAGAAACACTAGGAACAAAAGGTAATTTTCTCTTTCGGGCAAAATTAAAAATATCACAAACAGCTTTATTATCAATTGACATAGAAGAGTACAAATGAGACATATTGTGAAGTCTCTTATTGGAGACATGACCAAGCCTAAAATGCCATAATGCAGAGGTAGGAATTACAATAGAATTGACATGTACATTATTGACAGAAAATTGTAAAGGAGGTGATGTAACTTGGAAAGCAAGAAAGGTTTTATCATATTGCAATCTATAGAGTCCATCCACTGAATTACCCAAACCAATCATCCTCTTGGTGATCAAGTCCTGTAAAACACAATGGTTATTAAAAAATTGAACAGTGCAATTGAGTTGTTTGCATAATTTGGAAACAGATATGAGATTAAGGTGAAAATCTGGGGAGTAAAGCACATGTGTTATAGTAAGAGAGGGAGAGAATTTAACAGTGCCAGCTTGTGTAACAATGACAAAATTACCATTAGGAAGCTTTATATGAACAGGAGATATTGAATGTAAAGATGTAAAGTAAAGAAGTGAAGAACAAACATGGTCATTGCGCCTGAGTCAAGTAACCAATGATCATGATCAGCTACAAGTGAGTTTATGTGAGTGAGTAAAATACCTGAAGAAGACTCAGTAGGTGGAAGACCCTGAGTCATTGGAGTAATGGTGAGTTGATTAGAACTAGAGGAAGGTTGGGAAGCAGGAAGCGAGTTAACTTGTTGAAGCATTGCCATGAGCTGACCAAGTTGTTCCTGAGAGAAAAGAGAGTTAGAGCTAGCTGTAGAAGCCACTTCAGATTGACCAGGTTGAGTAGAATTTGCCATAGACTCAGTGCTAGCAGCATTAGCACTAGATTTACCCTTGTTGAAGCTAGGGTGACCATGTTTCTGATAGCAAAAATCTACAGTGTGACCTCCACGATGACAAAAGGTGCATTGTCTATTAGAATTGGGTTTAGAATTAGAGCCAGAAGCAGGAGCTTTGCCCTTATAATCAGAACGATATGCAGCATTGATCAATGTAGAGGAATCATCAATAACACCATTGGAAAGATGATTACTCTCTTCTTGAACTACAAGTGAATAAACCTTGTTGATAGAAGGGAATGGTTCCATGAGCAAGATCTGAGACTTAGTGATAGAGAAAGAATCGTTTAAACCTTGAAGAAATTGAAGAACTTGATCTTCATAACGATAATTGCGAACTAACTGCATAGCTGGGCAACGACACTGATGAATACAAGTGCAAACAGGGATGGGACGATGTGAATTAAGCTCTTCCCAAAGCGCCTTCGTTTCAATGAAGTAATCAAGAACGGATTTGGTACCTTGCTTCAAGTTATTAATGGAAGAACGAAGCGTAGCAATGCGAACACGATCGGTCTTTGAAAATCGTTCATGAAGATCTTTCCAAGCGTCGATAGCGTTTTCATGGAACACGATCGTGGAAGCAATTTGCTCAGATACAGAATTTAGAATCCAAGAATGAATCAAATGATTACAACGCTCCCATTGCGCACGATTGAGATCATTGAAAGGAGGAATTTCCATAGAACCATCAACAAACCGAAGCTTGTTCTTGGCACCTAACGCGCGCTGCATCGCGCGATTCCAAGCCAAAAAATTCGAACCATTGAGTTTTGGTGTAACTGTAACAGAATTTGGTCCTTCACTGGGATGAACGTAGAAAATGGAGTCGGTATCCATAGGAGGAGGCAGCGGAGCAACACGAGGAGGCATAGCTACTCAAGGATCGATGAAGAAGATGCAAGAAAATGCGGGAAAATGCAAGAAAGTGAAGGAAAATGTGTGAGAAAGAAGAAAGTTAGTTACAGAGAGTGTAACAAACTTTGTAACAAACTCTAGAAGGCTCTAGAAGGCTCTAGATACCATATTATGAGAAAATATTTGAGAAGAATGAAATGATTTTCATTATTGTAAAATGATTTGTTACAAGGTGTATTTATAGGAATGTTAGCATGCATGCTTGATCATTACATGCAATGATATCTTATACAACAAGTAACCAAAACTAGAGCTAGCTAACTATCTACATTATCATCTAATGATGATTTATTCTCATTTTCTATTACTCCTAATACACATGCTACTTAATAATGGATTCACAGTCACCGATGGTATCCAGTGCAGAGCCTTTGCCTGTACCCTCACCGGTCCTGCGATCCGTTGGTTGTTTAGCCTCCCACCGTACTCGATCAACAATTTTTCACAATTAGCCCAAGCATTCTTGTCTCGCTTTGTATTAAGCAAAACCTACCCGAAATTACCCACCACACTCAAGGGCTTGAAGCAAGGTACTGATGAATCTTTACAAGATTACCTTTATAGGTTCAATCAAGAGGCTGTGCAAGTAGATAATCTCTCTGATGAACTTTGCATCAGTCTTATAGAAGCGGGTTTAAAACCAGGGAGTTTCAAGGAATTACTCGTTGCCAAACCGCTACTAAATTTGGATGATCTTTGGAAAAGAGTTGCATGCTTCGATGATCCTGACTTGCATAAGAAGCCAAAGATCGGTGGACGGTGGATATGTGTCTCTCAGATTAGTCGGTCCTTAAGTCAGATTAGCATTGACACATTATATCGTAGGATTAGAGGTTGGTATAATGGCATTTAGCATTCTCTTTGAATTCATAAACAAATAAATTTATAGTGTCTTATGTGTGCTTTCACTTTTCATTACATTAGTTTGTGGTTTTCAATTTTCATTCCATGTTGATATTAACACAGTTTATCTTTACCAACATATATGTATATCACTATGCATGCTCATTGCCTGAAATTCAGATTGGTGTCTTGATCAGATTTTTTTTTATTACGTTACATATTTATTCTATTAATATTTGCATTTACTCAAAATTTTCAAGTCCCAAATCTCTTGCTTGAGTAGTTTGGCCCTTATACCAATTCGATTGCATCTCAGGCCGATTGATGCTAATTTATAACATAATCAGAGTTTTTTAGAAACAAGACTTAACTTACAAAAATCAGAAACTTCATCTACAATCCCATTGATTATTTGATTTTATCGCCATCGATGCAACCAAACTGTCATAACTTCCTCCATCTACTATAAAACAGACACATAATTTAGTTTTTATCCTCTATTCATTCATATATAACTGACTTCATTGTGGGGTTTCAATGAATGTATTCCGATCCGATATGAATATCATATCTTCGAACAATTGTCCGGTATTGGGGTTAACCGTCACCAGTGGCGGAACCAGGATTTTTTTTCTGAGGGGGCCGCTAAAACAGTTGTAGTATATAAATTAAATAAAAAATTATATTGTCTATAAAAATTTAATCATTAATAAAACAAATTACACACTTTAAGTAAACTCAGTTACTCTAAGTGAGAGGCGTGACACCTTAACCACTGGACTAGACTTCACTTTTTATGTTAATGCTCACAAACAAATATATATACCATATATTTGAAATTTATAAAATACCAAGAGTATCCTAGTAATTTCTTATTTTTCGGGGGTGGCCGTGGCCACCACCAGCCACCCCCTTGGTTCCGCCACTGACTGTCACGGTTTTGTACTTTGTAGAAAAAGGCGTCTCGGTGTTTTGAAAAGTGTGTGAGTATTGTATATAAACTACTCATAACATCGTTTACCAAACGATACGAGATTATTTTGATGTATCCGGAACAGAATGGATACTCTATGATGCAATCAAATGGTTGAATTGAATGCTAGCAATATGCAATTTCTCTCGGATCTGGATTTCCTGCAGTCAAATAATGTATGCAGATGTTTTATACCTTTTTATTTATTTTCTGAATTATTAACCGTGATCGTTCGATCTTAATCAAACGGTTCAGATTTGACCGACTACACTGCAATCATCTCTCTCCGACTGCACAGGTCCATTTCTCTCTACCATGTAGGCCCAAGTTGCATTAAGATTTATTTTACCTTTTCTGAGCCACTTTTCCTAGTATTTGAATTTCTAGTGTTGTGCTTATTTTATTTTCATAAAAGATTCCCACTTTCCCACGTAATTTTTTGGCCAATAGTCCTCATCACACTCCTCATCAACAAACAAACACTTCCTGAATTTGTGGCTGCTTATCACAATTGTTTGTTTTCAACAGCTTTTAACTGAACGTTACACCACTCTCCCCGCAATATTAGCTACACGCAGCTACCCCAATAAGTAACGGTTACAAGTTTCATTTCTATATATTAGCTACAAATTTCACCCTTTCATTCTCATTCCTTCAAGATACAATTACAAACTTAACTACGTCGCTTTCTCTGTATCATATCATTGAAGATGAAGCGATATAACAACAAACGAAGAAGAATGGATCACAGATACGCGAGAAATGGTTATGGTGATGATGGTAAACCAGAAAACAGTCCAATCTCATTTTCAGTCAAAGACTTACCAATCACAGGACGCAATGTTCCTCTTCCTATGGTAATCAAAATCCAAATCAACAACTTCACTGTTTTAAGAGTCTGCGTCAATGAGGGAAGTTCCGCGAACATTCTCTACTGGTCAGCATTCTTGAAAATGGAATTATCAGATTCAATGCTGAAACCATTAAGACCCACCTTTCTCATGGGTGCTATTGGAGAAACTGTACCTGTCAGAGGATATATTGATTTGGACACATCATTTGGTAAAGGAGGGAATGCCAAGATGATCAAGGTTAGGTACTTGGTCGTTGATTCATGGTCTGTTTATAATGTCGTTATTGGCAGGCCTACTCTTGTTTCTTTGGGAGCCGTCATCTCATCGTTACACCTAACCGTGAAATATCCTGTCGGAGATGGAATGGTCGGAGTTGTCAAGGCAGACCTTGAGATGGCCAAAAAGTGTTACGATATGTGTCCTAATGCTATTTAGGTGTTTCTTTCAATTTTCAACGACTGAGTAAGAAAGTGTCTTAGGTTTTTAGGAGTATCTTTACTTTTCAATAATTATAGTTATCGAATAGTTGATTTTGCCTAACATTGATTATGTCCGTGAGAATTATCTGTTGCTGCTTAAAATGTTGTTAATCAAGCACTTTATTTAACTTGTGTGTGCAGCAATAGTTCATTTTTTTTAGGTATGCAGGTTTTGATTCAATTCCTTTTCTTATAAGTTTCCAATTTGTTCTGTTTTGATCTGTTCATTAAAAATCAATGTTTTCAAAATCAAAACGGACCTCAAGCCCTAGGTCGTGGTTTGCTGGATGAAACCATGATCAAACGGAAAAACTAAATACTATTGTAAAGACCGGTTCAAGGGTCAAATGTTCGATTTTATTGCTGCCCCACCAGTAGATATTGATGGTATTCGTGACTTGTTTTTGGATCTCTACTTTACTGAAACAATATACTTTCCGGTGCTATTATTGCAACTTCTATGGCTATCGATTTGCACTTTTACCCGATATGGGGAAGCTGCATCCGTTGATGAGTGGTTATACAATGACGGTCCTTATGAACTAATTGGTCTACACTTCTTACTTAGTGTAGCTTGTTACATGGGTCGTGAGTGGGAACTAATTTGGAAATTAGAGAACAAAATTGTGAATCAACAAAAATAGGAAGATCAAATTACATTAAGCGAAGCATAAATAAATGATTTTCAAACTTTAAAGTGAAAATAGGTCAGATTGACCGACATATGTAACAATCTAACCTTCGTCAAACTCAAAACTAAACTCTACTTACATTATTTTTTAAGACAAATTTTTTAAAGACAATTATTTTTCATTAATTTAAATATATCAACTTACATTAATTTTTGGCAAATTGAGATGTATTATAATAATATAATTGAAATACAATTGTTCACATGACTTTGGGTTTATTTTAGTCTTGAGTCTTTTAATGGGAGCTCTTTAGCCTTTGGGGCATTTTGGTGCTCAAACACATGGATTGTGGCCAAATTTAATGGGCTGATAAATCAAGAGCTCCTGGTTATTGGTTACCCCAACCAATGCATGCTAATGGGTTTGCCACGTAACCCCACCACTACCATCTGGACATTCATTTCAATTTCAAAGTGTGTCTTGCTTGCATACCCTTCAAACCTAGCTCTGTATCACTGAAGATGGAGGGACACAACAAGAAACCAAGAACCGGCAAGAGTGATGATGCTAGTGACGTTAAACCAGAAAACATCCCAATCAAGGTTTCACACAAAAAAACTAATGGTCCTATTCTTCCTATGGTAATCAAACTCCAAATTATTAACTTTTCTGTTCTCAGAGTCTCTGTCAGCACAGGAAGTGCTGCCAACATTCTCTACTGGTCTACATTCTTAAAGATGAGATTATCAGAGTCAATGCTGAAACCATGTGAAGATGCATTTTTAAAGGACGTTATTGGAAATGGTGTACCTGTCAAAGGATATATTGATTTGGACACCACATTTGGTAAAGGAGGGGATACCAAAATGATTAAGGTTAGGTACATAGTTGTTGATTCAATGTCTGTTTATAATGTTGTTATTGGCATGCCTGCTCTTAGTGATTTGCATGCAATATTCTCAGCTGGAAATCTCACATTGATATATCCTCTTGGTGATGGAAAGGTTGGAGTTGTTGAGGCCGATCGCGAGATGGCCAAGAAGTGTCTTGAAATGTGCCCTTGTTCTGTTTAGGTTTACTAACAAAAAGAGTGTCTTAGTTTTAACTTTTAAGTATGTAGTTTGTGGAATTGCATGACAAGTATTTTGCTGCTTAAAATGTTAATCAAACTTATTAATCAACTTGTGAGTGTTTGTAATAGTTTATGGAACTTTTGTTTAATTTCCTGTCTTTTTATGTTTTCAATGCTAGAATTCATTTGTTTTGTTTTGTGATGTTCTGTCCAGTTTACTTAAAAGTGTGAATGTCTTGATTTTATAATGGATCGTAAAGAGTATTTTACACCACCAGAGGATTTCCTCTAATAGATGTTATATGTAGAAGACATTTAGTTTAGGAGTACATACCATTAGGTTTTGTTTGCGAGTTTGGAGGGAAAGGTTAGAGCTGTCAAAAGGGGTTGGGCTATCGGGCCGGCCCATTAGTCCTATGGTTTTACACGGGCCGGGCTTTTAAAAAAAGTTGTTCGGGCCTTATTGGGCCGGCCCCTTAAAGAGTTAAACAAATTTTTTTAAATTTTTTTAAAAAATAGTTTTAGCTAAAAATAAAGAGTTTTAGTTACCATTAAATCTTTAGTTAATTAAGTAACAAAAGATGGGATTTGTTAGTTAGGAGATAATTATTAAACCAAATTTGTTATTTTTTTAAGATTAAACCAAGTTTGTTATGATTATCTTTATTTGAGAAAAACTAATAACAACTTAATTAATGATTCTAAATAGAAAAGTATAAGAAAGAAATTAATCAAATTATATGGATATTAATTTGTGTGTAATACATATGTAATTTTATTGTCCATTGAATTTATTTTGTAAAAAAAAATTTGTCAAAAAAAAAAAAAGAAAGTTTATCGGGCCGGCCCATCGGGCCATGTAGGCCTTTGCTTATCGGGCTGGGCTTAACGGACCGGGCCATGAGGCTTAATGGGCCGGCCCACTAAAGTCCCTTTATATGTCATGGCCCCCGGGCCGAGGCGGACCGGGCCGGGCCGGCCCCTTTTGACAACTCTAGGAAAGGTTTTGAAAAAAGGAAGAAAAAGTGTAAGGAATAGAAAAGTTTGGGAGAGGAGAAGTTTTGAGGGTTCACTTTTCTTCATAACACAAAAGCCTCCTAATTTGGTGGAGCTCGGAGGGGGTTGAAGGGTTTTCGAGATTTTGGAAAATCTCCAACATAAAATCTTTCTATCATAGTTTAATTACCATCATCAACAAAATCGACAATATTACCAGCATTCCTAATGACATCTTCCCCCACCGCACAAGCAAGAGTCTCATGTATCAAATTAACTTGATGTGCCTGATAACCAAACAAAAGATCACTACATGCTAAAATTTCATACAATAAACCTTAGAATACATCTTCAGTTTATACAAATAAGCTGTTCACAATTCAAACTATGTCAGATTCAAGCAAAGCAATGTTTTATAGGTCTATATAAGTATAATGTTTCAAAGTTTATGTTTTAATTTTGCCACAAGTTTCTCTCAACCACACCACTACCACCACACTGTCCTGTTTCTTCTTGCTCTCCCTTCAAATCAAACCACTAGGAGGTAAAAAATATCAATAGAAAATCCTTTAATATTTATATTAAGTTCTTCAGCTTGCCACACTTCTTCCATTTGTGTCCTTGAACGCGTTTCAGGTCCTTCACCAAACCTGAACTAGGACAACTTTGTTTTCCGGCATGTAGAGTTCTGTAGTCTTGTTTTAGTGACTCCATATGATATTGGTTTCCCAATATATGCTCAGTTTATGTGGACTTGAGTTTGAGCAAGTTGCTGTTGCAAATTTAGTTCAACAGACGTTTAAGCCAGGGTTTTAAATAAAGTTCCGCAACCGCGAAAACGGCCGCGACAAAATAGTTTTTGGCAAGTGCCGATATCGTTACCGTTATCACCGTTTTTTATATTAAAGAACAAATTGTGATTAATTCACACCGCGACGACCGCAATCAGCGTCGTAACACTTGTACCAACCAAAACCGCGAAAATCGTTACGTAACCGAGACACGACCTCGACCGTTTTTTAAAACCTTGATTTAAGCTAGACTAATGAACAATGATTGTTTCACAAGCCAATTAGAAAGGCTTCAAGAAGTTACCTGAAAATCACTATAAAAAATAGTCTGTCTTACGGATCCTAAATGATTGGCATCATTGAATAAAAATGAAGATGTTGGGCGAGTCTACTCTAATCCCCTGCAACTTATTTTTATTTTAATGTACAAATTTTCTATAACTTACAAGACATACTGTAACTAAAACAGAAATCATAATTATACTTTATACTTTCTGTAAAATCTGTGTTCTTTCCGTTTGAGACACTCTTGGAGCAGAATTTGTCACTTTTACGTGATATGAAACCTGCAAATAACTTCCATGATTTAAAGGAATTTGTCATTTTTAAGCGATAAAATGGAACATTGTCAATATGTATAATTTAAAGGAATCATTTATCACCTGATCAGAACCAAACTCAATCACATCAGAAGAACGAATGTGGGAAGAATTATTTGGAGGCACTCTGTATCGCCTTCCTTCATTGCTGAAAATACAATGAGAAACAAATTAGATACACATGCATTGTCCAACTCCCATGCAAGTTGATATCCACGACTAGGATCCTCGGCAGCATCCATACCTGCTGCCATTGATCAACCGACTGATTTGCTTCTAGTTAGCGCACAGCGTAATCATTATTTGTGTTCACTTTAGTGGGTATAAAAAGTTGCTTCTAGTTGCTCCAAACAAAAAACGTTGCTTCTAGTTAACTTATTATTTTCTGACATCACTTTGGCGCATCATATGTATTTTTATCTAATAAATTTTTTTATATCGTAATTTTCATAAACACTTTTGATTAAATATTCAAATTAAATTAAATTCACATTTTTTTTTCAGATAAAATTAAAATAACATTTTTCTTGTGGAAATTGAGACTAAATACTACTTTTAAAGAAAATAATGTTTGAACATAATTTGTTATATTATTTATAATTTCAAATTGAACGTTAAATTGGATAATTGGTCTTTTAATTTATTTAATGGTTTTATATTGGTCTATTAACTAATTAAGGTTACAAATTAAGGTTATTTTGTCAAAAATAAATCAAAATTAAGGTTACAAATTGGTCCCTAAATTATTTAAGGTCACAAATTGATCCCTTAATTTTAATTATGTTTGTGATACTAATCCTTTCTAACAGGTTGATAATGTATTTATTTTCCGTCTAAAAAGTTGTCTGAACTGATAATCATATCCACTATGGCTGAAAATGAGTTGAGTCGAACATGTCTGAGCTTGACTCGATAAGAATTGGTTCGACTCGAGTTCGGCACGAACTATTTTTTTTACTCGAGTTCGGCTCAATTAGAGTTCGCGAGCAGTTCGATTGGGTTCGTTAGATTCAGTTCATTTTTAACTCGAAACTCAACTCAAGAATTCGACCTGATTTTTTTCTTCTATTTATTCTCCATTTTTTATATACATTTTTATGTGAGACTATTTATTTTTAAAATCCGTAAAAACACATCATTGTGAATGATATTGTCTATCAATTTTTTCTAAAAATTGATCTTTTTGCTAGTTTGTCACATTGGTTCTTTTCGTTAGTTTCGTCATCCAAAAATCGAACTCAAATTCTTACAAATAATTTTTCTAAAGAAACCTATTAACCAATTAAACTTAATTAAAATTTATTTATATATTTAAATCTATTTCATAAGAAAAACTAAAATATTGAATCATGTGTAGATATATATCCACTAAAATGAATACAAATAGAAAGAATGATGTGTGCTACCTAGAAGCAAATCCAGCGGTGAATCAGTGGCAGCAGAGATGGCAGCAGGTATGATGCTGCCGAGGATCCTAATCGTGATATCCATCCTGTAGTAACAATGATTAAATAAGCTAGTTATTAGAGTTCTTTAATTTACCATAGCATCTGTTACTATTATTCGTTCTTTAATGTGAAGAGAGTAGTCTAGCCATTTTAGTTCTAGCGCTATATCTAATGTGATTTTTTACAAGTTGTGTCCAACTCAAATTCATCTTCTTATTGCTATTTATTGCTATTGATTGATATAGCTAGAACTAGAATGGCTAGACGAATTTCATCGCAAATTTTTGTTCTTTTTACTTCGGTCCTCCATTCAATAAAAAAAATAAAGTCAATCAATCACTTTATTTTCTACTCTTTCTATTCCTTTTTAACAGTCCGTTTTTATCAGATTTAACGTTTCTATTTAACTGTTCGATTTGTATTTTAAGGGTATGATTTTTCAATTATACATTTTGTCAATTACTCTTATTTTTTTTAATAAATCTTTTTTTAATATATATATATATATTTGAAAAACTAAAGTTTGTTTTTTTAAACAAAGATTTTTTTTAAAAAAAAAGTTAGTTTTCTTGTTATATTGAAATTTAAGAAGAGGGTATAATACTAAAATAAAGTGAAAAAATCAATTTTTTTAATTTTGTGTAACTAATAAGAAAAATCCTAATATTTTATTTTTGAGTATAAAAGCGAACCCAAGTTCAAAAATTGATTTTCATAACTTTCATTCCTCCCTCGTTTTTTTTTTTTTCCTTAAACCAAACGCAACCCAACTCAACCGAGCTCTCTCTATCAATGTCAAATTCCCACCTAATTTTCGATCCGTTGAAGAAAAGTGGTAAAATAAAACCAAAAACCATGGCAATAAAATCATTCAAAGAACCTGTTCCAATGGTAATCAAACTCCAAATCCAGCACTTCTGTATTCTAAGAGTCTCCGTAAACCCTACTAGTAAAGCTGACATTCTCTACTGGTCCTTATTCTTAAAGATGGGATTATCAGAGTCGTTGCTAAAACCCTGCGAAGAAGAATCATATCTCAAAGGTGTAACTGTCAAAGGTTACATTGATTTGGACACAATATTTGGTGAAGGAGAAAACTTCAAGATTATTATCAATGTAAGGTACTTGGTTGTTGATTCACCGTCTGCTTATAATATTGTTATTGGTTTGCCTACTCTTAAGGCTTTGAAAGCTTTTATCAAACTACCAAACCTCACCTTGGAGTTTCCGATCTAATGTGAAGATGGATCGTTTGCATTCGCTATTGTTGAGAATGATTTCGAGATGGCTAAAAAGTGTCATGAAATGTGCCTGCATACTATTTAGGACTAGTTTGTTTTACTATGTCTACCAACTGTTTGTAGAATTGCTTCAGAAAAGTACTAAAAATGTTAATCAAATATATTATGCAGGTTTTGATTCAATTCGTTTTGTCTTTTATGTTTTTAATAAAGATTAGTTATGCAATGTTTTTAATCTGTTTTCGAAATTAACTGAAAAATAGGTAAACTACAATTGACATCAACACAAAGTAAGTTGAATCTAATTTGTATTAAGCTATATTAGTATTCTATAATCATAAACCAAAGTGATTGTTATGGCACAAGATTTAACTTACAAAAGGACCAGAAACTTTATCTATATGCCCATTGATTTTATCGCCTGCGATGCAACCAACTCTCGTTAACCTATAGTTTCTAAAGCAGCCAAAGCATTGGTTTGCATCTGAATTGGACCCCTCCCTTTTCCTCTTAAGGAACTCAAATCCTTCTCAAAAACAGGTATCCTCCCTTTCCCTCTTAAGGAACCTAACTCCTCCCCACATAAAACACATGAGCTATCCCCACCATCTTCGATAATCCGTCTTATAATAAGGTTGTGTCTTGTTGGAATACGGCCATGAAGTAATTGCCAAACGAAACCCCTTACTTGGACGGCGCATGACATTTCCAAAGAGAGGAAAAAATAAAAGCATGCCACGGTGCAACCAAAGCATCCGGACCGGCCAAAGAGGAAACATACTGAAAAGTTGACTTAACAGTGGATGTCTTGATTTTATAATGGATCTTAAAGAGTATTTTACAACTGCAGAGGGAGGATCTCCTCTGATAGATGTTATATTTAGAAGACTTTTAGTTTAGGAGCACATACCATTAGGTTTTGTTTGCGAGTTTGGAGGGGAGGGTTTTGAAAAAAGGATAAAAAAAAGTGTAAGGAATAGAGAAGTTTGGGAGAGGAGTTTGGAGGGGGGTATGGAGGGTTTTCGAGATTTTGGAGAAACTTCAACATAATATCTTTCACAAGTCAAACTATGTCAGATGCAAGCAATGTTTTATAGGGCTGTTGAAGTATCATGTTTCAAAGTTTATGTTTTAACTTTCGCCATAAGTTTCTATCAACCACACCACTGCCACCACACTGTCCTGTTTCTTCTTGCTCTCTCTTCAAGTTTCTCTCAACAAGTTTATGTTTTATAGGCCAATGCTTGTTACACAAGCCAATTAGAAAGGCCTCAAGAATTTACCTTGCACAAATGAAAAATTAACAGCAAACAACACAACAACAAGAATCGCAAAACCAAGAAAGTTACAGCGAACATGCACACAACATTAGCGCGTAAATCAGATTGTGTAGTAACTTTGTTGTTTACTTCTTTCATGCATCAATATATGAATAAACTCTGAGAATCACTATAAAAAATCGTCTGTCTAACATGCATAGATCCTAAAAGGATCGGCATCATTGTATAAAAATAACCCGCACTCAAACAGTGCAGATGTTGGGCGAGTCTATAGCTACTTATTTTTATTTTGCTGTACAAATTTTCTATACTTTATACTTTCTGTAAAATATGTGTCCCTTCCTTTTGAGAAACTCTTGGAGCAGATCTTGTCACTTTTACACGATATGAAGCCTGCAAATAATTTCCATGATTAGACACCAGATAAAATGCAACATTTTCAATATGTATAATTTGAAGGAATTATTTACCACCTGATCAGAACCAAACTCAATCACATCAGAAGGACGGATGCGGGAAGGATAATTCGGAAGTACTCTGTATCGCCTTCCTTCATTGCTGAAAATATGATGAGAAACAAATTAGATATACATTTTCAAGACTTGTAAACTTTGAATGAAAATATAATTAGTAACCTGAAATTCTTACTTAGTGATCCAGGTGCCATGTTGACTAGACAGATCAGTCAAGAAGAAGGCATCATCTTTGTAGTTAATTTGAGCATGGAATTGAGAAACCTTTAAAAGAAAAAAATTTCTTGAATAATCTTCAAGACAATATGTGTTGGAATTAATCATGTCTAGTTAAGCTCATGATAAATTGATTTACCTGAGGTAAAGGTACTGTGATTAAATTTCCAGCATAATCTTCTCGTTGTTGCACGCTTCTGCAATTGCAGCCACATATCAGAACTTTTGTCATGACAGGAAGATTTTCAACTAATCAATATAACAATTCCGAATATATTACAAGGCCGAATGTATACCCGATTATGCAGGGATTCGTCTTATCTTGACTCAAACATATAGGTTTCAGAAGACGCGTTTCATCGCCACATGGTAATAAATTCCATCTACAATTCAAAGGAAAAGGAATGAAACAAAAGTAATTTGATCTGTATATATGGCAGGAAATATATGCTAAGAATGATATTCATCAATATTAAGCCATAGCGACATACTCTCCGTTAATAGTACGCTCAAGCGCATCATCATCTTCGAACCATGTAGGTAACAGTTCACTCGCCTTCATACATAATCAAACTTTTATTAGCATCAACAAAGTCTAATAGGCATGACCGACATTTTTTGCAACTAACATAAGTTTACTAAGTAACTCAATCTAACATACTTTGTCTGATAGCCTGCAACATAGTGGTCTGCCTTCAAGTTTGGAGCTGCAAAATAACATTGTTAATCCTCAAGTTTAGAATTAATCCATTGACTCATGTCAAATTACTAACACATGCTTGCATGATGAAAATTAATATAGCAAAGTAATGTGTTACACTTACCTATTTCCACCTAACACCCAATTCAACATCACAGGAGTCAACATTTCCATAAAAAACCTTCCTCCGGCTATTCCAGGATGTGGTATTCTAAACTTGGTCAAAAACTGCAATGTGAAACAACCATGAATTTGTAGGTTGCACAATATGAAATGCTAGCTTCATTTTTTTTATATTCATTATCAAAATTTAGAACTTAAGTTCCTAGCTACCTCTAAGGGTCCAAGACCACTATGAATTTGAAACAACTATGAATTTGTAGGTTGCACAATATGAAATGCTAGCTTCGCCTTTTTTATATTCATCATCAAAATTTAGAATAACTTAAGTTCCTAGATACCTCTAAGGGTAGATACCTCTAAGGGTCCGAGACCAAAACCTATATATGGCTTGTAGTTGGAAGCCATGAAAGCTGCCATTCTAGCCATTCCATGAATAAGAGCAACTCGTAATCTTCTTTCTCTCTCGTAGCTGAAAACGACAATCATAAGAGAAAAAACAATACATTAACTATGAGTCGAGATTACGAATTTAGAACTGGTGTGAGTTTAATATATTCGAGAAGCCATTGTCAAATGAATCAAGTAATTAAGATATTCGAGAAAACTGAATAGTCGTCAGAAGTTACCTCTTAAGGGAAGAATCAATGTCAATTGTAGAGCCTGATTTTGCACTTTGCTGCCATGCATTGTCCAACTCCCATGCAAGTTGATATCCATCCTGCAGTAATAATGATAAAATAAGCTAGTTATTAGAGTTCGTTACCACAACATCTGAGCCTTCCATAGTTATTTGTCATTCATATCATTCCATATCACAGATTCACAACAGAAATTTTCAAAATTTTATACCGCAATACAAACATTTACAACATAACTGCAACTGCAACCGTAATTTAAAATGCATTGATGAAATGAAGTAGTATACCTCAATAGCCATGCATCCTCCTTGGCCCATATTTGGCTGCATGGCATGAACAGAATCACCAAGTAATGTCACACGACCTTTTCCCCATGTTAGTGTTGGCATCCTATCATATATATCTCGTCGTAGAATTGCCTCTTCTTCAGTAGCAACTATTAAATCTATTACATTATCACACCAGCCCTCAAATATCTTCAGCAATCTTTCCTTTTTCCCTGCCATGAAGAGAGAATTGAGAACTTATACATTGTAAAATTTGTGTTGGTTTTACTTGATTTTGCGCGGAACTGTGGTTGGATTACTGGTCAAACCACGTATACTAATATTAATGTTCAGCTACCTGCTATTTTAAATGAGTTGCATATCACTCCGGATCTTGATTTTAGAGACATTATTTGTGAGTCAAATTCTCAAACGACATTGACCTTTATAAGGACAGGGTTCTACGTATTCATCCTTATGTTTCTCGTATTGATAATATCTGTTCTTTATGTAGTGTCGGCTTATACTTTGCATGAAGAAAACTCTTGCGCAAATTGACTTTTTACATTAGGTGTTCGCTTTGTCGTGAGTTCAAGATCATCCAAATAATTCATCTCCTCTATCAAACTATTGTTTAGCTAATACTCGGGAAACTCAATTCCTCCGTTTGTAACTTTTTTTTTTCTCATTGATAAAAAGGTATGTGAAACTTAAAATTAGTATGATTAAAACTAAACATAAAAATAATGTAACAATTATGATTGATTGCCGATAAAAAAACATCTTCACACTATTAGTGCATATGAAACATTTTTTTTTTTTCTTCTCATTGATAAAAAAAAGAGTAGGCACCAAAAGTAATTTTCTTAATGAGTCGTATAATTTCTTTCGGACTTAAGCCCTCCTATAATAAAAAATGTTACAAAAAATTAAAAAAAATCCAATTAATATAGCCCTAATCTTTTATTTACGAGTATAAAAGCGAGCCTAAAATAGCAAGTAAACCTCATTCTCACCAACTCAACGAAACTTCTTGTTCAAGATTTCAACCAACCTCTCTCTCTCTCTCTCTCTCTCTCTCTCACTTTCAACACCGAAGATGAGTGGTAAAATCAAACCAGAAAACATGGCATCCAAAGAAGCTCTTCCAATGGTAATCAAACTCCAAATCAACAACTTCTCTGTTCTCAGAGTCTCTGTAAACCCTAGTAGTCAAGCTGACATTCTCTACTGGTCCGCATTCTTAAAGATGGTGTTAGAAGTAATTTATATTTAAGGGTATTTTAGTATTTACTATGTTAAGTACTTTTGAACTTGTCTGTTAAGTTTTTATTTTTAGGGCCTATGTGCCAAACTTTAGTCTTTGTATAAATAGCTACTCTTTTATCAATGCAATTAAATTCTTCCTTTCATATTTGTGGTTGCTGTCTTTGTTCTCTCCTTACTATTTCATTGATTCATCACCTTGTACACCAACAAATTGGTATCTAGAGCTCCGGTTAGAATCCACGGGAAACACGAGTGAAACGTGAGTTGTGTGTGTTTGATTTTGGTTCTTGATTTGTGTTGAATCTTGAACAAAAATCTGAACAGAATCACTTTTTCTGATTTTGTGGGATTGGGAAACACGAGTGTTAGTGAGATTTGAGTGTACTGTACAAGGTTTAAAGATGAACGGAAATGGTGGCATGAGTACCAAGCTTCCAGTGTTTGATGGCAAAAACTGGAATCGTTGGATGAAACAAATGCTTGTATTGTTCGGTGCTCAAGGTGTGCTTGAGCTTGTCACTGAAGGATACGTTCCTGTTGCAGCAGATGCAACAGAGGAGCAGAAAGAGGCGCAGAAAGCTACAAGAAAGAAGGATCAGAAGGCGTTGTTCTACATTCATCAGTGTGTGAATGAGAGTGTGTTTGAGAAGATTGCTGATTCAGTGACGGCGAAGGAGGCTTGGGATCTTCTGACAAGGTGTTACGGTGGTGATGCGTCAGTAAAGAAGGTAAAGCTTCAAACCCTCAGAAAACAGTATGAGAATCTCAACATGAAGAACAATGAGAAGGTTTGTGAGTACATCTCCAGACTAATTCTGATTACTAATGAGATGAAAGCTTGTGGAGAAACTCTTTCAGAACAAGTAATCATTGAGAAGGTATTGAGATCCCTTACCCCTCAGTTTGATTACATTGTTGTATCTATTGAACATTCCAAAGATTTGGAAACCATGAGAATAGAAGAGTTACAGAGCAGTCTAGAAGCACAAGAGTTGCGTCTAACTGAGAGAAATTCTGAAAGAGAAGTAGAGCAGCATGCTCTGAAAGCAGCCTCTGAGAAGAAGCTTCAGAAAAAGCCTTGGTCAGAAGCCAAGAATAGATCTGATGGAGCTCAGAATCCAAAAACCTCAACTTCTGGAAAGCAGAAGTATGCTCAGAAAGGAAAAGACAAGACAAAGGTACGGTGTTACTCTTGTCAGAAGTTTGGCCATTTTGCATCTGAGTGCAAGTCAAACAAAGAAAGAAAGTCAGAAGAAGCAAATATAGCCAGAAGTTCTGATGACTCTGATAGTGAATTTGTTTTACTAATGGCTTCTGAATCTGATGATGTGAATTCAGAGTGGTGGTATATGGATACAGGGTGTTCAAACCATCTTACTGGAAACAAGAAGTGGTTGGTTGATTTTGACTCTAGAAAGAGTACAAAGATCAGATGTGCTGATGATAAATACCTCAACGCTGAAGGTATGGGAAATGTCAAAGTCATTTTGAACAATGGGAAAGCAGCATTGATTCAGAACGTGTGGTATGTACCAGGCATGAAAAGCAATATGATGAGTGTGGGTCAATTGATTGAGAAAGGTTTTTCAGTTACTATTGAAGACAATCTTCTGAAGCTATATGACGGTAATCAGAAGTTGATTATGGAGTCAGAACAGGGAAGGAACAGAACATTCAAGGTGAATGTTAGAACTGCAGACTCTGAATGTCTTAGTGCAACAAGTGTTGAGAAGGATAGTGAGTTGTGGCACAGAAGATTTGGTCATCTGAATTTCAGAAGCTTGGGGCGTCTGAAGTCAAAGAATCTGGTACATGGAATTCCTATAATCAAGAAGCCTGAAAAATCATGCGAGGTGTGCATGAAAGGGAAGCAACCAAGACTGCCGTTTGCATCAGAAGTAGCTCCAAGAGCAAAACATGCCTTGGGAGTAGTACATTCTGATGTGTGTGGACCATTTCCAGTACCTTCACTTGGAGGAAACAAGTATTTTGTATCTTTTGTTGATGAATTCACAAGGATGACATGGGTAACACTCATCAAGTTCAAGCATGAAGTGTTTGCTGAGTTTCAGAAGTTCAAGGTGAAGGCTGAGAAACAGAGTGGTCAGAAGCTGAAGATTCTCAGAACTGATGGTGGTGGTGAGTTTAATTCTAATGAGTTTAAAACTTTCTGTGAGGAGAACGGAATTGAGCATGAGGTTACAGCTCCTTATACTCCTCAACACAATGGTCTTGCTGAGAGAAGAAATCGTACTTTGCTTGATATGGTGAGAAGCATGCTGAAAGAGAAGAAGCTTCCTCATCACTTATGGGGAGAAGCTGTTGCCACTGCAACATATGTGCTCAACAGATGTCCAACGAAGAAGCTGAAGGAAATAGTTCCTATTCAGAAGTGGACTGGAGAGAAGCAAAGTGTTAGTCATCTGAAGGTGTTTGGATCTGTATGCTATAAACATGTTCCAGAAGTCAGAAGACAGAAGCTGGATGATAGAAGCAAAGTAATGTTACTGGTGGGGTACCACAGTACAGGTGCGTACAAGCTTTATTGTCCAGAGACTAATAAAATTGAATTCAGCAGAGACGTCATTGTGAAGGAATCTGAAATTTGGGATTGGAACAAGTCTCAATCAAATTCTGATGTGAGAATCTCAGAGGATGGCTCTGAAGTTGAGTCAGAATCTGAAGGCTCTGAAGATGATTCAGAAGATGGAGATGACTCTGATGGTGACTCTGAGTCTGATGGTGATTCTGAATCTGACTCTGACTCTGAAGACGATTCTGAAGGTCAGAATTCTGAAGCCAATTCTGAAGGTCAGAATTCTGAAGCCAATTCTGAAGGTCAGAATTCTGAAGCTAATTCTGAAGGTCAGAATTCTGAAGCCAATTCTGAAGGTCAAAATTCTGAAGCTAATTCTGAAGGTCAGAATTCTGAAGCCAATTCTGAAGGTCAAAATTCTGAAGGTCAAAATTCTGAAGAAAGAATTTCTGAAGGTGCTTCTGAACAAGTTCAGAGGCTACGGAGAATCAGAAGCATCCCAAGAAGATTTGCAGGATTTGAAATGTTGCAAGACACTGAAGTAGACTCTGAGGGAGAAATTATTCAGTGTGCAATGTTAGTAGATTCTGAACCTGTGAGCACAGAAGATGCTCTTAAGCAACAAGTCTGGTTGCAGGCCATGAAAGAAGAACTTGATGCTATAAAGAGGAACAAGACTTGGAAGCTATCAGAACTTCCAAAAGGCAAGAAAGCCATCAGCGTCAGATGGGTTTTCAAGCAGAAACTAAAGCCAGATGGATCAATTGGCAAACACAAAGCGAGGTTAGTAGCAAGAGGATTTCTGCAGAAACCTGGACTAGATTATTCTGAAGTGTTTGCACCTGTAGCCAGACACGAAACAATTAGACTGGTAATTGCAATAGCTGCTAATAGGAATTGGTCTCTGATGCATTTAGATGTGAAATCTGCATTTCTGAACGGTCCATTACAAGAAGAGGTATATGTGTCACAACCTCCTGGTTTTGAGAAAAAGAATCAGGAAGGGATGGTGTATAGATTGCATAAAGCCCTCTATGGATTGAAACAAGCACCCAGAGCCTGGAATATGAGGATTGATTCATTTTTCAAGAAACAAGGGTTTCAGAAATGTGAGTTGGAGTATGGTGTTTATGTTCAGCACACTTCAGAAGGCAATATGATTCTGGTATGTTTGTATGTTGATGATATATTGCTGACAGGAAGTTCTGAACAAGAGATAGCTAAGTTCAAGAAGGTTCTGATGAATGAGTTTGAGATGACAGACCTTGGAAAAATGAGTTACTTTCTAGGGATGGAATTTCTATATTCTGAGAAAGGAATCATTTTGCATCAGTTGAAGTATGAACTTGAGCTTCTGAAGAGATTTAAGCTGGAGAATTGCAAAGTTGCTATCACACCCTCTGATACGAATCAAAAGTTGGATTCCGATTCTGATGGAGAGGATGTGGATGCTACAACCTTCAAACAGTTGGTTGGTTCTCTGAGGTATTTGTGTAATACCAGACCTGATATTTGTTTTGCAGTTGGAATGGTTAGCAGATTTATGAGTAAACCAAAATGGTCCCATTACCAAGCTGCTGTCAGGATTCTGAGGTATATCAAGGGGACTCTGAAGCATGGAGTGCTATTTCCCTCTGAAGGAAGGACTGAATCAGAACTTCTGAGTTATTCAGATTCTGATTGGTGTGGAGACAGAGTTGATAGAAGAAGCACTTCTGGATATTTATTTAAATTTCTAGGAGGTCTTATTTCGTGGTGTTCCAAGAAGCAACCTGTTGTTGCTCTATCAACCTGTGAAGCTGAATATATTGCAGGCGCTGTGACTGCATGCCAAGCTGTGTGGCTTCTGAACTTACTGCAGGATCTGAAGATCAAGGTAAACAAGCCTCTGAAGCTGATGATTGATAACAAGTCTGCAATCAATCTTGCCAAGAATCCAGTGCTGCATGGAAGAAGCAAGCATATTGAGACCAAGTATCACTTTCTGAGGAATCAGGTTCAGAATGGAGTGCTTGAAGTTGTGCACTGTAGCACTCAGAAGCAGCTGGCAGATGTGTTGACAAAGGCTATCAAAACTGATCAATTTCTTCGTTTGAGGGATGGAATTGGTGTTGTCAGTTTTGTCTAAATATAAATTAAGGGATGGTGTTAGAAGTAATTTATATTTAAGGGTATTTTAGTATTTACTATGTTAAGTACTTTTTGAACTTGTCTGTTAAGTTTTTATTTTTAGGGCCTATGTGGCAAACTTTAGTCTTTGTATAAATAGCTACTTTTTTATCAATGCAATTAAATTCTTCCTTTCATATTTGTGGCTGCTGTCTTTGTTCTCTCCTTACTATTTCATTGATTCATCACCTTGTACACCAACAGATGGGACTATCAGAATCAATGCTCAAACCCTGCGAAGCATATCTCAAGAGTAGTTTTGGAGAAGGTGTACCTGTCAAAGGTTACATTGATTTGGACACAACATTTGGTAAAGGAGGAAACACTAAGATGAGGATTTGGATTGCATGCAGTCAGAGAAGCTCTGTAGATATAAAGGTTAGGTATTTGGTTGTTGATTCAGAGTCTGTTTATAATATTGTTATTGGTTGGCCTGCTCTTAAGGATTTGAAAGCTGTAATCTCAGTAGCAGACTCTCCATGGAGTATCCAGTCGGAGATGGAAAGGTCGGCGTTGTTGAGGCCGATCTCGAGATGGCTAAAAAGTGTCATGAAATGTGTACATATAGTATTTAGGACTAGTTTTACTATGTCTACCAACTGTTTGTTGAATTGCTTGAGAAGTATCTTTGTTGCTTAAAATGTTAATCAAAAATATTATTCAACTTGTGTTGAGCATTTGTTAGAATTTCTTTTAGATATGCAGTTTTTTATTCAATTCCTTTTGTCTTTTATGTGCCACTTTTAGTTATAGAAAACAGAGCTTATTTGTTATGTTTCATGATCTTCTAACCTATTTATTAAAACCTGATGTTTTAAAAATCGAACCAGACACCAAATCGGTGATACTCCTAGGTTATTGTCTGCCCGAACTTGGACGAAACTGCGATCAAACCTCTAAAATAACCGAACCAATGTAAAGGTCGGTTCAAATTTCTACCGATTGAATTGTCCAATTTGGTTTTTAGAATACTGTTAATCACTATCTATGTCTTGATTTTATAATGGCGTGTCGAGAATATTTTACATTTGCAGCAGGTATCTTGTTATAGATGTCACATTTAGTTTAGAAGTACATACCGTTGGGGGTATCGACACCGCCAGCAGGTTCTTGGTGAAATGCATACCATTGCATCTTTCCAGCACCAACATCTGAAGATACAAAGTATTGTTTGTATCCTAAGAATACTCGGTACCTTTCATTAGAGAAGTTCAAGTGAGCTTCTCAACATAACATGACTAGCAAGTATAGTTAGATAGGCATTTAAGTTAGAGAAATGGCCAACTTACCCAACAGATTCAATATCAGGCGGCACGAAATCTGCTACACCAGTATAACATGTATAGCCAGAGTATGTAGCTTCTGATGCCCCGAATAACTTTGTTCTCACCTGTTCACAAAATACTACAGGTAAATAATATCTTAAGTATGGTGGGAAGATCCTATATTTTCCCATGTTAAACGCCACCTAAGATATAAAGGCGGGGGAATTTGGGAGAAAACTATAAATAAAAGAAAAAAAACTATTAAGACCTTGGACCAAATCCCATCAGCTCCAACCAAGAGATCTCCATCATATTTGTGACCATTATCCAGCACCACTGTTACCTATAATACAAATGAGGTATGTTGTATTACACAAGTGATAAACCAAATAGGGTCTAATCATATTGGTCTTCAAATGCATTTTCTCCAAAAAAAAATATATAAAAGCTTAAAAAATACTACCTATGTTAGTAATGTGAGGAGAATCTTCAACATAAAATCTTTTTTTAATTACCTTAGTTCCATGATCAACAAAATCAACAACACTACTGGCGTTCATAATGACATCCTCCCCTATTCCACGAGCAAGAATCTCTTGTAAAGCCATTCGACTAATAACTCTAGTGACTGGAATCCCGCGTTCTGCTGCTGGAGTGAATGTATCGAACTTAGTATACCTGATAACCCCAAACCAAATATCAATTCATAGTAGTAGATGCAAATATTTCATATAATAAACCTTAGAATAGATCTTCAGTTGATACAATATTAAGGAAGCTAGATGCTTATTTGAGTAAGAAATGTTGTTTTACATTAAAAAACTCTATGTATATATGTTTGAACCAGCTTTATCCTATTGTTACATGCAATTGTCGAGATTACAAACGAAGGATATGCTCAGCTAGGTTTCTGTATCATTCATTCATGAATATATTTTGCCAGCATTCATTTTAATTCTTGCCTGAAACGAAGAAAATTCTCGTATTGATCAAATTGTGTGTATAGAAATAAAGTTCACAACTATGTCAAATCCTGAATTCTCTCGCAATATTGATCAAATTGTGTGTATAAATAAGGTTCACAACTATGTCAAATCCTGAATTCTCTCACAGCATTGATCAAATTGTGCGTATAGAAATAAGGCTCACAAGTAGTATGTTAGACCGTGTATTCTGTCGAAGTATATGATCAAATTCTGTACAATTTGTGACAACTAAAACAAAGGAAATTAACTTAAACTCATATATAGTGCTACAAAAGTACTATCATGTTTCAAATTAATTTAAATTCAGATGAACCCAAAGGTAGCTGAAAATTAGGTACACTAATTCACATGAACACAAAAGTATGGTGAATCTAATTTGTATTAGTAATCCATAATCATAAATAAGGCCAATTGGTATATGATGCCAAGAGAGCAAGAGTAAAAAAGAGTATAACTTACCAAGACCCAGAAACTCCATCCACAAGTCCATTGATTCTATTACCTGTGATGCAACCAACTCTCATAACTTCTTCAGCAACATTAAAATCTATAGCTTCTAAAGCAGCCAAAGCATTGCTTTGTATCTGAATTGGACCCCTATATTGTCCCTCCCCTCTTATAGCACTCAAATCCTTCTCAAACACTACTACCTCAAACCCTTTCCTCTTTGCAGCCAAAGCAAAAACCAAGCCACCAATCCCTCCACCAGCTACAAGTACCTTAAGCTGCTTCTTCTGAGGATTTTGATTGTCACCAATTTCAGCTACACTCTGCGTTGACTTTGAAACAGAAGTAGGTGCTTCAAGTACTACTGTTCCCTTGACTTGCATCAGTTTCTTCCTCTGCTTTGTTGTTCTGCTTTCATAGCTCACAAAAGGTGAAATATAAGTTGAAAACTCTTTATAAATAGGAATTGGGAAATTGGTTCTTGAGAAAGCTGCCATTGAGGGATTGATAGAGTTGTGAAAAAAAGTAGAGGCCATTGTTGGAGTTTGTTATTGTTGAAGAAAACCAGGTATATTAAGTGCAATAAATACTCTATCAGGTTTCAAAATTAAATTTTTAGATTCAATGAAAAAATAATGTATCTTGACCATAATGGTATAGATTAAATACATTTATTTTTTTAACAAATTTAAAAAATTAATTTCTACTTACTATATATAAAACTGGAAAGAGCATAAGATTAGATCAAAATAAAAGGTTGTGCAATAGAAAGGGATGGACGCACTAACATTATCATAAGGAAAAAAACAAAATAAGGGAAATGGTAGTGGAGTGAGTTAATAAGAGACATTGTTGACAAAGATATGAAAATGAGAATGTGGTGATTGAAGCCATGTGGCAGTGTGTTTGTGAGCTCAGTGGCTATTGGTTAGGCTCTTGTGACAACAGACAGATTAAGATTTTAGGAACCTGAAATTGTGGTACACTACACGTGTCAATGTAATATAAGCTGGCCAACATAAACTACTGGTCATATCAAATAGTAGTAGTACTAAAGTTGAACCGACTGTCAGATAAAAGATTCATTCAAGTTGATTAGGATAAATCAACAACCCATTTCCCATGCCCAAGTGCCCCAACAAAAATAGTACTTGTCCCAAATTAGATCATTAATATCTTTTAATTATATATCAATAAAAATTTGATATTTTAAAAAAAATATTTATTGAAATAAATCTAATAATATTTTAAGTATATGTTTATTTTTATTTTTATTTATTTGTAAGAAATACGGTAAAAAGTAAAAACGAGACAAGTGAATATTGTATTTGGTCAAATTAGATCATTTAAAATGAGAGAACATATAATAAGAAAGTTGACTTTTTAATAATTGAATAATAACCAGCCAAAAATAATAATAACTTGCCAAAAGTAAATAAATAAAAAAGAAAGTTTACTTTTTAATAAATTGAGTAATAACTTGCCAAGAATAAATAAATACATTGAATATATATTTAAAAAGTAAATTTTCTATATTAAGGATTTTAAGATTGTTAAGTTAATTGTCAAAAAAAAAAAGATTGTTAAGTTAATTTTTTAAAAATATAAAAGAATTTAAGCATATTGTTTTATGCAAAATTTGTAATTTTAGTTCACAAATGTCTATTAGCATGATTTAATAATAAAAAAAAGTAAAATACATTCGTAAGTTGTTTGTAATGGAAAGGTCTTTACATTTTTTAGATAACAAATATGTCATTTAAATTTTACATTTGTAACAGCCAGATTCTTTAAGTTTTTTAAGTAATAAATAAGTCATTTTAAGTTTGCAATTTGTAACACATAGATCCTATTTTTTAAGTAACAGAGGATAATTGGAAGAATCCGGATGTTATAAATTACAAACTTAAATCACATATTTGTTACTTAAAAAAAATTTGGTTCTATTTATTACAAACGTAAAATTTAAAAATATATTTATTACTTAAAAAATTTAAAAATTCATTTATTATAAATGTAAAATAACCTACAAATGCATTTTGTCTAAAAAAATATTCTGTAATAATTGTCAAAGAATTTGAGGTGACGCAGCATAGAAAGTAAGTCAAGAATTTGTCTTGGTTTTTTTGAAAATTAATTGGTGGTGTACTATAAGAGTATTTTAGCATTCACCACCTTTTCATTTGAACCAACAATCCAACTTTTTCTTTTTTGAGAAAATCAAAATACAATGAAAATTTGAAAATATTCAAAAACACAATTATGAATAATTTTATTTTTTGTATGTAAACTAGTTAACCTATATGCGCGATGGTATATATTAGTCCCTAAAGTTTGTGAAACTCAACTGAAAGAGAAACTGTTTCCAAGAATTTTAACATTGTTGCATGCTAAAATTTAATATCAACTTTGTAATACAAAACTTGTTTAAATTTCCACATACGAAAGATACATCACTACAAAAAAAGGAAAACAGCGACGGTTAGATTGAGTATACGGCGGCAGTTATAATCGCCGCTAAGCATTTAGCGGCAACTATAACTGTCGCCGCATACTCAATCCAACCGCCGCTGTTTTGCAGTTTTTTTGTAGTGCATGTATTATACTAGTGTTTTCTTTTTTTTTTTTTTTTTTTGAGTCTAGATATACTTTAGTGTTTCCTTCCAATTTCTATAAACTCTGTATGTGCCTAAGCTAATAACAAACTTGTTCACACATTTTCCTGCATAATGATTATGCAGAAAATCCAGAGGTTTTGACAATATATGAAAATCAAGAGCCATAGAACTACATGTTTAATCATTAACCATGCATGTGGTACACAATTTATGCCCTTGTGTGGAGGAGAGAAAATACATAATTGGCAAACTAAGGAAACAGAAATTCAAGATTTACACCCTTTGTCCAACATGGTTAATATGTATCATATCGATATTTACGGATAACTGCAAGACATGATAAGTGTCAATATAACTCATAACATAAACAATTATCAAAATTCCCAAAGGTTTGGAGGAGCTAAATGCAAAATATATGAGTTCATGCATTTCAAAACATTTGATCGAACGCTACCATTTAATATCTATCATCTAGAATCTAATGTAACAGTTGGAAATAGAAATTAATGTAGACATGCCCTAACCTTCATCAATTAAATGAAAGTTTACATGTAGTAGAGCCCCTTGGAATCATAGATAATTTCATTAGCATATGATGCTTTGTCTTTATATCCATCGGCGAGGCACTAATTGTCATAGTGTGCAGTGCTTTTGCATTCTTGATAATATACTCACCAAATTGAAGCTCATACTTTGTGCCTTTATAAGCTATAAGCAAGCATGTTCTGAGTTGAGAAGAAATACATTCTGGAACAATTTGTGGTTCCTTCCAATCGTCCCTATCAACTCCATATCCATAAAGCTGTCAAAATCCACACAAACAAAAATTAGAAAATAACATCTAGAATAGTTGAAAGGAGAGAGTTTATAAAACCGATCATCATCATTGGACATAAGTAAAACCTTGTGAAGAGTAAGATTTTGAAGCTTAGGACAATGTTCGAGCACTTCTACCAACCACTTCCATTTGGTGCGCCAACTTGACTTAAATATAAGCTCCATGTGAGTTAAGTTATGAAAAGTGTGAACTTGTTGCTCACCGCTCTGCGTGAATTAAAAACACAAACATTAGAAATCAAGTTAAAATTTTTGTCACTTTAGCTAGTGAGCAACAATGATACTCATACTAATTGTCCCGTAAGGTAGCTTAGTTACTAGCTACTAGGGAAGTTTAAGGTGAAGTAATCGATTGATATCATAAAGATCACATCCAGGAGAGATGCCACATTTGAGGCGGAATGATCGGAGGGTAAGGTGGTGTCACGCATGAGCATGACGGAGTGGATAAAATGTCGAAAAGTGGCGAAGTTTGTGAAGTTTTGTCATCGAAATCGAGAGTGAGAACGGAGAGCCAAAATAGGTTCCATCTCTTGGAGAGGACGGTTGTGGTGGCGGATAGTTTAGTAGGGAGAAATGAGAGGATATGGCAGATGATGATAATTTATGAATATTTCATAAAGGTTAATGAGTCTGTCAAATTTTATTCATATTAGTCCTTCTAAGAGTATGTTAGGGACTAAATTAATAGTAAGTGGATAAAGTTAGGGACAAAACTGATAGTAAGTGGCTGAATATAGGGTTGACAGATTGATAAAGCCTAGAACCTTTTTGAGATATTCGCAAAGTCAGAGACATGTTTGTGAGTGTATTACAAAGTTAGGAACCAAACTGATGTTTTATTCGTCATAAAACATATTTCATTTGCTATGTTCTGTTATATTTAGAATCAACTATCTTTATCTGTGTTAATTTTATAATGATACACTAAGAAAATGTTAAGTCACGTTTAGAAGACATTTAGTTTAGGAGGACATACCATTGGGGGTATCGACACCACCAGCAGGTTCTTGGTGAAATATATACCGTTGCATCTTTCCAGCACCAACATCTGAAGATACAAAGTATTGTTTGTGTCCTAAGAATTCTCGGTACCTTTCATCAGAGAAGTTCACGTGACTGCGTGAGCTTCTCAACATTAAATGATCGACAATAATAAAAAATAAGGACTAGCAAGTATAGTTAGATAGGCATTTAAGTTAGAGAAATGGCCAACGTACCCAACAGATTCAATATCAGGTGGCACGAAATCTGCTACACCAGTATAACATGTATTGCCACAGTATGTAGCTTCTGATTCCCCAAATAACTTTGCCATACTACAGGTAAATAATATCTTAAGTATGGTGGGAAAATCTTATATTTTCCCATGTTAAACGTCGCCTAAGATATAAAGGCGGGGAAATTAGCATGTCATAATCTCATGTTAATATAAATTAACTAGTCATAATCTCTAAACAATCAAATATAATGCAATTCAATTTCATGTCAATCCAACCATAAAAGTATCCAAATGAAGTAAAAGATGGTTAAATCTGTGCAATACATAGGACATAGGGTGAATTAAACAGTGGTGACCAAGTACAGAACATGTTTCATAATGAATGTGTCATAAGTCTTAACCCCACAAACAACAATTCTGATACAACTGTCAGCTATGGAACAGTTATTAGTGTTGGTGAAAGGGTTCACCCCAGTCCCAACCACAATAATTCAAATGACTTGTGGATTAGATTAATTATACAATTGTATCTGCTTTGAATATTAATAACCAAAGGCTATAATATGCATTATAACTTGGTACCATTTTCCTTTCATTATGCACGTGTGATGTTATCCTATCCTAACCATAATTTTTTAGTCATTTGGAATATTAAAATCATGAAAGAAAACTGATTATTATATGCTAATCTTATGACTTATATTATATACTCAAAAGATATTTTCTAAAGGAATAAAAAATGTACTTCAATATATTTATAATAAGATATGACACTTATTTTACTCATATTCACTAGTTTATATGAAATAGCTTCATTATTGAAACTTTTCATAAAAGAACAATATGAAAAGTTTTTTAGCAGACAAATGTGAATGTCACAATGTGATGATGATGTTGATGTTGATGTTGAAAGTTTTGCCGTGTCAATTATCATCAACTAACAACCATACCAAAAAAAATTATAAAAACAAAACAAAAAAAAAAACTTTAGGCCCACAACAATTGTTTGGTTATTATAAGTTAAATGGTTATTATAAGTTAAGGATAACAAGACAAATGTAAGGACATGTTTTATGAAATTCAGCACAATGTCTCACAGCTCATGTCTTTGTCCTATTCTATTTGCAAATAACACATTCATAACAATGGTTCTTATCTTTGACAAAATGGTTTCATTCATTGATATACTATTGGACTTATATGAAATGTCACAACATATACTTGTCCACACATAACTTCTGTTCTTTTACATATCGATGATATCTATAATTATCACTTGATAAAGATTGATTAAACTATATGTCACACACATTTAGCAACATAATCAATCTTGTATAGTATCTAAGTTTAACATAATCATTAATCATAGTGTTTATCAAGAGGTTTTTGCTAGCTGCAAAATTGAGCTAGTGTTATTATGAAGAAGAATTCTGGTACCTCTCAGAAGCTAGGTTCATTCTTAAGTCCAAAGGAACCAAACTACAGAGAAAAAAACAATGAGAATCAAAAAGGGTGGAACTCAGAGAGAGTATTGTTGCAACCAACAACAAGTAACACGAAAAAACAAGCTTGTGCAGCTGGTTTTTCACCCTTCAACAGTGGAAGAACAATACCTTCTAAATGGGATGATGCAGAGAGATGGATTTGTAGTCCAGTTTCAGCTTCAGGCTATGTTCAACATCAGAGAAAACCCAAATCAAAAAGTGGTCCAATTTTGCCTCAAGGAACAACTTATTACTCCGATTTTTCACCTACAATTCCTCTGCGAAACGGTTTGGTTGTGAAAAACTTAATGATGAGTTCTCCGTTTACAACGGGAGTCTTGGCACCAGATGTTTCTCTTCAACATTATTATGCACAAGACAATTCGTGTAACGTTGATGATAATAGTTCGGTGGTTAACGAGAATGGTGTCGATGTTCCATTCGATTCTAATTCTAAGGTACCTTCGTGGTCAGAACTTCTCTCTGAACCGTCTTCGCTTAATTCTCATGGTATGAAGCTTTTGTTCTCAGTTAGCTGCACATTTTCCATTTAATATTATGTGTGTGTGTGTGTGTGTGTGTGTGTCAATGAATTAACTTTCGGTGGAAACTGTTATTGACAAAGCACAAGCAATAATAATCTATAATCTATGAACATTCTTTGAACTATGAATGCTGCTCTTGTTTTGATGAATTCTCGAGAGCCAAGTCGCCTAAACTTTTATGCATAAAAAAATTACAAGTTATACTATTTTTGTTTACAGATGAGAAATGTGAAGGAACTAAGAATGAGGACACTGTGATGTCTCCTTTCTCAAAAATTGATAGAGGTACCCAAATGAGCTCTTCAGATACTGAAAATGAGGACCATTCATCTCCAAAATCTTCCTCACCAATTTTGGCCATGGATCAAAAAAGTTGGCATTCAGAAAAGTTAGAGATCAGAGATGTGCAGGTAGATTGTCAGGCTAAGAGTTATGCATCCAAGCTAAGCTCTTTGCATGGTATAGAAGCCCAAGCTTCAGGATTGGATATTGCAGAGTCATCATTGGACACTTCCAGTTCTAAGTATGTTAGATAGTAGATACCATATTTTTCATTGAATGAGCAAAAGTGGGAAAATGTCACCGTTGTGTTTATGTATTTATCGACGAACTTCCATTTTGATGCAGGTTTGAAAGAGATGAAGCTAAAATCAGTGCCTGGGAGAGTTTGCAGAAAGCAAAGGCTGAAGCTGCAATAAGAAAACTTGAGGTTTGTATACTAAATATCTTATATGGTGTGTCCCTAATCTAACTCAGATTTCATGAGCAACATAGAAGTAGCATCATATAACCATATAGAAAAGCTCATAAATATGTGAAAGCATAGGCATTGTGAGTTATGTTTCCTGATTATGAAAGTGATTGACACAGATGAAATTGGAAAAGAAGAAATCTTCATCAATGGATAAGATTCTAAACAAGCTGAGAAGGGCACAGATGAAAGCTGAAAAGATGAGAAGCTTAACACTAGTTCAACAGGAGCAGCATGTTTCCAAGACTCGGAAAGTATTTTCATTAGCCAAATATGGCAAAATATGGTCGCCAAGCAGCTGCTTCGCAAGCCAAGCTCTGTGATCAATCCTACATACACAACTCATTCATTGTAGTTTTTTTTTTATAGTCTTTTTCGGGTAAAGTCAACAAGAATACCATGTAAATGGCGAACAGCGTATTTTCCTAATGTCATTTTATGTATTTTGGCATTGTGCATGAGGCAAAGATATAAGTCTTACATACGCGCTGCTTGTATCAAAATCTAAATCAGGATGATTCCTGAATAATATTTACTGTTAATTTAAGGTGTCTATATTATCAGAGTTGGGAACAAATATTTACTGCATAATAAACCACAGATCTAACATGGTTTTGCCTCGTGCACTAAGTGCGCACGCACTGCAAAAAGATGGCTGAAAAGTAAAGCCAAATTATCTACACAATTATGTAAAATATTGGGCAAATGAGACTAGTTTATTCCGGGATCATCAATCAACACTTTCAGTTCCAGTATGACAATACATAATGAACATTCCCATAACTCAAGTTTAACAGGGTTAGTTCTAGAATAAATCATAACCCGTTATCATGCCAATAAAGAGATCTAACAGATGCCATAATGTGCACTTTAATTGGATACATCGTGATAAATTACTCAAGCAAAAAGAAAATAAATATGTCTGAGTTACAACAAATAAGGCAAATCCAATATTTAGTGGTTACAAGTTCATAATAATACATAAATACTAGAAGAAGACCTGCAACACAGTTCGCAGACATCCATACTAGCATTGCAGAAGCAGCACCACCAATAGAACTGGAGTCACTAGTATGGCCTATACCTCCAATCTGCTCTTGATGGCCTCCCAATCTGCTCTTGATAATCTACTCTTGATGGCCTCCCGATCTGCTCTTGATAATCTACTCTTGATGGCCTCCCGAGCTGTTCTTGGTAATCTACTCTTGACGGCCTCCCAATCTGCTCTTGGTAATCGACTCTTAATGGCCTCCCACTGTGAACTCCATAACCCCACTGCAAAAAAAAAGTTATAAACAAAAAGCTAAAAATGTGTCCACAGCAACAAGCACTAGTGCAACACAGATTCTCAATGTTCTATGACTGATAGAAAACTAAAAGTCTAAAACATTTCATACATACTGCACTTGTACTACGGCAAGAAACTATTAACCATTTGATGCCTAAATTCCAAGGATATTGAGGTGGCCAAATTTTATACATATTATCTAATTTTCCATTTCCCTAGCATGTCAGTCATAAAATCATTAGTGTGTATATACTCACATCATCGTAGTCTAAACCACCACCATACATCCTCCCATAACTTCGCACTGGACCACCATACCCCCCAAAAGATTCCATACTGTTCATCATAAAATTCTCACTGGGCTCAGTATCGTCAACAGGTGTGGCTGAATCTATTGCCACCTGCAGGTACAAGCTGCTAGTTAATCAAACCATATTTAAACAATAGCACACATACAAATCCAAAGCTTAAAGCAAAAAAGAAATTACATGCATGTGTACACAAGGTTGCACAAGTTTATTCTTCAGAAGCATGTGTGTACAAAAAAAAAAATCAATGTTAAGTTCAACGTGATGCCCACAACATGTTATGTCAATGTCATAAGGAACACACTTTCATGAATGATATAGGTCAAATGTAAAGACCTGGTAATGTAAATTACTGCAATCAATGACGCAATAAATTAGGAATCCAAACTTTTAATGACACATTCCCTTCTAATGGAAGGTGCGAACTGGTTATGCTTCTAAAATCTAAGGCTTTTCCAATCATAACATGCTTAAATCAGGAATGGACATTTGATGAAGGAGAGTTAATCTCCGCCTACACTGCCACCACAGATCTTCCATTCCATCAAAACACTTGCACATTTGAATATTTGAAGCTCTTAGAAATTGAGTATTGGGCCTAACTCATCCTCACAAAACCGGCTTGTAAGGTGAGGATTGCCTCTTACTTATAAACTCTTATTCAGGCCATCTCATATCCGATGTGGGACTTCTTAACACACCCCCTCACGCCCAGCACTATTGGGCTTGGTGCGTGGATATAAATGATGGGTGGCCCGATAGCGGGTGGTCCAATGGATCTTAGAGAGGCTCTAATACCATCTTAGAAATTGAGTATTGGGCCTAACTCATCCTCACAAAACCGGCTTGTAAGGTGAGGATTGCCTCTTATTTATAAACTCTTATTCAGGCCATCTCATATCCGATGTGGGACTTCTTAACAGAAGCAATAGTAATGCAATACAGAAGCAGAGTCAAAATAAAAACCTGGTGTCCACAAATCTCATGAGACCTTCGAGAGACACGGTCTGCTACACCTTCTTCAGCAAAAGTAACAAATCCAAAACCCCTGTGACCTGTTCTCTTAGGATCCTACACATCAAAAAGTGAGTTGAGTTAATCAGCTTCAAACACTGTTATACGTATTTTTTTTTATTTGTATCTTACTCTGGGAATGTAAACATCTTCTATGCGGCCAAATCTTCCAAAATATTGATGGAGATCCTCAGAATTTGCTTCTGGGGGGAGACGACCAACAAAAATCTTTTTGCTAATTCTCCGACGAGGCTCACCCCCTAATTTACAAAGTGAGATTGTCAGTATGAAGCAACATTAGTCATCTTAATTGAACAGAGGAGAATTGCTTCTATGCTTACTTCCATAAATTGGGCCAGGACGGTCATACAAAGTAGGAGCTCCGAGTGCTGCATATCTAGTTGCTGTAGAAATATATGCATTGTATGCACCATATCCTCCCTGTGACATTCTGCCCGACACTCTGCCAGTTGGCTTAATGTCATCATCCTACAAAAACGGGTCAAAAATTATGATACAGAAAAACATAAATAATCAAATATCCCTCAATAATTAGGTCTAAACAATGAAAGCAATGTGTAATCGACACCCACTAGTATATTTTATTTTATTTTATTTTTGAAAATGTTTTTGTTAGTGGAGCACAATTCTGGAACTTTCACAAACTATTCTTCCATAAAATGAGAAGCTATACAAACTCTTGCCTTAGGTGTAGCTCGATCAACCACTACAGCAGAACCTCCGAGTTCATGGGTTTCTGACATCAAATTCTCCACGGATTCTGCAAGATTGGACATCTTAGAGCAATTAATATGTATCCTTTCCAGTTTACTTCAAAGGTAAGTCTAAGAACCAAAAATTAAAGCAAAACTAAAATGTCAAGATAGTGCACATTAAAATAGTGTGGATAGCTGATAGTAGGGCAGTCAAATCTCCTATTTTCCAAGTGATAATCAAGATCCTATATAATTACCAAAGATAAATACTAGGAAAGTAAGCATGATAAATAAATCCGATACATTTACAACATGATACATTTATAAGTAAAGCACGTAATAGACTACAATAAATGGCCCAACCTGCATTTGCAAAAGTGATAAAACCAATTCCACGATGCATCTTTGAGCCTTGATCCTGTGGAAAATAAATGAAACATTATATATATAATAATTAAAAGTTCCCATGAATAAAAGAGTAAATTATGCATAAATTTGCAATGCACAGTCAATGGGAGAGTACCTTTGGCATGTACAGATCTGTTATATCACCATATTTCTCAAAATGACTGCCATAAAAAGAAAACAAAAAAAAAAGACACCATATTTTATCACCAACAAAAAAACTGATGAGTCTGGACTAGTTTAATGAAGAAGATGCCAACACTTACATACCTTCTAAAAGTTGCTTCTGTTACTTCTTGTGGAATCCTGGCCACAAAAATTCTGGTTGCTTTTTTGGCTGGTGCCCTCATCTCCTCCTTTGAAATGTAAACAACACAAGAATTAGTATTACAATCATAGTACATAGTTTAATTTTGGCTAAACTATATTTTTGGTCCCTTATGTTTATTTAAGGTTTGAATCTGTTAGAATAGAGAGAGTGGAGAAGATGATGAGAATGAATTCATTGTATTATGATTAACTGAATTAGTTACAAAAGGGTTACACCTCTCTTTATAGAGGAATGTTCTAGAATCTGTCAGTTACATTCTGTAACTGACTTGTTAGTTATATTCTAACAATATCTAACTAACTACTAACTGAATCTATAACTATTTAACTGAACCTATACAAGTTATAACAGTATACTTTAATATACTCTAACATTCCCCCTTAGAAGCTGATGAAGTTTTGATCAAGTGCTCTTTGTCAAACACTCTCAGCTTGTCACGAAGTGTAGTGAATCTATTAGCAGATAGAGGCTTGGTAAGCACATCAGCCCATTGGTCAGTAGCAGGCACATGAGAGACAATGAGGCTCTTGTTTATAACCTTTTCTCTGACAAAGAATATATCTAACTCCATGTGTTTAGTGCGATGATGGAGAGTAGGATTATGAGCCAATGAGACTGTGCTTAGATTGTCACATAGAATTTTTGGAGTATAGAAGTTGCACCCCAGCTCTGTTAGAAGAGATTGTAACCATAGAAGTTCTGCAGATAGGCCAGCTAAGCTTCTGTATTCAGCTTCTGCACTAGACCTGGCCACCAATGTTTGTTTCTTTGACCACCAGGATACTAGATTTGGTCCAAGATAGATACAAGCCCCTGAAGTTGACCTTCTGTCATCAGGATCAGAGGCCCAGTCTGCATCACAAAATCCAATTAGGGACAGAGGTTGATGAATGGGAGCAGCCTGAATGAGCAACCCATGATGAAGAGTCCCACTTAAGTATCTAAGAATCCTTTTTACAGCCTTCCAGTGCTCTTCAAGAGGATTAGATAGGAATTGACAAACTTTGTTGACAGAAAAAGAGATCTCTGGTCTAGTAAGTGTAGCATACTGCAGAGCTCCAACTACAGATCTGAAGTATGTAGGATCCTCAACAGGATTAGACCCCACTCTAGATAATTTTGAGCTAGATACCATGGGTGTAGGCATCCCATTAGCAGAATCCATTTGCACCCTAGAGAGCATATCTCTGATATATTTTGTTTGAGATAGGAGAAGAGAACCATTGTCCAAATGAAACACCTCTAATCCTAAGAAGAAATCAAGGGTCCCTAGTTGTTTTAGAGCAAACTGAGCATTCAGTTTTGAAATTACTTGCTGAATATGAGACATAGAATTTCCTGTGATGATAATGTCATCAACATATACCAAAACCATGATGTGAACAGTGCTGGTTTTAATCATGAATAAGCTAGGATCACACTTACTGGCTGAGAATCCATATTGAACTAGAGCTGTCTTCAGCTTATCAAACCAGGCCCTAGGTGCCTGTTTAAGGCCATATAAAGCCTTGTTTAGCTTGCACACAAGATTACTATCTGAAGCCTCAAAACCTGGAGGTTGCTGCATATAGACTTCTTCCTCTAAATTGCCATTTAGAAAGGCATTATTTACATCAATTTGCTGAATAGGCCATTTATTAGATACAGCAATGGTAAGTACAGTTCTAACAGTCACAGGCTTGACAACAGGTGAGAAAGTCTCAGTGAAATCTGAGCCTGCTTTTTGATGAAACCCCTTGGCCACTAACCTGGCCTTGTACTTGTTGATTGATCCATCAGAATTTTCTTTAATTCTGAAAACCCATTTGCATCCTATAGGCTTTTTGTGAGTAGGAGCAGGCACTAAGGTCCAGGTCTTGTTCTTTAGAAGTGCATCATACTCTTCCTGCATTGCTTTTATCCAAGAAGGGGATTGAAAAGCTTGCTTAACAGTAGTAGGTTCAAGATGAGTTAGAAGAGCAGTAGGATTGTGTTTGGCCTTAGATCTGGTAGTCATAGAGTGACCTTGAAGAGACTTAATTGGAGCATGTTGTGAAGGATTTTGGGACTCAACAGATGACTCAGAGGAAGGAGTAGAGAATATGTGTTGAGATGCATTAGATGTTTGTATATTAGGACTGAGACCAAGTGAACTGTTAGATGGTGGAGATAACTGAGAAGTAGGAGTAATGGGAGAGTGATTTTCAGACCCTTGTGGAGATGATGTAGTAGGTGAGATGGGTGCATTAACTGTAGGGTGAGGAATAGTTTGCAGAGGAGTGGGATGTAGTGGTGAAAGAGGTTCTTGTATAGCAGCAAAGGGAATAGTATTGAGAGGTGTAGGGTTGAGGACTTGATTTGGTAAATGAAGAGGCACATGAGATATAGGAGATGGAGATGTTTTAGGTGTGTCAGTGTTATCTTCTTTTGGAAATAGATCAGGGTAGGGAAATTTTTGTTCATTGAATAGAACATCCTTAGATACATAAATGTGACCATCAGGACTGAGGCACTTGTAACCCTTATAAGTAGTGGAATAGCCTAGGAAAATGCATTCCTGAGATCTGTAGGCTAACTTGGTTGTGTGATAAGGTCTTAGGAAGGGAAAACAAGCACAGCCAAAGACTTTTAGAGCTTTATAATCTGGTTGTTTATTTTGAAGAGTGAGATAGGGTGATTTATTTTGAAGTATAGGTGTGGGAAGTCTGTTTATAAGATATGCTGCTGTACTAAAAGCATGGTCCCAATATTTCAAGGGAATATTGGCCTGAGATAACAGAGTCAGTCCTGTTTCAACCAAGTGCCTATGCTTTCTCTCTACTAGGCCATTCTGGTGATGAGTGTGAGGGCAGGTAAGCCTATGTATAACACCTAAATTGGTAAGGAATTTGGTAAAGGGTCTGAATTCTCCACCACCATCTGTTTGAACAATTTTAATCTTGCAGTTGTACTGCAATTCTACCATATTTTTAAATTCAATGAATTTAGACATAGTATCAGACTTTGCTTTCAAAGGATAGACCCAAACAAATCTAGAGAAAGCATCAAGACATGTTAGAAAATAAGTAAAACCAGAAGTTGATTTTACAGGAGCAGGGCCCCAAAGATCACACACAACTAACTCAAGAGGTGAGGTATAGGTAGTGTTAGATAGGGGAGCATGAAGTCTATGGCTCTTCCCTAAGCAACAGGCAGTGCATACATCAACAACAGGCTTAGAAGGAACATTAATATTGCATGTTTGAAGAGCAAACCTGAGAGAGTCATGGTGAGGGTGACCTAGTCTAGCATGCCACAAATTATAGGTAGCATGAGATATAGGTGTTAAAACAGAAGCATTGACATTTATTCCATATTGAGAAAGATTTACAGTAGGATTAGGCTGAGCCAAACAACTAGGAACATTAGAATTGAAACAAACAGAACTAGCTAAACAATTGGAATTCAAAGGTTTCATGCAAACAAAATTACATTCATTTGATGATTTATTCAAAACAGAAGCTGAACTATGTAGAGTAGAAACAGATTCTAGGGGAGCAGCAAACTTATACAGTCCATCAGCTCCCACAACTCCATGCAAGAGGACTTCAGAAGAAGCCTGTGATTTCACAACACAGAAAGTAGGGTGAAATTCAAAGAACACTTTATTATCTTGAGCAAATTTAGAGACACTTAGCAGATTTTTGGTTATTGAGGGAACATGCAACAAGTTCTTAAGGACTAGAGTGTTTCTAGGGTTCAGATTAGAAGGAAAATTCATTGAACCTACAGAATTAATGCACAAACCTTGACCATTCCCCATATGCACTTGATCTGAGCCTGGAAGAGAGACAGTGTCTGAGAGATTTGAAGGATCAGGGGTCACATGGTGTGAAGCTCCAGAATCTGGATACCACCATTGGTTGTTGAAGTGATTGCTCCCAGCAGTGAGCATAGCTTGAGCACCAGGAAACATGGCCTGAGGTGCTTGAGCACGTGGTGGCCTAGGATAGCCAAAGCCATAGTGATTAGGAAATTGAGGCCTAGGGTAGCTGTTACCATAACCATAGTTCTGAGATTGGCCTGTGTAGCGGAAGTGACAAATTGAAGCATCATGATTATTCCTATGACAGATTTGGCATGAGGAATCACTTCCACCGCGTCCACCGCGTCCTCCGCGTCCAGAACGGCCTCCACCTCTACCAGATCTACCACCACCACGTGTGTATTGAGAGCTAGGGCCTTGGTATTCAGGTGCAGCAGTGTGATTTGTTCCAGTAGGAAAATTAGGAATAGGAGGTGGAGTAGCATCTGAATTGGAGTTTTGAGAAGACGCAGCTGAAGCCTGAGCAAGATTAACACTTGCAGAATCAATTTGATTCTGCTTCTTGTTCTTATCTAACCTAGATTCATGAGCTAGGAGATGAGATTCTAACTCGTCCAAAGAAACAGGAAAAGACTTGCTCGCTACAGCTGCTACAACTGAGTCATAGTCTTCAGGAAGCGCGTCGAGCACGATCTCGATGAGATTACGGTGAGGAACTGGATCGCCAATTGAAATCAACGATTCATTGATTTCTCTGACGCGTTGAATGAATTCAGCGATCTTGCGATCGCCTTTGCTTAGGGTTCGCAATTCCGATCGGAGTTGCCTAGCTTTGGTGATGAGTAGCGTCTTGAAATGACGGTGAACTTCATCCCAAACTTCTGACGAAAACGTATAATCCACTACCTTCGCAAGAAGAGGCTCTGACATTGTTGAAAGGAGCCATGTGCAGATCAACGCGTCTTGATTTTCCCATGCTTGATACAGAGGATTCACAGTTCCTGAGGCACGATCTGCATCTGTGAGATACTGCTCAGGAATCACAGGTTCTGTGACGTACTTTTGGAGGCTAAAACCACGAATAACACCAGAAACTTGTTGCTTCCATTGCTTGAAGTTTTTGTCATCTAAACGTACTGAAACTAGGTTTGAGATCTTGTTTTGGGAGGAGGAAAAACCTCCCTCTGTGTTGAAGGGATTTGCCATGGATCAAGAAGCTCTAGATACCATGTTAGAATAGAGAGAGTGGAGAAGATGATGAGAATGAATTCATTGTATTATGATTAACTGAATTAGTTACAAAAGGGTTACACCTCTCTTTATAGAGGAATGTTCTAGAATCTGTCAGTTACATTCTGTAACTGACTTGTTAGTTATATTCTAACAATATCTAACTAACTACTAACTGAATCTATAACTATTTAACTGAACCTATACAAGTTATAACAGTATACTTTAATATACTCTAACAGAATCAAGTCCCTTACGTTTTAAAAGTTTCAATTTGGTCCCTCACGTTATCAACATTTGCATTAGTTAGTCCTTTCCGTCAAATTTTTCACTAAATCCGTTTGATCCTTACATGTGACTGACAGTTTGGACACATGGACACTATTTTGAACATGTTCAGTGCCATTTGGGATGCTAACTAAGTAAAAAAAAATAATTAAAAATAATATATATTACTTATAATAATGTAATTGGCCCAAAAAAAAGTGTCCAAAATAGTGTCAACATGTCCAAAATAACGTTCAGGTGTCCAAATCGTCAGCCACGTGTAAAAATCAAACGGAGTTAGTGAAATATTTGACGTAATGGACTAACTAATGCAAAAGTTAATAACGTGAGGGACCAAATTGAAACTTTTAAAACGTAAGGGACCTGATTCAAACCTAAAATAAACGTAAAGGACCAAAAGTACAGTTTAACCTTTAATTTTATATTTCCTATACGTAAAACAGCAATGAACCAGACTAGATTAAAGTTTTAAACTAATATTTTTGTAACCTTCGGTGTGGCCACTTTGACTTCCAGCATCCTATTACCAAGAGTATGTTCACCTGACAATACTTCCTGCAACAAGAAAGACAACCAATTGGTGATATACATGTAAACCGTAAGTTTGACAGGCAATATGTGTGCATCTGGGTGAAAGTTACCTTGGCATCATCCACTGAAGCAAATGTAACATATCCAAAACCACGAGATCGTCCAGTTGAACGCTCCTGAATTAAAATAAGTATATTAGAATGCATCTCCAGCAAACTTAATGGTATAGGGGAAATCTAGCCTATCCCTGTATAGGACATTTTTATTTCACATTCAGTCCGGAAGTGATAAAACCAATTTGATATTTTCTTTGTTTTCCCACCTTGTCTAAGCATGTAACTTTTTCTCTTTGAGTTTTCAGATAAATAAGCATGGGAAATGAGCTATAAAAATTGTGCAGGGAATTTCCTTGACATAATAGATGATAGTATTTCTATCTATGTAAGTATGTAGTTATTTTAAGCTAATTTTTACATAGCCAATGACAGGCCAAGTGATAGAAGACGGTAGAGCAGAGCGGAGCATAAAAGAGCAGAGCGGTCAACACAAACCGTAGAGCATAGCCAATATTATTTCTATTTATTTAATTAGTTAATACTATCTATATGAATTATATTCCACGTATATACAGGTATATATAACTACAAATATTTAAGGCTATAAATAATTAAGAGTTAAGACTATGGAAGGCCCTAATATGGACCTTAGTTTAAGGGGACCATTGATGGACCCGTTCAAGTTACCGGCTATAACCAGTTGCTGCTTTTTTTTCTTTCTTTTATTATTATTATTTTGGTGAGAATCCATGTATGTTTTAAATAAATCGTCATCCAAAAGGGAAACCATTTATGTGTAACTAACACCATTGTTTCCCTCATTGTGACTCTGAGTCTCTCTCTTCTTCTCCGAGCTAATCTTGGTTTGTCTCTCCCTAATGCAATCAATGTTTGGGTCAAACTCTCATTTGTGTGTGATTGTTTTTTTAATACAAAAACACCGGATATTGGGCTATTTTTCATCATCATCTGCAACAATCACCACATCACAAATGTGTGTTTATAACTTAAAAGTTTTAATTTTACTTCACTGGCACCCACAAAAACCACAACCAACCCAGAACCTGATTTCTTCTCTTTCTAAACAATGATTGAACTAATTAATCAATCATAAAAATTAAAAACAAGCAAAAAATGAAAACTTGTGGTTTGAAAATGTTAAACCTGTTATATACAATGAAACATAAAAGATGTGAGAGGATTTTGAGGAAGCAGGTGTAGTGCAGCACTGCAGCCACTCACTGACTGAAATGGGGAAGGAGATAATTAAAAAGAAATTTAAGAAAAAAAAGGTTGACTGGCTATATTAGGTAACTTTAAAGAGGTCCATCAATGGTCCTTTAAAATTGAGGTTCATATTAAGGGTTTCCTAAGACTATAATTAATTCTATAAAATTAAAAATTGCTTTTTTCCGCATTTTTATTATCAAATCAACTTTTTTTCAACGATTACAAACTTGCTTTAATTCATATAAAAACAAACAAATGAGATTCTAATTCAACCTCAATCCACTTCCTATTGTAGAGTCCCATCATTCACCAAAGACAAAATAAACATAAAATAACAATTAAAACCCTAAAGCAACTATTACTTGGTGGCTCCTTGACCCAAAACAACTATCACTTGGCATCTACTTAACCTAAGACAAAATGCATCCGCCGTGTTGCCCTTTTTATCAGAAACAAGTTGGAATCCTGAACTGGCCAGAAAACATAAAGCTGGCCAAAAAAACGTAAGCTAGCTGAAAAACACAGGTAGATTTGGTCCTTGTAAGAAGGAAGGCAACCAGAAACGGTGAGAAAATCCAGGTTTTACTTCTTCTCTTTCGGACTTTCCGCCCCAAGTGCAGATCTGTAGCACACGATTTACGGCCACGACAGCAGGCCCTGCAAAATGCAACGCACCAGATAATTGTGCGTCACTGCAGGGCTCCACAACTATGCAATTGTGCACAATAGCAACACAATTGACAGCATAGCTTTGGAGGACTGAAATGGATTATTTCCTCCAAATGAATTTGCGCGTTGCTCGTGCATCAGCATTTCAAGAACACGCACTTGTTTAAACATGCATGTGCTTGAATAATGGGTACATGCGCTTGATATTATTGATATGGTAGACAATCACTCATGAATTGAACATTAAAATAGAAACACGTAAAAATGGGAAGAGTTAACCTTCATGACAATGCAATCTTCTAGTTCACCATATTTGCTCATGTATTCTTTCAAGCCCTCGGTATCAACATCCCATGGGATCCCCAAAACCTAATATGCAATTTTGTTAACACAAATCATTAGAGGAAGAAAACAAAATTGTAACTAACTAATCATGAAAAACCAAACGAATAAAGATGAACAAATTGAATGTGAATAACTAACCACAAGCTTTCGTTGTTCCATTTGAAAGTTGAACAAATCCCAACAGAAGAGATTGAAATTGTGTAGATGGAAAAAATCCCTATGCAGCACTCTGAAGGGAAGAAAATAACAAGAACAACAAAAATTCTATCGACCTCGTTCTCACACCTCTCTCTCTAAAAATCTCACACTTTCTCCCTGCACATAACAAGCACACTTCTTTCTCACACACAAAAAATTTCATCATCATCATCATCAACATCATCGTGATTCTTTCTCACTACTGGAAATGAAAATAACGAATTGCGAAATAATTGAAAAAATTTTGTGAATTATACTCTCACTGACCTTGATGAAAACGAAACTCAAAACCCTAAATTGAAGATCTCGCTCTCTCTATCTCCCTCGCTCGCTCGCTCGCTAGTTCCGCACCGTCTCAGATAGTTCCTCCCTGTTTGTCACATTTACATTTTACCAACCATCTTTAACACAACAGAACACATTTATGATTTGGGCCGGGTTGGACTCTGAACCGGATAGTTAACTCTTCTTATGACCAAAAAAGAATGAAACTTTTTTTAAAAAATCGGATATCCTCTGCGCGTAAGGAGGAAAACATGAAAGAAAGTGCTGGAGATGATTCGGATCCTTAATCTTTCAAGTTTTGTGGGATTCAAATGGGTGACAAACTCTCCTAAGAATTAACTCTTCTTACGACAATGTTCAAATTATAATTTTGGAATTGTTAGGTTTTTTTTTTTTTTTTACTAATTGGAATTGTCAATTGAACTATGATTTATAGCTAAACTAGATCTTGTTGTACAAAGTGTAATAAGAAAATTGTTAAGTTATATTTGTGGTTAAATAAAGTGACATAATACACTATACGACTTAAATGTAAGAGTGACAACATACTAGATACAACTAAGTCTATGGTTAAATAAAATCAAAATATGTGTATACATACAATGATGATGTCAGATGTTTAATGTTGTGTATTAGAAACATTTTCAAATATTAAAATTTCTGTATATGTTATCTATAAATTTTGTGCCTTCTATGTCATTTTTTAAGTTCACGTTTTTAAGAAATAATAGCCATAAATTATGCAAGTAGAAAACTAAAGACATTTTTTCGTAAATATTAGCTATTGTAAATCATTCATAAACAAAAGAAGTCCTTTAATTTTTTAATTGCATAATTTTTTTCTAGTGCGCCTCGTGTGGTAAAATATATCGTCAAATTCAGGTGCGTACAAAAATGTTGGAATTTGTTAACCTATGATAAAAATGTCTCGAAAGCATTTTTTTTATTTCACATTTCCGCTGTTTCTTACGTTCACAAACACCTTTCAACAACAGTGTTTCACATGACTTATCACCATTGATTGTTCTTTGTCGGCGAAGATGTTCGAGTGAGATTGGAGTCTCCAGTTGACAAGGAGTTTTCTCAAATCGAAATGATTGAATCTTGCAAAAGAATTTGCTATTTTGTTGAGTGGTTTTGTAATCGTAATCGGTTTATGAATTTGGACATGATTTAGTAAACGAATATTTTAAATTTATCTCTATATTTTTAGAGCGATGACAATTATATAAAGAATGAAATTCTATGTTATCGATTCATGAGTAACCCTATAAAAAAGACTTTGATCCGAATTACAAAAATACCAATAGCATGAATTATTGGCTATATATAAGGAAATTTAAAACCATTATAGGAAATTTGAAACCATGATAGGAGTAAGTAAACTAGTATATGTGAATTTTCCTGTGTATTACCAGGCCCGGCCCTGAGGGTAGGCAATGAGTGCGACGGCTTGAGGCCCAATATTTAAGGGGCCCAAAATTTTTTATACCTACCTACTAATATAAATAAAATAAAATTAATAATAGTTAAAAGAAAAAAAATATATGATTAGGCCAAAGAAATATGTGTATGATTATTAAAGAAAATATCATTAAGGGGTCTAATTGATAGAAAATATGATTAGGTATAATTAGTAGGATTATTAAAGAATAATTAGGCGGAAAGTTTGATTAATGCACTAGAAAATTTTGAATTTTTGCTTGGTTATTTGGTACGACATTTTATTTGTTATTAATATGGTCAGTAAAAAGTTGCAATTTAAGTCTATGTGCATTGATGCTACTTGAGATCATCAATGTCACAAGAAAGATTGAACGGTTTGGCAACTTTGTCAATTGAAAAAAAATATGTTAGCGGACATTGATTTGATAGGCTTATCAATGATTTTGCATCTCAAAATGCTCAAAGAAATTACTTCTTATGAATTTTTAAGTAAATTTTATTTTTTTATATTTTATAAAATTTATTATGTATTAATACTATATATATTAAATGAAAGATATTTTTTTTAATGTTGGCCTAAGGCCATAAAATGTCAGGAACTGGACTGTGGATTACAAAACTATCAGCGGAAGGAACCACCAGAGACAACAAACACAATTATTTCTTTGGATGGGACTGAAAACATTTATTAAGTTTTTCTTTCAAGAATTAGGAATTGATCCATCGGACAATTTTTTATTTGAGTCAAGAATCATACAAGAAGCTTCCACAACCCGGGTATGGAGGAGATTGATTTTTGAAGACTTTGGAAGTTTAGAGATTTTAGATTAGGGATGGCAATTTACCCATATTCAGTGTGTATCCATAAAAAATATTCATGATGGGTAGGATAAAAACCCTCATTTTGGGTATGGGCATGGGTATGGGTAATTACCCACAAAATTAAGCGGGTATGGGTGCGGGTACGGGTACCTTAGGTACCCACCCCATATACCCATATAGTATATATTTATTTTTTTTAATTATATTATTATATAATAATATATATAATTATTTTTATAAAATACAATATTATTATATTATTACACATTTTGAATAGAAAATTGTTTATTTATAACATAATGTAAATATGTCAATGGAGAAATGAACTTTAGGATGATTTTACTCATAATTTTGTTTATAATTTTCATGAATCAACATTAAAATCTTTGAAATTTTTTTATATTCTATTAAAATGATATGATATTTTATAATTGATCAATTTATTTTTAATAAAAATGCGGGTAACGGGTACGAGTATGGGTACTTAGATACCCATAGGGCATGGGTACGGGGACAAAAATTGTCACCCACTTGGATATGGAGATGGGTACAGATATTTTTTCAAACTGCGGGTATGAGAATGGAGACTATAGTACCCTACCCATATCATACCCATTGACATCCCTAGTTTAGACATTCTTTGTCGAGATGTTAAAGTTTCATCAATATAAATTATGAAAGAGTATAGAAATTATGAGTCTCGGACAAAATCACTAACGGTTCTCATATGAAACTACATATTTCTCCCTACATAAATCACATCTTCTACATTTCCAATGACAATAAGGTTCTAATCAAGGTCGGTCTTGAAAGTTAAAAATGGACTCCTTAAATAAAAGCAAAACAATTAAAAAGAATAATCCTTATTTAATTTGTAAATAACATAAAATATTTTTATTATCGTCAATAACAACAAAATATCTTCTATCTACTTAAAAAAATCTCCATTCTAATAGTTTTTTAAGCAAATTTATCGACCGTGTTTTCTCATTATATATTTTTCAAGTCATCATTCTCAATTGTTATCGATACTAAATCATTAACTATTTTTTGTAATATCACAAGTAAAACATCATATTACAATTGTTGAAGTCCAAAAGCAAGTATTTTTGCATATAATGTATCCACATGGACTAGTGTGATATCAATAGCCTTTCAACAATAACCATAATTTTAAGTGTGGGTTTTTCAATTGATTTGTTGTTATAAAAACTTTCGAACATAAAATAATAATGCGATAAAAGATGATGTAAAATTCAAAGAGAATAAGTTGTCGGGATTAGAATCAAAATATCCATTCATATGGATTTACTTGACTATTGTTACATATATTTTAGTTATCAATCAATTTTATCACGTATTGCTCTTCGTACGTTTTCGTTCCCAGATAACGACGAGAAACTATTACACCAACCAATCCATGATCCCTCAGGTGATTAATTGATACAACATCTTTAAAAACCAATACTTTGAGTGATTATCAAACCTAAATCTATCCCTAGAGTTTAGATTTAATAGATATTATCCTAGATCAATGATTCAAAACATATACTCCTATACTATTTCAAATCCAAAGAATAACACAATAAAACAAGGATAATATCGAAATAGATTGAATCACCAAAATATATATAATCAAAAGATCAAGCTAAATATATATTCATAGAGATTATTCATCTAATCCCAACAACAAAGAGAAATTAGCCACTCATATCCGTAGTGAGCTTACAAAGATGAAAGGAAATGAGATGAATGAACATCATGAATTGATTCCTCAACTTCAACGAGCTATCCACCTTCAAGTCTATTACAAACTGCTCCTAAGGTTTCTCTCTGTTTTCGGCTTTGAAAATTAACAAGATAGATCTCTTTTTCTGTTTACAAAAGCTATTTATATCAGATCTAAAATAACACGGTCGCCCAGAAACTAATGGGTCGCCCAACGATGAGACGTTACTTCACAACTGGGTTTGCTAACACGTGGCCCACTAACCCTCAGATTTTCACTTTCTTCGCTGGTGGTCGCCCAACGAGCTGTGGCGACTGGCGACCAATCCTGGTTGTTGACGCTTAAAGCGATAACTGCACTGTCATTTGATTGATTTTCCTTCGATGTTGGTCCATTTCTGCTCGCCCAGCGAGCTACTAAATCTTCAAAATCATATTTCTGCATCAACCAATCATCTTTATGAACAAAAACCTGTGAAGTAACGTAATCCTAATTTAATATATAAGTTATGTTTAGCACCTACTAAAACCTTAATTTATATTTATACAGGTAAGATAAAAATATGAAATAAAGAAAAAGAGGAAATTACAAAAGAATATTGAAGAGAAATAAAATATCTAAAAAATAATTAATTTTTATGATATTTTTCATCTAACTTCAAAGTGGTTATATATTGCTGGAATTTATAATTTGTGGAAAAAACAATGAAATGTTACAAAATTTTATTGGATTATAAAAAAAATGATATTTTGATAAACAATATATACATAGATTTATTTCTATTTCTAGCATATATAATATTTATTATTAAATGATATACATGACTCCAAAAGTTGTTTAATTTAATACATGAAAAAAATTAGGGAGAAGAATTCTTTCAAAAGATATATATGCTGGTGGTGTTGTGCGTGTAGTTGGATTGGTGATTGATTTAATTTCAAGAGTCATCTTTAAGACATGAAAATAAGGGAATATAAAATATGTATGATTTATTAATATTTATAATTTTTTAAAAATTTAACTTATTAATATATTACATGTAGTAAGTTGGTTGGTGGTATTGATGGTGATTGATCTGTACGACTGCAATATTCATATTTAATATATGAAAATAAGTGAAAATCAATTATAAATTTTTATTTAATATTAAAATTTTATCTATTTTTAATTTAGATTTAATGATATATTATTTGTGTTTTTATTATTTACTTAATAAAAATTTGTAACACTTAAATTTCTAAACTAATTAAAAATAAAGTTTTAATTTTAGATTAAGTTTAAAATTAAATTTTCAAGCTGGATTATTAAATTTAATCTCTAACTTAATCAATATTTGAATACGTACAACGATTACAAACATAAACTACTTACGTGTAGCTAATGGAAACTAGAACTTGGAATACTAAACATAAATATATGATTGAGGGATAAATAACTAAACATAAACTAGCTAACGGATTTGGTTGAGGGATAAATATATGATTTAAATTTCTAAAATAAAATTGCAAAAAAAAAGAAGAAATCTAAACATAAATATATTGAAACTTAAAATAAACAGTATAAATGATGAACTAAACGGTATTAAAAAGCATGCATCCTATAAAGCTATTATAGTTATTAACAATTCAGAGTAGTTCCATTTAATAATTAGGTATTGAAACCTCTTAGAAAAGTACTAATTATATTTAAAAATGGATTACCACATTGCAAAACACTATAAATCTATCCAGCTTCATAACTTGAAATAAAAAACTGTCACGATAGTTAAATACAAAAAGTGAACCTAAAATTAACTTAATCCTTCAACAAAAAGATATCTAATAATTTATCAAACATACAAATAATGTGGTTGCCACATGAAGATGTTTTTGAGAGCAAGTAACCTGCAAAACCAACAATACAAACCTTAACTATGCAACACTAAACTATTATTTATAATTATTCAAAACAAAATATAAGTTGGATTTATTCAAAATTGCCGTTAAATAAATCAAAATCTTGAGTTTCCATAATCATTTGAAAAAAAAAAACACAATTATATAAAAGAAAGAAGAGAAGACAAAAAACACTTATACTCACCATTTGAAAACATATACTCATCATTTGAAAAAAATAATTAGAAGAGAAGACAAAAAAAAAATAAAAAATAAAAAATTCACCCACTACCTACATGAATCCACCATGTTGAACGACCAACACATAGATCATTTATGCTTAATTGTGAAAACAAATTAACTAACATACTAAAATAACCAAAATATCTATATGGCAAGGAATAAAAAAACATCCCATATAAATGGTAGTGACAGCTAAACTTCTTTATTTGAAAAAGAATAAGAAAACATAATAAAAACACAAACTTAGAGACTAACATACATGCTTGATTTCCAACTTAAGTGCAGTCACACTATAATAATGAAACAACCAACATGATGGTTACAAACAAGAGAATCCGATGCATCAAAAGCCTAAACACAGAAAATGATAAGTTATTTAGAATCTATAATGATTGATCTTTTGAATGAAAAATATCTAATAATGTAATTTAGAATATGACCACAAACCATAACACCATGTTATATAAAAAAACATGAAAATATTAATGGAAGGAAGCAAAAGGAAGAGTAATGGGGAGATAAAACATATTAATGGAAAGAAACAAAACATATTAACCTTACCTATATGTACCCATTGATCCAACTTTCAATTTCCACATGCAATTCTCATATTGCAGCAGCCTTATGCATATACTACACCAGACAAACCATACACAACTTAACTTTATCCAAACTTTGATTTTATGTACCTTGCTGCAATTTTTCAACATCAGTAGAACATATCTATTAAATATTAGCAAGAATGAAGAAAGACATCTTATTTAACCATTTTCAACAACATCTTAACTTATACCAATGAAAAAAACACAAAAATTTAACTAATTTAATTTAACATCAATTCAAATAAAATAGAGAAACTTTTGAGAGGGGTAGTGTTATTTGGTTCACATCATGTATAAATAAAGGCTTAAATATGTAAAAGGTCCCTACACTTAGGGGTCGTTTGAGTTTTAGTCCCTGCTTTTCAAAAAACTTTCGTTTTGCCACTGCACTTTCACTCAACTTTAAGAAAGGTCCCTCGTTTGACTTTTTTGCTGAAGTGTCATATTTTTACACACGTGTCACTGCTGACAAGGATTTTCACATGCTGAATCATCAAATTTTGTATTGGAATGACAGAAATACCCTTCTCTTCACTATTCTTCTTCTTCTTTGCGCTTTGTGATGTTCCTGCAGCAATCCTCAAGAACAACAAGCAATGCAACACCTTTTACAAAACCCAGCAAGAACAATATGGCAACGATGCATCAGCGACAACACAAAATCGACAACAAGAACATAGAACACATTTCTACAACAACACCACCAACAACAACAAAACCAAACCCTCCAAATCCCTAACTACAATAGTTCGCCGCCTTCAAACCGAGAACAAGGAGGATCGCATTCCGCCGTCAAACCGAGACCAAGGATTGCGTTCTGCCGTCACCAAAACGACGCCGTTGGTTGCACCGAACCAATTACTCACACAATCGACGCTGTCAATTTCCAGACCAATTGCTCAATGAAACGACCTTGAAGTTGCTGCGGTTGAAGTTACTGGGTTGTTGTTGCTGTTGTGTTGTTAAAATTGTTGTTTTTGTTGAAATTGTTGTGTGGGTTTCATTGAGTTGATGCTGCTGGGTTTTTGTTAATAATAACAAGATAAAATTAAAAACAGAATTACAAATTCTAGAAAGGGGCAAAATCAAAAAGTTACGTTTTCTTCATCTTAATCTTCATATGGAAACAAAGAAGAATGAGAATAGAGATGAGGCGCAGGAGGACAAACAAGCAAAAAAAAAAAAAGTCAATTGAGATTGATTGAGGATGTCGAGCAGAAGAGGGGTTTCATTTGAAAATAACTTGACAATCTTCATCCTCAACTACCATACCAAACAATTAGAGAACATTGAAACAAAATCAAAGTGTTAATGGCATAATTTTGAGGAAACATGTTGAAGGTGAGAGAAGATGCAAAGGAGTAAGGATGAAAACAATAGTGGAAATAGAAACAGATCTATAGAGGATATTGCAAGTTAGAGTATATTTTTTTAATGATGATGATGATGATGTTCCATGAACATCAACAACACGCAAAGAAGAAGAAGAGAAATAGTTTCCTAGATCAAGTTAGAATATTGTTTGTTTTTGTTTTTTTTACCAAAAAAAAAATAGTGAAGAGAAGGGTATTTCAGTCATTTCAATACAAAATTTGATGAGTCAGCGTGTGAAAATCCTAGTCAGCAGTGCCACGTGTGTAAAAATATGACACTTCAGCAAAAAAAAGTAAAATGAGGGACCTTTTTTAAAGTTGACTGAAAGTGTAGTGGCAGAACGAAAGTTTTTTGAAAAGCAGGGACTAAAACTCAAACGACCCCTAAGTGTAGGGAACTTTTGCATATTTAAGCCATAAATAAAAATTACATAACAATTGAGAAACAACTAATTAAAAAATTAAACTAAATGACATAAGAAATAATCAAATTTATAATAATTGTCAATTATCATTAGACAAATTCAAGAATACCAAGAAAAATTTACTTCAAAAGTTCAACACCTACAAATAGAAAAATCACAACCCAAAGAAAAAAACACGTTCTTGAATAAAAACTCAATCTTTGAACAAAAAATCAGTTAAAAATTACACATTTAACCTTTAGAAAATCTTATGTGAAGAATGAGGAAGAAAATTGTAGAAAGAGAGATAAGAAATGCACATATCTAGAACCTTTCTAAGAAATCAAAATTCAAATTTCAAATTTAGACTGACCATATATTGCAGTATGCAATACACCAAACTTTAAACTCATCAACATAAATAGAATGAATAAATTTACGACTTAAATAAACAAAATCATATTAGAAATCAATTAAATTGATCATAAAACATGAACACAAATTGACAAAGAAAAATAGGTGTAGATAATTGGGAGAAAGATGATACTAATGAAAGCAAACACAATAATCATAATATCTATTTTACCTTTGGATTATAGGATTTTCTCATATTGGATTTCATCCAAATTACTTGAAGATGAACCCTAGTTTTTCTTTCATAAAAAATCTCTCTTTTTGCATCTCTTCGAAGCCATAACATGAAATACTCAAAAAGGATTAGAAAAGTAAAAAAAGAAAAAGAAAGTGATAGAAAAATATTCAAAGACATAAAAAGATAGACTTTGCCTCCTACCTTTGGTTGCTTCTTCATCCATGTAGTTTTTCCGTCTCTAAGATTGAATCAGTTTAAAGGACATAAAATTTTTGCAGAAAAACCATCCTGCAATCCACACAACTGTCGATATAAACCAAATAAGAAGTCATAAATAAAATACAACTTAAAGAACACAAAACACACCAAAACATAATGAACAACAAAAAATTAATATAATTACAAAATCATAACAAACAGAGGGCTTTGAACAGTATTAACGAAGAAGAAGAAAGAAAATTCACCAAGAAGGCGAGAAACGCAAGAGTGGATTGCCGTTGTTGAACTGGCGATGGTGAGTTTGTTTGGAAGAAGAAGAAACAAATGAACCAGCGTGTATAGCAGAGAGAGAACATTATGTTTTTTTTTTTTTTTTTTTACGCAGTGTATATAGTAGAGAGAACATTATGCTGGTGTTTATTTTTTTTGCAGGGTATTTAAAAAAGTGTAACAGATTTTAGTTTTTTTAGAAAAATTAAAATGGCAATAGTTGATACCATAATATTTAATATGCAAATTTGAAATTTGAAATTTGAAATTTAAAGCATTGAGTAGGCAAATTTTTTTTCGTGGCTCTATGTATATGAATTAAATACCCTATTGTATGTTGTGCAAACATTAAAACATGTAGTTGTAATGAAGTACAACAATGTATAAAAAAGAGAAGAAAAAAACTAAAGCACATGCCAATAAGGAATATGAGGAAAAAAAAGAATCAGGAGAGTAAATATAGAAATAAAAATAGGAATTAAAAAAATAGAAATAAAATAAAAATGAAAAATGGGCCAACATTTATTAAATAAATTGGAGGGAAAACAGATTTGTTAAACTCTACTTTTATATATATTAAGATTAAGATTAAGATAAGATTAAGATTAAGATAAGTTGCATAAATTATTTGAAATAATGTTTAATTTGACTTGTTTTCGATTTGTGTGTGTAGATATTTATCTATTTAGGCAATTTTTTGAAATGGAAATGAACTCCTTTAGTCCTTTTCATCATGGATCGAGGAAAAACTAAAAAAATTCTCATATTATAGATGAAATGTCAAAGTCTTCTTTTCCCTTCAACAAATAACCTTGTAACATCAAAACTTATAATTTGAATATAAATTTGACCCCTATATCTCCAAGTGTTTATCCTTTGTAAATTTTTTTTTTGGTGAATAAATCCTGTGTAAGTTGAATATAAATTCCCATGAACAATCATTTTCTTCACTTTATAGAGGATGCAAGTATGCAACTATAAGTGAAATAAATGTTTACTCGAACCCACACTCTAGATCACTTTTGGTGTTTACACAATTGTAAAATTAAATAACAACTCTGCATTGGCAAATTGAAGCATCAAATTAACATGCTCTATTATGAGCTTATTATCAATCCAACACATTTTTATTTTTTTTAATCGGCAAAATTTTATTAATAGACAAGTATATATGAATTGTTGGATCATACAACGAAAGTCAAAGTGATGAAAACATTTTAACCAATTAAAAAGTACATCAAACATCACCCCAATCCACCTGTTACAGTACATCATTTGACCTTCACCAAAGACCACCGAAAAAGACACCAACTCAGCTCGTAAAGATGCCACTATCAACCCACATTGATACATCAATCTTCTTTGAAATGTCTTTCAATTGATTCTTGAAGAGTGGAATTAATATAATCTTGAGGACCATGAGCAGGTAATCCAGGAACAAGTAAACCAACTATCCTAAAAAAGAAGAGAAACCATCCTTCTCTATAGTGAGGTCCATTTCTGTATGCAATGGTAAAGCTCCTTATGATTTCTAGTATGGCGTTAAATACCATAGGTATTACACACCAAGGTGAGAAATAGTTCTTGTTTGGTTCTTCATCAAGTACCTACATTGAAATTAAATAATGAAATTAGTTAAATAAATATTTTGTGAAGTCGAAATTTCATATGCTTTAAAAAACGCAAACTTGATAAATTCAATAATCAAATACTTTTGTATGATTAACATCATACATTACACATCAACCAACGAAGATTGACGTGACAAATTAAAGTTCCAATTCAAGCTGTAAAAAATATGTCACAGTTAATATTAAAATTAAAAATATACGTACGCTGAGTTCATAGCTTCTGTTAAAGAAAAGGCAGATCCCAAAGTGCTTGAACATCATATCCTTATCATCATAAGGCAACCTTGGAACAATGTCATTGCAATAGACAAACCTGCAATACCTTATACAATGTTTCTTCATTTGTTCTTTCATATATTCTGCATATGTCTCATCTCCAACTCTTGGTTGTCCAAATGTATAAATCCCTTCCAACCTCTCAATCAACAATTTCTCATCATGTAAGAACATAATTGTTGGAAAAACTATTGCCAATGCTCCACCCAAACTATGACCAGTAATTATAAACTTTGCATTAGGATTTTCACTTAAACATTTTCTCAGTATGTCTCTAATAACATAATAGGCTAGTGGGGCATGTTTTTCATCTTTTTCAATTTCTTTAGGCCATCCTAAATTTTTTTGTAGTCCTAAGGCTTTCATGAATCCACCATGCACTCTTCCAACACCAGGAATTCCATACCAAGATATGTCAAGATCAGTGCACCAATCATCAGAATTAAAGGGCTCTGTTCCTCTGAAAGCTATTACATAAGTGTCCTTGTCCTTGTATTTGTCCACTAATATTAAGACTTGGGTTGAAGCCTTTCCTTGATACTCTACCATGTGCATAGAATCAATAAGTTTCAAGTTATGAATACAAATACAAATACACTCACTTCAATCAAGAATATAAGCAAAAATAGTAAAATTTATGTTAACTATTTGTGAGGAGAAGTCTAATATAGGCATAAACACAAATAAATAGTATTTAGGCGCACACACATAAACATTAACATTATTTATTAATTATAAAAATATTCATCACTAAATTCTTTTATTTTTATTCATTTATGTATATGTGCCCAACGGCTGTTTAATTGTGTTTGTGCGTGCCCACCTGAGATTTTTTTAACTCAAGAATCATATTTTAGTAAAATTACATATAAAAAATTGAATATTATTTGTCAAATTTTAGAGTACAAAATTATTTAATGAACTATTTTAATCCATTTCATTTAATATTTGTTTTTGTGGTTGATGATAAAGTTAATCAATTTAATATTTATAAGCTTTTATTAATTTTAGTTTTGAAAACTTATAGCAGAATATGAAGTCTCTTATTAAGTAAAAGTTTTATATTTTTCTCTTATTTATATATATGAGACGACTCCAATGAAAATACTTTGTTAATATGAAAAATCAGAAGATTTATACTAATCGTGAGATATTAATCAATGGCTTTGACAATATAGTGCCATCCTTGAAGGATGTATCATCTCCATATTCTTCCATCAGTGTATTTTATGGTTCAACTGAATTATTTTTTACGATAAATTGCAATTTGTTCTAGGAGGAAAAGAGATATAAAAATTTGAAAAGAAAAATATGAAAGGAAGAAGACAAAACTTTTTAAAAAGACTTGGAAGAAGACAAAACTAAATATAGTAAGAAATGATTTTTTGTAAATATGGAATAAATAACTGTCTTAAAAAATTAGGAACAAATAAGATAATTATGGTACATTTAATCCAAGCCATTGATTTGTATCTCATGGACTCATGGTTGATAATTGATTGTTCTCAGACCATAAAGAAATTTATTTTACTTTTTTGATATGGACCACAAAGAATGTAAATATTATTTTGAACCACAAAAAGCATGTATATAAGATAGAGTTGGTTTGCTTTTTAGTTCTTACCATTCCAGCAATCAAAAAATGCCACATAATCCATCTGTAAGAAGAAATTAAAAAATAAATTAGGTATGCATATGAAATCAACAATTATTAGCTATAAAGGACCCAATACAACTCAACAAAAGTACCTTCCAGTCACGAGTGATAGTAGATTTAAGGTAAGCTTCATTTTCATAGACAGCTTTTGAAGCCATCATAGATAGAGAAATATAATATGTGTTGCCGTCACGCTTCAGAATGTCATCAAATTTTACTCTTGTATCCAAATTTCCAATGCAAGACAAGAATGTTGATGATTTTGGATTTGGGATTACCAAATTACCTGTTTTTTGTTTATCACATTAATTCAAATATTCAAATTCAATGTATACCTTCAAACATTTTTAAATAAGACTTTGTATAAAATTATAAGTCGATACAAAGAATTAATATTACTTGAGCTGCCAGCTCTTCCCATACCGACAATATAAATTACTAATTTGTGAATAAAAATTTTCCCTTACCTAATCAGTAGGAATATTACATTTTATATGTAAGAATCAATATTCGAATTTTAAGCATCATATTTATTCACTTTAAGATGAAATTTCTCTGTACCATTCCAATTTTATCTGATGTTCCCGAAGAGATTTAAGATCAGTAAAATTTCTAACCACTAAATTATCCGACTAAAATAAATGTACTCAAAATGTTTTTTAATGAAAATATTTTCCTTCAATAAGAAAAAGACGTGCTATATAAATGTGTTAATGAAAAAGTTAAATCAACAACAACAACTAAATCTTTCATAAAATAATATTAAAATAAAAAGGAAAACAAGTTGGTAAAGTAGTTGAGTTTTACTTAGTTAAGAAGGAATTTCTGAAAGAATTTAAGTTTAAGTTATCTTAAATAGTTATTGTTGAAATTTTACTTACTTTATTGTTAAATTTTTATGACCATTTTCTTTGTGAACCGAAGAATTAAGAAAAAAAGAATATTAAATTTGACTTAAAAACAAAAATTTAAAGACAAACAAAAAAAAATGGCTTAATTACAGTTTTGATCCCCCTATTTTCACATTTTCACGGTTTTGGTCCCCCTATTTTAAAATCATGCAGTTTTGGTCCCCCTACCTGATTTTTATTCTTAAAAATTGTGATTTAATATATTTTAAATGATATAACATACGATTTGATGATATAAATTCATCCAAGTGTATTAATTATTTACATTTCATTAATTAAATTTCCTAAATGAATAATTTGTGTAATCGAAAATTATAGTTTTTATTGAGTTTTTTTTTGTAATTTTATGACTTTCGATCATTAATATATCATCAAGTTGTATGTCACATATTTAAAATATATTAAATCACAAATTTTAAGAATAAAAATCTGGTGGGGGGACCAAAACTGCGTGATTTTAAAATAGGGGGACCAAAACCGTAAAAATATAAAAATAGAGGGACCAAAACTGTAATTAAGCCAAAAAAAATCTTTAGTCTATCATGCGAATTATAACTTTTTTTTAAGGAAAATCTAAGGGCACTAGTTAAGGAACCAAATATGGTAAAATTTTCTTGAAACTTATGTAATTGACCTTTTAAATATTCAAACATCACTATTTTCAATGTCAAAATTTCTTGTTTTAGTATTCTTAACTAGTGCCCAGATAACCCTTTTTTTTTATTACAGCGAATTATAACTTATGGATCCAAAAGAATCTGGTTTGAGCATTTAAATCTAGTCAAGATAATACAAGCACAAGCAACAAATCAAAACGGTTGAACATATAATTATATATACATATTGATTCACACTTTTGAGCAAGGTTTTAAAAAACGGTCGCGGTCGCGTCTCGGTTACGTAAATGTTTTCGCGATTTCGATCGGTACAGGTTTTATGATGCTAATTGCGGTTGTCGCGGTGTGAATTAATCACAATTTGTTCTTTAATAAAAAATATTGTGATAACGGTAACGTTATCGGCACCTGCCAAAACTGTTTTGTCGCGGCCTTTTTCGCAGTCGCGGACCGTTTTTTAAAACCTTGCTTTTGAGTTCATCTCTTTAAAAAAAAAAAAAAACGATTTACTAAAGTTGAATACTTATAGCTTAACTTATATAATCATAATTATTCATCTCCAGTTTACTACTACTACTTTGTTTGATTTACAAATTACAAATGATTAGTTGTTTTTTTCTTCTCAACTCTCAACCATTTCTATCAAAAAGTAAATAAAATCTGATCAAAAATTATTTCAATCAGAATTTGATTTGCACAAAGATTTGACGAACGAGTGTGAAGTTAACATAATAAATTAACACATAATCAAAAAAATTAATTAACAAACCTGAGAGAAAGTTAATTATAATCATGGTGATGCCTCCATTAAGTGAAATGAGATTAATCAACATCTCAACACAAGCACCAAACTTATTAAGTGGCTTAGAAATGTACAACAAGAGCTTCTGAAGAATAATAGAGATAAATATAAGCCATCTACCTCTGAAGCTTCCTTCCACATCTCCCTCAGCATTACTATCCACAAATTTTCTATGTCCTATATTACGAGAAAATAATATACGAATTATATCAAAGAAATGAGCATCTTCTGGATTTAGAATCATATAACTATCAGCAAATCCTTTATCACAAGTTGATGCCATGGCTATAGCACAATATAACTGAAGAGGAAAGAATGAATGAATATTCAAAGTGCTTTTAGCTCATATTGTTCATGTATATATATTTATACTTGAGTCTCTTAATTATTGAATATACTGTTTTTTTTTTTTCTTTTTAGATGTATTTTTAATTCCCTAATTTAACTTTTTTTATTTTGGAATTTTAATTTTATTTTTTTTTTGTTTTCACCACCAGTTAAATCTGGTGCGGGGTGAATTTTAATTCTTTTGTTTCATAATGTTTTTTATTATTTTATTTCATATTATATAAAATACTTATTTATTGATGTGATATATATTGTTAATTTGGACCACACATCATGTTACAACTTTTTATTTTTATTTTTTTAGTCAAAACAAAAAATTCGGTCCTTCTTTGAGACTTTTTGTTACTACTTTTCATTTTTTTATCAAAAAAATGTAAACATACACACATTCTTTTGAAAATGATTGCAAGTAATAAAAAGCAAAAAAAAATATTGCTCCTGAGTATGTGTTATTACTTATTAAGGGTATTTGTTAAAGAAATAATTATAAAAAATTTGAGTTAAAAATGATGCATTTAACTTTTTTATAATTTACAAGTTGTCATTTCAAATGTAAAGTACTTCTTAGTTCTTTTACTTTTTTTCAAATAATGCCCTTTAGACTTTCATAGCATGACTTTATCTCATCCTTGCCAATATTTCGAATGTTCTGGTGTACCTGGGCTGCTAGAAAAGGAAAAATTTTCGTAAGGAGCCGTTGTCCCTAAGTTTAGTGGAGCTCCAAGTTCGATGAGACTAGCAAACATGCTACCACATAAAGGAAGGGAAAGAGATCGAAAAGCACGCAACCAAACTAAACACCGATGTTGTTGTTTGGAAAGTCTCGGTCTCTAGCTGCATTAAACCCCAGAGGTCCATTGGGGGCCCGGTGAAGGGGCAAGGGGTCCCTCGGGCCCCAACGGTTTGTCATTTGCAAGACCCGGAAATTTTAATTATATATATGAATAAATATTTTATTCTACTTACAATTTAGACTATTTTAACTTTAATTTTAGAAAATAGTTTTCTTATCCATGGTTTTATTTAATGAGGAGGTTCTATCTAATCTATCTTTTTATTTTCTAGTTTCGAGGACGAAACTCTTTTAAGAAAATTAGTATTATAAGACCCTAAATTTTTAATTAATTAAAACCCATGATTTTATTTATTCTATATAATTACCTTGTGAATTACAAGTAGTGCATTGCTTTATTATTTATTTATTTTGTTTTCACTACCAGTTGAATTTGATTCGAGGATCAATTCTGATATAAGTGGTTCCACTTCCACACATTACTTTAAGAAATAAAGAAAAGTGGCAATTCTCTGATATCACACGTTTTCTAGTTTAATATCATTCAATTGTCATTATTTTAATTGATTAACCATTATGTAGATTGATTCATTCACTTAAATTGCTCCCTTTCATCATAAAGCAAATCCTTGTCTACAAATTGTACATGTTACAAAATGTTCATTCTTTCTTTGCATTATGCCTCACACGCCACTATTTCTTTCCCACGCGTATTTTACTCCAATCTCCTTGTTTTATCGGTAGCATTAAGTGTCAAGTCATTTCTTGCACAAGTGACGGGGAAAATTTAAGGACTTTTATGTTAGAATAGAAAAACGATCAAGATAAGGGTTTTTTTTCCACACATTCATACTACGTAGGAAGCGTGCTGTGAGATAGTTGTATGACATTTATCTTTTAGAAGAAATTAATTATAAAAAAAAACTAATTAAAAGAAATTAATCTATAATTTCTTTCGATATTGTTGTTGTAGTTATTGTGATTGCTCTAAGTTAATTTTGTGAAAAGTATAAATTAATGTTATTGTTAAAATAATCCTTTTCTTATTAGATCAATTTGTGTATGGTTTGATTTGGGAGGAAGTGAAAGAATTTTGACAGTGTGAATTAATTAGTATAATGTGGATTGACTTTACATTAAGCGTTGCTTAAAGGAGTTAAAAATATGGAAGTTTGCATGATTGTGGGTCTTGTGTGCTGGACGGTTTTGGGTTCAGTGCAATCAAAAAAAAATGACTGCAGTGCAGTCGGCAACATATAAACCGTCTGATCAAGATTAGGCAGTTTAAATTTTTTGATTAAATTTTATAATTAAAGTTGATCTTAAAATCTGAACCGTTTGATCTTTGATCAGACAGTTCAAATTCACTGACCGCATGCAATCAACTCCACACAATCCAAATCCGTGTTGGACGTATGCTGCTGGTTATTTGATTGATTGATTGATTCTTTTCGGTTATTAGCACTGTGATTTAATTTTTGAAATTTCATTGGTGGTTATAAGTTAGATTTTACTTTTGGAATCTCTTGATTTATGACTAGAATGTAGATAATCCGTCATCAATTCTCAAGAGATGGTGTGTACTCCACACACCATACGAACCTTGTTTGAAATGTCTCTTATCGAAATAGTGAGTTATATAAGCACAAATACTTGAAATCCCGACCTTAGTTGTGATAAGTGATCATGTCATGAGAGGTGTGAAGTGCTACTTTCTCGAAGAATGTTTTATCTTGAACTGTGTGAAAATTTTATTGAAGTATTTGGACTATTTTTACTTGAGATTTTCTATGTTGTTGATATTTTTATCAGAGTGCGCAGTGGAAGCGTGAAATTTTATTTGATGTTTTATTTCATTCTTAAACTTTCACATTTTGTTGTCTATTTGAAGGAGTGTCTTATTTAATTTTCTTATTCTTCAAAAATATTTTCAACAATGAATTTAAATAAAAAGTTTAATGATTTTACGTGAGATTTTTCCTAAATCCCACATGAATCTTTTGTTAATGTCTAGTTTCGGGAACGAAACTAATTTTTGTTGGGAAGAATGTAAGACTCGAAAATTTTAATTTTAATTTTATATATGAATAAATATTTTATTCTACTTACAATTTTTTAACTTCAATTTTAGAAAGTAGTTTTCTTTATCCTATGGTTTTATTTAATGAGGAAGGCTATATCTAATCTATCTTTTTATTTTTTAGTATCGAGGACGAAACTCTTTTAAGAGGGTTAGTATTGTAAGACCCTCAATTTTTAATTAATTAAAAACCATGATTTATTTATTCTATATAATTACCTTGTTAATTTAAGTAGCATTGTGAATTACAAGTAGTGCATTGCTTTAAGAAATAAAGGAAAATATAGCAATTCTCTGATTCCACACGTTTTCTGCTTTAATATCATTCAATTGTCATTATTTTAATTGATTATCCATTATGTAGATTGATTCATTCCCTTAAATTGTTCCCTTCCAACCACTGTATTGTTGAGGGAGTGTCAGTCTTTACTTTACGATATTGTTTTGCAGGCTCAGTTTCCAGATAGGTAGATTTGGCTACATAATCCCGACAAAGGCTATACAATCTAGGGTGCATATCAGCTCCTGACTTCCCATCCTCCTGACGATGTGGATGCCACAGTAGATCTTATTTGGTATAGACATGTTCCTTATTTGGTGACTCGGGGAATCATCCCTCCAGAGATTCAGTCTTGTGTGGCCGGATGCGGCGTTGTGGAGTCAACCCAGCATTTATTTCTCTCATGCAGTATTTTTTGCTCTCTTTGGACATGAGTTAGATTATGGATTGGCTTTTCATCGGCATATCCTCAACACCAAAAGGATAAAAAATTACATATCCAAAATTGAAAGAAAGAGGAACCAATGTTGATACGAAATTGTTGCAGATCCATTTATCCCAATTAAGAAACCAATGTTGTTTGTTTCAGTCTTGTTTCCATGATAGAAATTGCAACAATAAAAAAATTCATGCTAAACAGTGCACCCGATACACTAATTAAGCATATTAAAAAATGAAATAAAAAGATAAAATTAATGCTAAAAAGATAACTTTTTACATTAAATGCACAAGTTTCAAGAAGATATTTCTATATTAATATGATTAATTAGTGCATCGGTGTACTGTTTAGCATTTTCTAAAAAAAAAAACCTTTTAGGTGATCAATTTTAAATTTTTCCTAAATCTTGAGTTGGTTCAGTCTCATTGGAGCTTTCTTCGGTAAACACCTTCTCCGATTTAGTCTCGTCGGAGCCAGTCCAAGATCTACAATATTTTATTTCTAAAACGTCACCACCATTGTTACATGTAACCATCTACTTGAGTGAAAAATATCACCTTGAAGCTGAAAGAAATAAAACCATTGAACTTAACTCACCACCACCGTTCAAGACGAATTCACATTGAGACAGTGTTGCAGCCGTGATGGCTAGAACAGATGGGGAGAGGTTGTTCTAGGCGGAGATGGATGGCAGCAAGAAGGCATAGAGAGAGACAATGATTCAAAGAAGAACAAGGATTGTTGTTGTTTATCCGTGACATTGATAAGTTGTTATTTTTAATCTCACACATTGAAAAATTTAATTGCCACGTGTCATTCATCGGATAGGAAAATTGGAATAAAATGAGTATAAGGAAATGAAGTGGATCTGAACCGATATTTCTCATAGAAATTAATCAACTGTTAAATGATGGTGAAAATTTTACAATAGTAATAACAAAACCTAAATTCAACAAATTTTATAATCTAAAAAAAAAAATTAACAAATTTTTAGAAGAAAAAAAAAACATATATTCCCAATTAATTGACATGCTATTTTAAATTAATAATTTCAAATAGAAATTGTTTGTTAATTCATTAATTAATAAATCCCAGAAAGTGAAAGACTCCTTTTTCCACATGTAAAGCATGAACAATATTTTAAGAGTTCTCCTTGAAGTTGAACTCCTTTTTGTTTATTTAGATTGGATTATGGAAGAGACTAGATAAAAAGCAACAAAATATTTCTTATAATAAGAAATTACCTGAATTTCCTTTTTTTTTTCTTTTAGCAAATGTTACCAATATTATGACTAATGCTAAGAAATTAAAAATTGAAATACTTTTTAAAAAGGTGTACTTTTAATTTTCAAAAGTTAAAATATTATTTTTCTTTAATGCAAAAACTTTTAAATTTTTTAACATGTACTGCGAGACACTTTTGGTCCGTTTGAAATGAGAAAAAGAAAGTAGAAAAAAAGAAAATTGCATAAACAAGTGAATAAATTTAAACTAACTTTAATCTAAATTCATTCATCGATTTTCGTAATTTTCATTCATTTCATTTTATTTTCTTCATTCCAAACGGATCCTTTGGGCGCATGTTAGCAAGATTTTTTTATAACAACCCTGCTTTTCCTTTTTTGTACAGGAGACAAACATCATTGTTTATTGCTAGATGCGGTCCAGTTGTCAGAATACTATGGGGAACAAGATTTCAGCCACGAAAATATTTGATTTTCCTAGCTACTCCCTCCGGTTCTATATATAAGTAAAAATTGACTTTTTAGATTTATTAAAAAAATAATGTATCTAGACAATAATATAGACTAGATACATTATTTTTTCAATGAATCTAAAAAGTTAATTTTTGCTTATATATAAAACCGGAGGGAGTATATCTTTGCATAATGACATGAACCCTAAAAACACACCAACACAGACAGTAACGTTTAGTGCTAGTGTTATACTATATCAGGAAAATTCTTTGATAGGCACAAACATAAATGTGAGGTGTTAGACACATTTATAAAAACAAAATAAAATTAAATAGAAATGAAATAAAATGATGTTGATTGATGTGACTATATTATTTTTGTTTTAAATTTTTAAATTTGTGAGTGTGTGCCCAAATAAATTTGATTTAGGTTTGTGCCTATACAAGTATTTCTCACATTGCAACTTGTCAATTATAGTGAAATTATTACTAATTGATTGATAAGCATCTCCCGTGTCGTGTTTGAGCTTATTGGTACTCTTTTTTATTTTTAAATTCATTGAACAAAATAAAATGTTAAATTGTAAAATAATATATGTGAATGTAAGTCGTTAAAGAGCAACTACTTGAACTAAAAACGTAACCCTACCATAACTTATTCATCATAAAAGATATATAGTTGATTGTCAAGATTAAGTAAATAAATAAAAAGACAACCACCCGAATTAAAAGAAAAATTCAAAAAATATGTCTATTAGACACCGGTGGCCACTTATTAATTAATGTTAAACAGTGCCCCGAGACGCTTGTTAAACATTCCAAAAATAGAAATAAAAATAAAATTAATAATAATAAAATAACTTTTATATTCTCGATGCATTGAATGCACAAGTTACGCGACATAATTTCTATATTTATATGTTTAACTAGTGCCCCGGGAACACTGTTTAGTATTTTCCTATTAATTAATAGAGGATCGGGAGTTTAGCTTATGTTTTCTTTTTGTCTTTTTTTGTTGTAATTTTTTGAAGATCTATATTCTTACTTTTCATTTAAATTTTATATGTAAAATTGAATATTAAATTATAAAGTTTCACTTCACAGATCTGAAGTAACAACTTTTTTTTAATGATAATTAACAACTAATTTAAATCAACAATGCACATCCCATATTCTCAGAGCCGTCATTTACACTTTCTCTCTCATCAAGTTTTTTTCTCCAGCTTCTCTCTTCCCTCTTACCCTAAAACCGCGCCACCGCTTCTCTTTTCCCTCAAATCCAAAAGTGACAGCGAGATGTAGCCGCTGTTGGTGGTGGTGCGACGAGCCTCATGCTCCGTATCACCGATCCAGGTCTCGTTTGGGTTATGGTGGCCGCCGCTGCTCTCCTTCGATGCCTCTGTTTCGTTTCTTTCTTCCTGTGGCTCTCGTTTTTCCACCGACGGTGAAGCCGCCGCCGTTGCTCGTGGGTGTTGGAGATCGGTAGCATCTGGTGCTACCGTGTTTAGGTTTCTCGTTTTTGGTGATGGAGTAGTGCAGCTGAGGTTCGTTTTTCTCGGTGGTGGTGGTGGTGGAAGGGTGCGACGAAACCTTGGTGGTGGTGGTGCGTGGTGGCTGTTAGTGGAGGTGGTGGCCTCTGTTTAGGCGGTGGTGGTGTGCTCTGTTTAGGTGGTGGTGTTGTGCTCTGCTTAGGTGGTGGTGGTGGAGCTGCGGTGGTGGTGATGCTTTTGTTTAGGTGCTGTTGGTTTTGGTGGGGTTTGGTTGAAGGTGTCCTGGCAGTGGTGGTGGTGGTGGTGGACTGAGGTGGTGTTTGGCTGAGGTTTTTCTTGGTCTTGGAAGTTGTCCTGGCGCGCCCGAAAGGATGGGGTATGTAGACACTCCGTGTTAACGGATGTTGTCGTTTTATTGTACCTCCGGGACGTATTGGTGATGGAGAGGTGTTGGATGGTTAATGCCGCGTGTGAGTGGATTCTCCTGATACAAGAGTCTCTGACCATTTTCAAATCTGGTGAGATTTGCATGACTCTTGGAGTCGCTGAAGGGTGTTCAAGTCTGTTGAGACTTGCAGGTCTCTGGTATCGGGTCGAACTCGACTGCATCAGGTGTTGACTGTCGATTCTCTGACTATCGGGGTTCCTCAACCTTTGACTTTCGGGGCTACTTTCTGGGTCTGATGGGCCGAGTAATTTTAATTCGAGTTCGAAAGTTAGTGTCTAGTGGTGTCTCCTAGGGTCGGGTAGGGGTTTTCTCTGGTGGGTTTAACGGATCATTATTGGTGTATGGGTGGATTGGGGTTTTGATTAGGTGTTGGTAATTGTGTTATATCACGTTACCTTTTGTTGTATGTTCCACGACAATTTCTTACACTTTTTGTGGAGGAGTTGTTTTTAATAAAATTTAGCCATTTCAAAAAAATAAAAAACAATGCACATCCCATGCATCACACACAAGTGTGCTAATATGAATCTCAAAAATAAGAATTTATCGGTGGACCAATTGCAAATTATCTATTACAACCAGTTACTACTATCATTTTTTAATTTTTTTTCAGAATGTTTTCATATACTAACTACTCTCAAATGCCTTTACTCTTTTCTTACGTTGTTTCTCTCTTCAATTGCCATGCCAAAGGCCTTTTTCCTTATGTTGCTAAATAGTGATCAATGCTCAGGTTTATATTGCTACATAACATAATGTTAATTTTATTGTGAAAAAAAATATGTTAATTTTAGATTTAACCAAAAAAAAAAAAATATTAGACAAAGTGTTATACAAGTTTTATTTTCCCTCTTCCTCATTTTTTTTTTCTCATCCTCTTCCATTAACTCCCCATCTTCTTTATCCTCGTCATCCTCCCAATTTTATTTCCCCTTCAATTTAATAGTCATCAAAGACTAAAAGAAAATTGAAATGCTACCAAAAATATATAGAATGTAGAAGGTTCACCAAAGAAGGAGTTGTTTGGTGGTATTGTCACGTCAATATCGGAACAATCACAACATTCGAGCAACAAAAGTTTTGTTTCATGATAAATCTATGTCGAATCAAGGCAAAAATTGGTTGTGTGGGTTCACGCGGGCAAAGAAGGAAAACGAGGGTGGCGGTAGAAACAAATTTGGGAGGTTTTTCGATCGGGTGTTTGATGCCAAACCATCGTTCAATTCCTATTTCCGCAAACAAAGAAAAGATGATAGAAAACTAATTTTGCGTTTGAAATTTTGTATTATAAAAAATATCCCTCAATACTTTAGTTGAAATTTTGGGATTTGTATTCTCTACATTCAAAAGTCCTAAATTTACCTACATTCAAGCAAATTTTAACTAAGAAAGAGAAAATGTGATATATTTAAATGCATTTATATATGTTGCAAAGATCAAAACACCCTCAAATTTTGTCTAAATGTAAAAAATATAGAAAAAAATGACTTTAGAGAATCCAAATCCAAAATTTTATAGTAGGTTATTTGTTCAGATTCACTTGTGGACCTTTATTTTTGAGATCCATAATAGGAACTCCCTTAAAAAATGAGTAAAGAATAGAAACCGAAAAATATTTTATACAAACTTTATTTTCAATTTCACTCCCACGTGCTCGATCGATTCCCATGTTTTCAATGAATCTTTTCTTACTTTCCTTTGGTTGTGCTGTACGATACTATTTCTGGATATAAAAACAAAAACTTGCCAGTTTAGCAAATACAGTATATAGCGAAATGTTATGTGTATTATTTATTTTAAAAAAAATATAAATAATATTTGTTTTTGATGTATATATATATATATTTTTTTTTTTTTTTACTTTTTAACTAATATTTCAGAGTACTAATTAATATAATTCATAAATAGGATATTTAATCAATATTATTCCACTTAATTAAACCATTTATTACTGTCTCTCTCAATATAATTTATAATTATACTCTCTTTATCTTTAAAAATATAATATCATTTTTAAGCATTTTATTCTTGTTTAATAGATATTTTCAAAATTCAACACAGATTAATTATATCTTTATAAATATATATAGCCAAAAATGAACAATTATATGTGCAATATCATATATGGTTCAAATTGACGAGATATATGTTTTGTTTTTCTTGTTAAAATTATAAGATGTAAAATTGCTATATTTTAAAATTTTAAGATTTTTTTTATGAGTTTGGAGAGAAGAGAGCAGAGTTTTCAAAATATGAAAGAAACAAGTGGAAGAAATATATGTGTTTGGAAGGGAAAATAGTTTGAAGAGGTTTTAAAAGGTTTATATAAATATTTTGTTCAATCGATTTAAAAAATGATGTTTTTTAAATCGATTATTTTGTTCAACCGATTTAAAAAGTGTAAATTTCTTGCTCGAAAGATGGACAAGGGGGGAAATAAAAAAAATTTACTTTACAAAAGGGAATCTTGAAAGAATTTTTAACGGGAGATAACGCAAAACACATACATTTAACAGGGGGATAACGACTCATTAATCCTTTATATAATGTTACAAAAATAGAATCAAACTAAGATATGTAAATAGTGCATGTAGTCAAATTGCCTCGATCAAATTGGGACGGAGAGAGAGTATTAATTTTCAAAGTAGTTGGAAGTTATTATTTGTAGGGCTATGCAAATTGACGCTAACTACTAATTTGCTTTTTGTGTTTTATCAATGCCTCTCGTGTTCCACGTGGGAAACTGAAAATATATATGAGAATTTTGATACCAAATGGGCTAACGAGAGAAGAAATTTGGATTTTCGGCAAAAAGATACGTAGGTAAAGGTAAAATGAGAATTTTAAGTGTTTTAAAAACTGAACATAGCAAAAAAACAAAAAAAAAAACTAAACATAGCAAAAAAGGCGAAAAATAAAATACTATAGTGTGTTAATTTTTATTTTTATTTTTGCATTATGCAAAATATATCATAAATATTTAAGTTTTGTTCATACTCGGTACCAATGGGACCGAGGATACTTTCTAAAAATTAAATCAAAGAGTTGGTGTTGAGTTAACCGAAAATCAAAGTTTATAAGAAGTTAATCTAAAATCCTTAAAAAAATCAATTTTTTATGATTACGTCAAGAGGTCTTTCTAAATTTTAATTCACAACAACTCCGCTACTGTGTGGAATGAAAACTCGCAAAAAGACAATGACATGTGAAGATGGGAACTGGGGGGAAGGGAGAAGGGACTGGGTTAGTGTCATGGTCCCCTAAAATTTACAAGGTTAGGTAGTGCCAATTGATTTTTGGACCCGTGATTGTAAAATATAGTACTAATTAACCAATCATATAAATAAATATATTAAAAGGGGATACTATAGAAATTCCCTTTCTATCCTTTGCCACATGTCATTTTTTCTATGTTACTACAAATTTTGTTTATTTTTTAGTAAAGGCTTAAATATGCTTTTGGTCCCTGCACATAGGGGTCGTTTGAGTTTTAGTCCCTACAATTAAAAAACCTTTTAAACAGGGACTACACTTTCAGTCAACTTTTAAAAAGGTCATTGACTTGACTTTTTAGCTGATGTGTCACTAATTTTGCCATTTGTCACTGACTGCTTGGCCAGGTGGGTGCTGACTAAGCTTTTTTAAACTTGAATGGACAAAAATGCCCTTTGGCAATCCTGGCTTTCAGAAAATGATGAAAATACCCTTGTGACTGTTAATTGTCTGAAATAGTAACCAAAAGGGATTATTTCATTTTAGGGTTTATGCGTGCGAAAAGGGATACGATTGTGATACGATTCAACTGGTAGAAGAAGAAAACGAGTTCGAATTGAAACACAAAGACGAAATCTCTTGGTTAAAGCAAACGATTATGGGACGAGAAGGTATGTTTTTCTTGCTTACTTATTGGTTTAAGTTCGAATTAAAAATGAAATGGATTTGCTCGTGCTTACTGATAACGATGCTAACTGATAAAGACGACTGCAATTTTATGTTTTATTGTGTTTGTTTTGTTGTTTACTGCAATAGTTTACTGATAACGATGCTTTGAAGTAAATTAAGCCTTGTAATTAGGTCAATATTAGAATAGTGATAACGATGTTTGACTGGTAGGGACCATACCCATGTGATGTTATTAGTTTAGTACTTTTTTTTTGGGACCACAAAAAATAATTTATAATTTTTTTTTTTAATTTTGTTTATGTTTTATTGTACAGTCATGAGATGGTTTGTTGCTTTTCATCATGGTGGTAAGTTTGTTAGCGATTGGATTATATGTTACAGAGGCGGGGATAGAGCAATATTTAAAGTTAAGGATGATGATGACTGGGGTTATGATGAGATGTGTTGTTTAGTTGAAGATGACTTGAAAATTAGTAAGGGGTATAGGTTGTGGTGGATGGTTGAAGAAGATATCAATTTTTGGCTAGTAAGTGTAGATGAAGATGCATTTGAAGTTAAGGAATATGCTGTTAGAAATAGCTGTGTTGCTAACATATATGTTGAGCATGATGTGGGTGAAACTAGTGGGTTAGTAATTGGTCCAAACTGTATCAATACTACTCAAGGGTGTGATAGTTCTCAGGTTATAGATAAAGAGAAGGGAAAAAATGTTGTTGTTGCCTCTGATAATGAAAAAGATGATGAGATTGCTGAAGATGATGATGATGCTAGTGCTGAAGATGATGATGGTTTTAGTAGTAGTGAAGATGAGGCTAAGGGTGTGAGTTTTGATGATAGTGAAGATGAAAGAGGGTTAGGACTTGAAGATGGATTTGAAGTTCCATATGCTGAACCTATGAATGGCACAAATAGGGTCATAGTTGAAGGGAAGTCATTTAGAGTTAAGCACAGAGCTAACAAAAACCCAACCCCAACTAAAAAAACTGAAACACCCAAGAATAAGTCAAATGTTTGTGACCCTGAGTGGGAGAAAGACTACATGAGTGAATAGTTAAATTCAGATGATCCTGATGATTCTGACAAAGAAGGTGGGTCCAAAGCTGTAACATTTAATATGGACCACTTGAATAAGGACACTGAGTTTAACTATGGTATGGACTTTAAGTCACTACGGGAGTTTAAAGATGCAATTAAAGAGTGGTCAGTGTTAAATGGGAGAGAGATAAAGTACTTAAAAAATGACAAAGTTAGGTGTAGAATTGGCTGTGTCAATAACTGTGGCTTTATTGCTCACTGCAGTAGAGTAGGTCAAAAGCATACTTATAAAATAAAGACATGGTATGGGACCCACACATGTGCAAAGACTTTAAACAATAGATCTGCAACATCCAAGTGGGTATCCAAGAGTGTTGTTAAAAAGTTGATGGTTACAGATAAGGTAAATGTCAAAGATATCATGCAAGAGATGAGGAGTAATTACTCAGTTGGAATATCCTTTAACAGAGCCTGGAAGGCTAGGATGAAGGCTAAGGAAATTGTAGAGGGTGAGGCAGCAAAACAATATGGTTTGTTATGGAGGTATGCAGAGGAGCTTAGGAGGGTTTCTAAGGGCAACACTTGTAAGATAAATGTGGAAAGGACATTGGTAACTAGCCAACCAAGATCCAGTAGCTTCTATTTTTGTTTTGAGGGGACTAAACAAGGATTTTTATCAGGCTGTAGGCCTTTTATTGGAGTAGATGGATGTCACTTGAAGACACAATATGGAGGGATTTTGTTAATTGCAGTTGGGTGAGATGTAAATGATCAGTATTTTCCTCTTGCTTTTGGGGTGGTTGAAAATGAATGTAAGGACTCCTGGAGGTGGTTTTTAACCTTGCTGTTAGAAGATATAGGAACTGAGAGAAGATGGGTTTTTATTTCAGATCAGCAAAAGGTATATTACTTTAATTTTTTTTTTATTTGTTATAATTTTCAATTTTTTATTTTTTATTCTTAATTATGTTTGAATATGCAGGGATTAATGCAAGTTTATGAAGAGATGTTTGATAGAGTTGAGCACAGACTGTGCCTGAGACATTTGTATGCCAACTTCAAGAAGAAGTTTGGAGGAGGAACTCTGATAAGAGACTTAATGATGGGTGCAGCAAAGGCAACTTACATCCAGGCTTGGCAAGCAAAGATGAATGAATTGAAGAAGGTTGACTTCAAGGCTTGGGAGTGGTTATCAAATGTGCCTACTAAATTGTGGTGTAAGCATGCCTTTTCATTTTATCCTAAGTGTGATGTTTTAATGAACAACTTATCTGAAGCTTTCAATGCAACTATCCTAGTAGCTAGAGATAAACCTATACTAACAATGTGTGAGTGGATTAGGACATATCTGATGAATAGGACTTCTACTATTAGAAGCAAATTAGGTAAATGGCAACATGCTATTATGCCTATGCCTAGGAAAAGGTTGAATGTAGAAGTAGAAGGGGCTGGGAATTGGCTTGCTACATGGGGTATAAATATGGAATTTGAAGTAGAGGTTGTAGGTGGTGGAGGTAAGAGATTTTCTGTTGACTTGACTAAAAGGACATGTTCCTGCAATTTTTGGGAGTTAGTTGGTATACCATGCGGACATGCTATCAGTGCCATGAGTAAAATTGATGCAAATCCTGAAGACTTTGTTTCTGAATGGTACTCTAGAGAGAAATATGAGACTTGCTATAGTTACAATGTCAGTACAATCAATGGCCAAGACATGTGGCCAGATATAGAGTATGAAGAAATGCTTCCTCCATTGTACAAGAGAGCACCAGGTAGACCAAAGAAACTAAGGAGAAGAGGTGGTGATGAACCTAGACCTGGTAAATGGTCTAGAAGGGTTCATGGAGGTGGTGATACCAATAGATGTACAACATGTAATGCACCTGGGCACAATGCAAAGGGTTGTAAGAGTCTGACAATTGATCCTGAAGCAGCAAAAAGGAAGGTAAATGTTAATTAGTTATTATCTGACAATTAGTTATACAATTATTTTTAGCTGACTTTAATCTTTGTCCCTTTTAATTTTGATAAGAGGAATCCCAAAAGGAAGGCTCAAGCATCAACCTCTGTCCCAATTCAAGCATCAACATCTGAAGTTCAACAATCAACTCAAGTTCAACAATCAACTGAAGCATCAACCTCTGTCCCAATCCCAATTCAAGCATCAACATCTGTACCAATTGAAGGCCAAATTCAGCATTCAACTGAAGCAACACAAATGGAACCTGGAACTGGTAATGATTCTAAACCCCTCACTAAAAAGAAGAGAGTTAATTCACAATTCAAACAACCTGCAAAAACCAAGCCTGGCAGTACCAAGCCTGTTAACCCTAACCTCAAGCCTACCACTACTAAGCCTAACCCTAAGCCTACCACTACTAACCCTAACCCCAAGCCTACCACTACTAAACCTAACCCATCATTGATTATCAAACCATCTGCACATATCAACACAAATGTCAAAAATCTTTTCAAAAACCCTGCAAAAACACCATCTGATACCATGGCAATAAACCCATCTGCAAATGTTACCACCTGTGCAAAACCACATCCATCTGCTAAAACTTTCATTAAACCATCTGCACATATTAAAACCTTTTTTCAGACATATGGACCTACTAACATTATTGTCCAACCAACTGCAAATGTTGATACTGTTGTTAAACCATTTGTACCTGTCAAACCATCTGAACTAAAAAAGGTAAAACTAGAGAACATAGAGAAAGCAAAGGTTGATCTTACAAAGGTTAGGAGGAGTAGCAGGAACATTATGAAAACCAATATGAATGGGCCTGGAAAAAACAAAGATTGCCCAATAGAGATTGCAGATGAAGAAGATGAAGGTGATGGTGGTCTGACACAAGAACAAGTTGATGATGATATGCCTGCAAAAGTTGGTCCTTGTTTGAACACACTTAGGGTGTTGGAATCTGATGACCTAGTGAAGTTGAAGAAGTTGGTGGAGGAAATGTTGCAATCTAAAAAGTAGATTCTTTATTGAACTGTTATGTGGTAAAAGTCCTTGATTACAAGGCATTTTGTAATATGAATGTTTGCACTGTTTGTGACAATTAAAAGTCCTTGATTACAAGGCATTTTGTGACGATTAAAAGTCCTTGATCACAAGGCATTTTGTAATATGTTTGACCTGTTATCAATTAAAAGTTGTTAATTATGTTTTGCACTGTTTTAGTAATGAGTTTGCCCTGTTTTAGTTAAGCCTGTTTTGCACTGTTTTAGTAATGAGTCAGGCCAAATTGCAGGCCAAAGCCAGGCCAAGAATACATGCCAGATCAAGGCCAAATTAAGGCCAAAGCCAGGCCAAATTTCAGGCCAAAGCCAGGCCAAGAATACATGCCAGATCAAGGCCAAATTAAGGCCACAGTCAGGCCAAATTGCAGGCCAAAGCCAGGCCAAATTGCAGGCCAAATTCATTTTTCCTGTTTTAGCAATTAAACATGTAAGCTTAAAGAAATGTAACATGTAACGAACATAAATTCCATTCATTCATTAAATTAGAACAACATTACAAACATTCCATTTCACTACAACACAGAAATTAACTTGCAACAACATTAAACTACATCAGAAACCTAAATTACATTCAATCATTTTTTTGCATACAAAACTAAAAACAACAACCAACTTATGAAAACCACTCCTTTTAGAATTGATATTTTTTTCTTCTCATCACTCAATTTCTTCTTCCACTTTGCCTTCAATTTGTCATTTTCTTCAGCACAGTTGCACTTCACTATTGATTTTGACTCAGCTTCAAAATCAACTTGTTTGTCATTCACATTTGATATAGCACGACTAGAATCAACCATGGGTCTTGAACCTGGAATTAATTCATCATCCCAAACAAACAGATCACATGTTTGTTTTCTCTACAGCAAAAATAACAAAATGTCATCAATTTATCAAGCAGACAACTATGAAACCTAACCTAACCTACCTGAAATAAAATTAGGAAATTCATTAATTTCGAACCTGCCAAATTGGACATCTCCAGAATCTCCTCCCATAGTGTTTTCGTGTTTTAGCAATATACATCACCATGGCCTTGGGACACTTGCAATCACATAAAGGAAGCATTTGATTGTGTGACAAAAACGAACCTTCTCCAATGGAATAACAAAAACGACTGGACGAATTGGTTGAGCTAGACATAGCTTAGCTTGGTTCAAACGATAAAAAACGAAGAACAAAGAAGAAGAACAGAATGGGTCGGACAAAGAAGAAGAACAAAGAAGAAGCAAAGAGGAGAAGAATGGGTCGGACGAAGCCAGGATTGGATTGGGAATAAGAAAACCTAATTTTAAGAGAAGAGGGATAAGGGTATTTTCGTCATTTTCTGAAAGCCAGGATTGCCAAAGGGCATTTTTGTCCATTCAAGTTTAAAAAAGCTTAGTTAGCGCCCACCTGGCCAAGCAGTCAGTGACAAATGGCAAAATTAGTGACACATCAGCTAAAAAGTCAAGCCAGAGACCTTTTTAAAAGTTGACTGAAAGTGTAGTCCCTGTTTGAAAGGTTTTTCAATTGTAGGGACTAAAACTCAAACGACCCCTAAGTGCAGGGACCAATTGCATATTTAAGCCTTTAGTAAATTATGCTACTCCAATCAATTAAGACATATAATAACACAATTAATATATATATATATATATATATATATAATAACATATGCTATGCCATTTTTTATCATATTATTTTTTTTTTAGTAATTATAAAAAATTTCAATAAATTTGTGATTCTTCAAATATTTTTTCTCACAATTTTTGGTCTCTATTTTAAACTGATGCATGTGTATCATTTGAGATAATAACACAATTAATTAATATATATAATAACATATGCTATGTCATTTTTTATCATATTATTTTTTTAGTAACGCTAAAAAATTTCAACAAATTTCGGTCCTCCAAATATTTTTTATCATAATTTTTTGTCTCTATTTTAAACCAATGCATGTGTACCGTTTGAATTTTTTTTTTCTGCGGCTATATTTATACATTTTAGAAACCTCTCTTCCAACAGTTTAATTTTTTTTTTTAAAAAAAAGATGAATTAAATATGATTTTTCATAGTTTTGACACTTAATTTTGAATTTTTTTTTCTGACGTCGTGTTTATACATTATAGAAACCTCTCTTCCAAAAGTTTAATTTTGACACTTAGTTTTTTCTGCCGCAATATTTATATATTATAGAAACCTCTCTTCCAAAAGTTTAATTTTTTTTTTTTAAAAAAAAATGAATTAAATATGATTTTTCATAGTTTTGACACTTAATTTTGAAAGTTTAATCTCTTGAAAAAGGTTAACTTTTTTTAAAAGAGATAAATTAAATATGAATTTTTATCTTTTGTAAAAAACTTCTAAATTTTTGTGGAAGAGATTGTTGTAATATTATTGAACATGACTACAAAATCTCATTTAAGAATGTGAAGAGTACACATGAGTTGCTTAATACTAGAGATTAAAAATTGTGACCTCACATGTTTTGGAGGACCAAATTAACATTTCCTTATTTTTTTTATAGGTACTAAAATGAAACCTAAAATATTTGTATGACCAAATAACTTATTTAACTCATATACAATTATAACCACGAATTTGAGTTGTAAGAGAAAATATAACCTCATAAAATTTGTTTAAATTAATAATTTCTTTCTATATTTTTGTGAGAGAAATTCTTATAATATTATGAATTTGAATACAAAATAAAAATATGAAGAGTACACATTAGTTGTTTTAAAGTAGAGACTCAAAGTTGAGAAGTTGCACATTTTAAGGGACCAAAACTTACTGAAATTTTTATTGCACTAAATATAAAATTAAAGATATTATAGGAACCAAAAACTTATTAAAATCATATACTAATATAACCATAAATTTGAATTGTGCGTAAGAGAAAATACAACCTAAAAAATTTATTTAAATTTATATTTTCTTTCAAAAAGAAGTAGTACAATGTGATTTTATAAAAATAAATACAACACTAATAGACTATGTTTGTCATTGATCAATAAAAATAACATGATACACATATTTGTCATTAATAATTATAAACAAACACATTTTTTTTTTAACTACAACTCTGCACAATGTGAAAAGACCAAATTACTATTTCAATGATCCAAAATGACAAAAATAATTTTCAAGCATATTATCACAAATAATCTTACCGCACTATATGTAGATATGATGAGCGATCCTATGAATTACTCCTTCTATCCAAAAGTAATTGTCACTTTAGGAATAAAATTTTGTTATAAAATAAATGTCATTCTCACTTTTCAATGTAATATTTTTCATATTACTATATGCATTATTTCCAAGGAAACCAACCTCTAACTTCTTAGGGTAATTTAGTAACAATATTATTTCTTTTGACAACATCATTACATTTCTTAATATATGTGGAAAAAAAAACCTTAAACGACAATCATTTTGAGACAGTAGGAATATAGTCTGCAAATTTTATCACATATCAAATCTTTTTAAATGTATTCTAAAAATTTATAATGAGATTTAATTAATAAATTTATTTTTACCTTTGTTTTGTAGAACGCATATATATGATAAATTTGTGCTATTAAAATGAACAAGTTGTTGCTATTAAATATTACAATTAAAACTATTATACAACATAAAACAATCTTCTAATGATAAATAATTTTATAACGAGACTAATTTCGCATTATATAATATTCACACTATAATAAAAAAAAATCGCGACAACGTCGCGACCCGTGCAGACACGAGTGTTATACTAAAATTGAAAATAATAACGTCTGATTTGCAAGTGCGATATTATGTGATAGAAGGTGTGGATAAGCCATTGTGAGATTAAATTTTTTTTTTTGGTTTTTCACCACCAGTTGAATCTGGTTCGGGGGTCAGTTCTGGCATCAAGTGGTTCCAGCCCCCTCCCGATCGCAGTTGCGGGGGATCGAACCGTGGTCCTCCCTACCAAGTTCAGCGCCAATCACCACTGAACCAACTAACGATTGGTTGTGAGATTAAATTTTAGATTAGGTAAAAAGAGTTTTAAAATGAGAACTTTTGAGTCTTTTTATATTGGACATAGCAAAAGGCCAAACGGTATAAAAAAATGTAAGTTTGTTTTTAATCAAAGCCAAAATTCCACTTGATGGCAGATTATGTGAATAGAGAGAGCATGTTCTCTATTATCCGACTTAACTACAAATTATTTTTATTTTTTTAAAATTCAACTATCCCCAGTTACTTATACATCAAGTAACTAGTAATTAACTAAAATAAATTAGTTCACAACAGAATCTAGTTACAAATGACTGTATTTTGTACTTTTAAAAATAAGACTGTATTTTGTATTGATATATCGACGAAATAAAAGTTCTTTTGTCAAAAAGAAAGAAAAGAGAATTGAAGAAAATTCATATCCTCAAAATTGGGCCATAATTTTCAACCTACATTTTTCTTGGACCAGGTTAGCCCAATACACACCACTATAACTTATGAAATTTCTTTTTCCACCCCCAAGTTTCTTTTCTCACTCAAGAAACTACATTTAACGCTTTTTGAGAGGAAGAAAAATTACATTGAAAAGATCTTCGGGAAATGTTTCCCAAAAATTTTCTAAGTGCAAAGAGAAATTTGGAGATGAGGAGAGAAACCATCATAACTTATCAAGATGTTTTTTTTTAGACTAGTTTTTCAAAATGCTTTATTTTACAAGGCTTTTAACTATTTTTATTTCTCTTTAGTAAAAAATTATAAAACTATTTTTATTTCTCCAAATTTTTAAAGTCTTTACTTTTTATCATCATTCATTCATTTGTCCACATTTTTGAAATACAGAGTAATGTTGGTTTTCTTGAACTAAATTTTTTTATTCTTTCAAAACTCAATAAACTAACACTACTTATCCTGAATTTTAGAAAATAGGTGAAATAGAATACGGAAAACTCAAAGGTAACAAAAAAGAAGTTAAAAGAATGATAATATGGTTTTAAAAATGGGAGCTTCTATGGTACATTAATAAAATTCTAATGTACCGGTACACTAGATTTTTAAAATGATAAATAAATAATAAATTTTATAAATTAAAAAGTTATTTAATGACTATTATATTTTAGAAAACATAATTTCATAAGAAAAATCACAATTTTATTTTTTATAAACATGATACTAATTTTTTTTATATTTTTTCATTAAAAAATTCAATATTCACTACTATGAATAATAAATATTCAAAAAAAAAAATTAAAAAAATCAAATTTTATTTTTTTGACAACTTTGATGAATAATATTTAGTTATTATAATATTTTATAAGATAAAAAAAATTTCTTCTAAAATATACTCATTATTCTATTAATTTAAAAACCTATTGTACCAGTATATTATAATTAGTCTATTGTACCATAGAATTTGTCTTTAAAAATTTCTAGGGTGGAAGGATAGGTATTTGAAGCAGAAAAAGAAAAATTTATAATTTAACAAAAAAATGTTGTTTGACACGTTATATAGATAGGTTTTTCTGTTATATAAAATGCTACTCTCCAATCATGTTACATATATCCATTATTCAATGTACTAAAAAATTCACATTTAATTCACATTTGCGTTAATTATTTATTTTTCCTATTTATTTCGGTCATGTCAAACACCTTTTGTTAAAAACAAAATTTTGGTCTTAGAACATCTCCAATGGTGATACTGCTTTGGGTATCATACATCACTAAAAAGTGGTCCATACAATATCATATAGTATTTATGCAACTCATACGTGTTTTGCTTCAATGGTGATACCATTCTATGTATCATACATTATTAACAAGTTATTAATTCTATTTAATTCGATATAAAAAAAATGTAATAATAAATTGATGATGCGATACCTTAAATAAGGTATCGGTATCATCAATTTTGATACCCTCTATGTCACGTCATGGAACTCCAATGATAAAAAATAAAGGTACGGATCATTAGTCTATGATACCCTTATTGGAGATGCTCTTAGGACATGTAAACTCATTTTAGGATGTTTGGGCCTAAAATCATTGTACGACATCCGACACTTAATATAAATATCGGAATGTGTTTTCAATTTTTTTTTATCTTGAAGATGAATTTTGAAACGCGCTTCCCAAAATTGTGCCGAATTCGAACTACAAAAACTAAAAAAATGAGTTTCAAAGTTTTATTATTGAAGTGGTGGGAGAAAAATTCACGGCATCCTAGAGAAAAATCCCATCGTAGGATGTTTGGGCCTTTATCAATGAAATTATCATTTGGCCCAAACCGTTAGCTAATTTACAATTACGATAAGCAAAATGTATTTGTCCCGAGAATTTCTTCTTTTAAATAGTATACTTAAAAAAAAGTAGTCCTTAATGTTAATTTGGAAGCATACGTAAAAGAAAAAAAATAGTCCTTTCTATTTGTAAAAAGTAAATACTGAACATAGTAGGATACAACAGAAAAAACACAACAATTTTTTTTAGATAATATTGAACAACTTATTATCTTGTAAGAGGATTGATCAATAAAATTTTGTTTTGGTAATATTTAAGACAACTTATATTTGAGATAAAAAGTTGTCATATAATTTAGTAAGAATAATATTGTTGTTTTAAATCCCTGAAAAGCTTTTTTGAAAATATGGAGTTGAAAATTTTATTTTTTGAGTCGTTGACTAGATCGCTCTTTTTAAGACATTTTGTGGTAAAAAATTGTGCAAGACAGACAAGCGACCACATTATTTAGGGGTGTAAGCGGATTAGAAAAATTCAATTAAACCGATGATTCAAACAAAAAAACCGAATTTTATGGTTCGGATAAAAAACCGAACCAATTGAAAATCGATGTGGTTTGGTTCGGTTTTAGTTTTCAAATTCAATGGACAAACCGAACCAAATCAATATATAGTGTTTATGTTAATTTTTTTTTAGACAGTCCATATCTATCAAAAACTACAACTGACCCAAGCCCAACTATTTCTAATTTTTTTTTTGTCTCGCTTAGAAGTTAAAAACCCTAACTTAGAAAACTCACAGCCGCAAACAAACACCGCTCTCACCTCACATAATCCTTAAGCTGCTCTCACCTCATCCTCAAGTGTTGATTTGTACCCAAATATGGATAAGAAAGCCTAAGGCGATTGATTTACGACAACAAATTGATGAAGTACGTGCAACAATTTTAAGAAAGTATAAAAAAAATTACATTTTTTTTTATTGTTTATATATATGTTTAAATTTTAAAATATTGTCGGAATATGTTTTACTAGTGGTGAAGTTAACATTGACGAGATGACAACACGATGAACATGAAACATTGACAATTTTTTATGAACTTAATTATGGAAAAGGAATATATCGGGAAGAAAAAAGCATGGAATACATCAGAAAAAAATGCGATATAAAACCGATTAAAGTTTGGTTCGGATTCATTTTTACTACTGCACTAACGTCGTCCTCAGGATAAAACAACTCTGAAAATAGTAAACAAATTACTACTGCACTTGTAGCAACCAATCACCTTCTTAAGTGATACGGCAATATAACTCAAATTGATACAACAATATCAATCTGAAACAGTACAACAATACAGTTTCTTTTTAATTTCTGAAACAAGCAAAAATTAAAATTTCGGGTGAAGAAAGAAAGGGAGAAATAAAAAGAATTCAACAAGCAAAAACTGAAGTGCGAGGACCTCTATTTATAGAGGAAGTCACGAATTGAAAAGGAGGAGAAAGTGGGAGCCAATCAAATTGTGAAGTGGATAGAGGCGAAAGAAATCCGATACCAAAAAATCGGATCAAATTGGATTGGAGCGGAAGGTTTGACGGAGCAAATAAATCCGTTTCTGACTTGTCTTCAACACGTGTAAAACATGCGCAATTAATGGAAACAAATATGCATTTAACGAGTCATTAAATGTGTTAATTAATTAATTTTATTTTCTATGACCCAAAAATTACACATCACCAAGCCCAGTCAGAGCCGAGCCGACCGAATGGTCGTGCGTGTGTGTATGTGATGGTCAAAGGAGGTGCTACGAGGTCTGTCGTTCACAAAATAGGATATCCCTTGGTACACACCACAAGTAGTCACTCTAGGATATATAAACACTAATAAAGTGTATGCTCTCTCCTATGTGGGACTTCTCCCACTTTTTTCAATTCACACATCAATATTTCCATATCGCAAGACTCATGTGTTTAATCCTCTAATTTTCAACCAAGTTTGTTCAACTTTCACACATTAATGCCACTACATTAAGTGTACATTTCCAACAAATATTTTTAATTTTATTTCATTTTATTGTTTCACAATTTATCCAATCTCAAGAACAGTTGTAACTGAAATTGTTCTTGGTAAGAAAAAAAAAACCTCACATAGTTTTTCTTGATGTTGTGAGTATGTTGTGTGAATCTCTCTCACATGTTTCATGTGATGCATGTAATTTATCCACAATCAGTTGTTGTTGTTGTTAATTGAACTAGAAGATTAAGATAACTGTTGAACAAATAAACCAAGGAGAATAATATTTCATTACATTACATGAAACTGAACATACAGAACTAGTTTAGTTGTGATGGTTTTAACACCCATGCCACTCTAATACATAAAATAAATTTATTAATAAATTTAATCATGAGGTGAGTTTTAAAATCATCACTAAGTACTAATTAAGTTGTTACATTTTGTTATAAGAATTTCCTCACTTTGCTACCTTCCAACCCCAAAAATGAATGCAAGATAAGAATATGATAGGAGGATCAATGTGTCAGAGAGGAGTGTCAGAGAGGAGTATTCAATACAATGTATAGAAAAGATATAACGCATATGCAAAGTGCAGAGTCCTCTTTTGGTTCTTTACTCTTTTTTTTTTTCTTTCACTGAAATTAATAATTAAAAATCTAATCTGATTGGGTATATTGGGACCCTATTTCACATGGGTCAAATTCGCTCCCTTCTCCATATTCATCCCACCTTACCTATATTTTTGGTAGTATTATATAATAATAGTCTTAATTTGATCACGTACGTACATAGTGTAAGATAAAAATGGAACATTTCAAAGGTTTGATCCTTGAGACATGAACAACCAAATTATTCGACCTTGCCACGGGAGGCAGCCTATTTTTCCACCATCAGTCACCGACGCCTTTATGATGATGAGTATGGGAGAGGAGGTGTAGACTACAAGAGAGATGTGAATAATTAATATTTATAGAGAATCCAAATACTACTACTAGTATTTAGTTAGTATATAATGTAGTATTAAAACTAATTTGATCATATCCCCTGCGAACGTAACTCATTTAATAGGAATAGAATTTTAATTTTTTTGTCGAGTAGTCTAGTGACTATATATTCCACTCTTAAGGTGGATAAGTGGGATGACTAAGGTTCGAACCTCAACCCTCCCTACATATATCATGCAATGTGCTATCAATTGAGTTAAACTCACGGGACAATAGGAATATTTACCTTATAGGAATATTGTACTCCCTTCGTTCCAAAATATAAGTTACTTTGACCATATTACACAAATTAAAAAATTCAATTAATACTATATGGAAAAGAGAAATTATGAGTTAATTTACAAAATTGTCTTTCATTAATTGTGTTGGAAAGATAAATTGAATAATTGAAAAAGAAAAAGAAATAAATAGTTAAGGGTATAGTAAGAAAAAAAGCAATAAATGCTTCATTGTTATAAAATTTTATTTTAATTTTCTAAAAATTATGTCAATCTACACTGATGTCTAAACTTCACATTACTTTGACTCCCCCACTGCATATTTTAAATTATGATTTAATGGAAAACACAAATCTATTTAACAATAATAATACAAAAAGTATTATTTATATTAATTTAAATAGACCAGTATAATAGGCCTAAAAAACTAATTTAGTGGTATGTAAGTCTAAGCTGATTAAGCCACTAAAAACTCTTTTAGTGGTATGCAAATCTAATATAATATATAAGTGGAGGAGCATTATATATTCGTACCACAACGTACCGAATATTTTGAGCGGTTCATATTTTTCCAAAATTTTTTTGACAAAATGTGTACATCATTTTGAAATAGCAAATACTCATAAATTGCATTTTATCAGCTCATCTTTTCTTTTGGTAAGCTCACTATAAGATCGTAATTTTCTGGCCCATGACTTCATCTCAATTCACTTTGCCTCAAAAGATATACTATAACATTTTATGCTATATATATTACTTTGTGGCACTAAATCAAAGCTTGTGTAATAACAAATTAAAAGGAATATTTTGTATCCAAAAAAAAAAAAGTGATCAATTTTTCTAGACCAACTATCAAATGCTTAGTAGGGACTTGACTAGACGCGAGCTCAAATAATAGAGACATTCATATTAATCTATAGTCCACCAAACGTCAAACATGTTAATACTTTTGATCTGCATCATATCGGTATGTACCAATTAAGAGTCAACCAAAGAATTAAGTACGTTAAAATGTAAATATTTGTTTGTTGAATTTCATCATGTTAGTTTGTATCAACTCATATCACCATTTAATTTATTTTTTTAATGATTAGTGAGCAGATGAGATTTCACTACTAAAATCTTCTATTGAGGTTCCATTCCCTGAATTTGGACACAATTGACTTGTCTTTTTCGGTTGGATTGAGGATAGTGATCCCCTGCTATTTTTAGATCTAGTAAATCTATTGGCTTGTCTTCATGTTATTCAACATTATATTTTATATCTTTTGACAAAAAAAAAATAATTAGACATATGTATATAATCATCCTCTTAACTCACAAATACATAACCATTAAAATTTAAACATGACTTCTCACAATAAGCAAGGCAAATTAAGTAAGGGCTCTGCTTCAAATAATGAAAGAGATCTACTCATATACTCAAATTAATATTGACTATGTCTTTAGGTGCACATGTTGACTAAATATAATGTTTATATGGACGGATTTGGATCAGGTGCAGTTGAGTGCACGGTACAGTTGTTTTATATTATCAAATGGTTTAAATAAATATAGTCAATAAATGCAATTTTTAAATCACGACCATTTAATTTTGATCGAATGATTATAAATAAACCAACTGCACGACTGTATGGAAAAAGCGACCGCACGGAATCCAAATCCTTGTATGGACACTTACAAAATGTAAAACAACATGCTATATATATACGTACTACATTACATTAGATTGGTCAAAGTTTAATATAGCAGTGAACTTGTACGAGTCTATAGAGACAGTCATTCAAAAGATTTCTTGTTGTTAATTATTCAAACACTTACCTGAAATTCTTTCTGATTAGATACAACTCATATAAGTAATAAGACAAAATAAAAGTACAGCTAAAAATATTGGAAAACAAGAACAGATCGATTCATCCATTATTTTATTTTTTAGGTAGATTCATCCATTATTAGCTCTTTACAAAAAAATACATTTACAAAATCTAAGGGACATAATATTATTATGTTAAGAAGTTAAAAAAGTCAAATATAGATCTTATTAAATCATAATTTTTGTTGGGATATATTTTCTCATGTTTGATTGTTTTTTTAAAATAGTTCTTAATGCCACTTTAAAAATGGGATCTAGATTTACTTTTGTCTAACAATGATACTGTTTTACTCGGTAATCAATTGTGAAAGTTAATTTAAGATCAAACAGTTCATATTTAAAATACAGTTTTATACTGCAAAATTAGCTAAAATCGATTACAACACCCTGTTGTAAATGCAGAAAATCCTGCTCCTAAAAGCTGAGCCTCAATCGACAAGATTGTTACAACAAAATATATTGATTGTCGATACATACATGAGAATTTCTCATGTAGTAGCTTATAATCTTTCGAAAAATTAAAGAAAAATAATAATAAGAACAATTACAATAAAATTAATATATAATGCTTGCTTACAAAATATTATTCCAACATATTAACCACAAAACCATATCCAACATATTATTAATATATGCATCAAATATGCAATATATTATTAGACATGGAATCAAATCCATTGTTTTTAACAATTAATTCATATTTTCTTTCTATCCCTTGTCAACTAAGCATTTTTTTGGAAGTAGGACCTACAATTTGACAAGGTGATGAACAACCTCTAAGCAAATTAGAAGAATAATTAAAATTCCCATTAGAAACCATTCCTGAAAACCCAACAAAATTATTCATAGGTTTATTTGCCCCTGCTTGTTCCAACGTTTGAACTTGTTTCTTCAAAAACTTCACATAATGTATAGCTTCATCTAACATTGAAGCTGTATCCATTTTAGTTCCACCAGGAACTAATCTTTGCAATATCCTTATTCTTTCACTAATTCTTTCTCTTCTATGTCTTGCTGCTACACTCTGTGGATCCTTTGAAATCTTCACATTCTTTCTCTTTGGTGGTTTTATTGTTTCTGGGTCGATATGAATCGGTTGCATAACCGCCATACGGAATATCATCTCCCTCATTGCTGACATTGATGTCTTTTTCTCAGGGTAGGAAAACGAAGCGTTGTTAACTGTCTCTGACGGGATTTGAACTCTGTTGGACGTTTGAAGAGACGGTGTCGGTGTCATTGGATTAGATATTGGTGGAGGATTGATCAAAGAAGGTGTGAATGGTGAAGTTACATAAGGGAAATCGTTTTCATTGTTGGTGAGATTGAGATTGAGAGTGTTGGTATAAAAAGGTTCATATGAATCATGAAACTTGTCCATTTGCATCATCATTGTCATCATGTCCATGTTGCTTTCAACATTTCCTAAAGTTTTCATTATGTCTTCATTATCCATGAATGTTTTCAGAGACAGGGAGGAATGGAAGGAAAGAATAGTGCAGAAAATATGTGTAAAAGTGAGTATGGGAAGAGACGAAAGTTTTGAAAGTATAGAAGAAGTTGCAGTAGAGAGATAAAGAGAATGAATAAAATAGTAATGTGGAGATATTGGAGAGTGCAGAAAATGATTTAGGTTTATATTATCTCTTCCAACAGCAATTTTCCTATGATATTGTTTGGTAATGAAAGGCCTTTTTATAGCAATTTTCTATAAAGCAACAAACAAAATCATTAATTAGAAAGGGAAAATTTCAAATCTGTGGACCGTCCGATCTAGTTCGGATGTCACCTCTGATATGAAATATAGACACTTATCAGATTATGCGTGTCCTGGTGTCGAATACGTGTCAGTGTCGGACATCGACACTTACAATCATATTGAATTGTGTCATTTTTTTCAAATTATTACCAGTATCGTCAGAGACGGAGGCAGGCAGGGAGCTGTGTGGGCACCTGCCTGCACAAACTTTTTGAAAAAATTTTATGTACTAGTAGTAGTATATGTTAAGTGTTGATATTTTAACTAATCTTCACATTCAACCATCATCAATTCAAAGTAATCAACCTCAATTTAACTCATCACACATAAAACACAAGTCACATATAAAAGATTAAGTAGTGAATGTTTGGTAGCACAAATAAATTAGCTTATATAGTTTATTAGATTAGCTCACAAGCTTGTTTAATAAAATAAAGGATCATGCTAAACACTGTCTCTGGGGTATTTGTTAAGCATGCCAAAAATAGAAATAAAAGATAAAATTAATATTAATAAAATAACTTTTTACATTCTCGGTGCATTGAATGCACAAGTTTCGAGACAAAATTTTCATATTTATATGCTTAACTAGTGCCTAGAGCCCGGGGGCACTATTTAGCATTTTCATAAAATAAAATATGGTTGTAAAAAAAAAAAACTCTTGGACTTATAACTTTTTCTTAGATGTTATTTTAAATCGCATTTGAGCTTATAATATTTTGTTTTTATTCCAATATAAACCTTATTATTTTAATTATTATTTCTTTATTTTTATTTTTAAATAAAAGAATGTAACTATCCATTTACATTAAATAATCATGTATCTATTACATTTACCATACAACAATACTTTAATTTACCAAATACTAGCTCAATTTACATAAAATTTACATACAACAATAAAATTTACCAAATACTTTAATTTCATTCTATTACATTTTCATGTATCTATTAATTACCAGCTAGCTCAATTTTACCAAACAAAACCTTAAAAGATTTTCTTTTTTTAAAACATACTACAATTCAACAAATTCATTTACGTTCTCAATTCTACGTAAAAATTGGAATCACATTTCGATCAACCATCAAATTTGTCTCTAATTTTATAGGACGCTCTTAAATAAATCCTAAAAATCATTAAATTTTAAAAATATTTCGACTCTATTAAACTGACAAATAATTGACCTTATATTTAACCACATGCTCTTAAAGATTAACATTCATAAAATTTGAAAAAATCATAAACTTTTGTGTATGATATGAACATAGTTTTAATTTGGAAAAAAAATCTAACAACATACAATGGAATTTTTTGTATAAAAAAAGTCTAGTCCAAAACACTCATTAACTTCAAATTCTTAAGGATGCGATGAATGTGAAAGTATATTAAAATTGAATCTACCTATAAAAGAAAAAAAAATTAGATCATACATTTAACGCTATACATTTATATATTTAGTGCCCCCACTATTACAAAATTCTGGCTCCGTCACTGAGTATCGTGTTCGGTGTCCATATTTGTGTTTATGTCCGTGCTTCATAGATTTCAGTCTCCTTCCGATAGCGAATTAAAATTCTTTCTAACAAGTGTAGCGTCAATCACCATCAAACTAACTATCGGTAAATATGGTTGTTTTCACCGCTATAAATGTAATGTGAACTATATGTTAATTAACTTGAGCGTGACTCACAGGTACTAATTGGATAATAAAATAAAATTAAATAATACTAATAATTAATCTTTTGAAAATTAAAAATGACATTTATTTTAGAACCATGAATAACTTGCATATTAGTTTAAGTGATAAAAAAAACTCAAATCTCTTAAGCAAGTAATTAAAAGTGTTCCATCTTTTGACCCTACATATAAAACATACTTATTGTTGTGTATAGTTCGCGAGACGAGCAAATTACCTCGATGTGTTGAGCTCTATCAGTTGGGTGTGTCAAGACGAGCAAGTTGCCTCGCCATGACGAGCGGTTATAATTTGTTGTGACAATTATGCAACTGTTTCTGTTAATTGATTTTAAATTAGTTCGTTCTTTTCATTGTATACTCTTTATAAATAAAGACCTAAGAGTCGTATAAATTTCATTAGAATGAATGCAAGCTTTTTGGTTTCAACACTTATAACAATAAAAAAAAATGTCTATAACTCTAAAGATGATATGTGTCACTTTCACTTTTAACTCTTGTGAAAGATATTTGCTATTTATTTGAAGCAAATATAACTATAGTTCATACGAAAATACTGCATGTAAAATATTGTATAGAAGGAGTACATTTATTAACGAATGGAGATATGTTTTTAGAGAAATATTATTTTGACACTATTTTTCTTACACCATACATACATTAGAGAGAGAAATCAAAGGAAAAATAGCGTTAGAGGCAGTTTTGTAATATTTTTTCTTTTCATTTCTTCTTTTTCCTTTGATTTCTCTCTCTAGTGTATGTATGGTGTAAGAAAAATAGTGTCAAAATAATACTTCTCATGTTTTTATTATTATCAGCGAAGGAGACCGCCCATGATGTGTGGGGCTATTCCTAATAGAAAGGGATTTCTTGTTGACCGTTGATTAGCAAGGTCAAAGTTAATAATATTTAAGATCAACGGTTGTAAATGTTCGGGACCACATTAGATAGTGGTAAGGATTTGGATTGGAAATATGATTGAATGTTGGACGTTGGTGCATGAACCAAATGACCGTTTTAACTTTTATGCTATCCACGTTGGATCCTTTTTACTCAAATTAGCTATATACTCGTGCGTAGGGACGCGCCTACGGCGTGTTATGTTACGTGGGGGCGTTAGGTTATCGTTGGTGTGATACAAATTTTAAAAAGATTTGTTCAAAATAAAGTTAAATGTATATAATCAACTTTATTTATGATTAGCAATAAAATAATATAAATTGTAATAAAATGAATTAAAGAAACATACAAAAAAAATTAAAGAAATAGGCATAATATTAAAGACTAAGATTACAGGGAGATAATACTATTGATACGGACTAAAATTAAAGAAATAGGCATAATATTATTTCCTTTGGGTGTTCCGCATATATACGGCACCGGGCAAAGTTATTATACATAAGCCATCCTTATGCATGGTGCATAAGCCATTTTCAACCATTAGATCTTACTCCACGCGCCCCCCATTACTCAGCGCCCCCCCATTACTCCGCGCACCCCCCATTTACTCCGTGCGCCCCCCAACCCCCCCCCCCCCCCCCCAACCCTTTTTTTTTTAATTTTTTTTTGTTTAGTTTTTTTTTTTATTTTTTTTATTATGTATGATTAAATATTTTCGTAATTATTTTTAAACTAAAATCATGCCCAAACCATTTTGGGGGTGTAATGATTTCATAACGGATCTTTGAAACCATAAATATTGTTGAAACCTTTTTTCCTGAAAAATTGGAACTTTTTTTCCGGAAAAAACAAATCGAAAATTATTCCGGAAAAAAGATCGGAAACTTAATGTCCGATTATATTTGGTTTTAATGTCCGATTATAACAAATGGTTATGGATTATTTATGGACGGTTATTTAGGATTATCCAAGATAATCAACACTAGTTTTGTAAGAAACCATTAGGCAATTATTTTGGTTTCACATAGAAAACTATCAAAACCATTAAACCATATTTATGGTTTCAGTAATAATCGGTATTTAAAATCATTGAACCATTTAGTGTAAAACCATTTTACAATACAAATGGTTTCAATATATAACTATCTGAAACGATTTAGCTAGCATAATGGTTTCCAGGATTTTTAAAACTATAAAAACACAATATTGGTTTCAGTAAACACATAAAACCATTTTACAATAGTAATGGTTTCATTGTATAACTACCTGAAACCATTTAACCAGCATAATGGTTTCCAGAATTTTTAAAACCATAAAAACACAATATTGGTTTCAGTAAACACATAAAACCATTTAACAATAGTAATGGTTTCATTGTATAACTACCTGAAACCATTTAACCAGCATAATGGTTTCCAGAATTTTTAAAACCATAAAAACACAATATTGGTTTCAGTAAACACATAAAACCATTTTACAATACAAATGGTTTCACTGTTTAACTCTCTGAAACCATTTAACTAGCATAATGGTTTCCAGAATAATATTGCATAAATGGTTTCCAGAAACCATTTAACTCTCTGAAAAAAAAATTCGATTTTTATTTTTTGGAAAAAAAGTTCCCGATTTTTTCGGAAAAAGTTTCCGATTTTTCTGAAAAAAAGTTTTTCGATTTTTTTTCGGGAAAAAATTTTCAGAAAAAAGTTCTCGGTTTTTTTGGAAAAAGTATTTGATCTTTTTTGGGAAAATTTTTTGATTTTTTTTTCGGAAAAAAGTTTCTGATTTTTTCGGAAAAAAAGTTTCCGATCTTTTTTCAAAAAAAAAAGTGAAAAACAACAATTCAAAAAAAATTGTAAAAAAAAAATTCAAAAAAAAATGAGTGGAGTGAGGGGGGTGGGGGGGGGGGGGGAGGGGGGGTTGGGGGGCGCGTGTAGCAATATGGGGGGGGGGGGGGCGTGAGAAATTATGTACGGTGCATAAGCTTTGGGCTTATGCACCATAACCCAACCCTACGGCACCCATGTTATGTAGTTCTTATTTACCGATCTTTGTTCGTCTTGTGCAGTGACCTGATTATTAATAAATTTTGCCATTTCAAAAAAAAAAAATACTATTGATAATTAATTATTGTCATTGGTGATAACACATAAAATGTTTGGTAAAAATAAAATTTTAAAAGCTCTATATTGTCTAGTAAATATTAGTTAATTTAAAATTTTATCAGCTTCTCCTGTGTATGAGAATTAATTTTAAATTTTTAGCAATAATTGTGACGTGAAAATGTAAAATATTGAACGACAAAAACATTTTTCTCGTTTATAATAGTTAATTTAAACTTTTTATCAACAACAATTTGTTCTCTTTATATAATAGTTAATTAAAAACTTTCATCATCACCGACTTGTTTCTTTTGCGTAATAGTTAATTAATTTCTTTTATCAACGACAACTTATTCCCCGTGTATAATAATTAATTTTAGTTTTTCATCAGCAAATATCTTGTTCCCCATGTATAATAGTGAATTTTAATTATTTTTTTATCAGCAACAATTTATTCTGCAAGTATAAAAAAAATCTATTTTATTATGATAAAAGCATTGTCAAAAAATAAAAGCATTTTAATTTGTTTTTTATTTCTCATATGTATATAAGTTATTTTAAACTTTTTATCCGTGACAATTGTCCCGTGTATAAGTAGATATAGCAAGGTGATGAAAATCGGACCGGACCGGCCGGTTCAACCGATTGAATCGTGAACCGGACCTGTGTCCGATCTAATCAACCACAAAAACCGCTCTGTCACAAAACCGGGAAGAAAATCAGAAAATTGGATGAAAATCGGAAAAACCGGCGGTTGGATCCGTTTTACAATCTGAACCGGCAGTTTGTTTTTTGAGAGAAAAATAACCAAAAGCTTGAAGAAGAAGAAGAATTTATTTGGAGGAAGAAGAAGCAGATCTCAGTACTACGAGCGAAAGAAAGAGAAAGAGACAATATGAGTTGGTAAACAAAAGAAACATGATGTGTATGAGAGAGAGAGAGAGAGAGAGAGAGAGAGAGAGAGAGAGAGAGAGAGAGAGAGAGAGAGAGAGAGAGAAAGTAGCTAGTCAGTCAATAATGTTTGATAATGTACTATGCAATTACTAGGTAACTACAATTACACTAAATTAGTTTCAAGTTTCCATAAACAATTAATAATAAATACTCTTAGATTCATGAGTGCTACGTACGGTACTAATTGTCATTGGCATCGTGTAAATACAATGTCACATGTATATATATTACGTATAATAAAATATATTAATTGTATGTATATTAAATAAATAGAACAAAAAATGTTGTGTAAAAATTATTAAAAGCAGCAATGTTATTAAAAAATTATTTTATTTGTATATTATAATATAAATCTTATACATAATAGTTTATTTTTTGTGTAAAATTATCTATATTATGTTATTTTTTATCATTTTATTTAAAAGCAAATATATGCTGTATATATTTAGTTATTACCGGTCCAACCCTGATTAGACCCCGGTCTAACCTTTAAACCTCGAACCTTCGAGTATTCCGGCTCAATCTCCGGTCCGGTTTTTATTACCTTGATAGATAGTTTAGATTTTTTTTTTTTATGAACTACAATGTCTCTCATGTGTAGATATCCCGTATTTTATATATATATTAGTAACAAATATTTGTTTCACGACGTTACACGAACATGAGCTGTTCTATAGACTCGTTTAGTCGCGTCCTTGATTTCTAAAGAGACATTAACAAATAATTTGTATAAATATCCTGTATATTTTGAAATTTTTACCAGTTATAATTTATCCCGTATAAAATAGTTATTTTAAAAAAAGTTATCAAGGACAACTTGACCCATATATAAAAGTTATTTTTGCTTTTTTAACGGCGACAATGTATCCTGTATATATAGATGTCAAGTATTTTTAATATTAGTAACACATATTTTTTTTCTCATTTTTAAAATTATAATTTACAATTTGTACCATATTGTTTTAACGCACTTTTAAATTTAATTAAATGACTCATTTGGCATCCTCAGGTTCCACTGAAGGTCTCCATCTTTGCGTGGCGTCTTTTGCGTGACAGGTTGCCCACAAAAACCAACCTGGTCACTCGAGGCATCTTATCTACTGCAGCTCATCTGTGTGTTACGGATTGTGGAGAGGCGGAGTCAGCTCATCACTTATTCGTCTCGGTGGTGGAGTTTACTTACATACGTGTGGATGGGTTGTGTGGATGGAGAGGAACCACAGGTTATTCCGAGGCTCGGTCAGCACTACTCCTCAGTTGTTGGACAAGATCAAGCTTCTTTCTCTTAGGTGGTTGAAGTCGACTTGTGTTACCTTGGCTTCTAACTACCATAGCTGGTGGTTTAGTCCTTTACTTTGCTTGGGCCTTGTTTGATCTGTTGTTTCTGATTATTTCTTTGTATCTCTATGTGACTCTTTGTAAACTTTGCTAGTTTACCTTAGCACATCTTGTGCTAGGGGGATTTTTTTTTATATATTATACATTTTGCCTTGTTCAAAAAAAAATTAATTAAATTAATTTATTTTAATAAAATATAATTAAATAACTACTCTCATTTGAAAGTAAAAAATAAACCTACTTTATTAAGTTATTTTATAGTGCACAAATGTAGTTCAATTGTCAACAAATATCAAAATTTTATCATTTTATCCCATGTGTAATATTGAGTTGAAAACATTATGTAACAAAAAAAGTTGAAAACATTGTCAAAAAATAAAAACATGGGTTCATTTATAAATTTTATTAGAGATAATTTGTTTTGTATTTGTTAATTTTTCTGCATCGTCGGTGTAAAGTTATTTTACACCGTCGGTGTCAATATATAATTTGATGCATGTGTAAAATAACTTTACACTGACGGTGTACATAAATTAAGAGTTTTTTTTAAAAAAGTTATTTTACACCGACGGTGTAAATATATAGGATGCTTGTGTAAAATACTTTTACACCAACGGTGTAAATAAATTTAATTAGAAAAAAATTGAACCGTCGGTGTAAAGTTATTTTACAACGACGGTGTAAATAACCTTAATTAGAAAAGAGTTTAATTTTTTTGCACCATCGGTTTAAAGTTATTTTACACCGACGGTTTAAAGTTTTTGCACCGTCGGTGTAAATATATTATTGGATGCATGTGTAAAATAACTTTACACCGACGGTGTAAAGCGTTTAATTTTCTACACCGTCGATGTAAATTTATTTTTTATTTTACACCGACGGTGTAAAGTTATTGGATGCTTGTGTAAAATACTTTTACACCAACGGTGTGAATAATAATTAGAAAAAAATTGAATCGTCGTTGTAAAGTTATTTTACAACGACGGTGTAAATAACTTAATTAGAAAAGAGTTTAATTTTTTTGCACCGTCGGTTTAAAGTTATTATACACCGACGGTTTAAAGTTTTTGCACCGTCGGTGTAAATATATTATTGGATTTACACCGACGGTGTAAATAAATTTAATTAGAAAAGCATTTAATTTTTCTACATCGTCGATTTACACCGACGGTGTAAAGTTATTGGATGCTTGTGTAAAATACTTTTACACCGACGGTGTAAATAAATTTAATTAGAAAAGAGTTTAATTTTTTTGCACCGTCGGTGTAAATACAATAGCATGCATGTGTAAAATAATTTTACACCGACCGTGTAAATAAATTTAATTAGAAAAGAGTTTAATTTTTTTGCACCGTCGGTTTAAAGTTATTTTACACCGATGGTTTAAAGTTTTTGCACCGTCGGTGTAAATATATTATTGGATGCATGTGTAAAATAACTTTACACCGAAAGTGTAAAGCGTTTAATTTTTCTACACCGTCGGTGTAAATTTATTTTTTATTTTACACTGACGGTGTAAAGTTATTGGATGCTTGTGTAAAATACTTTTACATCATTGGTGTAAATAAATTTAATTAGAAAAAAATTGAACCATCGGTGTAAAGTTATTTTACACCGACGGTGTAAATAAATTTAATTAGAAAAGAGTTTAATTTTTTTTGCACCGTCGGTGTAAATACATTATTGCATGCATGTGTTAATAATTTTACACCGACCGTGTAAATAAATTTAATAGAAAAAAGTTTAGTTTTTATGCACCGTCAGTGTAAATTTATTTTACCGACGGTGTAAAGTTATTTTACACCGACGGTGTAAATAACTTGATTAGAAAAGAGTTTAATTTTTTTGCACCGTCGGTTTGAAGTTATTTTACACCGACGGTTTAAAGTTTTTGCACCGTCGGTGTAAATATATTATTGGATGCATGTGTAAAATAACTTTACACCGACGGTGTAAATAAATTCAATTAGAAAAGCGTTTAATTTTTCTACACCGTCGGTGTAAGGTGTAAATAAATTATTTGATGCATATGCAAAATAACTTTACACGGACGTTGTAAATAAATTTAATTAGAAAATAGTTTAATTTTTCTGCACCATCTGTGTAACGTTATTTTACCAATGGTGTAAATAATTTAATTAAAAAATAGTTTAATATTTTGCACAGTCAGTGTAAATATATTATTCGCATATCTAAAATAACTTTACACCGACGATGTAAATAAATTTAATTAGAAAAGAGTTTAATTTTTCTGCACCGTCAGTGTAACGTTATTCTATTTATTTTTCCATTTTATAGGTTTCCATAAATTTAAGGGTAATTTAATTAGAAAAGAATTTAATTTATCTAAAAAGACTTTAAGATAAATTTCGTTCGAAGGCAAGCTTCCGTCGCTCATACTTTAGAAAATGTGTTGAAATTGTACGCTAGCAACCACATATGTTTGAGTCTATATATACCATCTTATATCTTTTCAATTGTGATGAATGAAATGTTATAAGTTTATTTTGTCAAAAAAATAAATATTTCCAAGTCTATAATTAATTTCCATAAAATAAAACATATGAAACCTATAAAATGGCTAATATATGAGATATGCAATGTGAATTTTCACTATTAATAAAAAACATTATACATTTACAAAGTTTAACTCAACTGACAAAAACGTCAAAATTATTAATATCGAGCGACATAATTGAAATTCAACCCTCAATTTTTTTACTTTATGCGTGTAAATTTTTAATGAATTACCATTTCATCTATTTAAAAAAAATATATGTTAAAGTCAAAAATCCAATCTCTGCTTAATGGTTTAATTGATACGAGAGAAAGAAAGTAAAAACAAAAAAAATTACAAAAACCAATAAATAAATATAAACTAAATTTTCCTACCACTTTCCTTCCCGTACCAAACTCTCCTTAATTCTTAACCAATTGATCATTGAGAATGAGATAGTATAGTTAGGTCCACAGTCACATGACAGTTGTCAGAAGGTAACTGGCAGATAAACTCATTACTCCTTCGGGACTTTTTTTTAAGTAAAAATTTTCTTTTGCACACTTATTAAGGAATTGACTTTTTATCTTAGTTTTATGTGTAATTTTCAGTACAATTCCTAAAATACCATTTTGTTTATTATGAAATCTACTCATACTTAGATGTAATTATTATTAGTATTACTCCAACATAGATTACTTGTAGAAATGAATAAATGCAGCATGTGTAGGGGTATTGTTGGAAAAAAATATTAATTAGAGTTGAATTTCATGATTTTTATTTATATTTAGGACCAAAATTTTTTGTTGACTTTTGCTTATAAATAAAGCCGGAGGGAGTATATTTCAAGCTTTGCTTACCTTCGTCACCGGCGAAAGGTGCAGCACAGGCAGATATGAATAGAGATAAGAGTGTCCATTGTCAAAGTGGTCCCAATTAATATCATAATCCAATAATATGCATGAAAGAGTAATTTTGAATAGTGAAGCTTCTATATTTTATCCTATTCTTATCGTATCACTAACTTGGAACACATTTCAAGGTGGATTGGAAACTATTTTATTCTCTCCTAAATGACAATCAGACCAAACTAAAAATTGATAAAATCAACAATTCAGAAAAAAATTAAATAAAAATTAACCAATTTAATTTGGTTCACATGAAAAAAAATTGAATTAAATTGAAGAAAATGAACTAATTTGTTTAAGAAGTTTAGCTCAGTTGGCAGGAGATTGCATTATATATATAGGAGATTGATGTTCGAATCCCGATCATCCCACTTAATCATTTTAAGGATGAAATTTTATCTAGCCAATAAACTACTTAATAAAAAAAATGATAGGTGTTAAAATTAAAATATCTAAATATAAAAATTACTGGCTAAATAATATAACTAATTTAATTTTTAAAAAAATTAAATGTTCAAGTTGCAAAATTTAGTGGTGGAGAAGGGTCATTAAATTATATTATTTGACTTATAAATTTAGAAAAATATTAAACAGTGCACCCGACATATTAATTAAGCAAATTATTATGAAATTCTTTTTCAAAAATTATATATTTAATATTTTAAAAGTATAAAAAATTATTTTATCACTACTACTTTTATTTTATATTTCCTTTTTAAACATGTTTAACAACTGCATCAGGTTTAGCATAACCCATAAATTTATAATAAAAAAGGAACCAAATTTTGCATGCTGCTATTCATCATCCTTTAACTGTATCTCCGTGAAAAAATAAAAACTTTTGCTGTATCATTCCAAATTGCTGAGTAAATTCAACTGTGTCCAAGTTTTTTTTTTTTGGTTTGGTTTTGATGATACTGTGTCGAAGTTAATAAATTTTTTGTTGAATGAAAATCATTGACTTCATGAGCATTAAACACAATATATGTCGGTAGTAGTACTTATAATAGTCAATGAATTTTGCAGTATGCCGGTTTGAATTTTTGTTTTTTATTACTCCCTCCGTCCCATTTTATTTGAGTCAGTTGACTGTCTCACGTTTGCCAATGTAAAACTTTAACGATTAATATATTTAATTGTATAATAGTAAAAATTTATAAAAATTTGATATTTTGAAAATATAAACCGAGGCGAATCCAACAAGATCTTATATGTTAATATTTATTTTTATTTATGAATAGAAAAATAGAGTCAAAACGAAATATATGAATAATGTCTACAGTCAAAATGACTCAAATAAAATGGGACGGAGGGAGTAACAAACAAATATATATCATCTAAAATTAATGCATCATGTTTCTCCCTGAATAAACTATGTACGTGCATGTTAAATAGTTGCTCAAGCTAAAATGTAGAAATCTGATTATAATAATTTGATGATGCAAGCTCAACCACTCTTAGTACTAATTTAAGCTAGAGCCCCCTAGCTAGCTTTTAATTTACTCTATAATATAGATTCGAATTATTTGATATAAAAAAGTTATAGATATAGATTCTCTATTGTCGGGACCTATTCGTGGGAGATAGATATGTTGGAAACCAACTGGAATTTCAATAAACAAAGAGAGGATATAAGATCATAAGATAAGATTAATTCACATTTGAAAGGTGTGAGATGTTATGTTATGTTAGAGAAGTTAGAAATAAAACCGAAGATGTAAACGGAGTATGATAAATAAAAACAAAACAAAATGAGAAGAAGCTATGTTGTATAATTATGGATTAGCTACTCCAAAAAGGTTTTTTTTTTTTTTTTTAAATAAATGAAAAGAAATTTGATTTTTTTATCATTTCTTTGAATTTTTTTTAATTTATTTACTTTTTATATTTTATCAGGCTATGATGTGTATGTATGATATTACCATTATAAGCTTATAAAAAAAAGACCGTTAGAAGTATAAAATATGGAAAAATTCAAAATTGATGATATTGTACAAGTAATTATCATATGATCTCATCATCGAAAGAATTTTGTGATTATTAGTTAAAATAAGTTGAATAATAGATTTAATAAGTAAACAACTAAATTTCTTATATTTAGGGCATATTTAAATTCCAATGATGAATTCAAGTTATTTAATGTTGACGACATTTATAATCTTGTTGAGAAATTATACACTATAACTTTTCTTTTTAAGAAAAAACTTAATTGGTATATGAATTGCAACATTATGAGTTTGATGTACTTAAATAGTTAAATGTGTTAATTTTTAGATGTTGTCAACTACTTTTAACAATGAAGATTATAAAAATAAGACTTCCTAACAAGATGAAATATGGTTTTTTCTCAAACATTACATGATGTTTTATATTGAAGATTAGATTGTTGAAAATTCACCTCAAATATTTTCTCCCCCGTCCCTTCCCACAACTCTTCTTCCCCCTCTCAAGTTTGGAAAATATTTTCTGAACTTTTAAGCGCGGAGGGAAGAGAATATTTTCCCAAAAGTCGAATATTGGGCTAATCTGAAGTGTAGTCTTTGTGGGCTTTGACTTGGACAATTTATTGAAAGAGCAACTGTGTTGATATATTTGAAAAGAGAATTGTTAAATATACCACACAAATGGTATTGCACCCCTACTCATATTTGTGATGCTCGCTTTCTTTTATTGCTTGGCAGCTTTTCAAAATCTTCCGGATAGTGTGACAGCATTTTGGCAAAACATTAGTAACTGCGCCATTCATAGCCATCGGGGAAACAGCCAGCCCACTTCCCTCGGTCCATGTTGCTTCGGCTTGATGGTAACTAGGTTCAAGTTCCACAAGAGTTGGTTACAGACGTTGGTAAAGTATTTGAAATGATTTTGCAAGAGGTATTGTATTGTATTGTATATATTTTAGAATTGATGTATTGTATATATTTTAGAATTGAAATTCAAATATTCAGGAATGCAAAATATTTTCTAATTGAAATCATAAATGTTTGATTCAACTTATTGTTTCCTATGAATGAGCATCTAGTCTAATCTAACAGTCGGCACTTTGTTAATGCAGACAGATAAATTAGAGCTGTAAAAATGGGTCGGACTATCGGGCCGGCCCATTAGCCCTATAGTTTTACACGGACCGGAATTTTAAAAAAATTGACCGGGACTTATCGGGCCGGACCTTCGGGACTATTTTTTTAATGGGCCAGCCTTATGGGCTTTTGGGTCAGCCCTTTAAAGAGTTAAAAAAAATATTTTTTTAAAAATTCTAAAAATAATTTTAGCTAAAAATAAGGAGTTTTAGTTATCATTAAATCTTTAGATAATTAAGTAACAAAAGATGAGATTTGTTAGTTATGAGATAATTATTAAACCAAATTTGTTGTTTTTTTAAGATTAAATCAAGTTTGTTATGATTATCTTTATTTGAAAAAAACTAATAACAACTTAATCAATCATTATAAATAGTTTTATTGTCAATTGAATTTATTTTGTAAAAAAAATTGTAAAAAAAAAAAGTTTGACGGGCCGGCCCATCGGACCATGTAGGCCTTTGCTTATTGGGCTGGGCTTAACAGGTCGTGCCATGAGGCTTAATGGGCCGACCCACTAAAGCCCTTTTATATGGCATGGCCCCTGGGCCGAAGCGAGGAGGGCCGAGCCGACCCCTTTTGACAGCTCTACAGATAATGTACGACGGGAATTCAGCGAAGACATGTCCATTCTACGCGCACTTTCAAATTTCAATTACTATGGTTATCCTACTCACAGTATGTTGTGAGTAACATGGTAATTCCTGGGAGTAGTTGCTGAGACATCTTATGGATGCAGCTACTTTGTTAATCTTCACAAAGCGGCAGGTCATAATGTTCTTGTTTACATTCCGGCTGGGCGGCTGGCCAAAGACATTGAGAAAATGTCTGATGAAGCAGCTGCTGACTTTGCTTTCGCGCAACTTAACAAGATCCTTCCAGTTGCTTCTTCCTCCGGTAACTTAAAATAGTTTTAATTTTTGACTGAACTCTTTTTTACTATGGAATAGATGTAATAGGTTCAAAGTGGATTTGGTTCTAACTACCTTGCCACATCATACAATTCTTCTCTATTCAGCTTATTTGTTGAGCTTAAACAGAACAAGCCCAACAGCAATATCCTTGTAGTTCAAAAACAAGATTAATCTGCTGCTAAAGTGTTGTTCTTCTTCCATGTCTGGAACAGAAAAGTTAAATGCCTTCATATATTGGCAGGCAGTTGATCCAAGGTATTATCTTGAGAATCCCTCGTGACGCGAACAATAGCTTTTTCAACCTACAAAAGAAAGCATTATAAATTGGTTCAAACCTTATCAAATGACAAACAATGATATAGATAAAATGTTCTTGTACTAGTCTAGACTACACCAAAAGTTCTAATCACCTCTGCTTCCCAATTTGTTCTGGCAGTCAGAATTATTAGTGTAACTGTCTGTATAAAAACTCCAAGGATCAGTCCCCACCAGAGACCCTATAAATAAATATCACAATTGCATTCATTGCATTATACTAAATTTATATAATATATAATCAGTTAGAGAGAAATATTTTAAACTTACAGCTACTCCTAAATGAGTTTTAAAGCCAAGAACACATCCAATAGGAAGACCAATGACATAATAACAAACCAAGTTTACATAAGCCACTAAAGCTTGCCATCCACTTCCAACTGCAACACCTGATATTTTCCAATCAACAGGAAAGGGATCAGATTCTTCAAGTATGGAAAAACCAAAACTGGTGTTTGTTTTTATTTTTTATTTTTTGGAAACTCGGTATCCGGCCTAAAGACTGACTAATCCGAGAGACCAATCCCACCGTCCACTTGTGGGGGTCCCATTTAAAGCCAGAGTTTTTTTTACTCTGTATGGATTAGTCCACCGAAATTGATACCAGGAGGAATCAAACCTGAGACCTTGAGAACTTTATTACCGGATAGTATAGGTTGAATGCCATTTAAGAGGACAGAGATGGCAAGCAATGGAGTCAATTTAGACACAGCTTCAAGGACAACAGAGTCAGTAGTAAAAAGCTTGCTCAAAGAACCCCCGAATATCATAATAATCGCGGAGAGAACTACACTGATTATGATGCTATTTCCATTCACTACCAATACCGACAATTTTGTTACTCTTGGATGACCTGCTCCTAATTCATTGCTAACTCGAACACTGCAATCATAGGACATATATACTTTTAACATGTTTGTTTGTGTGGAAGTAAGAAAAGTTGTTTAAATGAAAAACATTGTTTTCGTCGATTGTCCTAACCTGGCCGCTGCACCAAGACCCAACACAATTTGCATATCCCAGTTTAAGTAATTCATGCTAAAAATGGAAGTACATTAGGATTTAGATAACATGTTGGCAAATATTATAATGAGAAAGATTATTCTAAGACAAATTGTTAACATACCAAATTGAAATAGAATCCAGTGCCACTGTGGGGTTGGGGAGCAACCCTGATATGAGTACTAGTCCCTGATTGTACCATATCTCCAAGCTACACAATAAGAAACATTTTATTATATTAGTATTATCAAAGCACACTTGTCTGAATTTGAGTTAAAGATTTTGAAAATATTAATTTTTCGATGTCAGTCTCTAAATGTGTGAGGCGATGTTGTTATAGTCACTGAATGTATCCAAACTTCAAAAACATCTTTCGGTGTTTTCTTTTAGCAAACGGAAGACAGAATTCAAGACCAAACAAACTAAAAGAAAGCACGCACATATTTGAGGACCAAATTGACCGACAGAAGACACATTTGAGGATGTTTTTGTAATTTTTATTCATTCAGAGACTATAATGATACCACCTGGCATATATGTCAGTGAGTGAAAATTAGGATGCAGAATCATACCATAACATCGTAGCAGAAGCAGCTGTGAGCTTGAGGTAAGGCCAAATTCCCGTGAAGGCTTTCATAGTGAAGCCAGTCCAAGTTTCCTTGCATTTTGGGCTAAGAATGATGTACAATCCATTTAACAAGACAAGAATCCACCAAGAAAAGCTGAGAGTAAGGGCTACACCGAGAAGTCCATAGTGTAAAACATAGACAACTAGCCAACTAAGAAGCACATGAAGAAGGAAGACTCCAACTGCCATATATGCAAGAGGATTAACAATGTTCTGTGCTTGGAGAAACCTCTGCATTGGACAGATTAATGCTAATGCATAGAGTTGAGGAATAAGACCGCGAGCAAAAACTTGGCCTTGCTCGGCTATGCTCTTTGTCTGTCCTATGAGTCTTAGAAAATCTCCAGAGAACCAACAGAGAAATGTGAGAATCACTGCTGCTCCTAAATGTAAGATTACTGCTCTTTGCAATGTGATGCACATTACTGCATATTTTTTGGCTCCATAAGCTTGTCCACACACAGTTTGCACTGCACTTGCCATTCCTACCTATTTAAGGAAAATAACAAATATGAATATATCAAAAAATCATACTTAGGTTGAACATTAATATTAAAGATATAGTTTAGGTACAATGCTATATATGATACTCCCTCTGATTTCATAGATAAGCAAAAATTCTTTTTTTAAAGTTCATTGAATAACTGATGTATTTGATTCATAAAGTGTACCAGATACATCAGATATTCAATGAACCTGAAAAATGAATTTTTGCTTATATACGAGACTGAAGGGAGTATATAATATATAATATAATAATGATAGACATTTTCAAGTCACTAACAACTCTATATTGAAATGAGGATAAAATATATAAGAATCATACCATAATTCCATAAGCAAGACCTTGAATTCCAACACTAGCTATAGATGCACTAGCAAGCTCTAGAGAACCCAAATGTCCACTAAATGTTAAGGTAGCAAAGCTTAGCATGTAATTGAAAAGGTAGACAACAATAGATGCACCAGAAAGGATCCATAGGACCCTTGACTCCCAAGCAACAAGTTTAAGCCACCATCTCAACTGAATAGGCCTATGTTCCAATAATTCTTCAACAGTATCTGATGATAGATTTACAATGTGTGAGTGAGTCAAGTCCCAATAGCAATGGTTGGTTTTCCATATAGCTCATATTGTTTTTGCAGTTTCTTCAATCAAAATTTTTATAGTCACAAGATTAATATTTATTTATTTTTAAACCTTCTAAGCTCTTTCTTTTTTTTTTTTGCAACATATATTTTGTTTTCAAATATAAATGTTAGTAGTTTTTTTTTTGTCCAGAACAGCAAGTATGATTAATGTTAGTAGTTTTATTTACTTGAATCAAATCTTGGTTCTTGTGTCCTACTCATACCTGTAGTCTTTATATATATTTCCTGAGTAAAATTCTTTGATAGGCACAAACATAAATGTGAGGTGTTAGGCACACTCACCAAAACAAAATTAAATTAAATTGAAATGAAATAAAATGATGTTAATTGATGTGACTATATTACTTTTGTTTTAAATTTTTAGATTTGTGAGTGTGTGCCCAAATAAATTTGATTTAGGTTGTGCCTATACAAGTGTTTCTCATTTCCTGAAAAGGAAAAAAGAAAAACAATCATTGCACCGGTTTTTTTTCAGTCATGTATTTTTTAAAAATAATATTAATTGTCTGATACTTCTCCGATATGGATATCGGAAGGTATCGGCAAGTTCATAGGGGAGTACCAACATGAATGAACTAGGAATATGGCAAAAGGGAGTACTAATAAGTAATGATAGTTGTAATGCAGGTGGATGCAACAAACAACAATATATAAAGCAACAAATGGTTATGATTATTGCTGCGTTTGTTATTTAATTTTTAGTAATAACCAAAGAAAAAAAATGTAATAAGGCAAAACTACTGAGATTACAAAGTTAAAGTGTCTTACTAAAGAAGAAGGAACAGCTTACTAATTTCTTGGTTCTCTGTTTTTTTTTCCTACCAATTTCTCCCCCAAATTTGTGTGTCCTATAAACTCATTTGTACTTTCATATTAGGGTTTTAATTATTAATTATATAAAGCAATCAAATTGGTTTGTAATAAAAACCTACCTTATTTAAAGTAATCACATCAATTTAAAATTTATTGCACAAGAAACAAATCAAATATTTCGATTTTATTATTATAAGAAATATTTTGGTCCCTTTCAAAAAAGATACTATGTTTTAGTCAAAAATAAATAATTTATTTTATTATTATTATTATTATTATAATATATTTTATTTCAAATCCGAACCTATTATCCGACCTGATTAAAGTTAATTGGATTGAGTGTAACATCCGTATATTTTATGTCAAATCTGAATCGGCCTAATTTGGTGGTAACTTGTAAGTGGGTTAAGTTGGGTCAACGTGTCATAAGATTTTTTAAAAAAAATTAAATTTTCTAAAAAAAATATCCAGTTAAATGACTTTTTATTTCATGAGAATTTTAAAATTTAGACTAAATTTTAAAATTTACAAACTTTAAATTACACGAAACATGTCAACTATGTATAAAAAATTATGATTTTAACACATACAAATTTTAAACTATATTATAAAAAATAGAAAATATAATAATTTTTTTAAATGGATTGGGTTTGCGGATTCATGAGTTTAAAATCATAAACTCATTACTCGCAGAACCAAACCCAAGGCCGGCCCCAAACTTTTGAAAGCTATATACAAATAAAAAATGTGGCCTTTTTTGAAGAAAATGCAAGAAAATTTAAAAATTAACCCTGACTTAAATTGCAAACAACATAAAAAAATAAGCATCGTTGTAATTAATATAAAAAGGTTCATAGTATAATCAATAACAGTAAAATATTTTCTAGCTACTTAAGCTGAATCATTTTTCAAATATTTTTTTGAAATAAATTCGTTAATTAAATAATGTATTAAATTTTACATCTTCTAATTTATTAATACTATTATTCAGTAAAAGAGATTAGCAATCTAACAATTGAACATTTGCAATTTGGTATAATATATTAAATTTAAGTCCTTTAATTTACTAATATTACTGCTATATAAAAAAAATTGAGGCCTTCATTTTTAGAAAGCTCAATGCCACGGAACATGTGTCCGGGCTGGGCCTGACCAAACCACTTCGAAATTAAACGGATTGGTTCAGATTGAATGCTCACTTAAACAAAATTTGGTTAAAATTTGAGTTAAATTGGGTTGGATCACTCAATTGAATATATCTCCCGTATTCATGAACACTCCTAATAAAACTGTTAGTAGAATGATTGATAACATAAAAAAGAGAGGTGTATACATTTAAGAACAATGTTATGTAAAACTCTACTTTGAGAATTTTCTAAAATATATTTTTTGTTCTATAAAATTCTATAAGGACCATATACTAAAAATAGTGCTTTAAATTAGCACGAGGTGTGCATAATAATTTGCAAAAGCAAAATACAACTTTTGTTCATCCAATTTTGGCATAAGGTCCTTTGGTCTAGGTGTAGAAGAGAAACAATTCTCATCAAATATTGCATCTCTCGATTCTATAATTGTGTTAATAGAGATCGAGTCATTAGGTTCTATAACATAAAACCTATAAGCCTTGGAATGCTCAGCATATCCAACAAAGATGCAACCTACACCCTTTTCACCAAAAGTTTTCCTTTTAGGGTCCGGAAGTCTAACCACGGCCCTACAACCCCAAACACGTAGAAAGTGTAAGTTCGGTCGTTTCTTATACCAAAGTTCATATGGGGTAGTCTTATTCCTCTTATTAGGAACCCTATTTAACAAATAGCAAGCCGTTAACATGGCTTCTCCCCAAAACCCTTCACTTAAACCAGAGTAAGATAACATGGCATTCATCGTTTCTTTAAGAGCTCTATTTTTCCTTTCAGCCACACCATTTTGTTGAGGTGTATAAGGTGCCGTAGTCTCATGAATGATTCCTACGGATTGGAAAAATATAGGATCATAGTATTCACCACCTCTATCCGTACATAATGTTTTAATCATCACATTCTGTTGCAATTCAACTTCAGTTTTATATATTCTAAATTTATCTAAAGCTTCATCCTTAGTATGCAATAAATAAACATAGCAGAATCTAGATGCATCATCTATAAAAGTGATAAGATACTTTTTATGCCCTAGTGATGGAGTAGCATGCAAATCACATAAATCACTATGTATTAATTCAAGTATAACAGATTTTCTTGTCATATTTTTAAAAGGTTGCCTAGTGATCTTTGTTAACATGCAAGTTTTACACTTTTCATTATTTTCATTAAAAACATGAATTAAATCGTCTTTAGACATTTCATGCATTCGTTTATAATGTACATGTCCTAAACGAGCATGCCATAATGAAAAATTGATAACATTAGAAGAAACCATAAATATAGAACCAGAATCTTTAGGAACTCCATTCAAATTCATCATAAACATACCATTATTATAATATCCAAATCCTACAAACACACCAGACTTTGATAATACATATTTATCAGATTCACACACTTGCTTGTATCCAAGCTTATTTAATACAGGACCAGAAATTAAATTCTTACGTAACTTAGGAACATACAATACATTAAACAAAGTAATAGTTTTTCCAGAACTGAATTCTAGCACCACGTTTCCTTTGCCTTCAACGGGAGCAAAGTGATCATCTCCCATGTATAGGACAGAACCGTCTTCCACTGGAACGAAAGTCTTGAACCAGAAACGATCCTTGCAAACATGTGTTGTAGCACCAGAATCAATCCACCACGCGATAGCATCATCCTGCACATAAAATGCCTCATAAGTTATTGAAACTGAATGTTTAATTAAACTATTCAAATCACAAATTGATTTCTGACCTTGATTTTCGGATTGGTCCTTAGACCCCTTTCCTGAACCACTTGCATTCGCGTTATCGTGCTTTTTGCTGAAACGGCAATCCTTCTTGAAGTGTCCTGTTTTGCCACACTTCCAGCATTCTAGTTTCGGTTTCTTGTGAACACCGAAATTGCCCTTTTTGTTATTGAAAGCACGCTTCTTTCCTTTGTTTTTGTTGTTATCATTTTTACCACCCTCTTCGATCATATTAACCGAGGGTCCAGCAATTTCTTTGCCTTTTCCTTTGTTATCCTCATGCGCTCTTAGAGATTCCTCTATGCGCAAGTGACTTCCAAGTTGGATCAAAGACAGTTCGTCCTTTCCATGTTTCAGATTGTGTTTGAAATCCTTCCATGAAGGAGGCAACTTATCTATGATACTTGAAACAGATATTGTTTCATCCATCTTCAATCCATGTTGTGTGAACTGTCCAAGGATTCGGAGGAGTTAATTGTATTGTTCCATGACAGACCTCGATTCAACCATTTTGTAATTGTTGAAATCGGTCACCAGGAACTTTTTACTGGATGAGTCTTCTGTCATGTACTTGGCTTCAAGACAATCCCACAATTCCTTTGTACTTTCATATTAGGGTTTTAATTATTAATTATATAAAGCAATCAAATTGGTTTGTAATAAAAACCTACCTTATTTAAAGTAATCACATCAATTTAAAATTTATTGCACAAGAAACAAATCAAATATTTCGATTTTATTATTATAAGAAATATTTTGGTCCCTTTCAAAAAAGATACTATGTTTTAGTCAAAAATAAATAATTTATTTTATTATTATTATTATTATAATAATATATTTTATTTCAAATCCGAACCTATTATCCGACCTGATTAAAGTTAATTGGATTGAGTGTAACATCCGTATATTTTATGTCAAATCTGAATCGGCCTAATTTGGTGGTAACTTGTAAGTGGGTTAAGTTGGGTCAACGTGTCATAAGATTTTTTAAAAAAAATTAAATTTTCTAAAAAAAATATCCAGTTAAATGACTTTTTATTTCATGAGAATTTTAAAATTTAGACTAAATTTTAAAATTTACAAACTTTAAATTACACGAAACATGTCAACTATGTATAAAAAATTATGATTTTAACACATACAAATTTTAAACTATATTATAAAAAATAGAAAATATAATAATTTTTTTAAATGGATTGGGTTTGCGGATTCATGAGTTTAAAATCATAAACTCATTACTCGCAGAACCAAACCCAGGGCCGGCCCCAAACTTTTGAAAGCTATATACAAATAAAAAATGTGGCCTTTTTTGAAGAAAATGCAAGAAAATTTAAAAATTAACCCTGACTTAAATTGCAAACAACATAAAAAAATAAGCATCGCTGTAATTAATATAAAAAGGTTCATAGTATAATCAATAACAGTAAAATATTTTCTAGCTACTTAAGCTGAATCATTTTTCAAATATTTTTTTGAAATAAATTCGTTAATTAAATAATGTATTAAATTTTACATCTTCTAATTTATTAATACTATTATTCAGTAAAAGAGATTAGCAATCTAACAATTGAACATTTGCAATTTGGTATAATATATTAAATTTAAGTCCTTTAATTTACTAATATTACTGCTATATAAAAAAAATTGAGGCCTTCATTTTTAGAAAGCTCAATGCCACGGAACATGTGTCCGGGCTGGGCCTGACCAAACCACTTCGAAATTAAACGGATTGGTTCAGATTGAATGCTCACTTAAACAAAATTCGGTTAAAATTTGAGTTAAATTGGATTGGATCACTCAATTGAATATATCTCCCGTATTCATGAACACTCCTAATAAAACTGTTAGTAGAATGATTGATAACATAAAAAAGAGAGGTGTATACATTTAAGAACAATGTTATGTAAAACTCTACTTTGAGAATTTTCTAAAATATATTTTTTGTTCTATAAAATTCTATAAGGACCATATACTAAAAATAGTGCTTTAAATTAGCACGAGGTGTGCATAATAATTTGCAAAAGCAAAATACAACTTTTGTTCACTAAAATTCGAATTTGAATTTTACTAAATATAATTTGTCTCGTAAAATTGAATGAGAATTAAAAAGGCAAGGTTGTTAAAAGTAATTATTGATTTATTTTTATTATTTTTTTTTATATATAATTATTGATTTATTTTTAAAACATGTGGGGTGTGAGTATCAAATTTATAAGTATTAAAAATATCTTTCCATAGATTATTTATTTATATTTTGGTCTGTTTCAGTCTAAGTAATTAATAAGGATTAAAATTAATTAAGAAGGATAAAAACTATAAAACAAAATTATCAAATTTTGGCTTATTCACATGTTATCTACCATTTGTTTTGTCACATTGAACACGCTATCACAAAACATATTACATGTGTGCACATTCTTGTTGCCAAAATTGATATATCAAAAAATTATTGACCCATTTCACAACACAATCTTACAACTTCAATCTACTTTTATACAAAAAGAATTACATTACATAGAGAAAACATTGTAAAATCATTTCCTCATTAAGAAGTAATACTAGAAAATACCATTTTAGAACATCCTTAGATATGAGATATCTAAAATTAAAGCTATGTGGAATCCATTCTATGCACTTCTTAGATTTTGCAAGCTCACATTTCTTAACTCTTTTCCTTAGTGATTCAGTTAGAGATTCTAAGATCATCTCCAGACACAACTTGAAGTCCTTTGCGAATGATTCAATAAGCTTTGATAGAAGTATTTTTTGGTCCTTTTGTATGCCTAATGTAGCTCGAATGTTCTCATCTTTTGCTACTTCTAGATCTTGAAACACCCTCTTTGATGTATATATATACACGTACCTGTTATAGTTTATTATAAGATTTTATTGGATGTAAGTGTAAAATTGGTTTATATTGACAGTACATTTTATTTTAATCAAAAAATGAGCATGATCGAATGTACTAACTGTATAACTTCGAACTTTATATGCAGCCTGCAAGAACCAATCAGGTATTTTGATATATCATATGCTTAAGATTTTAGAGTTTTTTGCATTTTCTAGTTAATGACTTAAGCTATTGCTTAAAAGTTTTTTTTACCTTCAGAAGAAGAAATACTCTTTTCATATTGTTTTGTGCAATGCCATAAGCCAAAAATGCCTATTAGAGAAACCATAGAACATATTATAAATCCAACTGAAAAAAATGCATGAAAAGATATCATAGGGAAACATTTTCTATTACATGCATCACCACAGCATTGTGTATGTTGATCCAGAAAGCTAGCTTCTCCTCGTGTTCAAACTTCCCCGGATCTACTTCTAATCGCGATATAAGTGACCTTAAACAATACAAAAAAAGGACATGCTTAATAAAACTTAACTATGTACTTAATAATTACAACACAATACCTTCACTAACCAAAGGATTGTCTAACCTTACATCAAAAGATGAGTTATATTCTTGAACCTTGGACTCCACATTTCGCCTTGATCACCAATTGAAAAGGCGCTCGCTGTGGACAACGATGAACTTGGAGATGAAAGGCCTGGATGTATCATAGGAGGGTCTGCAAGCTTGCAATATAATGCTGATATGCATTTGACCATATCTTCATAAAGTTTATTAGGTTCCACTGGATAATGATCAGATAACAGTACGTACCTGAGATGTTCAGAAAGACTGATTAGATTTGATGAGGAGCTTTCGACATACTGCACAGGATCAACTCATAGTCAAAATCCTAACTATGCTTCTTCTAGACAAATCAACGTTTTAGATTAACTTATTTGAACTTATCTACTGCTATAACCACTTGTGAGAATGATTGCAAAAGCGTATGGAAACAACTTATAACATGTCCGTAAGTTGGTATCAGCTATTTATATAACCTCTTCAGAATAGCTTATACAATTCAGAAAAGCAAAGTGTCCTTCCTGGAACTACCCTAAAAGTGAAAATCTTCAGCTTATGCTTAATGTCTATCACATGATCAAGAATGTGAAGAAAAGACTACTTAGTCTTAGTCTTTTGACCAAATTATGAGACTTCTCTTGGAAGACTCTTCTTTCAAGTTTCTCACTACTAGTAGTAGTGTTCTTCTGCTATAACCTTTGTAAAGAATGAACTTTTTGCATGAAAAGGATTAAAGGACTTATTGGAGAATACCTTTTAAGGCTTTAACACAAGAACAAAGTCTTTATAGAATAATAACTTTGTCAACTATAAACTTAGTGGAAAATGTCAAAACATAAAATATATTTTTTAGAATAGGGCGCGAATATTGTGCATTGTAAAATTATTAGTCCCGTTATAATATTATTACTCGTCATTGCAAGATGACTGACTACTGAAAATGGGAAAACATTTGTTGCCGATGCAGCTACCATTGTCGTACCTCACGGTATGTTGAAAGCAAAAGTCATAAAATTTTAACCAAAGCTTCCAGAATGGAGAGAAATGTTTTAAACTTACAGCTACTCGTAAATTAGTTCTAAAGTCAAGAACACATCCTACAGGAATACCAATGATGTAATAACAAACCAAGTTTAGATAAGTGATAAGCCACCAAAGTTTGCCATCCACTTCCAACTGCAACACTTGAGATGTTCCAATCAACAGGAAACATTAGGATTTAGATAACATGTTTGGCAAATATTATAATAAGAAAGATTATTCTAAGAAAAATTGTTAACATACCAAATTGAAATAGAATCCAGTACCACTGTGGGATTGGAGAGTATATATTTTGTTGTGTTTCAGTCTAAGTACTTAATAATAAGTACTTAATAAGGATTAAAATTAATTAAGAAGGATAAAAAACTAAATTATCAAATTTTGACTTATTCACATGCTATATAACATTTGTTTTGTCACATTGAACATGTTAGAGTATCGCAAACCATATTACATGTGTGCACACTCTTATTGTCAATTGATATATCAGAAAATTATTTACCCATTTCACAACACAATGTTACGACTTCAATCTACTTTTATACAAAAAGAATTACATTACATAGAGAAAACATTGTAAAATCATTTCCTCATTAAGAAGTAACACCACCAAATATCATTTTAGAACATCCTTAGATATGAGATATCTAAAATTAAAGATATGTGGAATCCATTCTATGCACTTTTTTTATTTTGCAAGCTCACTTTTCTTAACTCTTTTCCTTAATGATTCAGGTAGAGATTCTAAGATGATCTCCAAAACACCACTCAGACACAAATCGGAGTCATTTGCGAATGAAAGCTTTGGTAGAAGCATTTTTTGGTCCTTTCGTATAGCTCGAATGTACTCATCTTTTGCTACTTTCAGATCTTGAAATACCTTCGTAGTTTATCATAAGATTTTAAGATTTTATTAAATGTCGGTGTAAAATTGGTTTATCTCAACCTTACATTTCATTTTAATCCAAGAATGAATATCTACAAAATGTAACAAAAGTTAATAAACATTATTTGTAAATTTATTAGACAATTAGGTTCAATCTTCATTTTATTATATATGTTTTAATTTGTGAAAATTTGTATCCTATTTTAGAATTTATAGAGTGCTTTTTTTGGTAATGTATTTTACTCCTGCCGATTTTTTTTCTCAATATAGGGGGTAAAATACACTATCAACATAAAAAAATTTAACATTGCAATAACGTATTCTTACAAAAATATTTTGCATGAGGCAAACGCAAAACTCGCATATTTTAAGAGGGTAAAGATCTATTTATTCTCTAAAAAATAAATAAATTCAAATCAAATATTTAATATGTTAAAAGATGAAAGATAAAAATAATAGAGAGAAAGGGAGGGAAGGTGGGGTTAGGTGCGTGATTAGAGGCAATTATCCCATTCGCTGCGTTAGGGGTGGACAAGATTCACCGAACCGACCCGAATCTGATAAAACCGATTTAAAAAATTGATTGTTGGGTGGTTGCGGGTCGGGTCACGGGTTAATCGGATGAAAAAACTGGGTTTTTATGGATTAAAACGGTCGGGTTCGGATTTGGTTTTTGGACCCATAGGAATCCATTACCGACCGCCCATAATAATACCAGTATCACTATTATATTATTTTCTATCCCATGACAATGACACGGATGATGTAGAAACTGTACTAAAACAGGACTGAACAAATCGTGAACCATTAAATGGTGTGTTTAGGCTTTTCTAAGCCAGCTTAATTACATGGAAGAATCATGAATGATCCATGAATTTAGGATTTTTTAAGTAAATTAGTCTTATATGTTTTGGCAAGTATATATGTCTAATTTGGTTATTTCATTACATATAAAGATGAAAAATTTTGATGGATCGAAATCTAGAAATAGATCAATGGTGGTTCTAAACCAAATTAACCCAACCACTTTGTCCGGTCAAACCGCTAAACCGAAATCCGAACAAACCGAAATCTAACTTGGGTGAAATTGGGTCTTACTTTTTCATTTGTGGGTTTGTTCGGTTTTGATTTTTTAGGACCGAACCCATCCATAACAGACCATTGTCCACCCCTACACTGCGTCTTTTAAAATCGTTTTGTAGGGTAATACTCAAGAGAAACACCCTAATAATTAGAATGACAAGAATTCAAATTCAACCTACTGAGAAACTCTATCATAGATACAAGCACAAACTATTTGGATTTAGGTACACATACAAAGTTAATTAAAATTTAAAGATAAAAGAAGTGATTGATATAAATTGATGTGACTAAATTATTTATGATTTAATTTTTATCATTTATGTGTGTGTGTCTAAATCCAAATAGTTTGTATTTGTGACTATGGAAGAGAATGGCCCCATGGAGTGAAATACAGTAGATTCATTTTTAACCACATAGTGACATCGGATAGGATACAAGAGGTGGGGGCACAAGATAATAGTGTAGAGTCACAAGTTGATACAAACATTTATGACTAACAGCTGTAAAAATAATTAAGCTCCCATTTTTGGCGCTTACACCATGTGACTACCTCTGCTCTTGTCTCTCCTGTGCTCTCTTAACAGTAAAATCTAATCCCTCACAACAAAACAAAATCATTACTATTATTATAACTTCACACTTTTCATTCTTCTTCTCAGTCATGGCTTTCTCTACTCTTCTCAACCTCACTCTCACACTTCTACTTTGTCTTTTCCTTACACTCAACACTCAAGTTGATGCACAGATCCAAGAAACAACCTTGAATCTCATGTCAGATGGACTAGAATGGCCAACAACAATGTCACATTACAATGAAGAAGAACAAGACATAGACAATGATGATTTGAGTAGAAGATCTTTGTTCTGGAGTAGAGTGAAATACTATATATCTTATGGTGCTCTTTCTGCTAACAGAATCCCTTGTCCACCTCGTTCTGGTAGATCTTACTATACTCATAAGTGTTATGAAGCTAGAGGTCCTGTTCATCCTTATTCTAGAGGTTGTTCTGCTATCACACGTTGCAGAAGATGAAACAAATCATAATTTGCCTTTGTTTCTTTCTTTAATTATATTCTCAGATCGAGAATTGATTCAATTCAAAAGTTAAGTAAGTTTGCGTTAGCTTTATTATTATTATTATTAAGTTGTGCTAATGCATTATTAGTTGGTTTTTTTTATGATTTATGCATTATTAGTTCTGCTAAGATTAATGTGTATGTGTTTGATTAATGAGTGGACTTAAGCTAAGATTTTTATTTTATTTTTTTGTGTGTATGATGGGGTTCTTTTATGGATTTAATTATTAGTACTATGCAGTAATGGATGTGCTTGCATTTTGTGTTACATTTTAGAAAAGTGTTCATATTAATTATTGCATTTCATATAATTAATGTGTACATTAGAAAAGTGTTGAATTGTTAAAATTCTAAAAATTGAGTACATTAAGATGAATTGAAGAAGTTGAATAGATCATAAAGAAATGTGTCTCTAAATTGAAAATGGAATTCCTAAATGATGTTCACAATGGTGTTTTTCACATCAACCTTCATCGATCTACTCTAGATCGATGAAGCCAACTAATAGGGATGGCGAAACGAGTCAACCAGTCTTCACCCACATAAGTGAGGCTGGTTGATTTTGAATGAGAAAGAAAGTTGATCTTAAGCGATCTTAGACCAATGTGCTCTTTGGCAAAGATGCAGCCTCTGAAAACATGGATGAATGTTTCTTCACTAGTTACAAAACCCGTGCATTGCACGGGCTCCTACAGAAATTTTCGTACAATTTTGTTACACCTTATTTCCATTGTTTGAAATTATTTTTGTTGTTCCTACAAAATTCACAAAACTTATTGATTTAACTTGAATTTAATTTTTTTTGTGCTATTTTGATAGAGTACTGAAATTATGAAGTATAAAACATTATGACATTTAATTTACTCCCAATTTACATTACTACTGAATTGAGTTTTTTACACATGTTTATTCATTTATATTAAACTACAAAAATAATTATTACTAAAAGAAACTTTTGAAAAATCAAGAAAATTTAGGAACTTCATATATTATATTAAGTCATACACGACATACAATTATCACTGAGCACATAGGTTCATAATTTATAGTTGACTGCTTATATAATAAATTAAAATTGAAACATAAAATTGAAATATATATTGCACTGCCACTGGTGAAGAGACATTATGTAGGATAATTTAAGACATAATACAGGAGATGAAATGCAAGCAACACATTCATGAGAACAACAGAGATGCCGATTTCCTGTAAAAAAAAAAAGACAACAAAATTATGGTTACTAATAATAATTTAAATGTCTTCTTCTTCTATTAATATACGGAAATTAATATAAATATGAAAACATATAATAATAATAATAATAATAATAATAATAATAATAATAATAATAATAATAATAATAATAATAATAATAATAATAATAAGCAGATTTGTCAATACTTTAACAAAATCTAAAATTTCAAAATATACCTTAACAATCTGTGGAATAGTTCAACTAATAAAAACCTTCAGGAAATACAACGTTGCGAGTTGTGTTGCAAGGTTTTCCCTCATCATCCAAAATTAAGAGCTTCAAATCGTTTGTGGTGGAAAGTCTAGCTGTTGAAACATGAACATGACCGAGTGTAGAAACAGAGCAAGGTAAATACAATCCAACTTTTGAAAACGAAAGTCCTTGAGACTTCTTCATAGTCATTGCAAAACATAAGCATACAGGAAATTGTCTTCTTTGAAACTTAAAAGGTAAACCAGAATCTTTGGGCACCATATCAATTTTAGGAATAACTACCTTCTCACCAATATTTTTACCATCTATAACGGTAGCTGTGATAAAGTGATTTCCAAGATTATCTACCTTCATTCTTGTACCAATTGACAATCCTTTTGTGTTATCTAAATTCCTTAGCAACATGATAGGAACACCAACTTTTAATTTCAAACGGTATTTTGGTATCTCAGAGGACTTAATATCATTTAAAAGTTGTGATCTACACAAATCAGCTTCAAGTTCATGTTCCTCATCAATTGTGAAAGGTGTATCCGAACTTAGATAAACTTTTGACTGACCAGGAAATAAAGACAACACAAAATCATTTAGTTTTTCAACAATCTCGAATGTTGGAGAAAGGATGGCATGGTTATGAAAATCATTTGGGTTGTTTGGAAAAACAAAATCAATCAGAGAATGTAAAGGATCATTCCCTTCAAGAATGCAAAGTGCATGAGGAATTTGAATATTGGTCATTGGAGTGGAAGTTTTTGAAAAAGCCATTTTGGAAAATTCAAATAATAATAAATTATATTGTGATATGAGCAATTCTTATTCCTCTTCCAAGTTGCCTATTTATATACATAATTTCATTGATCGAAGTATTCATGGAATCTATAAAATTTAAATTGAAATAATGAATGAAAGTTACATATCAATATAATATTTGAAAATTTGAAAATAATGTACAATTTGTTATTAAAATTGGTTGAAATGGATCGATCACTACATGTCAATGAGGAATCAAATTGATGTTCTCAATAAATGATACAATAAGGTAATGGTGAGATTCTTATTTGAATTTGTCATTGAATTCATAGCTTAAACTTGGTTTGTTTTGAGATGCTTAAATAAGATTCTAATAAATTTGAAGCCTATTTTGATGAAACATTATATAGGAATCAAATTGATTTTCTCAATAAATGATAAAATCAGGTAATGGTGAGATGCTTATTTGAATTTGACATTGAATATATAGCTTAATCTTGGTTTGTTTTGAGATGCTTAAATAAGATTCTATATATTTGAATACTATTTTGATGAAACATTGCATATGGTTTTGGATTTTGTGAGAGAATATTAATGAAAAGGCATATATAAACCTAATTTTTGTGGTCCAAGAAAAATTTCAAAAGGCAAAATGAATGAAAAGTGACTTTAACCTGTAGCGTGAATTTAATAACTTCTGCATGTGTCTCATAAGATAACATTTCATATTCAAGAAAAATAAATAAATGAGGGCCCAATCGAAAAATTTGTGTTTGAAAATTTTTATTGAAAATTTTATAGCTTGCAATGATCACAAGATTTATTTTCTTCTTTTAGTGATCTACTATGTGACAATTTTACTTTAATAGATACAAAAGTTAAAACTTACAATAAAAAATATGAATGAGTGTACTTGATATTATTCACTTTTGTCTTTGCTTTGTTTATGGGTAGCAATCTCTTTGGAGTACAAAATTCACATGCATGTGTCTCAAACCTAACAGTTCCTAACTCAATCATATAAAGAATCAGACAATGAACTAAGAATCAAAACATATTCTTTAACAATGATAAAGTATTCTAAAAACATAGCATTGCATAAGTCATTGTGATAATAATATTACAGACCAATATTAACACTAACATTGCATAAGTCATTGCATAAGTACTATTAATTACTAATTTAAAGTCATAAATTTCTGATTCTGTACCTAAAAATTCGAAATAGTCACTATTTTTTCCACTAATTTCGAAATTTTAATAATACAGCAATTAATTTAGGCTTTACTATGTTTAACTGAAAATATGATGATTTGAAACTGACCTTTTTGAGCTTGAAGCAGCCATGGTTCGACAGTCCCAAATAGTAGAGGCGTGACCCTACCGAGATGTAGGAAATAAGATATGAAACCCTAATCCCTGATTCTCTTCATACAACATCGGGTCAACAAAATAGCTTGGTCTTTCATATGACAGTCCATTGGGCCTCAGCTCGTTGCTTTAATTGCTCATGTACTGCTCTTTGGAAAATTGCTATCTTTCATATGACTAAGTGCATTAAGAGAATATTCTTGCTTTAATTGCTCATGTACTCCCCTTTGGAAAATGACTTTTTATTTTCTTATTCAATCATCTTCTATATTATGTTAATTATTTTGTTAACAAATAATATACGGTACTCTGCAGGTTATTAAATTTGTAAACAGGTAATTAATATTTGGGTAGGTTTTTATGTTGAAAAAAAAAGGATTGTTTGTGGACAATTAAAAAAAATCAATTCGTAGAGATATCGTTAAGCATACTAAAAATAAGCAACAATTCTGCATCTTATAAATTGCAATAAATTACTTTTTTTTGAAACAGCAAATTACATTATAAACCACTCAATAAGGCATAAGCTATACCCCGATGAGGAAGTACGTTACACAATTAAGGAAGAAGGTGCTAAACACAAAACAGACCAACTCCATAACGAAAAAACTAACAAAGCTAGGAACAAAACCCATATAAAATAGTCAAAGTTCAATACACTATTACATCTCACAAAAGTTCAAACTTACAAAATTATAAACTACAAATTAAATCGTACCAAAATAATCATTTGTCCATTATAGATCCGATTTTTCTGAAAAAAAAAGAAGAAGAAATAATAGTTAATAATTACATGAAAAAACGGCCCAATATAAATTGCATTAATAATAAATATAACAATAATAATAATTATGATGACACACCTATAGATGTTCAAAAACTTCAGGAAACACAACATTCTGAGTGGTGTTGCAAGGTTTTCCGTCCTCATCTATAATTAACATCTTCAAACCTTTTGTAGTTGTAACTCTTGAAACAGCAACATAAAGTTGGCCGTGTGTAAAAACAGGTCGGGGTAAATACAATCCGACCTTTGAAAGAGACTGTCCTTGAGACTTGTTTATAGTCATTGCAAAACATAAGCATATGGGAAATTGTCTTCGCTGGAACTTAAAAGGTAAGCCAGAATCTGTTGGTACCAAATCCATTCTAGGAATAACTACCTTGTCACCTATATTTTTTCCAGCTATAACAGTAGCTGAAATAATATGCTTTCCTAAATGATCTACCTGCATTCTTGTACCATTACACAGTCCTTTTGCCTGATCAATATTCCTCATTAGCATGATAGGAACCCCAACTTTCAACGTCAAACGGTGATTTGGGATACCGGAACACTTAATATCATTTAAAAACTCTGATGTAAACCAATCACCTTGAACTGGATGTTCCTCATCAGACTTGCAAGGTGTATCGACACTTAAATATTCTTTTGACTCACCGGGAATTAAAGACAACACAAAATCATTGACTTTTTCAACAACCTCCAATGTTGGGCAAAGGATTGCTTGGTCTTCAAATTGATTTGTATTTTTAAAATTCAAAACAATGTTTGGATACACAAAATCAATTAGAGAAAGTAAAGGATCAATACCTTCAAGTATGCACAATTGATTAGGAATTTCAATATTTGTGACACCATCTTCATCTGCGTCCATAATACCGTCACCAATATTCAAAATCCAATCTGCAAATTTTTTGATTTCGTCATATGATTGACTTGTGCTATCACCATTCAAACGCATGTTTTTCGTTAACCTGAGTACTTTGACTGTCTTCCATAGCTTAGAAGAACTCACCGTTGCCCTTATTATTGCTCCTCTTGATCCCTTTCTAACAACAGGCAAAATTTGCCGAAAGTCACCACCCAATACAACAACTTTGCCACCAAAAGGACGGTTATTGTTTTGTTCATCATTGACTCTCATTACATCTCTCATAGTACGATCAAATGCTTCAAAGCAATATCGATTCATCATGGGGGCTTCATCCCATATTATCAAACTTGCTTCTCTTAAAAGTGCGGCTCTAGGTGTTTGTTGTTTGATATTGCAACTTGATTTATCATTAAGTTGCAAAGGAATGCAAAAGGTTGAATGAGCAGTCTTACCATTTGGTAAAAGTAAAGATGCAATGCCACTGGAAGCAACATTTAAGACAATCTTACCTTGAGCTCTAAGAGCAGCAGACAGGGTTTTCCACAAGAAAGTTTTGCCAGTTCCACCATATCCGTATAAGAAATAGAATTGTCCATCACCATTCAAAACTGATTGCATAATTTGATTATACACATTGTGTTGCTCTTCTGTCAACAAACCAATTAGCTTGCCATGAAGTGTAGCCAACTCAACTCTATCAAAATTAAGTTCATCTGCAATCAATTTATTTTGAAAGTTCAAAACATCTGCATATTGAACAGCAGGCATGGATTTATAGTCTTTGAGATATTTTCCATTTGCCATCAATAATTTGTCAATCTCCATGAGACAAAGATTTTTCAATTCTTCATCATTTATTTGTAATCCTACATAATATAAGTATATAAAATAAGGTTATTTTAGAATTAATATATATTGATTGATGTTAAAAAGTTAAATATATTAGTTGATATACCTGGCATGTTTAGAGCCTTTCTTCTATGGTAAATGATTCCTTCCGATAACAATCTCCAACTTGCATTCCACACTTCAACTGGTTTGGTCATTGTACCCATTATCAACAACCTAACGAACAAAGCTCTCATTTCAAAACCAGATCCTAAATGACTTGTTTCTATGATAGCATCAATGAATTCTTTGTCATTTTGCAATAAATCTAATGCATAACATGCATCTTGAAAGCTATCACATAATACACCCTTAACAGTTCTAACACTTTCGTATGAAGTGCAACCTCTTTGCAATGTCAACAAAATCCTCAAGTAATACAATTCCCCTGCACCAACCGGAACATATGTGAGCCTACCAATGCTATATCCTGATTTTCTTGGTTGCCACATTCTATCTTTTTCGAAGTAAGTGAACTTCGACGGAAACTCAGCATATGTTAGATTGCGTCCTTCTTCATATTGTTGATTTGCCTTAAACCAAGCAAGAAACATTGATCCCATGAACTCATTGTATTTGACAACATTCTTGAGCTTTTGATTCTCCTTGTAATTGATTGATTGTTCATTTGGTAAATGCACACAAAGCCTAATGACTGCAGGAAACTTTTGGTGAATGTCAAATGCAAAAATTCTCCAAGCTGCCTCGGATGGGGATAAATATCGGCAATCATAATACCTTTGGATTTCATCAACAGGTTCAGATTTCGATGAAACTTTTTCCCCATTTACTATCTTTACATTTGATCTATCAGGCCCTTTGTTGACATATTTAAAAAGATACTTAATTGCATTGGATTTATTGCAATATTCTACATTGACATGACCTTGATACCTCATCAGCAAATATGGATTGTAAGGAACAACATTGCTGTTATCTAACCTAGCCTTACCTTTTGTAACAAACACCCCAGTATTACGGCGTCTATAAGATGGATAACCATCATCATCTATTAAAGTAGCCGATTGATGTTTCTTTGGAAAGTATTTTGAGCATATTGGACCTTTCATGCAAGGTGAATCATAATGTCCGGGCCCACATGGTCCATGAATCATGAATGATGAAACACAACCATGCAACTTTGGATATAATTTTGGATGAGGGATTTCAGCTGATATTACCTTGTCAATATCTCTGACTTTATTCAACTTGTTTTCAGCATCTAACCACAACAAAATGTGTGCATGTGGAAGTCCTCTTTTTTGAAACTCAACAGTGTACATTCCTACAATGTACAATTTTGTAGAGTGTTATAAGTAAAAATACATGTAAATATGTGAAATTATTAAATTAATAAAATAAATAATATATACTTGCCTGCAATTACTTTGCCAAAAATTTCTTTCTTTTTGAAATCAGACATCATTTCGTCTAACTTCATTTTAAATACTCTACAAACAATATCTGGTCGGTCTGATGCAGTAAGACCCCTTGGGGTGACAAAGTCCTTTATTTCACTCCAATTTGAATTACATGTTACTGTAATGAACAAATCTGGATAACCAAATCTTTTACAAATACCCATTGCATCTTGACTGTTGTTAAACATATACCTAGGGCCACCTGTAAAAGAATCCGGTAGGATGACGCTCTTGCCAACTGATGATGGTAGCATATCTCCTTTTTCAACTGCCTCTTGTAAACCAGAAAGAATATCATTTCTAATCTTATCTTGATTTTCTCTAGCAAATGAAAGACGTTGTGTTTCGATCATGGTGTAACAATCAACCAAATATTGCTGAAACAACCTTTTGGCGAACAAAATGTTCCCAAATTCAACTTCTCTTTCTTGAATTCTAAATGCCATAAATTCCCGTATTGTAACTCTATTATTTTTTCTCGTTGATCCTTCTCTCAAAGGAATATTAGGTTCCCAACCATTTTCACCAAAAGGAAACACTAAGGGATATTGAAGCGGCAAAAATAACACGTGTGTTTCGTGAATCCTGATCAAACCATAAGTTTTATCATGAACAACAACATCTCTTCCAATGTCAGAACTGTCAAAATCGCCGACAATAACACCTGCAACCTCATCAGCTGTGGGAATATTGTGCATTCTTGAATCATTATTTCTTTTTCTAAACAATCTAAGGGATAGTTTAGGTTGGTTTCCTGATTGAAGCAAATCTCTAACCCTTCTAAATGATTTAGCTACTTCATTATGATCATCAATCATTTCTTTAAGGTCTCGAACTAACGACATGTCAATGTTAGTTGAATCATTTTCAGACCTAAATTTATAAGCAACAATATTAATTTTATTTTGATTGATAGATAATCTGCATATATAAACAATAAATTGGTGATAGGATTAAGTTAAACGATCATACCTAAAATGAGAAGCTCTATTATTTTCTTCATTTTGTGTATCATAAATGTATAGCTGAGCAAATTTGGGGACGGTTCCTTCTTGTGGAAGCAAAGTTCCAATTCTATGATAATTCTGACCACCCAAAATAAACTGCGGAGGACCTCTACCATTATTAATTTTATTTTGAATTCTACCACCCATTGATGTAAATGCAAACATGCTGTTGTAGGTCCTTATATTTTCCTTGAAATGTTTGCTTCTACGATCAGTTCCTCTTATTAACGATAAGAGCAATTTTGGTGGTCTTTTAAGAAGTGGTAGTTCAACTTGACCTTTTTGACAGCAAATAGAAAAATCTGCGTTATGGACACGCTGTGTTTTATCTGCTCTTTCTTCAAACCATAATTCGGCATGACAATATATGCAAGTAAACTCCGGTTGACCAAAATTGACGCACTCTATACATAAATTTGTAGTAAAAAAACTATTGACATAAAGAAATAATTATTATAACAAATATTATATGAGTTTCAATATATACCTGCTTTTTCAGCATCTTCATACATGTTAGCTTTAAAAACAATTTTTGTATGGTCACCATTAGAGTTTTCTGCCGCAATAAAATTATAGAATTTATGAGTACATATTAATAGAGGATAAATTTAAGTACACAATATAACTATATCTATTCATACATACCATTAGATAGATGGATATCATCAAAGTCCAATCTTTTGACACCAATATATATGCTTCTCTTTCTTGTCTTAGGTGCAGGTTTCTTTTTTAAAACATCCTCTAAGGAATTAATAACTTCACATGAATCGAAATTAGATTTTCCTGAAAAAATTATGCTCAATAAGTATTTGATATTTTTTTATTTTAGAGTATGATATTTAAAACAATAACCAACCTAAATGAAAGTAATAAAAATAAAAGAAACACTCATGGTTAAATATCAAACTTGTAATACATTACATTGAAAATAAACAAATAACCTGATTGTCCATGTCTTGCATTTCCATTTTGTGATGATTCTCCACTTGAATTTTGAATATTAGAAAACACGTTAGAAATTGGAGTGAATTTGACATGATTAGGATTTTTTGCTCTTTTAACTGAAATGTTACTATCACATGTTTGTGTTATGGTTTTGGGTATGGTTGAGCCATCTGAAAAAAGAAATATAGTAAATAATGAAGGAATGATAAAAAATATGTTCCATTAATACATTGTATAATCTAATGGAAAATAATATTTTTAACTAAGAATATTACCTGTATTTAAAGGTGACAAAGGAATCCTGTTAGCCTTTCTTTTTCCACCGGTTGATTTCAATTGAGTGCTATCAACTCCATTTGAAATGGTTGAATTCCGAAATTTAGCAATGTCTATATAAAAATTATTTTAGAAAAAATTAATCTCAATTGAAAGAAATATGACATTTTTATTTTTGTAACTTTGACATTAGAATAATTTAAAAAACCAATATGAACTAAAGTTATGTCTTACCTTCATTGCATGAATCAATAGTTATGTATGAATTAATGGTTGGCATGATATTTGTTGGAGACACATTTTCTGAAATTTGTAGTAACAAATTAGTTATCATGGAAGTTAGAATGTAAGCTAATATTAAATGAAAACACCTTAAAACACTAATATAAAGAAAGTCATAATATAACCTGATGATGAATTGATATTTTCATTTTTCTTTTTCTTTCTAATAGCCATTCTTCTAAACCTTGATATCTTGGAAGTATGATCATCCATCTCCATAGAAAGTTTTTTTGCATGAGATAAGTTACTTTTTCTTATGGCAAATTAATATGCTTGTTGTGAAATTTGGAGGTAGAACTTGTGTCATTTTGTGGGTTTTTTTTTTTTATTTTTCGGTGGAGGATATGGTTTTGTGCCATTGACTATTTACTACTTTCCATATAGTATAGATTCCAACTACTTGTGATAGTGATTGAACATATTTATATTCTTTGTTTTATAGTGAATTGTTATGGAGTTGTTTGACTTCAAAATATTCTTTTTGTAGAGATATGTAAGATATGCTTTTGGGTATGGTTGAGCCATGTGAAAAAAAGATAGTAAATAATGAAGGAATGATAGAAAAGTAAGATGGTAAAGGAATCCTTCCAAAATATTCTCTATTAAAAATTTCTCTATGTATATGTCATCTTGTGCTCAACCAAAAACGTGAGTACTATGTCATATTTTGGAGAGTTGATTCTTTACTAAATATTGTCTTCTAGTCAAATATGTTAATAATATTCTGTGTGTAAATTGGTTCCTCATTCCATTAATTACATTAAACAAAGTCTCCATAATATAGAACATGAAAATAAAAGTATGGTCTTCTTACTTAACACATCATACCATAATTAAATAAGTTAGTGACATAGCATATAGAAATAATATAATAATAAGGTCTAATACATTTGATAAACAATAAGGTGAAGTAATCACCATAATTAATAAAAAGTCTCTACATCATTTTTTTAATTAGCCATAAGAGTCTTGCAATTCAATTAATTTCTCCCTCAGAGTCTACTTCAGTGTCTTGCAACATTTCAAATCCTGCAAATCTTCTTGGGATGTTTCTGATTCTCTGTAGCCTCTGAACACCTTCAGAAATTCTTTCTTCAGAATTCTGACCTTCAGAGTTTGCTTCAGAATTCTGACCTTCAGAATTGGCTTCAGAATTCTGACCTTCAGAATTGGCTTTAGAATTCTGACCTTCAGAATTGGCTTCAGAATTCTGACCTTCAGAATTGGCTTCAGAATTCTGAGCTTCAGAATTGGCTTCAGAATTCTGAGGTGTAGAATTGGCTTCAGAATTCTGGGCTTCAGACTTGGCTTCAGAATTCTGAGCTTCAGAGTTGGCTTCAGAATTCTGAGCTTCATAGTTGGCTTCAGAATTCTGAGCTTCAGAGTTGGCTTCAGAATTCTGAGCTTCAGAGTTGGCTTCAAAATTCTGAGCTTCAGAGTTGGCTTCAGAATTCTGATCTTCAGAATTGCCTTCAGAGTCAGAGTCAGATTCAGAATCACCATCAGACTCAGAATCACCATCAGAGTCATCTCCATCTTCTGAATCATCTTCAGAGCCTTCAGATTCTGACTCTCCTTCAGAGCCATCCTCAGAGATTCTCACATCAGAATTTGATTGAGACTTGTTCCAATCCCAAGTTTCAGATTCCTTCACAATGACGTCTCTGCTGAATTCAATTTTATTAGTCTCTGGACAATAAAGCTTGTACGCACCTGTACTGTGGTACCCCACCAGTAACATTACTTTGCTTCTATCATCCAGCTTCTGTCTTCTGGCTTCTGGAACATGTTTATAGCATACAGATCCAAACACCTTCAGATGACTAACACTTTGCTTCTCTCCAGTCCACTTCTGAATAGGAACTATTTCCTTCAGCTTCTTCGTTGGACATCTGTTGAGCACATATGTTGCAGTGGCAACAGCTTCTCCCCATAAGTGATGAGGAAGCTTCTTCTCTTTCAGCATGCTTCTCACCATATCAAGCAAAGTACGATTTCTTCTCTCAGCAAGACCATTGTGTTGAGGAGTATAAGGAGCTGTAACCTCATGCTCAATTCCATTCTCCTCACAGAAAGTTTTAAACTCATTAGAATTAAACTCACCACCACCATCAGTTCTGAGAATCTTCAGCTTCTGACCACTCTGTTTCTCAGCCTTCACCTTGAACTTCTGAAACGCAGCAAACACTTCATGCTTGAACTTGATGAGTGTTACCCATGTCATCCTTGTGAATTCATCAACAAAAGATACAAAATACTTGTTTCCTCCAAGTGAAGTTACTGGAAATGGTCCACACACATCAGAATGTACTACTCCCAAGGCATGTTTTGCTCTTGGAGCTACTTCTGATGCAAACGGCAGTCTTGGTTGCTTCCCTTTCATGCACACCTCGCATGATTTTTCAGGCTTCTTGATTATAGGAATTCCATGTACCAGATTCTTTGACTTCAGATGCCCCAAGCTTCTGAAATTCAGATGACCAAATCTTCTGTGCCACAGCTCACTATCCTTCTCAACACTTGTTGCACTAAGACATTCAGAATCTGCAGTTCTAACATTCACCTTGAATGTTCTGTTCCTTCCCTGTTCTGACTCCATAATCAGCTTCTGATTACCGTCATATAGCTTCAGAAGATTGTCTTTCATAGTAACTGAAAAACCTTTCTCAATCAATTGACCCACACTCATCAGATTGCTTTTCATGCCTGGTACATACCACACGTTCTGATGATGAATTGATATTTTCATTTTTCTTTTTCTTTCTAATAGCCATTCTTCTAAACCTTGATATCTTGGAAGTATGATCATCCATCTCCATAGAAAGTTTTTTTGCATGAGCCTAGAGTCCATAAGTTGTATTTTTTTATACCTGATTATACACTCCCCCCCCCTAAGTTTTTAAATAAAACATAAACTGGTACCTAGGATATTATTATTTTGACTCTTTTTAAAGGTAACCAAATATATTATTATTTTGAATCTACTTATAATAAAACATCAGTTGTGTTATTATTATTTGGAAACTCAAAGTTAAATAATATAAAAAATAAAAGTTAAATAATTGAACTTGATATATAAAAATTAACTTCAATTAAGAAGACCATATTTGGCCATATTACAATAATCAGTAGTTTAACAAAAAGGGCACTTAACAACATAATACAAAATGGATACTCATCGTTAAGCCCACTACAAAATACAAAGGCCATTTCAAGTACTTAATATAAGGCCAATTGAGAATTCTAATGCCCAATATAATTGGGTCTTAAGTAGATTGATATAATAAAACCTAAGAAATAAGAAAATAGAAAGGCCATTTCAAGTACTTAATATAAGGCCAATTAGAAAACCTAAGACATAATGTAGGAAATATAATAATTGATACTTCATTATAGATAATATAATATCTTGATTGAGCAAACAAAGCCAATATCACATGATATGAAGAACCAAATTAAGCAATTAGATCTTTTCAATCTTAATTGGCCTTTTGAGAAGCTTAATTGGAAGGTTCATGTCTTGAAATGGGTCTGTGGAATATAACATGGTGTGTTACTGACTTGTGTGAATGGATATAAAAAGTGATTATGATACCAAACAATGTAAACCTCATATTGAAATTCTTTTATAACACCTCAAAGAATACATGAGATAAATAAAGTGATTATGATACCAAAGTATGAAATTCGTATTATTGCAAAGAAACAAACCTCAGCATCCATTAACACCATTTCAACTGAAAATGGCAAATCATTTCTGTTGAAGTCTTTCACAACCCACAATCTAATAATTTTTGCTTTGACATTCCAAGAGGATTTTGAATCATTAATTTCAGAAATTTTGTCAAAAGTTTTTGAAAGTGTTGACAAAGCCATTTTGAAAAAGTGAAATAATAAGAGATTAGATTGTGGTGTGAGCAATTCTTAAAGCCATTCCCATTCCCCTATTTATAGACAGAACCTAATATTTGAAATTGAAAGTGAAACTTACATATAATATTGCAGATTCTCAATCCTCTGTGTTGATAATCCTGGTAATGGAAAGAACTCAGAGGTAACAAAGGAATCAAATTGAAATTTGTTGATTAATGATACAAAAGGGTAATGGAGAGATGCTTATTTGAAATTGTGATACAAGATTAGCTTCAAATTGGGTTGATATTCTTTTTTAAAAATAAGATTCCACAAAGCTTTAGGCAAAATTGATGAAAGTTTACCTAGGGAGAATGCAATTTGTGGGAGAAGATGAAAAGGGAATCCCCTTTTTCGCTGGTGTGCAGAGCATTGACTGTGAAAATGAAAAGGATTGAAGGAGAAAGAATTGATTCCTTTCCTGATGGTTCTCATGGATTTCGGGTAGGGTAAATATTGGGTCGGGTCAATAAAAGCCCAAACCACATATCTCTTCTCTCAATTGGTTGAATTTGAATTGTTGGCTAAAAAGGGCTAAAAATTTGGATTGTTGTGAAAAGGAATATATGATGTGGAGGGCTTCATAGATTGACACTTGTAAAAAAATACCCTAAGTGCATGTTAAAGATGTCTAATATTAAGATGAGTGTTGCATCTTTTGCAAACATTAGATTTAGAAATATCACTATGTAGGAGCAAGGATAGAGTAAGCATTGAATTATGCAAAGCAAGCCAATAATTTGATTGACATTTTATAAAGTTGGTTAGCATAACAACTTCAATCTTATCAATCAAATAATTGGAGTCAAATGATTAATGAGCTCCTCTAGAACGAATTGTTCGAGAGAATCTGTTTGCATAAGCTCAAAAATAAACTAGGTCAAACGGGTCAGTTTCAATGAAAACAATTTTTGTTAGATTTTACTTAACTTGCAATCGAACTCTTAATTACCAAGTCTCCATTCCCACTAAAATGGGACACGGCAAGTGATCTGTATGTCAACTCGAAGTCGGGCTCTCCTTTTGGTCAAGTCCTTGGACACTCTTTAGCCTCCCCATAGCTTGGGAACAAGAGGTGTTCATGGGAGGGATCGAGTCGCATGCCCCTAATTTATCGATACCAATATTATCTTTAATAGAATTCCTTATTTTTTTGAGTAATTTTGAACAAGAGGTGTTAAAGGTGGTCGTGGTGGAGATCCTACGGCCGAATGTTTCCCTCCACCACTATAATTAATAATAAATTAAATGAAAAACAGTTTTTCAATAATAATAATAATAATAATAATAAGTTGTAAGGGATGTTAAAAGGATGTATGTGTAAATGAAACATTGAATTTTCTTTTTGTCACCCTACGGTTTACTCGCGCGTCCTACGAAATTGTCAAAATATTCTTTCGTAGTTTAAGTCACGAATGTAGGAAAAATGAATAATTTTGAATTTCTACATCGTGATCTTAGCCACGGATATTATAATTGTAAGGTGTTTTGGGAGTGTCCGTAACTTAAGCCACGGAAGTAATGAAGACCAACCATTGACCAAGCTCAATATACATTATTTATATGTAAAACTAATGATTTGAGATTTTGAGAGGCTAATAAAGTATTGAGCATAATTAAATCCTAATACAATAACCTATAATAATCAGACTCCCAAAAGAAATAGACTTTTTTATTCGATAGTAGCGTGTTTGAACTTTCCATTGATGGTAGTCATAGGAATCTTCAAAGTTCAAACAATAAACTATAAATCTTATGAATGAATTTAACTTTGAAACTTTGAACAAAGGATATATTTCAAAGTGAAGTCAACAAAAACCGTTCAATTATCCGAATTAGATATTCCAAGTATAACTAAAAATTCAGTTAGTTAGTTAGTTACTCCTATTAATCTCCAATGCAATTAATTAGGCCTATCTTTCAAATAAAAATCTTATAAACCGACTAACCAAACATCTAATTGAGATCTTGTCAAAAAAAAATTAAAATCTAATTGAGATTAAGAATATCTATTAAAAAACACGCTTTCTTCACGGCAAGTATAAATCAAAGTATTTATATCTTTCTCCAACAAAACAGAGAAACATATCAAACCTCAAAGTAACACAAACAACCATGAGTTGGGTTCGTGGTCAGTTGTTAGGCAGCGGAAGCTTTGCCACTGTCAACTTAGCTACACACACAAACAATTCCGATAAATTTCCGTCTATCACCGCCGTCAAATCCTCCGATACTCATTATTCTCATCTTCTCCGGAAAGAGAAACAAATACTCGACTGTTTAGGATCTTCTCCGCATGTTATCAATTGCTTTGGCGACGATAACACTTTTGAAGATGGCGAAGAGTGTTATAATATATTTCTAGAATATGCCGCGGGTGGTACTCTCTTTGATCAACTCAAGAATCACGGTGGTAAATTACCAGAAATCCTTGTTCGTCGTTACACGAGGTCTATCCTTGAAGGACTTAAACATGTTCATGAAAACGGTTTTGTTCACTGCGACGTGAAGCTACAAAACATTCTTGTATTTGAGGATGGCAATGTTAAGATTTCGGATTTTGGTCTTGCAAAAGAGAAAGGTTTAAAGAATGATGGAAAATTGGAATGCAGGGGAACTCCGATGTTTATATCGCCGGAAGCGGTGAATGATAGTGTTTATGAATCGCCGGCGGATATATGGGCTCTTGGTTGTGCGGTAGTGGAGATGTTTACGGGAAAACCTGCATGGGATTTTAGTGGGTCAAATATATGGTCCTTGTTGATTAGAATTGGGGTAGGAGAAGAATTACCATTAATTCCTGATGAATTGTCACAAGAAGGAAAAGATTTTCTTCGAAAAATATTTGTGAAGGATCCGCTAAAAAGATGGACAACAGAGATGCTTTTAGAACACCCTTTTATCTACGATGATAAAAATGTTTCATTGATGAAAGAGTTAATTAATGAGTCGTCGTCATTGCCAACATCATCTCCAAGAACACACTTTGAGTTTTCTACAGAATTAGAGCATGATTTTTGTTCGCCGGAAGAGAGGCTTCAACGACTAGTCGAAGATCAAAGATTTGTTAGATTGGTTAGAATATGATGCTGGTGTTTTATTCGATCAAATTAGGATTTTGATGAAGAATCTATTACATTGCAAATATCCATTGTTTTGACGCCACCTTGGCGAGTGTACATACCGAATTTGACTTGTTCTTAATCTTCAATTATGTTCTCTATTCATCAAGGTTTTTAATCTTCAATTTTGTTCTCTATTCAATTTTATGTTTTGAATTACATCTTCTATTCTATTTTAACTTCTTTTTTTGTTAGGTATTCTATTTTAATTTATTTATATACATGTTTCTAATTTTCATGCAATGATTATTATGAATGATCTCTTTGGCTTCACTATATATAAACAATGAATTTTCTCAAAACTATTTTGAAAATTAAAGAGAAAGATGAATATCTTAATTGATGAACAAATGTTTTCAAAAAAATAATTAATCAACAAATATGTAGTTATTGAGAAAGTGTCGGACCAAGTTTTTATAAATATTTTATATATCAAATTCAGGATTTAGATTTTCTCTAATTGATGAGTTTTTCCAATATAAGATATTATTATGATCATACATGATTATGTAAAATATTTTCATAGCATAAGATAAAATAAAAGTGAATTGAAATTTTTCTGCATACGTTATAAAATGTGTTTTTTAAATGTCGTTTAGACTGCTGCACATATGACAATGCACAATTTTGATCACTAATATATTTAATTATCTATTATAAAAAATTATAAAAATTGTATATTTTGAAAATACTCATCGAATCAAATTGAACATCTTGTATATGCTAACGTTTGTTTTTATATATTAATAAAAATTACGGTCAAAATAGATTATATGAATAGCGTATAGTGGTCAAAAACGACATTTAAAACACTTGCCTTAGTCATGTAAACTGGTCTGTACACCATATTGTTACTAATATCTATAACTCGGCTAAGACTATCAAGTCGGTCTTCTTGCGAGATCAACCGACACACCCTTTTGATCGCCATGTTAGATGGAATTGCAACAACCACCCGGGCACTATTTTAAATGTTGATGGCAGCTGCAATGGCACCCCAATTCGCACAGGTTTCGGTGGTATTTTCCGCAACAATAGCAGTCTTTTCCTCTCCGCTTTTTCCGGAAGAATCCCGCACTCTAATGACATTCTGCTAGCAGAACTGGAAGCTATCTCCCACGGTCTAAATATGGCTATTGAGAAGGGCTTCGACAACTTAGTGTGCTACTCCGACTCGCTCCTCGCCGTTAATCTCATCAAGGGAGGCACCCAACAATTCCATGTTTATGCTGTTCTTATTCAAAACATCAAGGATATCTTGGCTGCAAATAATTTCGTTGTGCATCATACTCTTAGAGAAGGCAACCAGGCTGTAGATTTCCTCGCAAAGCTTGGCTCCGCTGGTGATGATACCCTTGTCACTCACTCGACCCCCCCCCCCCCCGGAAGGCATGAGTTTGTTGCTTCACAACGACGCAACGGGAGCTTTATTTCTCAGGGAATAGGCTTGTTTTCCTCCTTTGTTTTTTCTCTTTTGTTTTGAATTTAGCCTTGTAGTAACCAAAAAAAAAAACGACATTTAAAAAGGAACGGATGAGTACTTGGAGAACTTATAATCAACTGGAAAAAAAATCAAGGAAATTGTCTTAAGTTGTTTTTATAGATTATGTGAAACAATGTTACAAAATTTATATAAGAATATTAGCTCAAATTAAGTCAATTTAAAGTAAACAAACTCTAATCAAAGTGGATATTATTGAATTTGAGTTAAAGCATTTTTCGGATAAAAAACAAATTCTTCAAATGTTTATAGTGTGAACTAATCTTTAATTTTAATTAGGATTAATTTAGATTTTATCTGTTAAAGTTGATTTAGATTAGATTGATTATAATGCAAATTAAGATAGACACAGATTTTCTAATCTTTTAGTATCAAATTAATAACTACTCTAGTAATTACTACTAGTATATATCAGTTTGCTAAAGGATAACGGTTGGCGAGTCTCATTGAGCTAATGGTTGGATTCCCGACACGGTAGGCTCTTTTTCGGTTAGCTCTTGTTATAACTTGCTTCTTGATTTTCGACAAAATGAGACCTTGGATCCTAATGTATTGGCAGCAATAAAACAACTATGGAAGAATGATGTACCTACCAAAGTCTCTGTTTTTGGTTGGAGGCTTATGTTAGACCGTTTACCAACAAGAGGAGCTCTTAGTCATAGAGGTATTCTGACTAACCCCCATGATTTTCCATGTATTTTTTGCTTCCAACAAGTTGAAGATTGCACCCACCTTTTCTTCAATTGCGCCTTCAGTCAAGGATTGTGGGAAGAGGTATTTCGATGGTTGGGAAGGAGCATACTGACGGGTGGAGAAGGATGCAATCATTTTTTATCTTTTGGTAATCTTTTTAATTCGATAAAAGGAGGGAGGATTAATCACTTGATCTGGTTGGCGACGACATGGAATATTTGGAATCATAGAAACAAGGTGATTTTCAAAGGCTTAACTACGGATGCATCTTTACTTTTGGCGGACATTAAAACTTTTTCTTGGTTATGGTTTAGCGGGAGACATGCCCGTAATTCTTATATTTCTTTATCCGCTTGGCGTAATGACCCCATGAGTTCTATTCTTAGTTCTTAACTCTTGATGCTATATTGTAACTTGTAAGGGATTACTCCCTTATAATAAATTTCGATTATAAAAAAAAAGTTTGTTAAAGGATACTTATCTTATAATTTTTTTTTCTTTTTTGACAAAACTTATCCTGTAATCCTGTAAACAGATATATTTTTTCTAAATATTAATCTTTATTAAAAAAGTAATCCAAATTAGCCCAAACATATAGATTTCCTTTAATGTAGCACCGACATATATAGATTAGCCAAATATTAAACCTAGTTTTCGGTCTTCAAAGTGTTGAGCATACTATTATCCTTTAATTTCTTCCTCAAAAACAAAAACCATAGTTAACAAAGTAATAAAGATGAATTGTGTTCGTGGTCACTCCCTAGTTAGTGGAAGTTTTGCTACTGTCCATTTAGCCACCAAACACACACAAGAATTTGATAGCTTTCCGTTTCTCACTGCTGTCAAATCTTGCGGTCTTCGCAATAGTTTTTCTCTCCAAAACGAAAAATATATACTTGACCACTTAGGAACATCCCCATATATTATCAAATGTTTTGGTCAAGATCAAACTTTTGAAAACAGTCAAGAGTACTATAATATTTTTCTTGAATATGCCACCGGTGGAACTCTCAACGATCAACTATGTAATTACGGTGGTAAGTTCCCGGAGAAACTTGTATGTCGTTACACTTTTTATGACACAATATATATATATATATATATATATTATGAGAGAGAAACAAAGAAAAAAGAAAAAGATTAAAAAGTAAATATTACGAAACTACCTCTGTGTATGTATTGTGTAAGAAAAAATGTGTCAAAATATCAATTATCGGCTTAAAAACATAGTTTTAATTCTCGCTTACAAATGGAATTGCACTAACCAACTAGAGGAAACCACAACAGGGTCAGCCCAAGGGCCAAGCAACCAAAGCAAAGGCTTTAGGCCCCAAATTGTTTGGCTAAAAAAAGACCTATTTTTTTTTATTTGGTTATAAATATATAATTCATCAATTAAGTTTCAAATATTTCTTTAATTGAATTGGTAAAGGGTAAAGTTGAGTCCATAAAATTTATTATTTGTTTTTTTAATATAAAATGAGTACATTTTGTTTTGTAAGGTAAAAGTGAGTATATATAAGCATATACTAGATTATTTCATTATATATATATATATATATATATATATATATATATATATATATATATATATATATATATGTAATTTAGGGATAACAAAAAATTCATAGACACGATAGTCATGGCCATGGATAAAATTCAGCATAGGCACAAGACAAATAGTTTAATGGATACGTAAAGATAAAATAAATTTATAAAGTAAATAAAGTGGGTCTTGTGCACAGTCCAAGATTAACAACTTAGGTAAATATTGGATGAACATAAATTTATTTTAACAGTATTATAAATAGTAAGAGGATAATATATATTTTTGTTTTTGTAGCAGCAATCTACTTTGTAGATTTATAAAATTATATTTTATATTTATTAATGTATGAAAAAGATGAAAGAAAAGAGAAATATATTAAAATAAAGAAGTGATCAAAAAATAATGATGCACGTAGTATTACATTAAAAATTAAAAGGAAAATGAATTCTAATATATTTATGGTCTTATGCATGTAATTAATGGTTGTGAATATTTTTTGTGATTGATATTTATGACTTTAAGAGTCATATTTAATATATGAGAATGAATTGTGTATGATTTAATAATTAAAAATTAATTTTTTTAATTTAAACTTCATAATTGGTTGACGGTGCCATGCATGTAATTGGTTGGTGTTATTTTTTATGATTAATATATATATATATGACTTCAAGAGTCATATTTATAGAATAAAATGAGAGAAAACAAATTATGTGTTATTTATCTAATATTCAATAAAAATTAAAATTGTATGACATATTATTAAATCAAAAATTGAGTATAGCAAAAAATAATTAGAAATTAATCGAAAATGAAGTAAAGTATTTAAGTGAAAAGTGTGAAAATAATATATATATATACTATTGATTTTTCATGTAATTAATTATTTTTTTTGTTATACGCCCTAACAATAGAACTTATTTTAGGCCTCTAACTATGTTGGGACGGCCCCAAACCACAAGTCGCCTAGAGTGAAAAACATTTTTTGCAAAATAAAAAAATGTCGACGGATGTCTCATATATATGACTCGGTTGATAGAAATATCACATTTTATATGTATGATGTTGAGACCTTTTAGGGTGTTGGCTTCATTTGGTAAAATAAGCCTGATTCCATGATGTGGAGCATGATGTGTGGCACATCAGGGTTCACATCTGGACGCCCTACTGGACGCGCTTTCATTTATTTAAACGCGATCTTTTGAAAAAGATTTGTTTTTCAAATTAAATCGTGCCAGCTTTCGCGCCAAGGAACAAGATAATCTTTCATGGTTCTGTTTTATTTTATTGGCCGACTTTGATCAAAAAGATTTGAAACAAACAATTAAAAGATTATGATCAAATAAATCTCAAGGCAAAATTTATCAAGGCCAACTCGTCAAAGCCCATGAAGCTTGTTCTATATAAAGGAAGACTGAAGACCAATTATTCATCAACTGAAATCAAGAAGCTAAGTCTACAAATTGAGTCTTAGGGTTTTAGTTCTTTAGTTGTTCTTTGTTCTTTGTGAGCCTTCACTTGGATCATAGTTTTGATACAAGTAAGGACTGAGTTTATAGAGTTGTAATCTCTAGTTGTCTTTCTCCAAAGCTTTGAAGCAAGGAGTTAGATTGTGCAACACTCTAAGCCTTTAGGTACGAGTGCTTTGCTTGTCTAGGAGTGTGTCTCCAACTGAGTTTGTTATTAAATCCTTACTGGGTAAGGTTGAGGGGGAGTGAGCAGAGGTTCTCATATCTAGGAGTTCCTAGGTAGAATTAGCACGGGTAGTGATTAAGTGAGAAGCTGTAAACGGGGGAGTTTAGCTTTGAATTGATACTACCATAGTGGATTCATCCCTGGATTGGTATCCTCCAGAATAGGGCTTGTTATAAGTGCCGAACTGGGTTAACAAACTCACGTGTTCTTTTGTTTCCTGCACTTTATATTGTTTACTTGTTCATCAAGTTCAGTTGTTCACGATGTTGACACATTAGGCTACACATCGTACGATTCCTAAAGTGTACACATCGTGCTACACATCTGACACTTGCCACCAGAATTTCAATTGGCATCAGAGCAGGCACCCTGCCTGTTTGAGGGTGAGCTCCAGGGAAGTTACTTTCTGGAAACATGGACAAGGATGGAACAACGGTCAACAAACCACCCCTCCTGGATGGAACCAACTATGACTACTGGAAGCCAAGGATGATTGCTTTCCTAAAGTCACTTGACAGCAGAACTTGGAAAGCTGTGCTCAAAGGCTGGGAGCATCCCAAAATCTTGGATGCTAATGGTGTTGACACTGGTGTACTCAAGCCAGAGGAAGATTGGTCAGCTGCAGAAGACACTGCATCGCTTGGAAACTCCAAAGCTTTGAATGCTTTATTCAATGGAGTGGACAAGAACATGTTCAGATTAATCAAGCAGTGTACTGTTGCAAAGAATGCCTGGGAGATACTCAGAACCACTCATGAAGGCAATGCCAAGGTAAAAAGCTCAAGAATCCAACTTCTCAACACTAAGTTTGAAAACCTCAGAATGAAAGAAGAAGAATCAATTCATGAATTTCACATGAATTTGCTTGAGGTGGACAATTCCTTTGAGGCTCTAGGTGAGAAATTGTCTGAAGAAAAGCTTGTGAGAAAGATGCTTAGATCCCTACCCAAGAGATTTAACATGAAAATCACAGCTATTGAAGAAGCTCAAGACATCCCAAGTATGAAACTTGAAGAACTTGTGAGCTCTCTTCAAACTTTTGAGATGAACTTAGGTGAGCAAACTGAGAAGAAAGGAAAAGGTATAGCTTTTGCATCTTGTGCTGGTGAAGAAGAAGAAGCTGATGAATCAGATGACGATCTCTCAAATGACTTAGCCATGTTGGGAAGACAATTCAACAAGCTTCAAAGGAGGGTGGACAGAAGACCAAGGAGGAATGTGAGGAACATCCAGACTGACATCAGTAAATTAGGTAACACTTCAACAAAAACCAAAACTGATGATAAGTCAACTCAGAACAAGGGTGTTCAATGTCATGAATGTGAAGGCTTTGGTCATATAAGATCAGAATGTGGCACATATCTGAAGAAGCAGAAGAAAGGCCTAACTGTATCATGGTCTGATGAAGACTCTGACACTGACTCAGAGAATGTTGCTGCTAATCATGTTAGTGCCATGACTGGGGTGGATAATACTGATGTTGAATCTGATGATGAAGAACTCACCTTTGATGAACTAGCCTCAGTCCATAAAAAGCTATTTATCAAGAGTGAGGAACTGTACAAGGTCAATGAAGAGCAGAAGGAAATCATCAGTCAACTGGAGACAGAGAAGGGTCAACTACAGAGTCAAGTTGCTAGTCTTGAAAGTGAAGTTAAGTTACTGTCAACCAACTTGAAAAATATGACCAAGTCTGTAAAGATGCTCAACCCTGGAACCAACATGCTTGATGAAATTTTGAAAGTAGGAAAGCATGCTGGTGACTCATCTGGTGTAGGATTTAAGAACAAACATCACAGCAAGAAGACAAATACTAAGTTTGTTCCTGCTCAGAAGAAACCTGACCCTAGCAGAATGTGGACACACCACACTCCACATCAGAGACCTGCCGGCAAAGAGAAGTTTAATGCTTGGAGATGCCACTACTGTGGGAAGAATGGTCACATCAAGCCCTTCTGTTACAAACTCTATGGGTATCCCAAGAAAAAGCCTCAGGTGCAAGCCAAAACAGCAAGGGTCACTCCTAAGAAGATGTGGAAGCCTAAAGTCTCTGAAACTGCACATATTGCTCACACTTCTCTTAGAGCATCTTCTAGTAATGATTGGTATTTTGATAGTGGTTGTTCTAGGCATATGACTGGTGTTGAGAAATTTCTCACTAATATCAAGCCTCATACAACAAGCTTTGTAACCTTTGGTGATGGAGCAAAAGGTGAAATCAAGGGCAGTGGTAAACTCAGCAGCAAAAGCTTACCTGACCTAGATGATGTGTTACTTGTTAAAGGCTTGAAGGCTAATCTTATCAGCATAAGCCAACTATGTGATCAAGGTCTTAAGGTCAACTTCACAAAGAATGAGTGTCTTATCACTTCTAACAAAGGAGAATTGTTGATGAGAGGATCTAGGTCAAGGGACAACTGCTATCTATGGATTCCTGATGAAACAGCTCACTCCACTACATGTTTGATAAGTCAGGAAGAAGAAGTAAAGCTTTGGCACCAAAGACTTGGCCATTTGAATCTGAAGGGAATGAAGAAGATTGTGTTCAAGGAAGCTATTAGAGGTCTACCAAAGCTTAAGATTGTTGAAGGCAATATATGTGGTGAATGTCAAGTTGGAAAGCAGGTTCAGATGTCACACCCAATGTTACAACATCAGGTGACATCCAGAGTTCTTGAACTGCTACATATGGACTTGATGGGACCAATGCAGGTAGAGAGTATTGGTGGCAAAAGATATGCTTTTGTGGTTGTAGACGATTTCTCAAGGTTCACTTGGGTTAGCTTCATCAGAGAGAAGTCTGACACTTTTGATGCATTCAAAGAATTATGCCTTAGACTACAAAGAGAGAAGGATAGTGGCATTGTTAGAATCAGAAGTGATCATGGGAAAGAGTTTGAAAATTCAAGATTCTCTGAGTTTTGTGCTGATGAAGGAATTGGGCATGAGTTCTCCTCACCAATCACACCCCAACAAAATGGTGTAGTTGAGAGGAAGAACAGAACCTTGCAAGAGGCTGCAAGAGTTATGCTACATGCCAAGAAGCTACCTTACTACTTTTGGGCAGAGGCCATGAGTACTGCATGCTATATACACAACAGGGTGACTCTGAGAAAAGGTACCTCAACCACACTGTATGAGATATGGAAAGGAAGAAAACCAACTGTCAAACACTTCCATGTCTTTGGTAGCAAGTGCTATATCTTAGCTGACAGAGAGCAAAGGAGGAAGATGGATCCCAAGAGTGATGAAGGAATCTTTCTAGGCTATTCCATAACCAGCAGAGCCTATAGAGTCTTCAACAACAGAACAAGAACTATGATGGAATCCATCAATGTTGTCATAGATGACTGTTCAGATAATGAACCTGATGTTGATCCTGATGTGGACACATCTCACCCCCTGCCTGAAGACTCTGAAGTTATAGAGATTCCTGAGAAGACTGATCAGCAAGAAGATGTGACTCCAGTGAACAAGGGTCCCTCTGTTAGAGTTCAAAAGAATCATCCAAAAGAACTCATAATAGGGAATCCTGAGTCAGGGGTTATGACAAGGTCAAGAGAGGTTGTATCCAATGCTTGTTTTGTGTCAAAGGTAGAACCAAAGAATGTGAAAGAAGCCTTGACAGATGAGTTTTGGATTGAGGGTATGCAAGAGGAGCTGAACCAGTTCAAGAGGAATGAAGTGTGGGATTTAGTACCTAGACCTGAAGGAGTCAACATCATTGGTACTAAATGGGTTTATAGGAATAAATCTGATGAAAGTGGTGTTGTGACTAGAAACAAGGCTAGGCTTGTGGCTCAAGGTTACTCTCAGATTGAAGGAGTAGACTTTGATGAAACATTTGCTCCTGTGGCACGTCTTGAGTCCATAAGGTTACTTCTGGGAGTAGCATGTATCTTGAAATTCAAGCTATTCCAGATGGATGTGAAGAGTGCTTTCCTCAATGGCTACTTGAATGAGGAAGTTTATGTGGAGCAGCCCAAGGGATTTGTTGATCCAAATTATCCAGATCATGTCTACAGATTGAAGAAGGCATTATATGGATTAAAGCAAGCTCCTAGGGCATGGTATGAGAGGCTAACCAAATTTCTTGTGCAGCAAGGTTATAGAAAAGGAGAAACAGACAAAACCTTGTTTGTCAGAGAAGAAAAGGGCAAGTTCATGATTGCACAAATCTATGTAGATGACATTGTGTTTGGAGGAATGTCTGATCCAATGGTCAAGATGTTTGTGAATCAGATGCAGTCTGAATTTGAGATGAGCCTTGTAGGTGAACTTACCTACTTTCTTGGTCTGCAAGTCAAACAGATGGAAGATACAATTTTCATCTCTCAAAGCAAGTATGCCAAGAACATTGTGAAGAAATTTGGAATGGAGAATGCAAATCATAAAAGAACTCCTGCAGCAACCCATCTCAAACTTTCTAAAGATGAGCATGGTGTCAGTGTTGATCAAAGTCTATACAGAAGCATGATTGGCAGTCTACTTTATCTCACTGCAAGTAGACCTGATATTAGCTTTGCTGTTGGTGTGTGTGCAAGGTACCAAGCTGAGCCTAAGATGAGTCATCTAAATCAAGTTAAAAGGATTCTCAAGTATGTCAGTGGTACAAGTGATTATGGAATTCTCTACTCTCATGGTGAAGACACAAGATTGTTAGGTTATTGTGATGCTGACTGGGCAGGAAGTGCAGATGATAGGAAGAGCACTTCTGGTGGATGTTTCTTTTTGGGAAGCAACCTTATATCATGGTTCAGCAAGAAACAAAATTGTGTTTCTCTTTCTACAGCTGAGGCTGAGTATATTGCAGCAGGAAGTAGTTGCTCTCAGCTACTTTGGATGAAGCAGATGTTAGGTGAGTACAATGTGCAGCAAGATGTGCTCACATTATACTGTGACAATCTAAGTGCTATAAATATTTCCAAAAATCCTATCCAACATAGTAGGACAAAGCACATTGATATACGTCACCATTTCATTAGAGATCTTGTTGAAGACAATATTGTGACTCTAGAGCATGTTGCCACAGAAAATCAACTGGCAGATATTTTCACTAAGGCTTTAGATGCAAATAGGTTTGAGGTGTTAAGGGGCAAACTTGGTATTTGCCTCTTTGAGGATCAATAGCCATAATAGCTATTTAGACGTGCAACGGTTACCTGTTCTTTCCCTCCATCCATAGTTGCACGCAATCCAAAGGCAATCATTACAAAAATATTTCCAACGGCTATTTCACGATCAAAACTTCAAGAAATCCGTTTATTCAAGATTTTCTCTTATTGCCTACCACATTGGTCACTACATTCATCTCTCTAACACTCAAACGACCAAGAACTTGTCTTGATCTCTCTCAAAACCTCTGTTCATCTCTCTGCAATTTTCTTTGAAATCTTCATACAAAATTATCATCATCATCATGTCTACTGCAACCAAAACATCTCCTTCCACAAAAACAAACACTCCTCCATCATCACCAAAACCAAATTCCCCACATCAAGAAGATATTCAAGGTGACATGATCATCGATGCCACTCCTGTCTCAATGATCAAGCCATCTGGATCAAAGAAGAAGAAGTCTAAACGATCAAGAAGGGAATCAACCCCCATTGCTGCAGGGGAAGATGTTGTTCCTTCTACTTCCACAGAAAAATCCAAAAAGAAGAAGAAGAAAAGCAAGAAGCCAAAGATTGGCTCAGCAAAGAGGGTTCATACCATGGAAAGTCTGCATGTTGAACCTCTTCCTGCAAAATCTGGTGATGCAAATGCTGAAGCATCTATGGGTGTAGGTTCTTCAAACCCTAACCCTGAGAAGGCTGCTGTGAAGATCCCTGAGAGTCAAAGACATCCCTTGACTCAGAAGATCATTGATTCTGTGCTCCAGGCCCTGCAAGAACCTAATGTTGTGGCAGATGTTGGCACATCATTGCCACAAGGTGAAGAAGAGTCTCCTGCTGAAGAAGAGACTGCTGCTGTTGAAAAACCTGCTGTCATTCCTGATTCTCCTGAACAGGAATTTGTTGAAGAAGATCAACCTGCTGAGGTTGAGGAACCTGAAGATAATACCCAGTCTAACAAGGGTAAAGAAACTGTTGAAGGTTCAGATCATGAAAACTCCAATCCTTGTGACAAGGATGCTAATGGAGATACAGTTGTTGTGGATGTAGAAGGCTACAATTCTGACATCCCCTTGAAGAAGCTTACTGAGGAGAGTATTGCAAGAAGGACTAGAAGTGGTAAAGGTCCTGCTGTTGTTGAAATTTCTCCTGCTGCTACTAAGGAGAAGAAGAAGCCTGTTAAGAGGCAAGTCATGTATGGTCCCAAGAAGGGATTTAGTAAAGCTGTGGTTCCACCTGCAAAGAAGAAGACTCAGAAAAGAAAAGAGCCACCTACAAGTGACATAGAGTACGATGTGGAGCAGGATGTAGCTCACATCAGTGAGTCTGAGGAAGAATCTGCTAAGGAACGCAATATGGAGCTTGATGTGATTCACATTGAGTCTGCTGTGAAGAAGAGCTATGGGAAGAAGAAAATTCCTCAGGGAATTCCTGACATCCCAGTTGATTTGATTTCCTTCCACAACCCTGCACATGCTGGTAAATGGAAGTACATTGCTCATAGAAGGTTAGCTCTGGAGAGGGAGCTCAGTGCTGAAGCCTTGCAGTGCAAGGAAGTTATGAGGTTGATCAAGCGTGCTGGCTTGATGAAGACTGTTACTGGACTAGGTGACTGCTATGAGAAGGTAGTCAAAGAGTTTTTGGTAAACATCCCTGCTGGTTGTGACAATCCTTTGGACAAGGAATACCAAACTGTTTTTGTGAGAGGTAAAGAAATTCACTTCTCTCCCACTGTTATCAACAAGTATCTGGGCAGAAGTGAGGAGCCCTTTGCTGAGATGGAGGCAAATGACAACTACATAATCAAGGCCATCACAGCTGGAAAGGTCAAGACTTGGCCTAAGAAGGGAAAATTGCAAGCAAGCAAGCTCACTCCAATCTACAACATCCTGAACAGGATTGCTGCTGCTAACTGGGTGCCTACCACACACAACTGTGATGTGGCTACAGGTCTGGCTAGGTTCATCTATACTGTAGGTAACAAAATTAACTTTGATTTTGGTACTTATATTTTTGATCAGACTATCAAACATGCCAAAACCCTAGCTGTCAAACTACCCATTGCCTTTCCTTCCCTACTGTGTGGAATCATATTGAGCCAGAGACCTGATGTTCTGGGCAAGGATGATTTGTCTTGCAGAAGAGAGTCTGCTATTTCTTTTAGTCTCAAGCAGTCTGATGTGACTCCTGATGTGGGCACATCCAGCTCAAACAATGCTATGTCTAGGACAGACATGATTGCTGCTTTAAAGGAGACTTGCAAGGCTCTGGATGAGAAGAAGGCCAAGCTGGAGGCAGTCATTGCTGGACTGGAGCTTGAGGATGAGCAAACAATGGCTGAGGATGAGGAATTGGAGGAGGAGGAGCCCAATGACTCTGAAGCTGAGGAAACTGATGGGAGCCAGGATATTTGAATTATTGTAATTCATTAATATTTCCCTGTACTCAGTATTTCCTTGTTTTTGCTTGTATTTTGTGGGCTATGCCCTGGATTTCTGATGCACCTTTGCGTGCCTGTTCTGTACTTGCTGCACTATTAACGGCCTGAGTGCCTCTTTCTGTTCATGCACCATCATCTCTACATCTCATGCTATCTGCATTCTATGGTGTGTTACTTACTCTCAGTATGTTTGTCATAATTTATGGCTAAAAAGGGGGAGTAAAAATTAAAATGAACAACTTTGAAGTCTTAACTGCAGCAAATTGTGATGTGTTATTAGAGAGAATAGAACGAGAGAATTGAGACGAGAATTAAGAAAAAGATTCTATTCATCCACATGGGGCAACTTCTGAACTTCTGAACTTCTGAAACTTTCTCAACTTCTGAAGCTCTGCAACTTCTGAGGCTCTGCTCAGCTTCTGAAGCACTACAACTTCTGAAGCTCTGCTCAGCTTCTGAAGCACTACAACTTCTGAAGCTCTGCTCAGCTTCTGAAGCACTACAACTTCTGAAGCTCTGCTCAGCTTCTGAAGCACTACAACTTCTGAAGCTCTGCTCAGCTTCTGAAGCTCTATAACTTCTGAAGCTCTGCTCAGCTTCTGAAGCTTCTCCAACTTCTGAAGTTCTGATGTGTGGCACATCTGACTACGCATCTGGTATACATGCTTATTTTTCTTCAAATATTTTATCAACAAATTTTTGAAGAATTAGTTTTCTAAAGCATGTTCTTCTGAAGACCTTTTCTGTACATTTTCAACTGGGTGATGCATTCTTAAGAAGTCCAATTGAAGATGTTATCTAATTTCTACATGGTGATGCATTCTTAAGAAGCCTGTAGAAGTTATTTTGTGTGATGTTTGACACATCTGTGAGTTTTAACTTGGTCATGCATTCTTAAGAAGCCAAGTTTAAAACTTCTCTATTTCTCTCTAGGTCATGCATTCTGAAGAAGCCTATAGGGGATATGAGATTTAGGGGGAGTACATGGAAAGTGCTCTAGTTCAAAGGGGAGTAGACTATTACTGGGTTTGCTACCCTCCCTTATGTGTGCATGGAATCTCATGCTTGTATGTGTCTGAGAATTTATTTTTCTCAGTCTTTGGGAATTTATTTTCCTATCTTGTGAGAGTTTATTTCTCTCTTTATTTGCGAGGCCCTAATCCGCTGCTGCATGCCTCTGATGTGCCTACACATCTCTCCAAGTTTAGTTGGGTGACTCAAAGATTATTTTAGCCCAAAATTTGCCAAAGGGGGAGATTGTTGAGACCTTTTAGGGTGTTGGCTTCATTTGGTAAAATAAGCCTGATTCCATGATGTGGAGCATGATGTGTGGCACATCAGGGTTCACATCTGGACGCCCTACTGGACGCGCTTTCATTTATTTAAACGCGATCTTTTGAAAAAGATTTGTTTTTCAAATTAAATCGTGCCAGCTTTCGCGCCAAGGAACAAGATAATCTTTCATGGTTCTGTTTTATTTTATTGGCCGACTTTGATCAAAAAGATTTGAAACAAACAATTAAAAGATTATGATCAAATAAATCTCAAGGCAAAATTTATCAAGGCCAACTCGTCAAAGCCCATGAAGCTTGTTCTATATAAAGGAAGACTGAAGACCAATTATTCATCAACTGAAATCAAGAAGCTAAGTCTACAAATTGAGTCTTAGGGTTTTAGTTCTTTAGTTGTTCTTTGTTCTTTGTGAGCCTTCACTTGGATCATAGTTTTGATACAAGTAAGGACTGAGTTTATAGAGTTGTAATCTCTAGTTGTCTTTCTCCAAAGCTTTGAAGCAAGGAGTTAGATTGTGCAACACTCTAAGCCTTTAGGTACGAGTGCTTTGCTTGTCTAGGAGTGTGTCTCCAACTGAGTTTGTTATTAAATCCTTACTGGGTAAGGTTGAGGGGGAGTGAGCAGAGGTTCTCATATCTAGGAGTTCCTAGGTAGAATTAGCACGGGTAGTGATTAAGTGAGAAGCTGTAAACGGGGGAGTTTAGCTTTGAATTGATACTACCATAGTGGATTCATCCCTGGATTGGTATCCTCCAGAATAGGGCTTGTTATAAGTGCCGAACTGGGTTAACAAACTCACGTGTTCTTTTGTTTCCTGCACTTTATATTGTTTACTTGTTCATCAAGTTCAGTTGTTCACGATGTTGACACATTAGGCTACACATCGTACGATTCCTAAAGTGTACACATCGTGCTACACATCTGACACTTGCCACCAGAATTTCATATGAGTTGAGATTCAAATCTCCGACACTCTACTTTTTTTTTTTTACAAACATAAATTCATATCATTTCATTAATCAACAAAGAGGAAATACAAATATGTATAGACTCCAAGTTACAGCAACTAGACCATGATATGGCCGTCCTAGCAAGGAAATGAGCAACCATATTCGCTTGTCGCTTTAACCATAAAGTTTGGACTTATAGATAACAAATTATTAATATGGGAAACAAGTAAACTAAGTTCAAAGGTGCCTCCGTGAAAATATTGAATTGCATCCACAACACTCTTGCAATCCGTCTCAAAGATCACATTTGTAAAGCTATATCGATCCATTGCTTTCATGGCTTCAAGTAATGCAATAGCCTCACGTTCAATAATGGAATATTTGCCACCCAACCACATTATTCCAGCCCTTACAAACCTCCCCAAGTGATCTCGCAATCACCAACCGGTACTTATTTTGTTCACATCACGATGAAAAACGGCATCAATATTACACTTATACCAACCTTGTTGTGGTTTCTCCCACTTGTGAATGCGCTGCTGCTGTGTATTTGATGGTCCTTGCTACACTTGTTGAACATCACGCCATTCTTGCCAAAGATGCCTAGCCTTTATCCCCAAGTTCCGTCCCATCTCAAATGTATCGTCTCCGACACTCTACTTATTCACTTTAAAAATGAAGAATTCTAACTATTATTGATAAAAGAAGCGTTGAGGTGTCTGAGTGGATTAAAGCCCTTTATTATATTGGCTAATATTACTATAACAAATAAGAATTTTACAAAATTCATCGTTGGATTGAAAGTTTATATCGTATAATTCATCCATTAAAAAATTTAGAAAAATTAAAAATCATTTGATATGTTATTCAAACTTATTAAGATTAACAATATTTAATAAAAATCCATAAACCGTTAATTTTAGTAGCTCTCAATAACATATCAAATTATTTTCAATTTTTACCAAACACCCAACTCCCACTATATATTTACCAAACACCCAACTCTATTTATATAAATCAATTTGAACAAAAGGATAAATTTATAAATTGCATTTCATTCTATTTGTTAAATAAAATATCAAAAACATTTTTTTTAATTTTAGTAAATATTTCATAGACACATGCTGACATTAGTTTTTAATTAATTCCAATACAATTATGTACAAAGACAACTCAACCCAATCCAAATGTACAAAGACAATCCAATCCAAAGACCACCTAAACCTCCCAATAATAATCTCTATGGTCACTCAAACAAATTGTCAACTAAAAAAGCTTATGTAAATTTAATAGTCAATGAAAAATAGTTTCATGCGGATTTTTCAAAATAAAATTTGCAAGAAAATATATACATGTTTTTTATTAAAAAAAAGTTCTTTGGTTTTCAAAGGAAAATATGTAGGAAAATCGAGAAACTATTTTTAATTATTAACCTCGTTTCCTACGAAAATTGTAATTATCTCCTACAGATTTACCTTTGAAAAATCTGCAGTTAAATATAATGTTTCTTGTAGATTTTATTACAAACAAATTCGTAGGAAACTTTAAAATATATATTTTATTTCCTACAGATTTACGTTGTCCTTCCTACGAATTTACCTTCGAAATAATCCATAGGAAAATTTAAAATATATATTTTATTTCTTACAGATTTACGTTGTATTTTCTACGAATTTATTACCTTCGAAATAATCCATAGGAAACTGTAAAATATATATTTTATTCCCTACAGATTTACGTTGTCTTTCCTACGAATTTACCTTCGAAATAATCCATAGGAAAATGTAAAATATATATTTTATTTCTTACAGATTTACGTTGTATTTTCTACGAATTTATTACCTTCGAAATAATCCATAGGAAACTATAAAATATATATTTTATTCCCTACAGATTTACATTGTTTTTCCTACGAATTTACTTTCGAAATAATTCATAAGAAACCATTTTAATATAAAAAATATAATGTTTCTTGTGGATTATTTTACAATACTTTAATAGAAAAGAAAACCATAAGAAACAATGTTAGTTATTAATTATGAGACATTTACTAAAATTAAGGAACCATGTTCCAAATATTTTGTTTTAAAATTAGAATAAAATACAAATTTACAAAACTAATTTTATTGACTTATGTTGGTTTGTATGGATATAATTGGGTTTTAAGTAAATATATAGTGGAAGCTGGTTTGCTAACATACTCTCACATGTTTTTAGGCAGGAATATGTTACCAAAAGAAACATTGAGGAGCTATTAGGTTTTTAACTAAATTCATTTTTTTATTGAACTATTAGGTTCTTCACAAAAGAAACATTGAGGAGCTCTTTATCAATAAAAGGTGAAAAAATGAAATGATCGAGATTCGAACTCACTTCTGCATATATATAATGTAATATCATTGCTAACTGAGTTAAATTCTTTTTGGCTTAAATGCACTTTTGGTCTCCCTATTTTGATATTTTTGAACTTTTGGTCCCCCCTATTTTAAAATTCAACTTTTTGGTCCCCAATTATCAAAATCAACATATTTTTTGGTCCCCCTCCTATTTGAATGGTGTGTCACTTAAATGGCATCAATGAATTGAACACTTGTTTTTCATGTAATTATTATTTAAATTAATATTATTATTTATTTTCTTTATAAATTAAAATATTAACCCGAAAACCCAAAAAACATCCGAAAAACATAAAATCGGCCGAAAAACCAAAAATCGGCCCAAAACCCAAAAAACACCAGAAAATCTTAAATTCGACTGAAAACCAAAAAACACCCGAAAATCCATAAATCGGTTGAAAACAATCCATAATAGCCCAAAATAGCCGATTTTCGGGTATTCGTGTGTTTTTCGGGTTTTCAACCGATTTTCGGTTTTTCAGCCATTTTTTGGGTTTTCGGCCAGTTTAGGCTTTTCGAGTGTTTTTTGGGTTTTCGGCCGATTTTCGGTTTTTCAGCCTTTTTTTGGGTTTTCTGCCGATTTTAGAATTTTCGGGTGCTTTTTGGGTTTTTTTACAGATTTTAGGATTTTCGGGTGTTTTTTGAGTTTTCGGCCGATTTTTAGTTTTTCGGCCGATTTTTGGGTTTTCAGGTGATTTTTGGATTTTCGGCCGATTTTAGGATTTTTGGGTTTTCGGATGATTTTCGATTTTTCAGCCGGTTTTTTTGTTTAATATTTTAATTTATATAAAAAAATAATAATATTAATTTAAATAATAATTACATGAAAAACAAGTGTCTAATTCATTGATGCCACCTAAGTAACACCCTATTCAAATAGGAGTGGGACCATAAAATATGTTGATTTTGATAATTGGGGGACCAAAAAGTTGAATTTTAAAATAGAGGGATCAAAAGTTCTAAAATATCAAAATAGGGGAACCAAAAGTGCATTTAAACCATTATTATTTTATTTTTTTTAAACAACTGAGTTAAATTCTTTTATCCCCTATCATTTGAGTGAGTTTTAATTTTACCAATTACATCATCGTAATTTTAAAAATAAAAAATATATATATTATTTACTCTTATTTTAATTAATGTCCTTATAATTATTAGTTTTAATTAATATTTAAGGCAAGGTGATGTACCTAACGAAGAAAGAAGTTGTTGTGTGACGTTAATATAACGCGGATTTGTTCCCTAATCTTTTTTTTCTTCCTTATACTTGAATGAATGAATCATTGAATTCTTCATTATTAGTTCCCTAATCTATCTTAGGGAACTAAACTCTTTTCCCTCCCCTTCCTTTCACCAAACCTATCTACCTTCACAAAACAAAAATCTCACTCCTCAAACTTAACATCAACGATAGATAGATAACACCTCTCTTTACCAGAAAAAAAAAAAAAAAAAAAGTAGAATGAAGGCAAGAAAATAATTTTATGCTATGTCTCTTCATATCATCATCATTTTTTTTTTAATATCTGCATTAAATATTTATCATACATTAATCATTTTCTCTGTGTGTTGTCGTTTGATTCTATACAATGTTTCGTTTTCTGCAGAGGTTACATAGCAACATTCGTTTCCATAATTTACAAGCTCAAATCTTTGTGTTAATCATTATTTGTCTCTTCAATTATATATCCAGCTCCAAGGTAATTTATTTATTCATTTTTAATAATTTGTTTTTTTAATTTTCATTTTTCTGACCGTGTACGAGGTAGCAGATCGGAGAAACCTGCGGTTCATGTGATGCTGGTCTTACATGTCAAACATGTCCTGCAAATGGAAATACAAGACCCAGATGTAGCAGGATACAAACTTCAAACCCCATTCTAAAAGTTTGTTTTTTTCTTAAATTCTAATTGAAATTTCTTCAATGGTGTTCTGTTCTGTCCTGTTTTGTTCTGTATTTTTTTTTTTTTAGAATTTTTTGTGTTTTTATTTATTTATTTATGAAAATGAAAATGTGAATGTGAAGGTGAAAGGTTTACCGTTTAACCGGTATTCATGGTTAACAACACATAACTCGTTTGCTTTGGCTGGGGCAAGATCAGCCACAGGGTCTATTGTTATTGCACCTATGAATCAGGAAGACACAATTGTTGATCAACTCAAAGTAAGATTCTCTTTCCCTTTCTATATTTCTTTATTATTATTAGTATAATATAATATTGTAGCAGTTTAATGTGAACAGTCTGTTGGAATTTGTAGTTTAGGATTATTATAAAAAACATCATAGAATAAAGTTTCTTAGACTTTAGTATTTGACAAAGTACAAAGATTGAATTTTGAAACATAGGTTCCAGCTCAACTAGTTTTTTTTTTTTTTTTTTATTAATTAATTATCCGACTCCTAGGAAGACGGAGTCCAGATAATTCCTAATTTGGAATTCGTCTGTGAGATAACTAAAGTCTCATCAAGATTATTATGTATCGAATTCGGGTTTTTCCAAATAATTCATTTTAGAAATAGTTAATTAACCATTTAAGTGTAATGTCTTAGTTAGCTCGACTAATTTTAATTAATTTATTAGTGTTGTAAAGATCATTTTGGATATCCTATATGACAACTAAGAATATCTCATAGGAGAGACTTTTAGCTTCATAATTTTTGGTAGTGTAGTAAATTAATAAGTTTATTTTGTCAAGTAGTTTAATGATTAGATTCATACACTTTAAGAGTAGAGAATTGGATAATATAAAGTTCGAACCCCATAATACTTTTAGTAGTTACCAACTGAACTATATTGTACATTAATAGGAGAAAAAATAAATCCTTTATTTGGAAGAAAATAAAAATGGCATTTATAAAAAAAAATGTCTCACCTTTTTAATATTAAAATATAATAATGACATAAACTTATTGATAAATGATATTAGAGTTACTAGTTAGTAGTCATAAATAATTGAGGTATAGAGGGAAATAATATTTGTTAAATACTATCATTAATAATTATAAATAAGTAATATGAACACATACAAAAAAAATGAGATTCTTTATAGTCAATGTTTTTATAAATGACTTATGTTATAGTAGTTTTTTTAAAGTTGGAACTCTTACAACGATTTTTATTCCCACCTTTCTAGTTTCTACTGTTAAACAAACTAAATAACATTGATTGGAAATCCATGCTGACCATGCATAGCATGGAATTGATCCTTTCTCTGCTGTGGACCTTTTCTATATCTATACATAAAAATTTAATTCAAAATTTATTTACATTGGTATATAGTTATTAAATTGATGTAAATTTATTTAGTCAAAATTTATTATACTAGTAACTCACAACATTGATTTCTTTTGTTATAAAGTTATAAAGAATGATTTTATTTTGGATAAAAGAATGATTATGATGAATAACTTTGAAAGCATACATCTTACTCTTTACGGAAAATATGCTTTTTCAGTGGGAATCATGTGCTATCTACACAATAATTCATGTGTGCATTAGTTGTCTCTGTGTTTTATTTAGAAAAAGAGGAAACAATCATTATAAATAAATATGTATTACTTAAAAAAGCAAAATATTAACATACCTTTTCAATTTTCTTTTGTTAATGAAACTAAAGTTTAGATGCTGATTTGATGAATGAAATAATCACATTATTTTTATAGATTGAATTAGTCACATTTATAACATATGATATGACACTCCATTTGAAGAATTCATTCATACATTAGATTAGCATTTTTATGAACTAAGGAAAAACAATTTTGTATCGTAACTTGTAGATTCTTTCTATTTGAGAAATAATATCTCAGTTATTGATAACTTGATCAATTTTGAACTCAGAACTCTATAACAAGAATAACTAACTTTTAACTAACATTATCTCTAATAATATCTTTGCCTTATGGTTTGATTTTTTCACTTAACTATCTATTGTGTAACTTGACAGAACGGTGTTCGAGGGTTTATGTTAGATATGTACGATTTTAAAAACGATGTATGGCTGTGCCATTCAACTCGAGGCCAGTGTTTCAACTTCACTTCATTCGTAAGTGCGTGGCTCTACTATTTGCTTACTATTACATCATTCATTAACATAAAAACTTTGATGTATTTGGTTCATTTTGTAATGATGATTCGGTGTATGTCTATGTCTATCTATGATCTGCAGCAACCTGCGTTAACTGCACTTACCGATATGCGTTCATTTCTAGACGCAAATCCATCTGAAATAATCACTATCTTCATTGAGGATTATGTCAAAGCTCCTTCAGGCATAAGTAAGGTCATCCAAGCTTCGGGACTTAACAAGTACATGTTCCCAATTGCTCGGCTGCCTAAGAACGGTGAAGATTGGCCTATGGTCGATGACATGATCAAGAACAATCAACGATTTATCGCATTCACCTCCAAAGCTGCCAAGGAAGCATCTGAAGCCATTCCTTACACGTGGAAATACGTCGTAGAAAACCAATGTGAGTATCATTGCTTACCTCAAAAACAAGTTTTAATTGCTTGTACTTGTTTTTTTCACGGGACACATTGTAAATAAAAGATGGATGAAGACGTTGTCACGTAATGCAGTGTAAATAAGTAAATTGTGTTTTATTAATAGTATGATACGACTCTCGAAACTAATGAACATTGATTCTATATATGTGAGACTTTTAGATGGAGATGAAGGTATGGTAGATGGTTCTTGTCCGAACCGAGGAGAATCGCCGCCAATGAACACAAAAACTAGGTCGCTGGTTCTGGTTAACTTTTTCCATAATACACCGAATCGTTCTCAATCATGTGCTGACAATTCGGCTCCGTTGCTTAATATGTTGAAGACTTGTCATGCAGCATCTGGAAACAGATGGGCAAATTTCATAGCTGTTGATTATTACCAGGTAGTTATTTTTCTGTCTAAATTTTGATTAAATCATTAATAATAAATTAAAAAAAACTTAGCCAAATAGTTTATAATAATTTCAATAATGATAATGGTGTTATAGAGAAATGATGGTGGAGGAGCAGCAGAAGCTGTTGATGCAGCAAATGGTCATCTCACTTGTGGATGTGATAGCATTGCCTATTGCAAGGTTTGATTTCTACATCCCATTTCATAGTCACTAGAATATTCATTGGAAACATTATAGTACTTGCTTACCAGAAAACTTTACCTTATTGTATATTTAACTGTGTAATATATGTTCAGCCAAATGGTACATTTGGTGCATGTGATGTCCCTCCAATTTCTCCACCTCCACCTGCTTCAGAAGCTGCACCAACTGGAAACCAGCAGTCTCCTAATAAGAATGATAAGGCAAACAATGCATACATTGGTAGAACAGCCAACTTGATGCAATCTGTTGTGTTAATTTTAGTTACCACAACTTTTTTGACATGGTTATAAAATACATGCTACTAGTTTAGCAGTGTTTTTAATCATGTCAAAATATGTATCTATGTACGTATGTATGTTGTAAACATCGAATCATTTGATTCCGAGTACTATATTGTATCGAATCTGAGTTATTTTTCATCACTCGGCACTTTATGGTTGTATTTTGAGTTGGTTTGTTTAATGAGTAAGATCTATTGGTTGCATAGTTCAATTTATTGCCGACAAATATTTTGAGTGAACTTCCAAATAAATTTGAGCTGGAGCAAGCCATGCCAAAATTCTGTTTTCAGGTTATGCAGGTGAGATCTAGTGAAGATTTGTGAGATGAGGTATGCATGATGCATCAATTGTGTGTCTTTATAGGACAAAAGTTGAATTGTAGTGGCCACATATGAGATGCCTTATAATTTATGGAACTCTTGATACACAGCTGTAAGGTTCACTTTGTGTCAAAAAATATATAAATGCTGTCATGGTCTTGCTAAATCACAACATAAACTCCCCACTTACTGACACATGGAGGTAATGGACCACTGTATTGAAGGGAAGATAATTTGTCAACTAATGCCAACTATTTAACATGAATGTGTTGTTGTGTGTCTCACTTGTATGCATCATAGATTCATAGTATGTCATTAGCTTTTGTATGTTTTAATGATACAATACAATGTTCAAGATTTCAAGGAGATCAAAACAGTCATTTATTGAATGAATTGAAACATATGATATGACTATAATTTACATGACAATCTCTAGCTTATAATACAATCAAACCCTTAAAAATGAGGCATGGTACGTAGAAAGTGAAGAAATCTCAATGCGGGGTTATGCTAGTATATGTCGTGGTATAGTAAGGTGCCAACGATCTAAAGCAAAAAGTACGTGAAGGCCCCAATGGATGAAAGTTGTGTTTGCATTTCGCAATGATAGGCTGTAAAGGGAGGACAAGTAGCACAACTTTTTTTGTTGTCATTAAAGAGACAGCTACACAAATTTATTGCTTCTCTATTTCATGATTTGATCTTGTCTCATCACTAGACTTCTCGTTTTCAAGCATACTATCATCAATAGATACAGCGACCTCCGCCTCCTCTTTCGATCTATCCTCTATTTTGGCAGTAGGTGAATTTGCTACGCCTGCATCCCTTCTAACTCTGCGCTCCTATATCAATAAGTTAAAATCAAACACCTTTGTCAGTTAGAGCATTAAAAAACCAGGGATGCAAAGTAATACTAGTATTTCTTTGCCGTGTGGCAGGTGGTCCGTGGTTTAATTTATTAAACTTTGATAGGTGGACCTGTCGGTTGGTGTGTGGAGTAGAAAACTTGAATTTATTTTGGTTCATGATCAAAACAAGGCTTGTAGATAAGCTAAAGAACCACACATGGAAAATAAGTTACTATTTGCTATTAGGAGAAACAAATATTTGCATTCATAACAAGAATTCACACTAGTAACTTAAATTGAGACAGAAAATTAGAAACTACATTTATCGTCTACACAAATTTGATAAATTGGTAATTTAATTTAGAGGGCAATGATAGCTTGTTATCTAGTATCCATTGAAAATTAATGGTATGCTATCTTTGTAACTGTCATAACTGTCACATCTAAGATTAACATATCAGTTGATAAAAGGAACAAACTACATGCTATGCCTCCTTATTTATTAACTAATGCCATATTGAGGTTGAATTAATTGAAGCAGAAATGATAGGTACCTCTTTGTAAGGTGAATCTTCAGCTTCAAGCATGTGTATTACATGCCCCATTTTGGGCCGCTTTTGTGCATTAGGGTCGGTGCAGCGTAAGGCTACAAGAAGAGCTCGCTTTAGTGCCCTTGAAGTTGGTTTCTCGGGAAGCTTTGGATCCAACACTCCCTCTGGATTTCTGTTACCAACCATCTTCTTAAGCCACTCAACTAAATTCACCTGAAAATTTGAAGTTTTGAAATTCAAGAGTAATGAACAATCAATAACAGAAAGGTTCACATAGTGAAGAAATAAACCAAACCAAACCTCTTCTGCAGGACGACTATATTCAACTGGATTTCTGCCTGTAATCACTTCCATAATAAGAATTCCGAAACTATATACATCACTTCGTTCATTCAACATTCCAGTACTTGCATATTCAGGAGCTACATATCTATCAAATTAAAAATATGCACGAATTATTCACAGCTCATAATTTATATATAACCCTGCTACGAGGGAATAGTACAAAAGCTAGACAGAAGATAGTGTACGAACCCGAATGTACCCATGACCCGCGTTGTAATATAGCTGCTCTCGGGGCTAAGAAGTTTTGCAAGGCCAAAATCAGAAACTTTTGAATTCCATTGCTTATTAAGTAAAATATTGCTTGATTTAATATCCCGATGAACAACTTTCGGTTCTAGCCCCTCATGAAGATAAGTCAAACTGTTGAAAAATAATATCAGCAAAATCATTCTTTTCCAATAAATTTACGAATTGAAGACAAAATGACAAAAAAATAAAGTAAATGCTGTTGTTTTTTAGTGTTTTACCCTTTAGCCGTTCCGAGAATAATGTTCATTCGAATTTCCCATGTCAGTGGACTACAAGGCCCAACATCACCATGTAACCATTGCTCCAAGTTACCATTGTCAACAAACTCATACACTAGCATTCTGTTAGAAGGGAAAAACATATAAATTAAAAGCTTAACTATGATAATGATAGAAAAAATTGAAAGTATATAAATTAAATTAAACTAAACAAAATCAAATAGAAGAACATTATAGTACTAATACCTATGAGCTCCTTCAGCACAATAACCAAGCAACCTTACTAAATTCTTATGTCGAACTCGTCCTATCGCTTCCACTTCAACCTTGAATTCTCTTTCAGCTTGTCCTCTGATTAAATTAAATTACAAAACAAACCATTAATGTTAGTTAATTTAACAAATTAAATGTAAATAAATCATCATTTAAAAAAGAGAAAAAAAACATGAAAGAAAATAACCTATTATTAAGCAAATTCTTAATTGCAATATTAGTATTATCCTTCAAAATACCATGATAAACAATTCCATAACCACCTTCACCAATAACATTCTCAGGAGCAAAAGCATTAGTAGCATCTTCTAATTCTCTAAGAGTATACCAATGACCCCAACCAAGATGAGAAACTTGAGGTATCACAGTAGAAACTTGATCCAACGGTCTAGATTCACCACTATGTTCACGAGAATTAGAAGACCTTACAACAGAACCACGTTGTTCAGGATAAGATATCCTATGATTTTTACCAATCTCAAGCTGAATCCTTTTATAACTCAACGGAGTTTCTTCTTCTGAGTGTAGTTGATGATGCTGTTCTGATGATGATAATGGGTCGGGTTCAGGAAACGGGTCGGGTTGAGGTGGAACAAGGTCGAGTCTAATTTCTTGAATTTCTTTAGAGTCATCAGGGATGGAAGGTTTTATAGTTTTTGAATTGTTGTTACGTTTGAGAGCTAACCAAACGGAGATGAAGAAGAGGATGAGAACGATGACGACACCAACGGAGACGCCGAGGACAACCCATAAACGGAGACCGAAGATTGATGTTTGGTTTGAGAGTTGGTCGTTCATTGTGTCGGTGGAATGATCATGCATTGCTATGATATATGAAACGGTGTTATAGAGTAACAGAGTTGAGAGTAGAGAGAGAAGCGTGTGAATGGATGAGAGAAGAAGAAGAAGAGGAGGAGGAGGAGGAGAAGGAGAAGAAGAAGGCAATGGCAGCTGGCATGGTGGGACCTGGTGGTGGTGCCATCAATTGGAGTGTGTTTTGCTGTCTTGAGTGTGAGTGAGTGGGAACTACTGTTGTTGTTGAAGTAGTTTTTTTTGTTGCAGATCGGGTATTTCTGCGCGCAATTACACAGATTAATCTTTTAAGTTTTGTGGAATCTAAATGGATGGCAAAAACACCGCTACATATCCAAATTAAGGATTGAATTCAAGATTTTGATTAAGTTAAAAGAGACTCGTGTCATTGCTATTGGGTGTTGTTGTTGTTGTAGTTTAATTACAACAACTAGATTCTTTTTCTTGCTTTGTTTGGAAATATATTATGATATTGTATTTATTACTAAATAGTGAAAGTCTATGGTTGCTTTCTAATAGTGTATGGTTAGTCAAACAAAATGATGTGCTAGTGCTTAAGTGCATGTTTGTACTGTACCCAAATTCCATTTTGGAGGAGTTAATTATGTTACTAAAAGTCACGAGTACTATAATAATATACCGACACAAATTATAGCATTCAATTGTCTTTGAATGTGATTTTAAATTCTAAATTGTGATTTACTACCTAAATCTGGCGTAAATAGTTGATACGTGGTGTGTGGATATTGTAAACTATGGAGTATTGCTGGATTGTGATTTACTGGTTCGAAAAAATACAGATTTTACACGGTTTTAAATCATAATCATTAATTATATTAAACAGTTCAGATTAATATAGTAATAAAATTTATATGAATAATCTTAGTCATACATTTTAGATCACACGATTCTAATCTAAAACAACGTCATAATTGCGTGGATTTCAACAATGTAAAATTATGTTCCAATATTGAGTGGTTAGATTTTTTGCATGAAGAAAAATCTAATTTATGGTTTGAGTAGAAATTATTACTTTTTATAGTTACTTTGTACCTTTCTCGACCTTTTGTATTCTTTTGTTTGATGAAAAATTGTGTATTCTTACTTATAATTAATTTGTTTTTGTTTAGTAAGCTTCTTTTATTGAGATATAATAAAAAACATATAATACTCCATTTGTTTTTATTTAGTAAACTTCTTTTATTAAGATATATAAAAACATAATAGCAAAAAAAAAGATATATAAAAACATATAATACTCCTTTAACATTGCTCCTTAAATATCTTCTCAAAAAACATTGCTCCTTAAATATAATACTCCTTTTGTCAAAAAAAAAAAATTGCTCCTTAAATATAAATTGATGATGCATTGATGGAAAATATTGGAATTAAGTTTGTTAATCAATGAATAAAGAATGTTTAGTAAAATGCGTCTTCATAAATAAGCTAGCAAACGACCAAATACAAGGAAGAGGAGACAAACACATCCAATATTTTTGTTATTCTTTTAGATTGCTTACATATTGTAATGCATAAACAATGTTAAAATATTAATTAAATCCTTAAATTAATAAGGGACGATGATAGAAGGTGATGTGGTTGCTATAAGTAGTTCACAATGCAAATACAAAATTTGGTGATAAGTCACTGTCTAAGTAGAGCATTCAATCCCACAATGGTCCAATGAAAGAGAGGTCATTGGCATTGACTATGAATTTCAAGGGGTGACAAAGGAGGTGCTGTAGTGTGGCTATGGATTGTTCACAGTGAAAATAAGATGAGTAATTAAAGGTGAAAATTTAATGGTCAAGAATACCACATTAAGAATATAATTAGTTTTTTAAGGTTGGGATTATTCTCTCTTTTGCTTCAACATTTCTGTTAGTTTCCCACTTTGTGATATGAAGTTTTTGTGTTCATATTTGTTTAAAGACGTTCATTTTTGTGATATAAATTTGATTTGTAGCTATTATGCTATTTGACCGAAAAAAATTATTTAACGCTATAAATTTTAGTCTTAATTCTCCATCGGCTGATTTGCAATAAATAACTACTATTTTAGTTTTAAATTTAAAAGGTCTCGAGTTCGAACTCTACTATTAAGGTGTCATTCCCTCACCCTAGTTTTTTAACAACTTGATTATCATTTTCAATTCATTGGGTAATGTTAAATATTCACATGATTAGAAAATTAACACTAAATCACCACAAAGTTAGTAAAAAAATGGATCACCACGTAGTATCCATCCAAAATAATTAATTTTAAAATTTGGGTCTCAATACAATACCCACCAAAATAAATAGTTTTTAAAAAATTTAAACCCAAATTTCGTTTTTATATTAAATATACATATATATATATATATATATATATATATATATATATATATATATATATATATATATATATATATATATATATATATAACGTGTGTTGAATTTTGAACATTTTTTTTGCAGAGATCGGAACAAAAACACGCACATACAAGTAGGGATGACAATGGGTAGGGTATGGGTAGGGTACTATAGTCCCCATCCCCGTACCCGCAGTTTGAAAAAATACCCGTACTCATCTCCATACCCGCGTGAGTGACAATCTCTGTCCCCGTACCCATGCTGATATGCACCAATTGTTGAAAAGTATGCATAATCTTCAAAAATTCATGAAATAGCTCTATGAACTTTGGACTTGTGAATTATTGTGATTCACTAGGAAATAAACAGCTTGAAATATAGGTGTTTGATTTAAAACAAGAAAATGGCAGAGTTTGACACAAACACATGTAAGAACGAAATTGAAACAAAGTAAAGAAAAGAGAAGAAACGGAATAAGGTAGAAGGGGCGCCACACTCTTTCTAATCCAAGAGAGAATGATAAGCCTATGGATGAAGATCACCACAAGAAAATGATTCCTTGATATGATCAGTTTTGGTCCAATCCAGAACCTAAGAGCAAATACTCTCAATTACACAAAGTGTAAAAACTTAACAAAATTCATTGATTTGGCAAGAGTTACATGCCTCCTTTATATAGGAAAGGCTTATGAAATGTAATAAGCAAAAAGTAACTCCTAAGAAAGCAAAAGGATTTCAGCCACTAACTATCATGATAGTGGGGCTGAATTATTACAAGGAAAATGCAAAATAAAGAAGAGATAGTGGTGCTCTTTTATTGCTTGGTGCACCACCTTCATATGCTTAGTGGAAGAGCTCTTTATTTTCCACTATCACATGCTTGGATGATAATCTTCAATTTTGGTTCTTTTTCTTCAATTTGGGCCAAGCCTTTATCAACTTGGGTCGGACCTTCTATTGATTTGATCATGAAGTGAACTAAGGCATCATTGACTCTTCTTGCACGCGCCCTTGTCATAGAACCTCCTAAGCTTTGGATTGTATCACTTATGTCTTGGATTGTGTCCTCATCACATGCCATATGGGTACCTAAGTACCTATACCCGTACCCGTTACCCGCATTTTTACTAAAAAAAAATTGATTGATTATAAAATATCATATCATTTTAATAGAATTTAAAAAATTTCAAAGATTTTAATGTTGGTTCATGAAAATTATAAACAAAATTATTAGTAAAATCATGCTAAAGTTCATTTCTCTATTGACATATTTACATTATGTTAGAAATAAATAAATTTTTTATTAAAAATGTATAATAATATAATAATGTTGTATTTTTTTAAAAATAATTACATATATTATTATATAATAATTATATAATAATATAATTAAAATAAATAAATATATACTATATGGGGTGGGTACTAAGGTACCCGTACCCGCACACATACCCGTTCAATTTCGTGGGTAATTACTCATACCCATACCAAAAATGCGGGTTTTTACCCTACCCATCGAGGTATTTTTTGTGGGTACCCACTGGGTATGGGTATATTGTCATCCCTACATACAAGAAATAATCAATATGTATAAATATGAGTGTTAGGTGTGTATACAATTTCAAACATATAATATAACCACGTAAAAAAGATAAATAAAAATACTAAGCTGCCTGGTATATAAGTTTTTTTTTATCAAAACTATATGCACAGAACAAATTTATAAAGACAATAATTTTTATTTAAAAAAGAAAAAAACTTATACACTTTTTTTAGAGTGGAGGAGTGAAAGAGCCCTTATACTTTTTTGTTTAAAAAAACTTATATATATATATTTTTTTAAATTACATTAATTTATGCAACTATACGTTAAATATATCGAATTTTAATCATATATGATTCAAAAGGTACAAAAAGAAAAATGGATTACTTGTATCTTAAAAAAATGCATTGGAAATAAAATTATAAATCACTTCAAAAGGCGATAAATAAAATTACATTCGAAGGAAAAACTACCAATCGAATTTGGTCTTTTATTGACATACTCCTATAATTTTAGATAAATAAAACCAGGTAGTATCGAGATTATGCATTTTATATTATTCTTCCTTCTCATCGTCATACTCTTGGTCATCATCCGAGTCCTTTTTCACATCACATGATTCATCTTCATCCCCGTCATCATTTGCCGCATCAAAATCCTCAATATTGAAATAGTTAAGAGGATTTGGCCATAAATCCTCCATAATTATGTTTGCAATCGTATACTGAATTTCGTCTTGACGACCGTTTTGCTCAAGTTCATTAGACCAACTAAGGAAACTAATATCAGAATGAGGCACGTTGTCCCCTTTCTTCTCCCGACCAATTCCATTGGAAATTTCCTTGTCCTCTTTCCACTTTATGGGTGTATTAGTAACTTTTGTTATTCCTTTTTCAATGAAGGTAAAAAAACTTCACAATCCTTGTATCCTCAAAATAAGGATTTGGATTGAAGTTAAAGGTGATTGAATAGCCCGATTTGATATCTTTATGGTCTTCAACCTCAAGAGAGCTTAAATACTTAAATATCTTATGATCTTTTTCGTTCAAATGAGACTTAAGTCCAGGATGGGTTGAAAACACAGTTATCCAAAAATTAGGAATAGAATTGATAAGATTGTTGCGCTTATCATAAAATGGTTTACTTACCTCATTGTACTCCTGCTTGATTTCAAGAACTTTGTCAGTGACCTCCTCGTTGATCTTTTCGAGCTCGTCTTGGATTTCCTCCAACTTTTTGACGGTGAGGACAAGTTCTCCATTGATTTCCCTAGTGTTATCACCCTTGCTAGAAATTTTCAACCCACTGCTCATGTCAGCAACCATCGTTGTTTGTTGTTGTTTGAAAACAAAAATAAAGCCTGTTTTGTTGAAACCCTAGCAGCAGTAGACAACCTCGTTAGTTATGTTTGAGCGTAAGTCTAGCTGCACAAAAACTTATATACTCCATCAGGTCCTTAATATAAGAGATAAATTACTCTTTATGTTCATTAGAAAACTAATGTATCTAGCCTACATTAAAGATCAAATACATTAGTTTCTCAATGAACCTTAAAAGTAAATTGTTTTTCAACGAACTTTATACAGAATAATTAATATTCAATTTTATAGAAATAATCAAAGTTTATGGTAATAAAGTTAATTTTAAACTTGAATTGTTAACTTTTGACTATTGACCAAAGACCATTGACTGACAATGCATCTTTAATTATTGATTATTGACCAATCATTAATATCCTCCCATCTACAAATAAAACACTTTTTAATTTTACCTTTTCATATAATCATGTCATTCTTTCATACTTTTTCATACATAAATAAATCAAAATATATATATAGTATAACCAAAAAAGAAAAAGAAGAAAAAAAAGTATTTAAAGGCACTTATAGTTTTAAAAAAAGTTAAATAATTTGACTAAATTGAAAGAAAAAAAAAACAACTTAATTATTTTTTTAATAAACATATTTTTTAAAAGTTTGAATATGTATAAAATAATATATTTATATCAAACATGACTTTTAGCAATAAATCAGTTGGTATGAATATTATAATAGATATGAGTTGAGATTTGAATGCAAAATTCTCCACTTATTCACTTCAATGGGTAAAATTATGGCCATTATGCTAATTGTCTAAAAAAAAGAGAAAGTAAGACCTTTAATTAAATATTCTATTACATTGCATACAGCTTAAATTGAGGTAATGATAATTGATGAATTGGATTGTACGAGATGAAGAGCTGTTAAAATGGATCAGACCGAATAGTTAGATTTTTTTTTAGCTCGGATTTTTTCCTGATTTTTTAGGCCGGTCCGTTTAAGCCTGCTGAAAATATGGGCTAGTCTGAATGGGTCGCGGGTAGCCTGAAGCTCGAATATATTATATTTTAAAAAAATTATTAAAATAAATATTAGTTAGTATGTTACATTTTAAGTGTTAATTTTTTATTTTATTTTAAGCAATCTAATATGTGAGCTTAAATCTAATTAGTATTTATAAGTTATTTTGCGTTGAATTTATATGTGAACTTAAATACAAGTAACTTTATTTCTTTAGTGTTCTATGTTTATTTTTTTGTAACTTAAATATGTTGTGTTTATGGAGTGAAAAAAAATCATCAGTAATATATAATTTAATTGAGCATTAATAACTAAAAATTAAACTAAAAAAAACCAAAATCGGCTGGCCCTAAAGCCCAACCATCCGTTTCGGACCGAACTTGAGCCCTATTTTTGAAGCCTATATTTCATTCGGGCTTTTTCAACCCGACCAGATGAAGTCTAAAGCCCGTCCGGGCGATACCACCTGTTTTGATGACTCTAACGAGATTAAATGAACACTACGAGAAATATGATTTTTGACAACAACTTTTTTAGTTAAAAGTTGTTACAAGTCGCTGACAAAACAACGAAAAGTAATTTTGCCAGCAATTTGTAACAAAAATAGTTGTTGCGAAAAATTATATTTCTTGTAGTGGAATTTCATTGTGATATATATATATATATATATATATATATAAGGGATCAAATTACATCGGTGTAACATTTGAGTAATAGGGGAGGGATCATTTTACTGGTCTCAATAACGTATCAAATGATTTTAGATTTTTATAAAATTTAACATAGATGATCTATATGATATAAACTTTCAATCCAACAGTGAATTTTGTAAAATTCGAATTCGTTGAAGTGTTATTGAATGGTGTAACATTACTCAAATGTTACACCGGTGTAATTTGATCCCTTCCCATATATATATATATATATATATATACACTCCTATGATCCATTATACCTATTACCACCAATTCAAATACAATTCTAAGGTAAATAGAATACGGGCCCGTTTGTTTTGGATTTTTTTAAAAATAGATTTTATAGTGTTATATAATTTTGTGGAAAAGTTTTTATTAAAAAAAAAATTATAAAAGTTTCAAATAAAAATTTGGTTTGAAAATTTTTAAAATGTCATTTTAGGAAAAATTTGGATTTCAAAAAAATCACTTAATTAGAAGCTATTTCAAATAGATTTTCATAAAAATCGTTTTTGAAATGCAATTTTTTGAAAAAATTGCAATTTTGGCTATGTTTTGATATTCAATAATGTATGTTTATGTTATATGGTGTTAAAATTTGTGTTTAAATTTTTTAAAAAATGAATATAAAAAAACTTATAATATCTTTAAAAACGGTTTTACAAAATCTATTTTAAAAAATTTAAAGAAAAATTCATTTTTTTTAAAGTTGAAACAAATGCACACCAACTATAATGTATTTCACGTAGGTATGGGTTCAAGCACCTAAATTCAATTTAAATACACAATTGAATTCAATTTAATTAATAATGTTAATATTTTATTTTTTTTAATAAGTCAAACTGAAATATATATTAATCAATCAAACTAGCCCCTTCACCATAACGTGTGCCAAAAGAGACTATAAAAATTTACAAAATACAGAAACTAAAACCAGGCGGGAAAGCTAAGTTACACAATTACGTCATGTCCAAACAAGTAAACAAGCTCGATCACTAGCTATGATAATTTGAGACTACTATTTGTTGTCTTCAACCACCAGTACGAGTAAAACCTGACCTTGTCCAACAACTCGGCTAAGGATTGTGTTGAAATTTTGAATAGTCGATGATTTATCTCGTTCCAAATAATCTAGACGCATAAAAGCCAATAAGCTAAAGGAAGGATCGACGCGCTTTGAGTGCACCAGATGAAAAAGTAAACTATAAAAAGTGATCAGTAAGATTTTGAGGATCCACCGATGAAAAATCAATCCACGACCTAACTGATGGCCAAAGGAAACCAAATGTGCTGCAAGAGATAAAGAAATACTGAGATGACTCCACTTCGCCGCAACTAGACATACAAGATTGGACCTTTATAAATTTGATTTAGTTGGCAGCTTGTCTCTCAACAATCTCAACGCAAAAATAGACACCTCCAAGAAAACTTGTTTGTGTCAAATAAGATATGCTACGACGTCTAAAGAATTAGACGAATAGTCAGTCACTATCTGACATGCACCTCAGACTGTATAACATCTGTCAGGATCAGGTCGCCATAGCCACCGGTCTGGAGACTAGGCTTGTAAGAAAAAAACCGTGAAACAAAGTCTGACACTCCCTCAAAAATCCCTCCTCCCACGCCCACAATTGTTTTCGTTACTCCCACACCTCCCTGCCCAAGCCCCACCCTAAGGTAAATAACTCGGCCATCGCCAAATCGAACAGACGTGGGAACCACTCACAAAGGACTCTCATCTAACCACATATCGATCCAGAAAAAGTACCCATCCCATCTCCCACCCTCTTCGAAACACTTTCTCCAAACCACCGACCTCCTAATATTGTTAGATTGAACATTATAACATAGTTTAAACTCGTAACCTTGTGTATATATTTAAGTGATATTTGTCAAAAAAAGAAGATATATAATAAATTCTAAAAATAAATACCAGGTGTATTTTTGGATATTATTGTTAAATAATTTGTGTGTGTGAGGGAATAGGCCAGGCCGGCCTACGGCCTAGCCTACATAGGCTCAGGCCAGGCCAGCCTATTTCTTTAAACAGAGTAGGACAAAAAATTTTTATAAGCCTATTTAGTTAAATAGGCCAAGCCTCAGGCCATTAAAAAAACCTTTTAGGCCTACTAGGCCAGCCTATTTTAGTTAAATAGGCCAAGCCTCAGGCCATTAAAAAAACCTTTTAGGCCTACTAGGCCAGCCTATTTAAATAAATATGAGTAATATTTTTACATTTATTATTATTATATATTAAAATTTATACTTTGATTACATTATAAATTTATTAACATTTTCAGTAATTTAAGTTTATTAATGTAAATTAATTTTTCACATATATAAATGTATCATTATAAACTAAAATTAAAATATGATGTCATATATAGTCAAATTTTTTAAAATATCATGTTAAAAACAAAAAAGAAGTTTAATTTCATTGGTTTATTAGCTCATTAGTATATTTAAAAATAAATATATTTATTATTTAAATATGTTCATGAGAAATAGGCCGGCCTAGTAGGCTAATAGGCCATGTTAGATTTTCAAAAGGCCAGATTTAGACCTAAAAAATAAACCTATAACAGGCCATAGGCCAGACTCAGGCTTGGCAAAGCCTACCTCGGCCTAGCCTATTCCCAAGAAAAAATGCGTGTGAGTAACAAGAAAAAAATCCAAATTATTTAGTTTTAGAAGCGCGCCAAAAACGATGCGGTTTCCCGCTCTATTCTTAAACTGTAAAAAATCCCTAGCGCCGCATTATCGTCTTCTCTTTCATTTCTGAGATCACAGTCACTGAGTTAGAGAGAGAGATATGGCGGATGAAGATGGCTCATCAAGCAGGAAGCGAAGACCAACCAGAGGATCCGATGTCACCGCCCGCAGCCAAGCATTAGAGCGTCTCAAAGCACGCCGATCCGGCGATCGTGGATCTGACACCGCCGGACCACAAATCAGGTTAGAAAACCCTATCTACGACACAATCCCCGAGGAAGAATACAACGCCCTAGTCGCTAGCCGCCGCGATCAAGCACGCTCATTCATCGTCGACGACGAAGGTATCGGTTACGGCGATGAAGGCGAAGAAGAGGATTGGTCCAAAGCCGGTTTCTCCCTCTCCGACGATGAATCTGAAGGCGAATCGGAGAAACCTAAACGGAAGAAAGAGAATTCTCAAACTAAACGTCCTTCTTCTTCTGCTGCTAAACTATCAGCTGCTGCTGCTATGATGGGAGGGCAGAGAGTGTCTTCCATGTTCACTTCCGCTGTTTTTAAGAAAAGTAGAGACGATAAGGCTTGCGAGAGCCTTGTCGATGAGGTTCTCAAGGAGTTTGCGCCGGATGAGACTGATAAACTCAGCCGCAGAAAAGTTCAATCGAATTTGTCTTCAATTTCTGATAAACTAAACGATGCTGTGCAGATTAAGCACTCTGCTGAATCTGTAAGAGGTTCTTCTTTGCACCAAAATTTTGCAATTGCAAATGTTGATGCTGAATCTGTTAAGGTTAATAAAGATAATGGATCTAGGTTAGGGTTAGAACAAAAGTGTGAAATTGAAGTGAATGAAAGTTTGGGAAATGACGAGGGACGAATGGTGGTGGAGTTTAATGATTGTCCTTCTCCGAGTAATGGTAATTCAGTTGAAGAGAAAGTGGTGAAGGTGAAAGAGGATGAAATGGAAGCAAAACCTGTTATTAAAAAGGAGGGTTTTACTTTGAATGCCAAAGTTAATCAAGAGGTGGTGGATCCAAAGTCGTATGCTACTGCTGGTTGGAAGGCAGCGAGGAGTGGTGCTGGTGGAGGTGGGGAAAGAAACGTTGCTGATTCGAATTCGAATAATCAACAAAACTCCGAGTTCAATTTGGAGCCAGAGGGATCGCTTCCTTTTTACATACTTGATGCTTATGAGGAGTATTATGGAGCCAATATGGGTACTCTTTATTTGTTTGGGAAGGTAATTTTGTGGTTTTGAATTCAAGTGTTTAGTGTTCTGTTAATTTTTGAAGTAGCAATTTCGTTTTGTAAGTTCCTGTATCATTATAGTTTATGTTGATTCCTTTGAGAAGATTGCGACATTTTATGACTTACCTTACTATTTGTAGTCTTGTTCTTCTGTCTTGACTTCTGTAAGTGTAAATATGCTACGGAAGCCATTATTACTACTTAGTTGTTTGCTCTAAAGTGTGTACTAGAGTTTATTTTTCGTATTCACATGTGTTCATCTATCATATGGTGTCCCTAGTACACATCCTCGGTGAGAACTAGTATACTTGTATTACCTTTTTGATCACAATGATGCATGCACGTATTTTTATTCACATTTAAGATGTTAGTTTTCTGGTGTCAAGGTCTTATCAACATGGCTTGTTGTTGAGTTACATTGTGAAGTTGAGTTTTTTAGCTTTGTCTTTGGGACTTGGCCAACAGAAAGCTGAGTTTCATGAAACAGCCGGTCACTTATTTTTGCCAATGAGTTTAACTTGAATAATGAAAATGACATTGACTATTAGTATTCTTGTGGATAATTAGGTCAAAACAGGGAATTTGTATCAGAGTTGCTGTGTTGTTGTAAAGAACATGCAGAGGTGTGTCTATGCAATTCCAAGTCATCCTTTGCATTCCATAGATGAGATGATAAAGCTTGAGAAAGATGTCGAAGAGTCTCGAGTTTCTCCTGCAGATTTCCGTAAAAAGCTGCAAGTAAGTTTTTTCTTTGTTGACATCATGCATGAATGATTAATGTATATAATTATTGTTCTTATTTTATTTTTGTTTGATTTCTTACCTAATTTCTGTTGGTCAGAGTTGATAAAGTCTATCTGTCACACCTCTCTCTAATTGTAGGATGCAGTATCTGATATAAAGAACGAGATAGCAAAACATCTGGTGGATCTGGGCGTTTCTACATTTAGCATGGCACCTGTTAAGGTTTGCTGATTAATAAATTCTGATGTCTCAAGTGCATAAATAAGTTATGTGATGCCTTTGTAAACATTATTTTTTCCTGTCTTTCTATTTTGACTCCATGCTCATTTTTGCAGAGGAAATATGCATTTGAACGATCTGACATTCCTGCAGGTGAAAATTATGTGGTGAAAATAAATTATCCGTTCAAGGTACACTGATCTATTAACATTCTCAATTTAAATTTAAAAGTGTCAAAGTATGTCTTCATTATTTCCCCAGGAGCTTGTTACACATGTAATTTGTTTCAATGTTTACTACAAAAATATTTTAATCATTGCAGGATACAGCGCTTCCAGTCGACCTCAAAGGAGAAAGTTTCTGTGCTCTTCTTGGAACTCGAAGCAGGTATTGCCATCCTGTGATGTTTCGGTTATAATTAAAGTATCCAATCTCGATGGAAGATTATTGAATAAGCCTTTCTGAAACTTGGGAACTCATTATTTTTGGATGTGTTTATTTTGTCTGTCATGGTACTTAAAAAAATCTAATTCCACTGAAACATTTTTGTTCGGTAATTCCAAGCTTTCCAAAATGACTAATTGGTGCTAAAATTCCCGAACTCTTGCCGAAAGATGTCTGTAAAATAAATAATAATTTCTGTCAGAAAAGCAGATGAACTGACTGTATCCCCCCACCTGCAGTGCACTTGAGCTATTTCTGATTAAAAGAAAAATTAAGGGGCCTTCATGGCTGCAAGTTTCAAACTTTTCTACCTGCTCAGCTTCCCAAAGGGTGAGATTTTGTTGTGAATTCTATCATAAGTAACATAGTATGATATAGTTTTTTTCCCCTATACACAGGCCTCCCTTTTCTTTTTTAAATTTAGCAGCTTGTTTGTGCTTACAGGTTAGCTGGTGCAAATTTGAAGTGACTGTTGACTCTCCTAAAGACATCAGGGTTTCTTCTTCATCTTCCTCAAAAATCACTCTCGTGATTCCTCCTGTGGTTGTCACGGCAATAAACTTGAAAACCACCATAAATGAAAAACAGAACATAAATGAAATTGTATCTGCATCTGTTGTCAGTTGCAATATGGTTAAGGTAGTGTTTAGATTTCTTGCCATCACTTTGATTTTGTTACATATAACACATGTTATCTTTTTTCATGAGATCAAAGTGATTTGATATATGTGCACATGCGTACCAGCACTTCTGAATATATATTTTTATATGGGAATCTATTATTTTTCAGGGAGGCTTGATTTACTGTCAATATGCTTGTTGAGTTTGTTATGTCTGGCAAAATTATCATTGCTTTGCCACTTCTAAATGTTAGATATTTCTTTTTACGTGTGATAAGAAATACTGATTGCTACATACATACATACATACATCACCACCAAAAAATACATACATACATACATACATACATACATACATACATTTCAAAATCAGATTTTAATAGATTTCGTATATTTTGAATGGTAATGATGCATACGTGGTGAATGAACTATCAAACCAGCGCTCACTACAACCTTTACAAATATATTTACTTTAAACCCACAATCTTTTATTCAGTTAATGTGGTTATTTATGCATATATATGGGTGTTCAGAATGGGTAACTTCAACTCAATTTAATCTCATGTTCTCTTAAATGTAACATGGACTTGTGCTAATATGAAGCTTTAAGCTTCAGACAATTATACTCAGTTTCATGTGTTTAAATATTCAGGCTGATGTAATATTGTTTGTTGTAAGGTAATATTCAACAAGCCAGAAGAACACAAATTTAATTATTTCTTTTGAACCTTTCATAATATGTTGGAACTTATGATGATTGCATATATGCCAAGTTCTTACTAATGTAGCATACATCTGCTTACAAAGTTAGATAATTGAATTTTTCTTTGTATTCCATGAAGCTTAAAGCAAATTGAAGCTTGAACTTAATACCTGTAAAGGTTCCGTATGTAAATATATCTGTGTATGCCTTCATTGACAGCTTGAATATTCTTACCAGCTTTAAAGATATGTACTAGTTTTTCTATACTATATAAGTTGTTAAGGTGAAAAATATGGTCAACAACAACCTTTCGTGTTTGACTTTTTAGATTGACACTCCTATGCTGGCTTCAGAGTGGAAGAGACCTGGAATGCTGACCCATTTTACTGTTATTCGCAAACTTGATGGGAATATATTTCCAATGGGATTCAATACAGAGGTCACAGACAGAAACGTAAAAGCTGGGTCAAATGTTCTTTGTGTTGAAAGCAGGTGGAAAATTTAAAAGACTTGTTAATAGTTTGAGCATTTTACTTATATGCACGACCATATGTTGTCTTTAGAGTTCAAATATCATGCTATTGAGAAATAGCAAGATTTTGCTTGAATATTATATGCTTGCTTCCAGGATTGACACGTTTATTTACTTTGTTTTCAGTGAAAGAGCTTTGTTAAATCGTCTAATGTTACAATTACACAAGATGGATAGCGATGTTCTTGTTGGGCATAATATTTCTGGATTTGACCTGGATGTTCTTCTCCACAGATCTCAGGTAGGAATTTGGCTGCTTCTCTGAAACCTTTTCTTGTCCAATTATATGACTTTTTCACATTGAATAGAAATTAATTGAATTGTTTCTTTCAGTTTATAGTCTTTTTTCATTATTCTTTGTTTTCAAATGTATGATATCTCACTGATAGACAATTGGTTCAAATTGTTTGGACTAGACAGAAAGTAGTATGAAACAATTACAATTATTAAAGTCACATAAGACCAAAGTTTTGTTGTTAGAGTTGATTATGATGCAACTTCAGACAATTATTAAATTAAATGAAGCATTACAATTCTTATGGAAGACTGAGTTTGCATCTGACTTTTTAAGCTACAACTTCAAGCTTTATCTTGAATTTCCTATTCCCAATACAATTACTCGTTTTCTTTTCATGGTATATCAACTTGCATTTTACACTACGAAGATGTTTCACCTTAAACACTAAAAAACTTGTGCAGGCTTGCAGAGTACCAAGCAGCATGTGGTCTAAACTGGGCCGTCTCAACCGTTCTACGATGCCTAAGCTCGATAGAAGAGGCAAAACATTTGGTTTTGGAGCTGATCCTGCTATCATGTCTTGTGTTGCCGGTCGGCTTCTTTGTGATACGTATTTGTGTTCCCGTGACCTATTAAAGGAGGTAAAAATTTGTCTAGAAATCTTGCCAACCACGAATTTTGGTTTTGATTTTATTTCTTACTAACTACTTTTATTGGTTCTTCCAGGTTAGTTATTCTTTAACCCACCTTGCAAAAACACAGCTGAACCAGTCTCGGAAGGAAGTTGCCCCACATGATGTTCCAAAAATGTTTCAAACCGCAAAATCCGTGATGGAGCTAGTATGTGCCGCTGTCCCTGAACAGTTTTTTCTTTCCTTTTTTTATCAAAGAAATTGTTGTCGAGCTATTTGAGGTTAAACATGAGTTGCTTTTTCCATTGATTAGCATTTCATAGTTATTGATCTTTTTTTTATTTCTGATTTTCTGCATCACAAAAAATCTTAGATACATTATGCTATAGGCTGCACACATAGATATTGAAATATGGCAGTTGTCATGGTTGTTGATGTTAGGACTTTATTTCCTCTTGTTTTGCTTTGCATTGAACTATTGTTGATATTAGCACTAGATTGAACTTGATAATGCTTCTGATCAACTATTTGAGTTGTTGATACTTCAAAGTGATAAGTGTCGGAAGTAGTTTGTAGTTGTACCGCAGAGTATCCAATGACTATAATAAATAATGCAGAATCTATGTTGATTAAGTTAGGGTATCTTCTCAACTAATTGTTTTGAGAAAGTGGTGTGAGTCGAGCAACTTACTACTTTCATCTGACAGTCTTGATTGATCAAACATGATAATTATATTACATGTCTCTATCCTGGTTGTCATAGTATTCTTGATTTGGTCAGATTGAATATGGTGAAACGGATGCATGGTTGTCCATGGAACTCATGTTTTATTTGAGTGTCCTTCCTCTCACACGTCAGTTGACTAATATAAGTGGCAATCTGTGGGGAAAAACTCTTCAGGTGAGCCCTTGCAGCATTTATTTGCCGGCTTAATTTGATTTTGTACATGATATAGCAGTCAGAGCCCACGGCTAATGATTTCTATTTCAGGGTGCCCGGGCACAGAGGGTGGAGTATCTTTTGTTGCACGAGTTCCATAAAAAGAAATACATTGTTCCAGACAAGTTTTCTAATAACGCAAAAGAAACAAAGTTGACAAAACGCAGAGTAACTCATGGCGTCGATGGTGGGAACTTTGATGATGCAGATATTAATGATGCAAACTATCATAATGATGCTTCTGAAAGTGATCATAAGAAAAGCAAAAAGGCCGCTTCCTATGCTGGAGGGCTGGTTTTAGAGCCAAAGAAGGGTCTATATGACAAATATATATTACTTTTGGACTTCAACAGTCTATATCCTTCTATTATTCAGGTTGATAATTTTCTCCAAAATTTGCTTCTGGTTTTGGTGACACTTTAACTCCTTTGGCATTTTGTCTATTTTATGCTTTGCCTCTAATGGTATAATTTATGGCAGTCTCTTCTATTTGCAACTTACTGAACTGCATTGCAGGAATATAATATCTGCTTCACAACTGTTGAAAGATCTACTGATGGATCTTTTCCTCGTCTGCCATCCAGTAAAACAACTGGAGTCTTGCCAGAGGTAAAAATGTCAGATTCTTTTGAACTTCAGGTTTGATATGTCCAACTGCTAAGGCGGATGTTTTTTAGCCTCAAAATAGGATCTGACCATCTTTTATATGATTATTACCTCGCTATTCCAATTAGGGAATGCAGTTGAACCAGATAGAAACAAAGTCACTTCAGGGTATAGCATATAAGTAATGTAAAGCCATGGCTGTCCTGGTTAGTTAGAGTTGGAGAAAGGAGAGAGACGGGTTTTAGAAATTTCACCTACCGAAACAGAGCTGTAATTTCAAATGCTTGATTTTGGGTCAAGAGAGATGATAAAGAACCCTAAAATTTAAAATTGTTCTTTTCACTTCTCAAACAAAGCAATTTATGATAAACATTTTAAATTCTCTAAAAAACACCGTTTTAGAATTCTGTCAGAATGCACCTCTGTTGATTACATTGACCAAGAATGACACAATCAAGGACCTTGAATATTTATTTACAAAACTGCAGATATTAGATGCATATGTTTATTTTTATTTGTTTGTTGTGCTAGTTGCTCAAAAAGCTTGTTAAGTGGAGGCGAGATGTGAAGACATGGATGAAGACTGCATCTGGTCTTAAACGCCAGCAACTGGACATTCAGCAGCAAGCACTGAAGCTTACTGCAAACAGGTTTTTATCTTGGTTTTTCCTAGCATCTAGTTCTGAGTGCCCAAAATTACGTTTTGTTCTTCCTTCTGCAATAACAACATTTTATGGTGTATGATGCAGTATGTATGGATGCCTGGGATTTTCCAATTCAAGATTTTATGCAAAGCCACTGGCTGAGCTCATAACCCTACAAGTAAGAATATGTTTGCTTGTTCTGGAAAACCAGTGATTACCATACACTCCAATATTGTCCCAGACTTGTGCATTTTAACTTATGTGTTTGATGTCGTACAGGGAAGGGAGATTCTACAAAGTACTGTTGATCTTGTTCAAAATAACTTGAATTTAGAGGTTATTTCTACTGCACTGTTTCTTGAAGTATTGTACGATTTTATTATGTATATGAATAATTTGATTTGACTGGTTGTGGTATTAGCTCTTAATTATTGTACTGTCTTATAGGTGATCTATGGTGATACTGATTCAATAATGGTTTACAGCGGGCTCGATGATATTGCAAAAGCAACTTCAATATCTAAGAAAGTTATTCAAGAGGTAAGATTTAACTAATAGCTGTATGAAGTTCCTTTGAACCTATATGACGAACTTGTGGTAATTGGGTTGATGTTTATCTTACATTTGTCATTAACTTTTGAAACATGGTATGTTAGAGGCAAAACTTTCAGCCTTTTATCACCCCCGTAAAATTGAAATGGAATATATTTAGTGATTTTTTCTAGACTGAGCATTTGATGTTTAAAATGTTTGTATTTCTTGTTTCTTGCCATTGGCAAGTTTGCTATGTAAATTTCGAACTGCTGCAATGAGGTCTTGTTGTTTTGCACTATTTGCTATTCATATAATTTTAGCACGTTTGCATGTTTCAAGAATATATGGTGTTTTTCCTTTGTTGTTTTCGTTTTTGATCTAATGATCTTCTGATCTGTGATTCCTCCTCTAATTTGTCATTAGGTCAATAAGAAATATAGGTGCTTAGAAATCGATCTTGATGGTTTGTATAAGAGGATGCTACTTCTCAAGAAAAAGAAATATGCAGCTGTTAAGGTGCAGTTTAAAGATGGCACCCCGTATGAGGTATGCTTATCCTGTTATTTTGCATTATCTAACATCTTGGAAGAACATGCCAGTGGGATTAACATACAGTGCAGGTTATTGAACGCAAAGGTCTTGATATTGTCCGCCGTGACTGGAGTTTATTAGCGAAAGATTTAGGAGATTTTTGCTTGACTCAAATTTTGTCGGGAGGGTATGTTACTATTGCATAATTCGGCTATCTCAGATGCAATATTTATTTGTCTGGCAACTTAATATTATGGCTTCCATGCTTACAGGTCATGCGAAGATGTCGTCGAATCTATTCACAACTCTCTCATGAAGGTAAGTTGTGATGTCTTATAGTATCAAACATTTGCTTATAATAACCAACCATGTGATTGGAGAATTAAAAAGGAAGACACGCTTCTTGGATCATTGGTCTCTCTATACCTTGCTGAAGAGTCAAATGCTATCGCATGGTGGTTTGTCGCCCACATCCAAATTTGATTGGGTCTGTCATTAGCGGATATCACTTCTTTTTATTGGTCTGATTAAAATTTTTAATCATAGGAGAAGACATTGGAGTTTATTGGAGTCTTTGGAGATGTTATAGTAGATTTTTCCCTACCTTTTAGCTTTTCATAAAATTGAAGTATGAGGTTTATTTTTTCAACCAACCATTGAATGTTAGTATTAATACAGGTACAAGAAGAAATGAGGAACGGACAAGTAGCACTAGAAAAATATGTCATCACAAAGACATTGACTAAACCACCCGAAGCATATCCTGATGCCAAAAACCAGCCACATGTTCTTGTGAGTACAAACATTTTTTTTTATTTTCCTTCACTTAAAACTAACTGGTCTGTGTTTTTCTTATGCTTTGATCTGCTCAATTCTGAGGATAGTTTTGTTGATCAACATACAGGTGGCACAAAGATTGAAGCAACAAGGTTACACCTCTGGTTGCTCTGTTGGTGATACAATCCCTTATATAATTTGCTGTGAACAGGTTTGTTATTTTAGTGCTCAATCAAAGGCCAACTGGGATAACCTCAATATGTTTACATTGGGTATTTGAAGTTTTGTCATACGCAGTTTTGCTTCTTTGTATTTATTATTATTATTGTTTTCTTTTTTGAGTAGGGTGGTAGTTCAGGCAGTGCAACAGGAATTGCTCTACGTGCCAGACATCCTGATGAACTAAAACAAGAACAGGGGACATGGCTAATTGATATTGATTACTATTTGTCACAACAGGTGCCTTGTAGCTTGTAGTTTAATACTTAATTTTATAAATAGCAATGGTTGCTGAGAACTGTACTGATCTGTTTGAGTATTTTCTTTTCCCCGTGCAGATTCATCCTGTGGTATCACGTCTTTGTGCATCTATTCAGGGTACAAGCCCTGAAAGACTTGCTGATTGTTTAGGGCTTGACACATCAAAGGTAAAACTTTTTGCTATGTCTCAGCATTTGGTGATTTATTTTAAGGAAAATGCTAAACAGTGCCCCCGGGGCATTGGTTAAACATATTAAAATAGAAATTTTGTCTCGAAATGCGTGCATTCAATACCTTAAAAGCATAAAAAGTTGTCTTTTCAACATTAATTTTATTTTTTATTTCCTTTTTTGGCATGCTTAACAAGTTCACCGGGGGCACTGATTAGCATGACCCTTATTTTAATTATTTTTTATATCAACTGTTCTTTTGTATTGGCGTTTACAGTTTCAACTTAAATCAAGTGAAGCTTCAAGTGACGATCCTACAAGCTCACTCTTGTTTGCTGGTGATGATGAGGAGAGGTACATCTTGTTTCTTAAGTATCAGTTAATTGTTACAATGTTAAGTTTGAGATGGATAGCTTTCTGTTTGTTAACACTTGACAACACTGTTTAGCATTTGTTTGCAGACATACAAGTTACAGTAGTTATAACTTATGTTTTGAAGTTTTCGAGCTTCTTTATCTATTTTTGTTTTCCAGATTCCTTTTGAATACAAATTTTCCTAGCCTTAAATAATTAATGGATTGGATGTGTGATAAAATTAAATGCAGGTATCGAGGATGTGAGTCACTGATCTTGTCATGCCCCAGCTGCTCTGGTACATTTGACTGCCCACCTGTGTTCAAATCTATTTGTATGTTGGGAAATGAAAAGCCAACAAGCTTAGGCGCGGAGGAATCTGACTACAATTTCTGGCGCAAGCTGTGCTGTCCCAAATGCTTTGAAAATGGCGTTGGTAGAATTTCTCCTGCAATGATAGCCAATCAGGTATCATTAATTTAAGATTAAGTCTACTCCAAAAATGTATTACTCAGCTGCCATTTCAGCTAGGAAGGCTTTTTTGTTGATTATCATGGATATCACAGTGAAATTTAATAACAATTTTTTTGGTTTGGCATAAAATATTGTTCCTGAGCATCTGCTTGTTGCTTCATGTCAGGTCAAACGGCAAGCAGAGAAGTTTGTTTTAATGTATTATAGAGGTTTACTAATGGTAAGTCACCATTCTAAAGAATATTGTGCATATTAATAGCCTGTAAAATTAGATGTCTTTGTGCTCATCTGATTCTGCATCCAGTGTGATGATGAAACATGCAAACATACAACGCGAAGTGTCAGCTTTCGTTTGGTTGGTGATTCTGAGCGAGGAACTGTTTGTCCAAATTATCCTCGCTGCAACGGGCATCTTAACAGAAAGGTTTCACTCCATAAACCTGTTCAATATGAACATCTTTTTCATGTGATTTATAACAATGAAGTTTTAATGCTTTGGTTTTTTGAATTAACAAAGTATTTCTTTGATTTTTCAGTACACTGAAGCCGACTTGTACAAGCAGCTCTCATATTTTTGTCATGTGTTTGATACTGTTTGTGGTATAGAAAAGGTATGTCACTAGATGTGAGAGATTATTTTTTAAAAACAAGCTTATGCAAACCAGTTAAAATTTAAAGACAATCCGTTCATCATGTTATCTAAGTCAAATAAATGAATAACGATCTACTGATTATGGATGTTTTTATTACACCAGATGGAGGCAAAGTCTAGGATACCGATAGAGAAGGAGTTAATCAAAATTAGGCCAATAGTTGATCTTGCTGCATCAACAATACAAAAGATCAGGGACCGTTGTGCCTTTGGGTGGGTGAAGCTGCAGGATCTGGTTGTTACAATTTAATTTGCAGGTTTAATGCCAAATTCGGTTAGTCCAGATGCTCATATGTAAATCCACACCAGCAAGGAGGTTGTAACTTGTAAGTGCAGTCATGCTGTCATGGTCTTAGAATTCTGAGTGTGAAGTTTACAGGCACCATCCTTGGTGGATTAAAGCTAAAATGGTTTGTTGATTGTATAATTATCCATAGAACAATACAAATATTTGTAAATATGTTTATCCAAACCGTGATTTTACTAATTGGTCAATTTAAAAAGCAAAACCTGTTAAAATAGTTGTGTATCAATGAAAGTTCTGTTCAACACAAATTAATGCAATATATGTTTGTATCACTGAATACAAGTTAGTGTGCATGTTAATAGGCTTAGTAATAGAAGTTAATTTATTACATTGTAGTAACATTACATGAATTTGTACCAACATTACATGTGTTGGAGATAATTTCCAAAATATTTTTTTGAGAAGGTTGATGTTAAGCTTTGATTAGCACCCATTAGTTTGATACATTGTATCAGTTTGGTTCTCAATGGCTATTGTATAAACTTGTTTCTCTTAACCAAAAGACACAAGTTTTTCAGTAAATGAAGACACTTTAAACTTTAAAGACATAAAATACATTTCTAAATAATTGGTACATTGCATCACATGTTTTCATGAGTCGAATTCTATAAAACATTTCTAGGTCATTTATCTAGTGCACAAGAGTAACTGAACTAATTTTATTTTGTAAAATATCATTGATCAATGGTTAAGTTATTGCAGGAATCTTCCAAGACAAGTTCTAACAATATATGTTAAACACCAAATCAATCGATACTAGACAACCCACTTTGTTTAGCTTCCTCCCGCAATGCCTTGATATTCATGTTGGGTGTGCCTAAAAACATGGACTTGGATTGGGTGTGGTCGGCACCCATGAATGCACATGCAGTTAGTGAAATAAAAATTGGACGGTTGATATTTGAATATCAGAGTTTTAATATTTTAACTGCATTTAAATATGAACCGTTTGATATTAATCAGACGACTTTGCTGCACTGACTGCATCATATTGACCGCACTGAATCCATGTCCTTAAAAATGTTCATAAATTTCTTTGCGAGTGGAAACAAACACTCCTTGCTAGTGAAAAGTTTTACCGTTTACCCTCATATTCGAGTTGATTCAAACAGGCTTCGTGTTTCTCTAATTTCTCCACTAATGGTTTTATCCCTTCGTTTAGCTTTTCCATATGCTTTTCATGTTTATCGGTGTTGTTGTTGCTCACCAATATTAGGTAATATAGACCTACATAGGGCCTGTTTCGATTATTTTATACAAAACAATTTATGCTAATAAATAAAATTTTATGTTAATTTATAAATTTTTACTAATAAAAATTGTATTTTCATAAGTTATTTTATCATAAAGTACATTGACTTATAATAATATATAAATAAATTTATTTGCATAAGTTAAAAAATAAGCTAATCCTAACGAGCCCATAACTTAATGATTATATTACAAAATAATTAAATGGTTAAAATTAAAAGAATCAATAAGCCAAGGTCTATAGTAGGCCACCTATAATGTCGGTCTACTTTAAACATTTGAGATTAAAAATTGACGAAAAAAATCTTTTTCACTAACGGAGATAAAATTAAGAAATTAAATCATAATCTCTTATGAATATTATTAGTGTATGTCCATATAATTTATTGGCCCATGTAATTGACCCATTATAATTACCTATAAATAAAACCTATAGGTGTAATGTAACCCTAATTCAAATGCTAAATAATATACACTATTATTTCTCTTGTTTACATTAGTTTATAATAATAATACTTACTCTACCAAATTATCAAAGGTACTTATACTAAACCCCTTCTTCATCTTAATTATTTATGTTACGACCACTGTTTCTGTTTCCCTTAAAATGCATAATTGATGTTACGACCACTGTTTCCCTTATAATGCATAATAATTCAATATGTGTTACCCAAAATACACACTCAAACAAAACTAAACAAGTGATATACGATGGAATTTTTTTTATTTACTTTAAAAGGAATGCTATAGAAACATGTACTTTTAGTTATGTTTTTGTTTTATCTCTATATATTCCAAAAAAAATATATTCATGCATTCCTAAAGGATTGCAAAAACTATTGTTATTAATTATATAGTTTTTGGAGAATATAAAATAAAACTTTAATTTATAAATTTTGGAAAAATTCACTAATCTAATTCATGAAGAACTTATAAAACTCTATTATTATTGTTATTATTATTATTTTATCATGAATTCCGGAAGAATTTTAGTTCCTTTTTGTGAGAAAACTTAATTAAACTAAAATTGTGATATGTATTTACTGGTCCTTTTTGTTATATAACACTACTTGGTATCATCATCACAGTACACAAATGCAGCCACACTCAGTCACAATTCGACAACTATAGCGATTCTCTGCCGGTGATGGCCGTCTTGACTAGGTGGCAGAAATTGACCGCCACAACTACAACGTTGCCGACTCTTCCATTTGAGCTGATAATAGAAATTTTATGTAATCTCCCGGTAAAATTCCTTATGAAACTCAAGTGTGTCTGTAAATCGTGGAATTCTCTATTTTCCGATCAGAAAACACCTTCGCAACTCAACCATGAATCCGAACCTCATTTTAAAATCCATTCGTAAGTACTCACCCGAGTTCTCTGACATGGTTTATCCTATCCGCTCATTACTCATCAAAGGCACACATATTAGTTGGCTCTTGTGACTGGTGTCAGTTTCCAAACTGTTTTGTTGTGGAATCCTTCCATTAGAAAATATAACATATTGCCCTCTCCAAACTTCCCACAAGAGGTATTCCCAAATATGGCTTCGGCTATGATCAATTCACTTGTAACTGTTGCTATTTTAAGATATAAATGTCTTGATAGTAATGTTTACAAAACTCAAGTGCTGTTGGAGATTTGGCCGATGCTCAACCATTCGTTGGCTGTTTATGAATCTAGATATGGTACTATGAAGATTCGACATGTTGACAAGTTCTATGATTTGCGCCAGCCAGAAATATACGCGGAGAGTTTGATATGGCCTTGTTCTTAATGTTAGTATGTACATGTTGTGCTATATCATTTGTGCATTATATTCAACTGCAACTTCGGTTATACATAATTTGTCTTCTTTTATAACTTAATGTATCATGGTTAACTACAGGCAATGAAATATACAGTTTGAGAAATTGATTCATTTATGTGTTTGTTAGAGTTGTTGATTACTTCATGTTATGGTTTCGTCGAACTCTTGTTTGTTCATCATAATATATATCTGCAACAATGATTCTCTATACTTCTCTTTTTGTCCCTCCCTTTCATTTCCTCAACTAAATTTGGTATTATAACTAATGATTTTTGACCTCTACTGACTTTTGCCGTTTAAAAAAAAAAAAACACATCAATTTGTTTAAGTTATTGTAGTAATCTTTCAAGACAAGTTCTAAAAATATATGTTAAACACCAAATCAGCTGATAATAGACAACCCACTTTGTTTTAGCTTCCTCCCACAATGCCTTGATATTCATGTTGGGCATGTGCCTAAAAACATTCATAAATTTCCTTTTGCTAGTAGAAACAAACACTCCTTGCTACTAAATAGGTTTTCTTGGTCAAACACAGAGGTCCTTTGTGATGACACCTTATCTCTGTCCCACACTTTATTGACAAAAATCTTTTATCCCACACTTAAATAACAACGGGAAACAGTTCAAAAGATAACAATATACAATAATAGAGAAAAAAAAAAGGAAACCGTCGAGGGTCAAAATCACTAATAAAAAATAGGAGGACAAAAATCGCATAGTTAAGAAATCTAAAGAGTAAAAAATGCAATTAAACTTGATCAATATTACATGTAACCAAAATACAAAATTGCAAAGCAGGCAGCTCCTCAATGACCAATCAAATTTATTGCCCATAATTCTCGAAAGAATAATGATTACTCCAACATAATATACAGGCTCATATAATTTGAACATTCTAAATACATGTATATCCTCTGACTGTATGAAACTTCAACTTCTATTTCAATCCTTTTAGTCTCAATCACAAAGAGCCATGCCATTTTATTTTATCTCCTTTGTTACTGCAGCTCCCCAACAGGTGCCTCGTTGAGCCACAAGAAATGAATGTAGTCGTATAATTTTGCGCTGACACTAACCTGGCCAAAGTTTAACGTAAAAAATATTACAAAAATTTGTATAAAATGATGTATAGAATAATTTAAAGCAACAAACCTTGTATGGAGTTGGATTAAGTCTCCTCATGTGATCAGGTCGCATTTGTTCGAGTTGCTTGATGCATCGCTCTCTTATGTCTTTTAAAGGTGGTAAAGTTTCTCTCTTTTTATCTTCAATAAATCAATAGTATGTTAAAATTATATTTCATTTTACTGTCAAGCTATATCAGAATTGCTAATAAATGCAAGTAAAATTACAATAAGCTTCTGTTTATCGATATATGTCAATAGTTTTTTACCCGAACTCCCAGGGCAGTAACATCTTTGAAGCTCCTCAACATGTTGCGGCACTACATATGCTCTCTTAGATTCTTGAAAAGGGTGACGACACAGTATTCTTTGTCCTACCTACAAGTCCAAAAAATATATGCATAAGGATTTGATTTAAGAAAAGTCCATTTACAAAAAATAAATTAAGTTAAAAGCTACCTTTGGAGGAGGTTCGTTTTCTCCGGTTATTAAGTCAACCAAGGGATAAGTTTCTTTTCCATACAATCTATAAATCCTCTTCTTACATGGAATAGAGACCTGAAAAACAAGAAAAAGAACAGAAAGATTATTATAGATTTATAATAAAATGCGAATAGATGAATCCATTTGTATTAGCTGTGTTCAAACCTTTGAGACATCTTCAGAAAGTTTGATACGAGGTTGATTATTTATCTCAACCAGCTTGAAAACAACACCTAAAGCTGCTTGCGCATAACATGTAACCAGGTATGTCCCAATTCCATAGGCATCAACCTCATGACCCTACAGAACAAAATGCAATCCAATACGAAAAAAAGTAGAATATTATGAGAAAGAGAAACTATTTAAGTATCACTGTTTCATTTAAAATTAGTATAATGTCGAAACCAACAAATAATTTTAGAATTTTGATATAAGTAAAATTTACCTGTTTATTTAAAGCATCTAGTGTTTCTTCATTAAGGTCATTGCTAGCTGTGATACTCATCTTTCCGAAACCCGGCAATTCAAATTCTTTCTCAATGGAACAAAAGAACTTCCTAGACTCGCAAGACAAATATGCAAGGTCACCAGAGTCCAGTCTAATGCCAACTGATTTGTATCTGCACAGGTAACAGCTTCTTAACATAAGCAACATTTGCAATCAAGAAAGAAACTCACAGAAGCAAAGTAAGAAAGCAAAAGTGTTCAAATAGCTAAGTAAACCGTAAAATCAGTGATATTGGTAAACACGGGAAACATCTTGACATACCCTAAATCACCGAGAGCTAATGCAACTGCACAGAAGTTAGGAACTCCACTTCTCATGACCTGTTAACAGAGACACAAATGTGATTAAATGCAGAAATAGATAAAAAAAAATTGGTCTTAACCATCTAGTTAAGAATTAAGAAATACTACAAGAATAAACTCTTCAATTAACGACTTCTTGAGTAAGTTCCTATTAGCTTCCGCATTTTTTTAGAATTTATTTTAATTGAGAATCTTACACTATAAAGGTAATCTTGTAAAGATTCATCAGTATGTTGCTTCAAGCACTTGATTGTGGTGGGTAATTTCGGGTAGGTTTTGCTTACATAAGCTAGAAGCTAATCTAAACTAGGCCTAACCTAGAACCATTGGACATTGCAGATTATAGTGATGGCAAATTATTCATGTCTATTGTAAGAAATATAAAGTAACTATAACTAATATAATAATAAATACTTACATCATAAGTGTCTACAAGGGCCAGAAAGTTATCAGGAAATGCCAATGCATATGATATGAATGCCGTCAGCTCACTTTTATTGGTCTCGGAAAAAATGCCACATAGCGAATCTGACCACTGCATAGTGAAACACAACATGGATCATATGTTGACAAATCCATCTTTGATCTTTTAAGAGTGAAAAACATAAATATATGCAATAAGAATAGTCACATGTCGAAGAAATTGGAGAGTGTAAACGATATGGAATTGTGATGCCTAATCAATAACAAAATTCAACTTTGCAAATGTAGGAAACAAAGTACAAAGCAATCATAACTTGATAACAATGTTGAAATACCAAGCTCAAGTGTGCAGAATTCTTCACAGTCATTTTATCAAACAGTTGGTGACAAAATGAACTGTTGCTTGACAGACAAGCAATCTGCATAGCTAGCTTATTAATTCATTTTAGTTGTTAATACTTAGTTAGTTAAGCTCCCTTTAGTAGTTATAACTAACTCACACGCATGCACAAGTATGCACACGTGTGAGATTAGTTGTTTAGATCAATTCCTTACTTAGTATAAATAGTTGTAACTAGCTAGCTTTTGATGTAAGTAATCACATTTTTGATTCTTCAATAATATGAATGATTCTTTTTAGCCTTTGCTCTGATAATCTCAACATGGTATCTTCCGCCATTTTACGATCCTTTCCGCTGCCATAACCGTTTTCTGTTACGACTGTAACTAACTTTTCCGATCAATTCTTCTTCTCCGAGCAACATGCCTCCTCGTGTAGCTCCTGCTCCTCCATTAGAGCCTACTTCTGATCCTTCTTCTCCTTATTACGTTCACTCCGGCGATGGTCCTTCCTCCGTTAAGGTCACACCTCTCCTCACCGGCGCGAACTATCACTCTTGGTCACGTTCTATGCGTCGTGCTCTTGGCGCGAAGCTCAAACTTGATTTCGTTGATGGAACCATTCCTGTTCCCGTTGATGCTTTCGATCCTTCCTTCCGTGCTTGGACGCGTTGTAATGCTTTGGTTCATTCATGGATTATGAATTCCGTTTCGGAATCCATTGCTCAGTCCCTCGTTTTCATGGAAAACGCCATTGATGTTTGGCTTGACTTGAAGGAACGCTTTGCTCAATCGGATCTTGTCCGTATAGCAGAGCTTCAACAAGATTTGTACGCTTTGAAGCAAGATTCTCACTCAGTTACTGAGTTTTACTCCGAATTGAAGCTCCTTTGGGAAGAGCTTGAGATCTATCTTCCTATGCCTGCGTGTAGTTGCCGGCAACGTTGCACTTGCGAAGCTATGCGCACTGCTCGTGCAAACCACCAACTCTTGTATGTGATTCGTTTTCTCACTGGCCTTAATGATAACTTTGCTGTAGTCAAGTCTCAGATCCTTCTTATGGATCCTCTTCCTTCTATGACTAAGGTTTTCTCCCTCGTGCTTCAACATGAACGCCAAGGCAATTTTTCTGTTGATGATTCTAAGGCCTTGCTTAATGCTGCTAGATCCAAAGGCTCAGGTCCTAGGCAATGTAGTTTCTGTGGAAAGAATAATCATACTGTGGCCAATTGCTTCAAGAAGCATGGCTTACCTCCACATTTGCGAGGCTCTTCTAGTTCCAATGCTAATGCTGCTCAATTTGAGGGAGGCTCTGAAGATTCTAATGCTTCAGATAACACAAATTCCACAGCATCATCATTCATCACTCAAGATCAAGCTCTTTAGTTAATTTCTCTTCTTCAGAGTTCATTCCCAAGCCAAGATTCTAATAATGCAGCTTCTAATCAGGTTGGCACAGTTGAATTTACTGGTCATACATCAGTAAATCAAGGTACAACTTCTAACTCCTTTCAATCATATAGCTTAGGAAAATGGATAATTGACTCTGGAGCTACTCATCACATGTGTAGCTCTCTCAAGTGGTTTCATTCTTACAAAGAAATCACTCCAATCAAAGTGAGATTACCAAATGGAAATGTAGTTTTAGCAAAGCACTCAGGCATAGTCAAATTTACTCCAAAATTCTCCATTACTGATGTGCTATTCATTCCTAATTTTTCAGTTAACTTGATATCTGTGTCACAAATTTGTAGAATACCTAGATACACTATAAAATTCACTAACTCTCAATGCTTAATCCAGGATCAACTTGCCAAGAAGATGATTGGTTCTGGTGACTTAGTTGAAGGTTTATACTACATCAATCTATCAGACAAGATGTGCATGCTTATGCTGCTAGTGATACCTCACATACTACTATCCCTACACAAGCTCTATGGCATTTTAGATTAGGCCATGTTTCAATAAATAGAATGCAACTATTGCAGTCTACTTTCCCTTTCATTACTATAGACAATAAAGGAGTTTGTGACATATGTCATCTTTCTAGACAAAGAAAATTATCTTACAATGTGAGTTTGAATAAAGCTAGTGTACCTTTTGAATTAATACACTTTGATATATGGGGTCCTATTTCTGTTAAATCTATACATCATCATTCCTATTTCTTAACTGCAGTAGATGACTTTAGTAGGTTTACTTGGATTACACTAATGAAACATAAATCTGAAGCTAGGCAACATGTGATAGACTTTGTAAAATTAATTGAAATCCAACATAAAACTAAAGTCAAGTATATTAGGACAGATAATGGTGTAGAATTTCTAATACCTCAATTTTATAATTCAAAAGGAATCATACATCAAACATCTTGTGTAGAAACACCTGAACAGAATGGAAGAGTTGAAAGGAAACACCAACATTTACTTAATGTAGGAAGAGCTCTTCTATATCAAGCAAATTTGCCAAAACATTTTTGGTCCTATGCTGTCAAACATGCTACTCACATAATAAATTTAATCCCTTCTAGAGTTTTACAAAATAAATCCCCATATGAAATGTTACATGGAACCAAGCCTGACATTGAAAATTTGAAAGTTTTTGGCTCCTTAGTTTATGCTTCTACTCTTCAAGCTCATAGAACAAAATTAGAGCCTAGAGGCAGAAAATGTATATTTTTGGGATATAAGGTAGGGGTCAAAGGTATAATACTTTATGATTTGCATAGTAAAGAAGTTTTCATATCTAGAAATGTGACACATTATGATCATATTCTCCCTTATCAAACCTCTTGCCCTCAGATTCCTTGGCATTACCATAGTGATCCTCAATCTTCAAACATTCTTGATCCTGATACACATAGCTCTTCTCCCATTAACACTGAACCAAATACTAACACAGAAATCAACCCTCAAACTGAACTTCCTAACATCACTCTTGAGCCTAATTCAAACACTATCACTGAGCCAGACATTGACCCTAATACTCATATTGAGCCAAATGAAGCTAGTGTGACTTCTGAGACTATTGATTCCACACAAATCACCTCTACTACTACACAAAGACCTTCTAGAACTAAGCATGTGCCATCTTACTTGCTAGATTATGTGTGCAATTCTTCAATCAAGTCACCAGCTGCAAAATCATCAGGTAGCTTGTACCCTATCTCTGCTTATCATTCTTTAGCTTTGCTGTCTTCTAATCATCATGCATACACTGTTTCACTCACACACAACACTGAGCCTAACTCTTATTCAGAAGCTTGTAAATTAGAATGTTGGCAACAGGCTATGAAAACTGAACTAGAGGCTTTATCTAAGACTGGTACTTGGGAGATTGTTGATTTGCCACCAGGTGTTAAACCCATAGGCAGCAAATGGGTGTACAAGATCAAATATAAAGCTGATGGTAACATAGAAAGGTATAAGGCAAGGCTTGTAGCTAAAGGTTACAATCAAATTGAAGGCTTAGATTTCTTTGATACATTCTCTCCTGTAGCCAAATTGACTACAGTTAGATTACTATTAGCCATTGCTTCCATTCAGAAATGGCACCTTCATCAACTTGATGTAAACAATGCTTTTTTGCATGGTGAGTTACAAGAGGATGTTTACATGACAATACCTGAAGGAGTTACTACATCTAAGCCTAACCAAGTGTGTAAGCTCATCAAGAGTCTCTATGGCCTTAAACAAGCTAGCAGAAAGTGGTATGAAAAACTTACCTCATTACTGATTCATGAAGGGTATACGCAATCCACTGCTGATTATTCACTCTTTACACTTCACTCATCAGCTGGCTTCACTGCACTCTTGGTTTATGTAGATGATATTATCTTATCTGGTACTAGCCTTGCAGAAATTGAAAGAATCAAACACATCCTTGATCATGAGTTCAAAATCAAGGATCTTTGGACTTTGAAATATTTCTTGGGATTGGAGGTGGCACAATCAAAGGAGGGGATTAGTATCTCCCAGAGAAAATACTGTCTTGATCTACTATCTGACTCAGGCCTGTTGGGGTCCAAACCTGCTCCAACTCCACTGGATCCTGCAGTTAAGCTCCATAATGATGATAGCAAACCCTTTGAAGATGTGTCATTGTACAGAAGACTCATAGGGAAATTGCTGTATCTAACTAATACCAGGCCAGATATCAGCTTTGCAACACAACAGCTTAGTCAGTTCTTGCACAAGCCTACAACTAATCACTACAATGCTGCATGTAGAGTGATAAGATATCTCAAACACAATCCTGGAAGAGGAATCCTTTTACCTAGAAATTCTGATATACAAGTGCTAGGATTCTCTGACTCTGATTGGGCAGGCTGCATTGATTCTAGAAAATCTACCACTGGCTACTGTTTCTTCATTGGTTCATCCCTCATATCATGGAAGGCAAAGAAGCAAACTACAGTCTCTAGGTCCTCCTCAGAGGCTGAGTACAGAGCCTTGTCAAGTGCAACATGTGAACTCATATGGATTCTCTTCCTTCTCAAAGACTTAGGAATAAAATGCAGCAAGCCTCCAGTCATATATTGTGATAGCCAGAGTGCTATTCACATAGCCTCAAACCCAGTATTCCATGAGCGCACAAAGCATCTAGAAATAGATTGCCACCTTGTAAGGGAAAAGCTACAACAAGGGCTCATGAGATTACTGCCCATCAAGACAGAAGATCAACTAGCAGACTGTTTAACAAAATCTCTGGCACCACCAAAATTCAATGGTCTAATAAGCAAACTAGGGTTGATAGACATTTACCAAGCTTGAGCTTGAGAGGGGATGTTGAAATACCAAGCTCAAGTGTGCAGAATTCTTCACAGTCATTTTATCAAACAGTTGGTGACAAAATGAACTGTTGCTTGACAGACAAGCAATCTGCATAGCTAGCTTATTAATTCATTTTAGTTGTTAATACTTAGTTAGTTAAGCTCCCTTTAGTAGTTATAACTAACTCACACGCATGCACAAGTATGCACACGTGTGAGATTAGTTGTTTAGATCAATTCCTTACTTAGTATAAATAGTTGTAACTAGCTAGCTTTTGATGTAAGTAATCACATTTTTTATTCTTCAATAATATGAATGATTCTTTTTAGCCTTTGCTCTGATAATCTCAACAAACAATTTGAGTTGCAAGTAATCAAAAAGGAAAAACCTAATATGACCCTATTTTGTTTAAAAACACCATAATAGGTATACTATTAACAACTCGATAGAACATTATCGCTGTCACTGGTAAGTGGTTATACCAGTATGACATCAAACCAAATCCCTACTCCCCCCAGAGTAATTCAGCTAAGAACCACACAAATAAATCAGTATGGATGCTACCTTAATTTTGTTCAGCCATTTTTGAACCAAACTAACAAAATCTACACACGTACTTGAACCATCTTTTTTACGCAGTGATTTTTCTGTAATCTCACCAAGGCTCTGCAAGACAGACAAAAGTAAGCAAAGGAAATATAACAGAAAATGATTCAAATCATAATAAAGCATAACATGATAATAGAAATTAGATAAGAGGGGATATATCAATTAACTATTATACCCTATTTTCCCACTAAATAGCATGCCTCATCACTATTTACTAAACTTTTTTCTTCCACTAAGAAAACTCGAACTCCTTTGAAAAACATAGTAATTATATTTGGAAATATTATTTAGATTTTGTCTCTTTAGGCATTTTGAATGGAATGGATACATCAAACAGAAACCTTTCCCGTTAACTTATACATGGTTATGTTAATGTATTACCAATGAAATTACAAGCATAATATCATTGGAATTATCTTCATAAACATTGTCTAAATATGTCAAAATATTCAATGAAATGGTTGCACACGCACCATATATGAGCTAACGAAGGCATGCGAATGAGTGCCACGGAGGGGGATCCCGAATAACCTTCCTGCTGCAACGTTGCTAATGGTGTATCACATGAAAAACCAAGTTATTATACACAAGCAACAGAAAAAATAAAAAATTTCCTAAAGCAAATCAAAATGTTAAAGGATGTCCTGATAATATTATGAGCATGTCCTCCCTATTACCGTGCCAAACAAACCGGAATTGAAGTTGTTTAATAGATAATACCTTGTTGCATCAAACCCTCCAATATAACAGTACTTTGATGCACTTACTCCACCATCAGGCCCCTGCATCAAAATAACATTTTTTCGATGAATATCGAGAAAGTAAAGATTTCCTAAACTAAATTGTTGCTTTTTCCAGTAAGACTTAGTAACCTGAGCCCTTCGCAGTCCAAATTCGAGTAAGGTTTTAGATTTTCCAGCAACAAAACGGTGCCTTGCTGCATTAGTAGAAACTAATGATGCATAATTAATTAGATTAACAAAAGGTGTTTCCAGCAATTGAACAACCTGAACAATAGAAACGCCGATTTAATGTAAGATGTTGATAGTCCTCGAGAGAAATAAGACTAAAAGTAATAAGTGTTGAACTAACAGAGAGAGTATTTAATGGTAGTAAGTACTCACTGCAACTGGACCTTCAATTCTCATCAGGGGCACCTTAGGAAAAACAACAGTTCCTTCGGGAATAGCATACACCTCAACATCGGAACAGTCAATTCCTCTAAGATAGTCAAAGAAACCATCCTATGATTTAAATTTTATCTTTTAGAACCGGGGATTGATTTATTTGAGCTTATCTACGAGAATTAACACCGTGAAACTGTTTAAGAGAGCTTATGGAAACAACTTATAAGCGATTTTCAACTTATTTCCATAAGCTCTGAATGATAGCTTACAATTATCACATGACATGTTGTTATTGAAATAAATTATTTTTGAGTTTAATTAAATCAGGCTTCCGAACAAGAGATAATGAAGAGATTAATTAATTAGTTACCTCACATGAAGGAGGCAAATTATTCTTAATGAAATGAATCTCATCCTGAGAAATCTTGTAATTAGAAATGAACCTGACACATTCTTCCAAACCAGCGAAGATAGTATATTCTCCTCCAAAAGGATTCTTACGAAAATACAAATCAAACCTGAATAATAATAATAATATGAATATGATAGTAGAGAGAGTATTAGAGAATTGAATGATGATGATGATGACTTACACAGCACGTTCTTGATGTTTGGCAGCTTTCCAGTAAGCGTAAGCCATTGTGAATTGATAGTGATCTGTGAGAAGAGGTGTTACCATTGGATTCGTCGGTCCAGATATCACCCGACCCGAATCCATTCTTTCTTCTTCCATGTAACTGTCTGTGAAAAAACACCAAAAGGGTTTCTTTCTTTCTTTCTAACAAGTAAACAAAAAACAATGATTTGTTGTGTTGGTTTGTACTTTTGTTTGTTTGTGATTTGTCAGTGGACTTACTACAATACTCCACGTGCGCGTCTCTTCTAAATTTATACATGTTAATAAATTTTTATTGGACAAATAAATCAATACTCCCGCTAATTCTTAATATAAAAGAGTTCATTTTTTGATATATTAAAAAATTGATGTATCCAGTCAATAATACAATTTAGATGCATCAATTTTTTGAATGTATCTAAAATGTGATCTTTTTATTATATTAAAGAATGGAGGGAGTAAAATATTCCTAGTTATAATCATCGGTAAGAAAGAAATTTTTTTTACGAATATCAATCAAGGTCATTGGACTTTGCTCTGAGACTCGATCAAATCATTTTGATTTTTGAGTATAGAAAGAGATTGAGTAGAACATTAAACAATATGTGTGTTTAAATAAAAATTAATTTTGATTTAAGGATGAAGATATGAAGATGAAGATATTCATATTTTCATGCATTTTCCAATTTTTTTAATTTCAATTGTCTACCTTCGTCCGAGAATGTGGCCATACAAAATGAAGAATCAAAAGATTGAAACCACTTACTTAAAAGACTTAGGGTGCGTTTGTTTTAGCTTTAAAAAAAATAATTTTTTTTTATTTTTGAAAATAGATTTTATAAAATCATTTTTTAAAATATTATAAGTTTTTTATATTTATTTTTTTAAAATTTAAACACTAATTTTGACATTATATAAAATAAATGTATATTATTGAAGATCAAAACATAGTCGAAATCTCAATTTTTACAAAAAGTTGTATTTCAAAATGATTTTTATGAAAATCTATTTGAAATATCTTCAAAAAAAGTGATTTTTTTGAAATTTTGATATTAAAAAAAATTTCAATAAAATGATAAAATACATAAAATGACATTTTAAGAATAACTATTCAAACCAAATTTTCATTTAAAGCTTTTATAAAAAAATTCTTTATAAAATTTTTTTACATAAAATTATATTACTCTATAAGAATCTATTTTAAAAAAAATCTATAACAAAAGTACCCTTAATCTCTTACAATTTGGACCAATCTATTATTTGTAGTCTCCACTTTACTCTCAACCAAAATATGACGAGCGCGTGAACTATACAATGCCAAAATAGAGAATTACCAGTATAACATCATCATTGACCGCAATTCATTTTTTTTCAATTCCGTATATGATTTAAGGACCGTTTAATTTTGGATTTGGATCATCTTCAATTTATTTCCTCATGTTTTCTCTCCTTTTGTTGATTTAAGGGTTGATAAATTATAAAGAGGATAAAAACATTTAAGAAGAGAGAGAAATAAATTGAATGAATGGCTAAGATTACCATTGGAGAGAAAACATGAGGGAAAAAATTGGAGAGGATCCAATTTCTTTAATTTTAGAAGATCAATCTCATCACTCATTTGCAAAATCCTTTTAAAGTTGGAGTTTTTTTGGTATGCATAGATTAGTCCACTAAAATTAATACCAAATGAAATTGAACCTAAATTTTTTTGACAGGAGCACACTCCAAGTCTCAACTTAAATCTACCACTGATTAAGCCAAACCAAGTGGAAACTAATATTTGTCAAAAACAAAATGGAAACTAATACAAAAAAATTAAATCCACAAATTATATAATAATTTGTTAATTTTTTATATTAATTTTTGTAGGCTTTTGAACTATAAAACCATTTAACAAAATCTTATAATAAAAAATTCTAACATTTTCTAATTTAAGTTTTTTTATAATTATTCACTTTTTGTCAATCCACCTTTAATTTCAACCAATTATAATGTTAAAACTCACGAGAATATATTGAATTGAAATTACAAATAAACTTAAAATGATTTTTCCCAAAATCACTCTTCAGTCTTCACACACTCTAATTCCCAAATATCTATTTCCGAAAAAAACTCTAGAATAAAGTATGAATATTTCTTTTTGTGCCTTTAATTTGAATAACGTTATTCACATGTTCCTTCGAAACATTTTTTATTTCTATTATGCCATATTTACTTGTTATTAATTATTAACAATATAAGTTTAATTTTTTCCCCTATCATTATTCTAAGATGATTCTTTTTTATTTTATTTTTTGACAAATTATATGATTAATAAAATTGTCAAATGTTAATTTTGTTTTTGCCTACTTGTTCAAAAATTTTGTTTTTTTGTCTACATTTGGTTCGTGACATTATTCACAAACTAGTTTCAAAGGCTTCTATATTATTATTATTATTAAAGTCAGAGTTCCTTGCTCTGTATTGACTAATTCACTAAAATTGACATCAAATGAAATTTAAACCTGAAATCTTGATAGGTGTACACTCCAAGTTTCAATTTAAATTAAATTAAACCAACACCACTAGGTCAAACCAAGTGGAGACTAATACAAAAAAAATTAAATTAAATCAACAAAATATATAATAATTTGTTAATTTTTTATATTACTAATGTTTGTAGGCTTTTGAGCTATAATATATCATTTAACAAAATTTTATAATAAAAAAATTCTAACATTTTCTAATTTAAGTTTTTTTTTTTTTTTATAATTATTCACTTTCTGTCAATCCACCTTTACTTTCAACCAATTATAATTTTAATACTGAGATAGTTTAAGAGAATGTATTGAGTTGAAATTTGAAAAAATATTAAATGAAAGTTCCCCAAAATCACTCTTCACACATCACAATGCCCAAACTTCCATTACCAAAATAAATAAATAAAAATACTTTAGAATCAAGTACCAAGACAACTCCAATAGTGGGTACCTATTTTTTAAGAATCGGTATCTAATAAGTATCTCTATTGGAGCAAAACATAAATTAATACTAAATAGGTATTGGTGCTGCAATAAGCAATGTTACCTATATTGATTTTGTGGGACCCATTTAATATGATGGATAATTATTGGTGAAATGTGTTATTTGTGGGATTCATTTAGAATTTTTTAAGAAGTGTTGAGTTGGAACAATTGAGTACTTATTAGGTACTATTATTAAAAATTTATGAATAAATGATGTGTACACATGGGGTCCATTTAAGTACTAAAATATAGGGGTGATCGTATCTAAACCAATCCAAAAGTAAAACCGCAAACCGAAAACTGCAAAAAACCGCATTTAGTTTAAACCACACGGATCATTTTTCTTCTAAACCGCACGGTTTGATTTGGTTTGATGTTTTTATTTTAGAAAACCAAACCAAACCGCAAAATTTAACTTAACTATATCAACTAGTAGCAATCAACTTATTACCTAGTCAAATTTAGCTAGCCAAACCAAATTGAGTCCATAAAACAGTAGTTTATCAAAACATATAATTTCATGCGATTCAGAAGTATACTATTAGTATTAAAAATAAGTTCTTATGTATAAGCAATTTATATATATATGTATATTTATCATGTAAACAATAAAATAAATTAAAATTCCCAATGTTTATTTTGTAACATGTTGGTAATATTGTCATATTTTTTATATCGTAATAAACCACGGAAACCAAACCAACCCTAACCGCATTGGTTTGGATGACTTTTTAAAAACCAAACCGAACCGCATGCAATTTTATCTCGCGGCTATGATTACTTTTATGCTGAAAACCGAACCAAACTGCACCGCACCACAAATACCCTTACTAAAATATGGGATGCCCTATTGTGGATGCTATAATATTTCTTAACATAAAAATTCGTGGAATCAAGGTAAGCAAATTTTGTTCAAAATGCATTGTATCCAAAAAATATTGTTCATAAAGAAGACACGCCACAATCTATACTAGACACTGGTGTGTGGGTTGTTGGGCTGTGGCGTGCGATGATTGTCACAAACAATACACTATCTTGTGTTTCAAACAAGGTGACAAAATTTCTGGTTATCTTACATGCATGAACCCAAGAACCTTGTCGATGCACATACAATAAAAAAACAATACTAAGTTTCTGGTCAAGATAAAACATGCCCCTCACGTTCCATGATTGAATAGCACTATTTTAAAGTTTTAGTCGAACTTAACTCATGGGCAATAAACATTATCTTAAACTGAAATCATCATAGAAGATTTTACATCAATACTTATATACCCGGTACAATAATTAGTAGTTAATATGTCTGCATACATTATAGATAATTTACCAAAGTTAGATAGGAAAGAGTCTTGATGGCAGTTACTAACACCACAAAATGCTTAAGGGATTCCTATTTGTATGAGGAAACTAAAATCAAAAAAGTTTTGGAAGCATCACAAACTTCAAAAATCTGATTTTATATTTTTTTCTTTTCCATTTTCTAGTTACTAATACCATTTACCTACTTAACTGCGATGAAAATATAATGTTGGCCTCGGTATTTCTCATGATCGCTCCTGACTGATCTTTTCTGGTGATACATGTTTGCGATGAATTGTTAGTAGTAGGTATAGCCACCGTGCTTGACTCGAATTCTTTGACGACTGGAGTTGTGTACAAGAAACATGAGATTGTTGTATAAGAATGGAATAGTTAGTTACATTGAATTGTAAAACAAGAAACGTGCACGCACCTTGAGAACCACCTAAAAGATTGGTGGCAGAATAGATTGGATTCGATTGCTGGTGCTGTAATATGTCTTCACCATCTATTGGCTTCACAAATCAAAGGAAAACACTTAACAATGATTAACATTGTACTCTCAGAAAGTTAACTAAATATGATTTTGTCCACACGATTGGCTTACCTCCGAAGACCGTTGAAGACGTTTTTTCTGTGCTGGAATACGGGATTCCAGATCGAAAGAAGTTTCTGCATTGTTAATATATGAAGGATAGGAGGACATTGATGGCTGACTCGGCAATGTGCTTTTGTTAGGTAGATTGGATGCATACAGCAAGGGACTGTCTTGGGGATGAGGCAGAGTAGATGTCATGTTTAAAGGGGCAGACCTGTTTCCTTCATTCAACTCCGCACTTATGTGAGAAAATGGCAGCGAATGCAAGCCTTCGGGAAAGCACATGGGATGCAAACTCAATCCATTTCTCAATGACAGCATCTGAAATACCACCATGAAGTCATACAGTTCAGGACTAAGCTACCTTCAAGGGTGAATTCTATCTAACAAAGCAAATTGTCAAAGTATATTTCAAATAAACATAAATTTTGATTTCACAGATATCTAAGTGAGTTAAGAAAATCAGCATGTTTCGAAGATAAATAAGTATAATTTCTTATGAACAAGATTATTATGAAACTTTATTACTATGATGTCTTATATCGCAATGAAGATAATCAAGATTTAGGTTACTTTTCTTAACCAAGAATTAACTAGTTCTAATGCTAATTCAATGTGGTGGTTTCCATTTAATCTAAGCCAATAAAAAACATACCGCTTTAGTCGCAATGAACTGACGTAGATTTAAACCAACAAAAAGATGGAGTTCATGACAAACATGGCATGTTTTGTTCAACTAATTATCGAATTTAGTTATTATGCATTAAAGACATCTTCATCAAAACTCAATATACTTTAAGAGTTTCAAAGCACCTAAGGCTTACATATATATGCAAATATGCAATTAGCAATAACAAAAGAACTACCGGTGAATTCGCCGAGTTATCATAGGAGCAAAGATAGAGAATAAGCCTTTAAATGTTGGTAATCCTCTCAACCATAAAATTTTCAATTAAATCAAATAACTAACTATGTAGCACCGACACTTCAGATTGAAAATGTGTCTGGTGTCCGACACATGTCAATGTCAGACAATGACATAAGTGGTTACACTACATTCGATTACTTCCACTTTCTTAGGTTATTATCGGTGTTGTGGCCGGTGTATGTGTAAAAATAAAATAAAATGAGTGGAAGGGTGGGACCTGTAAAAAGTGAAAAATGAAGATACTTTGCTAGGTTGAAGTTAAGAATAAAAATGAAGGTCCCAACCACCTCACATAGGACAAAAAAGTGCAGTAGTAAATAAAAGAGATACAAACCTGTACTTGGAGCTGAAGCTGTTTAAGGTATTCAATAGCTTCATCTAGCATTGAAGCCTTATCAGTCTGTCACACACATGGACACAATTCACTACATTAAGAATAATTATTATGAATCTATAAATTAAACACACCCTTTAAACCAAAGGTTTATAAAACTTATTCACCTTGTTAGAATTAGGAATTAGATTTTGTAAAGCCTTCATTTTCTCATTGATCCTACTCCTTCTTCTCTGCTCAACAAGTCCAAGAAAAAATCCACAAAAAAAATTACAAAACCAATATTAAATTCAACAAATAAATATAAATAAACAAAAATCACAAACCTTTTCAGACAAGTTATGAACTTCTGCTGCTCTACTTCTCTTTGAAGAACTTCTAGAAGAACCAGACTTTCTTGGAATTTCTTCAGTTAATACTTCAACACCCTCCTACAAAAGATTCAATTTTTAACCCCAAAATCAAATCACAACAAATTCATCAAAATGGTGTACAAAGATCCACACTAGAAACAGACCAAGAATCAAAGTTATACTCTTTTTAGGGCACACAACAAAATTTAGAGTCAGAAACATAGACAAAATAGACACACAAAAACAAAAATTATTACTTGCATTAAAAACTAAGAACCTATTACAAGACATTGAGTTAAAAAAACAGTGTCTTTATTAGTATTTTGATAGTAACAAAGTTAACAAACAAAAGTTGTTTTGACCCCACCCCAACAGAGAAAAATTGCATAGAAAGAAAGAAAGGTTGAAACTTGGTGAAAAGTTGATGATGATATTAATAATATATACCTCACTTTCACAGTCATATTCATCAGTGTCATTACCACTGAGTCCTCCACCTCCAGCAACAGAAGATGAAGAGACATTTAAAGGATGGTTTGTAGTGAAAGTGGGATGAAAGGGTGAGATGTTTACATCTTGAAGTGGGTTTGAGTTGATGGATCCAGGCATGGTAGAAGAAGATGATGAACGGAGGAGAATTTGATGGAGAAAAAGAGAGATTTCATCTTGTGAGGAATTATTATTAATATCTGCCATTATGAGCACAGTGTAGTGATGAAAGTTAGTTTCTCTCTCTTGAGTTGAGTGTGTTGGTTTTGAGAGTTACGAGAAAGTTGGTTGTTATTTTGAGAAGAAACTTTTGGTTTGGTTTGGTTTGGTTAGTTAGCGTGCGGTGCGGTGCGGTGCGGTGATTTGTTGTTGTGAATGTGAACATGAATGAACATTGAAGAACAGAAGAGCAATAGTAATAGTAATGGAACAAACTGAACAATAAGTACTTAGTACTATGCTTTTAAGAAATTGAGAATTGGAAGAGAAGGACATGGGTATGGTATGGAGAAAGGATTTGTTGTGTGCGGGTTTTGTATGCTTTCTTTCACGCTATTTATTATCACGAACACCTCACGCGCCACAATACTATTTGTTTGGTTCCGCCTAGAAATTAATTTTCATAAAATTGATTCTTGTCAAAATTAATTTTAAGTTAAAGTGATTTATATTTGGATATATTTATATAAAAGTGAGTTGAACAAAATCAATTTTAGAATTATAAACTACGATTTTTAACTTCAAGTAGAATCAATTCTGGAGGCAGAAGCAATTTTACTTTTGAGAAACCAAACAACTCAGAATCAATTTTACACATATAGAATCAATTCTGACAACTCCAGAATTGAAACCAAACATATGTGTGTGTTTGGTTCTGCGGTGGTAAGAATTTATTTTGATAGAATTGATTTTGTAAAATTGACTTTGGTCAAAATTAATTTTAAGTTAAAGTGATTTATGTTTTGATATATTCATGCAAAAGTGAGTTGAACAAAAAATTTGAATGTAAAAATCAATTCTAGAATCAGAAGCTATGATTTTTAGCTTCAAGTATAATCAATTTTGAAGGCAGAATCAATTATACTTTTGAGAAACCAAACAAATCAGAATCAATTTTACACGTTCAGAATCAATTCCGGCTACTCTAAAATTGAAACCAAACATAAGTTATTACTAATAGTAGCATTCTTGCTATAATTGAAAAATATATTTAAGAGAGACTAGAATTACTAATTCGAAATATTGAAAGAATATAGAAGCAATTATTTGAGAATGAATTACAAATTTTTTGACCAATTTAATTATTAACTCTCTTAAATTTATCACCATTTGTATAAAAGTTCAAATCATTAGTGTATATATGATGTTATAATAGATTTGTACAAATTACACACGATCAACTTGATGAGTGGATATAAATGACGGATAGTTTGATAATGAATGATTCAATAAATTTTGAAAATATTCTGATATCATTTTAAAATTATTTTAAATTATTCTTATAAAATCAGTTTGTAAGTTAAAGATTGTTTCTTATTTATAAATACATATTCAAATCATCGTAGAACAGGTATAAGACTTCTTAATACTTTGATACCATCTTAAGATCGTACGCCACTGTGTGATATTTGAAAACAACAAACCAGATCAATATTTAGCATCTGTTTGGTTTAGCGTTTAGCAGCCATGAACGTGCGTTTGGAATATGAAACGTGATTTTGTGGTGAAGGAAGGATGTTTGGCAATTAATTAAAAACGTGATTCTACCTTTCAAAATCAATTCTGGTTGAAGCTGCCTTTTGTAGCTTCTGCGTTTGCAAAATCAATTCTACCGTACTCATTTGCTAATTTTCCTAATTTACCCATTTTCTTCATGGTGTTTTACAGCTTTATTATTTTGCTACAGTGCCTCTGTCAAGGTTAGAGATGAGGACTGAGCTTAAGTGACCCGTGTCCCTGTGTTTATTTCATTTACTGCCAAGTGCCAAGTCCAAAGTCTCGTCCTTTATTAGAACAAAATTATATTTTTGCTTTTTTTTTGACAAGAAATTATATTTTTACTTAACATTTGTTTGTTACTCCCAAAAAAATTGTTTGTTAATTAAGTATTTATTAACCATAATGGATAATATTTCTCTTTATTAATTTTAAAAATTATTTTAAAAAGACAAACAAATTCAATTATTAACCAAACAAAAGACAATATAAAGAGTTCCCGTTGTTCATTAAAAAAGGAAAAGCAAATAAATTAGTGTTGTTATAATATTTAATTAGTACTATAATTTATTTATTTTTTGACAGTTAATTAGTACTATAATATTGCATTTTAAATTCTATTGCATTTTAAATTCTATTGTTTATTTGTTATTTTCTATTTTAGTATTATGATGATGATATTGCACTTTAATATTTATTATTGTATTATGCTAATTTTTATGTTTTAATAAGTATTATAATAATGTATTTTCTATGTTTTTTATTTATGTCCATTTTGGTAATTATACATTCAAAAGCAATTTTGTTAAAAATTATCCAAACAACATGGATTGACAACAATCAATTATGCATTATTGTATCCAAACATAAATCAATTCTGTCAAACTCAATTCTATCAAAATCAATTTTATCAAAATTAATTCTGTCAAAATCAATTCTCTCCAACACAGAACCAAACATACATTTAACCTTAACAACCACAAATAACTAACAGCTTGGGTGCTCTTTCTTCCTCATTCATTCATCGTGTTATTACTGTTTCTGCAATGTCAGTCAAGTGGACAGGAGCTGCACGCTCTATACTACGTGTCGAGGAGCACGTGACCCACATCATTCTTTTCTTTTTATGTTTGTTAAACTCGAAATCTCATACACTCGTGCTCAAAATAATTCATTTGCTTATTACTTTTTGTTATCCTGTGTTAAATAATGGGTTAAACCACTAAAACAAACATTCTCCCCCATAGCAACATGTAGTAGTAGTAGTATAATTATTTTTTATTTAAATCTCCTTTATATCTTCCCTTCTCCCCCATTGCTTTGGATCCGTTTGGTTGAAAGAAAAGAAAGAGGAAGGAAGAAAAATTACGCATTCCAACTTTAGTCCAAGTTTATGCATTGGAATGCGTAATTTTCCTTCCTTCTTCTTTCTTTCCTTCCAACCAAACGGACCCTAGGTTAGGATGAGAATGTGCACAGATAAATTAGCTAATTAATATAGATAATTTTGTTTGATGGATGAGATTCCTATTGAGGTCATATTTGAGGTCAAAAAGGAACAAACTTAACTTTCATAATTATAGGTACTCCCCATTCCATGTAGTACGGACATCTTTAGGAGGTGGCGTGTCATGGATTCGACACTTATATGACGTTCGTATAATATTTATCGGAATATTCAAAATGTTGTATTGAATCGACATCAATCAAACTTTCATATTATCCGAAAAGACGACGAAGTCATGAATTATTTTTCAAAATGGTCAAGAATTACGTCAAAAAAGACAAATTAAAAATATCATATAATGAAAAGTTATTTTTTTATGTTTGAACTTGGAACAAACGTGTAAATATAACTACCTTTTGAAGTAAGAAATGTTGTTGTAACCAGGTGAAAATAAAAATAATTTAGATTGAAGGAATGAATGAAAGAAACCTTATACTTTTTATTTTAGAAAAAACTTATATATATTTTTTAAAATGGCGTTAATTTACGCAATTATACACTAAATATATTGAATTTTAATTATATATGATTCAAAAAGTACAAAAAGACGATGAATTATTTGTTCTCAAAAAAAGTGCACTAGAAATAAAGCTAAAAATCACTTCAAAATGCAATAATTAAATTACAATCGGAGGAAAATCACCAATTGACCTTGTTCTTTTATTAACATAGTCCTAAAACTTTAGATAAATAAATAAAATAGGCAGCATTAAAATCATGTATTTTATATTATTCTTCCTCATCATCGTCATACTCTTGATTGTCATCGTCATCATCATCATCATCATCATCATCATCATCATCATCTTCTGAGTCATCTGAGTCATTTTCGACATCATACGAGTCGTCATCATCCTCTTCCACTTCAGAAGATATATCCTCATCATCATCCTCGTCTTCCTCGTCATCGTCATACTCTTGGTCATCATCATCATCATTTGAGTCATCCGAGTCCTTTTCCACATCATATGAGGAGTCATCATCATCCTCTTCCACTTCAGAAGATACATCCTCATCCTCATCTGCCTCATTAGAATCTTCATTGTTGAAATAATTCTCATTGTTGAAATAATCAAGAGCATTTGGCCATAAATCATCCTTGATTACATTTGCAATCTTATCATGAATTCTATTCATAAGACCATTCTTCTCAGGTTCACTAAACCAGTTAAAGAAACTGATATTAGTAGGACTATTTTCATTGAGAATTTCCACGCCCTCTTTCCACTTAATGGGTGTATTAGTAACTTTTGTTCTTTTTTCTCCAAGGATGGTAACATATTTCACAATTTTTGTATTCTCAAAATAAGGATTGGGATTGAAGTTAAATGTGATTGAATAGCTCCAGTTGACATCTTTATGATATTCAACATCGAGAGAGCTTAAATCCTTAAATATCTTATGATCTTCTCCGTTCAAAAGAAAATGAAGAGAACGATGGAACGAAAACACATTTAGCCAGAAATTAGGAATGGACTTGATTAGATTGTTGCGCTTATCATTCAAGGGTTTACTTACCTCATTGTACTTATGCTTGATTTCAAAAACTTTGTTAGTCGCCTCCTCATTGATCTTCTGGAGCTTGTCTTGGATTTCCTCCAACTTTTGGATTTCATCAGTGTTATCACTCTTGTTAGAAACTTTCAACCTTTTGTTCGTGTTAGCAACCATCATTGTTGTTGTTATTGTTGTTTGAAAGTAGAAATAAAGTTTGTTTTGTTGAAACCCTAGCAGCAATAGACAACTTCATTGGTTATGTTTGAGCGTGTCTCGCTGCATAAAAAACTTATATACTCCAATATTGGTCCTTAATATAAAAGATAAACTAATTTTTAGGTTCATTATAAAACTAATGTATCTAGCCTACATTAGAGACCAAATACATTAATTTTTCGATGAACCTTAAAAGCAAATTGTTTTTCAATGATCTTTATACAAAATAATTAATATTCAATTTTATAGAAGTTATTAAATTAAATTTTATGGTAATAAAGTTGATTTAAAATTTGAATTGTTGACTGTTGACCAATGACTGTTGACTCACGATGCATCTTTAATTGTTGACTATTGACCGTTGACCAATCATTATCATCCTTCTATATACAAATAGAACATTTTTTATTTTACTTTTTCATATATAAATTAATTCAAATATATATAATGTAACAAAAAAAGAAAAAGAAGAAAAAAATAATTTAAAAGCACTTTTTTTTTTAAAAAAAAAGGTAAAATGTTTTGACTAAATTGTCAAAAAAGAAGCACTTATAGTTTAAAGGGTTAATAGATCTTTACCTCTTGTAAAGATGGCGAGTTTTGTTTTACCCCCTCTAAAAAAAATATTGAGAACACCCCTATAATATTTTAAAAAGTTTGAACATGCATAAAATACTATCTTAATATATAAAAATTTAATTTGTGAATAATATCTTTATATAAAACTTGAGTCCTAGCAATAAAAAGTTATAACTTAGTCGTTAGAAACATTGTAATATACAAAGATCGTGTGATTCAAACCAAAAATTCTCAATTTATTTATTCTAATGAATAAAACTCTAGCTATTAACTTAAGGGATTCGTTTAATATGTGCAAAATTGTACATGTTAAAATGATAAAAAGTAGTAACTTTTTATTTAAAACAACAATTATTTATTAAAAAATTATATATTTAATATAAAATGCACAAGTTCCAATGTAAACTTACTATTTTAAACTTCTTTGAGCATCCATAATGGAGAATTCCAAATTTGAGTATTTAAATGGGTCTCACATGGACACATCACTAATTTATTATTTTTTAATAATAGTATCTATAGGTACTCAACCCCTCCAATGGAGCACTTCTTAAAAAGTTCTAAAATGAGTCTCATCAATAACTCCACATCATTACAATAATTTATTATTTAATTAAAAATTGTGCAAGAGCAGAGACAGTTCAATGAAAAAAAATATTTTAATAAAAAATAAGGTGGATCCAAGAGGAGAGATAGTTCTTATTTTAGAAATAGTACCTAATAGGTACTTAAATGGATAGTACTCAAATGATAGTACCTAATAAGTACCATAAGTACCTAATAGGTACTACACCATTGGAGATGATCTTAGTAACATATACTCCATTTGTCCCATATAGTAAGAAATTATTTTTACACTTATTAAGAAAAATCAAATGTGATAATTTAAAGTATGACTTTTTGTGTTTTCCATGGAATAAATTTCAAGGGAAGATGTAAGAACAATTTTTAATGGTTATTAATTACTCCATTTGTCCCATATTATAAGGGAAAAAAACTAATTTTTTTTGTCCCAAAATATAAGAGAAAAACACAAACATTTATCTATTCAAGAAAAATTTAATCTCTCTCTTATCTTTTCTATAACCAATAACTAATAAAAATTGTTTTTACATCTTTTTATGCAATTTTTTTCAAAGAAAATAATAAAAAATTTACTTTCGATCATTATGTTTTTATTTTTCTTAATAAGTGTGATTTTTGTTTTTTCTCTTATAATATGAGACAGAGGGAGTATCGGACAAAGAAGATAGAGTAAATCAAATACAATTTGTATTAACTTTTATGAGAGTAAGGGCCCGTTTGGCTTAGCTCATTTTAGAGTTTATACAATATAAATTATGTTTTATGCTATTTTATAAATTCAAACTAGTGAAAATTAAATTTTTATAAGCTATTTTATCATAAACTACCTTGAAAAACTTATAATAATACATAAAAATTGCATAAGCTGTTTACATAAGCTCAAAAATAAGTTAGGCCAAACGAGCCCTAAGTAAGAGTAAATCTTGAAAATGATGAAAGTGAGTGAATTTTGCTTATAATTTGGAACAATAAAAAGTGATTTTTTTTTCTTCTTATAATATGGGATGCATCTTTTCTTATTGGTTATCTTTTCTATTATGTGTGTACAAAAGAGATAAGATTCAACTCAATTTGTTTTATATAAACTTTAGCATTAGGTCAGTAATAATTTTATTTATAAATTTTATTTATAATTTTCATGAGGTAACATTAAATTTTTTGAATTTTATTAAAATTATATAATATTTTATAATTGATTGATATATTTTTAGCAAAAGTATAGATAAATGGTAGGGATATGAGTACTATTAGATAATCATAGAATATGTACATTAGTAAAAAAATTGTTATACATGAAGGTATGATAAGGAGTATTAAACTCGAGGAGAATCAATAAGAAAAATGTTAAATGATGCCCCCAAACACTTATATTTTGATTAGGGATGAGCATAAATCTGCAACCGACTCGATACCAATATAACCGCCAATATATGGAAGCATTTGGTCGGGTGCGGGTCTGGTCTCAAGTCAATAATTGTGAAAAATCGGTCATGAACAGTTGTATACAGGCGGATACGGGTCTCTAAAAATTTGTCTATTCATAACCGAAATCGACCGAATAATTCGTAAAATACAATTATTTTTTCTTCTAGTTTCGAGCACCTCTTCTATATCTTAGTATCTTATACTCTTCACTTTGTTAATTTTATCTATTTTTTATAATAGAAGAAAATGTTGTATTTTACAAGCTTATGCTTGTAATACGTTGATAAAAGAGATGCAAAAAATAATATTTTAGATTTATCTTAATTTTTACTTCTCATCTACTATCTATTATTGTCGTTGAATTTACAAATTTGAAACAAATTAACTTCATCCCATTATTTTTATTGTACTTTTGTTGCAGTGTATACGAAATATTGAACGAATTGTAAAAAAATAAAAAATTTTGATAAATGAAATTTTAAATGTAACAACGTTTCAATCTAACCCGTTAAAACCCATCACCCATCACCCGTATGACTCGAACACGAACAAACCAAAGATATCAACGGTCGAAATTGGGTCCAGATTAAGAGATAACAGTTTTCATCGGTTTGACGATTTTCGACCCGAATCCGACAGATGCTCGTCTCTAATTTTGACAAAGCAAACCTTGTTCTTCTTACGTGGCTAGTTATTATTGGATTAGAAAATATTGAATCCAATGGTATAAAGTGTATCCTACATGATGGACCACCACAGTATCTGCGTCAATGTCATTAAACGTCATACACGGAGCACCTACTATCACTAGTCAAACTCAAACACATCCTTTTCTCTCCATGTCTAGTTAATGCAAAAGTGATCAATTAAAAGCAAAGAAAACGATGCACTACTATTTTTCATTGAGTTGTGTTCAAAATAAAAGTATTTTTCATTGAGTGATCGAGCAAATGGCAGCACTTGAATGAATTAAAATTACAAAAATCTTTTAAAATGTATCTTTTGTTAGTAATATTACTATTTTAGACTAAATTTATCAATAGAAGACACAATCAGTAATCAAATTAATTAATAATATATATATTTATTTAATAATCAAACCAATTAATAAAGACTTAATTATATTTTTGTAATTTCAATATATTTATATACTATTTTGATAGTGCTCTCTTACTTTTAAATCGAAAATGAATGTTTACCTATTTGACTATTTGATGTATCAGATGCAATAAGGATAAAATTTATCTCAGTTTGTTTATAAATTTTAATTTAATTGATAAAATAATGTCAAAATTATTAGGTCAGAAGTTATAAACAAGATATAAACTCCGGCTCTCTCACTTATATGTGTATAGGAGCTTATGATGACTTTGTCATTTAATCTTTATACCAAAAAAATAATTTAGTTCAATTTTATTGAAGAGAAGAGAGTTTTTAATTATGCTTCAAAAAAAAAAAAAGAAGAGAGTTTTTAATTACTTCATTTAGGTCTTTTATAAGTTATAACAACTTTTGTTTTTTATGAGTAAGTTATAATAATTCTATTTTACATATTAAAAAAATAGTATTAATATATCCTGAAAAAAATAATAGTATTAATATTCTCTAAAATTACAAAATTCATCAAATATTTTATGAAATTTTCGAAATATCAAATACCCTTATGAATGTAGACGTCTATCAAATACCCTATACCTTTGTTTACTCCGTATGTTGTGATGATGTGGACATTAACTGCATATGTGACACTTGTCACGTAGACCGCGCGTCGTTAAGAATAATTTTAATGAATAGCCATGTCACAGGAGGAAATTTGACTGACATTTGTAACAAATAAAAAAATCCAACGTATTTGGTGTATAATTCATCTTCATCTTCTTTATATGAGAATTTTCTTCTCCTCTATTTTGTTTCATTTGCGAATTTGATTTGACATATGACTTGAACCCTGGACGATGTGAGCATATGACTTGGACCCTCAAATTATTGTTGACATGAATTGAACATTCAAGATAGTGTTAAGGTAAAACGTGAGTTGGCTTGACTTGAACAGTCAAACAATGTCAAGGTAAGCCTTAGTTAGGCGAAATGAGCTGACATGAAATAAATAGTCAAGCTAATATTGAGGTATGACTCGACTAAACGAAGTGAGCTAATATGACTTGTACGGTCAAACTAGTGTTAACGTAGGACATAGCTTCTCAAATAATTGCAATAAAGAAATCATATGGTGTGGTCATCCATATGGTGTTTGTAATTTAGCAGAGGTATAAATCAAAAGATTTTTTTATGTTGACTGTAGAGTTTTGATAAGACGGTTCAGAATTATTCAATATTGATTTGATATTTGAACTTGATATTTAATTTTAACCGTTTATTTACAACTATCAGGATTACATGAAGTAACTGTGTATAACCTAAATCCCTAAAGGCAACCAAACAACACCCACAGTGGTAGCACTATTAATTAGCCAATATGTATAACAAGAAAAATAGAAAATAATCCAATGGGGCAGCTTTTGGATTCAGGAAATTATAAAACAAAATTATAAATATATGTATTAAAAACAAGAGATCCTCAACTCAACAAACTATAAAATAGAAAATGAATGTGTTTTTGTGACTGTGATTTGGGAAACTTTGTAATAAATGAAACTTGTCTTAAAATATAGAAACAGGTACAAGAAATCCAAGCAAGTTTCATCCATTTACGGCAAAAAAAAATATATTCTATTATTGATGCGGTAATTATTAAGACGCAGTAACTAAAATGTTCAGTTGCATAATTGATTTGTTAAACATTAAATTAAATAAGTATACAGGCCGATATTATAATAATGTTGATGTAGAGTTTTTTACTTTGGTGTATTGATTTCTTAGCTTGCTTTCAAAGCATTTAGACATTTATATTTCTGTTATAAATTGTATGGGTTGAATACCCTTATGCTCTTTATAATTTATTCTTTGGCTTATAAAAAAAAGTGAAGGCCATATTGAATAGATGGTGCTTCAACAATTAGTGTCATTGGGCCATATTGTATAGGATTCTCATTTTGTACAATTTTGGGAGTGTTAACACTTAGATTCATATTTGATTAGCACTGACAAAATGGATAAATTATATTTTAATAGGTTGAAGTATCACTTATACTCATTTATAGTAGCAATGTTGCTTGTATACAAATCATCAATTAATGCTCATCAATATACACACTTAATTAAGGGTGTTCTCTTGAGGAGAGTTTGGGGTTATCATATTGAGTTAATTATAATCAGATAAGTAACTTGTACACATGATCATACAAAATCTCATGACATTGGGTATATAAATAATTTCATATATACCGTCAAAAAAAAAAAATAATAATTTCATATATGTTTTTAACATTCAATTTTGAGTGAGACTCTCCTTAATTTAAATGTTGTTCAACATTTATTTTTTATCCAATATAAGATCTTGAGATTCTCTTACTCAACTTATGTACAAGTACCTACTCTATATTTGCTTCACTTTTGGGTCTAATGTATTCACACTTGATATATAAACAAATATGAAGCTACTTCAAATTTGTTAAGTCAAAATTGATATGAAATCATTTGCAACAAAAGTGACCGCATGCATAAAATAACTCACTTAGCATATAAAAAAGAGACGGACAATATCATTGTCTAAGTGAGTTTTTTTAACTTGTGCATTATTCAACTCATTCAAATAGAACGGTAAAATAAATTATGTTTTGAATGACTTTCTATCATGCAAAACAAATTACATAACAAGAAAACATTTAATAATTGAAAAAGGAAAAACATAATACTCATAACAAAATAAGGTTTTTAGGCCACTTTTTTTTTTTTTTTTTTTTTTCTTTCACTTTCATCCTCATCTTCATCAATTTACAGAGTTGTGTGCTTACATACTAGACAAACATTCTTTTGCATCAACCATTGGTTCAAAAAAGTACTCGAAAAAACGATGGATTATTTGTATCTTAAAAAAATGCACTAGAAATAAAATCATAAATCACTTCAAAAGGCAATAAATAAACTATAGTAGAAAGAAAACTACCAATTGACCTTGGTCTTTAATATACTCCTATAACCTTAGATAAAATAAAGTCAGGTAATGTCAAGATCATGCATTTTATACTTTCTCCTCGTCATAATATTCATCCGAGTCATCTGAGTCCTTTTCCATATCATATGAGTCATACATCCTTTTCCACATAGAAGATTTATCCTCATCATTGCTAAAATAATTAAGGGGATTTGGCCATAAATCATCCTTGATTATGTTTACAATCTCATCGTGAATCTCATCTAGACCACCTTTCTGCTCAGGTTCACTAAACCAGATAAAAAAAAAATGATATCAGAAGGAGGCCTTTTGTTCCCTTTCTTCTCCTTACTAATTCCTTTTCTTTGCCTTCTTTCCAATTTATGGTTGTATTACTATTAATAACTTTTGTTGGTCCTTCTCCAAGGAAGGTAAAAGACTTCACAATCTTTGTATCCTCAAAATAAGGAATGGGATTGATGTTAAAAGTGATTGAATAGCCTGATTTGACATCTTTATGGTCTTCAACCTCAAGAGAGCTTTGATGCATAAATATCTTATGATCTTCTTCATTCAAAAGAGTGTTAAGACCGGGATGGATCGAAAACACAATTAGCCAGAAATTAGGAATAGACTTAGTAAGATTGTTGCGCTTATCATACACGGGTTTCCTTATCTCATTGTACTTCTGCTTGATTTCAAGAATTTTTTTAGTCACCTCCTCATTGACCTTTTTGAGCTCGTCTTGGAGTTCCTCCAACTTTTCGATGAAGAAGTCGACGAGTTCTCTATCGATTTCCTCAGTGTTTCCACTCTTGTTAGAAACTATCAACTTCTTGATCGTGTTGGCAACAATCATTGTTGTTGTTTGAAAGCAAAAATAGGGCCTATTTTGTAGAAACCCTATAGCAGTAGACAAACTCATCGATTATGGTCGAGCGTGTCTAACTATACAATAAAAAACAATTAAAAAATGATAGATTGTGTCTGAAACATATAAAATAGTAAAAACAAATCAAACAAATAAGTAGTATTAAAAATATGAAAATCAACGAATAATAGATTAATATAATAAGATGAAATTTCTATATTGGTATGCTTAACTAGTACCTAGGGGGCACTGTTTAGCATTTTCCATAAATAAAAGTATTAAAATGTCTAGTTCAATTGGTAAGCTACCAATGGATGCTATTAAAGCGGTTAGAGTTTGAATCCCAAATTCTCCACTTCTCTACACTTATAGTAGATTTGTTCAGTTTAAAAAAAAAGGTCATGCTAAACAGCGCACCCGGTGCACTAGTTAAGCATACCCAAAAAGAAAATAAATAGACAAAATTAATGCTAGAGAAATAACATTTTGCATCTTTAACACATTAAATGCACAAGTTCCAAGAAAAAGTTTACATATTAATATGATTAACCAATGCACCAGGTGCATTGTTTAGCATTTTCCAAAAAAAAAAAATCAATTTATGACTATTAAAAAAAATTGATTTTTGATTTTTTTTTTCATAAAAAAACACACAAACGCGTCTAAAAATATTCAATTTCATGCAATTTTTTATTTTTTAAATCAATTTAGATTTTAATTTGAATTGATTTTTGATTTAAACAGTGCATGTAACCCATGACCACATAAGGGTGTCATACTATGAGGCCATGTCCCATCTATGGCACTAAAGCTCACACTGTTAAACAGACAAGAAACAATCAAGATTCTGAATCCGTTGTAACAGTGATAACAGATTCAAGAATTTATGTGTAAATAAAAACAAAGTGACACCATTTTTAAAATATTAAAATGAAAAAAGAACAAAATATAAGGTAGTAAGTTACGTGGCAGAAAAGGACAAGATGAAACGATGATGAAAACATGAGGACACTTTTTCATTTTGTGCCTTGTTGGATTCAATTATTATTATTATATTTAACATAGAAGCTAACTTGGTGGAACCAAAAGCCATTTCCAACACGCATAGATTATGGTTGAGTTTTGAAACAATTAAACTTATACAGTTGAATTTTTATCTTTTTATTTTTTTTGTTGTTTTTGTGAGTGGTGAATTTGGAGAATTTTTTCTTTATGGAACTTGAGGCTGAGATTGATCGTTTGCCTATTGACTTGTTGGCTCATATTTTTGTTCTCTTCACTTCCTTCACTGATTTGGCACAGTAAGATCATACTATAAATGTTTTGCTTTTTTTTCTTTTTTAATTAATTTAATGTTTGTGGTATATATTGTGTGGTTTTTTAAGGGCTAGCAAGGTTTGCAAGAAATGGAAACAAGGAGTAAAGGAATCTTTGGCAAGGAAACAGAATCTTAGTTTTGCTGGTTGGAAGATGGATGATGATTCAACCTCAAGACTTGTTTCTCATGCCTATAACCTCAGAAAACTTGATATGTATGTTTACTTTTATTTTCTTGATCCTTTGTAGTTTTTTTATGATAAGATTGGTAGAATGTTTCTGAGATATTGTTTTTTATGGTATTTGTTTAATATCAAAGTCAAAAGTTTAGTTTTGATTTTTATGAGCCTCTGGAGATGAATTATATTTTGAGTTAAATCAATTTTGAATGTGTCCAATGATAACAAGTCTCTAGTTGGATACTCCGATGCTATGGACATGTGCGACATTACTTGAGAAGCCTGATAATGGACACATGTGAGTGTGACATTACTCGAGAGTAGTCTGATAACTAGTGGCCCAACAGATCTATGATAGGCTCTGATATCATAATATGAATTTGGGTTAGGCCTAATTTAGCTTGCTAAAATCGACTCGTAAGATCGCCGTAACCATTTTTTAGCTCATATCAATAGTCAGTGTGGATTCTCAACAATTAGATTAAACATGTACTATGTTTGTGTCACTTGCCATTTGCAAGCAGTGAGATTTAGCAACTGAAACAAACATAACATTATTTATTTGCAGACCACGGAGCCGGTGGAGTTGTCAAATAACTGATGCTGGACTTATCAGAATATCATTTGCAAAGTGTATCAGCAATCTCACATCCATATCATTATGGGGTTTGACTGGTATCACAGATGAAGGAGTTGTTCAACTGGTAAGCCATCATCATTCTTAAAAATATTTCCGTCTTTGATCCAACAGCCCTGCCGCGGCTGCACAGTATGCAAGTGCAGCTGCAGGGGTCCAAGTTCAGAATCTGAGTCTTTCATTGTTAATTCCTTTTGCTTATCTTATGGCAATTATTCTAACAGATATCCAGAACTAAGTCGCTACGGCATCTGAATGTTGGTGGTACATTTATCACAGATGAATCTCTATTTGCCATTGCAAGAAGTTGTCCAAAAATGGAGGTAAATTGTAAAAATTGAATGTTAGGTTGTGTCAAATTTTTCTCCTTTCCCCTTAAATCCATGTCATATATGATTGCTTCTTGTTCTTGTTCAGACCATTGTTCTGTGGAGCTGCCGTCATGTAACCGAAAAGGGACTTACTTCCCTAGTTGATCAATGCCTCAAGCTTAAATCAATGAATGTATGGGGAACAAGAGTTCCTGTGGATTGTCTTAAAAATTTACTTATCATGAGTCCAACTCTTGAAATAAAAATCTAAAACTGGATTGCATGTATAGAATGATATCCAAGTTGCTGAATCTAGCAGTGGAATTTTCACTGTTAATTTTTATTTATTTATTTTATGTACAGATTGTTTGTTTCTTGAACTCTTAAATTTGATTCATAAAAAGATGAATATATCAATATTCTTTCTTCAATAATGTACAGAAAAATCACCTTGCGGTTCATAACTTTGTATTTTGCACTCTATCAAGTTGTAAAGGTTAAGTTCACAAAACAATTCATAAGTAGGTTATTAGTTTAACATTTGTTTGAAGGAAATACAGATGGTAAAAATTGTTAGGATTCGATCATAACAAACCATTACCACGACCGAGAGTTTCCAAGTTCCAACAATCTTGATATTGCAAAATTCTTATTATGCCGTTGACTGTTGATGTCTTCGTAAAAAACCTGAAAGACAACAAGAGGAAATGTTACAGTGAGACGACAATTAATACACTTGCAACTATTTTATCAAAAACCATATTATGCACATGCGACGACAGATAAGTAAAGAAAGTGTACACATCAAGAATGCCAAACATACAACATACCTGAACTGATCGACATATATTCTTGGTCTCTCTCGGTTACTATCTACCTGAGATGACTTCTCTCAGATTCTTGATTATAGCCCTCTTCTATTCTGAAATTTTGTCACCTAATTTTCTAGTTTCTAAAATGTTCCATGACATTCAAGAGACTATCTCGTATATGATATTCAAATATGACAATACCAGAAACTCATCTTGAATCACCTAGCTTGCATACGATATACAATAATATACTCATCGAAATTGCAACAGAACTGCAGTAAGCAGGAAGTAAAACAAGAGGAAAAGCGAGCAATTTGGAGAACGGACTGGTGAAGCTGATCTAACAGAAAACTGAATATAACCATTAAAGCTTCCGGCAGTGTTGGTCAATGGACTTGAACTTGGTACAGAAATGTTCTTGCATGATCCAAAAGGTGCTCCCTCCTGCAAAATTCGTCAGAAAACATACAGATATAAGAAATCGTAAAAATCAAGAAGAAAGTTCACAAATAAATGGCACTAAATCAATACATATTTGGTCAAGAAATAGAAATTAACCTGGCAAGCAATGACTGTACTGCACCCACACAATGTGTGGCCATTTATTCTATCCACGACGTCAAAAACACCACCACCATTACTCCTCTGCATTAAATTCCAAAATGGATTTGTGAGGTTGAAATGTTTTCTTTTTTATTGAATTTGAATTGAAAACATAGAAGAACAAACAATACCATGTAAAAATTGACGGCTATGAAATTAGGTAGCACATTCCCTGCAGTTTTGTAACATGTGTTCACCATATTTGCAAGTGGAGCTGAATTCTCTCTGCAAGAGTCGGCTTCAACCGGATATGTTGGAAAGTAATTCTGCAAGAAAAGTGATGCACTTCTTGAATTTAGAGGATTTGATTCTTTTCTACGTCGGCAAGAACCATGTTGAATTCCAGGATCTCCAGCTGAAAGTTGGTAGAACACGAGATTGTCATTTCATACCGTGGGTCTGTTTGGATTGGTTTATTATTTTAATTTATCCACTGGCATAAACACATGTGATACTTTATGAGAGAGCTTATGCAAACAATTTATGACATGTCCAGAAGCTGTTTGCGGCTTATTGCCATAAGCTCTCTAGGATAGCATATGAAAACAACTTAAGGCTTATATGAATGCAATTTGACGTTATTTTATCTTTTGTTGTTATTGAAATATCTTATAGATAAACACTGGTAGCATAAATGGTTATATTATAAGTGCTTGATTAAATTGTTTATCGAAACAAGACCATATATATAGCATAGATATCCATGAGCAATGACCGACATTGGACTTACACTCATTTTCAACCATGTACCTCCACTGATAAGCTATTCCTTCTTCAGCTTCCTTTGAAGCATCAGAAGTAAAAACAAGAAGTCGGCGATTTGTTCTAACCATCTCTGTTATAGTTGGCCAATCTTCATCCTTTTTTGGCATATCAGACACAGGAAACCAATATTTGTCTAGACCGGCATTTGTGAATAGATTAATCAATGCCTTTGGGGTACGAACATAGTCTTCAATTACAACGGTGACGATTTCCATTGGATTTTCAGTCAAAAATGCTTCCACTTCTTTCAAAGTATTTATTGCAGGTTGCTGAAAACAAGATTAGATACATTAGATTAGAACCTCACAACCACAGAATCAGATACAAACATTCAAACAAATAACAAAGAGGGTAAGATATGATTACAAATGCAGTGAAGTTGAAGCATTGTCCATGAAATGAATGACATAGCCAAATATCATTCTGGAAGTCATACATATCCAACATCAATCCTCTCACTCCATTCTAAAAGAACATTCACCAAACAAATGTATAATAAGCATCACAAAATAAATAACCAAACAATATTTTCATTAACAAAGCAAAAAAAAAAAAAAAAAAAACAAATACCCTCAACTGGTTAGTGACAGTGTCTTCTTGATTGTAAAAAGTTAATCTTTGAACTCCATTCAAAGAGGGTGCATCCATTATGCTGAATGAATTATGTGTCATGATCCATGAGTATTTGTTGAAGGGCAATCCATTTACCTGCATAAGTTAGTTACAAGAGACAGTTAAAACACTTTGTTTTTTTGTCATAATCATTTGATTCACAAGGAAAAAAAACTCTAGTAATATGGAGTTTTGCCGAATAAAGTCTGACTAAGAATTGTTTCAACTGGGATTTAAACTCGGGTTTTCCCAAACAATTCACCCTTAACTGAATCTGAGAGACTTACTATGGATGTTACAAGGGTGGCTTGGCCTCTGGTGCAAATAGAATGAGTCCTACCTATACCAGGACAATGGCCACAATAGAAGCCTGGTCCACAATCTGTAGCAGCTGAACATGCTTCTACAACTTTTGAATTCTCTGCTAATAATAAGTAGATGAATAGCATAGGGAAGAAAAAAGAAAAGGAAGTGAATTTGGAAATTTCCATTGAAGGAGGAGGATTAAGGAAGAGAAGAGAAAAGGGACACAAAGATGTATTTGATGATGAGAGGTGCATGCACTTGCCTTGCATTTGGGTAAGCCAATTTCAGAAACAGGTTTTACTGTGCAACACAAAGTAAAATGTTATGGGTTTGGGTTTGTCTCTTTAGTTTCTCTTATTTTATTTTATTTTTGAATAATAGTTTCTCTTATTTTGTGTAAATGATTTTTTGTTTTAAAGTAGCTATTGTATAAATATGTACATGGTTGTGATATAATTAGATATTTATGCAAAAGAAACTATACATAATAATTGAAATCTATATTTGAATTAAGAAATATATAATGTTTGTTGGATCCACACTCAAAGCACTAAGCTTGTGAGTTGTGAGTTGTAAACCACCCTTTGGAGAGGTTTGTTTGGTTAAACCCTTCCTCCTAAGTTATTTCTTCTGTGTGCTCCACTCAGCCTAATTCTTATCTTGCTTTCTCGGATCTATTTTATGCTATCCATGTGGTGGGGTACGTTGCTTCTTCCCATTAAATTGCTTTCAGATTACACTGTTTAATGTTGGGCATGGTCGACATAACATACAATTTGATGACCATAATTTTCATGCCTTGTGTACATGGTATCTCTACGTATTTTTCTTGACTATAGTTTTCAAGGGCAATGCGTTAATTCTTGTATTCTTACCATTGAATATGCTATTATTTAATTAACGCGAAAATTCTCTCGATTACAAACACGCCACATCATAGCATAAGTCACTTTGAGAAGAAAAAAAATGTAATTTGGTACATAATTTTAGTTATTTAGATTAGTCTGAAGTCATTAAACATTCCAAAAATATTTTATTCAAATGTAATATTACTTTCAAATAAGCAAAAATATCACCATGATAAACTATCAGAAATTTGATCTGTAAAATTTGTATAATTTTCTAATTCAGTTGATCAGATGATAAACTAATATGAAGTCTTCCACTGATATGTATTTGCCCATTTCCTTTGAGGAAAGGATTGCAAGGAATTTTGACTAAACAAGCCTGTAATATCCATCTGGGATAGCGAATACAGTTACCTAATGCGAAAATGAATGTATAAATATAGTTTTACCTATTCTATTGTATGGCCTTGCTTTGAACAAAAGAACTCAATAAATACTTCTTTCAGCTATCAATGAGACTGCTTTCTCTGTGTCAAAAAATACCTAAAAGAATGGTTTTTGAATTTTAAACAAACTCCAATTAAGCAAGCTTCTTTGCACGACCACTTGAAGGAGCACCGTCTTCTTTTTTCGATCCAGGTGCCTCTGGCTTCCGAGCCCAAGCAGGAGCTCTATCGGGCTCATAGCGGTAATCATAAAATAGCTCCTCTCCGGCATTAATCCGTTCCTTGGCAAATATTCCTACCCTATGATCTCCAGCAACCATAATAACCTGCCAGTTTAAGCAGAGAGCAATTGTGAACGACACCCAAAACTCATGAATGCAAAAAATGCAATGTAAAATAGAACTCCAATTATAAAAGCATTTGATGAGGGGAAGAACTGAATACCTTCGCATAACAATTTGGAACAGGAGAGTGGTTTGCAAACTTCAATTTATCACCCTTTCTATAAGCATCAAGAACAAACTGCAAACAAGATTCTTACATGTGATGTGTAATGCAATGTAAAAAACTTCTATTCAACAAAGATTTGTAGTAGTAAAATCTTGCCTGATCATTCAGATTAAAGAGAAAAGATGAATTTTCACGGTCATATATCTTTCCTCGCTTATCTGCTTCCCTGTGAGAAATTAACTCTCCAGTATACTCTCCAAGGTATTCATGCTTACCAACGCTATTCTGGAAGTCAACCAAATAGCATTAGGAAAAACCACATCTAAACAAATCGAATAATCAATTTGGTAAATAGTAAATAATACCTTTAAGAAGGCCCCCCAGCCAGACACATCAGACCGTCCAAGAAGAACCTGAAGGCATATTAGATGTAAATTGCCATCAAGGTAAACAAATAACAAAGAGAGCGAGGAACTTCATTTAAAAGGATATAAATAGCAACACGGTAGAACAACTGAACAAGGCACAAACATTGAGAATGGGATAGACCAAAGTCCCATGCAAACCCACGTCTGCGTGAGGACGTACTATATAACTACTGGGTGATACTTTTTTCGATATGATCTTGTCCATTTCTCTCTATCATAATAAATTATAGGTCTCACTGAGAGTTAATAAGAACTTCTCCAATAAATAAAACAAATAGGCCTTGATGTATTATTGCCTTGATGTATTATTTTGATTTTTTTTTTTATGTAGATGTATTATTTTGATAAGAATAAAAATTCTGGAATGAAAGGAAATGGGTGTCTATATGTGAAAATATCAAAAGGAGGTAGGATTGAAAAAGAAAGTCAAGGTAAATAAATACCTTTTGCTGCTGTTTGAGAAGAAGCTTCATGTTTCTACATTCATAATTATCCCCTCTTTGACTAGGAATCCCAAGAGTGCCATCGCCGCAGCTGCTATAGTAATTTGATTCAAATAGCAAAAAAAGGTGACTAGATATAAGAATAATGTATTACAAGTACTTAAGTTTAATTGACAAATAAGGAGGTAGATAAGTTCTGGAAAGAAAAAAATGTAAACCCAAATATTTTCCTAAAGGCTTAATATTTTATCATCATTAGTAGGAGGAATCGAGAAAATTATAGGCAAATAATCAACATTGGAAGACACAGACCAAATAATCAACTCAACAGATCAAATTAAGACTAAAATCACTAAACACAACAATGAGGATTGAAGATCACGATTAAGGAAGATATATATGCAATACAAGCAATGGCAATGTTGCTGCTCTTGTTGGGGAAACAAATGATCAAAATGGCACATGGAAAATCACATGTGTGGTTGTTGTTCCATGCTTGCTATCAATTTTATGACACAAAGAGAGGAACAAATATAAGATAAAGTAGGGGAAAAGCAATTTTTGCAAGAGAATGGAAGTTTCTTCCAATTTTCTTAGTTGGGAATAGTAGAAAAAGTTTATGTGGGCATCATCCCCCTTTCTATCACACCACTTCTCTCTTCATCCAAATGACAGAGATCGCAGTTTTCCACCCAAAATCAGACATTTTATTCCACTTTCTTTTGTAAATAATTGCAAACGAAAAATGTAAATCAGCTTCAATCGTGCTTAATAGGAGAATCTTAAGCCAACTAGACTTTTTTTTTTGCCATTCTTGAACATCAGGATTTCAGGACTATATCCAACTGTGTAATCCACTACTTGTTTTTCTTTTCACCCCCTTACATTTTTTTTTGTTTACTTAAATCAACAAATACATGTTTGAAATATAATTATATTATTACATATCAAAAGAATATAAGAAATCATTCCAAGGACAACGAAACTAACAAATGACAGATGCAATGCTACATATACACAGGCATAAACAAGTAAAACTCACCTGACCCAACAGTTCCTACAAACATCTGGATCGCATTCCCTATCTGCAGCAAAGCATGGACATTGACGACTTCTGCATTGACTCTTCGCACAATGACAGCCACGAAATCGATTTTTACAACTCTTGGGGCATCTTCAGATCAAAACCATTATGGCACAAATTAATGGGTATTAGATGCATGTATGCATGCCACAATACAATATATCTCTATTTAAGCTATAAGTATATAACCATCAGAATTTCTGAAACCACCAAGGCACGGGACAACTAAGCAAAACACTATTTGTATAAGTTAAAAGCTTACCCACAGTACTTCTCACAGCAGGTTCCATTTAAAAGACAAGGACACTCCTTTCCACAAGCTGATTGACATCCACATGGATTATACTGTCGGCAGGGCTGATCCTTTTTCTCTGTAATCCTTTTCCTGAATGAATGATAAGCAGCAGATTTCCAGCTATACTTTAAACGACGGACTCTTCCTCTTCTTCTTAAAAATTTTGATCTTCTTCTCACTTCGTTATTACCCTTTACATTCATTTGACCAAAACTTGTTCAGTTAAGCACTATATGCAAGTAACAAGGAACAACGAAAAATATTGGACTAAGTACAGTTGCACCAAAATCAACCTTAGAATAGCCTTCTACAAGAGAATTAGAGGCATCCCCAGTAGAACCAGACAACTTCCCTTCTTCACAATTTATGTACTGGAAAACATCCCAACATGTCTTTAAACCATTTAAGAGATTCCTGGCTATTAAGCAGCTGCAATAAAAATCAGTTGTTACTTATTAGGTGATTGACCATCAGTAATTCTTGTCTAAATGTATTGTGGAGATCATTCTCCTAGTGCATCATAGTGTAAAGAAGTGACGATTTCAAAATGAAAGAAGGCATCAGACAAGTCACAAGTAGGACATCCAAAACTACCTGTAAAAAAACTTGGTTGATGACATCAACAAAAACTACATGGTAATATGTAATTTATCCAAAAAATTGATCAGTATGCCTCAAGCACCCTTGCAGGCGTACTTATTTTAAGTGAGCAATACAATAGGTATTCCTATTTAATTCTGTATGTACAGTACAGTATCACTCTAAAATGAACAAAATAGACGAAAGGACCAAGCCTCCAAGCCAGAGCGATTTCTCTCAACTCTAACCAACAACAATTCACTCAGAAGGCCTTTCCTTGTTCACTCCCAACCCATATATAAATGCTGCAGTCTGGTTCCTCTATAGACTATAAGAGTATAACTAACCTCCTCACTAGCTAATTACCGCTTAGAGGTATACTATAGGACTTGGACATTTGGGCCTTCAAGCGTAAACCTAGAGGGGATTCCCAACTATGGGTTGCTAGGTTGGAGTTGGATTCATATTGGTACCACATATCCTTGAGTAATGCTTCTTGGTTTTTGAGACTCAAATCAACAACATTGTGCGTCTCCCAGAGTATGAAGGCATTGCGAAGGCATTCTCATATACGCAAACACTCTAAAAGAGAGCACCAATTCATGGGAATACCTATGGAATTCTAAATGTAGGAATACAAGAAAGAAGGGATAAGCCCCCAAGCAAGGGCGAGTTATCTGGGCTCCAACTAATAACAATATAATCTGCATGCCTTTCCTTTCTTACTGATATCCCCTCTTTCTGGGCCCCTACTAATTCCTGCTCTGAAGTGTAAACCAGATGCTTCCGAACTATGGGCTGTTGGGTCAAATGAGATATATATATATATATATATATATATATATATATATATATATATATATATATAAGAATAAGATATTGAAAAAATAGACTCCTAATATCCAGCTCAGTTTCAGCATTTGATGCAGACCAATTATAAACAAGATTGAACTCATTACTTCCAAATTGATCCCATGAAATTGACTGAAGACAAACTTTTTATCTTGATATACTAATTACAAAAAACTTGGACTAGTGGTCCAACCCATACATGTTTACCTCAATACTAATTACAACATCCATGCATTATATATGATTTAAATTATATCATATTATCTGTACCAAAAAAAAATTATTTCATATTATCACGTCAATAAAGACAGAAAAACACATCTCCAATTCAATCATGTCTGACCTGTTTTTGCCAAAAATTTCCATTCCTTTTTCTAAAAGCCCTTTTTCAAGAGCTTTCCAAGAATTATTATCTGTCAATTCTTGTTTACAAATGTTTTCATCCACAAATTCTTCTTTCCTCATGTTGTCTTCCCCAATCGTGACATGTGAGTCAGTAACCATGTCATTCAATGAGCGGTCCGGTGCTTCACTCTGCATTATGTACAGATTATCACAAACCAATTCCTTCTAGATCTTTCAATATTAAGAATTAAGAAATTTGATACATTTGTGTAATTAAATATTTTATTCATTATTATGTTGGAAATGATTGAAGTTAAATGCATGTCACTTGAACAAAGAGCACTACTTACAATGGAATCAGAATCAGAAGCTCCAGTTTTCTTCTGCCGTTTCTGCATGCAAACTAGAACACGTTCTGCCACTCGCTTACTGTTTCTCTTGCCAATTCCACTTTTCCCCACTAGGTTAGTTTTAGGTGGGGCTGAGTGGGAGGCTGAAACAGCATCCCGTCCAGGACCATTCTCTGAGTCACTGCTCTCAGATATGTTCTTGGCATTAGATGAAGCATTCTCACTTTGGGTGCATTTTATCCGCCTTCTACCAGAAGATTTTTTCCTAGATAGAGCACTTCCAGAGGATTTGTCTTCAACATCGGTCTGAGTAGAAGATGCGGCTTTGGCCATTTTTTCTGCCTTAAGTGCCTATAGTCAGCAAGCATGAACAACTTGAGTAAATTGTTATAGAACCTCTATCGGTAGACCCTTGAGAATAGACCAGTACTCACCAATTGGAAACAATTTGGTCCACATGGTGCATTTTCAGTATTAGGAGGACTCCACGAAGGTTGTCTCTCAGCCTATTTAAGAACCAAGTTAAGATACAGGCAGACAACTTAATATGAAATAACCTATAAGTAGAACCTACCGGGAAGACAAGATCCTGAGAGCATCCATGTAATCTGCAATCGAAAACCTGCACAGTGAAAATAAAGCAACAAATGAGATAGACGGACAAAAAAGATACTGTGATACAGTGCCTTCACGGGAAAGAATCTTACACGACATCGGCGGCAAAAGAGGTTGTCAAAAGAGTCAAGAGCCGCTTCAAGATCCTTTTCCAGAAAAGAATTGTCAATTTGGAAATTATCTTGTGTATCTCCATTTTTAGAATCCTCGCCAGCATTGTCTTCATTGCAAAAAGTTTCATATCTGGCCTGTATAAGATGTTTGACGGTGTTTCATATCTCTGTAAAGTCAGCACAAAGGAAATGGGAAACAGCTGGACGGAAGCTTACACTAAGACCAGTTTTCATCAGAATAATTGAGAGAGATGACAGAAGTGGAAAATACATTAAGGTCGATGAATGACAAAAATTGTACCTTAATGTCACTAGTTTTTCTAGAGAAACACTGAGCCAGTGACTCCAAAACAGCATCAGATAAACCATATTCTTTGATAGTCATGCTGTAAAATCAAATCAAACATTATGAAATACACAAATCTGTCTAGCACACAATTAAGAAAAAAAATGTAATGTAAAGATAAAATCACAGCAGAAGGATACATAACAATTGCAGGGTTTCATTATCCTTTAACGGAAGCAACAGAATTGACATGATAAACCAAGCACAGAATCATTTTTTATAGTATGAAATATGCATAAAAACTATAAAATAAAAAATAAATCCAATAAAGGATTTGATTATATGAAGGGGTCTTCTTTTGAGTCCTTCTGTATATAGGAAATTTAACAAGAAAACAACTGTCAAAACATCCTCTCAAAACCCAATAATAGTCAATCAAAAGATAGTGGTACACAAGACTAGCCGATTCAAATATGCTTCAATGTAAAACTAAAAAAAAATAAAAAATAAAAACTTATTATACATACAAAATATGAACTCATTATCTTCCTACTCTAAAAATTTGATCAGAATATCATAATACATAACACTCAAACATATATTGCAACATTATTTTACATGGCAACAAAGAACATCTAGCAGAGAAAAGGAAACAGTGAAAGCACCCAATAATAGTTTGCTAAGCTATACCAACCGAAGTATAAAATCTTCCGGTTCTACAAACTCTCTTTTGTCCTCTTCTTCGTCAATTAGTTCCTCCTCACTGTCACTGCAAATAAGTGCTTCGCCACCAGTTTGATCATAATAAATTCGCCTCCGACCAACAACTGACTGATCCTCTGTCATTCTTTGATTTCTGCACACATATGATCACAAGTAGCAAGAGAGATCAGTTTGATCATAATAAATTCGCCTCCGACCAACAAAGGATCAAATTTTTGTACTTCAAAAAAGAAGAAAACTAGAGAGCTGGAAATTAATAAATTGAAAAGATGAAACCACAGTAAAATAAAAAGAGAGATCAGTCTCCTGTGCAACAGTAAATAAAAAATAAGTAGAGACTTGAGTGCTTGAGAAAGAAAAGACAAAAAAATGTATAGAATGAAGATTCATCAAATGCACCTTCATCTGACTTTGATTCATTTCATTTTTATGCATGATATGATCCATTGGAAAATGGAAGCCAACAGCAACCAAAACCTTTTTCACTAGAAAATGACACCATTATATTCTATAAAAAAAAATCAAACTCTTCAGAAATTCCACTTAGATCTAAGTCCCCTTTAATAGTCTCACTGAGAGTTTAGTAAACCATCACATCTAATTATAAGGTTACCCTCGAATTGATCTGATTCACTATTCTTATTGGGGCTTCTGTTGGGCTTTTTTCACATGGCCAGACCACCATTTAGCAATATACTATTAATTTATCCTTAAATATGTGCCAATCTTTCCTTATCTCTAATGTTTCAATCATGCATGAAGGCTAACTTAGATTGCACTTTATAGGTGGTCAATCATGAATCACAAATGAAATAGTAGCCATTGGATTTATCTGTACAACCACTAATACAGTACACTTTATACATATGATTATTTCTCATTTCTTTCACTAAATTGGTTCAGAAGAAAGGATGTGACGATGGTGGATTATGCATTCTTCAAAAAGTTAATTTTTCTTAACATTTTACTACAATGTTTAAATTTCTAGAATACAGTATACAAAACAGATGACATAAGAATCATCTCAACCCAATCAATCCCCTCAAGTTTCCTCACTAAAAACCAGATTGAGTTGAAAAATATTACTGATGACTGCCAAAAATATTACGGCCAACAAAACAAGCTGGTTTTTTACTCGGCATCAAGTATCTTAAAAAATGTCCTCTTTTTTTCAAATAAAAAACCAGTGATAGTTCTGCAGGTTACTAACAACCAGAACACATCAAGGAAGCAATGAAGGTGGAATTAAAAGGAGGCGGTTGGAAGGGGCTCCACGAATGATTTCTGCAGTAATGGTGAAGATGGTGTAGACCCCAACAAATGTGGAGATGGGGTTGGTCAGAAAGAGGGAAAAGAAAAAAGGGAGAAAAATTTCATAAAAGAGAATACATCGTATTATTATGCACAAAAATCCATCAAATGGCTATAAATTGTTGTTCATGGACCCCTATGAAAGTGGTTTAAGTTAGCCTTTGTCTTACTATATATCTAGTCTTGTATGTCTAGTTAGACTTTGGGCTTAGGGCCTAGTTCAGCCTTGCAAAATCATACTGTAAAATGAGGATGGCCCAACCCCTATAAGCACCATCTAGGTCATATCACTAGTCGATGTGGAGCTCTCGACACACTCCCTCACGAAAAGACTGGACATGTGTAATGTGTACTAATATTGGTGAAATAAAAAGATCTCAACATACACACACCCTCACACTCAAAAGTGCGCATCTAGAGAATGGACAAATAAGAGTAGAATAAGAGAGATATTGGCCTAGTAAGAGATCTAAGACAGGCTTTGATACTATCTTAGAATTTAAGCTTAGACCTAACTCGACCCCAAAAAATTAACTATTAAGGTGAGGACGTCCCAAGCCTCATAAGCACTACCTAGGCCATATATCTAGTCATTGTGGAACTCTCGACATGGCAAATCGACAACCGCAACACCCTCATTTTTACAATACTGAGTTTATAATCTTGTTGGCTCTTTACCATCTAATATTAACTATCATACAACACAACAGGCTTTACAACTGGTAAAGAAAAACATCATTAACGGCAAAACAAACCTGTCCAAAAAAATCCATGTAGTGTAAGGAGGCAATCTTTTCACTTCAGGTAATTTAATAGGCCGAACAGCATTCTTTACAGCAACATTAGACCCTAAAAGAACTGCCGTAGAACCATGGTCATCTCCATCATAACCATTACTCTCCCTATCATCGTCACAAACACCATTGAGCGCATCAAGTGCTTCTTTTTGCCTCTTAGACAGCAAGTCCAAACTTGTATTACCACCATCAGCAATGCCACATGTCCTTCTCTCATCCGACGATTTCCATAGCTGATTCGTTATACCAATCAGCTTCTGTCTATTTTCCTCCACTCTATTCTGATATTTCAAATGACATAAACATGTTATGACAAACAATAAAAAATCCATATACAAAAATCAACAACTAAATACACTATCACACCTTGACAGTAACAACTCGTTTCGCAGCGACTTGTTTCTTCAAAGATTCGATAACCGATAACACATCTTTTACTGCAGGACTTGATTCTTCTAATTTCTTAGTCTACATTGTAAACAAACAATAAAATTGTCACAGTTACAATTAGATCGAAGCTGAAAATTAAAATAAAATTTAACAAAAACAAAAATAGTAACTGAAAACGAGAAATTGAAGAGATAGAGAAAGTATAATACGGAAGAATCGAGAGGAGGGTTGGATCTAGAAGAAGAAGACGGAGAAGGTAGAGGCGGAGACTTCGATGCCATGGAAGGTAGCAATGGTGGCGGAGATTATCGGACCCGATTCGGAAATGAGGAATCGAATTGAGATCCGATTCATGCAGATTCAATTGCGATTGTGAGAATTGAAAAGGGTTTCTTTTTGGCGGGGTGAGTTGAAAGTTGAAACCCTAATTTCTGAAAATGCTAAAAAGAAAAATGAAATTGCGTTTTCGGTTTTTTATTTTCCACCGCTTTAGAAGAAAACATTTACAATATTTTATTTTCAGTAATTTATTTTTTGGGAAATGTGAGTTGAATGGGGGGAACATGCATGATTTTGAATTTTATATAAGCACTGTTGTGTAAGCAGATAAGAAGTGCTTTATCTGGTTATTTGTCTCGTCTCTTCCATGAAAATAAAGTGATTGAAATTGGAGATTTGCTGAGTTGAGTGTTTGGATATGCGGTGGAAATTTCTGAAATTATGAAGTTATAGATGGTAGTTTTTGGTTTTCATGGCGAAAGAAAAGTATGTAATCGCGTGTGGCGGTGGTGGTTAGAAAATGCGTATATCGATAATGTTCGTTAAGTTTAATTGAAAGTTATAATTAGTAACTTTTGATTTTCACGTTCGATGAGATTACATGCAATCGCGCATAGTGACGGTGAGAAAACGCGCGTAACCAAACATACGTTAAAAGTAATAGTATTTAGTTAAGTTTCAACTTGTCATCTACTATTCAACTTCACTTATTTTCTTTCTACGGAAGTAAGTGATGATAATTATTATTTGACTTGTCCTTTTGCAAGATGTGTAGGTTAAGTAGTCATATTTGTACTTGGCAGAAAAATAGTATAGGAGTACGGGTGAAAAATAATTATTCATATTGTCTATATATTTTTGGCATAGTAATCTCGTCCTACTAGAAGATTTTTTTAGAAGATTCGCTAAAACTAGTAGGTTAGTTTCTATTAGTCGTTTACTTCACTGTTTTATACTCCCTCCATTCCTTATTACAAGAGAAGTTTAACTTTTTAGATTCATTAAAAAATCAATGTATCTAAACTATAATAAAGTTCAAATACATTGAGTTTTTGATGAACCTAAAAAGTCAAATTTCTCTTATAATAAGGACTGGAGGGAGTATTCATTTTTATTTCTATGGAGAATATTTCTTAAAATCCGAAATTTTTTAGGATGGAACAAGTTTGATCCAATCACCCTAGTTAGAGGGATCTTTGATTTGTATCAAAAGTTTTTGTCCAAGTGTCTTGTTTTCCGATGTTGTCTTGATTCCATCCAACGTTGTCTCAACCGAACCTAGAGAGAGGGAACACTGTAGAAACTATAATTGAGTGTTAAGGGTTCTTGGGGTTTTACCTTCTTTTTGGTTGGATGGAAAGAAAGAGGTACGAAAGAAAATTGCAGAAACCAATACATGTAAAATTGCGGAAACCAATGCATGTATTTAGACTAATAGTAGTCCAAATATATGCATTGGTTTACGCAATTTTTCTTTCCTTTCACTTTCTTTTCATCCAACCGGGTGTTGGGAAACACATTGGAAACACTTTGGGTTGTTAGGAAAAAGATTCAATATTTTCTCTAATGGATTTCAAAGTGAAATCTATCAAGTGAGAGGCTTAGACAAAAGGGAAAAAATCGGGGATTGCTCTTGGTGAGCAATTGAAAAAAATTTATTTATCACTTTTGCAACTCTTGTTAAGAGAAGAGACTGGGAAAAAAAGGATAGACATTAGAATTTCCTTGTCAAAACTTGTTAAGTTAATTTTTTGTAACTTTTTTGCATATATTGTAAATACTCATTGATGGTGAATCATAATTTGTTTTCTCCTCCGAACGTAAGTTAATTTTGGACCAAACTGGATAAATAATTTTGTGAGTTTATTCCTCTTTACTCTTTAATAAATTAACCACTTCAATTCAATTTTACTCGAGTTCAACCATCAAACATTAAAAATGTCGATTAAATAAGGACCATACAAATTGTCGGTGCAATCAAGACCGCACAAAAATAATTAAAATTACAAATAAACTAGATTTTTTCTAAGAAAAAACTCCGAAATATATATTGCAAATAGTTTGAAAGAGACAAAAAAGGAATTTCGGAGATCTGAAAATAACATGAGGGGTAAAGAGAAATTCTCAGTAAGTTGTATCAACCAAGTAACCAACCAGGATTGCAAGCTACCACACGTACCGAAGTGAATTACGAATTGTGTGACTATGGTATAACTTGCTTAGATCAGTGGTGCAAAATTTCATCCAATAGGAGGTTTTCTAAAAAACAAATTATTTTAACATTAGGAGGAAAAATGCTCTAAACTTTTGTGCCTTTACTCAGTAATCAAAAGTATATATCTCAGAACAACAATGTTGCATGCATTCCATTATTAATAACATGAATTTTCAATAGTTTATTCAGCTGTATATACAAGAGTGAAGAGATAAAACACAAGCATCCCTCACCTCTCTCCATTAGAAATTACATCAATATTAGATGCGAGTGTTTTCCTCTCTCAGAAAATACTGAACTACACTCAAACTTCATTTCACTTGTTAAACTGATACACTTGTTTTCTTTTCGGCTTTCTTCTTGTCCCTAACATCTTTTTCCACAAGCTTAGTCGTCCGTATTTCTTGACAGGTAAAATGGCCAAAGAATTGACATTAACACTGTCATCGCGACCTTTAACTCCTTTCAAAACTACGATCTTTTCAAGCGGATGTGTAAAACTTCTTTCGCTTGCTTTACAAGCTTTGGCTTTTACCTCATCTTCGGCAAGCATCTGATCCAATAGAGTTGGTCGGTTTTTCACCTTTGTGTATTTTAAGGGAACACTGACATTAGTTGTGTTTGTAATTATAGGACGGCGATGAGCCGCAATAATGTTGTCGAAAATCGACACATCCTTTGTTGCAGCAATTTCCTTCAACTGCTTCTCAAGGTTACGGATGGTTTCTTGACACTCTGCCAATTTCTCCGAAGCTGCTGTTATCTCCCATTCCTGCAGGATATGTAAACAAACCTCAACACGATATTGCAACCGAGAGGGATTTTCCTAGTAAGGGAATAAAACAGATGAACTTACAGTTCGAACCGGCGAGTTTTTCTGATTAATGTAATCATTTGAGTGCGCCCTTTTCATGCTGAGAAGTTAATAATTGAAGCGTGAGTATGGCAGGTATTTAAATAAGATACGAAAAGCTAAATCTTCCGAAATCATATTACATTATTGCATATAATTAATATTTATTGAAGGATTAGATTACTTGATACCTTTGAAGCTGAAGCTGAAGTTCAACACATTTTGTGTCTAATTCTTCACAATATTGATTCTTGCTCTCCAGTTCCACTTCTAATTCCAAAATCTTGTGATAAGCCTCTTTTAATTCAGTTTCTGTAAGTTGAGTTTCAAGAACTGTATTAATGGATGCTTGGTTTTGCATTTGATCTTCGAGTTTTCTATTTGATTCTTTTAAGGTTTGTAACTCCAATCTCAAACCGGCAATAGTTTTCTCTAATTCCTGAAATCGGTTTGTATCTGTTTGCAACTTTTCTGCATCTGTGAACATTCCAATTTCAGCTTCATTTTCACTTTGTGTCTCATCCCAATTAAATTGATTTTTAATAACATCCTCCATACTCGAAACATCCCAAAGCAAAAAGCAGTGATTGATAATCCATTCCAAGGCTGCAGTTAGTTCCGTGGCAAATTTTTCATGATCAACCTTACCATCCAGTGAACTGTAACATACATTGAGAATTTTTTGTAAGACATCACCAAGATCGGATGTTTTCCACTGGAAAACACGGACCATGTAGCCTGTCGGTGTTCCTTGATTATTATCATCTGCAGGCACGTTGATCCCTTCAATAAGTTCAATCATTTTGCCTATTGATTCATTCAGATCTCTCTGAGATTTAACTACATCATGATCCGATGTTGAGAATTCCGAGAGATGATCAGACACTGATGTAGTCTCATCCAGTAGAGTCTCTGAGAAGCCAATTATTTCATTATTAGAAATTTCGGCGTCTTTTTCAACAGAAACCACTGCTAATTTTTCCATCTCGATGAAGTCATCCATAAGATTTATATCTGAAGGTCCAACACTTTGGCATGACAATGAACCCTTCTGTTTTGGACTTTTAAGCCGCTCCAATGCTGAAATCAATGCAGAAGCTGAGGATTCGGCGCAGCTAACACTGTAGTCACTTCCAATATCTGACATTGGCGCCGAAGATAATTCTTGCAATGCAAGATTACTTCTAGGCTGCTCCGAGGCTACTTGATCTTTACATTCAAGTTTCAATAGTTTAGAAGCTGTTTGCGAGAGCATTACTCTTGAAAATTGAACTTCATTTCGAATGTCAAGTTCCTTTTGAAGCACTTGAGCCTCATACGTCAGAGAAGTATTATCTTTTTCCACGGACTCTAATCGAATCATCAACGCATTGCGATCCACCTCAGCTTGAGTCAATTGTCTATTCATATCATCAATCAAATTGTCTTTCGCAATAATAGATTTATTAAGATAAGAATTTTCAATCACAGTTTTCGCAAGCCTTTTACTCGTCTCTGATAGCTGCTCCTCTAAAACAACTCGAGCTTGTTCGAATTCCATCGAAACCTTCACCACAGCATCATAAATCCTCTTCTCCTGTTCCGCTCTAACAAAATGTAACTGCCGCATACATTCCTTGAGAGCACAATCCAAATGCACCACTCTTTCTTCGTAAACTAATTCCTGGTGTATCGATTCCTCAAGATGTTCCTTCAATGACAACAATTCAGTTTCTGCCTTCTCCCATCCTTCAAAGGAAACTTTTATAAGAAACTTATATAACTACTTTTAAAAAAATTATGCATAATTGATTTTAATCCATATACACCGTCAGTGTAAAGAGTTCTTACACTGTCAATCAAGCATAACCACTGTCAATCAAGCATAACCGTCAGATAATTAAAAACATTTGACATGATTGGTTGTGAATTATGATATGCTACTGACAGTGTATGAAAATTAAACTCGATAATAATGTTGCCGAGGGAATTACGAGTTACAACTTACAAATCCGAATGCATTAACATTACCTAACACTGCTTCTTGAACAATCATTGTTTGTTTCTTCATATGTTCATCTTTAGTATTACAATCAGAGAGTGTAAAAGCAAGCTTATCATTTAATCTTCTTAACTCTTTCTCCAATTTTTCTTTATCAGCCATAAGTGCCTGCACCTAAAACAGAAAAATCAAAACAAGACAAAAAAAAAAAATCAATTAGTCACATCAAGTAATAAAGAAAACACTATATCACACAAAATTATGAAGAAAAATCCAGATCTCTAACATATAAATGCATTTAAATTATTTTGTCCATTTTATAATTAAATAATTAAAAACAAATTAATTAAGAACCGAATAGTTGATTTTAGAAAAAGTTAAAATTACCTACCTCTTCATTTTCTTTTGAAGGAAGATTTGTTTTGTCTGTTTCTAAAATTGTCTTCTCCCTTGTCTTTTTCCCCCATTGCCACTGTTTTTGATCCATTAGTAAAACAAAGCTTCAAATAATCCTGATTCTGCATGGATAATTTGATTAATTAAGAAAAAAATATATACCATATACTACTATAGTCTAAATGATTTCAAGATCCCCCTAAACCAAAAAAGATTAATTTTCATGCACTCACAGTATAAAATAACACCGCTAAACATCACAACAACCAATCATATGTATGATCTGATTGAATCACATTATAAAAACTATTTACACCGTCAGTGTATAAGAATTAAATCCGGGAAATATTTTCCTTAACAAAATAATTTATTATATACTTACATATAGTATTTGATAAGAAATTTCACATCATATATACTAAGAGTGTTGTTAGTTTCTGACCTTGTGAGTTATGGTGCATGTATGATTGAATAACTTAGTTGAAGAAAATGGTTAGATTAGAAGATGAAAGTGAAGAGAGAAGAAGATAGAAAATGGTTAGATTAGAATATGAAAACGTGTAATGTTTGATATCTCATTATAATCCACCGACGCTATATGAGTTGAAGGAAAATGACTCACACTCTTCAACCAACAACTATTTCAGCTTTCTCTTTATAATAATAACTGCAAAATAATGTGTTAGCTTCACAATGAACTAAAAAAGTACTAGTTTCTCAAATATAAAGAAATTTTAACTAACTTATTTAATGTTGTCTTTTCATATATACTTTTTAGTTAATGTTGTTATAAAATATTGATTCAAAAAAATGTTGTTATAAAATAAATCAATTTCAATATAATTTGTTTATGTAAGTATAACTCCGTTGGTAAAAATATCATATTATATATAGAGTTTGATTTCAAATGTAAGATTTACTACTTGTTTAATTTAAAAGATAAAATTCTAGTTTCTATAGTACTTGTTCAAAAAAAAATAGTAGAAAATTAATTAATCATATACAAAAAAATCAATTAATCATATATAAAAAAATTTGAAAAATACATTTATATTTTTAGTCATTTAAATTATAAATATTAAATAATTTAGTTCTTTAAATTTTTGTACTATTTTGATTTTTTAGATTTCGAATGTTACTTTACTCCGTTTTATAAGGATTTTATATTTGAGTCTTACAAATAGTGTAATACATTGATGGTGAGGATAAAAATATAAACCTCTTTAATCCTCAACTATCCCACTCTAACCATCATACTAAATGATTATTTTTAATTATTACACCACCAAAAAAAAATAGTACACCATAAAAAAATTGATTATTTTTAATTAATATTTTTTTATCAAGTAATTTAGTAGTTAAAAATTTCATCTTTAAAATTAATAAGTGAAATGTATAGAGTTTGAGCTCAGTCAATTAGACTCGGCTCACAAGGACCGATTAACATTTCTAATTAGTGTACAATTGATTATATTTGTTTATATAAGAGTGAAGAGAAGTTGGTCCGATAGTGTGATTGACACTAGACTAACTTGGTAGGAATGATCAAAAGAGTGTTAAAACTATTTGATGTCAAAACTGACCTCTTAATCAGATTAGACAGTTCAATGGATCGAATATTGATGGTGAAAAAAAAAATAAGCAAAAGAGGAAATACAAAAAACAATACGGTTAATTTTGTTCATAAAGAAATAGTTAATTTTCTAAATAATTCTTTTAAGATACTTGCTATCATTTAAATTATTTTTGAGACCCAATGCCATAGGAGCACCTTGCACTCCTTTAAGGCCTGGTCTGACCTTAAGTAGACATGTTAAAAAATTTAAAAACACAACTTTTAAGAATACTGATAATTTTATACTTCTTTCAGTTTTATTTATAAATAAAAATTACTTTTTAGATTCATTGAACAATTAATGTATCTAGTTTATATTTAAGCTAAATACATGAATGGTTGAATGAATCTAAAAAATAATTTTTGCTTATAAATAAGACCGGAGGGAGTATTAATTTTTTTATTATGTACTTTTAAAACACATATCAACATTTGTCCTTTTTTTATTTGTTTACAACATTTTGATGGTATTGACTTGAGATTTTGAAGTGTATTTCTTCTTAAAATTTTAGATTTGATTCTCTCTCATATCAATTTAGGTGAATTAATTTAACTTTTTAAAAAAATATTATTGGAAATATTTATCATAAATAAATGTTAGAATAACCTGTTGAATTTTTATATAATTTTTGGAACGAAAATGAGGGGAATAGTGTCGGTTTGGCTGTATACTACTCTAGCATCATGCATAACTTTGGAGTATTTTTTATCAATACCAGAATCATTGTATGTAAGTGTCGGTTTGGCTGCACTAGCATCATACTAGTAGACAGTAGTATTTATTTTTATATCAATAGTGAGATTCTTTGCATCTCACATGTTTTAAAAAAATAAATTGAATTCTATTACTATTTTTTTTTATTAATGTCGTATACGTGTGAATTTATTATTTAATGTTGAGACCTTTTAGGGTGTTGGCTTCATTTGGTAAAATAAGCCTGATTCCATGATGTGGAGCATGATGTGTGGCACATCAGGGTTCACATCTGGACGCCCTACTGGACGCGCCTTTATTTATTTAAACGCGATCTTTTGAAAAAGATTTGTTTTTCAAGTATATCGTGCCAGCTTGCGCGCCAAGGAACAAGATAATCTTTCATGGTTCTGTTTTATTTTATTGGCCGACTTTGATCAAAAAGATTTGAAACAAACAATTAAAAGATTATGATCAAATAAATCTCAAGGAGAATTAACAAAGGCCAGCTGTCAACATTGAAGATCCAAGCCCATGAAACTTGTTCTATATAAAGGAAGACTGAAGACATAATGAAGTACGAAGCCAAGAGTTGAAGATATCGAGTCTTAGGTCTTAGTCTGTTCATTGTTATTTGTGAGCCTTCACTTGAATCATAATTTTGATACAAGTAAGGACTGAGTTTGATAGAGTTGTAATCTCTAGTATTCTTTCTCCAAAGCTTTGAAGCAAGGAGTTAGAGTGTGCAACACTCAAAGCCGTTAGGTACGAGTGCATAGTTTTCTAGGAGTGTGTCTCCAAACTGAGTTTGTTATTAAATCCTTACTGGGTAAGGTTGAGGGGGAGTGAGCAGAGGTTCTCATATCTAGGAGTTCCTAGGTAGAATTAGCACGGGTAGTGATTAAGTGAGAAGTTGTAAACGGGGGAGTTTAGCTTTGAATTGATACTACCATAGTGGATTCATCCCTGGATTGGTATCCTCCAGAATAGGGCTTGTTATAAGTGCCGAACTGGGTTAACAAACTCACGTGTTCTTTTGTTTCCTGCACTTTATATTGTTTACTTGTTCATCAAGTTCAGTTGTCCACGATGTTGACACATTAGGCTACACATCGTACGATTCCTAAAGTGTACACATCGTGCTACACATCTGACACTTGCCACCAGAATTTCAATTGGCATCAGAGCAGGCACCCTGCCTGTTTGAGGGTGAGCTCCAGGGAAGTTACTTTCTGGAAACATGGACAAGGATGGAACAACGGTCAACAAACCACCCCTCCTGGATGGAACCAACTATGACTACTGGAAGCCAAGGATGATTGCCTTCCTAAAGTCACTTGACAGCAGAACTTGGAAAGCTGTGCTCAAAGGCTGGGAGCATCCCAAAATCTTGGATGCTAATGGTGTTGACACCGGTGTACTCAAGCCAGAGGAAGATTGGTCAGCTGCAGAAGACACTGCATCACTTGGAAACTCCAAAGCTTTGAATGCCTTATTCAATGGAGTGGACAAGAACATGTTCAGATTAATCAAGCAGTGTACTGTTGCAAAGAATGCCTGGGAGATACTCAGAACCACTCATGAAGGCAATGCCAAGGTAAAAAGCTCAAGAATCCAACTTCTCAACACTAAGTTTGAAAACCTCAGAATGAAAGAAGAAGAATCAATTCATGACTTTCACATGAATTTGCTTGAGGTGGACAATTCCTTTGAGGCTCTAGGTGAGAAATTGTCTGAAGAAAAGCTTGTGAGAAAGATGCTTAGGTCTCTACCCAAGAGATTTAACATGAAAATCACAGCTATTGAAGAAGCTCAAGACATCCCAAGTATGAAACTTGAAGAACTTGTGAGCTCGCTTCAAACTTTTGAGATGAACTTTAGTGAGCCAACTGAGAAGAAAGGAAAAGGCATAGCTTTTGTATCTTGTGCTGGTGAAGAGGAAGAAGCTGATGAATCAGATGATGACCTCTCAAATGACTTAGCCATGTTGGGAAGACAATTCAACAAGCTTCAAAGGAGGGTGGACAGAAGACCAAGGAGGAATGTGAGGAACATCCAGACTGACAACAGTAAAATAGGTAACACTTCAACAAAAACTAAAACTGATGATAAGTCAGCTCAGAACAAGGGTGTTCAATGTCATGAATGTGAAGGCTTTGGTCATATAAGATCAGAATGTGGAACATATCTGAAGAAGCAGAAGAAAGGCCTAACTGTATCATGGTCTGACGAAGACTCTGACACTGACTCAGAGAATGTTGCTGCTAATCATGTTAGTGCCATGACTGGGGTGGATAATACTGATGTCGAATCTGATGATGAAGAACTCACCTTTGATGAACTAGCCTCAGTCCATAAAAAGCTATTTATCAAGAGTGAGGAACTGTACAAGGTCAATGAAGAGCAGAAGGAAATCATCAGTCAACTGGAGACAGAGAAGGGTCAACTACAGAGTCAAGTTGCTAGTCTTGAAAGTGAAGTCAAGTTACTGTCAACCAACTTGAAAAATATGACCAAGTCTGTAAAGATGCTCAATCCTGGAACCAACATGCTTGATGAAATTTTGAAAGTAGGAAAGCATGCGGGTGACTCATCTGGTGTAGGATTTAAGAACAAACATCACAGCAAGAAGACAAATACTAAGTTTGTTCCTGCTCAGAAGAAACCTGACCCTGGCAGAATGTGGACACATCACACTCCACATCAGAGACCTGATGGCAAAGAGAAGTTTAATGCTTGGAGATGTCACTACTGTGGGAAGAATGGTCACATCAAGCCCTTCTGTTACAAACTCTATGGGTATCCCAAGAAAAGGCCTCAGGTGCAAGCCAAAACAGTAAGGGTCACTCCTAAGAAGATGTGGAAGCCTAAAGTTTCTGAAACTGCACATATTGCTCACACTTCTCTTAGAGCATCTTCTAGTAATGATTGGTATTTTGATAGTGGTTGTTCTAGGCATATGACTGGTGTTGAGAAATTTCTCACTAATATCAAGCCTCATACAACAAGCTTTGTAACCTTTGGTGATGGAGCAAAAGGTGAAATCAAGGGCAGTGGTAAACTCAGCAGCAAAAGCTTACCTGACCTAGATGATGTGCTACTTGTTAAAGGCTTGAAGGCTAATCTTATCAGCATAAGCCAATTGTGTGATCAAGGTCTCAAAGTCAACTTCACAAAGAATGAATGTCTTATTACTTCTAACAAAGGAGAATTGTTGATGAGAGGATCTAGGTCAAGGGACAACTGCTATCTATGGATTGCTGATGAAACAGCTCACTCCACTACATGTTTGATAAGTCAGGAAGAAGAAGTAAAGCTTTGGCACCAAAGACTTGGCCATTTGAATCTGAAGGGAATGAAGAAGATAGTGTCCAAGGAAGCTATTAGAGGTCTACCAAAGCTTAAGATTGTTGAAGGCAATATATGTGGTGAATGTCAAGTTGGAAAGCAGGTTCAGATGTCACACCCAATGTTACAACATCAGGTGACATCCAGAGTTCTTGAACTGCTACATATGGACTTGATGGGACCAATGCAGGTAGAGAGTATTGGTGGTAAAAGATATGCCTTTGTGGTTGTAGATGATTTCTCAAGGTTCACTTGGGTTAGCTTCATCAGAGAGAAGTCTGACACTTTTGATGCATTCAAAGAACTATGCCTTAGACTACAAAGAGAGAAGGATAGTGGCATTGTTAGAATCAGAAGTGATCATGGGAAAGAGTTTGAAAATTCAAGATTCTCTGAGTTTTGTGCTAATGAAGGAATTGGGCATGAGTTCTCCTCACCAATCACACCCCAACAAAATGGTGTAGTTGAGAGGAAGAACAGAACCTTGCAAGAGGCTGCAAGAGTTATGCTACATGCCAAGAAGCTACCTTATTACTTTTGGGCAGAGGCCATGAATACTGCATGCTATGTACACAACAGGGTGACTCTGAGAAAAGGTACCTCAACCACACTGTATGAGATATGGAAAGGAAGAAAACCAACTGTCAAACACTTCCATGTCTTTGGTAGCAAGTGCTATATCTTAGCTGACAGAGAGCAAAGGAGGAAGATGGATCCCAAGAGTGATGAAGGAATCTTTCTAGGCTATTCCATAACCAGCAGAGCCTATAGAGTCTTCAACAACAGAACAAGAACTATGATGGAATCCATCAATGTTGTCATAGATGACTATTCAGACAATGTACCTGATGTTGATCCTGATGTGGACACATCTCACCCCCTGCCTGAAGACTCTGAAGTTATAGAGATTCCTGAGAAGACTGATCAGCAAGAAGATGTGACTCCAGTGAACAAGGGTCCCTCTGTTAGAGTTCAAAAGAATCATCCAAAAGAACTCATAATAGGGAATCCTGAGTCAGGGGTTATGACAAGGTCAAGAGAGGTTGTATCCAATGCTTGTTTTGTGTCAAAGGTAGAACCAAAGAATGTGAAAGAAGCCTTGACAGATGAGTTTTGGATTGGAGCTATGCAAGAGGAGCTGAACCAGTTCAAGAGGAATGAAGTGTGGGATTTAGTTCCTAGACCTGAAGGAGTCAACATCATTGGTACTAAATGGGTTTATAGGAATAAATCTGATGAAAGTGGTGTTGTGACTAGAAACAAGGCTAGGCTTGTGGCTCAAGGTTACTCTCAGATTGAAGGAGTAGACTTTGATGAAACATTTGCTCCTGTGGCACGTCTCGAGTCCATAAGGTTACTTTTGGGAGTAGCATGTATCTTGAAATTCAAGCTATTCCAGATGGATGTGAAGAGTGCTTTCCTCAATGGCTACTTGAATGAGGAAGTTTATGTGGAGCAGCCCAAGGGATTTGTTGATCCTAATTATCCAGATCGTGTCTACAGATTGAAGAAGGCATTATATGGATTAAAGCAAGCTCCTAGGGCATGGTATGAGAGGCTAACCAAATTTCTTGTGCAGCAAGGTTATAGAAAAGGAGAAACAGACAAAACCTTGTTTGTCAGAGAAGAAAAGGGCAAGTTCATGATTGCACAAATCTATGTAGATGACATTGTGTTTGGAGGAATGTCTGATCCAATGGTCAAGATGTTTGTGAATCAGATGCAGTCTGAATTTGAGATGAGCCTTGTAGGTGAACTTACCTACTTTCTTGGTCTGCAAGTCAAACAGATGGAAGATACAATTTTCATCTCCCAAAGCAAGTATGCCAAGAACATTGTGAAGAAATTTGGAATGGAGAATGCAAATCACAAAAGAACTCCTGCAGCAACCCATCTCAAACTTTCTAAAGATGAGCATGGTGTCAGTGTTGATCAAAGTCTATACAGAAGCATGATTGGCAGTCTACTTTATCTCACTGCAAGTAGACCTGATATTAGCTTTGCTGTTGGTGTGTGTGCTAGGTACCAAGCTGAGCCCAAGATGAGTCATCTGAATCAAGTCAAAAGGATTCTTAAGTATGTCAGTGGTACAAGTGATTATGGAATTCTCTACTCTCATGGTGAAGACACAAGATTGTTGGGTTATTGTGATGCTGACTGGGCAGGTAGTGCTGATGACAGGAAAAGCACTTCTGGTGGATGTTTCTTTTTGGGAAGCAACCTTATATCATGGTTCAGCAAGAAACAAAATTGTGTTTCTCTTTCTACAGCTGAGGCTGAGTATATTGCAGCAGGAAGTAGTTGTTCTCAGCTACTTTGGATGAAGCAGATGTTGGGTGAGTACAATGTGCAGCAAGATGTGCTCACATTATACTGTGACAATCTAAGTGCTATAAATATCTCCAAAAATCCTATCCAACATAGTAGGACAAAGCACATTGATATACGTCACCATTTTATTAGAGATCTTGTTGAAGACAATATTGTGACTCTAGAGCATGTTGCCACAGAGAATCAACTGGCAGATATTTTCACTAAGGCTTTAGATGCAAATAGGTTTGAGGTGTTAAGGGGCAAACTTGGTATTTGCCTCTTTGATGATCAATAGCCATAATAGCTATTTAGGCGTGCAACGGCTACCTGTTTTTCCCTCCATCCATAGTTGCACGCAATCCAAAGGCAATCATTACAAAATATTTCCAACGGCTATTTCACGATCAAAACTCCAAGAAATCCGTTTACTCAAGATTTTCTTATTGCCTACCACATTGATCACCACATTCGTTTCTCAACCACTCAAACGACCAAAAATTTTCTTGATCACTCTCAAACCCTTTGTTCATCTCTCTGCTATTTTCTTTGAAAATCTTCATACCAAGTCACCATCATCATCATCATGTCTACTGCAACCAAAACACCTCCTTCAACCAAATTCACGACTCCTCCATCATCATCAAAACCTAATTCCCCGCATCCTGAAGAAGTTCAAAGTGACATGATCGTTAATGCCACTCCTGTTTCTATGATCAAGCCATCTGGATCAAAGAAGAAGAAGTCAAAACGATCAAGAAGGGAATCAACCCCCATTGCTGCAGAGGAAGATGTTGTTCCTTCTCCTTCCACAGAAAAATCCAAGAAGAAGAAGAAGAAAAGCAAAAAGCCAAAGATTGGCTCACCAAAGAGGGTTCACACCATGGAAAGTCTGCATGTTGAACCTCTTCCTGCAAAATCTGGTGATGCAAATGCTGAAGCATCTATGGGTGTAGGTTCCTCAAACCCTAACCCTGAGAAGGCTGCTGTAAAGATCCCTGAGAGTCAAAGACATCCCTTGACTCAGAAGATCATTGATTCTGTGCTCCAGGCCCTGCAAGAACCTAATGTTGCGGCAGATGTTGGCACATCATTGCCACAAGGTGAAGAAGAGACAGCTGCTGTTGAAAAACCTGCTGTCATTCCTGATTCTCCTGAACAGGAATTTGTTGAAGAAGATCAACCTGCTGAGGTTGAGGAACCTAAAGATAATACCCAGTCTGACAAGGATAAAGAAACTGTTGAAGGTTCAGATCATGAAGACTCCAATCCTTCTGACAAGGATGCTGATGGAGATACAGTTGTTGTGGATGTAGAAGGCTACAATTCTGACATCCCCTTGAAGAAGCTTACTGAGGATAGTATTGCAAAAAGGACTAGAAGTGGTAAAGGTCCTGCTGTTGTTGAGATTTCTCCTGCTGCTACTAAGGAGAAGAAGAAGCCTGTTAAGAGGCAAGTCATGTATGGTCCCAAGAAGGGATTTAGTAAAGCTGTGGTTCCACCTGCAAAGAAGAAGACTCAGAAAAGAAAAGAGCCACCTACAAGTGACTCAGAGTACGATGTGGAGCAGGATGTAGCTCACATCAGTGAGTCTGAGGAAGAATCTGCTAAGGAACGCAATGTGGAGCTTGATGTGATTCACATTGAGTCTGCTGTGAAGAAGAGCTATGGGAAGAAGAAAATTCCTCAGGGAATTCCTGACATCCCAGTTGATTTGATTTCCTTCCACAACCCTGCACATGCTGGTAAATGGAAGTACATTGCTCATAGAAGGTTAGCTCTGGAGAGGGAGCTCAGTGCTGAAGCCTTGCAGTGCAAGGAAGTTATGAGGTTGATCAAGCGTGCTGGCTTGATGAAGACTGTTACTGGACTGAGTGACTGCTATGAGAAGGTAGTCAAAGAGTTTTTGGTAAACATCCCTGCTGGTTGTGACAATCCTTTGGACAAGGAATACCAAACTGTTTTTGTGAGAGGTAAAGAAATTCACTTCTCTCCCACTGTTATCAACAAGTATCTGGGCAGAAGTGAGGAGCCCTTTGCTGAGATGGAGGCAAATGACAACTACATAATCAAGGCCATCACAGCTGGAAAGGTCAAGACTTGGCCTAAGAAAGGGAAACTGCAAGCAAGCAAGCTCACACCAATCTACAACATCCTGAACAGGATTGCTGCTGCTAACTGGGTGCCTACCACACACAACTGTGATGTGGCTACAGGTTTGGCTAGGTTCATATATACTATTGGTAGCAAATCTAATTTTGATTTTGGTACCTATATTTTTTATCAGACTATCAAACATGCCAAAACCCTAGCTGTCAAACTACCCATTGCATTTCCTTCCCTACTGTGTGGAATCATATTGAGCCAGAGACCTGATGTTCTGGGCAAGGATGATTTGTCTTGCAGAAGAGAGTCTGCTATTTCTTTTAGTCTCAAGCAGTCTGATGTGACTCCTGATGTGGGCACATCCAGCTCAAACAATGCTATGTCTAGGACAGACATGATTGCTGCTTTAAAGGAGACTTGCAAGGCTCTGGATGAGAAGAAGGCCAAGCTGGAGGCAGTCATTACTGGACTGGAGCTTGAGGATGAGCAAACAATGGCTGAGGATGAGGAATTGGAGGAGGAGGAGCCCAATGACTCTGAAGCTGAGGAAACTGATGGGAGCCAGGATATTTGAATTATTGTAATTCATTAATATTTCCCTGTACTCAGTATTTCCTTGTTTTTGCTTGTATTTTGTGGGCTATGCCCTGGATTTCTGATGCACCTTTGTGTGCCTGTTCTGTACTTGCTGCACTATTAACGGCCTGAGTGCCTTTTTCTGTTCATGCACCATCATCTCTACATCTCATGCTATCTGCATTCTATGGTGTGTTACTTACTCTCAGTATGTTTGTCATAATTTATGGCTAAAAAGGGGGAGTAAAAATTAAAATGAACAACTTTGAAGTCTTAACTGCGGCAAATTGTGATGTGTGGCACATCTGACTACACATCTGGCATACATGCTTATTTTTCTTCAAATGTTTTCTCAACAACTTTTTGAAGAATTAGTTTTCTAAAGCATGTATTTCTGAAGACTTAATCTGTACGTTTTCAACTGGGTGATGCATTCTTAAGAAGTCCAATTGAAGATGTTAATTTGTGTAATGGTTGATCCATTTGTATGATTTCTACATGGTGATGCATTCTTAAGAAGCCCGTAGAAGTTGCTATTTTGTGTGATGTTTGACACATCTGTGAGTTTTAACTTGGTCATGCATTCTTAAGAAGCCAAGTTTAAAACTTCTCTATTTTCTCTAGGTCATGCATTCTGAAGAAGCCTATAGGGAATATGAGATTTAGGGGGAGTACATGGAAAGTGCTCTAGTTCAAAGGGGAGTAGACTATTACTGGGTTTGCTACCCTCCTTTATGTGTGCATGGAATCTCATGCTTGTATGTGTCTGAGAATTTATTTTTCTCAGTCTTTGGAAATTTACTTTCCTATCTTGTGAGAGTTTAATTCTCTCTTCGTTTGTGAGGCTCTGATCCGCTGCTGCATGCCTCTGATGTGCCTATACATCTCTCCAAGTTTAGTTGGGTGACTCAAAGATTATTTTAGCCCAAAATTTGCCAAAGGGGGAGATTGTTGAGACCTTTTAGGGTGTTGGCTTCATTTGGTAAAATAAGCCTGATTCCATGATGTGGAGCATGATGTGTGGCACATCAGGGTTCACATCTGGACGCCCTACTGGACGCGCCTTTATTTATTTAAACGCGATCTTTTGAAAAAGATTTGTTTTTCAAGTATATCGTGCCAGCTTGCGCGCCAAGGAACAAGATAATCTTTCATGGTTCTGTTTTATTTTATTGGCCGACTTTGATCAAAAAGATTTGAAACAAACAATTAAAAGATTATGATCAAATAAATCTCAAGGAGAATTAACAAAGGCCAGCTGTCAACATTGAAGATCCAAGCCCATGAAACTTGTTCTATATAAAGGAAGACTGAAGACATAATGAAGTACGAAGCCAAGAGTTGAAGATATCGAGTCTTAGGTCTTAGTCTGTTCATTGTTATTTGTGAGCCTTCACTTGAATCATAATTTTGATACAAGTAAGGACTGAGTTTGATAGAGTTGTAATCTCTAGTATTCTTTCTCCAAAGCTTTGAAGCAAGGAGTTAGAGTGTGCAACACTCAAAGCCGTTAGGTACGAGTGCATAGTTTTCTAGGAGTGTGTCTCCAAACTGAGTTTGTTATTAAATCCTTACTGGGTAAGGTTGAGGGGGAGTGAGCAGAGGTTCTCATATCTAGGAGTTCCTAGGTAGAATTAGCACGGGTAGTGATTAAGTGAGAAGTTGTAAACGGGGGAGTTTAGCTTTGAATTGATACTACCATAGTGGATTCATCCCTGGATTGGTATCCTCCAGAATAGGGCTTGTTATAAGTGCCGAACTGGGTTAACAAACTCACGTGTTCTTTTGTTTCCTGCACTTTATATTGTTTACTTGTTCATCAAGTTCAGTTGTCCACGATGTTGACACATTAGGCTACACATCGTACGATTCCTAAAGTGTACACATCGTGCTACACATCTGACACTTGCCACCAGAATTTCATTTAATACTAGTGATTATTTTTTTTAGAGTTAATTTAAGATTCGGATGGTCTCCTATAGATTAGATATATATTAATTTTTAATGAATTAAAAAATGAGAGATGTTTTGTTTGATATTTTTAGGCATGCAGAAATTTCTGTGAAGAAATAAGCACCAGTGAAATTCTTGACGGGATTGACTTAGCGCACCTTTCCATATTACTTGTGCACTCCTCCCAAATTTCTCACGCATCTCCCAAATTTCTCGCGCGCCTCCCAAGTTTCTCGTACATCCCCCAAATTTCCCATGCACCCCCAATTATTATTATTTTTTATTCCTCCCACATTTCTAGACTAAACCATTTTTGCTGTGGGAATGGTTTCAGAAATATGCACTCCAAATTCATTAAGTGCATAAGATGGTTTCGATTATAAATCTGAGGGGGAGGGGGAAAATTCAATTAAATGCATAATTATAGGGTTGCATTTAATGATTTTGAAGTAAAATTCTCTGAAACCATTCCACCAGCAAAGTGGTTTTGAAGTAGAACCCTCTGAAACCATTCCACCAGCAAAATGGTTTTGAAGTATAACCCTCTGAAACAAGTCATCTGGGGGGCACGCGAGTAATTTGTGGGGGGCACGCGAGTAATTTCATTGCTCATGCACCGTGCATAAGGAAAAAGCTTATGCACTGTAACTTCTCTCATTCTTGACTTACCTACAGGGGCGAAGCCCTTTGTGGGTTGGGCAGGGTCATGGCTCGCCCCAAAAAAAATTATTCTTTTTTCATAGGTATGTTATTTAGTGGCGGTTTTGAACCCCCGCTAAATAGTTTGTGTAATTTCATTACTTTCCGATTTGCGGGGGTTTAAAACTCCTTTTTTTTGACCCATAATTTTGTAATAATTTTCGGTTCCTTAATGTTTTTCAGTTTGTGGGGGTTCCAAACACCCTCTATTACCTTTAAATTTGTTCTAAAACAAATTGTCTATTATTAATCATTCAAATATCATTTATAATTTACTTTTTGAAGCATTTCTTCTAATATTTTATTATTAATAATTTATAGATGTTTTAAAATGTGTAATTTATTTTGTCAAAGTATTCAAATATATTTTTTTGAGAAAAAAGTACTCAAATTTTTATTTGAAATAGAGTTTTAGTGTATAAAAATTCATGTTTGATCAATCTTTTGTTAAAAAATTTAAATTTTTTATTGAGAGATTCATATAATATTATAAACAAAAATAAAATAACTAATTCATTTTCGAGATATCCATATTAGACAAACTCTTAATATGATTTTTGACTTTTTAGCACCAGAAGCTGTAAATCTTTTAAAAATAGTGCAAAAAGTCATGCATAGTCATGTTGTGTTGCTTAAGTCTATAAATGTAATTTTTCAAAAATTAAATTTTATTATTAAAAAAAATTAGCAGCGCAACTTGACGTACGTCTGCCTTGTGTAATTATTTTAAGGGTCATGCTAAACAGTGCCCCCGGGGCATTTGTTAAGCATACTAAAAGTAAAAATAAAAAATAAAATTAATATTGATAAAATAACTTTTTACATTCTCGATACATATTGAATGCACAAATTCCAAGACATAATTTCCATTTTTATATGCATTTTCCTTATTCTAAATATATACAAATTTGTTTACAAAATTGGAGGAGTATTTGAGAGAGTCCAAGTGTTTTGTTGAATATGAACATGTGTCATTTGACCGACTAACACAACACCCTCATCAAGTACTAGTTTATTAGTATATACCCTAGTCAATACGCAACCATCACATGCCTAAAATTTAATGATACTGTCATACTGCAGCTGGTTATTACATAACTAGCCATATGCCCACTTAAACAACTTAAAATTCATACATTCAAGTTTAATTTTATGTTCAAGTTAGTTGTTTGAAAAATGACCAAAGTTAATGAAAAAAAATACTCCATCAAATGCATTTAGCTATATTATAGTATATGATTGTTTCAATCTGTACCTAAAATGTGGTGTGTGTTTTTTTTTGCAGGCGGATTAAGAAAATAATCTATTTTGTCTCTATAGTTGGTCTATTTATTGGAATTTGTCATGAAATTTTGATTGAGGCCCACACTGTTGTTGGCTGAATAAAGACTTAGCTTGCAAGATCCCTGCCATAAAATCTTACACCCCACCATCGGAGTATCAAATTATTATTTTTCATCGACAGACAGATTTTTTGTTTGTTTTTGGATCATATCTTTTCTATGGTGCAAATGTGAGATTCGAAGTCTTGTATCTATTTTAAAAAGTAGATGTTAAACACTTTATAAATATGATAACCTATAAATGTAATACTTAAGATTTTGGATAAAAATATTGTATCCAACTAACTTATGTGGTTGTTCTTAAGCTCGATGTGGACGATCATCGGCTTTCTTCATAACCCATTATAGGTATTAGAGACTAAGGTTCGACAAGAGTTCGATCGGCTCCTTGAATCAAATATCTTACTGGAAAATTTGGTCAGACAACGCATCATGTTGAGCACAACAATGAACGGAAGTTAAGCACTTTACAAATGAAAGGATTCATAAACCTAATACATCAAAATTTTGGACAAAAATGTGGGGTGTGGTGTCAAACTCTCTTATGCAGTTGCTCTTAAGTCAAATGTGGATGAATTTTTGTGCTCCTTTCATGATACAACAGTAGTATTAGAGTCTTTGGTTCGGCATATTTAAATTGGCTCATAAGCTCACTACATCAAAAGTCTTCGTAACAAATGTGATCAGACACCATGTTCCGTTGAGTGGGGCCAACGGGGCATTGTAAGTGTATGGATATGAAAGAGAAAAAAAAACTTTTTACTTGAAGGGGAACATAATGAAATGAATAGTACACACTTGATAGGGAGATTGTTGACTTGTTGTGTAGCAAATATGAGGTTAGAAGTCCCGCATTATTTGAAAAAGTGGAGGTTGAACATTTTATAACCCAAAAGAAGACATATCATATAAGAAGTTTAAGATTAAAGCGTATAAACACCATAAACTATGATATTTTATTCCATTAAATTTTTTTTTTCCAAAAGTTATCAAAATAAAAATTTCATTTTCAATATAAAATTTTATATTGAAAATAGCCTACACAAAAATATAATCAGTGGATCAAAAATAATACAGTACTTTTTTAAAAACATTTAAAATGGGCCCTTAGCCACAAAATCTAAGAGAATCTTTTGAAAATTGCTATATAGACCTTCTATATTGCTTACATACCTCCAAAAATTCAAAAATGCCATTACAACCACCAAATGGAAAGGTAAAACTTCCAATATGTTCCGATTATAAATGTATTAAAAGATAACTTCCAATAATATTCTCAGGTTTAAAATGGATTGAAAGATAATTTGCTATATGTTCTCAAATTTAAAATAGATTCAAAGATAAACTTTTGAAATTTTGTAATATTCATTAGAAAATGGTGAAACACAAATACAAGTCATTTTTATTTAATTTGTTCACAATCTAACCATATGCAAACCAATCAAAAACATAAATTACTCGCAAAAAAATTAAATAATCCGGTAAAATATCTAAAATACTTTGTTTTGATCTTTAATTCAAAGAAAAATAACCACGATTCAAGAATCTAAAATACATATTGGAAGTTATCGTTCAATTTATTTTAATCTTATGAACATATTGAAAGTTATCTTCCCGTCAATGTTTAAGGATATATATTTTTGGATTTTCGAAAGGCCTATGAGCAATATAAGAAGCCTAAATAGCGGTTTTCAAACTTTTTTATTTGGTTTTAAAAATAGAGATTTACTTTTCACACCTTTTGAGTCTCACAAGCACCCCCGACGTTTCATTTTGATCCCTCTCGCTACTTAGAAAGCGATTGTGTAAAATTGTAAAAACGGAAACACCACGGTGAACCTTATAAAAGTTAAATTTTTTTGTCCTCTTCACTCTTTTTAAAGTGTAAAATGAGTTCGCTCTCTAAATAGCGAACTATGTTTTAGTTCGCACTCTAAGTAGTGAGTGTCAATATTTTATACTCAAACTGAACACCGACATCCCCATGGATGAAAAAATCTTGAAAAAAAGTTCGCTCCCTAGGATACGAACTCTTTTTTTCATGATTTTTTTATCTATGAGGAGTGTCGGCCGGCGTCCAGTTTGACTTGCTATTTAAAGTGTGAAAAAATACTCGCTTTTCAGATAATGATAGAGTACTATGGTCATTGCAGGGGTGAAGAAGGAAACCAAGAGAGTGCGAAAAGAAGCTCTCTTCAAAATATACGTATTAAAATAAATAAATTAACATAACAATACACAGGTCCAAAAGACTAAAGAGGCTTCATGGTTTGGGCCTAGTTTTATATATGGGCTAAATTTGTAGTGTTTTTAATGTCTTTTAATGTTTTTCATTTTTGATATTCTTCTTTGTTTTGATTTGGTACATCAATTTGGATATTCTATTCTTCCCTATATAATTATCAAAAGAGTTTTACCGGAAAGATAAATTCCTACTAGTAATTGACCAAAAACAATAAAAAATTCCTACTAGTATTGTGTAGATAACGTGAAAGAAGGAAAAACCTATCATAAATTAGATTCTAATAAGTGAAGAAAGAGGGGTTTTGAGCAATGAAGGGCGATAAATGTGCCCTTCAAATAATATTCTTACTATATTATTCTTTTTTAGTTTTTATCACATCTATTATTATTTACTAAATATGATAAGGTCTATTGGTAAAACTTTTTTACTCCAGTCTCAATATATAAATATTATGTAATAAATGAATTTAGCGGATTATCACATCAAACTTTTAGTAATATCTATTTTATAATTGAATATAAAAGTTTTAATTTATATTCGGCACACTACCAATAAAAACATAGTTTTAATAAATAAATAAAAAAATTGTATCAAATATAAAACTTTTAAGGCTCTGTTTGGCAAAAATAGTCAATGGTTGATAAGTTAGCTGATAGCTGATATCTGATGACTGGTAGCTTATAACTTATAGCTAATAAACTAGTTGCAGTGTTTGGTAAAATTAGCGGTTCAACTAGTTGACAAGTGTAAAATGACATAAAAAAACATTTCTAATCTATAATTTAAATTTATTAACGTAGTATTTAAGATAATAATTTAGATGTATTAATGTAATATATCTTTTATATATTATTATTAAAAAATTGAACAATATTATCAAATTAATTTGTGTAAGTTAAAGTTTTTTTTTTAATTTTAATTTTAATGTAATATATTTTTTACGGCAAAGTGTACATGTACACTTGACAACTTGTGACACTTGAAATTGATTCAACTATGTAAAATTACTTATATGTGACATAATAATATATGACAAACGATATTGTATGTATAAATATATGAAAGATGATTGTTAGTTTTTTAGAAGAGATGATTTGTAATCTCTTTTTTTTTAGAAGAAGGTTTGGATTCTAAATAAATAGTTATTTTAATTTAAATTAAAATAAAATGTAAAGGATAAAAGTGGGTTTTAGTTAAAATAACAAGGGTAAAAATGGAATAAAAAATAATAAACTATAAGCTATAAGCTTTTTATCAAAAGACTGTTATCAAACATGACTTTTAATTTATAAGCTATAAACTCTTTATCAAAAAATTATTACCAAACATGACTCTTAACTTATAAACTATAAAACATAAACTATAAGCTGCCAACGAGAGCCTAATTCAATTGTAGATTTCTTTCGCTCGATTTTCAGCCTTAGAGGAAGAGGAAAGTGATTAAAGTCAAAATGCATTCAAAATTAAATGTGGATATGAGTTATTCAACCCTATCTATAGACCTATAGCCACCCTGCTTAGGTTAGCAAAAAGGGTATGATAGTCAAAACAATACAAGCACCAAAATTCACAAGTTGATAAAGAGTTAGCGTTTGAATCCAAAACTCATACCAATTAAGGAAAAACAATGTACCCCAAAAGTCCATCACATTCAACATCAAATCTAAATTAAGAAATAACCTCGTGAATATTATAACACCACACAAATTCATACTAGTTTTTTTTTGTAAAATTGTAGGTTTCTAATTTCTCTCTCATTCATTATTTGGGACCTCACTAAGATTAATCCTCATGACAAGACACCAACCTCTTTCTTTTTTGGCTATAACAATCGGTTCCAAAACTGTTCAAGAGTTTTTCTATTCCTATTATTAGTAGCTTGTAACCCTTAGGATTTGCATTGGCCCAAATGAAAATAAAATTTGTTTGCTTTTGAAATTAACCAACTTTGACAAGCATTGCCGTGTGGCGTTGGCCCCGTTTCGCGGTCTTTATCGAACTTTGATCCTTTATTGAACTTTCAAAATTAAAGATATTAGTAGTTAAAATTGTGTATTGACATATGTATAATGATAAAAAAATGATATGGTGGAAGTGGGAGTACAATACTCTACTAATTAGAGAGTACAATTGAAAAAAATATATTTAAAATAAAATTTAATAGATATGTTCTATCATTATAGCTTAATTTAAACTAACAATCGATAAAAATCAACTATTTTTCCACATCATACAACTAAAGTAAGAAGTAGTGTCGTGATTTAACAAAATAATGGTTGTTATTAGTACTATCATGAGAACGTAAAATTATTTTACACGATTGGTGTGTATCCATTTTGTTTTCTTTTTTATTCAAATAATCTAATTGATCAATGTTCCTTTATGTGAAAAGAACATTTACTAGCTGGATTCATTGTATCAATAACTGATTATGAACCTGTATTAAAATTTGGAGACCTTATCGTTTTCTTTCACAGTGTATACATTGAATTTTTTGTATTGCCATTATAGGAAAGATAATCTTTTTGCTTGATCACTAATGTATTTAAAAAGAAATGCTATGTGAAATCATAATCATAGTAACGTAACCATGTGACCAACCCAAGCTAAATGATTAATGTAAGAGGGTTTTTTTAAACTAGTAAAAAAAAAAGTGATTGAACGTAGACTGAAATTTTGAATACGAATATTAGTTAGCAAACAATCGCTACTTCTAACAAGAAATATTCCTCTCTTCTTTCTTTGAACAAGTAAGAATAAACTTTATTAATAATAATACCTGGTTCTAATCAACACAAGGTATGCCAAATGGAATCGTAAGAGTCTATATAAATCAGAATTTCAGTTAGTCAATGTCCAAATAACAAAAAGAGTTCGATCATCACAAATATGAATTTAAACCAATATTCTTCTTTTCTAAATATTAGTATTAATAATATGTTAATCCTTTTTTGCCCCCATTAACTTGTTAATCCTAAAGTTTTCCAGGCAGGCAAGACATTTTCAATCATAATTTTTTATTTTATAAAAAAATTATGGAACCTACGGTAACTTTTTTTATGTGGCAGAAAAATGCACAACAATAAACACGTTTGTTTGAACACAAAACTATTTAGTGAAATACTCTGAAAAAAATATATTCAGGAAAGTTACGTAAAAAAAAAAAAAACAAGTGAAAATTGTCGCCAAACTAATTTTTAGATGATGGAACAAAAACAAACTGTAGTTCAGCCTTAACTACATAAATCTATGGCCATATATTCAGTTTTTTTTTTTTTTTTACCATAAGTTTAATCTGGTTCGGGGGTCAGTTCTGATATCAAGTGTTTCAGCCTCCTCCCGATCGCAGCCGCGGGGATCGAACCGTGGTCTTCCTACCAAGTTCAGCGCCAATCACCACTGAACCAACTAACGATTGGTTTTGTCTTTTAGATATGAACAAAATGTTATAGTACATATAGAGAATATTAACCGTAATTCAAAAAAATTGAATAGATATTGGTTCGAAAATTTAAATTCATCGTATTATTAAGTTTTTATATTAATAGATAAATAAATATTTTTTGAAAGAATTCTTTTCTATCATTTAAAAAATATAATAATTAAAAATTATTTACCGAAAATACGTCAACAAAAATAAAATTTACCGCTAAAAATTAAACTTTTGAGAAATTAAATACATTTGAAATTTTAAAGTGTATCTTAAAAATACATGTTAATATTTTCTATGGGTTAATAATCAGTAGTATTTGTCCCGTGAGCTTAGTTCAATTGGTAGGACAATGCATTATATATGCAGGGGGCCGAGATTCGAACCCCAGTCATCCCATTTATTCACCTTAAAAGTGAATTTTATAACCACTAGGCTATTTAACAAAAAAATAAAAAATAAAAAAATAGTAGTATTTTGCCGTGAGAAAGTGAAATTTATAATTTATAGTTTGTGAGAATTAAGCCCATGCATATACAACCCATTTTCATTTGTAGTTTGTATTTTATTCTATTTATTTATGGAAAATGCTAATTAATATACAGGAGTGCTAATAACATAACATTATTTTTAATGTCAAAATTGTCTAATTTAATATCTTTAACTAATATTCTGAAGGCATCAAATACCGGTTAGTATAACCCCTAACCCCTTATTTATAGAGAAACATATATAAGAAGGTCTTGAAGGCCGACCCTAACCATCCACAATTCCATTTGTAGGTATTATATTCTTAATTAAGAACTCTACAAATTACTTTAATTTGTGGTCCTCTTTATTTTCTAACGTAGGACGTACGAAAACAAAGTAGTAATGAATGAGTTTTCCCTATGCATAGTAGTATATCTAATTAATCTTATATGCCAACTATACAAATTAATTGATGGACCCATATTCTTTCAATGTCTCGACTTTAGCTTGATTGTAGATTTTCCTCATATACTTTCCTTTTTTTAGTTTTTCCTTTTATCATTACTTTGTGAAATTAAATTAATTCATTTGTGGTTCGTTGTTGTGTACGTCAACTTTAATGAGATTTTATAATTATAAATATGAAATGACATGTCCCGATACATTCATGAGTCTCATGTTGCATATTGAATGAGAGGCACATGATCAAAAGATATATTTACAAATGAAAATAATTTTGATCTTAAAAATTTATTTTATAAGTTTGAGTTAAACGTACTCAACTAAAAATTCTTTTAACTAGAATGTAAACATCAATTTTCAATTTTCGTATAATGTGCTAGTTAGTGTAAAATTATTTTACACCAAATGCATGAGGTTCAATATTCATGAATTAATGTTTAATTCTTTTACACCAAATAAGAACTCTACAAATTACTTTAGTTAATTAGTGTAAAATTCTTTTACACCAAATAATTAAATTAGTGTTTCGTTATTCATGAATTCTAACTCAACTTAAAATAAAATATCTAAATTGTTAGGTGAGATATAATGATTGAGGTTCAAACTTCGATTATTTCGCCTAGGTGTGTGAATTTTCAACAACTAAATCTTCGTATTAACTTATGAGTAAAATACAGATCTAAGTATAAATTATATAAAAAAAAAAAGTTATCCGTATTAATGCATAAGTAGAAATATATGTTCTCGTAGAAACTACTCTAAAAAAAAGACCCCCCTTATTGATGTATCAGTTGAAATATATCCCACGTAGAAATTTTTAAAAATAGGCTTTCGAATTAATATATGAGTAGAAATATAAACTACGGTATAAATTACAAAAATAAAATAGATCCCATATTAATATATGAAAAGAAATATAAGTTTATGTAGTAATTAGAAAAAATAGTCTTTGTATTAATATGAGTAAAATTATAGATTTCGCAAAAATTACTAAAAAAATAAGATGGGTCTTCATATTAATATTTATTAATAAAAATATAAGCTCTCGTAGAATTTTTAAAAAAAATAAATAGTCCTTCATATTAATACATGAGTAGAAATATAAAATACAAAATAAATAAATTAAATCTCATATTAATATTTGAATATAAATATAGGTTGTCATTTAAATATAAAATAATCATCGTATGAGTAAAATATAAATTCCTTAAAAACTAATGAGAAGGAGTACAAGTGGTAGTTTACACAAGCCATGAATTCACTTGACAAGATATAAGTTTGATTCCATATTTCCATGTTAAAAATTTCAATGAAATTCACTTGAGAAGGAGAAATGCATATATAAGTTTGATTCCATATTTCCATGTTAAAAAATTCAATGAAAAACTTTAAAATAATGAAAATTTACATGCAATATCCTTTTCTCAGGTGGTCGATAATGCTTGAAAGAGTTTGTCAAGGTAAATAAAAAATCCGTTATTTAAAGCTCTTTTTAGCAAATCATATTTTTCACTTTAATGACAAAGCAATCTTTATAATTACTCTACCGGACCACATAAGAGGTAAAAGTAAAACTACAAAATTAAAATAAAAAATTAAGACAATGAAAATTTTCCATGGCCCAAAATTAATTAAAACAAAAAAAATGTACCATATGATAAAGATTGGAGTGAGAGTGGGACATAGGACAGTCTGTGAGAAGAGGACTGGTCAAGTAACACATGAATAGTGAACCTATAGATCTCAGAATTAAGAAAAGCCTAGCTTAAAAATGCAAAGGGACACATATGAATGAATACAGTATCAAACAAAGAAACATACTAGAAAAGGAAATTATATATTTATATGTAACATTATGAAAGAAAAGTCAATGTAAGCATAGTCACACAATATAGAGTCAAAAATTGAATTGGAAGGATAGGAGAGAAAGAAACCAAAAGAGTAGTAGTTGTAGTTTGTCTTGGTGAATGATGGATGATAGTGATCTAACAAATAATTAGAGGACAATGTGCACTAAAGGAAAGGACCAATGTGCCATCACTTGTATTGTATATAATATGATTTTTATTTTATGGTGAAAAAATTTAATTCTAAGTAAAATAGATTTATGTTTTAATACATTCATGTAAAAACAAGTTAAATAAAAACTTGGAATTAAAAAGTTGTGACAAAAAATATTTGATTGATTAAAAGTTGCTAAAATATTTATAAAGGCTAAAAATAAAATTTGAGATATTTATTGCCTATAGGGAGAAAAACATATTTATTTATAATTTTTTTTAATAAACTTAACTACCATTCATGCATTAACTACTATAACTAATTTTTATCAAGATAATTGAGATCTATATAATCTATAAGGTTGGTATCATCCAATGTGATATTTCTATTGGTACATCAACCAAAGATTGAACCAAGTACTTAATGGTTACACCGGTATCTGTTGGGTCACCATGAGGGGGCAGCCAGGGGGATCATCCACATTGGGTCTAAGAACACATTCACAAGTGAGTTGGACACCACACTCTAACCAAAAACCTTAAGGTGTTAGGTTTATGGGTCCTTTTACTTATAAAGTGTTCAACCTCCACTATTCTAAGCAATGTGGGACTTACACACTCACGCTTGCCACAACAATTTCCCCCTCAAGTGTGAGCCCATCCATTCTTGGATATGCTCCCCCTCAAGCGGAAGCTTTCTTCATCACTACACTTGTACCGCCGTTGTGCCACTTGCACTCAACGGGACCCGCCGCCTGACCACCTTTGTCAGGAAGTCTTTCGACACAAGGAGCCGGTCGAACCCTTCGTCGAACCATCAGCTCTGATACCACTGTTGGGTCACCATGAGGGGGCAGCCAGGGGGATCATCCACATTGGGTCTAAGAACACCTTCACAAGTGAGTTGGACACCACACTCTAACCCAAAACCTTAAGGTGTTAGGTTTATGGGTCCTTTCACTTATAAAGTGTTCAACCTCCACTGTTCTAAGCAATGTGGGACTTACACACTCACACTTACCACAATAGTATCTTTTTGGCTAAAGGGTTAATGGTGTGTTTAGATCCATGTCGACACATCAAATTTTGTGCCCCAATATGTAACATGAAATTTCTGAATCAACAAATTTCTGAAATTTCATAAATCCAGCACGAATCCTACAAATGCAAGAGACTCGTGCATTTATTCTTTATGTCATACTATGTTACTAATAAAGAGACTCAATTAATTTATGAATGTATGTAAAATTGAAGTATACCAGCGTTTAATTAGAATAGGGTATGCTTTTCAAGGTTGATTTTAAAGGCTTATGACACTGTGAATTGAGAGTTAGGATACTCTCTATTTCTTAAAAGAAATGGAGATCCATTTGGAGAGAGATAGAAATAAAAAGTGGGTTGTGGGTTCCATCATTCACCATCATTAAATATATTTTAAAATAATTCAAACTTGTTTGTGTCTTTATCTCTCCAAATGGAGAGGATCCTAACTCGTGAATTGAGGCTTTTTGAAGAATATGTGGTTAAAATGAGCTTTTCCGAAGCGTCCTTAAAATGGATTCGAGTTTGTATCTTTGAAAATTCGATGTCTATTTTAGTCAACGATAGCCCGACGGAGGATTTTAAAGTTGGCAGAGGCCTTCGACAAGGTGATAATTTTTTCCCTTAATTTCTTGTTCTTAATGGTGGACGAAGGCCTTGCTGGGATGATGCGAAGAGCTGGGCTTTCTTGTTAATGACAGTGTCTAGTTTCACCTTTTTCAGTTCGCGGATGACACTATTTTGGTGGTGAGAGACGTGTGGGATAATTTGTCTTACAGGTTAGATTATATTCCTTTCAAATTTTTAAGAATCCTGCTGGGAGCTAATCCTAGAAGGAAAGAGACTTTGAAACCGGTGGTGGATGCTATCTCCAATAAGTTGAGCACGTGGAATAGCTGTCAATTATCTTACGGGGGCGAATCACGTTAATCAACTGAGTGTTAGCTAGTATGCCTCTTTATTTATTCTCCTTCTTTAAGGCACCTGGTTGTATTCTAGGGGTGACAATGTCACCTCTATAATACAACAATGAACCGAACCAACTCGAACAAAGTTTGAGACTCGATTCGACAATTGATTCGTTGATCTTGGTTCATGAACCTAACGAACCGAACTTGAGTAAAATATTAAGTTTGTTAATTAAATGAGCTAAACTTGAACTATATGTAGTTCGGCTCATTTGGTTCACGAGCCGGCTCGATTATATATATAACACTTCAAAAGTAATTTTAAATTTATATATATTTGATTTTATACATTTAAATTTATGTAATTGGTTTTTTCTACAGATATATATATATATATATATATATATATATATATATATATATATATATATATATATATATATATATAATTGATTTTATACATTTAGATAATTGCTAATATATATAATACTTTAAAGAAACTAATACAAACACTTAACAATAATAGGATAAAAATGAGTAACATTAAAATTGATAGACAACGACATCCACAATGGTGTTTTTTACTGTTTTGAAAAATAAATAGTGCATATAAAAAATAGAGAGTAAATAGAAAGAAAAAAAAATTAATGTCGAACTCTTGAGTTGAGTTCCAATTTGAAAATGAACTGAACCTAACGAGTCGAGCCGAACTGCTCGTGAACTTTAAAAGAGTTGAACTTGAGCTAAGAAGAGAGTTTGTGTCGAACTCCAGTCGAGTTTCAAGCCGAACCAATTCTTATCGAGTCGAGCTCAGACATGTTCGATTCAACTCATTTCCAGCCCTATTGTATTCTAACACAATTAGCGAGGATTCAAAGGAATTTTTTGTGGGGAGGAGATGTTGAGGGAAGAAAGTTATGTTCGGTTAAGTGGGACCAAATTTGTTTACCGGAGGATTAAGGGTAAAAAATTTAGTGTTTTTCAATGTGGCGTTGTTATTCAAATGAAAATTGAGGTTCTTACGGACAAAGAAGCCTTGTGGACTGATTTCTTAAGTTATAGGTATTGCCACATACCCACGAAAATTACGAGCGGGGCAACATCTTATCGTAGCAGCAAGGAATCTATTTGGTGGAAAGATGTCATAGCCTCATAGGAATGGGTAGAAGGTTGGAGTGTAGGAGGATTGGTTTAAATAAAATGTGGGTTGTTGTGTTGGCAACGGCAAAAGTATTGAGTTCTGGAGGTTCAGATGGAATGGTGAGCTTCTTGTGTGGTTTTGACAGTGGACCGAAGCGTTATATAGTAGCGAAGAACAACAACGAGACGCACTCAAATATCTCTTGGTCGTGTTAGGGTAATCCAAGATAAGAGGAAGAAGATAACAAGTAAGAACTAGAGAGAAAACTAGGAGGAAAGTGTTAAGATTTATTGATAAGAAAAATAGAGAATAAGTTGTGTTTTTTAATGCATGAGGCACATCCTTATTTATAAGGAAAACTCCTAACACATCCATTACTTGTAACACAAGTAACCATAACTAACTAACTCAAGGTAGTTATGTAACCACCTCCTAACTACCTAACCAAGTCTAATAGGATTGAAGTTATAAAACATCATGCTCCCTTAACTTCAAGCCTAAGCAAACTTGTCTGTCCTTCAGAAATCCTTCAGAACTGTAACCTTGTCTGTCCTTCAGAAATCCTTCAGAACTGCAAACTTGTCTGTCCTTCAGAAATCCTTGTCTGTCCTTCAGAAATCCTTCAGAACTGCAAACTTGTCTGTCCTTCAGAAATCTTTGTCTGTCCTTCAGAAATCCTTCAGAACTGCTTCAGAACTTGCCATGCTGGGCGCGCGCGCCTGACACACACCAAGTTCACTTCTGAGCTTTAAAAATCTGTCTGTTTTCAAACTCTTAGTTAGAGCATCTGCAACCTGAGTATCTGTTGCACAATGTCTGACATCTAAGCTACCTTGATTCACCTGCTCCCTCAAGAAATGAAACCTAGCCTCTATGTGTTTGCTTCTACCATGCAAAACTGGATTCTTGGCTAAGTTTATAGCAGACTTGTTATCAATCTGCAGAACCACAGGTTTCTCTGCTTCAATTCCTAGCTCCTTCAACACAGTTACAATCCACAAAGCTTGGCATGCTGCATATGCACCTGCTATGTACTCAGCTTCACACGAAGACAATGCAACAACTGGTTGTTTCTTAGAACACCAAGCAACAGGAGCCTCCATAAATCTGAAGAAATACCCAGTAGTACTCCTTCTATCTACTTTGTCACCACACCAATCAGCATCAGAGTAGCACACAATCTCAAATTTCTCATTCAGAACTGACTTTGGAAAAAGAATTCCAAACTCCATTGTGCCTGCTATATACCTAAGTATTCTTCTAGCTGCATTCATGTGTGACCTTCTAGGCTTATCCATGAATCTACTTACAAGCCCAACTGCAAAGCATATATCTGGCCTGCTGTTGCAAAGATATCTCAATGATCCTACAATTTGCTTGAAAATTGTAGTATCCACAGTCTCTTCTGTCTCATTCTTCTCTAACTTCAAGTTCACCTCCATAGGAGTCGCAGCATATGTACACTCAGTCATGTTGAACCTCTTCAGAATTTCTCCTGCATATCTCCTCTGATGCAACAATAGACCTTTACCATTCTTCAGAAGTTCAAATCCTAAGAAGTAAGACACTTCTCCCAAATCTGTCATCTCAAATTCAGTTTTCATTACTTCTTTGAATCTCTCTATCTCAGCTGTGACACTTCCAGTTACTAGCAGATCATCAACATACAAACATATCAGAATAATGCTTGAAGCTGCTTCCTGCACATATACTCCATATTCTGACTTGCATTTCCTGAAACCTTGTTTCACAAGAAATCCATCTATCATTTTATTCCAAGCTCTTGGAGCTTGTTTCAAACCATATAGAGCTTTGTTCAATCTGTAGACCATGTCTTTCTTCTCTTCAATCATGAATCCAGGTGGCTGAGTTACAAAAACAAGTTCTTCTAATGGACCATTAAGAAAGGCTGACTTAACATCCATGTGGAACATAGTCCATTTCCTTGCATTAGCTACAGCTATGACAAGTCTCACAGTCTCAATTCTTGCCACAGGTGAGTAGATTTCTGAGTAATCTATTCCTTCCCTTTGCAGAAAACCTCTTGCCACCAGCCTTGCCTTATATTTTGCTATAGAATTGTCAGGATTTAGCTTCAGCTTGAACACCCATTTTGCTTCAATTGCCTTCTTATCTGATGGAAGTTTAACTAACTCCCAAGTTTGATTTCTCTCAATTGAAGCCAACTCTTCCTCCATAGCTTTCTTCCATTTCTTGTGTTTCAAGGCTTCTGTGTAATTGATAGGCTCAGAACCAGCCATCAATGCAATATGAACTAAGTCACCATGTCCATTTACCTCATTATCATTAATAATTTCACAATCCTGCAATCTAGCAGGAATGTTCCTTGTTCTGGCAGGCCTGTCTCTAGTCACAGCTGCAGGTGCTTCATTCTCATCACTAGAATCATTATCTTCTTCATTCATGATTGGATTCAATTGAGCTCTGCTTGAACTGCAACCAGCAATCCAATCCCAGGATTTCTCTTCATCAATTACAACATCTCTACTGTAGATCATTTTCTTTGTGACAGGATCATACAGCTTGTAAGCACCTGTGACATGGTATCCTACCAAGATCATGGCTTCACTTCTGTCATCAAGCTTCTTCCTTTTTGCTTCAGGCACATGCTTGTGACATAAAGCGCCAAAAATTCTGAAGTGACTTACACTAGGTTTTCTACCACTCCACACTTCCTCAGGTACTTTGTCTTTCAGCTTCTTGGTTGGACACCTGTTCAACACATACACAGCAGTGTGAACTGCTTCACCCCATAAAGCTTTAGGCAGGTTCCTATGCTTCACCATACACCTTGCCATATCAAGAATAGTCCTGTTCCTTCTTTCAGCTAAGCCATTGTGTTGAGGTGTATAGGGAGCTGTGACTTCATGTTCTATACCTTGTTCAACACAAAATGACTCAAACTTCTTGGAAGTATACTCACCTCCACCATCTGTTCTGAGAGCTATGATCTTCTTTCCACTTTGATTTTCAACTAATGCCTTAAAATTTCTGAAGACATCAAATACTGCATCCTTGGTTTGAATCAAGTATATCCACATCTTCCTGCTATACTCATCAACAAAGGTAACAAAATATCTATTACCACCAAGTGAATTCACATCAAAGGGACCACACACATCAGAATGCACAACACCTAGTACACTTGATGATCTCATAGGCAAACTCTTGCTGAAAGCATTTCTAGGTTGTTTACCAACTAAGCAACCTTCACATACTCTTTCTGAAGCTTCAATCTTAGGCAGGCCAAGTACCATTCCTTTGCTCCCTAGCTGATTCAGATATTTGAAATTCAAATGTCCAAATCTCAGGTGCCATAGCCAATTCAACTTCTCATCTGTTACTACCTTCATACACTGAACAGTGTTTGTGTGAATCAAAGTTCTGAAAGTTCTATTCTTGGCCAAAGGAGTCCTCAGAATTAGGTTATTTGCAGGATCATAAAGTTCAAATTTCTCTTTCTTAATGATAACTGAAAAACCTTTTTCTGCTAACTGTCCAACACTCAGAAGATTACAATCCATACCTGGTACAAACATCACATCTTCAATTACTGCAGTGCTTCCATTGCTCCTCTTGATAACCATGTTACCAATGCCTTCTGACTGCAATGAACTGCTATTGGCCAGCTTCACTTTACTTTTCTTTCCAGAATCGAACTTCACTAACCAGTTTTTGTGACCAGTCATGTGGTTGGAACACCCTGTGTCTAAGAACCAAGTCTCAGCATCAACTTTATCTTGTGATTCTACCTCTGATAATGTAGCCATGAAAGTCACAGCTTTGTCTTCAACCTTTTCTTGCACAAGTTTTGCTTCATCATCAGAGTCTTGGCCCTTTTCTTTGCCTTTCTTGAACCAACAATCTGAAGCATAATGTCCCCATTTCTCACAGTTATAACACTGAATGTAACTCTTGTCCTTGCCTTTCCCTTTCTTTGAATTTGATGTTCCTCCTCCTTTCTTGAAGGATTCAGATTTTCCATCAAATTTTTTCTGAGAGCCATTCTTTCCCTTATCTTGATTTTTCTCTTTGTGACTGTTAGCTTTCTTGTAAGCCTGAACTTGTAAGGCTTGTACAGATTCTTGAACCCCTTTCCTTTCATTTATCATCAACTCATGTGCTTCTAAAGATCCGACAAGATCCTCCAACTGTAATGTAGCTACATTCCCAGTTTCTTGGATGGCAACAATGACATGATCAAAATTTGGAGTTAGAGTTCTCATTACCTTATCTACAATCATCCTATCTGTCATCACCTCACCATAGCTCTTCATTGTATGGACAATGCCTTGAACCTTCGACACATAGGCTCCAATGGATTCACTCTTATCCATCTGCAGAAGCTCATATTGCCTTCGCAGAGACTGCAACTTTACTCCCTTCACCTTTTCTCCTCCTTCATAATATTTCACCAAAATATCCCAGGCTGCCTTAGAGGATTCAGCACTAGATATCTTGTCAAAATTTGCAGAATCTACTGCAGCTTGAATTGCATACATTGCCTTGCAATCCTTCTTCTTTAAGTCTTTGTGTGCTGATCTCTGAGCTTCAGTGGCATTCCCCACCAAGTCTTGCACACCATTAACCACCACTTCCCATGTATCTTGAAAACCAAAGAGAGACTTCATCTGTTTGCTCCATCTTTCCCAATTCTTGCCCTCAAGAATTGGAAGATTGTTTGGTAAACCATTCCCTGACATTGTTTCTGAAGGGAAGAAAATGTAAACACCAAACAAGACTGAATCTTTTTGCTTTCTACACTAAGAACCAGGCTCTGATACCAATTTGTTAGGGTAATCCAAGATAAGAGGAAGAAGATAACAAGTAAGAACTAGAGAGAAAACTAGGAGGAAAGTGTTAAGATTTATTGATAAGAAAAATAGAGAATAAGTTGTGTTTTTTAATGCATGAGGCACATCCTTATTTATAAGGAAAACTCCTAACACATCCATTACTTGTAACACAAGTAACCATAACTAACTAACTCAAGGTAGTTATGTAACCACCTCCTAACTACCTAACCAAGTCTAATAGGATTGAAGTTATAAAACATCAGGTCGGTGTTATTTTTCTTCTAATTTACTGGATAGATGGCGATGGATTGTAGTTTCGATTGGTCTCTTTTATGTAAATCTTGCTATGATGTGATGCTTAAAGGTTACAACACCACGATTTTGGATTCAAATGTATTAGTAGCCATTCAATGTTGAGACTTGATATGTATGCATTTTTTTTTTCTTTTCTAAAATAACATAAATGATAAAACTCATTCTTCCGTATACATTTTATTGGGATATGTACTGATACATTCACTCAAGTGCAGTCGTGGACAATAATGACGATACAAATTTCCTCCTTTCTCTTGTGGGAAATGTGTTCCATCATTTTTATTTTTTTAGTCAAATAGTTTAGTGGCGGTAAATTCTACTTTAAATCTGAATAAAATGAGTGTTTGAATTTTTAAGATTCAAACTTTATCTCTTACTAATATGATGTTGCTGTAACAGCTCGAACCTTCTACGATCCGATACTACTATTTTTATTGGAGTTTTGCTTTCCATAAAAATCAAAATACATGTTCAATTCATTTTCATTAAGTTTACTAACAGCCCAATTAGTAGTGGGAATGAATTGACCATATATTTATCCCGGGTCAGCGGGGTTAAACTAGCGGAACTGTACATTGAATGCCACCTCCATGTTCTATTGGTAATTGGTAACAAGTGTGAAAACCTAGTACCGTGTATGTAATGAAACTTGAACAGAGTGAAACAAAAACAAAGTTAATTGTTGATCGTGCAAATTGAATTCTACTAGTTGGGATTAATTTGGTCCCCACCTTTCCCAAAATATCTACAATGACGCTGCTGATGACGGATGCACGCATGTTTTACTTTTTTTATTCCATTTTTTATTCATTAATCCAACTAACAACATCGAATTTAATAAACAAATGAGTTGGATCCTTTATTCATCCATTATCCTCCTAGTACACTTGCAGGTAACACAAGGATTTCGTTGGTCAAATGAAAGGTGTTATGTTTCATTCATCATTTTTCTATATAAATAAGATGTAGGTTAACTAATTTTTGAAAAATTAAATAAGTACTAACCCACAACTTGTACGATAAAATAAGAAAAATATATTTGAATTTTTATGATTTAAAATAAAATAGAATTCTTAAACGACAGAGGTTTAAATTATCATAAAAAGTATAGAGTCTTGTTTTATTACGGTTTCAGATGGTGTTCCCTGGCATACTCACAAGTCTAGAATCATTGAACCCAACCAAACAAACAAATACACTAACCAATGACTCTATGCTACTGCTCCCATAAAGGTTCATCCCATAATTAAATAATGACCCAACTTTTGTTTCCCCACTTAATTAACTTTCATTTGTTATCGCTTTGTAGTACAACAAATTTTTTTGAGTAGTACAACACTTTTTTTAATAATTGAAACCCTAATGACCGATTAAGCTTTTTAAAAAAAAATAAAAGTATGATAATTACGTTTTTGAGATGATAATTTGATTAATGCTGGTTCAACAAGAGTATACATATGAAAACAACTTTAACTTGGCATAAACAAGTACTTATAAAGGTGTCGATGTTGGTTTGGCGGTTACTCCGCAACAGGTTACCAACTAGAGATAATTTGGTGAGGTGTCACATTATTGTGTATGATTTCTACTTTTGTATGTTTGGTTGCGGCAAAGTCGAAAAAGCGCAACATTTGTTTCTTTCTTTTCCGGTGTTTGCCCCTTTATGAGGAATGCTTTGGTCTTGGGTTGATATTTCCTCGGCTGATCCATCATTGATCCAAGACCATTTTGTACAATTTACTTATTCGGCATGTGGCTCTCACGCTCGTTTTTTTTTTTTTTTGCAATTACTTTGGTTATGTAGCATTTGGGTGGTGTGGCATGAACGGAATAGTAGAATTTTTAAGGCAAATGAATCGACAACCTCACAAATGCTAGAAAAAGTTAAAGTTCACTCTCTTTATTGGATAAAAACTTGTAATATGAATATCGGATTAAACTCCCATAAATGGTGGTCGAGCCATTTTGAATGTTTGGGCATTGACTAACTGATGATTTGACTGTTGTACACGTTTGCTAGACAAGACAGTTTGGCACCTCTTGTGCCGAACAATCTTAGTATGTTTTTATCAATATATTTTATTTTTGCTTGTTGACAAAAAAAGAGTATATATGAATAATTGTTGAATTATAATGAGTTTGGTATATCATTACATTAGATATTGAACAATTGTATTGTATAAGTGAAATTTAAAATTACTTTTCAATATAAATTTTAGGATCATTGATATGTGAATTATCTAACTAATGTATATGATGTTCAACATCCACTTTACCTGTATTATCCAATATATCAAATTATTATTAATCTTTCCATCAAGTATGAGCTGATTCATTTATCTGAGTAAATTCATTTCCTCTCAAATGGAAATTTTCCATTCATATAAATGGGGACTATCATTGTTATTCCATCAACGGGGCATATTGTACGAACACCGTTATTAAGAAAACTTTTGACACAAGAGTTAATCACTTGAAGAATATATAATATGAAAACTTGATCAATAGATTTGCTTCAAAAATTATTCGAAGGGTGGGTTTTTTTAAGTAGCTAGAATACAGTATTTCGTTATTATTGATTAGAAGAATAATAATGTCTTGCATGTTAGTTTATAAATGTGATTTTTTTTTATGTTATTGATTTTTTTTTTAAATGAGGATTATTTTTTATGTTTTTTTTATTAAGGGATATATTTTTAACATTTAGGGTTGGAGTTTCAAACAGTCGGGATTATCCTTTGCAATTAAATTTAAAACAATCACATAATAGAATTGAACATTACATCTCAACCTAAAACCGTAAGTACCATGACTTTGTTTCTTTTTTTTTAATAAGCAAAATATAAATTATAAGGAGTACAATTGGTACTCAAGAACAAACGTCTTAGATACATTAGAAGCAAGTTAAAAATTGCTACACCACTCAGAAAAAACTGAATTAACACTGCTTCCTAATCGACCTACAAACCAAAACCACGATATATATAAATAATTTTTTCCACTTAAAAAGGTACATTATTGACCCATTTACCTTTAAATAATACTGTGTTTTTTTTAACAATCAAAATCCTCTAAATAAAGTACTATAAGTGATTTCACTTATATATATATATCGTCTAACTTTCAATTTTTCATTCAATGTGCGAGACTTATATCTCCACAAAGTCATGACATTCAACAATAATAATTAAGTTTTAAAATAGATAAACCAATATGTTGTTGTTTTATATTTTTGTATTAATTTATTTATATACCAAACCAATATCAATCTTTAGTCAAGAACAAAGATGATTGCAAACTTTTTTTTTTTTTTGACAGAAGATGATTGCAAACTTCTATTTTTTAAATATTGTCTTTACAATTTCAAATACTAGTAATTTTTATTTATGGGAGGGATACTTACTTATTACAAAGTGATCCATACCACAATTTGCAATTTTTCTTTTTTGGTAAAAGTTAAAACATTGACAGGGTCCTAAACTCTCAAGTCATGAAGCCTCTTCACCATTTATACCCTTTTGGTAGCATAATTTTTCTCTCTCACACACATGATATCAGTGTCCTTTTGTAGCTTTAGACGAACAATGATAGGTCTCTCTCATCATTATAGCCTTTGTCTGACTGCTTTTGGACAAGAGAACTGATTCAAAGGACACCGTTGATTGTGACTATTCATCACCATCCACTCATATTTCCAAGACACACCTCAAAAATACAAATCAATTTAACCACATTTTGTACCATCCCTTATTACTAATTTTTTTACATTATTATTTGTTTCTTTTGCCAACCTAAACAAAACTTGTGTTACCTTATTAAGGAACCAAGGCTATAGCATCTTTCCTTGGTAAAGTTTTTAAGGCCAAATTTACAACCACGTGTATATGATAGCATTACATCCCAAATTAAGATATGAATAGGTGCTGTCATAAATAACATAACATAGTAACACAGAAATAAAATGCAATAAATCATACTTTTTCCGTCCCATTGAGCCAGTTGACTTCAGCACGAATATCAATGCACAACTTTGACGATTAATATTTTTAATTGTATAATAGTAAAAATTATAAAAATTTAATATTTTGAAAATACTTATCGAGATGAATCCAACGACATCTTATATGCTAATATTTATTTTTATTTATTGAGAAAAAATATGATCAAAACAAGATATATAAATAGTGCAAATATTCTAAATGGCTCAAATAAATTGGAACGGAGGAAGTATAAGTTTTATAATAAATAAAAAATCAGAAATATTTTAGTCAGAAGGTATAATATCTATGTAGGAGTAGTAGAGTATCTAGTTAAAGATTTTTCGTCTGTTTGTTTAGTTTGACTCACTCTCAAGAAACAAGACCAATGAGTGTTTCCAATTTGGCATACTTTTATCACTTCTTTCACCTTTTACCTCAATAGTAAAGTTATGGTTTTGTACTAATTTAAACCGCATTCATTTGTACATATGCTCAAGAGAAATAAAAAAAAATATAATAAGGGGATAGATAAGAGAAGATTATTTAAATGTACTAAATAAATTAAAAATGGCAAGGTTGAAATGAAGGAATATTTGTTGATGAAAAGGATCAAGAGGGTCTCATGAGAGTGTGGAACCCATTTTTCTGCAGCCAACCTTGAGAAGAAGAAGAAGAAGAAGGTCTTATTTGAGGTGGGAATCCTGATGATGCTGCAGCAGTTGCTAACAAATGTGGAGGCCCCGATTGCCACTTTTGTTGATCGGTCATTGATAACGTTAAATCACTTCCAATTCGGCCTCCATTGCTGCTGCTACTAGAAACCTGCATTATATCATTTCAACAAATCATGGTCAATTTGACGAAATCATGTAATTTAAGTGATTTCGCAAAACTTAAAACATAGTACATCGATTGCATTAGTCCTTTTGAGACAATTTCAAGATATTAAAAGGATCATTGTGTAATACAATATGATTGATGATTATATAAGATTTCATTAATTACAAAATTAAATTGCACAACCATATAAGTACAATTTTAAGTACTAATAATTGGACTATAGTAATTAAACAAAAGTACCTACATGAAAATTTGAGGGGTGAAGATGTTGAAAACTGTGAAGCATTTGAGGGTGATGTTCAATAGGTGTTCTGTAGGGACCATATCTATGCATTTCATTACTGACTGGAGATTGAAGATGAGTTTGGCTTAGCATCCTCAAGGCTTCATTCTCTCCATATCCATCCCTTACATAAGCTTCCATGTTACTCATACCACATGGTTTCGGTAAAATATTCACCGGCTGGATTTAAATGGCGATTCAGTAAAAATTCAGTAAATTAAATGTACAAAATAGTTACATTGCAGTTAATTAATTACCTTAGGTCTGATTCCACCATTCCGCCAATTTAATTCAGGCGCCATATACTGATGATCAGTGGCGGCATTTGTGTTTTGATTCCCAAATGCTTGATTGTTGTTACATTTAGAACTCGAACTGCCCAAACTCAAATCTAGATTGTGATCCGCGGTTACGTTACCTGAGGATTCTGCAAGTCAATAGATGGCGCATTTAAATTTCGATAACAATACAAGTTAATGTGAATATAAAAAAAATATAAACAAACAGTTTCAATTAGAAAGTGCTTACCAGAATTAAGCTCATTATCATAGATGCTAGGATCAAAATTGGTCACAGCCTCTTTGCCATTGCATTTAATTGCTGCTTTATCATAAGCCCTTAAACAAAATGAGCCACAAAAATTCAAAACCCTAGCATGAACTTTATAAATTTTGGCTACAATTGAAAGGGGAACAACAGATTGGTAAGAAATCATCAAAGCAAAATACCTTGCAGCTTCAATCTCGGTGTCAAATAGACCCAGATAAACGTACCTGGTAAATCGAATCAAACTAATCAAATTAATCGTTACTATTATATGTCATTTATACAAATAAAAACAGCATCAAGAAACATTTATTAAAAAAAATCATATAATAAAATTAGTATAGAAGATAAAGAAATATATACTTTTTCCCTAAGAATTGACCCATTCTAGCCTCCCATCTTCCACATTTGTGCAAAGTTACACCTCTATACTTAGAACTTCCTCTTGGAAATCCGGTGCTTTGTCGCCGAAGTACGTGCACAAACTCTTCCTTCGTTAAATTGGTCATCTAAATCACGACAATAATTCAAGATAAAAGTAATTAGTATAATTAATTAAAAACTATAGAAGAAATATAAGATAATTGCTTTTAAGAAAGAGTTACCTGCTTCAAGTCCTCTTCATAATCTTCTATGTTGAAGTTTATGTCTGCCTCTACTCCTCTGAACTTAATTGCCGCTCTATCATATGCTCTGAGTACAAAAAAAAACCAATAAGCATTTTTTACTTATAACAAACCAAACCATATTATATATGCATATGTAAATTTTATTTGAATTAAATTAAGGTTGGTGACTCACCGTGCAGCTGCATGTGCTGTGTCAAATCCACCTACACAAATTTACCCAGACAAAACCATCTCATCAGCTAAATTATCCTTCAAATTTCCCCACAGTTTTTATTTTATTATTAAAAAATAAAAATAAAACCATTTTTTTAGCCAATTATAACTACCACATATGTAACTGATCTTATACCGAAATATCAATACTTACCCAAATACACTTGTTTTCCACAATCCCTACAACACAAACAAACCCAAATCAATCATCAAATTCAATTTTCATGAGCTAGTCATCAATAATCTTATTTAATTTTCATTTTTTATACAATAATAAATTTAAGTGAGTTGAATTCTCAAACCGGTCTGGATAATCCTCAGTCTGAGGTTTCCAGGCCGGCCGACAATCAGAGTGTGTGTTTGATATTACGGTGAATATATTAGAATCATGGTGATTATCATGATTTGATGTATCCACCGTGATATCAAACATAGATAAAGTTGAATACATGCTATTGCAGATTATGAGTCAACTTCTAATCGAGTGAACAGAGATTTTTGAGTGGTGTATGAAAAAATGCTAACCAAATATGAGATTCCCATCGACCAGTTCTTCTGTAAAAAGTAACACCTCTATACTGAGAACTTCTAGACCTTGGTCCTCTACGACTCTTCTTCGTCGGTTGAGAACCAGAATTTTCAACTGATTTACCGCCGTTAACGGTTTCCGATTGACAAAATCTTACACCTACCCAGTGAGCACGTGGAAAAGAAGAAGAACCTCCACCACCACCGGAAGTAGAATCCACCACCGCTGTCATCTCAGTATCTTCTACCGGAAAAAACTGTCTAGTCACCGGTGGACACTCACTATCATCATCATCATCAACTGAAAATCCAAATATCTTACTACCTTTTTTCTTTAACAATCCGTTACCGTTACCGTCTTCTTCTTCTTCTTCGGATCCATCTTCAATTACTATTGCAGATGAACTTGAATTTGAAATATTCGAAACAGATCCAATTCTTTTACCTTTTTCAACTTCATCACCTTCGATTGAACATCCTTCTGCTTCTGATTCATATATTTTTCTCTGATCAGGTGAGTCATTCAGATCCCACATTCTTCACAACAATCTCAACAAGAAAAAGAAGAAAGTTTCAGAAGCATGAAAAAATGGTAAAGAAAAGAAAGAGAAATGTTGAAAGATCTTAGTGATTTCACTAAACTGCCTAATACAGCATAGACGAGGCAAATTTCATCAAACTAAAAAGAAAGCAAATTCATTTCTTTTCTCTCTCTAACAAACAAAAATACTACAACTTGTTTTACTTTCTCTCTCTTTATCTGTGTATTTATCTTTTTTTTTATTATTATTTTATATTTTGGTTTTATTCACTGAAAATGTTGAACAGTGAAATTTTATCTATTTTTGTTTTGAGAAAGTTTATTTTGACATCCGCTTAGTTGTCGGACAACTTTTATTTGCACTATTCAATCCACTTTTCAATTATTTATTATGTTTCAAATTACGTGCATTGTGAGTAGGATGTCCACTGATTATTCATTTTAAGTTGTCTATATATCATGACTCTTTTGTTTTTGGTTGTAACAGAGGAAAGTCCTTTTCTTTTATTGCGTTACATAATTTATTAATTGATTTTTTAGACTAAAAAATTGTAGTACTGTTTAGTGTGTGTATTTATTTCTATTTTTATATGTTTATTGAATGAATTTAAATAACAAGTGGTAAAAATTGGGAAAGAAAGAACCATCTCTTTCTTGAACAACTTTCCCACGTTAACCAAATCGAAAAGCATCTATATCTATCTATATATCTCACCTGTCTTTTCTCTCTCTTGCTCATTTATTTTTTCTTCTCCTTCTCAAAATTATATTTCATTAACTTAGTAGGAAGACTTTCTTCGATAAAATTAGCTTATAGTTGAAAAGTCAGTATAAAAATAATGAAAATACTAAATAATGCATTTGGTGTATTAGTTAAGCACATAAATAAGAAAAGTCTGACTTGAAATGCGTGCATTTAATACATTGAAAGTATAAAAAGTTATTTTATTAACATTAATTTTTTGTTTTATTTCTATTTTCAAAATGTTTAACAAGTGCACTGTTTAGCATAACCTTAAAAATAAAATGGCATAGAATTATATAGTTAGTGGGATGTTACTATATTTAAAAAAAAAAAATTGAAAAGAATAAAGAGAAAAATGAAATAAAACGCCAAAAATTATAAATTATAAGCTCAAACATTACTTTTAATTTATGAAGCACAGACTCTGACACGGAAATTACGACACGGACACTTCAATATCCTTAATATAAAAAATATACAACACCGACATCATTACATATTTATAAAAAATTTAAATTAAGAATTAAAATACATACATATGCATTAAGTTGAACAAATTTTTCGTTAAATTTTTTTTTAAAATAATATATGAAAGTACATTTGATATTTATTCAATCATCTACTGTCAAAAAACTAAAAATAATGTAATCTATTTAATCCATCATTAATCAACATTATTGTTTCGACACATCTTTAATAGTTGTATACTCCCTCTGTCCCATATTATAAACAAAAACAAATCACTTTCATTATTTTCAAAATTTACTTTTACTTAATCTCATAAAATTTAATACAAACTGCATTTAATCTACTATCTCTTTTCTCCATAATCAAGACCATTACAAATTCTTGTTACATCTTTTCATGAAACACAAAAATCTCATACTTCATACTGTATTATAAGGTTATAATTTTTTTAATAAGTGTGAATTTATTTTTTTTGCTTACAACATTGGACGGAGGGAGTATGTGTCTAAGAAGAGTAGAAGCAAATAAAAATAAAATAAATTAGAATATTTATCCGACATATTTGTACGAATGTTTTATAGGTGTGGGACATCGATCTAAGAAGTGTCGGAGTAAATGAAATTTTTTTTAGACACCTCTTCGATAAGTGTCGTACGAATGTTAGACATCGCGACACGCATAATCATTGAAATGTCGGTGCTTCATACCTTTAAATCGCATCTCAAAAAATACTATATGCTAATTAAATTTACTCATTACTAAACACGTCTATTTTTTTTCAAATAAACGTATAAGCTAGTCTCATAAGTTATAAGTTAGTTTATTAGACTTGCCAAACATAATAACTAACATTCATGGGAGACTTTTTAAAAATTTAACTACTAAAATTTTATATTGTCAAAAAAAAAATTATATTAAAAAAAAAATTATATTGAATTATTGTATTAAAAATTGAAATGTTTGATTTTTATAATCAATATATTTTTTAAATAGAATTCTTAATGGGTTTTCCAAAGACACGCATTAATAAGACTCTAGATCAATTAATCAATATTGTAGTACAACTCATATAATCTCAGTTTATTAAAAAATAACATAGACAATTAAATTTGCTTATAATTTATAAATTAATTTAATAAAATTAGTGGTTCAGTTAGCTGATAAACATTCTCAATCAATAATAAAATTTATATCAATTTTATAATAAAACAACAAGTTAAGTTTATTAATGTAATATATATAAGCTATAAGACATAATTTATATGACTAACTTATTGATCTTACCAAAAAATCTTTAGATGTAAATTCATTAATTACTATATTAAAGTTTTGATTATGTACCAAAAAAAATATTAAAGTTTTGATTCAAATAAGAGATTATTCATTTTTCATATTTTAATTAGATTATTTTAAAAAAAAAAATTTAAGCGTTACTAATAGTACATAGGGGAAGGAAAAAATAGCACATAATTTATAAATTAACTTTTATCGTATATGCTAGTGTAAAAAAAAAACTCTTACCCTATAAACTTATAGGGAATAAAGTACGAGTTAACATATAACTTCTATAGCTAATGAGCTTCTTTTATCATATACAGTAAATGATTTTTCTTTTTAGGAAAATGCAACGAGTGTTTGGAGCACTAAGTATTTTAAATAGTAAATTTTTTTGAAAAAATTCAAAAAAATTATGAAAATACATAAAATTAATATATTAAAAATTGAAATGTTTTACTTTTTATATATTTATTCCTTAAATAAAATATTTAAAAAATATACTGAAAGCATTCGTTAGCAATTATCTTTCTTTTTTTGTTTGTTAGGTAGTCTAGCGGCTAGAAATTTACCTTTTAAAAGTGGATAAATAAACATACCTAATTCAAACTTCAATCCATACACAAATGTATAATGTCCTTTACCAATTGAGCTACGCTACTACACTAGCAATATCTTTCCCTTTATTAGTAGAAACTTATCAAGTATAAAAGCTTTTGCTAATTTAATGATTAGCATCATATGAAATAACTCTAACTATTGGAGCCACCACTCCTTCCTTTCCTCCAAGTATTTTTATATTTTTAGGATTATGACTAAGATTTACCGTGTGGATGCTACAGTAACAAAAGAGGAAAGTAATTAGGAATAGTGAGAGAGGGTATTTTGGGGAATGAGAGATGAGAAAAAGGAAATGAGAATAATGAGAAGTAAATGGAAACTCTTTCCAGAAAAGTCCAATCCAAGAGTACGGGAAGAGGGCCACCTTTGCCTCTTTCGTTTCCAAAACGACCAATACCCTTCTTACGCTGTACCTCGTATTTATGACCTTTTTTCATTACTTCACTCTCCTCAAACACCGCGTGTTGTCCCACCAACTCTTTTGCTACTTCTAGATCCCCTAGTTTTTTTTGTTAACATTCTGTATTTAAAAATAGTTATTTAACACATTTTAAATAATCTAAAGCCATTAAATTAAAAAGAACAACTCGTTAAAAATTTTAGATTCAATTTTTAAAATTATTAATTTTTTGTAATTTAATTAATGAGATGTAAATAATTAATCTATTTGGATGAATCGATTGTCAGCAAATTGTACGTCATGTCATTTAAAATATATTAAATCATCATCTTTAAGTATAAAAATTCAATGGAAGGATCAAAATTGAGTGATTTAACATAGGATGATCAATTTTGTGAAACTAGCATTTAGACCCGTGATAAAAATGCGTTTATAAATAATATATTTTAGTATGCTCTTTCATCTAATTAGTTCATTTTTTTTTTCAAACTAATTAGTTCATTCTATTATCTATATGTCTCTCAATTGCATTAAATAAAATGGTAACTTCCTATAATTTTTCAGTCGTATTCATTGGTATCTAATATCCGCGTGGGTGACAATGTTTGTCTACGTACCCATACCCTAAAGGTATCTAAGTACCCATACCCTATGGGTATCTAAGTACTCATACCCTATGGGTATCTAAGTACCCATACTCGTACCTGTTATCCGTATTTTTTACTAAAAATAAATTGATCAATTATAAAATATCATATCATTTTAATAGAATTTAAAAAAATTCAAAGATTTAATGTTGATTCATGAAAATTATAAACAAAATTATTAGTAAAATCATGCTAAAGTTCATATCTCTATTGACATATTTATATTTATTAAAAATGTATAATAGTATAATAATGTCGTATTTTTTAAAAATAATTACATATATTATTATATAATTATTATATAATAATATAATAAAAATAAATAAATAAATAAATATTATATGGGTATATGGGGTGGGTACTAAGGTACCCGTACCCACATCCATTCCCACTCAATTTTATGGGCATTTATTCATACTCATGCCCGTATCGAAAATACGGATTTTTATTCTACCCGTTGTGAGTATTTTTTGTGGGTATCCATTGGGTATGGATAAATTGTCACTCCTATAAATTTTAGTGAAAATAGTATCAATAGTGTAATAGATAATCTTGTAATAAATATAATTTATATGTGAAGAAAATTGGCACTTTAAACAAATTTGTTGCTCCCATATATAAAGCCATGAGAGAAAATAACTATCTCATTAGATAGTACGATGACTAATTTTATGGTTAAACTCGAGTAGAAATTACAAAAAAATAAATATTCATGTGTATTAATTAATATATGAGTAGAAATATACTACAATATAAATTACAAAATAATATACTCCCGTATTAATATATGAGTAGAAATATAGATTCCCATAGAAATTTTTAAAAATAGTCTCTACATTAATAATGAGTAAAAATATAGATTCGGTAAAAATAAAAATAAAAAGTTCTTCGTATTAATTATATATGAACAAAAATAAAGATTCCCATGAAAATTATAAATAAATATTCCTCCATATTAATATATGAGTGTAAATATATGTCCTTGTAAAAATGACAATAAAAGTATACCAAAAAAAATGACGATAAAAGATATATCTTCGTATTAATAATAATATATGGGTAGAAATAAAAATTCAGTATAAATTACAAAAAGTTATATAGATCCATTTAATATATGAGTAAAACTATAAGTTCCAGTAGAAATTAAAAAAATCACCGTATTAATATTTTTTTTTGTTACAAAATCACCGTATTAATATATGAATAAATATAAGTATTCCATAAAACTTACAAAAATAATAATAGGTCTTTGTATTAATATACGAGTAGAAATTTAGATCCCATAGAAATTATAAATAAATAGTTATTCGTACTAATATATTTGTGCAAATATATGTCGCTGTAAAAATTAAAATAAAAGTAAAACATAAGCCTCCGTACAGATGAAAAGTTATAAATAATTAAATCCAACAAAGAATATCGCAGTAACAAAATTATAGTAAAAATGATAAATTTTGTGATCACACCTATAATTAAAATGTCATATTCCCTTGTGGCTTTTTTTTTGTCTTGGGCTAGTATATACGAAAGAGTTTGTGTAATTCACCAAACTTGTACATGTGCGAAAAGATTCAAGTTCAAATGAATCACATGAGTATGCACGATTTGTAACTCAATTCAATCGATGAGGAAATTCAATCATACAAAGTTATACTCTTATTCAAATAAAAAAAAAAAAAAAATCAATCATACAAAACCTGATTTATGGCACACACCTATAATTAAAATGTCATATTCACTTGTGGCTTTTGTTTTTTGGTCTTGGGCTAAGTATATATGAAGGAGTTTGTGTAATTCACCAAACTTGTACATATACGAAATGATTCGAGTTCAAATGAATCACATGAGTATGCACGATTTGTAACTCAATTCAATCGATGAGGAAATTCAATCATACAAAGTTATACTCTTATTCAGATGATAAAATAAAAAAATAAATCATACAAAACCTGATTTATGGCAGATACCTTTCATGGAGCTAGCTTTTGTATGAAATATGTACTAATGTAGATCATTTATAGCCGTACATGTTGAACCTATATGCATATATCATGAAGGTAAAACAAATTAATCAAAATGAAAAATCGTATATTATAAGGTATGACAAATAACAAATAGCAACGGAAAAGAAGTAAAATAGAAAATATTAAAAATTGTGTGATGTGCGTGTAATATTTACTAAAAAATTGTTTATATAGAAAAATGGGTTTGGTTATCCTACATAAGCCAAACTTATGTACGCTGCATAAGCAGCCGAAGCCATAACGCAAGCCCAACATAATTATGTCGTACACCCCAGCCCATTCATTCATACACCCCCATCTCATCTTCAATCTTACACGCTCCAATCTTCATCGTTCATCACCATCGCCGTTCATCACCATCGCAGAAATCATCATCACCGTCGCCGATTCCGTCCTTCATCGCCATCACAAAGCTCTTCACCATCGTCCATTTTTCTTTTCAAGAAAAGGATCAAAATCAGCTCACAATATCAAATTGATAGTAAATCTCTTGGAAGCATTCTGTCCTTCAACCACCTAAGAGTAACTAGGAACCAAGGTAAGCAATTTAACCATTTGTTATGTGTTATTCACTCTTCTCACAAACCCACCCCTAATCTTCAATTTTAGATTTGTGTTTGAATTGAATGTGAATTTCTATTATGTTGGATTTATAGTTACAGTAATAGAATCTTGGTGTTATGTGAATGAATTGCATGTAAAAGGATTTAAGGATTTTAATACTAACTTCATCAATTTAACCCTTTGTTATATGTTATTCACTTTTCTCACAAACCCACCCCTAATCTTCAATTTTCTATTTGTGTTTGAATTGCATGTGAGTTTCTATAATTGAAACAATTTCTAGGTAAGAAAGAGGGCTAGAAAACAAAGAATAGATTCAATTTGAGACTGGAAATGGTTTTTTCATATGTAATTTAGTTTTTTTTTCATATCTAATTTGTTTATGTTGTTAGTTGGAAATGGTTTTGTTGTTGAGTTTGAAAAGTAATTGAATCTGTATAACCCTAATTGAATTGAAAAAAATCAACTGAAAAAATAATTTAAAAATTCTATATGTTAGACGGAAATGGTTTTGTTGATTTGGTTCACTGTATGTGTATTCTGAAACCATTTAGCTGGTAGAATGGTTTCAAAGAGTTGTACTCTGAAACCATTTTGCTGGTAGAATGGTTTTAGATGGTTAATGCTTAATTGTTGCTTCCTAAACCATTTAGCTTGTAGAATGGTTTCAAATAGTTGTACTCTGAAACCATTTTGCTGGTAGAATGGTTTCAGATAGTTGATGCTTAATTGTTGCTTCCTAAACCATTTATTTTACATATATGCAGGTGAGATTAAGAAGACTAGTCATAGAACAGTTTCATCAATGAATTGGCCAAAGGGAGCTAAAGTTCAGGAAGTAGCAAAGATTATGGATCTCAGAATTGCTTAGAATCCCAATTCCAATTTCAATTCAATCCAAATTCATTCTCACTGTTACAACTTGTTTCTGGAACTCGAACAACACATTTAAATTGATGCAAGAGTTGGATAAATTTATGCAAGATCAAGAAAGTTTGAGGGGTTCTCTGTTGCAATGGTTCTCTGTTACAAAATACACCATTAGTATTGTTAAATGGTTTCAAGATGTTATATACTAAAACCATTAATATTGTTAAATGGTTTCAAGAATAATGATAGTCTATGTAAATAATATTTATACTTCTGTAAGGTGTTTGTCTATCTATGAGTTCAAGTGACACAATTGATATAAATTTAGAGTTAGTTTCTCTTTAAGACTCTTCGTTTTTTAATCCAATTGACCATTACCATTACTTCTCAGCTTTCAAGGCTTATTTGAAGTATAATTAAATGGTTTAATTATAACAAAACCATTTAGCTGGTATAATGGTTTCAGAGGGTTGTACTCTGAAACCATTTTGCTGGTAGAATGGTTTCAGATAGTTGATGCTTAATTGTTGCTTCATAAACCATTTAGAGGTACGTATAATGTATGGATCACATTATTAGAGAAAAAATATTCAAAATGATACTAGTTTCCTCTCTTTATTTTACATATATGCAGGTGAGATTAAGAAGACTAGTCAAAGAAAAGCTTCATCAATACTAAAGCTCAAGCTCAGGAAGTAGCAAAGATTATGGATCTCAGAATTGGAATTTGTTCAGCAATATTCACAGATTTCAACAATTCCAAAGGATAATATGTGTAGAAGGAAACAACATTATACTAAAAGAAAATGCTTAAGAAGATAGCTGTTAGGATTGTGATTTGAAGAGTGCATGATAGTTGTTAGAATTGTGATTTTAGTAGTAGTTTCTCTATCGTGTTTGTTATTTTGTTAGCTTCTACCATGCAAGTGTTGATTTGGTGGTTTAAATTATGAATTATGAAGGTCATAATTATAAGAACTACTTATTTTCAACTACTTGAATGTTTGATGAACTATTAGAAGACGTGTTTATGGCGAAAATCGTTAATTATTGAATCTCATGTACCGTCTTTTCTTTTCAAATGAATAGACAGAAAATAAATATTCATATTTAATTTAACATAAATATTATAACTGAAACTATTAGTGTGGCTTAATAGCTTCAATAGTTTTGTATCTGAAACCAAAATAGTCATCTTATAGTTTTCAATAAAATATTCATATTTAATTTAAAATAAATATTATAACTGAAACCATAAATGTGACTTAATGGTTTCACTAGTTTTGTATGTGAAACCAAAGTAGTCCTTTTATGGTTTCCAATAAAACATTCATATTCAATTTAACATGAATATTATAACTGAAACCATAAGTGTGGCTTAATGATTTCACTGGTTTTGTATCTGAAACCAAAGTAGTCCTCTTATGGTTTTCAATAAAATATTCATATTTTATTCAAAATAAATATTATAACTGAAACCATAAGTATAACTTAATGGTTTCACTAGTGTTGTATGTGAAACCAAAGTAGATCTCTTATGGTTTCCAAAAAAAATTCATGTTTTATTCAAAATAATTGTGCAAACCATAAGAACAAAATTATAATTATAGGTTATTTTCATATTCAGTTCAACTTAAAGACCAATAATAGTTACTAGTTAGCACAGAAATGAGCATTGTAACATCCATTTTCAATCATTGATTTAGAAAAGAATCGACAATTACAAAAAAGAATCTTTTACATCATAATCTCATTATCATATACTTCATTTTCTATTCCTATTCCCCGTTACAATTTGTGCTCTATAAAAATATTCTTCTTCTTTACTCTTAATAAAACTAAAGAATACAACAAACTAAGGCCTGCAAACTAAAGAATGCTACTATACCAAAATATTAAGTTTAACCAAAGCTAAACAAACTGAGGCCTACAAACAGAAGCACAAAACTAAATAGCACCAGTTCCTCAACACGGAGATCTCTGAAACCACACCTGCACAGTCACAAACACAAAGTGGTTTAGAATGCAACAATTAACTATCAACTCTCCGAAACCATTCTACCAGCAAAATGGTTTTGAAGTACAACTCTCTGAAACCATTCTTCCAGCAAAATGGTTTAGGTATGATTTTTAACTTAGCAAGAAAGATTTGTAACAAACTCACTGGATGAGTGTTAATTAGGTGCTAAACTTTTAACATTGTAACCTCAACAAAAGAAACAGAAAACTTTTAAATAGATGTACCAACATATATTCCAACAAATTCATATAATAAGCTCAAGTATATGTTAGATTCAAAATAGCTACAAGGTGCACCAGAAAATGTAAACTTGTAAAGATAACAAAAAAGATACTAACATTATGGTGCAGGTAAGTAACATCCATGTGTTTCATCTCTGAAAGTATAGGCAGAACGTTTTAATACTTACATGGAAGGTATACATACTCTGAATTCTTAGAGACATTAAAACAAACACCTCTTATGCAATGAATTTTCATCAACATGATCCTCTAAATTAAGCAATAATCCAAAATACCTATACCAAAGAAAATTACAACTGAAGCTATACAACTGAAGCTAAATTGAACATTTGAACTAAATTTATTTTTGAAGAGGTTTGAACTAAATTCAATCATAATTGATGGGGTAACAAATCGATTATGTTCATAATTCAAAAATAAATTCAATCATCCTTTAAGAAACAAGAAAACAGATGATAACCTCTTCAAAAATGCAGTACGCCGCCGTTGAATGTGGCCGGAGAAAACGTCGCCGTGCAATTGGCCGGAAAAATTACAAAATCACGATGAAGCACGATCGAAACGATGAGCTTCTGATAACGATGAACAACGAGAGACTGAGGTTAGGAGAGAAAACGTCGCCGTGCAATTGGCCGGAAATATCACGAATTCACGATGGGAACGATGAGCTTGCTTCTGAGAATGATGAAAGAGAAACTGAAATTGAGGGATTGCCTAAGATTATTACACGTGTCTTACTAATCTGATGGCTGTGCTTCACTTATGCACCATGCATAAGGAAATCCTTATGCATAATAACTTCAGCCTAGAAAAATAAGTGGTGCTATATAAGCAAACTATCTCCAAAAAAAAAAAGTGTCATTAAAGCCATTAATTACAAATATTCTCCTAATTAAAATGCAACTGAATATTAAAACAATATGCTACTGAATATATTTTTTAATCTATTTAGAGTATGTTCTTTAAAAATGTGAGGATCATTTGTAACATATGATGATAATTTATAACAAAAAATAAAGTTTGATATTTTTTGTTTAATGGACAAAAGGGGCATAAGTATAACCCTTCTAGACGTACCATATATATGTTTTTTAAATATATACATTTAATTATTTTTTTCTGTGTGAAAATATATATAAAGAAAATATAAATTAAAATTATGATTTTTATATAAATAATTGACTTACTTTGATTTGATTAATAAATTAAAAAAATGTTATCGCTAAAAATATGTAAATATAACCCAATTCAAAGGAAATTTGTTATTTCCTTTTTTTAGGAAAATAATAATAGAATAGTCAACTTTGTGTTCAATAGTATTAAATTACGTGATATTGTACCTAATTTGTTCATCCTTTATTATTCATTCCTTTATTGTGATTTTTTTTTTTTTGAATTAAAAGTATTGAATGCTAAAATAATATGGGAGGAGAATGAATGTAGGATTGCCATGTGTACATTTAACTTTGAAAAAAGGTTCACATTTTATATATATAGAGATGACTGAAAATAATAGGATTAAAACTGTAATCAAGCATTTTATCAAGCGGTATAATAAATATAATTTCATTTTAAAGATAAATAAGTTGAAAATTTTCAACTTAAATATCAACTCTTGCAGTACGCCTATTATAATGTTTCTGTTCTGGCTCACCTACAAGCCCCACATTGTTTGGAATTCGAGGTTAATGCTAGTTTATATACAACACGCACACTCCTCTAACCAACTGAGACGCCTTTTCTACAAATGACAAAATCGTGACCGGTTAACCCCAAAGCGGACAATCTCTCGGAGATGTGGACTTAAGATCGGGTCGGTATATATTTAACCCCCCGTGGATAAATCTAAGTTATGTTCAGAACAGTGGCACCGTCTGTGCTCGACAAACAAAGGTCTTACGACCAAAAGTTTCAAGTCATTATGCCCGTATTCGAGCATAACGACTTGGGGGGATTCTATTCTGGACTGGGCCTATGAAGCCCAGCCTTCCCCCTTTTGTCGAGCAAGGCCCAATAAGGGAAATAATCCAAACGCACTTAGGAGCATCTCAACGGACACAAACACATGAAATGTAACGCACAACACCAGAATGATTAGCATTCATTGCTCATCATGGCTCTTTAGCCGTTTTTCGGCAGTCACTTGATGGACATTTATTGTCCTCAAGGGCCTAGACTCAGCGTTGTGGGCTATATAAACTCTTCATTTGCAGGAGTCAGGTACACACTATTTTACCTCTGAAAACCTTTGCTTACACACTTTCACTGATTTGAGCGTCGGGGTGTATATATGTACACAACTCTCCTCCCATTCCATTGGGGGTAGAGCAACGTTAAAGAACGCCGACGAGGTCGATTCTGATCAGGTAAGATCAGTGGCGCGGTCTGTGGAGACGATAAAATTCGTTCTCGAACCCAATCTCTTAGCCTCGACTGGGGGCATCTGTTCTGGCTCAGCTATAAGTTCCACATCGCTTGGAACTCGAGGCGCATTTTCTTCAAATGACAAAACCGTGACGGGTTAACATAAAGCAGACAATCTCTCGAAAATGTAGACTTAAGATTGGATCGGTACATATTTATCTCCCGTAGATAAATCTGAATTATGTTTGGAACAATTTTTATCGATTGAGTTATATTTATAACAGCTCTTTACTTTTCTATATTAAAATGGAAAAACATCGCTTCTCAAAGTTATTGTTTATTATTTGCAGCACACTCTTAAATATTTTAAGACAAAGTAACTAGTAGTAGTAAACTCATCAACATTATAAAAAAAAAGTAGTAAACTCATCAAATAATGGACTTGTTTGTTAAATAGTTTATTATTTTGTAATTTTGTTAGAAAAATTTTTATTTGATTATTTTTAAAAAAAAAAGAATTTATAAAACAAGAAGCTAATTTTAAGTAACTTTTCAAAAAACTCAATTTTTAGAAATATATTAAAAAAGTGTAAATTATTAAGTTAAATCTATAAAATGAATATTTAAGTTACTGAATATTAAAATTACTCCATTAATTTATGTGTCTTACTAATAAGTACACAAGTTAAGAATCTAAAAATAAAAATATTATCTTAAATTTTATGCAATTAATTTGTGAAAATTTTAACAAGTGAATTAGATGCATGAATTATAATAAAACATTTTCATTTTTTGAATATGTTGGCTTTTTCCTTAATTTATAAACAAACAAATTTGAAATAAATTTTACTATTTTTATTTAAGTTATCAAATAATTTTTTTAAGTTAAAACAAATGAGGCCAAAATTATTATAGAAAAAAAGACTCATTAATTAGTATTTTTTATCATACAGATAAATAAAAAGTTGGCATATTTAAAAGGATGAAAAATATATTTAATCAATCCTTTTTTCGGAGCAATCCTTTTTTATATACAGATAGATGCGATAATTGGTCACTATCTATTATTTGCAACACCTAATAATTTATTGAAATAAATAAGAAAAGAAGAAAACTTCTTGTGACAACTAAATCAAAACTCAATGAAATGGTCATGTTTGTTTACAACCTATGAAGCCCCGATACTTCAAAAATAACGAAGTATCGTGTCCGATACTGATACTCGTTTGATATTTTTAGATAAACAATTAAAATTATTTTAAAAATAAATAAATTACCGATACGTGTCGGATACTTCTCCGATACACGTATCAGAGAAGTATCGGGAAAATAATGTTTTTTTATGATAGAAATGGAGGAGATGAGACTGATACAATTTGTGTTTCCTCTTAAATAATCAATGTTAGAGTATGATGTTCTTTATGAATTGACAACCATGTGTTTTTTGGATAGTACCGATGATGTTTTGTTTTTTGGATAGTAATAATTATCCTTTTTGGATAGTACTTAATTAACTTAAGATATGGGGGTGTGATGGGTAGCTCAATTGGCTATGCTAGTTGAGCTACGGGTAAAGGAGTTTGGAGGTCCAGGGTTCAAGTCATGTCAAGGAGAAAAACTAACAATATTGTAATATACTAACAACTAACAATTTGCCATTCAAAAAAAAAAAAACTTAAGATATGTAATTGTCACATGTTTGAATAATTTGAATGTTAATTTATTATCTTTCTCGATTTTTGTTATGTTTATATATTGTGTATTTGTATATTTAATTTTAAGTTTATTTTTAAACAACGTATCGCGACCGTATCGTATCGAGAATTTTAAAAAATTTCTCGTATCGCCGTATCGGTATCGTGTCGTATCAGTATCGTGTCACGTATCCGGGCTTCATATTACAACGAATTTTGATTTTTTATGTTCAAAATTTCTACATTCATTTACATTTAATTTAGGGTAAATAAGGTTTTACTCCTTGCAAAGTATGTAGGTGTAAGTTTTATTTTACCCTTGTAATATTGCTCTCCTGTAATATATTTTTTTATTTGATTAACCCCCCTAACAGAGTATGTTGATTTAAGAATCCGTCATTTAACTTTTTTGTAATGTTAACGAATTTTGTTTTACCTCCCTCATTGACAAGGGGGTAATCCAAATATATATATATTACAAAGGGTAATAAAAAAAATGTTACATATTAAAAAAATAAATTATAGGGGATAATCTAAAAAAAAAATACAAGGAATAAAATAAAACTCGTATACTTTGCAGGGAGTAAAAGTCTATTTATCTTTTAATTTATTTTGAAGGACATGAGCAGCAGCTACAACATCTAAGGAATATATAAAGAACCAGTTGAACAAAATTAGTAAAATTGAAAGGTAGGAAAACTAAATCTGGAAAAAAATCTTCTTTAACAAGAGAATGAGTGTCTTTTTACCAATTACTAAGTAAAATTCCACACACTAAAGGAAAAACTAATAACAAATTACTAAACTTATGTGTACAATGAATTCCTTCCTGATTGATATGGGACACAATAAAAAGAATAGTACTAATATTTAAATAATGGAGCTTGCAAGTCTTGGTCTTGCCAGTGAAGAACAATATTGTGATGAAACATGAAAGCTAAAACAACCAATTGAATGTGACATTACAGTCAATCAGTCATACACTGTCAACCTCTAAAATGAACAATTTGAATTGACATCATAACACCAGAGAAATACTTATAGGCCAATGCTACGGTGAACCACCTCCTCAAGTGGTTCACCGTGAACAAGTTGTTAATATTATTATAACGAATACGAATTTTACAAAATCTACCGTTGGATTGAAAATTCATATCATATAGATCATCCAAAAAAAAATGTAGAAAAATTAAAAATCATTTGATATGTTATTGAGGCCCATAAAGATTAACGGTTTATTAAATAGCGTAAATTTTAACGAGTCCCAATAACATATCAAATGATTTCCAATTTTTCTAATTTTTTTTATGGATGATCTATATGATATAAACTTTCAATCCAACGGTGAATTTTGTAAAATTCGTATTCGTTATAACATTAGTCCACCATAGACCACTTATTCAAGTGGTTCATATTAGATTTTCCCCTTATATATATATAGGCACAAGTCTAAATATTAGTATATGCAGAGAAACACTTACTTAGGCACAAACCTAAATATTACATGTTAGGCACACACACAAAAGTTTGAATAAAATAATTGAAAAGATGATGAACTGATGTGACTAAATTTTTTTATATTTAAATTTTCTCAATTATGTGAGTGTGCCTAAAAAAATATTATTTAGGGTTGTGCCTATATAAGAATTACTCTAGTATTTGTTAGACACACTCACAAGAAATTAAATTAAATAAAAAAAATAGTTAAAGTAATATGATTTGATGTGATAATTTTATTTTTCTTTTAATTTTTTTGATTTGTGTGTATCTGCTCAAATCTTGTGTTCAAATATTTGTGTCCAAACAAGTGTTCCTCCATAACATCAATGAACTCAACATGAAATTTACTAGCATTGGAAATTCGAAATTATTAAACAAATGAAATCAACTAATGATAAATAAATAAAAGAGAATGTTAACGTAAAAGTAAACATTAAAATTATTTTTTAGAATTTGTATATTAGGAGATGTCGTCTTATTTTTTAGAATTTGTTATAAATAGATTTACGATATTTCAATCTTCCGTAATTTATGTCTGACGTATATTAAGGATATGTTTGATAAAAATAACGGTTAACTGATAAGTTAGTTGATGGTTGATAACGTATAGCTTACAATATGGTTTATAGCTGATAGCTGATAAACTAATTGAATTATTTGGTAAAATTAGAGGTTCAATTTGTTGATAAATATAAAATGACATAAAAAATATTGTTTATTAATAACAAAAATTTATACCAAATTAATATATAACATACTTGGAATTTAAAATTAAATTTTCTAATATATTATATTTTTTAAATTATTAAACTAATTTTTATTCATTGAAATTTCATTTTTAAAATTATTATTTTTCTATAAACTCATAGTAAAAATTGATATTTTTATTAAAATAAGTATGGCTTCTTATTGTTTTTTTTTGGACAAAACAATAATAATAAGGATATATTATAAAACAATGAGCAACGTAATATATATTTTTTTTACGATGAGTAAAGTAACTATAAATTATTCACATAATAATTGCTATTGATTAGTAACCATGGTTTATTAAAAAAATGGCATGGCTTATATTAACGTTTTATGTAAAATCGTACTAATAAAATGTAAATAAAAGGTATAGTTGAATTTTAGATAAAATAATACGGTAAAAATGGATGAAAAAATAATAAGTTATCTCAAAAGCTTTGAAATACGAAATAGTGTCTAAAAAACAGCTAGTAAAAAAACTATAAATTCATGATGAAAATACTGTTATCAAACATGTTTTTTAACTCGTAAGCTATAAGACATATACTATAAGTAAGCTTATAATGCTTGCGAAACAGAGCCTAGGGCCCCGTTTGGCCTGACTTATTTTCTCCTTTTTTTTGTCTCCTTAAAAATAATAAAGAAGGAAAAAATTGTGTTTGACTTCACTTTTATTTATTTTTTACTTCTTTACTTTATTTCTTTGATACTTTTAAGGAGAAATATTGTCAAATATAATTTTATACTTCTCTATTTCGTTTAAACTAAATAGAAAAGTAAAAAATAAGCCGGGCCAAACGGGGCCTAGGTCTTACACTCCTATCAGCCAGTCTAACTTATTTTGATCTTCATTTATTGCAATATATACTCTTTTTGTGTCATCAATTTTTTCTTCTATCTTAAAATAATTGTCATTTTAGATTATTAATACAACAATTATATCCCCATTAATAAACTCTTATTTATCAAATTTTGCTTCACTTACCTACACTAACTACAATCAACGGGAGTGTTTTAATAAAATAATATTAAAATTTCGATGAAATCAACTCTTCTAATCACTTTTATATAAGGACCAGACACAATTTATTTGCAAGTGCGTGAATATCGTATCCACAAGGATTGAGATATTCTCAACAATGGCGAATTGGTTTAGCCTTTGATTGTAAACTTAAAGACATTATAAGGGGGGAGGTTTCACATTTAGGGTGTTCGATAAAATGACAATGAAAGAAATTTGAGATTTCACACAACCGATTGGATTTTGTTTTAAAATCATTGCATTCCACTATGATACTAGTTGGTTGATTCCTAAACATGATTCATTCAATCACTATCACAATTTAATCCAACCATTGTACCCACTCTCATGGTCATGCAACTCACTATATCATACTAAAACCCCATAATCTCTTAGGTCAATTTCATAGCATGACATAGACAAATTAAGTGCGTTAAATCCTAAATTTCAATCTCAACCGTAATTCTCTATCTATAGACCAATTACAAGGTTGCATTTATTAATCTACTTTTAATCCACACATTTAATCTTTTGACATGCATTCATCAATGGATATGAAGCAATAAACATAAGATCAATGAAATAGTAATTGAATTAACCATGAAGAAATCAACACAAAACTAGCATGAGAATCATAGTTTCATACAATTAATTATTCATCACAAAATTCAATCTAAACAACTTAGTTCATCATTATTACAAGAGGTGAAAGAAAACTAGGAATGAAATACATGAACATTGGAGAAGAATTGGATGAGGAGATATCTTCAATCTTGTTTTCAAGCCTTTAAATATTGTTTCTCCATCATGATTCTCTTGTTTCCAAGCTCCAATAATTGCTTCCAAGACCCTTCTTTAATCAAATTTCGTAACCCCCCTTCAATTGGATCAAGTTTCCCTTTTATAGTGTAAGGAAAGGGTAAGAAATGGGTCAAAACAGCTCCAAACATCCTGAAACTCTGCCCAGGCAGAATTGGCAACATCTCCAGCCCATTTTTCCAGCAGAAACGCCGCCGAGGCGGAGTTTTTCCCACCTGGGCGGAATTGGCACTACAGAACAAAAAAAATCAACTTTTTCAATTTTTCTTCGTTTTCAAATAATCTCAACTCCTAAGCCTTTTGCACCTCAATTATGATAAAAAAAAACTTTAAAATACCTCTAAAATACCATTGAAATGATCTTGAAATGTAGGTAATGACAAAAGTCATGAATTGTTCTAGACTGGACTGCACCAAACTCAATGTCAAATCCATTGACCTACATTTGCAACTTTTCACAACCGCACACGATATGCATTATTCCGACCTCTACCTCCACCACAAGTTTATACTAACTTAGATGTCAGAGTGTTTTTCTACACAAACCCCCTTTTTTTGCATCTTCTGTCATCTTCAAGTTTGAATTTTGACCTCTATCTCGAAGAATTCTTCCACCAATCCACCATTGTGGATTCTCTATCTATTCAAATAGTTTTGTTATGAATGTTTATGTTTTTTTTTTTTAATAATTTTAACTTCTTAAAATAATCTTTTTTTGGCTATGTCAAATACTACTGCAATAATTTTTGCTTCCACTACTTAAAATTTATGAATTGGTTATAAGATTTTGTGTAAAAAAATCTTAAGAAACTTTTTAAGGATTTATAATAAAAAAATTTATTTAATTATTTAATAAAAGGGTCAAATATCTCCATTTTCAAAGCACAAATACCATATTCGCACATTTTTAATGAAAATTTACTTTATTTATAGTTTTGACTATAAGGGAGAAAAAAAAACATTTCAGATTCATAAAAAAGATGAATTTAGATTATTTATAGTTTAAATACATGTTTTATTCAAAAAACCTAAAGTGTTTTTTTTTATTTATATTTAAAATTAGATGGAGTACTATTTTACACATGTGAAGAGTGTCATAAAGACACTTATAAATATTTTTCTTTGAGTAAAAGCAAATAACGGTATAAGGAATTAAAACTAGCTACTATCAAAAGATACAAATTTGTGAAGCTATAGATGTATTTCAAAGTTCAAACAATTTAAAGATTTTGCTCTGATATTAAAATTTGTGCTTGTAATAAAAAAAAGTACAATAAAATAGGGATACAATTTAATTTATTAATGTACTATAAAAATTATTAAAAGTCTGCTCATTTTTTATATCCTCTCATTAATATTTGTATTTATTAAAAACTTTTTTGTTTGAGAAGATTTTGATCCATATCTCCGTTTTTCTTTTGTTTTTGCTTCATTTTATATTTATCTAAGATATTATCGATGACTTACTCTCTGTTTTCCATTTGCTTAAAAAAAACATCGCGAAGAGGAAGACGTGTCACAACTGACTCTAAAAACTCCCAACAAATCCAACCTAAAAACATTAGGAAGGTGCTAATGCCTCCAAAATTCACCCCCCTCTCTCTCTCATGAAACATTGATACCACTGACTAAATGAGTGGAGAGCAAGAATTCAAAAGGTAATATAACCTTCCCATAATGGAAGTGGGACGAGGCTATCTTTAAATTTGCTGTTTTCCCTAAGTGGAAACAGTACCAATTTAGTGGGCCCTAATTTTATCTTTTTCCATTCAATTATTCAAGCCCAGGCCCACTTCTTTCTCAACAACAGCAAACGGTACCACAATTACTAGCCCCACCACCTTTATTATCCTTAACCCACTTTACTCTTTACCTATGTATTCGACCTAACTTCTGTTCCAACATTAAAATTCTTATATATTACCGCACCTAACTTTTGTTTGACTATTTTGGCATCAAGATTATAAAACACATATAACGGTGTCTGCAAACTATACAACTCTATACTAAGTACTAACAAAAATAGTTCATTTAGGTTCTTTTCTTTTATAGGGGGCGCTCCTCAATATCCTTTTCATATATATCATTATTTTAGACATGATCAAATTTAAATATCTTGGTCATGGTCCTGGTTCTGGTCCATTACAAACCATATATCATAGTTTAGGATTATCGTTAGGTTGAAATGAATTACATCCTCATATGAAACAAATCACTTCATTTCTCTTTGACAAACCAAGATAAAACAAAATTTATTTATTGCTTCTCTATAGGGTAGGTACAAACTCCACGGATTGTGTGACACGTTTGTTTGATATAAAAGTAGGGGTGAAAATAAGTTAGGTTGCCCTATAAGAGTTACGTTCTAGTTTATGTCAAGTTTAAACTAGGAAACAATTTTACTTTTTTTAAATGATAAGATCAATTTTTTATACATAGACGAAATCACAAAATCATCATAAACTTATACGCATAAGTGATGATGTTGGGGTTCGAATTCCAATTATAACGTCCGATCTAATAATTTCGATATTTTTTTATCAATTGAACTATAACTTGTGGACCGCAAGACCAAAATTTTATGAGCGACTCTATTTAGCATTAAAAAAAACTCTTTGGGGTGGAGTAACTTTTTTCTACCCTATATATTAATATGTGCATAGAGGAAAAATAACATAGATTTTTCAAATAACTACTATATATATATGTGTTAGGTGCTTTCTTGATATCTTCCATTAGTTGAGTACTCAATCCCAATAGATCATGTGAAAACAAAATTTTCACTCCCTCCATGGCAATGTTTTTATGCTTTTTTATAGAAAAGTTTTGATTTCATTAAACCCAACGAAATTGACTTCAAAACTCGACTTGTTATTTCCTTTTGGGATTTCTTGCATGTTTTCATTTAGCTTGTGAAACTACTACAAAGTATAATTAAAGCAAAAGTTACAATTGATAAACTTTTACGTACAAACGAGTAAACCATGATTTGAGAGTTTTAAAATCACAAGTTATAGCAATACAAGATTAGTTGAATCTGAATTTTTATGTACACACACCATATATAGATTCAAGTAGATTACTATAATAAGTAGCAACGTGAGTCACAAGGATGAGGAGAAAGTGTTAGCAAAGTTCATTGTATTTACCTCAAATTTAATTATTTTATGAATTATTAAGCAAAATTAAGTTTAATACTAATGCACACGTAAGATAAAATACATTGGCTTTGGTAGCATATATATCTTTTCTTTAAAGATGACTTTTGCATAAGAAAGTAATTTTTAAAAAAAAAGAACATATTCGTATAGTAACGTTTTCTTTCATTGACATAAACAAATTCGAATATTAATGTAGTGGTAGGTGGTAGCTAGGCATGGGTCTATGGTTTCATGTGTATTTTCTGTAAATAGGAATATAGCTATTTTTCAACTATTGTGTTATTTGCACAATTTTAGAAACGGACCAACCAATAGTTAGAGAATCCTATGAAATGATAATTATTCCCTTTTGCCATATCTTTTCTGCTTATTGGGTCTTCCTTTTTTATTTGATAAATATTATACATTCTTCTCGACTTAGAAAAATATTAAATAATTAAACTTTTTGGGTGATGTTAAAAATATTTACAATTTATATCAAAATTAAATGATAAAGGCATAAAAATAATTTTAATAATGTTTTTGGATTCTTAAAGGCATCCCATGTTAAGGTTGGGATTTGATGATTCATAAGACACGAGGATGCAAGTTGTGAAATCTTTCAAATATCTATAAGGCAGAGAATATGGATCCGGTTCATATATGACCACAAGTTTGAGTGAATCACGTTTACATTAATTATTAAAATATGCTTATAATAAAAACATCAACAACTAGTAACTTAAACAATAATGGTAAATGAACTCTTGTTTTTAATCATCCGATTAATTCAATTGAGTAAATGATTAATTAAAAAAACGAATAATTCGTAATGACAAAAGTTAGATGATTTCACGGCTAATTAGAAAATTATAATCGATGTGTATGTTTTGATGATAGAGATTATTTGCAACAATAATTGTAGAGAATTCGTAGAAAGAAGAATATTTGTAGTTATTATTGGGTCATGAAGTGGTTTGAATGATCATCCATTCATATTGCGCTAAGAACAACCATACATATAATTGTCGGACACCAAATTTTAGTTCATAAAATATTCAACTTTCATTTTTATATAATTAGCAACGTGAGACTTTTAACCTCACATTTGTTACGCAACAACCATAATTGCATCAAATAATAGAGTGTTGGGATGTCGACACCCTAATTATATTTCCATTTTCCTATATACCACTCATACTAAACAACATGAACAAATCTTGCAAAACATGTTATCACAAATATTGAAGAAGTAGTGTAGCTAGAAGATAGATATTCTCTCTTTCTATTCCATTGTATTTTTGTAACATGGGCCTCAATTGGGCCCTAGATGTCTTGTTTTATAATGTGTTTGTAACCTACTCATCACTAGACGTCACATTTACATTTACTTTTTGTTGTTAATAATAGACGCCACATACATTTACTTCCAAAGAATTTATGTAAAAATATCTCACGTCGGCACCATACACATAGCCTCATATGTCATGAGTCATCTTATGGCCATATTGGATCATCATCATCATCATTGAAAGATTGGTGAGAATCTAGGTTGCCTTGTTTGGGTCCCATTTTGTAATATTTATTTCCACAAGAAGACACATTGTGAATCATAAGTCCTCTTTTCATAGGAACACATGGAGACTAGATTGTTGTTGGGTTTGTTTGAGTCGTGAAAATATGATATGATAACTAATTCTTTTGATATGATAACTTTGTTTAATCAAATTAGTTTGCATAAAAAAAGTGTAGCAGATCTATTTTATCATATAATTGGGTTGCTCAAAGTGTAGCAGTCCTATAACATCGTATAATTTTGATTTTAGGTCTCAAGGAAGGAAATCAAAATATTAATATTAACAATTAATTACTAATTTTAAATGTATAAATTTTTTCTTTTGAAATCCTCATGAGCCTAGCTCAATTGGTATAGGACATTGCACATTTGTGTAGGGACCGAGATTCGAACCTGATATATCCATTTATTCATTTTAGGGATGAATTTTTAGCCGTTAGATTACCTGACAAAAAAAAAATCTTTTGAAAAGAAACACATTTTGAAATTGTGCATGTTTTCGGCATAGATGTTCTTTCACTTTTTCATTCCAATCAAACAATATAATAGTATGGATTGGCCATTATTTATTGACCAAAAAAAAAGTATGACCATTATTGGTAAAATAAAATAGAAAACCAGAATTAATTTAAAAAAATTAGAAAAATAAAATCTATTTATTTTGAGGTGAAAAAAAAATAAAAATGTTTTTTTCCTCCGAATTTCCATTTTTGCTCGATTTAAAACTTCGGAATGTAATTTTTTTTTTTTTTTTGGCATGAATAAAAACTTCGGAACGTTTTTTTCAAATTTAAACTATAAAAACTTCGGAAAACACGTTTATTTTTATTCAAGAGCAAGAATTGAATTTCGAAGAGTAAAAAGGAGTCCAGGGGGTGGGAAGAGAAAATTTCTCTCATTATTATCTGTCAATGCCCAATGGATCTGGCTGGAAATATCGGACCAAACAGAGAAGTTCTCGAATTCTATAGCCCATGTCTTTTGGACCAAGGAAAATCCTATGTCCATTGTAATAACTTGTCATTTTTTTATCCTATATAGTTTGTTTAGTTTTTTTTTATTGATTTATTAATAAAAAATTGAAGCATTGATTTATTCATATCATGAACAATGAATATTGATTATCACATGATCAGTGTGTTTAAATATGGTAACCTACTCTTGAATAAATTTATGATGGATGAAATTATTCAACTTTTTATATAGTACCATTATTTTGTTACCTTATGAGTTTTTTTGTTGTTGATAAAGTTACCTTTTATGAGTTATTCATATAAGAATTGGTAGAATTATTATAACCTATATAAAACAGTAGGTTCCCTCTCTCTTTTTCTATAAATATATTTCTTTAGACATCAAAATTCACTAAGTATTACCCAAATGCACGAGATGGTAAGGAATTTATTCCAGCTTAATCAGAGAAATTGGGATTGAACTCAACCTTGAAAATGCAGTCGTGTTATATTTTCTTAGGGAGAGCTTTGCCACCCTTTGTAATCCTACCCGTCTCAAAAGATTAATCTTTGCAATTATGTGGAGAAATAAAATCACTTAGCATTTTATGCTTACCTATTGAGGTGCATGCTCAGGCAAAGAGCTTCTCTAGCAACATTTCCACTAATAATAATGATTAAAATTTATAATGAATGGTGCCCACTGCCCTCCTTACATATATGCATGTGTTTTTATGTGCATTGTCTAGTACTCAACAATGTAGTTAAGTACTCTCCGTTCCTTTATCGTTTGAGAAAAAAAGGTAGATTAAAAAAGTTTACTTTTCCATTTTATTTTTCTATTATATCCTTTTTTTGGAATATGTTGTATTCTAATCTACAAAAAATTCATATTTTTTTGCATATACTTTATCTTTCCAAAAAATTAAAATTACAAAAAAAATTAAAGGCGGATTGTAACAAACTAATTCATTTTTTTGCCTTTTAAAAAAAATCAATTTTTTTACAAGATATACTTAAAAATTCAAATGAAGTGTGATATATTCTTAGTACAAGAAGTTAAAGATTATTTAGGCATGAAATAATACTTATTGTGACTGGGTTGTAGTCACATTTTGTAGAGTATTTCAAAAGCTCATGTGTTCTATAAATTCTCGTATTTTCAAGTTGTAGTGATTTGGAATTTTTTAATGTTGTGTAACAAGATTTTCAATAAATATACAAGAAAAAAAGCAACAAAATAATAAAAAAAATTATATAAAGAAGTTTAGTAAAAAAAATACAATAAAAAAAAATAGGAAGAAAAATATAATAGACAAAATATAATTTTAAATTGTCAAAACGACAAACAATTTAAAACAATTTTTTTCTTCTAAAATGACAAAGAAAAAGTAACGGAGAGAGAAATTAATTAATTTGAACGAAGAAAATTAATCCAGTGCATTTGGGACATGCAAGCCATTTTGTAGGCCTCCACGGGACATATATCATGCATAGGTAACTAATTTGAATTATTATTATTATCTATATTCTGTGTAGACACAAACAAAAGATATGAAAAGCATTTCATCATCATCTACATCTACATCTACATTATACTAATAGGACAGTCAACTCAACATTGAGTGCATACATTCAAGTGATTGGCAATTTGCAAAACAACAGTTTGGAAAGTTAGCACAATGGCCCATATATACCAATTGAGGCAGAAAGGAAGGATTTAATTGAAGTGCTATTATTGAGTCACGGTGGATAATGGTTGGTACTCAAAGGTTTGGAACTCTCTAATTCCATCAAAACTTTCGATATTGATTTCTAGATAGACTCCCTCCATGTTGATCGAATGTTGTATCACTTGGCTGTGTGGTGTATATGATCTTATTAGTCCTGCCGCTCCTTGTGAGCATTGCATCAGGTGGATTTGATTTTGTGAACTTGCACCTAGGGGTGTTCGCGGTGCGGTTTGGTTCGGTTATGAGCGAAATAGTCATCCTATCCGCTAGATAAAAAAGCATGCGGTTCGGTTTGGTTCGGTTGGATTTTAAAAAGTCATCCAAACCAAACCAAACCAAACCAATGCGGTTCGGTTTGGTTCGGTGGCGGCGGTTTACGGCATAAGAAATTATTTTTTCGACACAATATTGTCAAGCCAATTTTTTTATCCTTTCCAACAATAGCAATCTTTTTATGCTATGTGTATTGTGCGATGAATGAAACTAGCAGAAAAAACTTCACAGGGTAATTAATAAATTATGATCAGAGAACCACTAACTGGCCCGTATATTCCCCTTGCTGACATGAGTTAATGCCATGATAGAAAGGCCATGGTCTGCATGCCCAAAAGCCTAATACATACTCAAACCAGAAAGAAAGAAAAAAAAAGCCTAATACATACTCAAGCAAAATACATTACAGTAGTGTTAATAAGAAACATACATTGTCTCATAATCCCTTAATTTGACACACAAGTCAAGAAACATACAAATCAAGCAAGCAGACGTAACATTGTCTCCATCTAATAGTACAAAACAGTAACAAAACAAACATACATTGTCACCCTCTAAAATTTAAATTGACATTACAGTAATGTTAATAATATTTGTAAAATAGCATTACAAAATATAAGCACACGTGAAGCTCCAAAGAAAATAGTGTTATATATGTATATTTGCGGTTCGGTTTGGTTTGGTTCGGTTTTGTGAAATGAAAACCGCGAACCGAACCGAACCGCGCGGTTAGGCAGAAAAATCATCCAAACTCATCCAAACCAAATGCGGTTTTTGCGGTTTTTGGTTTGGATTGGTTCGGTTTTGCGGTTTGCTTTTGGATTGGTTCGGATACGATCACCCCTACTTGCACCCCTTGTGCAAATTTTCACACTTTCGATAAATTTTTTGCTTTTTCAAATAAAATAAAATTTCTCTTTAAGAAAAGCATTGAATTTTTACTTTCTTTGAATATCATCATTATTTATAGTTTCATTCTTTAAGTACATTTTTTTTATATAAATTTGATGTATCATTACTATTACAAGTGAATATAAATTTTGATGTACTTCTTAACTTGCTAACCGTCTTATTGTGACTCAAATTCATCATGTTCTACAGCCCAACACTATACGGAGCTCAGTATCATATTTTGCTTTGGACTAAGCAGAATAAAGCCATACAACTTCACAATTTTGGCCTAAAATATCTTCTAAAGAGCAACCCCTTTCAATTATTAAGATTCAATTAGTTAAAGTAAATAGACAAATTCATACGCTCTGTTGACGATAATTTACATTTTCTCATTCACTTAATCTCTACATTTCTCTACTAATTATATTTTTTTTCTTCTTAATTTTAATTTCTCTCTTGATTGTTTTATTAATTTTTAATGAAGAGAGACAATGAGTTTAAGAAAGATAGAAAGTTAGAAGTGATACGTAGAAAGTTGGTAAAGAAGATAATTCAAATCTACTTGACGATGTGAAATTTTAAATTTATATATAAGCTCATACATAAATTATTAATTATCTACTATTTTTTATCAAAGAGACCCTAATACTTCTTTCGTCCCACAACAATTTCTCATAGATTTAAAAATGCAATAAAAAAAAGATGATAATTTTATTAATTTATTCTTATCAACTTATTTTGACTATCTTAAAAGAAATTTATAAATAATAACTTTGATGTACACATTATTTATCAAAGAGTACAATTGTAAAATCATTTAAATATACTTTGAATTTATTCTTTTAAAAAAAACACTCGATATTTGCATTTACGATAAATAAAATCAAACTCAAAATAGTTTATTTTAATAGAAACATTCAACTTATTTTATTAATACCAATATATTCAATACATGATGAATAATATTTAAAAAGTGCAATTAAACCAAGAAATGATCATCATTGCTAAAACGTAAACTATCATATTCATTTATCGCTTTATGAACTTTAATACTTCAAGAAACTCAAATTACATTATGGAGGATGGATCCTCTCCTTCCATCCTTTCTCCCTCCTTCCAAAATATGTGTGTGATAGGAGAGAGAAAATTAATAAAAAAATAATAAAAGGAAGAAGAGTGCGAAAATATATGAGAGAGATATAAACAAATGAGTGAAGGAGAGAGTGGGAGACAAATAAATGAAAGAGAGGATCCAAGCCCTGAAAAACATCTAATATTATTTTAAAATCACCCTCGAACACAATGTTAGTCGAACCTCTTCCGATAGCTTTACTTAACACATGTAATATTGCCTTGGCTTCAGCTTCAGATTTTTGGCTTCATGTAACTCAAAAAAGAATTAATTAAACGAGTCAAAACTGAATATACTTTGTTTATATATTAGCAAAAAAAGAGTCAAAAGCTCTCTTTTCTTTCCAATTTATACTTTTTTTTCAAACAACTATTTTTTTTTAGTTAGCCTAGTGGCTAGAATTTCATCCCTTAAAGATGAATAAGTGGACGTACCAATGTTTGAATCCCGGTCCCCGCACTTTACGTATCAATGTCCTACCAACTAAACTAGGTTAACGGGACAAAATATCTTCTTCTTTTTTGACGCAACTAAAAATATTTTATATTTATTTTTCTTTTCACATTATTTTTTCTTTTCTTTCCTTTACTTTTTTGAATGATCAAACATAACATATAATCAAGAATAGATTCAGAAATTTTAATAAGTGGAGTAAAAATTATAACATAAAAAAATATAACTATAACATTTTTTATAAAAAATTAGTTATTTTGGTTTCTTAATCAATACTTTTAAGATACTGATTAGGATTAATATTATAAATAGTCTTAATAATTTTATATTTATTGTAATGTAATAAATTGACTATATAGAGACGATAATATCATTTACGATATGTGAGAGTAAAATTACATTACATAAATAATACTTCATATTAATATTAACTAAAAATATAATAGGCAAGTGGAATCTACAGATCCTACTACTCTAATCAATTTTGCTTCAAACATAAACAATTTTAGTTTCAAATCAATTTTGATCAGACTTAGGGCATGTTTGTTATAGATTTTTTGAAAATAGATTCTTATAGTGTAATATAATTTTGTGTTAAAAAAATTTACAAAGAAACTTTTTATAAAAGCTTCAAATGAAAATTTTGTTTGAGTAGTTATTCTTAAAATGTCATTTTAGGCATTTTATCATTTTATTAAAATTTTTTTTCAATATCAAAATTTCAAAAAAATAATTTTTTTTAAGCTATTTCAAATAGATTTTCATAAAAATCATTTTTGAAATATAATTTTTTAAAAAAATTTAAATTTTAACTATATTTTAATTTTCAATAATGTACGTTTATGTTATATAATATCTAAATTAATATTTAAATTTAAAAAAATAGATATAAAAAAACTTATAATATTTTAAAACCCAATTTTATAAAATTTATTTTAAAAAATATAATATTTTTTTTAAAGCTAAAACAAACGCACCCTTAATTTTACAAAATCAATTATGCTAAAATTCGATTTTCCGCACCACAAAAGCAACTTTAATTGAGGGTGTACAGTGTAACGTGCAAAATACAAGCAAGTGGAGTAACCTTGCAACAATATCTGCACAGATTACAGATTTGTCCGAACGAACCAACGAACACTCTCAACTCAAAACCTTTTCAATTCTTCATTCTTTCTTTCTCCCGAGTCCATAGCGAGTCAAATCGCAATCCAATTATTATGGACTCGGTCACTCTCCCTTTCCCTTCACTCTCTTCCGCCACTCACCGCCCTATTTTCAATCCACGCTCCGCTGTCGCTTTCCGCTGCTTCCACAATTCCGTTCATCTTCCAACGATCCGTGGTTCCCCTCTTTTCGCCGCCAACACTCTCACCGCCAATTCCGTTCCAGTATGTTTGTTTTTCTTATTCTCCACCTCACCTATGAATTTCGTGCGTATATGGTTAGGATTTGAAATTTATTTTGATTATTATGAATTGGATCTAGTCTCTAATTTTTTTATGCTCACTTTGGGGAATTTGATTATAAAGAAACTTTATTATACTGTAGCTTATTGAGGAAGTAGATTGTTTGTGCCAAAATGGTTGAAATGTTGCAACTTGAATTGAAAGATTAACTTGTACTATTAGGGAATTGTATTCATTGATTGTTCAGACTTAAGAGTTATTTATTTGTTTCCCCTAATTAATATCGAATAATTATGTTTTGTTTGACGAGGTCAAATTGCACTAGCTTATAGTCGATATCTTGTAGTGTATAAGCTCATATGATAAGTAGATGTACTCAGGTCACAGTTTTTTACTAGCTTATACTAACATTTTCTGAGATGTTAAATGCTACTAGTATAAGTTATCAACTACCAGCTAGATTATTCGCTATCTGATACTTTTTACCAAACAAAGCCACGGTATTTGAAGAGTGATGTAGAGTTAGAAAACAATGTCAATTTACATCTGCTTCTTTCTGTCAAGAGTCCCTCATTGGATGAGAGATGATCCGAAGATATGTTTATAAGTGAGGGCAATCCTCATCTTACAAGCCGGGTAGTTTTGTAGGGTTGAGTTAGGCCCAACTCAAAATTCCAAGACTTTCAAATAGAGGAAGTTCCTATTCACAATAACCAAATCAAGATCAATTTGATTTCTTATTATTTATATTTATATTTTGGGTATAGTGTGGTCATGTGCTAAATGTATTATTAACTCTAGTTTGACATAGCATGTGGTTTAACATAATGTGCAGCCAAAAAATGGAGTGTACACTGTCGGTGACTTTATGACAAAGAAAGATGAGTTACAAGTAGTGAAGCCCACAACAACTGTGGATGAAGGTATATACCTTGTTGAAGTCTCATTTTGGGATAATTTTTTCTTTTCTTTACTATTTTTGGTCTTTAGTTTGTTGGTGGGCGTTAGATTCTATATTTAAATTTCTAACATGTTATTTTGCAACAGCTTTGGAATCTCTTGTTGAACACAGAATAACTGGTTTTCCTGTGATTGATGATAACTGGAAGCTAGTAAGTTATGCCTACCCATTTTTTGTATTCATTTTGTCTTCAATATATAAATACACTTTATGAGCATTTGTCAAACAAAGCATAAATGAAATAAGGTTATGATTTATACTTGTAATTAATAAATCTTGTCCTGTGATGGTGCAAGCCTCTTACATTAGACCAGCCTAACTTTTTCCTCGTTCAAAATCTGGTGTCCTTTAATTCATTCCTTTATTGTCAAAACACCTGCCATATTACGCGGCTTTGGATTTTTAACAAAGGAAAAATTTCAACACCTTCTAATTCTGATTTGAGTAAGAAGATACCATTTTAAGAAACCGTCAACATGAAAACAATACTTCGTTACAGGAAGTGTTGCTGGCTAAGATTCAGTTGCAGCTGATTTTAATGAATTAGAAGATTTTCTATGTATACGATCATAAAGAGCTATTTTTAACCAACCTTTGAATGTCTTCATGAATGCTTTGGCTTAGTTCCGGGCTATTCTTCATTTATGCTACAAACATATTTAATGCAGTTAATTCAGCTTAAAATTGCAGTTTTAATCACCATGGGAATTATTTCTAAGGGTACTTTATGCTCTGCAGGTTGGTGTTGTTTCAGATTACGATTTATTAGCACTGGACTCTATTTCAGGTAATTTGATCTTTTTCTACAAAAAAGTATCTGCTCTCGTTTGTTGCAAGCTTGATTTTTTACCATAATCAGAAACTTATAGCATTTTTGTTTCAGAGCGAGGACATACTATGAACTTTTTTTGCATTTTTAATCTTTTTCTATTCCCAAGTTGGGGTTCTAAGCTGAAATAAAACGTGCAATGCTGGGTTTCAGGCCATGGGCGAACAGATAACAGCATGTTTCCAGAAGTTGACAGTACTTGGAAAGTATGTTAAAGCTTCTTTCACTTATATCTAATTTATATTACTAGTATTGTATTTTGATATATTCTGGACTTCCTCGCATATTCACATTAAGGAACCAAAACTATGTTTTCAAATAGTTAAGATCACCCAACAAGTGGAGTCTTACGGAGCTGATGTTTTGGTTAGACCTAGTACACTAACAATACATATCTTGGTGCTTTACATGTGTCCCAAACAACGTACTGTTGAAAATTTTGCAGTTCACAGCTCTGTCATAGTAATTCCAAAACATATTAATAGATAAATAATCATATCCGGTCAAGTGCTTGCATGAATCTGATTTAATTAAAACACCTTTCTAAGTAGAAGGAAAATGAAGCTGCATGTGTATGAGTGTGAAACTCTTCCACAATAGTTACCATTTGGTTGTTCATTAACGTTAAAAAATAATCCCTTTTTTAGTAAATCAGGTTTTAGGACAAGTGAACAGTGTTCCAATCCAAATTGATATTATGCCCCTTAATAAAACTTGTAGCAACTTCTCAAAGTCTATGTAAAGCTGACTGCTAAACATTTATGTTGAGACGTCTCACATTGGATGAGATATGACTTGAAAATATGTTAATAAGCCGTGAGCAGGTTTCACCTTATATGCCGGTTTTGTAGGATTTAGTTAGACCAAACCCAAATGTTACGATAGTATTAGGCCTATCAAAGATATGTTGAGCCACCCGCTGTCGGGCCTACTCATGTCACGCTCCAGCTGTCCATTCCTGGACACGAGGGCCGTGTGTTGAGGTGAGGAGTCCCAAGACAGATTATTCTAAACCATATACTGCTGATGTAGGCATGTTACTTTTCCCCATGTTTTCCTCGTTTGCATGGATTTAATTTGGAACAACCTCAAACCCACTATTCTTAACTATGGGTGGAAAGGAAAAACAATAATTGAATGCTTACCAAAGAAGCATGGATGTTGATATAAAACACGCCATATAGAGTTCAATACAGACAAACCCTTTTCCTTTTAAATGTTCATGTTTCGTAGATAGTAATGTTTGCATTAAACTAGATGTTCTGCATTGATTGTGGCTATTCTAGTAACTAATTAATTCAAGTTCTTAAAGCTTAATTTCACTAATATCATGGTGCCTTGCAGACTTTCAACGAGGTTCAAAGACTACTGAGTAAGACCAACGGGAAGGTGATTGGTGAATTAATGACCACTGCCCCTATGGTCGTTCGTGAGACCACCAATCTCGAGGATGCTGCTAGGTTCTTCTATCCTTTTCCTCAGTATCTGTTCATTTTGAAAACATGTTTTATTTTTATTTTGTTAAGCTGACCTTCACTGAATGTTGCTCTTCAGATTGTTGCTGGAAACAAAATTTCGACGACTTCCAGTTGTAGATTCCGAGGGTAGATTGGTATGAGACTCCGTTCTTTTCTTATCTTCAGATTTCTTTCTTCCTTGTTTTCATGTTTGTAATGGTTAATGTTTATAATGTGATATGAAGGTTGGGATTATCACAAGAGGAAATGTTGTAAGAGCTGCACTTCAAATGAAACGAGACAGCGAAAAGAAAGCATGATAGAGATTTAGAAGATCATTCCAAAAATTTGTTGATTTCAAGCAGTGATTCAAATTTAAGTATTGACACAAGCTTTGCTTGAATTAGAATTAAAATTTTGGCTTAGGCATGTATATCTTATATTATTATATTGTTTTGCTATTACAGGAATATTTGTCATCAACAATAAGTTTGAAAGTGACAATTAATTATTATTCCCAATGTTACACGTTGTAGTAATTGATAAGGAACACCATGGTGATAATGATGTTGAAATGTGAATTTGTTGTATATTAATCATAATCATATTCCACGGACTAAGGATAACTTGAGACGCAAATATCAACTGGCGTTAATATCTATTCAGAAAAAGAACTAAATCTTTTATGTGGTTTAGCTTAAAAGATGATAGGTCTTGGCCCATCACATTCACGGTTGAGACTTCAGAGAGTAACAACTAATTTATTTGGTGATTGCTTTTTTCTTCTATGTTGTTCACACATGCAAAATATTTTCTGGAAGATATTTTTTATAAGATTTTCATATTAGATAATAATTATTTTTTGGGATACAAAAGGGGTAGTTATTCCCATGGTATCAGCTAATAACAACGGGTTCAATCGAGAGGGACAATGTTCATATAAAAGAATCTCCGGACCATGCTCACAACCAATGTTAGCAAGTGCGTCACCGCATGCATTTGTCTCATGGTAAGAATGAAACAACTTAATTTTTCAATCCAAAGCTAGTAACCGTCGTTTTTTCTGATTAAGACGCCATTGTACCACATTTCCACCAGTAGTGCTATTAAGAGTGTGGACTACAACACTCGAATCTACATGCACCTGCAGCTTTTTGACACCTTTATCACGAGCAAGACAAAGACCATCGTAAAAATAATGTAATTGTTTTCAAGAAGATAGAAAGATAGAATTCAATCTGATTAACATTATTTGAATTTAAATTCCTTTTGTATTTTCTAATAACTCCCAAGTTTCACCCTTCAAATGTTCTTCGTTTGCTACCTAATTTGACCATTCATGTTACTGGTATTTGGTACCCTTTCAGTTTAGAAAAAAAAAATCTTGACAAACGAGCTTTCGTTTCTTGTCTATTTCACCAAGTTTTAATTTGACATTTGTCTTTTATCATATCCTTGCATTTTCTATAATTTTTTTGTTCTCTATCTTTTGTCATATTCATATCAGCTTATGGATCTTTGATCATTAACGTGAAAGATTAACTTTTCATGAATGAATTAAATTAACAAAATAATGCCACACTTACGTCAAACTCGATGTAATCCACAGTTACCACCACAACTAAAATATCATTAATATCTCTAATCCTCCGCAAATGATGGATTAATCCTATTGTTAGCTACAACATAGAAGGGCTCAAGATACATAATCCTATTCCTAATGAACCAACCAAATATGTTATTATTATTTATGGGATACAGCTCATATCAGACTCAAATAAAAAAATTATATTTGTTGATCAAATTGAAGAGTTGTAATTTTGCATTCACATGGAGACATATATCTTTGTATAATTTTCTCTTCTTTTTATGTATTTGTTTCATTTTATTATATAGTTTTGATATAATTGTTGTGTGAGATTGACTAAAAAATAGTCTTAAACGACAAAACCGATTAAACCGACCCCATTATCAATCGTTATCAAAACAGAAGAAAGCAATGGACAGAGCATTTTCGTTACTGGCCCATTCCATTTTCTCTTCACAAATACTACTACAATAATAATAATAATGTGAAATATGGAAATAGTGAAGAACCAGAAAAATACCTAACTCTAAATCTTATCACTTTTTTAGTAGTTATTATTACTTTAGTGGTTAGCATGGCTCACTCTCTTCTTTGCACCCAACTACTTGGCAACGTAGGCCATCCATGTCCCTACTTCTATTTTTCCTACCAAATTAGTGACTAATCCCTCTAAATCAAGATATAACACTAATTATTTTACATGCATTAATCGACAATCAAACACGATTCACTTATCCGCGAATTGTGTCACACTATATTGTTTATATGCATTAATCGAAGATCAAATAATCGAAGATCAAATATATATAACATAGCTAACTGCAATCAGATGTAACTCAATTATCTGCAACCTATGTCGCACTATGTTGATTAAAGACTCTTGTATATAAAGTTCAAATACGATTTAGTTATACACTATTAACATGTCTCTATTTGTGACAAATCCCTACCCCATTTCTTTCTCATCATTCTTATTTCCATCATCAAAAGAATCATCTCACTCATAATAAACCCATGTTCTAAAATTCATAATTTCAACCGATTTTAATATAAAAGATAAGAAAAAAAAAATGTTTTGTACCTAACAAAATCATAATCAGAATCAAAACAAGATAACAGAAGATAAGAAAATTAATGAAAATAGCCCAACACAAGAGATAAAGCTAAGTAAAGTGAAGAAAAAAACCATTCCAAATATAGAAATAAAAACAAAGAAACATTAAGTTTCTCTTGATTACTACGTACTAACAAATCATAATTAATTTACATTTAACATCTTTACAATGCCAAAATTTCTTCTGTAAAATCTTAAATAAAAAAAAGTACCCAATATTAAAAAAAAAAAAAAAATAAATAAAAAGAAGAAGAAAAAAACAGTACTCTAAATCCACACCACCCACCGACCAAAGGCTTCATCAACAACAACACTTTTTGCTTCAGCCGTCACAAAACCTCCACGGCGCACGTTAGCAACCACCCCAAAACGCGAAGAAAAAACTTCTCAAACTCTTTTACTTAATTAACTTCCCATTCACAATCCGAACTTTCCGGTTCAGGAATCTTATTCAAATCAACTCTTTCCGCAAAATCACCAGAACCACCACCACCACCGTTAAGTAACTCCGGCGGCGGCGGCGTAACACGGTGGTTGTTGTGATTATGATTATGATGATGATGGTGAAGAGTAGCTTGAAGAGCATCAACCCTAGCACCAACTTCAGTAGCTTTTTTACGAATCGAAGCGGCGGATAAATCACAAGCAACAACCGCGTTGTTGTTGTTGTTGTTGTTTTCGCCGGCGAGTAATTCAGGGAAATTAAGACGAGCAGAAGGTCCACGGAGATAGAAAACGGCGGTGTCGTAAGCTCTAGCGGCGGCGATAGGTGTAGAATAAGAACCTAACCAAATACGAGAACGTTTATTTGGTTCTCGAATTTCAGCTACCCATTTACCCCACTTTCTCATACGAATTCCTTTGTATCTTCTTTCTGCACCACCACCTTCAACAACAACACCACCGTTTCTCTTTCTCTCTCCTTTTCCTCTTTCACCTTCCATGTCTCGTTGTTGTTTCTCTCTCTAACTCGTTTGTTGTTAAAGAAGAGAGAGAGAGTGAATCTTCATGAAAACTGAAAAATCTAACGAGTAAAAGACACGGTTATGTTATGTTATGTTAATCAGTTTTTATTTTAGAGAGAGTTTCTAGAGAGAGAAAGAGAGTTTTCTTGTTATTTCTTTCTCTCACTAGTTTTTGTCATCTGGGTAAGCTTCCACGTTGGTTTGGATTGGCTTTTAAAACACAAAAGCCTTTTATATTTTAATAATAATCAACAGATAATCACTATGTTTTCTATTTTTTTTTTAATTTTTTTTTGTTCATGGAATTTATTTAATTCACCGACAAAATTACTCTAGCCTTTTTTTTTGAGTAAGAAAACAAAATCTTATGTTTTTTGTTTGTTACTTTTCCTTTTTCTTTGGTACTACTCCCCTTTAATTCGGTCACGCTAATAAATATTTTAAAAATATTTTGTTGTTTAAGGAACTTATAATAAAAATATTTCTTAGGTATTCAAAATCTAAGAAACATCGACACATTTATAATTAGACGTGTCGCGGTATTCGATATTCGTTTGACACTCGCACGATACTTGTACAAGTGTGTCGGAGAGGTGTCAAAAAAAATAATTTTTTCTTTACTCCGTCATTTCTTAAATTGGTGTCCGACATCTATAAGACACTAGTACAAGTGTGTCGGGGTAAGTGTCCAAATTTTATTTTTTTTATTTGTTTATATTTTTCTCAGACATATATACAACGATTAAAGATGTATCGAAATAATAATATTGATTAATGATGGATTAAAGATATTACATTTTAATTACATTATTTTTAGTTTTTCGATAGTAGTTGGATGAGTAAATGTCAAATGTACTATGATATATTCTTTTAAAACTTTTTTATTGAAAAATTTGTTCAACTTAGATGCATATGTATGTATTTTTAATTTTAAACTTATATTTTTTATAAATATGTAGCGGTGTCGGTGTCGTATATTTTTTACATTAATGGTGTCGGTGTCGTATATTTTTTACATTAGTAGTGTCGGAGTGTTCGTGTCATATCGTGGTGTCTGTATCAGAGTCCGTGCTTCATAGTTTAAAATCGCTTAAATGAGATTACACGATTGTTTAATTAAAATCTTAGATTTGATCTCTAATTTTATCATGCAACAAAGTTAAATTTTTTAAGAAAAATTTGTTATTTATTTAGGTTCTACAAAGTGCAAAAGATTAATGCGTGCAAATGAGACTTACTTTATACAAAACAAAAAGTTTCTTAAGCATAGTTTAGTTACTAGATGAAACAACATATACAATGTTAAAGTCTAATTATTAGGTTAATTGGGTAAAAAAAATCTAATATTTATTAATTATTAGATTAAATTAGATGTTCAATTTTTTTTCAAATAATTTAGTTGTTTTATATACACACTTTAGTTGTAGATAAATGACAATTTAGGGTTTAAATATTGATTCCTATAATAAATAAATAAAGTTTTTAATGGTTATCAACTAATTTATTAGGGATATTAAATTTGCATGTTAACAGAGAGTTTTTTTGTTGGAATTATCTGTCCGAATCTTTGAAGTTGAAAATTTATTTTTCCCACATGAATGTGGATGGAGAGAAAGACTCCCCTAAGACATTTCGGGTTGGGGAAGAACCCTCTGCCACCGCGAATTCTCCGACCTCAACCATATTATTTAAGTTATATATATATAATATATAATTATATTGTTGGAACAAAATTAGTTTGTGCAATTACCTCTAAATTTTGATAATAACAAAGTATAAAAATAACACATTAGATATGCTAATATATGTTAAAGTGTGCAGGATTATTGTTTAAAAATTATCAATCAGATAAATGAGCATATAAAAGAGCACTAAAAATTTAAAGATAAGTTGAAGTTCTGGATCAGAAGCCGAAGAAATGTCTATGACTGTGAAGGTTTAGAAGCTACTTAAAGACTCACCTTTTGAAGGCCACATCAACCTCGTAAGCTTCTGATATGTCACTATCGGACTCAGATTCAAATTTGTCTTCTTCTTACCACGTGCAGAAACAAACAAAATCTTCAAAGACCATTGGAATGGAGTGCAAAATTCTCTTTGTAGCAAATAAAATTCAAATATCTTTTTAACGACATTAACCATATCAAGAAACATTCCAACGTCCTAGATCAAAATTTCTCATCTCCTAAACTATTCTCTCAGCACACTCATTAACATTTATCTTTCTTTTTAGTTTGAACTTGTATTGAAACATGAAAGGAATTCTCCCTGTTGAAATTTGCCTTGGAATTGATGCAGAAAACTCAAAAAATGAAGAAGTTGCAGCAGGCGTGGCACGCATGTGGCATGGAGGAAAGGCCTGCTTCAGGTGATGACTGTGTGGCATGCAGCTCTCCATGCGTGGCACGCACAAGAAGGCTAGGGTTTAGCACCAACAAGAAGGCTAGGGTTCAAGAGGGTTTCTCTTGGGTTGGAAACTCATTCTTTCATCTTGGAAACACTTATTCATTGAATCTCTTGGTCACGGGAAGAGATTCGGAAAAATGGTAGAATTAGGGAAAAGTTAGTTCTTGTAACCCTTTGTGGTGAATCTTTGTGTACTCAAGTTTTTTTATTGATAGTGGAACGGAGAAATGATCTCTCCCTCATAGTAGGTTGATTAACACCGAACTGGGTAAACAGTATTGATTTGTGTTCTTTATCGCTTTCATGATTTTGTTTTAGGTTTTGTTGTGTGTGGTTATTGCTCTTGCATTGTTCTTGTTTGATTGCTTTAATTTGTTTTGCCCAACACACTCAAGAAAATTTATTGGTGTGCTTTTATTGAATTTACAACAATTAGCACCCACCGTGAGGCAAATGGTCAATCGAATTAAGGCACCATGTGATCAAAGTGGGATATCGAGGGACTTTTCATAAATAATTATTAAATTGTGAAAATTAAGGATAAAAGCAATTTTAACATTCGGGATGATGGATAAAACATGGAATGGATATAAATTATTATTCAAATTCATGGCATACTCATAGTATTAGATCTCTTAATTACGTAGACATGTGTTTGATCCAAGTCGGTATTGATGGAAGAATTAACTATACTAGTGTGAGACTCGTGCCAAGCACGGGGAAAAAAATAAACATTTACTTATAAGAGAAATAATTTAAATAAAAAACTTATGGTCAAATAGAATAACTTCAAACACATGAGTAAATTAATGATCAATTTTTAGAAAATCAAATAAGTATTTTCATGATGCATAAATTAGTAAAGCATAATGCAAAATATTCACATTACTATAGTGTTGTTGTAAGGAAGAAAGATAGAACAAAAGATAGATTTATTGACCCCAATAACAAAGATGTAGTGCAAAGCTCATTCGAAGCAATATCGATAGATCTGTCGCCTCACACATCTCGATACTCCTTTTCTTACTATCGAAAAATGTTACTTTTAAATCAAATTTGGTAGTGTACACCATTAATAAATAATTCACCTAATTAAAACAATGTAAAGTCTTTATTATCCAATAAAAAACGATTCAACCGAAATATCGAATAAAACAATTGTCAACAAAGTTTGAAACTTCAACATAAATCTGCATAAATTGAACTGTCTTTCTCAGTAAATGACATTATGATAGTAATCTAAGATCATAAAAGTTTGAACTGCAAAAAAAATATTGTAAAAAAATATGAAGTTAGAAAAGCTTACGGAAAAAAATAATAGATAAACTTTAAAGAACAACAATAATATATTATAGTGTTAAGAAATAACCTGAAAAGTTTAGACATGTCTATACATTTTGAAAAACTTCGTGATACACAACGTTTGTGGTCCTGCTGCAGATATTATTATCTTCATCCAAAATCAACATCTTCAATCCCTTTCTAGATGTAACGCGAGAGACAACAACATAAAATTCTCCGTGTGTGAACACGGGCTTCGGAAGATAAAGGCCTACATGAGATAAAGATTGACCTTGACTTTTATTGATGGTCATTGCAAAACAAAGAGTTAATGGAAATTGCCTACGCCTAAATTTAAATTGTAGACCGGGATCACTCGGCACCAAATCCATTCTAGGAAGGAATATTTTATCTTAGGCATTTTGATAACATAACTACAAAAATTGGATAGTTAAAATAAAATTACACTTCTTTACATATATGATTTTACACTTCTTTAATTATTTGTAAAATCTCGTGGATTAATTGGTAAACAGTTTGCTTGCGTAAGGAGTATGGAGGGATGGGGGGTTAGGCAGATTAGGGAGTTTAACATTGCCCTTCTGCGAAAATGGTGTTGGAGGATGTTGGTGGACAGTGGGGGCTTGGGGTTCCGAGTTCTGGCAGCCCGTTATGGGGTGAAGCAGTGCAGGGTGAGGGAGGGAGGATTGGGTCTGCGTGGTGGCGGGAGATTGTGAGGATCAGAGATAAAGTAGGAGGGCTTATGGACGGTTGGTTTGGGGAGTGTGTGGCGAGGAGGGTGGGAGATGGGACAACCACTCTTTTCTAGTCCGATCCCTGGTTGGGAGCGATCGCTTTGTGTGAGAGGTTTTGGCGCTTGTTTGAGTTGACGTCGACCAAGTCATGTACGGTAGCAGAAATGTATTTTTTAGGGCGGGAGGCTGGAGGAGGAGCGTGGGCGTGGAGGAGACAGTTGAGGGCGTGGGAGGAGAAGATGTTGGGGGAGTGTCAAACCTTACTTCTTCCCGTGACCTTGCAGGTTGAGTCTCCAGACAAGTGGCAGTGGCGACCAGATCCTAGTACCGGTTATTCTGTTTGTGAGACTTATCAGATTTTGACTTCTCAGGACGCGATTACTTTAGGTGCAGCTGAAGACCTAATTTGGCACAAACATGTTCCCTTGAAGGTGTCTATCTTAGCGTGGCGCCTCTTGCATGATAGGTTGTCAACGAAGACAAACTTGGTTACTCGAGGCATTCTTTCTCTGGATATCGCCCTTTGTGCGACAGGTTGTGGCATGGAATCTGCCCACCACTTGTTTCTCTCATATGACATTTTTTGTTCTCTTTGGCCTCTTGTTCGTGCTTTGATTGGTTTCTCGACAGCGAATGTATACAGCCTCTCAGATCACTTAGTTCAGTTCACCTATTTAGTTGGTGGTCTCCGTGCTCGGCGGTCTTGTCTACAACTTGTTTGGCTTGCTTGTGTCTGGGTCATTTAGAATGAACGAAATCTTAGAGTTTTCAAAAATTCAGAGAATTCCGTGCATCAGCTTCTAGACAAAGTCAAGTTGTTTTCTTATCGATGGTTGAGGACGACAAATGTCACTCTAGTCTTTAACATCCAATGTTGGTGGTCGAACTCATTGTTATGTTTGGGAATCGACTGATTATTGATTTTATTGTTGTTTAATTTGTACTCTCTTGTAAATTTTTGTAGTTATCCTCGGCACACATTGTGCTGAGGGAGCTACCTGTTTCTGTGGTTTATATATATATATATATATATATATATATATATATATATATATATATATTGGGAGGGATCAAATTACACCGGTGTAACATTTGAGTAATGTTACACCGCTCAATAACGCTTTAACGAATTTAAATTTTACGAAATCCACCGTTGGATTGAAAGTTTATATCATGTAGATCATTCGTGTTAAGTTTTATAAAAATATAAAAATGTTTGGTATGTTATTGAGAGCAATTAAAATTAACGGTATTTGCATTTTTATTGAATACCGTTAATCTTGGTTTGTCCCGATAACATATCAAACGATTTTAGATTTTCGTAAAACTTAACATGGATGATCTATATGATATAAACTTTCAATCCAACGGTGAATTTCGTAAAATGTAAATTCGTTAAAGCGTTATTGAGCGGTGTAACATTACTCAAATGTTACACCAGCGTAAGTTGATCCCTCTCCATATATATATATATATATATATATCATTCTTGTCTGTTAAAAAAAAAATTATATTTAATATATTTAATATTCTGTTTGTGAGACTTATCAGATTTTGACTTCTCAGGACGTGGTTACTTTAGGTGCAGCTGAAGACCTAATTTGGCACAAACAGGTTCCCTTGAAGGTGTCTATCTTAGCGTGGCGCCTCTTGCGTGATAGGTTGTCAACGAAGACAAACTTGGTTACTCGAGGCATTCTTTCTCTGGATATTGCCCTTTGTGCGACAGGTTGTGGCATGGAGTCTGCCCACCACTTGTTTCTCTCATATGACATTTTTGGTTCTCTTTGGCCTCGTGTTCGTGCTTGGATTGGTTTCTCGATAGCGGATGTATACAGCCTCTCAGATCACTTAGTTCAGTTCACCTATTCAGTTGGCGGTCTCCGTGCTCGGCGGTCTTGTCTACAACTTGTTTGGCTTGCTTGTGTCTGGGTCATTTGGAATGAACGAAATCTTAGAGTTTTCAAAAATTCAGAGAATTCCGTGCATCAGCTTCTAGACAAAGTCAAGCTGTTTTCTTATCGGTGGTTGAGGACGACAAATGTTACTCTAGTCTCTAACATCCAATGTTGGTGGTAGAATCTATTGTTATGTTTGGGAATCGACTGATTATTGATTTTATTGTTGTTTAATTTGTACTCTCTTATAAATTTTTGTAGTTATCCTCGGGACCTCGGCACACCTTGTGCTGAGGGAGCTACCTGTTTCTGTAGTTTATATATATATATATATATATATATATATATATATATATTTCATTCTTGTCTGTTAAAAAAAAAATTATAGGCCACATACATTACCAAAAAATTATAAAAAAAAAATAGGTCCGTTATATTAACACATGAGTATAAATATAGTTGTTTGCAACTACACACAAAGAAAAAAAGTTCTCATATCAAATTAAGTATAAATATAAGTCCCGTATAAATTACAAAAAGAAATTCCTCCCAAATTAATATATGTGTATAAATATATGACACGTATAAATTATAAAACAAAGACCCCATATTAATATGAGTATAAAAATACAAGTATCATATTAAGCAAGAAAAAAAGATAAGTCTCGTATAAATTACAAAAAATAAATAGACTCATGCATTAATATATGAATATAATATAGATCACCGTAAAAATAAAAATCCTTTTTTTAATATGCATAATTAAAATACAATTTGTGCTTCATATTATTCTTTATATATTTTGAATAATCGTGTATTTTTGATTGATATTATTCTTCATATATTGTGAACAATCATATATTTACACATTGATCTCTTATGGATCATCATGTCCAGTGAGAATGAAAGATTGTCGCATAATACATTGTGAACAATCAAAATAAAAAGTAACGAAACTCAAATAGGTAAGAAAAATAGAGAATAGCAAAAATCAAATTCAAACGCAAAAGCATAAAAAAATATTGTAGGATAATTTTGTTTTAGTGAAAATCATATTCAAACACAACATGACAATGGTGTGGTCGATGATGAATGTGGTAACCATATTTATAGTAAAAAATATAATCAAATCAATACAATTATGCATATCCAAAATTTTATGAAACAATTGATTACATTATGTTAAAAAAGGAATAAAAAAATGCACTATTAAAATTTAAAAACTGTAGAATTAAAACAGAAGAAAAAGAATATATTCAAAGACTCAATATGGAAATTAATTTTTTGAATTATACAATGATAATGATGCAATTACGGTAAAAAATAAATGATTATTATGAGAAATTAAATAGTACCAATCATAATGAGATGACAAACGTTTTTATCAATTATTGATTTCATATTTGTTTTTTCTGCTAAACTTATTCACACTTTTTATTATATGGAAATTAAATTTTGTTTTATTATTAATTATAATATATGTTTAATCAAAATTCATTTTATTAAAAGAAAATTAAAAAAACTAATTATTTTTATCCATAAATATGTATTTTTAATAAATTTAAAACATTCATCAAGATATTTTTTTCGTTAAAATAATCTATTTAATTATTAGTTGTTTTTTTAGTAAAAAAAACCATTTATAATATTATTTATTTGGTCCTAATATTATTTTAATATTAATCATAAATTTAATCTTGCACGAAAAAAATATTATTTGAAGTTGAAAAAATAAATTTGAATTTTTTAATTATAATTTGAATTTCAATTGTTTCCTTTATAATGAAAAAATTAAATGCAAAATTATAAGAAATAATATTGATGAGTGCTTAGAAAATAAGGCTCATTTGTGTATTATAAAGAAGATTTATTTATACTATTTGAAAATAACTAATTTTTAAAAGTCATTTACATGCCGCTAAAAAATAAAGTAATTTTATTAAATTTGTTAAATAATTACTATATTTAATTTTTTTTGGCAACAATTACTATTTAATTTAAAATCATCAAAATTCATAATGAGTATATATATTACTACTAAAAGATATTCCAAAAACAAAAAACAAAATACTACTAAACACATTTTGCGTCATTAGGTGATTTTTCAAGAGTATCAATTTGAGCAAATCTCATATTCAATAACTTTTGATAAAAAGGGAAGGAATAATAAGGAAATAAATAAAATCTAACTTTTTATTACAAAATAGAAACAGTTTTTCCTTTATTCTAAAATTTACAAAAGTCATTTTATTTCATACACTTTATTATATTTACTTCGGTTTATAAAAAAGTCGGCTTATTTTACACTTTTTATCTAATTGGGTAAAATATTTTTATAGCACAAAATATTTTACAAAAAATAATAAAATTAATTGTTATCGTTGTCATAAAGCTCTAACTATTATATGCGCACGAGTTTGATGAAAATGTGAAGGACAAAATTGAACTGATCTAAAATTTCAAATATTTCTAAGCTATATTATATATTGACATGTTATATACGAATAACATATATAAACAATAATATCAATTGAAAAGCAGTAAAAATAATTTCAAAACTATTTTAATCAATAAAGATGACTGACTCCTACATCTTGATATATAAATATAAATACAATATATTGTTGAAGTTAAATGGCTTGAAGTGCATGTACTCCATGGAACCCCTGAAATAAAAAACATTAAAAACTATCAATTAGATCAAAAACAAAAGTAAATTAATATAAATTGTTGAATCTCCTTGCGTTAAAATTTAAAAACACACAATATGTATGTATATGCATGTGAAACAAAGTAAATGTGTTTTTTAGTTGGAAAACACATGAAAATGCAAGAATGAAAAATGAGAAATTATATATACAGACATGAGCAATGAGATAGACAAATGAGTAAAGAAACACATTAGCTTATGTGCATAACATAGAAAGAAATGGTGGTAGAGAATATAAGCGTAAGAAACATTGTGATTTGCATTGTTCACCCAAATGCCATTTATATACACATTTTTGTAAGGGTAAATTTGTATTTTTCAATTATATGGTGCATTCAAAACTTAGTGTTTATGATCAGATTGCAACAAATCTTTTTTAATTTTAAAATCATGTGTGTATTCCAATAGCATTTATACTGTATGATGATCATTTCCTAGAGTAAGCTATTATTTTGCGTATATGAATTAAAATCTAAAATAATATTAAATTTTTTCATATATATCCTCCCATATTTGAAATAGAAATAATTTACACAAATTAATTTTTTTTGACACATTATACAAATTAATATATTTTATAAATCATACTTTAGATTATACGAAAATAAATTTAGAAACTTGACATATAAATAATATATATGAAATTTTATTATATGAAACAAAAGCATATAAAAGGCATATTCTTATATTATTAATAAATTGTAAAGTTTCTTAAACAAACTTTAGAAAGAAGAAAAGAATCTCATAAAAATTAAATGCTTATAATACAATACTAAAGTAACCTTTGAAAATTTTATTAATTTTTAAATAATTTTGTGAATTTCGTGAATTATTAATATTAAAAAAATAATAAAAAAAATTTCGTGAATTATTAATACAAAAAAAAATTCGTAAATTTCGTGAATTTTTAGAATATATTTTTTATTCTTTTATTTATGTTTTCAATATTAATCACTTGAATTTATAAAAAAAAAATTCATCATGTATTTATTTTGTTATTAAAGAAAATCAAAATTTATTTAAAAATTAAAATTTCCTTTTAAACAAAATTGATTTTTTTTAATAATTATATGTTTGAAATTTTATTATTTGAATTGTTTCCTTTTTTGAAGTATGCATTTAATACAATTTTGTGAGGATGAATGTGATGAAAGCATTTGGAAAATAGCATTAAATGAGACCTTATAAAATTTGTCTCATTTGTATAGTATTAAGATATACTTTTTTTTTTTTTTGACTAATTGTATATATACACATATTAAGAGAAATTAATCTGCTAAATAAATTGTATCTTGGTAGCAGTCGCCTAGTTGGCAAGAGATATTTGACTATAAAAATACCTTTCAGATGTCTTATTGTTACAGTTAATTGTTTTAGCTCACAATGATGTACTTTGTCAAAAATAAAATAAAATGAAGTACTAATATTCTTAAGATAAAAATAAATATTTATTGATAATATAAAATAATTTTATCACACTTTTTTAATATGATATGATATGATAGATTGAATCATGCATATTAGTTGTCGGTATAAAATTAATTTACAACGACGGTATGTATCATTTAAACTCTATTATTATTATTGTTTGTAAAAAAAATGTCTATTAAAGTATTTTTGGTTGATTATTTTAAGCCAAACTTATCAAATTAGCTTCCTCTAAAATGAATCGTGCAAGAGAATCTGAATTCAATTTCTAATAAGAATAATTTTTAATAAAACTTTACTTATTTCACGATCAAAATTTGAATTATCAAAACTTCTTCCCTTGCAAATAAGCAATTTTTTTCTTTTTGAAAAAAATAAAATAAATTTACGATTATGAAATTCTACAGTACTAAATTTGAGAAACAACAATAAAAGTATCTAAGAAAATTAAAGATACATTTCTTTTGATATAAAATCAAAGATATTTTAATTGTGCCAAAGGAGTTCGGCAAGGTGATCCTCTTTCACCTCTTCTTTTTGGCCTTGCAGAAGAGGTGTTAAGCAGAGTGCTTTCAAATCTTGTGAACGATGGTAAGTTAAAACCTTTATAGGGCACCAAAAGCATTAATATTCCTTTTTATATCTTTTATGTTGACAATGTGATGTTATTTTGCAAATGAAGCTCTTCTAATATCCAGGTGTTATCCAATTTCTTTGCTAGATATGCACAGATATCTGGTCAAGTTATTAATCCTCATAAGTCTACGATCTTTGCTGGTTCCATGTCCACCACTAGATTGCATTCAATTGTTGATTCTCTTGGGTTCAACATAGGTACTCTTCCTTTTATTTATCTTGGTGTTCCAATTTTTAAAGGAAAGCCTAAAGCTATTTACTTCCAACCCCTTGTGGACAAGATTAAGATTAAATTGGCATCTTGGAAAGCTTTTTTATTGTCTTATGCTGGGAGATGTCAGTTAATCAAAAGTGTAGTTCAAAGCATGATGATTTATTCTATTACCATATACTCTTGGTCTATTAGCTTAATAAAAGAGCTTGAAAGATATTTGAGGAATTTTCTTTGGAGTGGTGATTTGAATGTTTGAAAATCTGTAACAGTGCCTTGGAAAATTGTTTGTTCTCCTATTGATGAAGGTAGTTTAGGAATCAGATCTTTGTCTATTCTAAATCAAGCTTCTAATTTGAAATTGTTTAGTGAGCTAATGAACTCTGAAAATCATTGGACTACCTTTCTCAGAAGTAGGGTTGTTCGGGATAATGGTTTCATTAATTATCACATTTACTCTTCCATTTTGAGTGGTTTAAAAACTCAATCTCAATTGTTCATGGATAACACTAGATGGCAGATTGAAAATGGTGCCAAAATAAATTTCTGGAATCATGATTGGTGTGGATCTCTTCTTAGCAGAACTTATAATTTTCCTCAGCAAGTTCAATCAAACCTTCTTTCTACTGTTTCTGACTTTATAGCAAGTGCAGCAATGCTTCCCAAATATCTTGTCTCATATCAGGAAAATTTCAATTCCCTTTGAGCAAAAGGATGACCAATTACTCTGGAAGCATTCAAATAATGGTGGTCTTAATCTTAAGGACGCATATCTCTTTACTTCTACTTCTAGCCAGAAGCTGGGATGGTCTAAGCTTATTTGGAACAATGCAATTCCGCCTTCCAATTTTTTTATGGTGCGGAGACTCCTTCACAATAGGTTGGCTACTGACGATAATTTAGCTATCCATGAAGGTTGAAAAGCACACAAGAAGGGGGGGGTTGAATTGTGTTAAGACTTTTCTTTAGTTAAAACAAATTGCAGCGGATAAGAGATAATACACACAATATATGAGGATAGGGATAGAGAAAGACACTCAGAATTTTATACTGGTTCCTCCCACTAACAGGAGTAGTCCAGTCCTCTTGTCCTTCACAAGAGATTTCACTATAATCACTCAGATTACAGATGCTCAAGCACAAAGCAAGAGACTTCAAATTGCTCAAGCACAAAGCAAGAGACTTCCGATGCTCAAGCACAAATGCAAGAGACTTCACACAAGTTTAATGATAGTAAAGATGTGAGATTAACACTTGATATACAATCAGAGGTGTTTACAAAATACAACGCAGTTACAAGACTAACTTAGAAAATTTTCACAAAGTTTCTAAGAGTTTGATAGCTTCAGAATTTGACAGAGTTTCAGCACGTTCAGAAGCTTAAGTCTTGATAATTTTTCTTCATGAATCTTCTTCCTTTTATAGATGATAAAATAGACGTTGAAGATTATAGCCGTTTGAAGAATTGAGACGCTCCATTGTATTGATTAGTGAGCTTATTAGCTGTTCTGATTTCCAGTTCTTAGGATCTTAACGTTTACTACAAAATGAGAGATTCCTTTTGGCTTTTGATATTTGAACCTTGGTGAAAGCCAAATAAGGAAATACTCGTTTCTGAGGCCTGACTTGAAAAGGACCTTTCCATGGTCAACTCTTTTCATTCTTGGTTTCTACGTTTGGACTTAGTCAGACACAGTCTTCAATAAAATTGTACTTTTGAATGTAGCTTAACGCTTATCTCTGATGAGCCTTCAGATATTCTTAGCTTCAGACTTTGATAGGCTCAGAATTACTTGCTTCAGATCTGGTGAGCTCAGATGTTGTTCGCTCAGAAGTAATTCCATCAGAAATTCTTTAGTACACAAATTTTAACTTTTAATCCTGCACACTAAATTAAATCATTAGTACTCCAATTTAACTTTAAATACATTGTTATCATCAAAATCAATTAAGGAGATACAAAATCATAATTTTGTTCCAACAATCTCCCCATTTTTGATGATGACAACTATATGTATTTAAAATCAATTGTTGTTGTTTTTTATTTAACATCTTGACTTCAGGTTCTGAGGTTTGCAAGCTCCCCCTGAGTCTGATAAGCTTCAGAAGTTTATCAATGATAAATATAAAACAGTCTAAGAGTAATATTTAATGTCAAATATAATTTCATATATTCTACCTTCAGAATTAGAGGTTTGCAAGCTCTATTTCTTCAGATTGACAAATATAAGATATGGTTTGCAAGCTTATCTTATATTATATGAATTTATTTTGGACAGAATTTATTACTCCCCCTCATTAAAAGTTTAAAAGACTTTAATCGAACTTAGCAAGAGAAGAGTTCAGAAAATTTAAAATCTTAGAGCTTCAGAATTAATTTCTCTGCCACATGAAAAAATATAATATTTTCTCCCCCCTTGTCATTATCAAAAACGGGCCAGTCAAAAACGGGGCAGTGAATGCACACAGCAAACAACCACCAGCAGTAAATGCATTCAACGGTAAAAGTTTGAAAACGCTTGGTACGAGGTGAAAAACATGCTATAAAAGAAGGACTTCATAGAGGTAAAAAAAAAAAACATCAGTTTTTCAAAGAACACAAGCAAAAGAAATCATGGAGAGAGAAAATGAAGAGCAAGTGCGTAGAGATATGGAAAAACAAATCCTGGAGGAGGAGATCAGAATTATGAAGGAGAGAAAGGAGCGTTTAGATCGCCGTTTGGAAGCAGCACGAGAGATTGAAAGAAAAACTAATCAGCTTGTGGAGAGTCTTATGGAGTATGGAAGAAAGAAGCCAGAAGATGAAGCATAGTAGTATTTTTAATTTGTTAGAGAAAAAGTAATGTGTGATTTGTAAAATGTACTACTGAATGCTTATGAAATAAAAGTTTGAAAATTTAGAAGAAAATTATGAGTAAAAAAAAAAACAAGAAATTATCAAGAAATAAACCATAAATTCCAAAAGAGATTCAAACAAAATATCCAAAACATAAGCCAAAAGAAATTGTTCAGAAAATAAAATAGTGCCTAAAAAGGAAATCCTAAGGTTTAGGGGTAAGGAGTGTGATGAGAGTCTTCAGATCATTGGCCATTTCATCCTGCTTTGCCTCAATGCGCTCAAACTTCTCATTCTGTTGAGCTGCAAGCTGATCAATCTTTGCATCCAGTTCAGCTTGCTTTTGCTTCTGAGCCTCAAGCTCTTTCTGAATAGCAGAGATTTCTGAATAGGAGCCAACGTGATCCATCACAGATTTACTCACATATAGAGCACCAGGATCCAAAGAAAACTTCAGAGCAGTTGAGATAGAACTCTGCATAGAACAAGAGAAGTGGTTGCTGAGGTAGTCTTCTTGCCAATGGCGAGCTGCCTTCTCAGAGATCTTCAAATATCCTTCCTTGAGCTTATCCAACCAGTCCTTCAGAGCTTGCTGATAGTCCATCATTTCATTCAGATCCCCATCAACCAGATGATATATATCACTCAGAATTTCCTCCCTTAGTTCAGCCCAAGCCATGATATAAGCTCTTGGATTCATCAGAGACCGCCTAACATCATGAAGAGCCTTTGCCTTCCTGTAAATTTTATTACTAACACGCACAAACATGTCATTGGATACAGGAGGAGGTGGTGGTCTAGGCAGATGTTCACAGGAGGATTCTGAAGCAAAGGAGTCTTCAGAATCAGAGTCAGAGTCAGAAATGTTAATGACTCGTCTGGTTGGTCTAAATGATTGAGGGGGGTTAATGTTAAGGACCATGGTGAAACAAGGAAATGTGTCAGAGTGAAGACGAATTTCTTCAAGATCTGAATCAGTTCCAGGTGATGGTGGTGGATTGGATGGAGTAGCTGAGGTGTTGGGTTCAGAAGTGGTTAAATTAGGAGATGTGGTCTGAAGGGATTCAGATTGTGTTTCAGCAATGACTTCAGAAGATTGAACGGTTGAGAGTTCAGGTTGATCTATTTCCATTGCTGAGGGGGCAGGCTCAGAATCTTTAACAGGAGATTTCTGAGGGGATTTTGAAGGTTCAGGAATTGTTTCAGTAATGACTGCGGGTGCAGAGGTGGAAGTGGAATGAATGGGTGATTTCTGAGGTGATGAAGAGGTAAATACAAGATCACCATAAAGATGTTGTTCAAGGTGATGAAGAGTGTCAGTGGATTGAGGAGGTGGGGATGATGGTTGTTGTTGTTGTTGAGATTCTTGTTGTTGAAGGTCATGGAGTTGTTGAAGTTTAGAGTGAATTTGATGAATGGTTTCATTTCTCTGAGATGCAACTGTTGCAATGGACTCTGTTGCATGGTCTACAGCTCTTTGAAGTTCAGAGTCTGTGGGGGAATCAGCAACATTGTGAAAAGCTGGAAAAACTAGATCACTTCCAGGTAGCATCATATTGATGGGCTGAGATTCATCAATGGATGGATGATTAATGACAGGATTTGTGGGAAGATGAGATTGAGATTGAGTGGGATCAGTTTGAGGTGGAGATTTTTCAGATATGGTGTCATTGAACTGAGGAGGAGGTTGAACAGCCCAGAAGTTCTTCCCATATGAGTGGGATCTTCCTGATTCTTATGGTGCAGCTCAGAGGCACATCATCTTCTGTTTCTGAATCACTATCAACACGTGCTACAAAAGGTTCTTCTGTGCTCTGAGGTACCCGTTCAGATTGAGCAACAGCTTCAGAGACCCTCTTTGTCTTTATCCTCTTTTCCTTCTTAGCCTTCTTCTTTTCTGGGGCTTCAGCACCCTCAGAATCCTTCTTCTTTGTAGTCCTCTTCCTTTTCTTGACAACATAGTCATCCTCAGGTTCAGATTGCAGATCATTGAGGGTAAGATAAACACCTTCTTGCCTTCTAGCAGCAATATAATGAGCAATGACCTCCATTGGTTCATTCTTGAACACAGGGTGAACATCATCTCTGAGGGATGTAACCATTTTCTTGGTAGGAGATTGAGGATACTTCAGATTATCCTTAGAAATTTTGTGCACATTGCACAGATTATCAGCAGACAAGAAGGGAGTCCTTGACTCAACAGTGGTATCCTCAGCTCCAACTTCTCTCAACTTATCCACCAAACGCCATTGGTAAAAGAGCTCAGAAAGCAACCTTGGGAATGCAACCCAGTGCTTAGACTTCTCTGTAGTGTTTCTGACATAGGTACAGAGATAATGGAAGAGATAAGCTGGCAAGTTTAACTTAGTACCTTTTACTAAGAATAGAAGCAAATGCCTTTGATCCCAAGAAATTTGATCAGTTCCACCAACCCTTGGAATTATGGTAGAGAGAAGTATTCTGTGCAGAAGCTTTGCAATTTTGAACAGCCCAGAAGTTCTTCCCATATGAGTGGGATCTTCATATAAAACAGTTTTGATCTCAGGTCTGTACTTGGTGAGAGGTGGAGGTTTGTCAGTATCAACTTGGAAGAATCCCTCATTAGGAATCTGAAGAAGCTCAACAAAGTGATTCCTAGTGATTGACACAGGAACTCCAAGAATAGTTGAACGAATTTCAGGACCAATGTAAGGTTTGAGACCTAATTCCTCACTGGACTTATTTTTGTTAACTTCTGGATTCTTAGCGATTTCCCTTTCCAATTCTGCTATAGCTTTTTCTTTCGTAAACACTTCCGCGCCCACCCAAAATTCCTTGACCAAGTTTGGATAAACAACACCATTCATCATATCAAAGTAGTTCATCCACCCTTGATTCTCAAAATAACTTCTTAATTCCAAATCGTTTATCCTAAACGATTCAAAGTCGATTGGACTTTCAGCAACAAGCTCTAGTTCCTCAAAACGAACATAAGAGGGTTCAGGATTTCTGGAAACATCTTCTTGCGATTCAACATTGATAGGCTTCGGAATCGTACGAGCAGTAGATGAAGAAGCCATTGATGGTGAAGATTGAAGAAGAGAGAAAGAGAATTTTTGGAGAGATGAAGATTTTAGAAAAGGAAGTTGAAGCGAGAGTGTGAGAAGTGATAGTGACTAGTGTGTGATAAGTGATTATAGTGAAAGTTTCAAAATATTTGGGGGAAACAAGATAGTGACGTAATGGGGGCGTGGCAGTTACTTTTAATAATATCATCATTAGCAGTCCTCCATTACCCAGCGGTTACTAGACATGATGGGAAGTTACACAGATAAGTAGTGTTTTTCAGAAGCCAGCTGTCAGTTAGAGAAACTGAGCGGTCAACTAACACTTAGAGTAGGTATCTGAGTCACAAGAAATCACAATTAATAATAAATAATTCTGATTGCTTCAGATGAGAGGGTGCTTCAGAACCTATATCATATTTTCTGAGCCGTCCAAACTTCTGAGGCCCTTCAGAACCAATTTATTCATTCAGAGTTAACAGCATTCAGAAACATCATTCAGAAATAAAAACCATGTTCAGGTTTTTCTTGATAAAATCGAAACGATCAATAGCAAGAGGTTTGGTAAAGATATCAGCCCATTGATGCTCAGTATCAATGAATTGAATCTCAATTACTCCCTTATGAACATAATCTCTAATGAAGTGATGTTTGATCTCAATGTGTTTAGCTCTTGAATGCAAAATAGGATTCTTAGACAAACAGATAGCAGCAGTATTATCACAGAGAAGTGGTATACTACTTATCCTTATCTGATAATCCTCCAACTGATGTTTCATCCAGAGCAATTGAGTGCAACACTTAGCAGCTGAGATGTATTCTGCTTCTGCTGTAGATAGAGCAATAATTGCTTGTCTCTTACTAGCCCATGATATGAGGTTTTCACCTAGAAATTGACAGTTTCCACTAGTGGACTTCCTTTCAATTTTGTCACCAGCATAGTCAGCATCACTGAATCCAATAAGCTGATAATCTAAGGATTTCTTATAAAGTAATCCAAGATTAGTGGTTCCTTTCAGATATCTAAAGATTCTCTTAACAGCAGTTAGATGAGACTCTCTAGGATCTGATTGAAATCTAGCACACAAGCATACACTGAACAAGATATCTGGTCTAGAAGCAGTGAGATAAAGGAGGGAACCAATTATACCTCTATATAATTTCTGATCTACTTTGCCTTCAAATTCTTCCTTCAGAAGGCTGCTAGAGGGATGCATAGGAGTTGACATTGGTTTACAATCTTCAAGACCAAATTTCTTCAGTAAATCCTTTGTGTATTTGGTCTGATGCACATATACTCCTTCTTTTCTTTGATTAATTTGAATTCCCAAAAAAAATGTTAGTTCTCCCATCATACTCATTTCAAATTCATCCTGCATAAGCTTAGAGAAATTCTTGCAAAGAGAAGCATTAGTTGAACCAAAGATAATATCATCAACATAAATTTGAACAATTAAGATGTCATCTTTTAGGGTTTTTCTAAAAAGAGTGTTATCAACATGTCCTTTTTCAAAACCATTTTCTAGAAGAAAAATACTTAACCTTTCATACCAAGCTCTTAGAGCTTGTTTCAAACCATATAAGGATTTCTTCAGTTTGAAAACATGATCAGGACATTTTATATCTTCAAAGCCAGGAGGTTGTTTAACATAGACTTCTTCAGAAATTACTCCATTCAGAAATGCACTTTTAACATCCATTTGAAATAGAGTGATGTCATGATTGACTGCATAGGATAGGAGAAGTCTAATTGCTTCAAGTCTTGCTACTGGTGCAAAGGTTTCAGTGAAATCTATGCCTTCTTGCTGACTATAACCTTGTGCTACCAGTCTAGCTTTGTTTCTAACAACTTCTCCCTTTTCATTTGACTTGTTTCTGAATACCCATTTTGTTCCAATAATGTTCTTGTGTTTGGGTTTTGGTACAAGATCCCAAACATCATTCCTTTCAAATTGATTGAGTTCTTCTTGCATTGCAATGATCCACCCATCATCTGAGAGTGCTTCTTCTATGTTTGTGGGTTCAATTAATGAAATTAGACCAACTAAGGATTCATCCTCTTTGAAAGCAGATTTGGTCTTTCTTGGGCTATCCTTGTTACCAACAATTAGCTCTTCAGGATGAGATGATCTATATTTGAATTTATTCTTAGGTGGAGCATGTATCTGAGAGGGTTCAGTTTCTGAAGGGTCTTCAGATTCAAGGCCTTCAAAGGAATCTTCATTCTGAGTCTCAGATGGATATACAACAATGGAGAGATCTTCACATTCAGAGTTTGAGGATACTTGAAATTCTGCAAAATTCTCAGCTTGCTCTGACATTTTATTGTCAGGCTCTTTATCATCAAATCTAACATGTATAGATTCTTCAACTGTGTGAGTTTCAGAATTATACAATCTGTATGCTTTTGAGCGTTCAGAATAACCTATAAAGGTACCCTTATAAGCTTTAGCATCAAATTTCTTTCGATAGACCTTGTTGTCTAGAATGTAACATGTACATCCAAACTGATGAAAATAAGAAATATTGGGTTTTCTTCCTTTGAACAGTTCATAAGCAGTTTTGTTCAGAATAGGTCTGATAAAGATTCTATTCTGAACATAGCAAGCAGTATTCACTGCTTCTGCCCACAGATACTTAGCTAGGTTAGACTCAAGCATCATGGTACGAGCCATTTCTTGCAAAGATCTATTCTTTCTTTCTACAACACCATTCTGCTGTGGTGTTCTAGGAGAAGAGAATTCATGGATTACTCCATGCTCTGAGCAGAAAGATTCGAAGGACACACTTTCGAACTCTCCCCCATGGTCGCTTCTAACCTTCAGAATCCGAAGATCCTTTTCACTTTGTATTTGTGTGCAGAAGTTACTGAACACCACAAAAGCTTCACTCTTAGAACGAAGGAATTTAACCCAAGTCCATATACTGAAATCATCAACAATGACCAATCCATATTTCTTACCATTGATTGAGGCTGTCGAAACAGGACCAAACAGATCAATGTGCAGCAATTCTAAGGGTCTGGAAGTAGAGACAATGTTTTTAGACTTGAAGGAAGTCTTAGCAAATTTTCCTTTTTGACATGAGCCACAGAGTGCATCTGAGTGATAATCAATGTCAGGCAAACCACTAACAAGCTTTTGTTTGCTAAGCTTAGAGATCAACCTCCAGTTAGCATGACCAAGACGCTTATGCCATAACCATTTCTCATCACTCAGAGACAAAAGACATATAATCTTTTGGTCAACCAAATCAGAAAAGTTTACTTTATAAACATTGCCAACTCTCATTCCCTTGAATACTACAGATTTGTCAGAGTCTTTTGATACAATACATGATTCCTTATCAAATGTAACAACACATCCATTGTCACAAAATTGACTAATGCTCAATAGATTATGTTTAAGTCCATCAACTAGCCAAACATCTTTAATGGAAAGGGAGGAATTACCAACTGTACCTGTACCAATGATCTTCCCTTTTTGTTTTCCTCCAAACCCCACAGAGCTTCCCTCTTTCAGAGTTAGGGTTTGGAACATATGCTTTTCTCCCGTCATATGTCGTGAGCAACCACTGTCCAGGTACCAGGGCTGCTGTTTTACCTTTCCTTGTATGAGCATCTGAAGCAAACACTATTTCAGATTTTGGTACCCACATTCTGATGGGTCCTTTTGAGTTAGTCTTCTGAATAGTATTCCTTCTTTGTTTTCCATGATCAACACAAGATCTAGAATTAATTAAGCTTTGACATGAATGTTTAGACTTAATTTGATTCTTGGATTTTGATCTGGAGTATATCACAGTTCCAAAGGTCAGGCAAGGATCTGAAGTAACTTTGCCTTGATTTCTCAGAGGTTCAGATGACTTCTGAGCCTTAACTTGAGAACTTTTGGGCTCAGAAATTTTAGGTTCAGAAGAACTTGGAACTTCTGAGTCCTTGAGTTCAGGTTTAGAACCTCCTTCAGAGTTGGATGCCTTCAGATCATGTGTACCACTTTTAACAAAGGTAGAGAATAATTCAGGTGGAGTATCATCCTCACTATATGATTTCAGAGGCTTATCCCAGTTCTTAAACCGAGAATAACCAATGCCTTCACCATAGTTACGAGTCATATGATAAATCATGGAAGCCATTTTACTCCTATTGAAGGTACAACGAATAAATTCACGGAGAGCATCTTCATGATCATCATTGAGCTTGTCTGCCAAGACATAGTTAGATTCAACATGACAAATACGAATGTTTAAAGATTCATTTTCTTCATAAAGAATCTTGGCATCCTTTTTCAATGATTCATGGACATTCTTCAGAATTTTGTGTTGACCTACCATACGAGTGTAATGTTTCACAGCAGTCTTAAGAGAATCAATTAATTCAGATTTAGTCATGTTAGAATATACCTCATTTTCATCATCTGAGTCATCTTCAGAATCTCTATCAGAGTTGTTACCTTCAGAAGTTCTTGCCATTAAAGCCATATTGCCTTCTTCATCATCTTCTCCTTCAGAGTCATTCTCAATGGTCTCCCAAGTGGTTAACAGACTCTTCCTTACCTTTTCCTTGTACTTTTCTTTCCCAAAGCTCTTACTCTTTCCTTTGTCCTTGGATGACATTTCTGGACAGTCAGCAATGAAGTGTCCAGATTTCTTGCAATTATAGCACTTGTTCAGTTCTTCCTTTTTGTCCTTTGAGAAGGAACTTCTTGAGTTGTTTCATTTGTTTGGAAACCTTTTGTATTTCTTATTCCATTTCTGAAACCTTCTAACCATTAGAGCCATTTCTTCATTTTCAGAATTTTCATCTAACATATCATCAGAAGTTTCTTCCTCTTGTTCAGCAACTTTGGTCTTTGCAGCTTTTGAAGAAGTTTGAACAGAACTTAGAGCCAAAGACTTCATCTTCTTGACAGGTTCATCAGATATAAGCTCTAGCTCATGACTTCTAAGTGAGCTTATTAGATCTTCAAGGGACACATTGTCCAGATCCTTGGATTCCTGAAAAGCTGTAACCTTTGGTCTCCATTTGGGAGGTAGACTCCTAAGAATTTTCTTCACATGATCAGATGCAGTATAGCTTTTCTTCAGAACTTGAAGACCAGAGACAAGGGTTTGAAACCTTGAATACATGGTTTCAATATCTTCATCTTCCTTCATTCTGAACAGTTCATATTGATGAACTAGTAAGTTTGCCTTAGCTTCTTTGACTTGCTTGTTTCCTTCATAGGTGGAACATAGAGAATCCCAGATAGTTTTGGCACATGACTTGTTGGATATTTTTAAGTACTCAGCATGAGATATAGCACCAATAAGCATGTTTTTAACAGTATGATGCTTCTTATACTGTTTCTTCTTTTCAGCATCAAGGAACTTTCTGTAGGTATTTCTTACAATACCTTCATCGTCCATCTGTTCAAAATGTATACCATCTTCAATGATATCCCATAACTCATCATCAGTCCCAATGATGTAACTATACATCTTGGTTTTCCAGAAAGGAAAAGTTGTAGGATCACTGTTAAAGTAAGGTGGTTTATCTCTGTGATTATCACCATTCCTTTCTCTTTCATAGTTGTGAGGAGGTGGAACAGCACTGTGATCAGGTCCAGAGGAGGCGGAAGGAGAGGTAACATCAGACATGTTTTTCAACTAAGTACCCCTAGATCTTTTAATGTTTCACTGTTAAGTGAAGAGCAACAGACCGGAGCTCTGATGCCAATTGAAGGTTGAAAAACACACAAGAAGGGGGGTTGAATTGTGTTAAGACTTTTCTTTAGTTAAAACAAATTGCAGCGGATAAGAGATAATACACACAATATATGAGGATAGGGATAGAGAAAGACACTCAGAATTTTATACTGGTTCCTCCCACTAACAGGAGTAGTCCAGTCCTCTTGTCCTTCACAAGAGATTTCACTATAATCACTCAGATTATAGATGCTCAAGCACAAAGCAAGAGACTTAAAATTGCTCAAGCACAAAGCAAGAGACTTCCAATGCTCAAGCACAAATGCAAGAGACTTCACACAAGTTTAATGATAGTAAAGATGTGAGATTAACACTTGATATACAATCAGAGGTGTTTACAAAATACAACGCAGTTACAAGACTAACTTAGAAAATTTTCACAAAGTTTCTAAGAGTTTGATAGCTTCAGAATTTGACAGAGTTTCAGCACGTTCAGAAGCTTAAGTCTTGATAATTTTTCTTCATGAATCTTCTTCCTTTTATAGATGATAAAATAGACGTTGAAGATTATAGCCGTTTGAAGAATTGAGACGCTCCATTGTATTGATCAGTGAGCTTATTAGCTGTTCTGATTTCCAGTTCTTAGGAGCTTAACGTTTACTACAAAATGAGAGATTCCTTTTGGCTTTTGATATTTGAACCTTGGTGAAAGCCAAATAAGGAAATACTCGTTTCTGAGGCCTGACTTGAAAAGGACCTTTCCATGGTCAACTCTTTTCATTCTTGGTTTTTACGTTTGGACTTAGTCAGGCACAGTCTTCAATAAAATTGTACTTTTGAATGTAGCTTAACGCTTATCTCTGATGAGCCTTCAGATATTCTTAGCTTCAGACTTTGATAGGCTCAGAATTACTTGCTTCAGATCTGGTGAGCTCAGATGTTGTTCGCTCAGAAGTAATTCCATCAGAAATTCTTTAGTACACAAATTTTAACTTTTAATCCTGCACACTAAATTAAATCATTAGTACTCCAATTTAACTTTAAATACATTGTTATCATCAAAATCAATTAAGGAGATACAAAATCATAATTTTGTTCCAACAATCCATGGTTTTCTCCTTCCTTCCATGTGTAGTTTGTGTTGTAAGCACATGGAATCTACTAACCACTTATTTCTTCAATGCCCTTTGGAATTGGTTCTCCTCTGTTATCAACGTAAACATTAACCTCAATTCTATAGCCGAGGTGGTAAACATAGCCAATAGAGGTTGGACTCCCCAATGTCAAATTGTTATCATTGTTGCCATTGTTTCTATTTTTAATAATATTTGGCTCTGTCGTAACTCAGTGAGGTTCAAAAATAGTAAACCCTCCATGAATGCAACTTTAGCTTTTGTTATCTCAAGCACCTTTTTAACAGGTAATGTTACTTCTCTTGCTAATGGCTCCTCCAAGCTAGATTTTACTATTCTTAAATTTTTCAAAATCAATATCCATCATCCCAAAGCTCCTAATATTGTTGAAGTGATTTGGACTCTTCCATTGCTCTGTTGGGTAAAGTGCAATATTGATGGTTCTTCCCTTGGGTAATCCTGGTTCTGCTGCATGTGCTGGAATTTTTAGAAATCACAATGGTGCTAGCCTTGGCTGTTTTGCTTCCAATATAGGTATTGCCACTGCCTTCTTTGCTAAGTTTTTTGGGAATCTTTATTGCAATTGAATGTGCTTATGTAAGAAACTGGAAGCAACTTTGGATTGAGAGTGATTCAAAGCTTGCTATCTTAGCTTAAAAAAAATCACATTATTCATTGGCAACTTCAAAATAGATGGTCTAATTTTCTACTGAAGATCATTGAAATGGATGTTATAATGTCTCATGTGTATAGAGAATGCAATTCAGTTGCTGATAAACTTTGTAAATTAGGTTTGAATGTAAATGAATTCACTTGGTGGAGTTCTTCCCCCTCTAGTATTAGACTAGATCTTGCTAGAAATAGGGTTAGCCTTTCTTTCAATAGATTTTACTAGTTTTTGTTGGACCCCTCATTTTTTTACTTCACTTTTCTTTATAATATATCTTGGTTTAAAAAAAAAATCAAAGATATCTTTTGCACTCACATGTACAATAACAATAATGGATAACAACTTAAATAGATCTTAAATCCAAAAGAAATCTAACTAGCTTAAAATTCAACCAAACAAATTCAATTATAATAAATTCTACTTGTGATTAAAATTAATATATCCACATCATCTATGTATGTTTTAAAAAGAATAGTTGTTGCCGTCAGGCATGATTATAATTAAAAACAAAAACTAGTTGCTGTGTGTTAGTGGCACAATAATAATAATAAGATTTAAATGAATGCCACTCTGGTGTATGATGGTGAAGTGGGTTTTGTTGGTGTCTTTTGTTGGTTAATCAAATAAAGATATCAAGGAGAATTTAAATCAGGAGGTAAGAAAACTATACTTTAATTGGTACATAAATATTAAATATTTTCTTTCATTTTCATTGTTATTATTATGTGATTTTTTTTTTTAATAATTTTGAGTGGGCAGAGAGGTAGGTCGGTGGTCGGTGGATAGATACCGTTAGCAATTGACTTTCCCACCACGCAATAACGATAGGACAAGTTTTCCAATTTTATCCTTCATAAACTTTTGTTGTTTTGTACATTAGTGTAAGGCTTTTTTGAAATATTTATGAAAATTTCAATGGCCCATGGTCTAAAGTTGTTGCCCTTCTAATCATACTATATAGGTGTTTAATTTCCTATTAGTTGTGTGTGTTTGTAGTTGCACTTTTAATTATTCACATTCTCACAAACTTTATTGTTTCTCTTTTTACATATATTCAAAGATAATTAGACTTGAATTTAAGATAAATAGATAATAATTTATATTGTTGATATTTTTAGATAGTAAAATTAACTCTTAAAAATTATATCTATAAATCCAGAAGTCATAATATATATAACTTTTTGAATTCTTTTTTAAGATTATATACTAGGAAGCCAAAATTGCTAAATGCAAATGATACAAAAGCAAGTTGATTAACACATTTTTTCAAATTTTACCACTTTGATGGAAGCGGTTTTGAGAGCTGTATGTTCCACGGTAAAATCTCGATCATCAATTTTACAAGTGAAAAAACTCACACATGTATGTTTTGTTTTTCTCCTACCACCCATACTATTAGGGTTGATTGTCAAGTTTCACACTATCTAATCTATTAAATAAAGGAGGTTAAAAATTAACTATCGGAGAAGTCTCATATTGCATAATGTAATAAAGCAAGGAGGAGACTAAAAGATCAATCTTATATATTAAACATATGTTTTTTATTTTAAATGTGTGAGTTAATAACACTTTAAGCATTAGACATAATTTAAATGTTTGTTTTGTGACAATGGAAGAAATCTATTGTAAAAAGTTTACATAATAATAATTATTTGGTTGTTGATTTAGACAACGATTATAATTGTTTTTTCGATTTTAAAATTTTCACATTATATTATTGTCAAAAAAAAAATTTCATATTATATTGTTGTATTGTGATTGCTTCTAATTTTTCAAACAGACTATAGTACTCCTTCTGTTCCTTTTTACTTGTCTTTTATGGCTAGATTTAGCGTTTATATTTAATTGTCCTTTTGGTATTTTACGGGTATGATTTGTCAATTATACCCTTTGTCAATTGCTCTTATCTTTTTCAATAAAACAAATTAATGCTATATATTTGGAAAACTAAATTTTTTTATTTTTTTTGGAACATAACATGTTAAATATATATTTTTTTAACATAATATATTAAATTTATTAGAAAGAGAAAATGTGTGAAAAAAATAGGAATTTATTGTTGGATTAAAACGAGGGTATAATAGAAAGATAAAATGTAAATATACACTTTCTTAATTTGGTGTTACTATTTTAAAAAGACAAGTAAAAAGGAACGGAAGGAGTATATGATATTAGATCTCTTCTTTTAGGAAATGGATCATCTGCAGCGCTCCCCTCCTGCTGTTTCTCCTGCGCCGGATCTAAAGGTTGAGAATGAATTAAAAAAAATAAAGTAATATAGATGAAAGAGACACAACATAAATCCAACGGTTGAAATTACTACAGCACAGTCGATAGAAGATAAATCACAGAAGAAGATCTAAATCTCTTCTTTTATAGAGGTCAGTCAAAAAATTTACAAACGTTTAATTTTTCATAGATAGTGATACGCATCTAAACACATAAAAAATATATTCCAAACAAAGTCATGTGGTATGTAATAGCGATGATGATTGTTTGGTAAATTGAAAAGCAACTTGTCAGTGTACCTCCTCAACCGATTTGCTAAAGTGATTACGACTCTTGATGGATACTAGTGGAATTTATGGGGATTAATATTATACAATATTTGAGAATGGATCCTCTCAATTTATTTTTCCTCATGTTTCCTCAATTTTCACATCTCAACCATCGATCAACTTTTCCTTATTTCTTTTCAATTTAAATATTACTTTATATTTATAATCCAATGATTTAAAACCCCACTTTATTTCCTCAATTTTTTTTTAAAATTGAGAGGATCCTTTCTCACAATATTTGTAGTTCAAAAATAGTAAAAATTGTACGTTTGTACTAACCGCTGAGTTTAATCAAAATAATACATACAATACCTTCATTTCTATATGTTCCTTTATCAAATCACGAAAATAAAAAAGTCATAATAGTATTAAATTTATCGACGTTAGAATTGTTTTACAAGGAAAATTTTAACATGGACTACTTCTTCAAGTGATTTATGGTAGACCATTTATAAAAAACCATATAACGAATACGAATTTTATAAAATTCACCGTTGAATTTAAAGTTTATATCATATAGATTATCTATAGAAAATTTTAGAAAAATTGAAAATCATTTGATATGTTATTGAGACCTATCAAGATTAACGGTTTATTAAATACTGTAAATCTTGATAAATCCCAATAAAATATCAAATGATTTGCAATTTTTCTAAAAAAATTTATGGATGCTCTATATGATATAAATTTTCAATCTACCAATAAATTTTATAAAATTAGTATTCGGTAGATCACTTGTCCACGGTCCACCGTAGCATTAACCTGTTTTACAATGTTATTTCCTTTTTATTCTATAATTGTTGTTTTTTCAAATGAAGTCGATGAAGACATGATTTATTTTTTATAAATATAGGATGAGATAGTCGATTGCAATTATTTTATATAGATTGATGGACAAAGTTGACTCTTTTGTTAAGGACAATAACAATGAAGAGCTTAATTAGGAAGGCTTGGGTGATGGATAAAGTTAATTAATTCCTTATAGTTACATTGTTATTTCCTTTACCACTTACCATAAATATTTGCGATGACCAATTGCAACCTTTGTAGTTTTCCAAACTTTTTGTTTTGTTTTATTTTTGTTATTTCCTTTACCACTTACCATAAATATTAGCGTTCGATCGACATCGTAATGAGGAACATTTATTGTTCATCAAGGCTTCTCAACTGTTTTTCAACACCCATTAATGGGCATCATCAATAGCCTTGGCCCTACGCCAGAAGTTATATATACACACCTCGTTCGGAGAAGTGAGGTACATTATATTCTAACTCTTAAAATCTCTGTCTCATGAGTTCTTAAAGGTATAAAACCCCCTCCCATTCATCCAAACGAAGAGGAGCACCACCAAAAATCACCAGATATATGGTCGACTCTCATCAATCAGGTACGATCAACTTAACAACTTTACTTTATTACATATAAAAAATAATTTGATCTTTAATGCTATATATTTAGAGATATAGATACTTCAATAACCTTAATTTTGTCATTTTTATCTATATTTAACCATTTTATATTATTAACTTGAATACTATAAATTTATCCGAATATTTATCTTTTATGTACCAATTTGAATAAGTACATATAGTACCACTCAAAGCAAGGTGATCACCATCAGAGGCGGTACCAGGGAGGGGCTGGTGGTGGCCACGGCCCCTCCCCACCTCAAAAAAATAATTTTTTTATAGGTATAATATTAATGTAAATATATTATTAATAGTTTTAAGTAATTCTGTATACATATTTGTACAAATATTAACGTAAATACTAATTTAAAGTTTATTTTTTAATGACTATAAGGGCAAGTATTATTACAAGTATAAGTTTATATTATGGTAAAATATGTTTTCGGTCCCTACTTTTATAGCGAGTTTTGATTTTCGTCCATGTAAAATAAAATTGCTCATTTTCATCCATAAAAAATATGTTCTTTTGTTTTTAGTTCCTAATGGATAAAATTTTGAATTTTTTTTAAGAGAATATGAATTTATATAAATTTATCATGATATATAAAATAGTATAGATCATTTTGAACATAAAAACGTAGTAATATTGACATTAACATGTCGAAATTTTGCTCATTATTAAGGATTAAAAATAAAATAATTTTTTTGTAGGGATGAAAACCATTGATTTGAGAGCGAACAGAAGTACAAAAAAAAAACCATTGATTTTATTTTACAGAGACAAAAAATAAAACTCGCTATAAAAGTAAGGACTGATAACATATTTTACCCTTTATATTATTGATGATCACGTAGAGTATTATTTTAAGCTATACAGATTAATTTTATAATAATGAACTTTGATTTTATTTGTCAAAAAATAACATATAACTAATTAAATTTATAATATTGGATAAAATTATCAATTATATAAATATGAAATGACATAAAGAAATATGTTTATCAGATATATTTTTATTTTCTTAATATGAATTTATAAGTTTAAAATTTGAAATTACCAAATCGTATATTTATGTTTTTTACGACTTATATTTTTATATATAATATTTTATTTACTTAATTTATACACTAAAAAATTTTATGGCCCCCGAAATATTTTTTTCTGGTTCCACCAGTAATCACCATCTTGGCTATCATGTTCCATAAGACAAGAATATCACATCTTAATCTTTGACCAGATATATGTTTACAAGAGACTTAATTATGTTTTGACTATTTTTCAAACCATCCTCGAGAAGGAAAGAAAAGACCATTATGCATGCATCTAGGAAGTTACTTAGTGGTAACAAGAGCCCTGAAGTTGAAAGAAAATGTAGACGTGTCGGAAAATGTTGGAACTGATCAATCAACACGAGAGAAAATTAAGTATCACCGTATCAGAATTGCTAGTAGTTTGTAGGACATAGATCTAGGGGACTTAATGGGAGTTGTTCTATCATTGAAGGAAAAGTCAAATGTTGGTGAAAAATAATGGTAGAGTGAAATTTATGAAAATTATTGTAGTTGACTTTTATTTTATTTGTGAAACTTTTACTTCTTCTATACTCTCTCTGGATTTTTTTTTAAGCAAAAATTTCATTTTGTACACTTATTAAGGGATTTGGATTCTCTCCAATTTTTTCCCTCAAGTTTTTTCTCCTTTTGTTGATCTAATGATTGATAAATTATCAAGAGCATAAAAATATTTAAGAAGAGACAGAAATAAATTGAATGAATGGCTAAAATTACCATTGGAGAGAAAACATGAGGAAAAAAATTGGAGAGGATCCAATTTCCTTATTAAGGAGTTGGCTTTTTGTCATAGTTTTATGTGTAATTTTTAGTGCAATTCCTAAAATGCCCTTTTGACTATTATGAAATCTACTCCTACTTATAACATGTAATCATCATTAGTACTACTCCAACATAGATTACTTGTAGAAATGAATAAATGCATGTGTAGGGGTATTGTTGGAAAACAAATATTAATTAGAGTTGAATTTAATGACTTTTGCTTATATTTAGGGCCAAATTTTTTTGTTGACTTTTGCTTATAAATAAGGCCGGAGGGAGTACTATACAGTAATAGTATTATCAACTATTGAAAATATTGACTTTAGATTGATTATGCACATAATATGAATTTAATTGTATTTGAAAATAAAAATAAAAATAAAAATTAATATTACATTATTAAAATTGAAAAAGTGACACTTATTTTGAGATAATTATTTTTTAAATGAGTGGTTGAAGGGATTCAATTTTTTAAAATGTTTTAATATAAGTGATTTTCTCTAATCTTCTAATTTATCTATTTCTCATAATTTCATAAACTAAGCTTGCCATTTATTTTTAAAAAGGATGAGAATATCAACTCAATTATGCAAGCATTTTAAATGGTATTTTTTTTCTGTTGTTGGTGAAAACATTTTAAATAGTTCTATAGAGAAAGGGACATAAAATTTTCAGCACTTAATATCATCTATTTAGAGATGAGTATTGTTATTTGAACAATTTAAAATTGACAACTAACTTTGTACTAAAAAAAATAAAAATTGACAACTATATCCAACACCATATAGAAATATACCATTTATAACTATTAATGTGAATTAAAGAGAAATATAAAAAAATTTAAAAATAAAGTCATATATACATAGCATAAATATTCCGTGTCAAACATCACATATTTTATATATATATAATATTGTAATTATTTTGGTAAAATTCGAATGGTAAAATTCTAATATTCAAACTACTTGATAAAAAGAAAACTCGTATAGTTGCGTGATTATTTTGGTTTTTCTAAAGTGAAAATAAAATTATAATATTGATTAATAAACTGAATTGACTCTGATGTATATATCATCTTTATGATATGCAACTATAAAGATTCTTCAGATGAAACTTGTGTGTTGGTTTGCATTGACTTAATTTCCACAACCACAAGAACAGAAAATGGTGAAAATAATTTTTGTTTATGACGCACCTTTTCTCTGATTTGCAGTGTGAACAACATTTGTTATTACTATACTAGTAGTTCAACAGTAGATAATAGTACAATTGAGTAAGTAATGCAATTTGATCCCATTTCTGCATTTTCCATGTCTTTTTCCTTTCTTCTTTTTTTTGACAAGTCCATGTCTTCTTCCTATACTAGGTTCAATCACGTGATTGCTTTATGAACTCTACATAGAATAGTTGATTAATTTTATCATTAAAGCATGTTTTCTTTGCAAAAAGTTTGTTCTTATTTATTAGTAATAATTTGTTTTTATTTTAAAGTCATAGGAGTATTAGCATTACATATTTTTTTTATATTTATAAATAAAGTGAGAGTAAGTGAGTTTGCAAATTAATGAAAGGTAAGGGCATATCTTAAATTTATTTGTGAATAAAAACCATTTCGTGGGTTATATAAACCAACATTAAAATACATAGGGGGTTTTACTTTAAATTTATTTGGCATGGTTTACTCTAGAGCTTAAAGTGAGTATATGTATGGGTAATCACAACAAAAAATATATATATATATCTGTGTGTGGGGGGAAATCTATTAGCTTTTAGATTTCTGAGTCATGTAAAGTATTTAGAAAAAAATGGTCATATTAGATTTCTGTTATGAGTGTCTCTGATAGTTCTCCCCTCTTGAGTAAAGAGTGGATCGTTGCTGATGCTATAGGTATCTCATTTGATAGACATTAGCTGAAGTAATCATTTTCATAGCCTAGTATTATATTACTATTGACAAAGCATAGATTTTTGAAGTACTTAATAAATCCATCAAAATTTAAAAGCACCTTTTATATGAAATTTACAAGGGGATAGGATACCGGAGATCTTTATCAATATGGAACTCTCAAATACCAAAATAAATACAAGAATTTAAATCTCAAATACAGTGAATGCAGAAACTGAAAATTAAGCTTTGCAAAGTTTTCGACAGTCCATAATCCATTAAGCTTCCCTTCTTTTGCACCGCAAATAAAATTAATTAATCTGCCCAAATGTAAGTGTGTTTCTCAATAAAGTCATGAGTGACTTCTATACTGTATTCTTTTGCTTTGGTTTTTTTATTTTCCATTTTCCGGCACTTAAATTACTTGGGCTTCCTCCGCATACCCATCCGTGATTTAGCATATCTAAAATTCTTATTAAGCAAATACCAGACAAAGTGAAAAGTAAAGAAATGCAACCCCGCAAAAATACATAAATGAAATAAAACCCAAGAGAAAAAAAAATGAGATGCTAGTAATCAAAGGATACTCTAAACGCATTCCCTCGCCGGCTGGTGAGGAATAAAGAATGGTGCCTTGCAGACTGTTTAAGGCGCCAGTTGCACTAGGAATATCCTGCATGCATGGTTAGCAATCAAACTGAGTAAAACATCTAAATCTAATCATGCAAATCAAATATGACAATAAATAGGTCATTTAGTAGATGCAAAAGTTCATAAACAAGTTTTATCCATTTGTTAACATAAACCAAGTTTTTATGCTAGAACTTAAAGTCATTGCATGCTTCTTTACATAATCATTAAATATGTAGCACAAAATTAAAAGGAGAAAAAAGAGAAACCTTGAAATCAACAAATGAAACAGGAGCCCCATATGTGCTCTGCATCTTCAGTTTCAAAAATCCAGGGAATCTGATAAAAGATACATATAAATAAGCAAAAAAAAACTTCAGATTATACAGATTTTACAACTAATAAAGTACTTTCACATGGTTCTTGTACACTGACCTGGAAAATACTTGAATTAGCTCTTGTTCATTACAAGACGGCCCCAGATTAGCTACAAATAAAGTTGCGCATGGGGTTGTATTTGTTGGAATGTAAGGATTGGCACACTTTTTCTGTCAACAAAAAATAAGAAATGCAACTTTTAGAATGATATACAGTCTCAAATTTGCCAAACATGACAAAGAAACACATGACTATACATGGCAATTCAAACATTAGAAACATACTGACATAAGCATTGAATAAAAATGACCAAACCTACGTCTAGAAGTCCTAACTCAACTGGCAAATGCCGAAATTGCTAGGCCAGACGTCGTGATCCGGGTTCGAACCCGGGACCTCACAGTTGTGTGAGTTTAATTTCAGTGGATTACCACTTCATCTATGACAAAAAAAAAATGACCAAACCTACAATTTATTTTATTAAGACATGATTCATTGGTTGATGGGTGTTGCAGAGTGAGGTGAGTGATGTATAATTATAAGAAAATATTCCAATCAGGTATCCTTCAGAGAAATATCATAGGACCATGTCAATCAAAAAAAATACTAAGCAGCCTAATCAATTAACAAAAGAACCGAAGGTGTAGTCTAGTGGGATGGGTTGGGAAGCTGAAGGAGTATCTCAAGAAGGGGGTAGATTACCAATTTTAGCTTATAAGGGGGTATTGGGTTCGACTCCTACTGTTAACAAATCAATTGCTAACATTTGCCAATCAAAATAAATAAATAAATAAATAAATAATACATGAGATTAAAGAAATGACAAAACTCAGAAAAAGAAAAGGCAAAATTGCAAATATAAAATATGCAGCTAAATGAGATCATTAGCTCAGCAATCGCATTTCCCACATGTCATGGCAATTTTGTAGGTAGTAATCTTATCTTAGGTGACATAGGTAGGTATTGTGAAGACCCAAGAATTGCCGATAAGCTAAAAAGATAGAATGGGTGAAAGCACAATACTTAAAGACAGATGAAGAACAAGAAAAACTATAGGTCAAATCATTGAGAGAAATTTAGAGATAAGTGATCTGTCTTTAAACCTAATACATGACAAATTGTATGATATCATTTGGTCCATGTAGCCAGACCCTACCTACCTGGTGGGAGAGACATGATGGTGGTTGATGTTGTATTAGAAGTTGTATAAAATAGCTTCAAGTTTCCACAAAAGAGCTTAGTTCAAGTGGCATCAACCACACCAGAACCTAGTCATCACACCCGAACATAGTCATCATCAGATCATATACCACCCCAATGACCATTTCTATGTTAGGTAATCAAAATGGCGATCTAACCAAGGATTGGAGAGGAGATAAAATATGAAAGAGCATAAGATTCTATCAAGGGGAAAAAGAAGAAAATTTTTTTATTAAAAATGAGGGTATAACTAACTAGTACATCTAAAGAGCAATCTACTATTACAAAGATCCTACCATGGTGGGATTTAGGAAAGGTTAGGGTTATACAAGACCTGAATGGTAGGGATTACAGTCCTCTATACAGTTGGGATTGAGAAGGATAGCAATACTTAAAATTGTTCAATCCTATGAGCAATAATGCAATCTTGGCAACACTTATTAGCAGTCAAGAAGAGAGTCAGACCGAGACTGGTGAGATCGTTGTGTGAATACTATCAACAGAATATACAACTATCATTTGTATAACAGAGGAAGAGGAGGAAAAATGGACTATGTATCTGTAAAATAGTTGTATGAGGGGAAAAACGGCTATGTTCTCCATATCAACCTTCTATCAAGGTGAATATAAATAGAAAATGAAAAAGGGAGGTGGATTTTCCGTGCCTCATGAGTTGCAAAAACAAAAAGACTAAAGAGAAATGTCAACTGACGTTTAAAAAAACTTTTCTCGAACACCAACATAAAAGACACAAGTAAAACCAAGCTTTTGAATCCATCAACAGCCACAATAAGTGGGGGGAGCTGGTCCAAATCAACAGCACTCAGCGTTTTTTAAGCACGGAAAGATATAACGACTTGAACTATATAATAGTGGATTTTTTTTTAAGGTGATACAGAAATCAAATATATGGAGTGCTTTATAACACTAACCAGGTGTGGAAATAGATTTCCATGCGGAGCATTCCCATCAGCATTTCCATAGCTATCACAAAAAAATAAAACTAAAATTAGACAATATAGCATGAAATACAAAGGACACAGCTACCGTAAAAATTTAATTGATATTCAAATGACTTGGTTATTTTTCTTTTAGTGGAGGAAGAGTTTGACTACTGAATCTCGAAATAACTTTGGAAATTGAAAAATGTGCTTTATCCAAGCTAGAAGCAGTCACTTCCATATAACAAAGCTGTGATTAAGTAGTGCAGATGACCTTTGTGTAGGTGGATAACCAATCATGTTCGTGTTGAAAGCAGGATTACCCATTCCAGGCATGTGATTGTGAATGCTGCTAACACCTGCTAGTGCCGAAGAGTGCAAAACATGTGCAAAGTGAGCTCATATATAAAAGTGTCTTGTGTGATCAATACTTAACTTGTCTCCAAGAAAGATATTAGACATTGAACTGAGCAAAAGAATATAATAATAGAGGGAAGAAAATCCGTACAGGTCACAAACATAGAGAACATCAATGCATTATCTAGAATCGGCTTACCAGAATCAGGAGTTGGCCATGATGGTGCAGATCCTCGAGCTTTCTTATCTGAGCCAGCTCTCTCATCATCTGCTTGTCAATACAAATGGCAATTAATCACACCGAATTTAGTTGCAAGCTCTTAAAATAAAATGAGATTAAATATTGTTTTGAAGATTACAGCCAAAAATAATGACTCCAAAATCAACAACCTACTATGTCTCTAATTGGATTTGTAGCATTTTATGCTAAGCCTAATCATATTGCAGAGCAGTCAATTTATTTGAGTGATATTTTATGATCCACCAAATTCAAATTCAAAATTGACTACTCTCTCTGTCAAGCGTAGCTTTAGTGAATACTCCAAACCTCAATTTGGCGGGAAGTGAGAAAATGTAGCTTTGGAATTGAGTTGAAAAATTAAAAGACAAACCATTTGACTTGAAACTCAATTTTAACAAAAATTACTACAAAATCAATATCACTCTAATTCACCTTTATTAAACATTCATTCAAACTCACCATCTTGAGAGAATTGAAACTTTCAAACATTCACCCAAAACCACAAAACCTAACTACTTTTACACTTCAAAATTACTTTTAATCTGAATGGCATAATAAGGAATCAAAACACACACCTATCCTTCCACGTTTAGCTTTAGAGTTGGATTTAGCCAGATCAATATAAAGAGTAGAACCCTTTTCAAGATCAAAGATCATTCCCTACAAACCACATCAATCAAAAAGTTCAATCTACATATATAAAAACCAAATAACTGATATATTTATGAGTAAACAATCATTTTGGTCCCTTGTTTGTGTGAGCCGGTGTCATTAATCATTATAGTCTCTCAATGCATCAAAACATCCTCGAATGTGTCATCATTTCGTAATAAGTAATTTTATGGACTAAACTAACAAACAAAAGACGACCATCCTATCAAACATCAAAAACATCATACACGAGACACATTTGGGGACCAAATTGACTAACAAAAGACATATCTTAGGATATTTTCGTGACACCGCCTCGCATATTCATAGACCGAAATAGCTATTTAATCATAAAATCATTGTTGGCACATGAAAATAACACATAATATCCTCACATTAAGAGCATGCAATGCCATAATTGCGGATTGCTGATTCGAGAAAATAGCGAAAGCAAATGCCTGTCGCAAAAAAAACATATCAGAAAGAAAGCATAGTAATAATCCACAATAACACATCACATCACATCACAGAACATCAACATTCAACAATATACCTGAGACGAACCGTTGGGACTTCGAAGACGCGACGACTCATAACCAGGAAATTCACGGAACAAATTGTAGATTTCACGAGGCTTAACATCTTCAGGAAGACCAGCAATAAAAAGAGTGCGAACATCATTGGTTGAAGATAAATGAGGAGGAGAAGATAGAGGAGGAGCGTAAGAACCATACACGTGTGGTTGTGGATGTTGCGGATGGTAAGGCTGATGAAGGTGGTGCGCCGGTGGGAGTGAAGCACCAGGGGGCGGTGGCACAAATGTCAGTGACGGCGGTTGAGGCGGCGGAGGTGGCGGTGGATAATACTGATAATTTAGAAGATTCGGCGGTTGGTTTTGTGCGTAGTAAGCTGCCATATCGTCCATTCAAGTTCGATTGCAGTTCGCAACACAAACCCTAGAATTTTGATTCAATTTTGATTTCAATTTCAATTGTTTTGTTTTTATTTTATTTGAAACAATTTCAATTGTTATGTTAACTGTTTTTTTTAACAGTAATTTTTTTTGTGGTTTGTAGTGGACTAGTAGTGGGCTGGTCCGTAGAAAAGTAAGCATGTTCAAAAGGTTTACTGTTCGCATCTACCGTGTTTGCTAATTCACCTCCTCTTGTTTGTTTATTTTTAGATGGAATTAATTTATATCTAACCAGAAAAGATTATGTCATATAAGTAAAGCTCAAATGATAAAATATTGTAAAGAAATTTGATATAATAGTGTGCGTGTTCCAATCTAGAGTTCTTCACTTTTTAATATTTAAGGTTTGTTTGATTTGTTAAATTATAAAAGACGCAGTATGGCAACTCCAAATCAAGGGATAATGAATTGGTCAAAAGTTGATTTTTTTTTCATTATACCACGTGACAATTTTTTATATTAAGTGCAAGTTATTTAAAATATTAAAATAAATTTTTGTTCTCAAAATATCGTACAAGATAAAAAGTTGTTCGATAACTTTGTCATGTGTTGTTATATATTGTGTTGTTCTTTTCATGTCTTTTATTCGGTGCTTATCTTTTCCATAGGAATTTGCAAAGACATGTTGATAAAATATATCAAATTTATAATATACAAGTGAGACAAATGCTTCACAATATACAAACTGTTGAGTTTTTGGTGATTGGCTGCATTTTTGGTAAAATAAACTTTGTAGTAGGATGTGTGATAAGATGCCTCAACATCATATCACGCCTATTGGAAGTGTGCGTGCGCGTTATATTTTTGGAATGTGTGTTTCTCTTTCATGAATCTTGCATGGCGCCTTTTAATCAGGCTTATTATGAGGATCATCATTTAATGCTTCAGATCCTTGTCAAGAATAGTTTTATGAAGAATCTCTTTGAAGTATATTTTTGGAAAGAATCTCTTTTAATCAATGTGGTTAATTGTTTGGGTCAAACAAATCAAGCCCATGTTTAATTCTGGATCAAGGACTTTTGCCTGGAGTATTTAAAGATTGTGCTAAACCTAATTTGGTTGTTGTTCACGCCGTCATTGTGTTTTTGTTTCTAGCATTCTAGGTTTTTGCGTGTGTGTAATTTTGTGAGTCTTTCTTGTGTCTCATTGATGCAAGTTTAGGACGTTGTGTTTTGAATTGTAATCTTTGTGATCCTCTCCTAAGCTTTGAAGTACGGAGTTAGGACATTGTGTTTTTTAACACTCTAAGCCTTTAGGTACGGGTGTGTAGTTTTTAGGAGTGTGTTCTCCAAAACTTTGTCATTCTTGTGTTGTTGAAATCCTTGCTGTTTGTAAGGTTGTAAGGGAGTAAGATGGGATCTCAGACTTAACAGTTCCTAGGTTGAAGAGTCATTGGTAGTTGCCTAGGTTATGAGTTGTAAACGTGGTGTTTGCTGAGAACTTACAACTAGGACTATTATAGTGATATTCTTTCCTGGATTGGTATCCCCCAGACTAGGGCTTGCTTTAAGCGCCGAACTGGGTTAACAAATATCCCGTGTCATTTACTTCCTTTTGTTTATTTGCTTACTTTTATATCGTGATAAAAGTGTTAAGGTGCTTAGAACATCGTATCGCACATCGTGCTTAACGTGCCAGGAATTTCAATTGGCATAAGAGTGCCTGTCTCTAGGGTGAGATCCAAGACCTAAAATCTCTGGCATCATGGAAAAATATGGAGGATACATGAATAGACCACCTTTGCTCAATGGATCAAACAACTATGATCACTGGAAATCTAAAATGACTGCTTCCCTAAGATCTATTGATAGCAAGGTATGGAAGGCTGTTTTGACTGGATGGGATCATCCCACTGTTGCTAGCAAGGAGGGTACCTCAACGGGGGTTAAGAAACCAGAAGTTGAATGGACTACAGAGGAGGAAGCTGCAGCTCTCTACAACAACAAAGCCATATATGCCTTGTTTAATGGGGTGGACACAAATGTCTTTAAACTTATTAAAAACTGTGTGTCAGCCAAAGAAGCATGGGAGATCTTGAAAACATGTTATGAAGGAACCACAAAGGTGAAGCAATCAAAGATTCAACATCTCACATCCAGGTTTGAAGCACTGAGAATGAAGGATGATGAGAGTATTCAAGACTTTCACATGACTCTCTTAGATATTGCTAACTCGTTTGAAGCCTTGGGAGAGAAGGTGTCTGATGAAAAATTGTCAAGAAAACTCCTCAGATCCCTTCCCAAAAGATTTGACATGAAAGTAACGGCAATTGAGGAAGCACATGACATCTCTACTATGAAGATGGATGAGTTGGTTGGATCCCTTCAAACCTTTGAAACTGTCTTAGATAAACGTGGTGACAAAAAGAACAAGAGCATTGCTTTTGTTTCAGATACTGATGAGGATAATACTCAAAATGAGGATGAAGAAGAAGAAAGCATTGCAGATGCCATTGCCATGATTGGGAGACAGTTTAACAAAGTGCTGAAAAGAGTTGATCGTAGGAATCGTTAGAATGCTCCAAGCATCAGATTCGACATCAACAAACAGCAAAATGGTCTGAAGAAATCCAAGCCTGAAGAGAAGAACAGTCAAAGCAAGGGTGTTCAATGTCATGAGTGTGAGGGATATGGACACATAAGATCAGATTGTGGAATCTATCAGAAAAGACAGAAAAAGGGCTTAACTGTGTCTTGGTCAGATGAAGATTATGAGGAAGAGAATGAGTCTGCTAAACATGTGACTGCCTTGACTGGAGTTTGCATCACAGACAGTGACACTGATGAAGATGGTGATGTTGCTTATGATGAACTTGCTAGCACCTACAAAGAATTACTCACTGGGTATGAGGAAATGTGTAAAATTCTTGAGAAGCAGAAAAAGACCATCAACCTTCTTCAGGCTGAAGTGAAAGCTCAAGTTGAGAAGACCTCAGAAGCCCAATAAGAAGTTGTCCAAGTCAATGCTCAAATGGATGACTTGAAGAAACGTGTGAGTCAGCTAAACTCAGGGACAAACATACTTGAGGAGATCCTGGAGAATCTACCAAGTGGGAAGGCCAAGTCAGTTGGGTACAACTACTCAAATCTAAATCAGTATCAACAGAATCTTGAGACAAAATTCAAATCTGCTGAAGATGTATTTGATCCTTGCACTGGACAGACGATGTTGAAGCATCTTGCTCAACATTCTAAAACCTACCCAGTTCCTAAGTTTGCTCTTGAATCTAACCCTCGTGGTCATCAAAGGCCTAAGATTCATAGAGCATATCGTAGATGGATTTGTCATCACTGTGGTAAACGAGGACACATTAGACCTTTCTGTTACAGACTTCATGGCTACCCTGCTCAACAACCTAAAGCTAATGAAGTAAAGGAAGATGTAAATGAAGATATACCTATCAAGAAGGAGTGGAAGCCCAAGATAGAAAATGTTGGTATTTTGACAGTGGATGCTCCAGACATATGACTGGTGAAGAAAAATATCTCATGAATATAAGGCCCTACAAGACCAGTTTTGTAACTTTTGGAGATGGTGCAAAAGGAGAAATATTAGGAATTGGAGATCTTGTAAATCATGGATTGCCCAACTTGGAGAATGTGCTTTTGGTTAAAGGACTCACATCTAATCTGATTAGCATAAGCCAGCTGTGTGACCAAGGCTTGAAAGTCAACTTTACCAAGTCTGAGTGCCTTGTCAATGATGAAGAAGACCAGCTGCTGATGAAGGGAACCAGGTCTAAAGACAATTGCTACTTGTGGATGTCTCAAGAAGAAGCTCATAATACCACTTGTCTTAGCTCAGCAGAAGATGAAGTGAAGTTGTGGCACCAAAGGTTAGGTCACCTAAATTTGAAAGGGACGAAGAAAGCAATATCATCTGAAGCTATCAGGGGTTTACCTAAACTGAAGATTATTGAAGGTAATAAATGTGGTGAGTGTCAGATTGGTAAGCAAGTCAGGATGTCGCATCCAATGCTGGAGCATCAGACAACTTCCAAGGTTCTTGAGTTACTACATATGGACCTTATGGGACCTATGCAAGTTGAAAGCCTGGGAGGCAAGAGGTATGCGTTTGTAATGGTGGATGACTACTCCAGGTACACTTGGGTGAACTTTATTAGAGAAAAATCAGATGCTTTTGAAGCCTTCAAAGAATTGTGCATTCAGATTCAGAGGGAAAAGGCAAGTAATGTGGTGATGATAAGAACAGATCATGGTAAGGAATTTGAGAACTCCAAGTTCAATGATTTCTGCTTTACTGAAGGAATTAAGCATGAATACTTGTCTCCTATCACTCCACAGCAGAATGGTGTAGTTGAAAGGAAAAATAGAACTATTCAAGAGTCAGCTAAAGTCATGCTTCATGCCAAAAATGTTCCCTATTACTTTTGGGCTGAAGCCATGAACACTGCATGTTACATTCATAACAGAGTCACTCTAAGAAAAGGTACAACTTCTACTTTGTATGAGCTATGGAAAAATAGAAAGCCCACTGTTAAACACTTTCATGTGTTTGGAAGTAAATGTTACATTCTAGCTGATAGAGAACCAAGAAGAAAACTTGATCCTAAAAGCCATGAAGGAATTTTTCTTGGATACTCACCAAACAGTAGAGCTTACAGGGTCTACAGTTCCAAGACTCAAGTGATGATGGAATCTATAAATGTTGTTGTCCAAGATTCTCCCTTGGAAGAAAATGTTAGTACAGATCAAGGTATTCCTGTTAGGGATGTCAACGGGGCGGGGATTGAGCGGATGATACTTTACCACTCCTTGCCCCACTCCCCGCTTCGGGGACATTTCTTCCTCCATCCTCATCCCCATGGATCCCCACAGTATCAACAGATCTCCACAGACATAAAAAATTAACAAAATTGTTATGCATTTTAATCAAAAGCACGACATTAATATCTTGTTTTTCTTCCTTTTTTTCTAAAAAAAAAATACATATTTTGTATCTTTCATTTTAGCATCAATAACAAAAACTGCAAAAACACATTCTAATATTTCTTTTTGTCAAAAAAATTAAATATCCAATTGAACTTGTTGCCACCATATATATAATCATAACCTTTATAATGTATTAATTATTATTTTTTATTTAAAAAACATATAAAGTTACATAATTATATATTGTATATATAATTTAAATAATATGGTCGGAGTCGGGGAATCCGCGGTGGCGGAGGGACCTTCTCCGTTTCCCGCTCCAAATTATCCACGGGGGAATATCTCCCTCCATCCCCGTCCCCACGGGGAAAAGAATCTGCGACTTCGGATCACCGTACAGATAATCCCCACAGATAATTCATTATAAGATACAAATTGACATCCCTATGTGAGATTAAAAGAGAAATTAGGAGGGAAAAAATTAGGGTTAACAAGAAGCAAAACCTTACTTTTATTATAATTAAGATTAAGATAAGATTAAGATTAAGAAATATGGTCGGAGTCGGGGAATCCGCGGTGGCGGAGGGACCTTCTCCGTTTCCCGCCCCAAATTATCCACGGGGGAATATCTCCCTCCATCCCCGTCCCCACGGGGAAAAAAATCTGTGACTTCAGATCACCGTACAGATAATCCCCACAGATAATTCATTATCAGATACAAATTGACATCCCTAATTCCTGTTGTTGATAATGTTGAACAAAATGTTGAAGCATCAGAACATCTGTGTGATAACAAATCTGATGAAGAGATACCTGAAGAGGAAAGTGAGGCAAATGCTGAAACACAAGCTCAAAAGAAAGGTCCCTCAGTACGTGTCCAGAAAAATCATCCCACATATCTGATCATTGGTAATCCTGAACAGGGGATAACCACTAGAAGATCAAATGATGTGATTTCAAATTCTTGTTTGTTTCACTATTTGAACCTAAAAATGTCAAAGAAGCTTTAACTGATGAAGCCTGGATAGAGGGTATGCAAGAAGAATTAAATCAGTTCAAGAGGAGTGAAGTGTGGGATTTGGTTCCAAGACCAAAAGATATGAATGTGATTGGAACAAAATGGGTTTATAAGAACAAGTCAGATGAAAATGGTGTTGTAACCAGAAATAAAGCAAGACTTGTAGCTCAGGGATATACCCAGATTGAAGGACTTGACTTTGAAGAAACGTTTGCACCTGTTGCAAGACTAGAATCCATCAGACTTTTGTTGGGTGTAACATGTATTCTCAAGTTCAAGCTTTACCAGATGGATGTAAAAAGTGCGTTTCTAAATGGATACCTACAGGAAGAGGTGTATGTTGAGCAACCTAAGGGATTTGTAGATCCTGAACACCCTAACCATGTCTACAAACTGAAGAAAGCCCTATATGGTTTGAAGCAGGCACCCAGGGCATGGTATGAAAGGTTGACTCAATTCTTGGAAGACCAAGGTTACAGGAAGGGAGGTTCAGACAAGACCCTATTTGTTAAACATGAAGGAGGTAAGTTCATCATAGCCCAAATCTATGTTGATGACATAATGTTTGGTGGGATGTCGAATACGATGGTCCAAGCAAATGCAGTCAGAGTTTGAAATGAGCCTTGTTGGAGAATTGACCTACTTTCTTGGTCTTCAAATTAAACAAATGGATGATACCATTTTCATATCTCAGAGCAAGTATACAAGAAACATAGTCAAGAAGTTTGGAATGGAAAGTGCTACATCCAAAAGAACACCAGCACCCACTCACTTGAAACTTACTAAAGATGAGAAGGGAATAAGTGTTGATCAAAGCCTCTATAGAAGTATGATTGGAAGCTTGCTATACTTGACTGCAAGCAGGCCTGACATCACTTATGTTGTTGGAGTATGTGCCAGATATCAAGCTGATCCTAAGGTGAGCCACTTGACTCAAGTTAAGAGGATTCTGAAATATGTGAATGGAACTAGTGACTATGGAATAATGTACTCTCATTGTGAAGACTCTGCTCTTTATGGATATTGTTATGCTGATTGGGCTGGAAGTGCTGATGATAGAAAAAACACTTCAGGAGGATGCTTCTTTCTAGGGAATAATCTGATATCTTGGTTCAGCAAGAAGCAAAACTGTGTGGCATTATCTACAGCTGAAGCTGAATACATAGCTGGTGGGAGTAGCTGCTCACAACTTGTTTGGATGAAACAAATGCTGAAGGAATACGATGTCGAACAAGATGCTCTAACATTGTACTGTGACAACATGAGTGCTATCAACATCTCAAAAAATCCTATTTAACATAGCAAAACCAAACACATAGACATTCGTCATCACTTCATAAGAGATCTTGTTGAGAATAAAATTGTGACTTTGGAACATGTTGGCACAAAGGACCAAGTGGCAGATATTTTCACTAAGGCACTTGATGCTAATCAATTTGAGAAGTTAAGGGGCAAGTTAGGAATTTGCCTCCATGAAGAATTGTAGCAGTTACCGTTTGGGATAGTGGCGCGTGCAGCAGTTACTTTTAATGTCTCTTGTCAAGTGTTGCACGTTGATCAAGGTAATCATGGTTTCAATCTTCCCATAAACACGCCACTATCAAGGGTTGGTTATTTTCTTTTCAAATCTTCTCACATTATTTCTTTCCTAATTTACTTCACTCACTCCTACAACTTCTCCATTCCTCTCTCAAATCTCTCCATCAAACCTACAAACTCTCTTCTCTATCAATCCTATTTTCTCAAAGACACGATTGTCACGATGTCTCAATCTTCTACCCACAACTCACCTGCAAGCACCTCTCCCAACCACTCCTCACCTTCGCACGAAAATCCCCCCATTGAACCAACCTCCAACATCATCACTGATGTCATCCCTATCTCCACGATTCATCCTTCCTTTGCCTCTGCTCTCAACCTCAAACCTCACAAAACTTCATCCTCATCCAAACCAAAATCCACGAAGAAACCCAAAGCCTCTGTCACTAAGAAACCCAAAACCAAGAAATCCAAATCTAGATATTCATCTGATTTCGACATGCAAGCGTTTCTTCTTGCAAATCAGGGTTCAGATAGTGTGAATGTGGGAACCGATGCTGCAACAACTTCTCCAACCGTGCAGATCGAAGAAAATACTGTCAAAATCCCTAATTTTGAAAAAGGGGAAAGTGCTTTGGTTAATGAAGAGGCAAAATCAACTGTTCCTGACTCTCCTGAGAATGATGGACCTGATGAAGACGACATCAACGCTCAGATTGCTGGAGATGCTCTCCAATCCTTGGCAAAAAGTGTTCCTCATGAGGATATCGCGCCGGATGCTTCAACATCCTTGGCGCAAGGTTAGGCTATACCTGATGCTGGAAAAGATGTTATAACATCTGATGTTGAACCAGAGAAAGATGGTTCTTAGAAGACTGCTGAAGAGAATGTCAATGATGATGAAGATATTGTGGTTCTGAAATCTGTTGGTGTCACTCAAGCTGGCAAAACTGGTGTTGGTAGGAGACTGAGAGAAAGAAAAGGAAAAGAGACTGAGGTTGTAGTTGAAGCAACTAAGTCTGTGAAGAAAAAGAAGAGTGCAAAAACTAAGTCTCCCAAGAAGAAAATTGTTGATCCTAGCAGGAGTTCTAGCAAGGTTGAGATACCTGCTCAACCAAAGAAGAAATCCTCCAAGAGGAAGACCATTAGTATGAGTGACTCAGACTATGATGTTGAAGAAGATGTTCCAAACATCACTCCTTCACCTCAGAAAAGGGCTCAGAAGAAGAAGAAGTCTGCTGCTGCTGTTTCTGATGAGGATGCTGAATATGATGCTCCAAGCATCACATCATCTAAAAAGAAAGTTGGTGGAAGATTCATACCACCAAATGTTCCGTATGTGCCAATAGATGGTGTTTCATTCCACTTCATTGACAGTGTTACAAAGTGGAAATATGTGTATGCTAGGAGGCTTGGACTGGAGAGAGAATTGTCTGCTAAAACATTGGCTTGGAAAGAGGTGACTGATCTTTTAGAACAAGCTGGGCTGATGAAGACAGTTAGTGGACTGGGCAACTGCTATGCCAAATTGGTCAAGGAGTTTATTGTCAACATTGTTGGGGACTGTGACAATCCACTTAGCAAAGAATTTCAGAAGGTGTATGTCAGAAACAAGTGTGTGGAGTTCTCCCCAACTCTCATCAACAGGTTCCTTGGAAGGCAAGAAGATGGCTACTCTGCAGTAGACATCACTAATAATGAGGTCTGTAAAACTATCACTGCCAATCAGGTCAAAGTGTGGCCTTCTAAAGGTAAAGTTCCTTCTTGCATGCTCTCTGTTAAGTATGCTGTGTTGAATTGAATAGAATAGGCACTGTGAATTGGGTTCCTACTACCCACTCTTCTCATATAGCTACTGGGTTGGCAAGACTTATTTATTCTGTTGGAACTGGTACTGAAGCTGATTATGGGACTTACATCTTTGAGCAAACTATGGCTCATGGCAAGTCTTGGGCTGTCAAGATGCCCATTGCTTTTCCTAGCCTTATTTGTGGAATTATCTTAGAACAACATCCCAACATTCTGACTGCTACTGATGAACCCCTCAAGAGAGAGGCACCCATTTCTCTTCACTTTAAGCTGTTTGAAGGAGCCCATGCTGCTGACATAGCAGGGCCAATCAAGATAAAGTCTGCACCAAGGCAGGAGCCTTCTTATAATCTGAACAGAAATGACATGATTGCCTCCTTGGAAGCTACTGTTAGAGCTCTGGATGAGCAAAAGAAAGGACTTGAACTGGTTATATTTGCCCTGAAACAAGAGGAAGCTGAGGAAACAGGTATAGGTGCTGAGGTTGTGAGTGCAAGTGATGCAGTTATGATGGATGCTGGTAATGATGCTGCAGATGGTGATGCAGCTGTGAATGAGGATGTTGGTGGTGATACAGAAGAGCTGGAGGTGACTGATACCAGTAATTCTTTTTAGAGGATGCTCTATGTATTGCCCTGTTGTTTTTGGTTTCTTTTGTTTTTGTTACTTCTGTTTCTGTTTTGCTGTATGGGCATAGACTATGACGACCCTTTGTTTTGTACTAAGCTTCTGGACCTCTTAACTCTGTACTGCTAAATTTGTCAAATTTGTGGCAAAAAAGGGGAGTATAAATTTGGTAATTTGGTGTGTTTATTATGATCTCTGTCTCTGCTGGTAATCTGCACTGCTCTGGTTATGATATGTCTATAGAGTATTTTGCATGAAGTATATGTTTATGTGGACCTGTATGATCTGATATCTGATATGTGCATGAGTGTTTAGAGTGATGACATGTGGTCTGCAGAGGGAGATGTGTTGTGAAATGTTGAAGCATTCTACTCAACATCCTATCCAAGGTTTTAAAAAACGGTCGCGGTCGCGTCTCGGTTACGTAAATGTTTTCGCGATTTCGGTCGGTACAGGTTTTACGGCGCTAATTGCGTTCGTCGCGGTGTGAATTAATCACAATTTGTTCTTTCATAAAAAATATTGTGATAATGGTAACGTTATCGGCACCTGCCAAAACTGTTTTGTCGCGGTCGCGGACCGTTTTTTAAAACCTTGATCCTATCAATGTTTATTTTCCTGACCATTTAAGGCTAAGTAGTTTTGTGTGTTCCGCTGTTGCATGCCTCTCTGATAAACTTAAAAGATACACTTTATTCTTGTCTACTGTTCTCCATGAAGGAGTAGTATGGAAACTGTTTTGAAGAATAGTCTCTACTGATCTTTATGCTTGTGTGCTTATGTTGAGAAAAAGAAATGTAGTTGAAGTATCTGTTTAAGTACTATCTGTATGGTCATAATTTGTTTTAGCAAAAAATTTGCCAAAGGGGGAGTTTGTTGAGTCTTTGGTGATTGGCTGCATTTTTGGTAAAATAAACTTTGTAGCAGGATGTGTGATAAGATGCCTCAACATCATATCACGCCTATTAGAAGTGTGCGCGCGCGTTATATTTTTGGAATGTGTGTTTCTCTTTCATGAATCTTGCATGGCGCCTTTTAATCAGGCTTATTATGAGGATCATCATTTAATGCTTCAGATCCTTGTCAAGAATAGTTTTATGAAGAATCTCTTTGAAGTATATTTTTGGAAAGAATCTCTTTTAATCAATGTGGTTAATTGCTTGGGTCAAACAAATCAAGCTCATGTTTAATTCTGGATCAAGGACTTTTGCCTGGAGTATTTAAAGATTGTGCTAAACCTAATTTGGTTGTTGCTCACGCCGTCATTGTGTTTTTGTTTCTAGCATTCTAGGTTTTTGCGTGTGTGTAATTTTGTGAGCCTTTCTTGTGTCTCATTGATGCAAGCTTAGGATGTTGTGTTTTGAGTTGTAATCTTTGTGATCCTCTCATAAGCTTTGAAGTACGGAGTTAAGACATTGTGTTTTTTAACACTCTAAGCCTTTAGATACGAGTGTGTAGTTTTTAGGAGTGTGTTCTCCAAAACTTTGTCATTCTTGTGTTGTTGAAATCCTTGCTGTTTGTAAGGTTGTAAGGGAGTAAGATGAGATCTCAGACTTAGGAGTTCCTAGGTTGAAGAGTCATTAGTAGTTGCCTAGGTTATGAGTTGTAAACGTGATGTTTGCTGAGAACTTACAATTAGGACTATTATAGTGATATTCCTTCCTGGATTGGTATCCCCCAGACTAGGGCTTGCTTTAAGCGCCGAACTGGGTTAATAAATATCCTGTGTCATTTACTTGCTTTTGTTTATTTGCTTACTTTTATATCGTGATAAAAGTGTTAAGGTGCTTAGAACATCGTATCGCACATCATGCTTAGCGTGCCGGGAATTTCACAAACTTATTTTAATTATTGGATAAGTCTCATGAATCAAATAACTGAAATAAGATATAATATTTGTCTCAAATTTACATTTACATAGAGCTGTAAAAATGGGTCGGGCTATCGGGCCGGCCCATTAGCCCTATAGTTTTACACGGACCGGACTTTTAAAAAAAGTTGATCGGGCCTTATCGGGCCGGACCTTCGGGCCTATATTTTTAATGGGCCGTTATGGGCCGGCCCCACGGGCTTTTGGGCCGGCCCTTTAAAGAGTTAAAAAAAGTATTTTTAAAAAAATTCTAAAAATAAGAAGTTTTAGTTACCATTAAATCTTTAGATGATTAAGTAACAAAAGATGAGATTTGTTAGTTAGGAGATAATTATTAAACCAAATTTGTTGTTTTTTTAAGATTAAACCAAGTTTGTTATGATTATCGTTATTTGAAAAAAACTAATAACAACTTAATCAATCATTATAAATAGTTTTATTGTCCATTGAATTTATTTTGTAAAAAAAAATTATCGAAAAAAAAAGAAGAAAGTTTGACGGGCCGGCCCATCGGGCCATATAGGCCTTTGCTTATTGGGCTGAGTTTAACGGGCCGAGCCATGAGGCTTAATGGGCCGGCCCACTAAAGCCCCTTTATATGGCATGGCCCCCGGGCTGAGGTCCGGCCCCTTTTGACAGCTCTACATTTACATTTTAGACAAACTTAGTTGATAATCAATAGACTTTCAAGTATAAGTAGGATGTGTCCTATACACATAATATTACTAACTTTGGTAGGTAGGTATGTCCTTGAAATATGATGACGGTCACTTGAAATATTAACAGACTATACTGATGTTTTAAATTGAACGGGAGGATCACGGTTCGATCTCTCGCAACTGCAATCAAGAGAGGGCTGGAACCATTTGATGCGAGAACTGATCCCCTAATCAGATCAAACTGATGGTGAAAAGAAAAATTGAGTTAAAAGTTAAAGGTTGGTCGTCTTGACTCTTGACTTGAGGGAGACGTTTGTTGATTTTTGTTTTTTATTTTTTCACAAAATTTGTCTTTTCTTTGTGTCAATTTATAAAGAAAAAAATATGCTGTTCCTCGTCAAGAAAAAGAAAAAAAAATGTTGTTTTCTAAATTACAAGTAAAAAAACTTTTTTTTATTATTTTTAAGATTTATGTTTACTTATTCTTGTGAAATTAAATGCAAATTATATTTAATTAACTTTTTTTCCTTAATCAATAGAAATTATTTTTCCACCTTTCTATAATAAATAAAAAAAACACATAAAATTATAGTTCAAATTATTATATTCTATTTTTTTAATAAATGTGATTTTTTTTCGTTTGTCATTAACGGTAGAGAGAATCTTAGGTGAAGTCGAACCTAAAACACCACACTCTTAGAATCAACCAATTCGAAAATTTTAAATAATTAACTAATTAATAAAATAGAAAAAAAAAAGATTTAACTTCATCCATTAAAAAAAATATACACTTTTCAAAAAAACAAAACACAAAGAACACAAAAAAAAACTTGGTTCTCACGAATTTACTCTTTCGGTTGTTCCATCTTCTTCGTCTTCTGAGAAAAACAAAAACACAAGAATAGTGAGGTCTATTTTTTTTTTGTTCTCATCATCATATAATTGCACGGACATGACAACCAAATTGGATGTCCGACCTTAATAATTGAACGATATTGCACAAGTAGAAAACTTGGGGTTGTTAAAACACCTGTTGCAATGGTTGTGAAACAAAACTAGAATGGTTGGTCAAGAAGAGAAAGAAGATGAAACAAGTTTAAATTCGTGGGAACCAAGTTTTTTTTTTTTTTTTTTGCGTTCTGTGTTTTTTTTTAAAAGTGTATATTTTTTTTAATTGATGAGGTTAAATTTGTTTTTTCTATTTTATTACTCCCTCTGTTCCTTTTTATAAGAAACAATTTGGAAAAGGCTTAATTACAGTTTTGATCCCTCTATTTTCACATTTTCACGGTTTTGGTCCCCCTATTTTAAAATCACGCAGTTTTGGTCCCCCTATCAAATTTTTATTCTTAAAATTTGTGATTTAATATGTTTTAAATATGTGACATACAACTTGATGATATATTAATGATCGAAAGTCATAAAATTACAAGAAAACTCAATAAAAACTATGATTTTTGATTACACAAATTATTCATTTAGGAAATTTAATTAATGAAATGTAAATAATTAATACAATTGGATGAATTTATATCATCAAATCATATGTTATATCATTTAAAATATATTAAATCACAATTTTTAAGAATAAAAATCAGGTAGGGGGACCAAAACTGCATGATTTTAAAATAGGGGGACCAAAACCGTGAAAATGTGAAAATAGGGGGACCAAAACTGTAATTAAGCCTTTGGAAAAAACACACATACCAAGGAATCTTATTGTTTTATTAAAAATTATAAAATTTTATAATCTATTCCAAAAATAACCTTTGTGTAATTAATGCATAACATTGAAATAAATAAAGGGTAAAAATGAAATTGCTTAATTAATAAATCATAAATTTAATGATTGTTTCTTATAAAAAGGAATAAATTTGTTTTCCAAATTGTTCCTTATAAAAAGGAATGGAGGGAGTAATTAGTTTTTTTTTTTTTAAAGTGTATATTTTTTTTTAATGGATGAGGTTAAATCTTTTTTTTCCTATTTTATTAATTAGTTAATTATTTAAAATTTTCTGATTGGTTGATTTTAAGAGTATGGTGTTACGTTCAACTTCACCTAAAATTTTCTTTAAACGGTAATGTGGGTTTAGGAATTTATGAACTCTAGTCCAGGTCCAATGCAACGTTCGAAATAAAATATGTATTGTTAACTAGTTCATCCGGTGCATTAGTTAAGGAATCAAAAAATAGTAAATTTTATATTGAAATAAAGATACTTACACTTTAAAAAAATTGACTAAACAACTTTTAAGATAATTTTACTATTTTTAGTTCCTTAACTAGTGCAAGGGTGCATTATTTAGCATTTGTCTTAAAAGATTATTAAAACAACTCAATTGCATATCCCAATGCAGAGGGAACAGTGGTCATCTGGACCATTAAAACAACTCATTCTCAATTTTCTTAAATATTTTATTTTCAAATCAATGGCTCATAATGCACTGGATGGAAAATTGACAGGAGAGGATCCCCTCTTGAGGCTCCACTGTACTTTTTTAAAAGATTATAATCTTTTCAAAAACAAAAGTACAGTAATAATCTTTTAAAAATGTGTCCTCGTGTCTCACGATTGAACTATTAAATTATTAAATTTCAGTTCAATAGTTTTTGGTGATGCAAGAGGCACCACTGCTCCTTAGTTTCTTGTCAATAAATACACAAAACTTAATTAAAGGTGTATTTTTGAAAAACTTAAATAAAAGATTTTGATTAAATGCATGCAGTGAATCAAATTTGCGTAATTAAACCAAAAAAATAGTGTTAATTAATCCTATGATTAAAACACATCTCAACATTAATTACCTTAACTCCTCTCATATATAAAGAACTAAATACACTAAGATAAGAAGTGTGACCAAACCACTGTACCCTCCAAAACTACAATCACAATCACCATGGAGAATGAAAATGAACCAAAGTTGAAATCAATTTTCCTTCCTTTTCTCTCAACAAGTCACATAATTCCTTTAGTAGACATGGCAAGACTCTTTGCTCTTCACAACGTAGATGTTACCATAATCTCCACAAAATTCAACTCAACAATTTTCCAAAACTCCATTAACCTTGATTCATCACGTGGTAGATCCATTAGAACACACATCATAGAATTCCCAGCTAGCAAAGTTGGTCTCCCAGTTGGAATTGAAGCTTTCAATGTCAATACACCAAAAGAAATGATCCCAAAAGTTTACATGGGTCTATACATTCTCCAACCCGAAATCGAAAGCCTTTTCGAAACACTTCAACCTGATTTCATAGTCACTGACATGTTTTTTCCTTGGTCAGCTGATGCTGCCAAGAAACTTGGTATTCCTAGGATTATGTTTCATGGAGCTAGCTATCTTGCTCGATCCGCTGTGCATGCTGTCGAACAATTTGCTCCGCATTTGAATGTTGAATCCGATACCGAAAAATTTGTTATTCCGGATTTACCTGGTAAATTGGAGATGACCCGGTTGCAGTTACCGGATTGGCTTCGATCTCCGAATCAATATACGGAGTTAATGAAAGTGATTAAAGAATCAGAGAGAAAAAGTTTTGGTTCTGTTTTCAATAGTTTCTATGAACTTGAAAGTGATTATTATGATCATTACAAGAAAGTTATGGGAACTAAAAGTTGGGGACTTGGACCTGTTTCTTTGTGGGTTAACCAAGATGATTCGGATAAAGCTGCAAGAGGGTATGCAAAGAAAGAACAAAAGAATGAAAAAGAAGAAGAAGAAGAAGAATGGTTGAAATGGTTGAATTCAAAACCAGAGAGTTCTGTTTTATATGTAAGTTTTGGGAGTATGAACAAATTCCCTTATTCACAGTTAGTTGAAATTGCACATGCACTTGAAGATTCAGGTCATAATTTCATTTGGGTTGTGAGAAAAAATGAACAAAATGGAGAAAGTGATGTTTTTTTAGAAGATTTTGAGAAGAGAATGAAGGAAAGTGGAAAAGGTCTCTTGATTTGGGGTTGGGCACCACAGCTTTTGATTCTTGAGAATCCTGCAATTGGAGGGTTAGTGAGTCATTGTGGTTGGAACACTATTGTTGAAAGTGTGAATGTTGGGTTACCAACAGTGACATGGCCTTTGTTTGCAGAACATTTTTTTAATGAGAAGCTTGTGGTTGATGTGTTGAAAATTGGTGTTCCTGTTGGAGCTAAAGAATGGAGGCAATGGAATGAGTTTGGGAGTGAGGTTGTTAAAAGGGAAGATATTGGGAATGCTATTAGGCTAATGATGGATGGTGGTGAGGAAGAAATTGCTATGAGGAAGAGAGTTAAGGAGTTGAGTGATGAAGCTAAGAAAGCTGTTCAAGTTGGTGGTTCTTCTTATAATAATATGGTGGAATTGATTCAGGAGCTTAAGGCGATTAAACTTGCCAAGGTTTAACCTTAGAAGTTGCTACTAATAATCACTTTCTTTTTTGTTTGATCAAGTGTTTGTGTTTCCTTTGTTGAGCCTATGAATGTTGTGCTGGTACCTATGAGCTTAATATGAAAGAAAATGTAATGTGATGGATCTTAGAAGCTAATAAATAATGTTTAATCGTTATAAATTTTTGGATAACATGTGTTTTCAAATTGATATCTAAATGAAATATTATTTTGCCAAACAAATTGGTAAAATAAGAATATAGGATCCAACAAAATGCTAGTAACACTCTAGAGCCACGAGCTTTGTCTGCATTACCCCTCTTCTTTTCCAAGCAAGGCAGTGGGAAATTATTTAATTTAATATAAAATATTTAGGCATGCATGGCGTGGGAGATTTAAAAAATAAAGACAATAGACAGGCATGTATAGCATGGGTGATTTAAGAAATAAGGACAAGTATAGTCCATTGTTATTTATGAATTTCCAGATGAATTGCCGAGTAGATAGATCAAATCCGGACGCGGTGTTGCTCCACAGCGATACGGACTCGACCCGCTCCTACCCCCAGGGCACCATAGCATGATCCAATAACAAAATTTAAACAGTAACATCTATCATTTCTCCTATCTATCCAACCAAAAGAAGATTAGCTTAAACCATACACATTATACCCACCAATTTTTTCTTCAAATTCTCTTCTTTTTTTCTTCTATAAAACTAACAAAGTGATGGATTGCTATGCAAGTGTTGGACTTTTTATAAAACGGATTAGCACTAAGACCCTTTTTTCCAAAGCAGAGGATTAAGACATAATTTGAGACAACAGGCACACTTGTTTTCCAGCAAAACAGTTTCAGCTTCCTATCGGAATAGGAACAGACACCAATATCGTTCATTCCGCATAAAATGTTAAGGGAAGGTAAATTTCATGCTTTAGGAATCAATAGTACTAGTAGTCATTATTTGTGCAATTGCAAGCAAAGTTCCTTGGCATGAGATACTTTTTAAAAAGATCAAGACAGCTTCCAAATGTTTTGAATTAGGAAAAAATGGACAGAATTTCACTCTCATCTGAATGCATATCATGTACATATTCATATATTACCCTGTTTATTTTACATGATGATATAGTGAAAAACTAACATGTAATGAATATGAATAGCCAATATTTTGAACAAACTCCCCAACTCGTCACAGAACATGCCAGTGAAGCACGTTGTTAGAGACGGTAATGCTTCATTGTCACCTAGGAAGCAAAATTTCATCGAAACTTTATCGCTATAGGATCAATAAAGGTATCGACTGACAAACTAAGTGACCAAAAAGATCTATTATTGATCTTCATGGAAACAATAAATTGAGAATAGAAAAGAATTCCAGAGCAGCAATCATAATGTCATAAATAGTAAATTATCCATTTCTATAGAAATGTAAGTATCGCCAACAAGTATTATTGGTCGACTTTCACGTTGTCATATATTAACATGTTATCCAGATTTGAGAGTAAATAGAAATAGTTAAAACCAACCAGTCTGCATGTTATGGCAGCCAACAATCACAGAAGAATTTTAGAACCGAGCAAGAAATAGAAAACATCTACCATACTAGGATAGTTCCTACAGTGAGCATATGTAGCACTAGACAAGAGATGGATATTGCTTTGCTTGCTGCTTGACCCTTTTTTTATACTCCACTGCATCCTGCAGAAAAAAATTATTACGTAAGGACAAACTTTCGATGATCACAAACAAATACAAGCACTAACCCTTGATGGTTAGCAAGAGACCTAAGTCGCAGGGATACCATGAGGCACCTACTGCAGGTCGGTCCTAATTATAGTGGGTTAGCAAAATAAAATAATGTAACCACCTTAATCTAATTGGCTATAGTCCTATATTGCATATGCCATATAGTATACAACGATATCTCAGCTCCAATTCTTATTGCAATGTGTTTGATAAGATGCAACTTGAAGAGCAAACATATACAAATTCACATGGAACAGAGGACCATATATTGTTTGAAAATGCCAGGTTTTTCAGGTTATCTACCTGGATGAATAGATGATAGCCTTCTGTTTGGGCAGGGTCGGCTGGATTTGGCTGATCAAGCAGATCTTGGATACCCACAAGAATTTGCTTCACTGTTATAGCTGGTCTCCACCCCTAAAAAACAAGAATGATAAAATATAAATCAACACATTCAGAAGCATGTGAAATGCCATTATAATAGTTTCAAACGGTCATGCAGTCATCAAAAGAATACTACTTACACTATCCTCGTTAAGTATAGACAAGCAAACAGTTCCAGATGGATACACATTAGGGTGGAAAAAACCTTGAGGAAATTTACACTTTGGTGGCTTGCTTGGGTAGTCTTCACTGAAGATCATAGTCAGTGGGTAATAGCCACCTTCCCAATCAGTCTGCAGAAAACGACATGAAAGATAATTACAATGGAGGAAATAACAGGGCCCAATATTGAAAAAGCAGCTCATTCATTTCCAAATATCATTGAAAGCATGATCTCAAATGACAAAATTTGACAAGCAGAATACTACCTCCGGCCCTTATTATAATAAAAAGTTTGTTTTCTCGATTCATAAAATGTTTGATGTATCTAGTTTATAATACGGTCTAGATACATAAATCATTCTATGAATCTAATTTTTTTTCTTCTTATAATAAGGACCAGAGGGAGTAATTAACATGGAGGTAATTAACAGCGACCAAACTACTGAACAAGTCACTCAAGGATTTGCAAACATTACCTAAGGCATTAAGCGAGAGATTCAGAGAAGAACATTATTGGTTAAAATAAGCTTTCATTGATAAAATGTTCGAGTAATTTCAAAGACTTGTCTATGTTGAATGCAAAAAGACAAAGACAGTTAAGTTAATATTGACCACTTTGTGGAGTATGGATCTCATCCCAACCAGAAATATCAATTGTAAATACCGTTGGTTGATTAAGTGCAGCAAAAGGTATTACAGTATCAAGAAAGTAAGTGTTTGCATGAGATGTTAAATACATTCTTCAGTTTTATATTTTAAACCTAGAACTACAAAATATTTTAGTAATTCTAACACCGTCTAATCTGGTTGTAATAGGGCTTCATTTGTTAACTAGGTAGTTGAGCACTGAAAATTTTATCACACCGTTGAATCTTCCCTCAATGAACATGATAGAATTGGAGAGACTGATTATTAAAGGATACCAATTATTCAACTCAGTATCCTTGAAAGATAAACTAACAGTAAATCTGTTACAAAAATTACAATTCTTCAAACATATGATAATATTTACAAATGACAACTATATTTCACCTTCTCTTTTTTATGTTAACCCTCTGGTTTTCGAGGAAATAAGAATCTAATAATTCAAAATTTGAAAGTAAAGTAAATTCTCGCCAAGAATTAACTGTTTCATTCAATTTGAACAAGGGTAATCCATCTAACCACAAATATAAATCCAAAACTATTAACAGTAGTTGTTGTTTTACCATTTCACTGTCTAAGTTTTTAATCAACGAATAATCAAAAGCAATAAAAGACAAAATACAAATATAACTTTAAGCAAAAAAATTTTTTGTAGGAAATAGGTACCCCTTGCTTGCCAGGAATAGTGCAATGCCAAACCATCAAATTGATTGTGCCATCAGGAAGCGTTTCAGGCTTAGCAACAAAACCCTAAATCGAGAGCAAGAATAAACACCAAATTAATTAATAAAATATATAAATGAATCGAAGGAAAAAAGCATAGAAAAATGATGATGATGTTACTGACATGAGGATGATTCTTTCGCCATGATTTTCGTTCTTCAGCAAGACGTCCACGAGCAATACCAGACATAGTTTGATTGTTTCAGTTTTCTTCTTCTTCTTCGTTCCTTTTGGAAATGGAAACGGAATCGATAAACCCTATCTATCTATCTGAACTAACTTCTCCGCTTCCTTCTTCTAGAAGCTTCGGTTGTGTGAACTAAAAATCTTTGATTGGAGGGAGGATCGGTTATATATAACGAAACTGCGGATTAGTAGTCCCTTGATTTTCTAATTGCACCGCTGTCATCGCGTCTCAATCACGCGATCCCTGTCCCACACGCCTTTTTTTATTTTACAACTCTTTTTTTCTTATTTTCACACTGCCTCCTCTAGGTATTTATTTTCCCATTAGGTAGGTCGAGCAATTCTTCACAACACTAAATAGTAGTTATTGGACACACACACATAAATTAATAAAGTTAAAACATAAAATGAATAATTAATATAAAATGATGTGATTAATTAATTAAATATTATTTTGTTTCTTCTTAATGTGAGTGTGCCCAAATTTATTTTATTTGGTATTGTGCCCATGTTAGATTTTCTCAAGTAGGTCTTTATATTTAAGATTTTGTTTTTTTTTTTTTACTATTAGTTTAATTCGATTCAATTCTGACATCAAGTAATTTCAACCTCTCACAATTGTGGGGATCAAATTGGGGTTCTTCCTTTCAAGTTCGGCATCAATTGGACCAACAAACAATTATTTATAATTAAAATTTTAAAACAAAAGAAAAAGATAATTGTGTGATTTTAATTGTGTGATTTTAACCCCAAGTGTTATAATTGTAATTTTAAAAATATAAAGGATTAAATGTAATCTTAACCCCAAGTGTTATAATTGTGTGATTTTGTCCTTTTAAGTTTTAATTGTGTATTTTTTTTTCCAAAAGCTTTTAACTTATTTGTACTAGCTTATAGCTTATAATATTTTATTTCAATTTTGCTCTGTCATCTCACTTAAAAAATTAAATATTATTAAACATTTTTTATGTCATTTCATATTTTTTTAGTTCAACCGTTAATTTTATTAATCACTACAGGACCAATCAACTAGTTTATTTGCTATAAGTTCATCAACTATAAACTAACTTATCAACTATTCGTAATTTTTTACCAAACAGAGTCTCTAAGTGGATTTCGGCAATATAGGTTAGGTATGTGTTTGGAAGTTATGCTTCGAATGTGTTTGTGTTTCGGAATGTAGAATCCAAACATATCTTCTACCAAAATTAAGGGCATTTTGGGATTTTAGGGGGGTCTAAAGAGCAATTTTCAAAGAATAGATCGTATAACCAATTCATTGGATTCGGGTTATTAATGAGTTTCTCTGCGACGAATTGTTCGAATAACCCAAATTCAATTTTTAGTGGAAATAATTCTTGGTCAAATTTTATTTACTCCGTGGTTGAACTTTATATTATTGGGGCCTTCACTTGAGAAAAAAAACTAACAAAAAAAACAATTCATTCCACACCACCTATTTTGATTTTCTAAACCCAAGTCTCGATCCCTCTATAGTACATGTACTAACCATGCGTCATACTTCATTTTTTTTAGAGGAGTGTACTTTAATAGTTCAATAATAAATGATATTTATACAATTAAATTTGGAGTTATACTCTCAACCTCAATGTGTTCTTACTTCTTATATTCTCTCTCTTTTTGTCCCATAACAAGAGGAAATAAAAAAGTTGTCCCAAAAGTTGTTAAATACTATTGATTGTTCAAATATCATTACTATAGTTGAGTGGCCAATGCTACGGTACGCAATCTAAACGAGTCTCCTGCGGTAGGAGAGGAAAAATGGATCTTTGTGGAATTTTTTTTTTCTTCTGTTTTTAATAAATTCTGGAGTATTCTAATATTACATATATTTTAAAATTTAATTTATAATTTTAATAGTTCCACTATTACAGGATCAATATTGGTATTTTTCATCAATTAAAATATTTGTATTATTAATTTTTAGTTTAAAATATATGTTGACTAACCGGATTAATAAGTGGTCTACTATGGAATAATGTTTAAAATTATCATAAATTCTAACGACTGTCGATAATACTTTATAAGAATAAATATTAAAACTCTTCTAATTTTTCTATGACTAAAAAAACCGACATTATTAACGTCAATTCGCTACGAGTTACATATTTATTATATGTTGTTTTAATTAAATTGATGTCAATTAAGTGATTATTTTAATAAAAAAATAAAAAATAACCATTAAATTACACTTTCAAACATAAATATATATTAAAGATGCTATTTTAAATAATTTTTAGATACTTCAGCTTTAACTATCCAGGATCTCTCAGGCCCATTTTCACTAATCGAACTAACAAACGAATGAAAAAAATAATTTTGATGATCGGACTCTGAATTGATAGACATATTGTAATAACAATGATATCGGAAACTTTGTTTTGATAAAAGGGTCATGAACTTTGTCTGAAAGTATCGATTTTGATCGAAAATTTTAAATTTAATCAATCAGGCCGTTCAATGTCATCTAATTGGACTAACAAACGAATGAAAAAAAGAATTTTGATGATCGGACTCCAAATGAATTGACATATTGTAATAACAATCTCATAGGAAATCTAGTTTTAGTGAAAGGGTCATCAAGTTTACTTAAAACTACTGATTTTAACAGGAGATTTTGTACAGTGCACATATACATATATATTTTTTTTATTAGAAAAATGTTGAAAATTTTGATGATCGGACTCCGAATGGATTGACAGATTGTAATAACAATCTCATAGGAAATATAGTTTTAATGAAAGGGTCCTCAAGTCTACTTAAAACTACCCATCTCAACAATCTGTCATTACAATCTGTAATTAAAACTAGATTTCCTATGAGATTGTTATTATAATTTGTCAAACCATTCGGAGTCCGATCATCAAATATTTTTTTTTCCATTTGTTTGTTAGTCCAATTAGGTGATATTGAACGGTCGAATTGATTAAATTTGAAATCTCCGATCAAAATCGGTAGTTTCAGTCAAAGTTCATGACCCTTTCATCAAAACTAGGTTTTCAATGTGACTATTATTACAATCTGTCTATCCATTCGGAGTTCGATTATCAAAATTCTTTTTATTTTCATTCGTTTGTTAGACCAATTAGATGAAAATGTGTTTGAGAAATCCTGGATAGTTAGAGCTGAATTATCTAAAAAATATTTAAAATAGCATCAATAATATATGTTTACTCCCTCCGTCCCATATTATAAACAAAAAAAATTTACATTTTCAAATTTTCTTGTTCCAAATTATAAGCAAAAACAATTCACTTTCATTATTTTCAAGATTTACTTTTACTTAATCTCATAAAATTTAATACAAATTGTATTTACAACAATAATCTCTCTCTGCCGGCCCTAGTATTTTGACAAACTCTTTTCTCCTTTGTTCATCATAGAGGGGTGATTTTAGGTCATTTTTGGCCTAGAATCACCCCCTATACACGTTTTTTTTTTTTCAATATAAATAAGTGATTTTTCACATAGATCAAGTTTTTTTTTTTGTGTTTTTTTTTTCTCGTGATTTCGTCGTCTAAGTGTGGCGTTGTGTTGTTAGTCGTTTTGTTCGGCGTTATTTGATTTCCCGTATTGTTGCGGTGTTCGTTTGATTCATATTGAAAGATCAACTTCAGCCAATTACAGATTCAAGCATCAACGTTGCAGATCCGGAAGCATGAATATTCTGGTGACTTTATTTTTATCATATCATTTGTTGTAGGCATTTTGCCGTTGTATGCTATTAACTTGGATGATATGAGTTTGTTCACAGATTCATCCTTTACGTTTTTAGTGAAGTCGAATACGTGGTTGTATCTGATGTATTCTATCAATTGAAATAATGAATATCATTTTGTTTTTGTCAAAAAAAAAAAAAAAAAATTGCAATTACTTTCTCTCTCTTCTTTACCCCATAATCAATAACCAATAAAAATCATTCTTACATCTTTCCGTGTAACTTACTTTTAAGACAAACACAAAATTTTATACTCCCTTTTGTAAAAAAATAAAAAATTATACTCCCTCCGTTCCAAAAAAATTGAGTCAGTTGACTGATGCACGTATGTTAATGCATAACTTTGACGATTAATATTTTTAATTGTATAATGATAAAAATTTGATATTTTGAAATACTCATTGAGATGAATCTAACAAAATCTTATATGCTAATATTTATTTTTATTTATTAGTATAAAAATAAGATTAAAGCAAGATATATGAATAGTACACTTAGTCAAACTGACTCAATCTTTTTGGAATGAAGAGAGTACTTCAAATTATCACATTATACTTTTCTTAATAAGTGTGAATTTTTTTTTTTTGCTTAAAATATGAGATGGAGGGAGTATGTTTGAAAGTGTAATTTAACGGTTATTTTTTTATTAGAATAATGACTTAATTGACATCAATTTAATTAAAACAAAATATAATAAATTTGTAACTCATAGTGAATTCACGTTAATAATGTCGATTTTTTTAGTCGAAAAAATGAAAATAGTCATAATTTTTACTCTTATTAAATATTATCGATAGTCGTTAGAATTTATAATGATTTTAAGCATTATTTCACATTAAATTACTTGTTAACCCGGTTAGCCAGCATATATTTTAAACTAAAAACTAATAATACAAATATTTTAATTGATGAGAAATACCAATAGTGAAACTATTAAAATTTTTAATTAAATTAAATTTTCAAATATATGTAAGTACTAGAATATTCCAGAATTTATTAAAATAAAAAAATCCACAAAGATCCCTGTTTTTCCTCTCCTACCGTAGGAGACTCGTTTAGATTGTGTCTATATTAAATTTTCTCAGAATCCAATCAAATTTTCATTTTCCTTGAGTAGCAACAAGCAACAACTCTCTCCCTTTAGCCAACTTCGTTGACTCCATCCGTGATCTCTGTATGTTTTTTCTCCACTTTACTCTTTTGAAAACTAACACGCCTATTATCATATTATGGTATCTTATCTTATCTTATTATTTCTAGTATTGCAATTTATAAAACCTTAATTAGCTAATCATTTGGGCAGAAAAATGTTTGTTGACTAATTAATGACTAGGCGCTTCATGATGATTTTATTGGATCACTAAAAATAATAATTTATCATCATATAATTAGCTAATATAGTTGAAAATCCCCACCAATTAGGGGCACACCATAGTATAAGGTGAAGACAAAAGAAAAAGCAATCTCTATAATTATTGTACAAGTTATAGGGCCTGTTTAATTCAACTCTAATGAATGAATTTTTTTATTTTTTGTATTTTTAAAAGTAGATTTTGTAAAATTGTTTTTTAAAATATTACAAATTTTTTTATATTCGTTTAAAAAAAAATTGAAACACTAATTTTGATCTATGAAGCACCGACACCTCTATGATTAAACGTGTCGCAGTGTTTGACACTCGTATAACACCCGTACGACACTCGTACAAACGTGTCAGAGAGGTGTCCAAAAAAAACAATTTTTCCTTTATTCCGACACTCCTTAAATCGGTGTCCGACACCTATAAGACACTCGTACAAACATGTCGGGGGTAAGTGTCCAAATTTTTTTTTTTTTTTTATTTGCTTCTACTTTTCTCAGACATATATACAACGATTAAAGAAGTGTCGAAATAATGAGGGATTAAAGATATTACATTTTGATTACATTAGTTTTAGTTTTTTGATAGTAGTTGGATGAGTAAATGTCAAATGTACCATCATATATTCTTTTAAAAAAAAATTATTGAAAAATTTGTTCAACTTAAATGCATATGTATGTATTTTTAATTCTAAACATATATTTTTTTTATAAATATGTAGCGGTGTCAGTGTCATATATTTTTTACATTAGCGGTGTCGGAGTGTCCGTGTCGTGTCACGATGTCCGTGTCAGAGTCCGTGCTTCATAGATTTTGACATCATATTGATATAAACATACATTATCGAAGATCAAATCATAGTTAAAAATTAAAATCGCAATTTTTTCAAAAAGTTGTATTTCAACAATGATTTTTATAAAAAATTAAGTGATTTTTTGAAATTTTGATATCCAAAAAGGTTTTAATAAAATGATGAAATATCTAAAGTATTATTTTAAAAATAATTATTCAAACTAAATTTTCATTTAAAGTTTTTATTAAAAAAATATAACATTTTTTTAGACGAAATTATATAACACTAAAATTTATTTAAAAAGAAAAGTCAAAACAAACGGACCTTTGAAATGGAAAATGAAAACTAGCCAATTTATTTTTTTTATTTTTTTTTGAAATGACAAAATTTTTACTAAACGAACTCCAATACAAGAGGTACAAGAGTTGCAGTAGAACCAAAAATCAATACAAGTACCTAGCAAGGATACACAAGCCGCCCCAATCTAAATATCAAAAATAGCCCCCCTCCCAACAATAGATCAAAACACGGGCAGCAGCAAAGCTACCAACCGCCAACTAAACCAAAAACAACACGACACAACAGTGGCAAAACAGGGACCCAAAAACAACCCGCCCAAACTAAATATGTCACAAGAGGCTGTCAGATAACCAATTATCCCAAAAGCTTAAGCTGTTAGGATTAGCTACATCAATGGTTATATTATTTCTAATATGCTCCCTCACACAAGAGCCCATTGGGCTTGAAGTGTGGATAGTGTATAGGTACGACCACCATATACTTTTTAATTCCACTTTTTAATTAGAAAGTGTGGGGAGGAGGGATCGAACCCGTGACCGTTGGGTCATAGAGGCTCTGATACCATGTCAGATAACCAATTATCCCAAAAGCTTAAGCTGTTAGGATTAGCTACATCAATGGTTATATTATTTCTAATATGCTCCCTCACACAAGAGCCCATTGGGCTTGAAGTGTGGATAGTGTATAGGTACGACCACCATATACTTTTTAATTCCACTTTTTAATTAGAAAGTGTGGGGAGGAGGGATCGAACCCGTGACCGTTGGGTCATAGAGGCTCTGATACCATGTCAGATAACCGAATATCCCAAAAGCTTAAGCTGTTAGGATTAGCTACATCAATGGTTATATTATTTCTAATAGAGGCAGTCTCCTAAATTCCAAGACCATTCATAAAACAAACACGGAGTTAATTTTAATCTAGCAAAGACTTCATTTCTAGCTTAACACCTTTATTTCTTCCACTAGCTCTCTTGGAACTATCAAACCATTCGCAAAAATAACATTACTACGCGCCGTCCAGATAACCCATATACACGCATGCCAAATCAACAAGAAGCCTTGTATCAAAGCCTTATTCCCCGCCGAGCTTCTAAACATCTCAAAAAGCTAATTAATCGAAGGCATCATTACAATAACCACACCAATCCACCGACAAATATCATGCCACACTGACATAGCCATCGGACAATGCAAGAAAAGGTACAAAGAGGATTCCAACTTACCAACACAACCCACACACTCCCTAGAAGCATCCGGAGGAATGATACCCCGATAATCAAGATTCAATCTCGTCGGTAATCGGTCATAGAATAATTGGCAAGAAAAAGCGATTACTTTTGACGGCGCCGGACTCTCCCAAATTTGGCCAAACACCACCGACACCTCCTCCCCCACCACCTCACTAGGACGAAAAAAGATCAACTAGGTGGCAATAGGTGGATTTTACCGAAAAACTCCATCCGGATCGGGCTCCCACTTCCACCTATCCTCCTCCAAGGATAGCCTAACCGGCCCCAACCTCTCCCTAAGTTGCGCAACAAGGTCAATCTCCCATTGGAATAAAGCCCTCCGCCAAGTGAAAGACCAATTCCGAACATCCCCTTTGTGTTCACAAAAACTATCCACCATACCATTCTTATGGGTTGAAAGGGAGAATAAACGAGGAAACAAACTAGCTAGGGGAGCATCCCCAATCCATCTAGACCGCCAAAAAGGAGTAGAATTACCATTACCCACCACCCGAGTCAAAGCCTCCGAAAACCAACTACGTGAGTCCAACTCCTTCTACAAAGTACAAATATCCTTCCACCAACATGACGATGAGGAAGGAATACTCAAATCACTCCAATCAACTTGGGTCAAAAAATCACTCTCATATTTAGCCACTAAAACCTTCTTCCAAAGAGGCATCCCCGGTTCAAGCATCCGCCACCGCGACTTCGACAATAGGCTTATGTTGACAAAACTAACATCCCGGACGTTCAAGAGGATTGTAAGATGAAATTATTAGCTTCAGTCATAGAGAGGGGTGATCGTGCTCTCCTATATAAGTACTACCAACATAGATTGTAAGAGCATAAACATCGCTTGGTATCATTTGCCTATTCATACCACTATGTCAGAGTGGTAGCAATATTTGACCAAAAGCATAGTGGCTTTTCACGGAACCGTTTCCAAACAATGCTACTGTGTCTTGGTTGCCACATGTAAACTATAGCAGCTTTTTTAATTAAACAACATGTAAAATGAATTTCAATTTTAAAAAAATGTACCGTTTAGCATATTACCGTTCAACTACTTGCAGTAAATTTTTTGAGCAGCTTTTATTTGTTTTTTTTTTTTATTTTTGGCAAGAGCTTATTTATTATAAATCTAGTTTGTGAATAAATAGGTGATCAACCATTTCAATCTATCACAATTTGTCATCTACATTTAGTCTAAATTTGATATTATTTTATCTATCACAACCATTTCAAACATTTAATTATTTTATATATATGTTATTTTATTTTTTTATGCATTTTGATATAATTAATTTAATTTGTTTTAATTATACATTTTGTATATTAATATAAAATATAAATTGAAATTATATTTTGAATTTTGTGGGGCCTATGTTAAAGTTTTAGATGGGTGGTATGAATATTTAGGAAATATGATTGAGTGGTTTAAATAGGTGAAAAGTGTAAAATAGTATAAAATATTATGTGGGGCCCATTTATACCACCCACATGAGTATCATGGATGTGGGTGCTCTAATAGCTTCTGCAATAGTAATAATCATTGTTCTTTAATAATTAAATTCAATACTCCTTGGTACATTCAATTCAAAATCAACTCAACTCAATAAATAACACTGCATAATAATCAAGTTTTCTAAATTTAGCCCACAATCTTAAAAAATTTAACGTATTTAATTTATAATATGAATCATATATATCAAATTCTCAATGAATCTAAAAGAAATTATCTTCTATTGAGGACGGGAGAAAGTAATAAGTAACTTCGTCACATCATCAAATTTAACCTTAAAAAAATAGGGGATTTAAAAGTAAAAAAAATATTTAAATAGGAAATTAAAAAATAGATTTTTAAAATAGAAAAAATAAAACTACATTTACTCCTTTTAAAAATAAGATCTCCATTGTAGGCCATTACTATGTATATTACTCTCTCCAATCCTAACTATAAGGAAAAAATTCATTTTTTAGATACATCAAACTTCCTTTATTATTGTAAAAGGAATGTTATGATTCTTCTTAAACCCTAATCAACAATGCTTAACCCCAATTACCTATCTTTAGATACATCAAACTTTAATTTTTCTATTTAGCGTGTTTACGTGCATGCGTGCATTCGCGTATGCGTGCGTTAAAATAAATAAATTAAATGGATTTTTGAGCAATTTTGTAGGTCTTTTCATCTTAAGTCAAACCGGTACTTATTTTTTATTTTTTTTTGTCAATTGGTATGTTGTTTTTTAATATTTTGTTCTTCAAGTACTGACTTTAAAAATCATTTTAAATTAAATAATCATTTTCATCTTTTGCAGCAAGGGAATCATGTTCACTTGACATGTGATTTTTGTATGTTACTCAATTTGGTTATATATATATATATATATATATATATATATATATATATATATATATATATATATATATATATATATAGTAACTCTCAATGATTGACTTATTCATAATTGTATGTATTTTCTTATTCATAAGCTAGTCTATTATGATAATGATAATCAATATTAATCTCATTCATTTATTCATTTTGACATATTGTGTGGGAAAATGAAATGTTGTCACGGAGTTTTGACCCCTTTGCCCATTCAGATGGTCTTGATCCTTTGGGTAAAAAGATAATAATAGCAGTTATAGGTGTTGTAGTAGTAGGACTTCAACCCTCCTGCTTATGCAGGTACTAGGTTAGAAAAAATAATACTACATAACATTTAGTGTTATAGGTTTTGAATTATTTGGATTAGGTATATATTGTTGGAATAAAAAACGCAAGGATAGTTGAGCATGTCTTGCGGCTCGACAAGAGAGGGTAAGAGTGTCAATATATGACACTTCTGACCCTTCTCAATTTGATCAGATTGAATGTGTAGTGTGTTTGTACAAATTTGTAAACACACAAACATATTCAAGTTTACCATGTGGACATATATTATGCGAAGAATATATGTCCAAAGTCATACTAGATCATAAGGTATGTCCTACTTTGTCGGGTAAATATCTTAGATTAGAGGAAGTAATTATATTGTAATTGAAGTGATATTTTAGTATACTAGATCATGTGTTTGGACACTCTCATTTTATGACCTTGCCACGAAGTGTAAGATTTAAATTAAACTCATTAAACAAAAAGTACTTCACTAGAAGAAGAACCAAAAAGAGATGAGCTCATGCAATTGTTGCAATTGGTAATACTTTCAGTTTTTGGAATCTCTTTGATAATTTTTAATTTTTCTAATTAATTTCATTATTAAAATCATAAGAGTCTAAATCTATTTTAAAATTTAGTTATAATGATTTAATTTATTTATTTTAACGCACACACATTGTGTGCATGCATGCACAAGTCTATTTTTTTCTAAGGTAATTCTTTTTCCATAGAAAACTGAAAACTGATTTTACAATATGAAGATGAAGATATAAAGTGTGAACACAATGCCTTGAAGAACAAGTCTCTTAGTTAGTTAGGGTTAACAATTTAGTTAGTTACATTAGGCTATTATCTTGTGTTAACAGTACACCTTAGTTTGTATATAAATATGAGTTGTACTCTCTATTACACTTAATGAAGTTTAGTTTCATTCTATCTTTTTGCTCTCTCATAATAACTGAAAATCAAAATAAAAACTTCCATAAAATATTTCATTTTTTTAGTCTTTAAAATGATAACACGAACAAGAATAAGTTTTGCAAAAGAGTTTTAATTTTTTTTTTCTCATTAAATAGTTTTTTTCTCTAAAACACAATTCAACCTCTCTTCTTGTGTTTTTCACACCTTCATTCGCATCCTAGAATGCAAACTTTTTTCATGATATTTTCATTTATGTATACATTGGTCTTGAGTCAAATAAAATTGCTACTCACAAAATAAGGTGCAAATAGTGCTCACATTTTAGAAAGTGAGGAGATTATGTTGATAATTTTAAGGGGGTGCGGAAAGTAAATCTCTCACTTTTTATCCGGATGTGTTATTTGGTATATTCGAGTGAAAAAATATAGTTGACTTTTTCAACGGGGCGTTGTTATGAAAATAATCGTTTTATTGAAAAACTAAAGTTATTATAAAACTTTAATGAATATACATTGTCGCTTATTTAATAATAAACTACTTTTGTTCGAATTTTATACACTCTATTTGGATGAAATTTTTAACCATTAGACTACCTAATAAAAAAAATACTTTTTTCTTTTTATGTCAAACCATTAATTTCAAAATAATTATATAAGACTGGGGTGATGTGACTACTTATTAAATTTATTAATATTCGTATGAAGTTGTTTTAAATTATAAAGATAATCATAAGAGATTATATCACGATTTTATTCAGAAATTGCATATGATTTAAAATTATAAATAGATTGCATATGATTTAAAATTATAAGAGAATAAATTATATTTAGTGTTTTTCAAAATATACATTTTCTCTAATTAGCTTTCATATCAATTTGTTTTTGTTAAGTAGCCTAGTGGCTAGAACTCACGAGACAACTTTCATATCATTTGCATCACTGCACGGTTTATAAAGAAAATACGGTTTATAAAACAAATATCTTAACGATAAACTTGTCTATAGTAAAAGAAAAGTAACTGAGCATAGTCCATAAAATTAGTTCATACAAAATCACTTCACGCAAGGAAAATTTTCAATAACACCATTACACCAATGATAAAACCCCTAAAATCATCCATACAATTTCAACTAAAACAACACCTAGAATAATAACAAAAATCACCCTCAAAAGGCAACACAAGAGCAAATGCAGCAAATACCATCTCCTACACCCATCCTACTCCAACCCCATAACAAGAAGAACCAAAACGGCAGCCCCGAAGCCAAGCACCTCACTGGACGAACAAACCCAAAACTAATACAAAGGTCGCGGCGTAAAGGGCTAAAGTAGCGGTCCCATTAAGAAGAAAAGGAAATACGCCCACCGCAAGGACACCAAGGCAGAGGAGGACGCCGGAAGCACCTCACCAATACCCACTGACGCAGTAGCAGCCACAACTACTACCCTAAAACCAAGCCAAAGACCAAACTCAACAGCTCCACCGGCGGAGCCAGATCCAAATGCCACCTCACCATCTGCACCACCAAAACCATCGCCGGAATAACTAACCACCACCACTAAAAACACAGACTCAGATCCAAACACCAATATGTCAATCGCACATGACATCAACTAGACAACAGCGGCGCCTGAACCAATACCACCATGTCTGCACATCACCACCCACCCCCCTCAACTCAGTTCCGCCACATCCACCACCACCTCGCAAACTCAAATCCGTCGGTCACCACCATCCCATCTCAAATCCTTCGTAACCGCCGTCACCACCAAGCGGAGCGCGTACACACCGAGAGAAACAACACATGTACAAACAAATAAAAAATACCACGCCATAAAAAATCAACATAAAAACTCACCGCCACCAATCCTCCAAAACCACCACCGCACTCCAAGACCTCCGACCACCACCACCACTCCAACGAAAACTCACCACCACAACACGAAGACCACGCCAATTCTCCGGATCTGCACCGAAACCACCTCACCCGCCGGAAAATCACCCTTTCTGCTGACAAAGACACTCCAGCGAACCAACCAATAAAAACCGAAAAACAAAGGGGCTCAGAACAATCAGAGTCCAGATCCGCAACAACCACATCTTACCGGTGCGGAGAGGCACAAGCGAGGATCTAGATGCACAACGATGGACAGAGAATAAGAAGGAGCTTGGTGGAACGTGGTCGTGTGGAGTGGAGAACACCACACACCAACAGCCAAGGCATCCTTAAATTGTACGTTCTTAACAATTTAGTCCTTTAATTTTATTTTTGTAGCAAATTTGTTTTTCAAGTCATAAAATATTTGCATCATTCCTTTTTTTCCTCTCCACTAAAAGATAGGTCAAATTCACTACTGTCATAATTGAGTTTTGTAAAATCACTGAGTTTGATCTAGTGGTGAGCAATTTGATTAGTATGCTAGAGATACTGAGTTCGATCTTCAATTTCATTATGAAAAAATAAAATAAAATTGAGATTCATAAATGTATTATTCTATCTTAGTTCGAAATAGAAATAATTGATTTGGTGAAGTTGAATTCTTTTAACCGATACTTTCAATTTGATTTCACTTTTCTTTTCTCTTTTTGTAGATAGACAAAATAACATGTTATTAAAAATTTACACACACAAAATGAAGAGTATGCACTCGAGCCAACTTAGCGTTTTGAAAGGTTAAACTGCGGTCTAGTCAATTATATGCATTAACGGTGGAATATAGCAATCAAGTTATGAGACCAATGATAAACATTTCGTGTTTTCTAACTTATATATATGTTTTTTTTCCTATTGACTTCTAGTCATAATCTTTTAATTGATATTTTCTGTCATTGTTTTGAAGTTATATATATATATATATATAACCCAACCTTTGCTTTAGTTTCTGTTTGTGGTGCCATAAATTCCCCTCTACAACTCATGAATTAAGAATTCTAACAACAACAAGGTCTACTCGACATAACTTAGGAGTTAATAAAACCTTTTACAAATGATCGATCAACTAATATTATCAATTAATCCGAATGGTTCATTGTATATATATATATATATATATATATATATATATATATATATGTGTGTGTGTGTGTGTGTGTGTGGCGGTGTAAATAAAAAAAGTGGCGCTGGCCAGTGGCCACCCATGATTTTGACAGATTATTACTACTCACCAACCGCTAAATGGACGTTCTTGCATGTTTTTGTAATTACTATTGTTACATACGAAAAATAGTAATATAAATTTCATAATTATGGCAAAATTTTGTGCTTATTGTAAACGTTTGACACTAGTTATAATAAGTTGGAGGAATTCATAAGCGAAGAATTGTGTAAAAAAAATAAGTTAGCCACATTCTAAAGGAACTAATTATAACTTATATTATATAATCATTTAGTTTGAATGTATATTAAGATAAATTGTAAATGAAGCAATGCGCCAACAACTTTTTATGTTGCTACCTAATAATTTCATACGGTTGGTGTTGGTGTTACAATGTCATGAAAATTATTGTTGGTCTTTGTTTTCTTATTTCAGCAATGTAGCAAAGAGGAAATAAAATCTCTTGTTATTTGCAGCAATGTGAATCAATATTGTACCAAAAATTGTAGCTGGTGACGCATGAGTAAAACCTGCCATTAAGACTATAGGATATATACTAGTGTCACTCTCATTAAGAAATTGACATTTGACATTAAAGTTGCTTTAGCAAATAAGCAAATATAAATCATAATATGATGTTTGAAATTGTCACATGTGGAGTTGACGATATAAGGAAGAACATGGACATGGACCTATATTCCATGTTGTCATAGACTCATAGTAATCTTGCATCCACAATCATTAATTACAGTAGAAAATCGAACGGTGTGGATTTAAATTCAACTATAATAAATTTGTTTTAAACCGATAATGAAAGTAAAAAAACTTAGCATTCAACTATAATAAATTCTATCATGATATTTTATGTACACCGTCACATAGTATTCAAAGACTCTAATAATATTTTAAAGTTTATATTTGATCTAACTAAGCTATACAAAAATAACTTATAAAAAAATAAATTTGTCTCTACTTATAAATATATATTCAGATAATCTTGTAACTAATACGAAACTCTTAGTAATATCTATTGACATGGACTTATACAGTTGAAAATCTCAATTGTTTTAATTGATATTTTCACCATAAATATTCGATCCACTGAACCGCCTAATCTAATTCCGGGTCGATTGCTTTTTTTTATACAAAACTTAGACATTTAAAGATGCAATTTTAATAGTGAATATATTTATTCATTGAAGTGATGCAATAAAATATGAATTAATTTTTTTAGTCAATGTGAAAAAAATATGCCATTTATTGAATTGGTCAATTTCATTTTTTAAATAAATTATCAAATATTTTGGTCAAAAAATAAGAAATTATTAAATATAAGTTTGTACCATAAAAAAAAACATAAGTCAATTTTTTTTAATAAATACTATTACTACTTCTACTTTTTTTGACTAAATAAATACTACTATATTTAATTTAGTCAAAATATACTATCTATAATCCAAAATATAAGAAAAAGTTGAATAAATAAAACTTAATGTATTTGGTATAAATTTTTAACAAGATACATCATTAACTTTTATGAACAAGTAATTTTTTATTTAGAATCAGAGTAGTAGTAGATTCATATTAAAAATTGTATAGCAAGACATTTGAACCACCAAGAATGTGAAATAGTGTCCAATATTCATACAGTAAGAAGAGATTAAAATTATTAAAGGGTGCACTCGGTGCATTTTTTAAGCCTCTTAAAATTGTGCTGTTTAACTTTTTAATTAATATTTTTTTTTAAAATAGTATGCTTAAAGAGTGCATTTGGTGTACTTATTAGAAACAACATTCAAATAATTGTTGTAGGTTTTGTTTTTTTTTGACGCATTGTTGTAGGTTTCTTACCAAACAATATAGCCAAATATAGAAAATAGACATAGACTAGGTATTGAACTGCTATATCTACCTTTAAAAGATTTTGACTCTTACTATTTTTCACCATTTATTTATAACATATTTCTTCCAATTTATTTTTAAAATTTTTTAAAGTGAAGGATGATATAATGATACTCTAGTAAAAAACAGAAAATTTTAAATTTTTAAAAAGAATCAGAACCTTTGGATTAATGATTTATTTTTTTACTACTAAATTAAATTTTAAAGCATTTCTCATTATTTTAGAAAAATATTACAGTTTATAAATATATATATTTATAATGAATTAGGAGAACAAAATAAAGAAGGCAATTTGAGGGAGAAAAATAAAGAGAATTTCCTTAATTGTGAAATTAAGTAAAAGTATACGAGCAAAGTACAACTATGGTGCGACATACAAATTATAGCTAGAAAACAAAATGGAAAAAAGAGAAGACAAACAAAAAGTTGCAATGCTAAGGTTTGTATAAGAAAAGGGAAAAAACCTCTAATTAGTTTCTCTATCTCTATGTTGTCATGTAAATTATATTTCATCATTTTTGTTTAGAAAAAGAAAATTCAACCATTCCTAAATTGCCCTTTTACTTCCATTTGAAATTGTAGGAAAACATGAAAAAGAAAAGAAACTCCATGATGGAAACAAATCAAAATAGCACTCGCTTATACCCTTGACCTACATTGACCTTATATTAATCCATCCATCATTTTCATTGGCTACCTTTCTTTCTCTACTTCACAATTATTAGCATTAAAAACGGTAATTACCTCTAATCTCATCAAATACCTATTTCCACTAGAATTATCAATTTTTCTCTCTTCCACACATTTTCACACCTCTTCCACTTTCTTCATTTTCTTTTCAAATAAGATAAATGGAAAATTGATAGAATAATTTTAAATAAAAAAATCAATTTAATCTCAACAATTAGTTAATTCAGTGGTAATTAACACTAAACTTGTTACGAAGGACCACATTTCAATCCATGCAATTGTTTCACAGTCCAAGCACAACGGTGCAATTATCAAGGGCATGCTCTACCAGTGTGCTAATAGCCCGTTGTATCTGGAGAGAGCTGAAATCATTGAATGTCAAAATTGACCTTCGAATCAGATTAAACAGTCCATTGTGGCAGATAAATGGAAGAAAAAACCTTCAATAAGTTTTTTTAAAACAAATTAAAAAAAAAAACTCGAGTTCAATTTTTAAGAGGAATAATTTTTAATCAAACTTTACTATATCGTGGTCGAATTTTGGACTAATTTGCGGCAATATATAAACCAGCTGATTTATCCCTTAAACTCAAAGAAACGTTAGCTTGATTAAACAACAACACTACCAAACTACAAAAAGACACCACCATCTTCTTCTCCAACCTTACAACAACATAGTTACTACAAAAAAGCAAACTCGAACATATTAATAATATCACACAATTTGTGTCTAAGAAAAAAAAAAAAAATGAAGCTCTCAACGTTGCAACAGAGTTACATTAACCGTCGAACAAACAGTTTCAGAGGATCAACACAGTTAGATTCGTCAACTGACGGCGCCGTTAAGACACCGGCAACAATTTTCTGGCTAGTTCTTCACGGCGTTTGCTGCTTAATCAGTCTCGTTCTCGGTTTCAGATTTTCTCGTCTTGTTTTCTTCTTCCTTTTTTCAACTTCATCAAACAATATCTACACTGTTCCGTTTAACTCCGACGCCGGAATAACTGTTCCGGTAAGCACTCAACTGAATCATCATGTGAATCATGTAAATCGAACTGCTGTTGTTGCTAGTAGAGTAGTGGTTGGTCGACACGGGATCCGAATTCGGCCATGGCCGCATCCGGATCCTGTGGAAGTAATGAAAGCGCATGGAATAATTGAGAGAGTTCAGAGAGAACAGAAAGCTTTGTTTGGTGTGAAGAACCCTAAAACGGTTATTGCGGTTACACCGACTTATGTTAGGACTTTTCAAGCGCTTCATTTGACCGGTGTGATGCACTCGCTGATGTTAGTGCCATACGATCTGATTTGGATTGTGGTTGAAGCTGGTGGTGTTACAAATGAAACTGCTTCTCTTATAGCTAAGTCTGGTCTTAGAACTATTCATGTTGGGTTTCATCAGAAAATGCCTAATTCTTGGGATGCTAGACATAAAGTTGAATCTTTGATGCGTCTTCATGCTTTGAGGTCAATTTTCGTCTCCTTTTTATTGAAATTTTTATTACTATGGTCTTTTAATCTTAATTTATTAGTAGAATCTTTATGGAGTATAATTAAATTGTTGTTTGTCGTAATCGTTAGTGCCACGGTTTTTATTGTAACGGCTGCGGCATAATCCCGTATATTGCGGAGAATTGTGATTTAATGTAGCGAATGTGGTTTAATTGTGGTTGTGGAGACATAAAAAAAAGTTTGTTGTCGCCATTCGGATTGTTGTCGCGGGCCTTTTTTAAAACCTTGTAGCCTATGTTTGGTATTGCGGTTGATATGCTAGAATCAGGGTGATCCACTGTGATTTTTCAAAAGCTACAAAGTGTAGCTTTTGTGAAATCACGGTGGATCACTGTGATACGAAACATAGGCGTAGTGTCTATGACATAATCGCAAAATATAGTGACAAAACATGATGTGACGATGATGATGACTTTTTGTTTTTTCACCTTTTGCTTACATGAAAGATTTTGTTGATTTTTTGTTGTGATGGAACAGGATTGTAAGAAAAGAGAGGTTGGATGGAGTTGTGATGTTTGCTGATGATAGTAATATGCATAATATGGAGCTGTTTGATGAAATTCAGAGTGTGAAATGGATTGGTGCTGTTTCGGTTGGAATATTGCTTCATTCAGTTGATGCTGCTGCGGTTTCTTCGATGGTTCAAAAAGAAGGAGAGGAGGATACCATGCCAATGCCAGTGCAAGGTCCTGCTTGTAATGGTACTGATAAGTTGGTTGGGTGGCACACCTTCAATTCATTGCGATATAGTGGAAAGAGTGCGGTTTACATTGATGATCGGGCACCTGTGTTGCCAAGAAAGCTTGAGTGGTCTGGATTTGTGTTGAATTCCAGGTTGCTTTGGAAGGATGTTGATGATAAGCCAGAGTGGATTAAGGATCTTGATGCATTGGATGGGGATGGTGAGGAGATAGAGAATCCACTGTCCTTGCTCAAGAGTACCACTGTGGTAGAACCACTAGGGAGTTGTGGACGACATGTTTTGCTTTGGTGGTTGCGGGTTGAAGCTCGCACGGATAGCAAATTCCCTGCTCGGTGAGTCCCCTCCTCTTTATTTTAAATATTGTCAATGATGTCACTAATTTTTCATTTGCCAACTGATGTCTTACTTCTATTATGTGTCAGTTGTAATTTATAACCATCACAATAGTTTGCAATAAAAATGATTTCTGCAAACCCCCCAGCCCACCCAGATCCTCAAAGCCAAAAGTTACTTTCTAAAATTTGGATAGTTAGACATATTTGAATATTTCTGAGATTTATTTGTCTTAGGTACTGTGCAAACTGAATAAACACTCAACAATTACAATTTCTGTGGTTAATGTGAATCTATATTCATGATTATCCTAATAGGGAATAGCTGCATGCACTAATATTTGGGCATTATGTAATGTTCTAGGATGGTTGTTGTGTTCCAGTTTATGTAGCTCTACTTAAGCACCAGCTAAGATGATTCAGGTCACACTGACCTATAAGAACATTGCCAAGAATGCAAACTGCTTCCATTTGTATAGATATCACAAACTCATATATTTGTTTACCGTTTAGTGATACTATTGTGCTGGCTTGATAATAGTTACACACGAAGAAAGTGAAAGATTCGATGTATGTGGGCACAAAGCGTGCTCCCCTTCCCCTTTACGACTTCCTTATGCATGGTGATTGGCTATTGCCTAGTAACTGCATGATTGTCTGCATCTCTTAGGGGGTTACTGCATGTAAATGTTGAAACCACAATGCATGGTTGGAATATCTTGACTATGTGGGGGTTGTAGATTTCAGACTTTCCAGGTTACCTGTATTTCTTAGAACTGGAAGAACCAAAATGATCATAAGGAGGTTGGAGTAGTAGGAAGCTTTAGTCTCTAATTGTATGCCTGGTTTATTGATATAGTTATATATAACGAGTGAGCGGGTTGCTAGGGACACCAGTAGCACCAAACTACAGAAAGTGGGATTTGATATAGGTATTGTTGGTAATTGTTGACTTGATCATACACTTCAGCTAGATCAATTGCCAATGACTTCTGAGGGGTGTGTTCTGGCTCTGGGTACAGATTGGATACCGATTTAGCCGTTTTTCTACAAAACAATTGAGAATGTGGCAAAGTTTATGTCTGAGAGTAGGGGAAGGAGGGTCAGTGCCTTACTTATACCATCAGTGCAATCTCGTAACTTCGCTTCATGTCTGTTTGGGTTAATGTTTTTCAAATATGATTTTGATAGAAATTAATATTGTAAATTCTTCCCAATTTTCTCTGAGAATGTCATGGAGTTTATTTCTAGGTTCTTATCAGTCAGGTTTTTGTACTTAGAAATTTTTACAGGTCAATACAGATTGTGCATAGATTTATATAAACTCAAAACTTAGTCTAGTATTTATTTGCATATTTGATATTTTCTGGCCATATCCCTGACTACATGATGCTATTTCATGCAGATGGATAATTGACCCACCTTTGGACATCACGGTTCCATCAAAACACACTCAATGGCCAGATGCTCCTCCTGAGCTCACGTCTAATGATGAAAAAGAAAAAGTGTTCGCTGGCACAGAAGAGCAATCGAACAAGCACACTACAAAGACGAAAACGTCCAGATCCAGACGCAGTAGAAGTAAGAGAAAGCATGACCCCAAAGTGATTGGTGTTCAGGTCTCTACACATTCTGAATAAACTGAGATATGAATTACTGTATCTGAGAATTTACTGCCTTGTGTTTATACGAGACTGCTGGCCTTCAGCGACAAGAAGCTGAATTCTTCCTGGATGCATAAATCATTCGTGAAGCTTTTATGGTTGGCCAGAATATGTGCATTTGAATCCGATTTTCACCCATTTTTTTACATTGCTTTTATTATTTTTTCTTATTTTTCTTGGAGGAGCTATACATCCGTTCACATGAAAGATGAAAGGGAAATATCAACTTAGTTTTGCAGCATTTGGCTGTCTTGTGGAAAGCCTGTATTCAAATTTATTTTATGTTTATACATATTATTCTCGATAGTATTATAAATTCCATTTTATTCTTACGCGTGCAGAATTTGTTACTCGCATACTATATATTGTAATAGAAGCCCTCACATACCGTTCATAAGAACTGAAGTCTCAGATACAACTTGACATGAACTTTAAAAACAAAGCTCGAAAATGTCCGAACGATATTACATAGTAACATAAACATGGGAGGAAGGAGAAATTAATAGGCATGAGAAGTCCAAGAATAGTACGATAACCCAAACATTGGTTAAAGGAAATGGTGAGATTGACCGGAGTCTACTTAGGGATGCTAATGAGCAAATAAATGCGCACAATGTTATGCCTATTGATATGAAATGGGATATTTAATTGTCATGCGCGATTTAGCTGGTGATATATACTAGTATTCCATTAACAAAGGTCAAGATTTTTCTTATAGATGTAAAAAGTTAGGTGAGCAGGATTCCAGATGCTCATCAGAATTAGGCCAGACCCCAATATTCATCGAGCGCTAATAAAAGTATTTAGAGATTGCTCCCCGACAAAAGTTAGGAGGCTTATTTAATGCAATTGTCATAAAATAAAAGGAATTAAGATGTTAATATTTAGCATCGTTACAACAAGTGGGATTTAGAGCATGTGTTTGATGCGCAATGCGGGTGAGTATCCTAAACTTTTACTGAGTTCAAATTTCACTCAAAGAAAAACATTTCGTGAGTGTTTGGTACCGCAACTCTTTAGAAACTCCAAGTCTTAACTTCTACATCAATGTGGTCACCGTGATTTGGCTCAATGTGCCACATTCCAAACAGTCACTTCATGTCAATGTTGGCATAAACTAATTTCCTAACCTCCCAAGTTAATGACTCTGCTCCTAAATATAAGAACTTGACTCATTGATCGGATCAAAGTGCATGCGTTTAAGATGAGAGTTGTGGTTATTTGCTTATCCTGTCATTCTTTGCTTACCATATGTCAACTGTTATGGATACTTTGGCATAATAATCAATATCTGAAATTAGTTTTCAGGTGTTAACAGCATCACTTGAGGTCCTTCTCACTCGCTGCAACAAGATATTCATATGTAATTTTTTTTTTTTTTTTTTTAATTTCAAATATTATAAAGCAATATGGGATGTCAATCTAAGATCTGTCTCCAACTATTCTCATTTGAGCATCGACATTAAGCAACTATGCATTGCTTTGAAGAAAGCTATCCATTATATTATTTCATACTATTAAGAAAACATATTTTGATTATCCATGTTTGTTAGCATCTCTGTCTTGTTTTATATAATGAAAGAAAGACGAATTCTATAGTGCATTAGTTATATAGATATGAGGCAACTGATGCCAAGCTCTGGTGGTGATGTAGGCGGATAGCCCTCCCCAGAGATAATCCCATGAGTAAGTCTACAGAAATCTAATGAGACTTTTATTTTATTTTTTGAAAAATCTAATGAGACTTTTATCAACATTCAACAAAGGTGAAAAAAATATTGTGTAGCAAGCACAATTTAACTGGTTTGTGCCCGGTGGAATAGCCATTTACGTTGTTTTTCTTTATAAATTTGAAGGCTAAAAAAATCAATATTAAGTTAGAAAAAATTTCATACAAAATTAAATTAACTAAAACAAATTACTTTAGTAAATCCAAAACCAAAATAATATTTTCAATTTTATCAGTTAAAAAAGGTTAAAGTGCAAGTTCGAATTTAGAGAACAAAGAGGTCCGAGTAATTTACTCAAATTGAAAACTGCCTGAAAATGACATGCCACCTGATTCTACAACCTTCCAGGTTCATTTGAAAATAACAGAGTCAGAGAGTAGAAAAGAGGAATCTGTAGAAATCAAAGCAGATAAACAGATCTATGTCCTTAAAATCAAAGCATATATGAAATAAAAAGCCATTAGCAGTTTAGCACCACCAAAATATGAGAAGTTTACTAGTTTTAACATAGAAATAAATTTGGAACAGTTTCTGACATCGAGCATCGGAAATTTGCATAAGTAAACTACCCATGACATGATGGAACACCAAGCTAAGCAGTCTCTGTTGCTGGTTGGGTCACCCCAGACTTGACCAACAGCTTAGTCAAGTTCTCTGGGGAGCAAACTTGATACTTAACTTTTCCAGAGGGTGAAAGAAAAACCTCTGCGAGTTCAAGCTTCTCTGAGGTAAGACTAGTGCTGTCCATAGTTTTACTAAGTACTTTCAGTGCAAGGTTAACTGCTTCTTCCCTTGTGATATCATCCTTGTAGTCCTGTTTTAGAATGGATTGTGCTGCCTGGTTGTTGGCGCCGATTGCACCAGCTTTCCAACCGCCATAATTTCCACTAGGATCACTCATGTAAAGTTGAAAGCCGTAGTTTTTGTCCCATCCTGCAAACAGGAAAGAGACTCCAAATGGACGGAGACCACCAAATTGTGTGTAACCTTGCTTGGTATCACAAAGAGATTGAACCAATTGCTCAACAGGCATTGGCTCTTGGTAAGCAAATGAGTAACGTTGTGCTTGGATCCTAGCAGTATTGATTAGGATGTTGGCATCAGACATAATCCCAGCAACAGCACATGCAACATGATCATCAATCTTGTACATTTTCTCAGTTGAAGTTGAGGTTTGTAGCAGCTTGGATGTCACCTTCTTTTCGCCAACCAGAACAACCCCATCTTTTGACAAGATTCCTATGGCAGTACCAGCATTTCCAATAGCTTCCATTGCATACTCTACTTGGTAAAGACGACCTTCAGGAGAGAAAATTGTTGTACGACTATCATATCTTCGAGACATTTTGACCTGAGGCAAAGGAAAAAAATGGAGAATGAATAAAGTATTTCTTTGGCAAATGGAAAGAAACGACACTCTTTTAGGAGAAAACATAACCATAAGTAGTTTTTATATATGATAAATAAATAAACTGAATGCCAACTTTGAGTGATTACTCTTCCTTCATGGAAATTTTGTTTACATATCAATAGTTACTTCTTTGAGTTTCACCATGAATCAATCTTATAAAAAACTTTTCAACCTCTACATAGCTGCAAGGTCAATTATAAATAATAAGCTTCAAAGTGTAATAAAACAAAGATGGAAGCTTTAGTGAAGTAACTCTGGATACTGGTATATTACTGTGAATCTTCCTTATAGATTTTTTAGTCAGAACTAGAGATTAAAGCACCGCTATGAAAGAAAAAGAGATAGAGATGGGTCCATGATCTATGGACAAAGAAAATAGTGCTTCAAAAACCAAGTATGAAACTGTAAGAACGGCCAAATTATATGGCAATAACATCAAAACTATACTGTGAATTCACATATGAAACAAGGAACATTATAATCATACAAGCATACATAAACAAAATAAAACTAATTGACTCTGTCAATCCCCTCAGATACAATACGTCAAATCAATAGCACAAAACAAACAGTTGCAACACTCAGAAGCTGATACAATACAAGGGTTTCGATTTTCTCAATTCTCCTAAAAATAAACACATGAAAAATCACATGAATTATACATACATATCTATGTCAAGCAAAAAATGAAACAAGAAATCCACACTAGCTTTTGTTGAAAATCTATATATATGATGGATATGTCGAAATCACGGTGGCAATGTGTTTAGTAGGAGCTCCAAAGTGTAATTTTTGCAAAATTACGCTGGCTCACCATGATTCTGTCAAACTCATTGCGAATCTAAACATGAACTAAATTAGAAAATCTGAAAACATGATGATAAAACTGAAAAACTAGCAAATTAAAGCGAAAGTTATCACAAACCTAATTTCCCCTAAACCACACTACAATCTCAACTGTAAATTTAGCCTAATCTGAGGATCCAAAGAAACTCAAGAGACTAGGCCCTAGGGTTATATATTCAGCATAATCAAATCCAAAATCACTGAATCATGGATCTAGGATTCAAAGAATCATAAATATTTCGTACATTAATTAATCCTAAACCCTAAAAATCAAATCACACATCTTAATATATGTAGAGATTTTTCCCTATGTTATCAATTGCACTGCTTTAGTGCGGAATCGAAGTACAGAGTGGAGCTCCGGTGCGATGCAATTCTTTTTCCGTTGCGACTATCGTGGTGGAAACGCATCTAATCGCGTGCTATATGAGAAGGGAAGGTAAATCGGAAAAGTAAAATTGAAAAGAAAAAGTTTCTTACTGTTTCTGGCGATCGAGGAGAAACGCCGGTTGCGTTTTCCGGTTAGCTTTTTCTGTTTACGGCGAAGGTGAGTTCAGTGCGATTTCAACTTTTATTTCTGAAAGCTGAATGAATGGAGCTACCTAATTTTGTTGTTTTGGCTTTTATTTATTTGTTAAAATAATATTTTTATTTTTAAAAAAAAAAAAATGATTGTACTGTGTATGTGAATCAAATATAATTTTTCATATATATAAAATTTCAAGTTTTCGCTTTTTAATCTTTATAATTTTTTTAAAAATTTTTCTTTAATATTATATTGGTCAAAAAGATCCCTATGAAGTTTAAATAAATTGATACTCCATCCTCCCTTATTATAAAAACTTTTTAAAAAAATCACAAATATTAAAAAAATTGTTACGTAAAAAAAAGGAGTAATATATTTATTTAAAGGAAAATGCTAAACAGTGCACCTAGTGCACTAGTTAAACAAGTTTTTATGAAAATTTTTTATAGAAAATTGTGCATTGAATGTTTTGAAAATATAAAAAGTTTTTTTTATCTCTATTACTTTTGTTATTTATTTCCATTTTTAGCATACTTAACAAGTGTACCGGATTCACTGTTTAGCATGACCTTTATTTAAAATTAGTCAAAAAAATATATTTGTTTAAAATGTGTGTGACTATTACTGCAATACTATTACTACAATGCCCTTTATCTTATATCATATGCATTCATTATTGATGTTTCATATTTCAAAATAAAATTGATGGTATATGAGGGGTATATATTTGAAAAATGAGTAACAACACTTATAAATGTGTTGAGGATCTAATATTTGGACACAACAAATTTTTTATTCAAAAAAAATTTAAATAAATTGAGTACTAAGAATTTGGGGTCTTCCTTTTTTATTAAAAAAAAAAACACAACAAATTTGTATTTAAATGACCCAAAACTCTTACTGCTTTTTTTTTTTTGAATTATTTTACATGATTATATATAAGATAAGAGTGGTGTTATTTGTACACCCAAAAAGTTGTCCTTTTTGGGACAACTCTCATTTTCTTTGGTAACAAAAATAATAAAGTGAGAGGAGGAGAGAGAAAGTGGAAATGTAATGAGAGTATGAGAGAGAGAGTTGTCAAAAGTTGTTTCAAATTAGATGTCAAAATATCATTTCTCATAAGATAATTACACATAAATAAAAAAAAGACGGATAAAAAACTGTGCTCGCTAAACTTATATAATGTATGGTAAAATCCAATATTTAAAAAACTACATTCAAATCAAATTATTATTGGTGATATACAATTTGTCATAGCTTTCTTAATTTGATTCGATAGCAATTAGCCACCCACATGAATGAACAATAATAATTTTGTACAATGCACACTATGAAGCAGTGTCGCGATGTCCAACACGTGTCGGTACTTTTATGACACACGTACACTCGCACAAACATGTCGGATAGGTGTCCAAAAAAACAATTTTTCTTTTATTTCGGCACTCCTTAAATCGGTGTCCGACACCTATAAAACATGACGACGTGTCAAAGTAAGTATAAAATTTATCGTTCCACAGAGATTGTTGTGACTCAATTACGGTAATCGGGACCATACGCGAGTAAAAATTGCAATTAATTAAATAGGGGGGGATTTGTTTGGAATATTGTTTTCTTTGAGAAATAACGGCAAAATTAGGGTTCTTAAGTCAAGAGAGAAAGCGATTGGATCTTTTCGGTTCACCCAACTACCATTGTCTTGGTATTCCATGCATGCTAGCAACTTACAAACTTAGTTCCACGATTCGATTAAATTAAATAATTATGTCAAATGTCTTGGTACATAATCCTCTTAATTGATTATCAATCCCTAATGTCTTAGGATGACCTATAATCAATTGAGGTTTTTGCCCTTTAATCTTTGAATTCTCAATTAACAAACCGATATGTCTAAAGTGAAAGTTAATTGAACAATTATCCCTAGGTCAATTAATTTGCTTCTAATGTCTTAGTAAACAAACAATTATAATCATCACACAAGTGATCAAGTTATGTAAAGCATTAAGAACAAAGGATAATTGACTGAAACTAACTTCGTAATTCGATTAACACATCATATGAAATACATGGTTCAAAACAATGGTAATTGGGATCCCCTTGGATCCAATCTAGAAGTTTAGTTACGCATAATTAAAGCAATAACATAAAATAGAGTAGAAGAATTCATTACAAAATAAGAAACACTTGACTCTGGACTTGCTCTCAAAAGTTGCCTTTTTCTCGCCGTCACGAACTGTTTTAGAGTGAGGAGAAAATCTAAATTTATAGAACTAGGGTACCGGGCCTAGGCCGCGCGCCATATATATATATATATATATATATATATATATATATATATATATATATTTTCTCCTTTTTTCTTTTGTTTCTTATGCTCCAAGCAGTCTTGTAATGATTCTTTTTCTCTTAATTTCTTTGCATAATGCATAATAAAAATATACTACTTTGCCTTGAATTTTTTGTAAAAGCATAGTAATGACGTGAAGTCATCAAAACACTCGTACAAACGTGTCGGGATAAGTGTCCAAATTTATTTTTTTTATTTACTTCTCATTTTCTCAGACATATAGACAAAAATTAAAGATGTGTCGAAATAATAATATTGATCAATGAAGGATTAAAGATATTACATTTTGATTACATTATTTTTAGTTTTTCGATAGTAGTTGAATGAGTAAATGTCAAACGTACTATCATATATTCTTTTAAAACATTTTTTATTGAAAAATTTGTTCAACTTAGATGCATATGTATGTATTTTTAATTCTAAACTTATATTTTTTATAAATATGTAGCGGTGTCTGTGTCGCATATTTTTTACATTAGCGGTGTCGGAATATCCGTGTCATGTCGTGTCGCTGTGTCCGTGTCAGAATCCGTGCTTCATAGAATGCACGTTTATACTACCAGTTCCCAACCAGATCGGTCCGACCAATCGATCAACATTAACAATCATAGTGTAGAGGTCGCACAGTTAGATTGACGCCACAAATGCCTAAGCCTAAGGTTGCTGCATTAGATGTTGCTGCATGATTCACCCTGTGAGGCTGTGACTGTGTGCACCAATATGTTTAGTGCCAAGCAGCATTATTGAAAAGAAAGAAAAACATGAATTGTAAATTTGTAATGTATTTTTATACCAAGTTAATTGAATTTTAATTACTTCAAAAGACCTTGTTCATCATCTCAAAATCTAAGCATATCTTTCCTCTTTGATATCATGTCCGGTTCATTGTTTACATGTTGATAGTCCTATAGTGTGCCTTGACATTGGAATTGGACTTAAACTTAAAATAATGCTCAATGCAGCAGGATGCTAATATTTCTAAGACTTAAACTTCCTTGCAATGTAAAGTTCTTTTAGAATATGAACTGAAAGCTTTTATGCAACTAAGTCAAAGTTGTTTGATAAACATTTGCATCACAATTCACAACTGGAATTTGTATTACAACAGTAGTAATAGCCACTAGCCAATATCTTAAGCATCAAAATAAATCACCAAATAACAAACCTTTCAACTCTTCAACCTTCCAAACCCATTTCTTGGCTTTATTCTTCAAGTTACCATAAACACATCAATATCTCACATAACAAAGAGTAAATGATACAAAATGCACTCATGAATGTGAAATGAAAGAGCCTTCAAAGCTACTTGTATACCATCTACTGTGCTGGTCTATAGTATCCATATACACTGTAGTAAGTTTGTGCAAAAGTAAGCAGCAACAAGACTACAGCAGCAACAAAAGAGATAATGGCCCAAGGATTATTGAAGTAATTGTGTCTCAAGCTTGCACACCAAGTATTCCATCTATGATTGTAGTATCTATTCACAGACTCTGATAATGGAGAAAGGTAACTGTTATTGATGTCAAACACAACTTCTTGGCATAACCGGTTGAAGAGGTCTGCGACTTCATCGTCACTCCCAAGCCAGTGTTCGATTATTCCTCGGTAATGAAGATACCCGACATCTTCCGGAGAGTTAATCAAGTTATCCATGAAGATAACATAAGATGTAATGTCATTACTGCAATCAAGATGACACTGCTCGAATGCAATGAGATTCAAAAACAAAGATTTTGTACCATCATGGATCAAGAGCCTTGGAAGCCGCAGAATACCGTCTTTAAATTTAATATCCCAGAACCGATCGGTTTTTCTTTTTCTGAACTTGATACCAGCCTCTTTTAGCTCAGTAACACAATGTATCAGTTGCTGACGCCGTTTATCTGCGACTCTATTATTAGCACTCGACTTGCGTTTGATCCATATTCTAGGTGCTGGTTGAGGTCCTGTACGCAATAAGCTTCTCCTGAATACATCGAGACAGTGAAGACCGCCTTGATCGGATAAAGGATCAAAGGTGTCACTGGTAGTGCTTTTTCTAAATGTTGATTCCAGTTTGTTTCTATCACTTTTTGTTAATGGTTCATCTGTCGGCATTAAAGGATCAAAGAATCTGAGTGCTAGATTTGCAACAAGTCCTTTCAAATCTGGTTTACCAAGCTGAATTCCCAGAAGCAAATCTAGTATGAAAAGAGGAAGCTGATTTTCTAGCATGATCATGTCTCTTTGAATGGAATGCATAGATCCACGCATTGCGAAAACAGGATCGTTCCTCGAATAACCAAGTTCCTTAAACCCTTCTGTAGCTCCTCTGAATAGCTCAAGCACAAAACAACCATCAAGAACCAACATTTCCACAAACTCATTGCTGCTTAACCCGATCGTTCCTTCGTAACAAGATCTCGCTCTTTCTTCCATCTCCTTCATTGCATCGAGATAAATCCTAATATCGTGTTTGGTTCTCTTAAGGACGTGGTTAATGGAACGCCATTTATGACGTTCCATTTGTCGAAGGCGCTTTTTACCATGATGGTAAGGTCCTAAGGACACAATTTGTGGTGCATAAGCTTTGTCGTCGCCACTACTATCTCTAAGGTAATGAGGGATTTTGTAGATTGATAGCTTGGTCCATGAACTTGCGACATCGTCTTGATTCGCCTCCTCGAGTTTTTCCTTGATGGAGATCACCCATTCAGATGCTGTTGAGGTTGCTTCTTCCTCTTGCAAATTTTCACCATCTTGGTTGATAAGAAGAATCTGCAATGATTCTGAAGGTTGTTGCTCATGCTTCTGCTGCTGCTGCTGAGGTAACTCGATCGATCCGATACCGGAATTCAGAGATGATGATGATGGAATCCCTGACTCTAAGGTTTCTCTAAGTTTTAGAGTGATAAGGTACCAGCTCAAGAGTTCTTTGTTGAAAACAGCTACCATTTTTTTCCTTCTTTTAGAAATCTGATATCTTTTGTTGCTTAATGTTGTGAAAAGTGTTATCCATTGAGAAGTAAATGAACTAAATAGTTGGTGAATTGAACTAAAGGCCTTACAAGACATTGACTTGATTATATTGTGCAACTCATATGGGACCCCTTTGAGCTAACTTGCAGCTCATAACTTCAAACCTTGCGTGCTATTATATCAATAAAGTATGTAGTTAGCACGCGACAAATAATGAATTAGTCTAAGTGGTAAGAGATTTTATCCTTTTAAACATACGGCTCTATGACTTCTACGTATTGAAAAAATATGGCTAGGGTGGGAGAACCTTCATTGTATGCTTCACATATTTCTTGACGAAAATTAATCACCATCAAATAATGATATAAATTTTATAGCGATATCACAGTAAACAAAAAAATTGTAGAATGTCTTTTACTAGTATTCACACCCGTGCATCGCACGGGCTAGTTCTTGATTATGATGATAATTTATAGAAATATTGTTTAATTATTATTACTTAAAAATATGATTATAATGAATAACCAATATTAAAGCAATACAATGACTACATTCAAAAATTAATATAGTGAAACGCACGGGGAACAATTTCTTAATATGATTTCGATTTTAGATTTTACATAGCTGGATAAAGGGAATAAGATGACATTGGCATTATATATGGGGGGTAATAATTCTAATACGACTAATAAATAAATTGACATGATACTATAATATCATACATTGAACTAAATATAAAACTCGAATATCATAGGTTAGGGTGATAAATATTAGTATACATTAACAATAATATTTAAGTTATACTTATAGTTAAGTTATACTTTCAAAAAAAAAAAAAGTTATACTTATACTTACTTTACCATCACATGATCTCTCTCTCTCTCTCTCTCTCTCTCTCTCTCTCTCTCTCTCTCTCTCTCTCTCTCTCTCTCTCTCTCTCTCTCTCTCTCTCTCTCTCTCTCTCTCTCTCAAAAACACACTCAAATTGGCTATCTTCAAAATATAATATATAAACAACAAATATTTAAAAATATATAAAAGCTTCAATAAATTACAAATACCGTTTGTCCCTGTGATACTTATACTTACTTTAACATCTACTTATACTCACTCAAATTGTCATCTACTTATACTTATATTTATGAATGAATAAACATGAAATGAATCATTAATATGCACAAAATTAAGCTTTTGTCCTCTTTTTGTAATTTCGTTCACAATTTACAAATGCTATATAAATTTGTGATAAAATTGAATGGATAATTAAATATTATTAAAACAAATCATGTGCAATACTTTTGTTTAAGCCCTCCGTATTTTTAGAGATAGATTCAAAAGTTATTCTAATGAAATATGTAAATAAAGATTTATATGTAATTCCAGTAAGCCCCAATATTTTTTGGGTACAAATTTAAAAATTATCTAAATAAAAGGATAAATAAAGATTTATATGCGACACTTTTCTGTAAGACCCCGTGTTAGAGGCACATTCAAAAATTATCTCAATAAATATGTATATAAATATTTATATGCAGTATCTTTTATTGACAATGGAGAATTACAATTACATAACAAATTACTCATATAGATAAGGTAGCAGTTCTAACTTATATTTCTAAAAGATTAGTTGACAAATTCATGGGTTTTTTTTGAATATCCAACACAGCAGTTCTACCATATATTAAAAATATTTGTAACCTATATTAAAAATTCATAGGCTGTTTGAACTTATAAGGTAGCAGTTCTAACTTATATATCTAACTTGATAAGGTAGCAGTTCTAGCTTATGATGCCCATTAAGTTAGAATTACTTAACAACTAATTGATAGGATATTTTATATTAGTTGCTAGAAAATTCACAAATCACAATTGTAGCTTTTTTTTTTGTACTGCAAGCAAATTTTTTATAGTTATACTATGAGGATACCATACTTGTTTCACAAAAAAATCAAGAAAAGGACTACAATAACATGAATTGATTGTAGTAACAGAGCTAATGCGATGCAGGGACCGCTTGATCAGAAAGTTCATCTCCTCATGCCAATATTCAGTATCTGCTAGGCAGCTTGTATCTTGGTGCTATAGACATAATTTAAATACCTGCATTGGTTATGGTTGCAGAATAGTCAATATATGATCACAGTTCAGAAGCAGATGCTCATGAAGACAAATCAGAGAAAAATTCAAAACATTTGTAAGACCCGTAATTCCACGATACCGTTTGTGTGAGGAAAATAAGTAATGGCTAAGAAATTTAGGGTTTTTGGTTAAGTGTTTTGTGAGTATCGTCGTAATAATAACACTTTTGCTGAGATGGAGCCTGTTTTGTGCTCGTGTGCTGGAAATGCACAGACTTTTATTCCTTAGTCTTTATTTATCTATGAGAACGTTCCTGTGTCTTCAGAATTTCGAAATTTGACTTTCTCCGCTTTTTGGAAAAACGAGTAGAAAATGGTACCCGCTGTCGAAAAATTTACGATTTCTATTTTTCGTCGAATTTTAAATAGAGACTTTATATATCGGCGCGAGTTAGAATTTGGATTCAGAATATTTTTAGAAGGTTAGGATAAAAATTTCAGTCGAGGAATAAAGTTTAGCGATAATTTCTAGAAATGATTTACGACGAACTTTTATTTCGTAGATTTTCTATTTTCGCAAGTTTCGTCCATTAGCAATGCGCGACTCGTCCGCAAGCGAAAGCTAGAGCTGTGAGGCGAGGTGGTTTCTAGGAGCATAGAAAATATCTTGTGAGGATAGACTTGGATTGATCCAATGGCTAGATTTGAATCTTAGCAATTAATACTATTTGATCAAATGGCTAGGATTTAGTCTTGCACCTTTTACTATATGATCAAAGGGATATGATTAATTAGAAACTTATAAGTAAGATCAAGTAGCCATGAGTGATGCTTGGTGACCAAGATTGGATGGGAGGCTAAGAGTGAAACCACATGTCTTCCTAGTTTAATCCCATGGTTGGGGTTTAACCAAGCCACTTTACACTTTAATCCTATGGTTGAGAGTGAACAAGAGTTTTCAACTAGGTGTGGTGATTCATTAGACCATAAACAAAAGTTCAAAATTTTCTCTCCTCTTCTCCCTCACTCGGCCGAACTCTCTTCCTCTCACTCTCACACTTCAAAATTTTCTCCTCCTCTCAAGAGTTGCTTTGGATTGTGCTAGGAATCATCAAGCTATTTGATCTTCTCCTTCTCTTGAGGTAACTAGACCTCTCCTTCCTTAATTGCTCATAAAAACTCATAAATTCTTAGAATTTTATTTTTGTGTTCTTGAGCAAATTCATGAGAATTTTAGTTATGGCTTCATGAGAGGTAGTGATTGGTAGTAACATAGCTTGTTCAAGCATAGCCTTAAGATTCTCATGGTTGATTTAAAAGTGTTCACAAATTTTGGTTAGGGTTTTAAAAAAAAAAAATTGAAAAGATCATAATCATGTTAAGTTGATAAGGGATTTGATTCTTGATGCTAGATTAGAGCTTTGTGTCAAAATGGATATGTGATTATGAACTTTGTTTTAAAAAACAAGAAAATATTTTTGTTGGTGTTCATGAAAAATTTGGGAAAACTATTTTGATTTGTGGATTATGTTTAGGAAATGTTTTGTTGAATCAATTAAATGATTTTGAGAACTAATTGGTTAATGCCATGCTTTTGAAATGAAAGAAAAATAAATTATGGTGTGATTCCCAACTCTGGCAGAATTAGAAAGGGTATTTTCGTCATTTTAAAATTGTTTTCGCGTCCTTGAAAGTTAACAATCCGATCCGTCTTTTCGAAACGAAGATTTTGGCGTATGGCTCGTCTCGATCGGATAAAAATTGAATGAGTTATGGCCATTTTATTTGAAAGGAAAACTTGTAACTTGTAGCACAAGTAAACTTTTATTTTTGTGAAAAGTTTTTAAGAACTCATGAGTTGTTTTCAAATGGTTTTAGGGTGTATAATTGTTTAATTGGTTATGGGATGGTTTGAAAAGGAAATAGATTATTTGCCTTAAGAAAAACCATATTTGAGAATTTCTCGAAATTTGAGATTCGACTCTATAATTTCTAAATCGCTTTGATAAGCCCTAGTTAGGTATTATGAGATATTACCACGTATTAAAAAGTGAAAAATTTCGCACGGAAGCCCGATTTCTAGGACTTGGCCGAACCACTTTTGAGTAGGGAGGAAAAATCTCACAAATTTTCTAAGTCCACAATTTTGTGAAAAATCTTGTATGATTTGAATAACCTTAGTTTGAAGAGAAATTGGTATCGGAAAGGTTGTTAGGAAGAAAAAAGTGTATAACTTGTAACGCAAGAAAACTTCGAGTTTTGTTAAAAATATTTTCGAAAAGTTTTAATTGTGTTTCGAGTGTTTTAATTGAGTGTGAAACAAGTTCTCAAAGTGGAAAATTCAAAATGGTTTTAGTTTATGATTTGAAAACAAAATGCACTTTATGTTATAAAAATAGTATAATAAACTTCGTGAATTTTTAAACGCTATGAGAATAACCTGAGATCGTTGAGGGGTAGTTTTAGAAAGTACTTTAGACTTCCCTGGAACCTTGAGAGCTAGTTTCGTTTCGATAGAAGGAACGAGGAATATTTTATTGACGTTACGCTATTTAATTTTAGGTAACGCGTATCGTAGAGTTGTACGGGAAGAGGTTGTGGAAGCTTGCCAAGGTAAGGGCATCACTTTATTTCCGCATTATATCTTTAATGATATGTATGTATGCCTGGTGTTGTGATGTGTTTATGTGTTTGGCATGATTATGTGATGTATTCTCGAGACGAGTATTGGTGTAAGAATATATGCCTATGTCTTACATATGATTTGATTAATTATATGTGATGACATGTTTGGAATTACATATGCTTGTGTGATATGTATATTGAATGTTGCATGAGCATGTGTGAAAACGTGTATGTCAGTGGAGACTACACGGGTGTTTGTCTGTGTGACTTCACCGGGGATTTGTCTGTGTGACTGCCCTATATGTGCTGAAATATAGAGTATGCTCATGCATTTCATAGTTGCGTGTACGGGTGTTAGAGACTGTGTGGCTTCACCTAAGCACCGGGTGTTATAGTCTGTGTGACTTCACCTAATCCTGCGGGATTTTTATTGAGTTTGGTGTTAGAGTCTGTGTGACTTCACCTTGGTGTTATAGTCTGTGTGACTTCACCTGCCCTGCGGGGTTTAGTAGGGGTGTACCTACGACTCTCTGCGGAGAGGTTAAATTCCGGAATTCATGCATGTGAGAAAGCCCCGTTTAGGGTGATCACCATCATTTAGAGTCTGCATTGCTAGGCTTTGGTGTGTTTCTATGCTGTGTGCAATTTATGAGAAATTGCTATGTGATTACCGCTTTAGATATATATATGTATATATGTTATTTGCATCTATGTTATGTGTGGTGACCCTTGCTGTGATTTTCGCGGGCATCGTCCCACCCAGATGATGGATCACCCTATGTTACCGATGCTCGTGAGGGAGACGGTGACGACGTAGGATTTTTAGTGATCAAGTGGCGTAGCGAATCTGATTAGCCTGTGTGCCGGTGTGTCTTGTACACCGTGCATTTAGTTAGGGGTAGTATTCTGACTCTTTTGGGTGACTGTATTCTGAATATTTAATTTGGTAGCTGTTAGACCCTTTGTCTGTGGGGTTGTAAATATTCAGGTAATACACTTTGCTTCTCTGAAGCACTATTATTTATAATTAGTCCTGTGGTATGATTAATGCCGGCTCTTGTAAAATATTTTCCGCGCACTCTGTCTCGTGTGTAAAAAAAAAAAAAAAAAAAGAAGTGCCTACTTTTAGGCTTTGAAAATCGGGGTGTTACATTGTGGTATCAGAGCTCGGCTTTAGATCATCAAAGGGAAAGTGTGTCGCAGAGTGGTTAGTCCAAAGTCAGTCAGAGTATAGCTAGAGTTGTGTTAGTTCTAACGATCGGTTTTTGTTGTGTTGGTGGGTTATTTGGTTATTTGTCTTGAGTCTAGCATGGAATATGCACAGGCACTGGACTGTTTCTTACTGAAGTACTTAAGGGAGTGATGCTTTAGTAAGTAGAATAGTTGAAACCCCCGAGCATTGGTCGAATTTAGTCGACCAGTGTCTTTGAATTCCTTAGACGGAGTGGTCCGAGGAGGATGGACTTGAGGCGAATAAGAACTACAAGGGATTCTTAGTATTCATATAATGAATGGGAAGTAGCATTGGTCGTTGTAACTCGGATGTGCTGAGTATGGACGAGTGGGCGTCGTACTGATAAAGGATTGCAAGTAAGGATCGGTTTGAGATGACCTTTTGGAGAAGATATTGGATATCCGTCTGATGAGTTAGGGCAAGACTCGATGAGGTCATTCGTTAGTCAAAAGGATGCAGCCACTGTGGAAGGGTAGAGCATGCAGAGATGTCAGTTGGATTTTATTACGATGATTGGATAATCATCGGGGCGACTCATATTGGAAGTAAAGTGCGTTGCACGTCAAGAGTAAGTGAACTTAGTGGTGTTAGAAGACGGTTGCACGAACGATGGGTACCTTAAAGGTTTAAGTTAAGAGTTTGAGATAAACTAGATTCGAAAATGAGATTATTATGGATGAATCTCGTTATGATTAAAGGTAGGAGACCAAGTATCACGTTGATAAGTGACAATTTATACATAGTTCGGAAGATAGTAAGTATAGATGTCGATATGAGATAAAACTACAGGTGATTGATCGTTGGTTAAAGATGGATTTGGAGAGATGTTTAGGTAAAGAACAAGGAGTTCAACATTGGAAAGTGAGTTGTAGGTCGATGATATGTGATACTAAAGGTGTATGGTATGGGAATACCTAGAGAATTGTAACAGTGTAAGTTAGAATTTTTAAATTATTGACAGTTAAACTCTAAGAGAAAGTAAACATATTGAGTAATTCTTAAGAGATTAGTCAAGATTGAGTAGAGATCCTGTGTGGATGTGTATTTAAGTTAATGATTTTGATCGACCAAGAGGGTGAAGGACTAAGTAGTACCTTGAAATTATGGAATCATAGGAGTTGATGTAACAAAAGGTTAAGAAATTCAAGTTATGGACGAGAATTTTTGGATATTTTCTAGAAATATCATGTTATGAGTAGATAAGGGTTCATTAGTGAGACTACTAAGACAATGAGAGTCGATAGTTGGAAGGACATTTTGTTAATGTTAAGATATAATGGAGGAATTTAGATATAATCGAGGATTAGATTCAAGAGTTTGATTTGGTTATCGAACGCACTAAGGAGGAAATCATAGCGAAGGGTTGTGATTTGGTAGCTGGTCTTGAGAAGTCAAGCGTTAAGATTTAAGTTAATTGTTCATTGGTTTGATGGATGCGTAAGAAGAGTCTATTGGTAAGTGAATTATAGTGACCTTAAGATGATAAGTTTATAGATAGCTATCTGTAAAGAGACGATCATTAGAAAAGGTTAGAAGTGAATAAGTAACTGATGAGCGTATAGTCGAAAAAGTAGGGTTAGCAAGAACTTAAGATTTAGGGATTGATTCCCAGTGGAAACATACTTTATAAATTTAGATAGTTATGATGATTAGGTATTTTGGTTTAACAAAGAAGAGTATGCTTGTTATGATACAAATTATATGGAACGATAGTATTTGAATTGTGTGCGAAGAATTAAAGATGTTGTTGGAATCAACAAATTATTGGTCATGGTGGTTTGGGAACCAACTCTAAGAAATCGTTGAACTGGAAAGTTGCAAATTACTAGAGCGTTGAGGAGGACCTAATTGGAGTTTGTAGAATTTATAGCGTTGACAAGATAGTTTCAAAGGAAGGGTTAACATTCTATGTTAGCAGGGATGTGAGAAGGTAATATGATTTGTAAGGGGAGGCTGACAACCTCATCAGTTAAGTTGGAAAAGTTAAAAGAAATGGTAAGAAGGACTACAACGATTTACCTCATAAGAAGTTAAGGTGGCGTTAAGAACCACATGAGTAGTGTATGCCAATGAAAGTGGAGCTTAACCTGTTTTGATAACAGCACAAAAGAATAGAGATGAGCAAAAGAGTTTTAAATTGAAAAAAAAAATGTTACGGTTGGTATCTGGATGATTAAATTACTAAGTGGAAAGCATGTTAGAGAATTTCACGTGAGACTTTGGAAGTCAAGATGAGATTAAGTGTGTAGTGTTGTTAATTAAAGAATGGAATGAAGAGTTAGTCGTTGGGGAGACGTGTTAAGAATAAGTAATTGAGAAGCACATAAAGATGTGGCTTATGTCAGTTGAGGTGATAAATTTCTCGAGGTATATTATGGATGTAGAAATCCCTAATAAATATGAGATTTTGGAACAATTAACAATGGACAGGATGACGAGCGCTTGTGAAAAAAAAAAAGGAATTTAATGGTAACATGAAACAAACTCAAGAGTTCAGAATAGAATGGGGATATGATTTAAGATGGTGTGCGCCAACGAAGACATTCAACGAGAAGAAATATTTTGATTTAAGGCACGCGAGAGTAAGCTAAGTATTAATATGGAAATAAAATGTGGGTACATAAGAGATTGTTGTTTTGGAAATATGAGATCTGAATAAATAAAATACAAGAGACGTAGGTGGTATAAGTCGGCAAGTGCCAAGAAAATTTGGGGAGTTGTAATCACCGACCGGATGTGGGGATGATATTATTAAGACTGCAATTGGATTGATATTCGAAGACGAACAAACAGTTCGGCACAGTTGTGAGATTAAAGAAAAAAAAAAATTAAGGACTTATGGATATTGGTGAAGTTGTAAAGTTCTTCTATAGAGATGACAAATTCTTTTAGAGTTTAATGGTTTGGGTGGTATTTGCTTTGGTGGCATTGTACTTACTGTTGGATGATACTAAACAGAGGTTTCGTGATTGAAAGCATGAGAATTTAAGTGATTTGATTTGAGTGTTGTGTCTCGTCAACGAGAATAAAGTTGTACAAGATTGAGGTAGTAAGAAATTGAGGAAAACATTAAGAAAACCACAAAGGAATTGTCGGACCCTTGTGCCTCGGAGGACCTAGAGCACAAGTGGAAGTGAGCATTATTAAAGTTAGGTAAAAATGGTCTAAGTCACCATCATGATTGTCGGCTATCTATTAACAAATTAAGGAACTGATCACCCTTAATCTCTTGTTAATAGTAGACGGAATCGTGTTGACTGGAATTGACTCGTTTTGCTAGCTTTGGTAGTGTGTAGAAAGTTTTTGGTGTTTCGTTTTGGTGGGTAGCCAGTCACCACTTCGCGTGGACTTATTGGAAACGGCTATGTCGCGGAGGCGAAAAAGGTAACCCTTGAAATTTGTCGTGTTAACCTAGGATCTTTGAGAACTAGAGTTGTGAACCTTGTAGTGAGGTATAATTTTGAGTGGCGACCTTGTAGAGGGTTGCAGTTGAGGCACGTTTGTGCCTGTGTGTTGGTAATAACGGTTGTGAGGCTTCACCGGTATTAGCATATATGTGGATACACCTAATCCTGAGGGATTTTCTTGTGTTTGTGATGGTAATAACTGGTTGAGTTGTCACTCTAGCCTTTAGTTTCGAGGACGAAACTTCTTTTTGGAGGGTAGTAATGTAAGACCCGTAATTCCACGATACCGTTTGTGTGAGGAAAATAAGTAATGGCTAAGAAATTTAGGGTTTTTGGTTAAGTGTTTTGTGAGTATCGTCGTAATAATAACACTTTTGCTGAGATGGAGCCTGTTTTGTGCTCGTGTGCTGGAAATGCACAGACTTTTATTCCTTAGTCTTTATTTATCTATGAGAACGTTCCTGTGTCTTCAGAATTTCGAAATTTGACTTTCTCCGCTTTTTGGAAAAACGAGTAGAAAATGGTACCCGCTGTCGAAAAATTTACGATTTCTATTTTTCGTCGAATTTTAAATAGAGACTTTATATATCGGCGCGAGTTAGAATTTGGATTCAGAATATTTTTAGAAGGTTAGGATAAAAATTTCAGTCGAGGAATAAAATTTAGCGATAATTTCTAGAAATGATTTACGACGAACTTTTATTTCGTAGATTTTCTATTTTCGCAAGTTTCGTCCATTAGCAATGTGCGACTCGTCCGCAAGCGAAAGCTAGAGCTGTGAGGCGAGGTGGTTTCTAGGAGCATAGAAAATATCTTGTGAGGATAGACTTGGATTGATCCAATGGCTAGATTTGAATCTTAGCAATTAATACTATTTGATCAAATGGCTAGGATTTAGTCTTGCACCTTTTACTATATGATCAAAGGGATATGATTAATTAGAAACTTATAAGTAAGATCAAGTAGCCATGAGTGATGCTTGGTGACCAAGATTGGATGGGAGGCTAAGAGTGAAACCACATGTCTTCCTAGTTTAATCCCATGGTTGGGGTTTAACCAAGCCACTTTACACTTTAATCCTATGGTTGAGAGTGAACAAGAGTTTTCAACTAGGTGTGGTGATTCATTAGACCATAAACAAAAGTTCAAAATTTTCTCTCCTCTTCTCCCTCACTCGGCCGAACTCTCTTCCTCTCACTCTCACACTTCAAAATTTTCTCCTCCTCTCAAGAGTTGCTTTGGATTGTGCTAGGAATCATCAAGCTATTTGATCTTCTCCTTCTCTTGAGGTAACTAGACCTCTCCTTCCTTAATTGCTCATAAAAACTCATAAATTCTTAGAATTTTATTTTTGTGTTCTTGAGCAAATTCATGAGAATTTTAGTTATGGCTTCATGAGAGGTAGTGATTGGTAGTAACATAGCTTGTTCAAGCATAGCCTTAAGATTCTCATGGTTGATTTTAAAGTGTTCACAAATTTTGGTTAGGGTTTTAAAAAAAAAAAATTGAAAAGATCATAATCATGTTAAGTTGATAAGGGATTTGATTCTTGATGCTAGATTAGAGCTTTGTGTCAAAATGGATATGTGATTATGAACTTTGTTTTAAAAAACAAGAAAATATTTTTGTTGGTGTTCATGAAAAATTTGGGAAAACTATTTTGATTTGTGGATTATGTTTAGGAAATGTTTTGTTGAATCAATTAAATGATTTTGAGAACTAATTGGTTAATGCCATGCTTTTGAAATGAAAGAAAAATAAATTATGGTGTGATTCCCAACTCTGGCAGAATTAGAAAGGGTATTTTCGTCATTTTAAAATTGTTTTCGCGTCCTTGAAAGTTAACAATCCGATCCGTCTTTTCGAAACGAAGATTTTGGCGTATGGCTCGTCTCGATCGGATAAAAATTGAATGAGTTATGGCCATTTTATTTGAAAGGAAAACTTGTAACTTGTAGCACAAGTAAACTTTTATTTTTGTGAAAAGTTTTTAAGAACTCATGAGTTGTTTTCAAATGGTTTTAGGGTGTATAATTGTTTAATTGGTTATGGGATGGTTTGAAAAGGAAATAGATTATTTGCCTTAAGAAAAACCATATTTGAGAATTTCTCGAAATTTGAGATTCGACTCTATAATTTCTAAATCGCTTTGATAAGCCCTAGTTAGGTATTATGAGATATTACCACGTATTAAAAAGTGAAAAATTTCGCACGGAAGCCCGATTTCTAGGACTTGGCCGAACCACTTTTGAGTAGGGAGGAAAAATCTCAAAAATTTTCTAAGTCCACAATTTTGTGAAAAATCTTGTATGATTTGAATAACCTTAGTTTGAAGAGAAATTGGTATCGGAAAGGTTGTTAGGAAGAAAAAAGTGTATAACTTGTAACGCAAGAAAACTTCGAGTTTTGTTAAAAATATTTTCGAAAAGTTTTAATTGTGTTTCGAGTGTTTTAATTGAGTGTGAAACAAGTTCTCAAAGTGGAAAATTCAAAATGGTTTTAGTTTATGATTTGAAAACAAAATGCACTTTATGTTATAAAAATAGTATAATAAACTTCGTGAATTTTTAAACGCTATGAGAATAACCTGAGATCGTTGAGGGGTAGTTTTAGAAAGTACTTTAGACTTCCCTGGAACCTTGAGAGCTAGTTTCGTTTCGATAGAAGGAACGAGGAATATTTTATTGACGTTACGCTATTTAATTTTAGGTAACGCGTATCGTAGAGTTGTACGGGAAGAGGTTGTGGAAGCTTGCCAAGGTAAGGGCATCACTTTATTTCCGCATTATATCTTTAATGATATGTATGTATGCCTGGTGTTGTGATGTGTTTGTGTGTTTGGCATGATTATGTGATGTATTCTCGAGACGAGTATTGGTGTAAGAATATATGCCTATGTCTTACATATGATTTGATTAATTATATGTGATGACATGTTTGGAATTACATATGCTTGTGTGATATGTATATTGAATGTTGCATGAGCATGTGTGAAAACGTGTATGTCAGTGGAGACTACACGGGTGTTTGTCTGTGTGACTTCACCGGGGATTTGTCTGTGTGACTGCCCTATATGTGCTGAAATATAGAGTATGCTCATGCATTTCATAGTTGCGTGTACGGGTGTTAGAGACTGTGTGGCTTCACCTAAGCACCGGGTGTTATAGTCTGTGTGACTTCACCTAATCCTGCGGGATTTTTATTGAGTTTGGTGTTAGAGTCTGTGTGACTTCACCTTGGTGTTATAGTCTGTGTGACTTCACCTGCCCTGCGGGGTTTAGTAGGGGTGTACCTACGACTCTCTGCGGAGAGGTTAAATTCCGGAATTCATGCATGTGAGAAAGCCCCGTTTAGGGTGATCACCATCATTTAGAGTCTGCATTGCTAGGCTTTGGTGTGTTTCTATGCTGTGTGCAATTTATGAGAAATTGCTATGTGATTACCGCTTTAGATATATATATGTATATATGTTATTTGCATCTATGTTATGTGTGGTGACCCTTGCTGTGATTTTCGCGGGCATCGTCCCACCCAGATGATGGATCACCCTATGTTACCGATGCTCGTGAGGGAGACGGTGACGACGTAGGATTTTTAGTGATCAAGTGGCGTAGCGAATCTGATTAGCCTGTGTGCCGGTGTGTCTTGTACACCGTGCATTTAGTTAGGGGTAGTATTCTGACTCTTTTGGGTGACTGTATTCTGAATATTTAATTTGGTAGCTGTTAGACCCTTTGTCTGTGGGGTTGTAAATATTCAGGTAATACACTTTGCTTCTCTGAAGCACTATTATTTATAATTAGTCCTGTGGTATGATTAATGCCGGCTCTTGTAAAATATTTTCCGCGCACTCTGTCTCGTGTGTAAAAAAAAAAAAAAAAAAAAAGAAGTGCCTACTTTTAGGCTTTGAAAATCGGGGTGTTACAACATTGGTGGTAATATGATATAGAATTTTGCAGCACTGATTTGCCCGTCATTGTATCAATTCATGAATTGAAGTTCTTATTTTCCTCATTGCAACTACAATGATACTATTTGGCATTACATTCTCATTGTAAGAAACAACATCAGCCCGCAACATATGCATCACATGTTTTACAATGAGTCCCCATTGAAACTTGAAAGTTATTTAACTTTAGTAATGGAGAGGAACCAAAAACAATATTTTCCTTAAATATTTTCCTTAATAGTGAGATTGAGGTATATACAGTAAGCCATGAAAACACCAAAGCAAATCTATTCTAATCAAGGGCAAGCTCAAACAATTTTGAAATAATCATCCCTAATTAACCACAATTAAAGAGGCATAATAATTCATGACACAACTATGCTCAACAAAGAACTTGTGAACAATGGATACTAATTCAAACCCATCCAAAAGTTGCACTTAAACCAAAAAATTCATTTTCATGAAAAACAACTACTGGCAAATTTCTCAGGACACGCACATATATGTGTGTGTGTGTGTGTGCGCGCGCACAATTCAATATACTAATCAATTATCTCACAGGTCTTTAAAACATATTGACACACACATAAAACAGATTGAAGAAATAGAGATTCAGAATGTTTAAAACTTACTTGAGAACAACTCCATGGCCACTCATTGGTTCCTTTTTTCTAAAACACCTAAAAAAAGAAACAAAAGATCTATTTATGTCAGTCTAAATGAACAAACAAAAGCCGAAATCTTTTATATCAAAATGTTACCTTTATGAGTAAACCAAAATCTTCTTCAGTTCTTCCATTTGTAGCTTTATTTCCTCCAAATACTTCTTCAACCTCTGGTTCTCTGCTTCTGTCTCTTTGGCTTTCTTTCTTCTTCTACTGAAATTCCATTTCAGATTTCCAATTCTTTCCGCATCACATCTTTGAATCTCAGTCAACTTTGAATATGCAAATAAAGTATTTTAGTGACATCATTTGTTGCAGTAAACAATAAAGTAAATGAAGAAGAAAAAAAGTCTCTAGAGCAATTAGTCTTAAAAGAAAATAGAACACAATTCACACAAACCTCATAATCTATTTGCAAAACACAATTTATATCATGATGGGTTATCAAAAGGGTTATCTCTGTGAATGAAACAAAGATAGTAGCTCTACACAAAAAGATAGTATCCCCCGTATATAAGGTTCTATGCTTTCTTAATTTTTGCACTGCTATAGAGAATCACATAAAGAGCAAGACAACTGCCTACTTCAGTTGTCCTCTTCATAGAAGTCTGTTGCCTAATAAAAAAAATGAATCAGACTTTACATTTTAGATTTCAATAGAGCTGGAAGTCCTAAAATTATTAAATCAAGGTGGTCTGATGATGTAAGACCAGCCCCATTTGACATTTAAATCTGTTTAAATCGCAGGACAAACTCTATTAACTGAGTTGACTAACTTGGCAAGTGCAAATCCTGAATTTACATGTTACATGTGTAAAAACAAAAACTTTAGTTATCATACATAGAAATAAGAGAAACATGACCCTAGCAACATGAAGAATAAATGATATATTGAAGCTATACAATATATAGTCAAGACTTAAACCAATAGTCCCATTGATTTAGCAATAAAAAATGCAGTTCCAATGGAATTTAAAGTATCGTACTTAGTGTGCAATGTAAAACCAGTTAAATCATTATTCCAAAGTCCTGTTTTGAAGTTAGGAAGCAAAAACCACAACAAAAAACTGAGTCATTGCATTTCTTAATTGAGTTTGAAACTCCCACCAGAATGTTTTCTTACAAAAAGTCATGAGTCATATAAGTGATGAGAGTAAAAAAAGTCCAAAATGAACAATCTTCATATATTTTGAGGTACATATATCACAGAGATCAAAACTTTGATAAAGATTCCAAATGTAATTATGTAGTTATATTATATTATGAAATTCAATATAAGTCACAAAAAGAATAACAAAAAATAAAATATAAGTCACAAAAAGAAAATGAAAAAGACAAACCTTGTTCTTGCAACTTTGAAGTTACATGGCCTTGTTGCTTCAAGGAAGCACCTTACATTACCACACTAATCAAAACACCTGCATAATCAAAAGTTTTATTTGTGTAATCAATCGGTGTAAATTAAAGATAATGTATATGCAAGTATGAATTCATACTGTTCTTGAGCAAGTGTCAATAGAATTAGAAAAACAATAAAACTTATTATACCAAAAGAATGTATACATTATAATACTGTCACGGAGTAAAAGCAGACAAACCATTCAAATATTATACATTATCATTCAAGCAGATTCAAAAGCATGCTTGAATATAGAAATATCAATCAATTTTTATATAACACTATACAACTTCACATGTAACACAAAAGCTAACATTAGAATGAGAGTTTTTCATATTGAGACATTTCCTCAAACACTTTGAGTGCTCACTTTCACAATCAAATGAGAGTTTTCAAAATAAAAAATTAGAACAAAAAACTAACCAATAATTACCTTTATGTTACTTCCTCCATGCTAGCCATCATTCAACCAAAAACCCCAAAAATGCAGCTGCCAAGGTTCCTGAGAGAAGAATTCAACCAACAAATTTAGGACAACTAAGAATTAAACACAACACTATTAGATAGTTAAATAAGTCAATTGTGTATAGACATGTAAAGACATAATTAGTTCAATAATTGTAAAATGAGGTTGACATGTAAAATGATATTGGGCTTTAGTTCAGCAAGTTATGTCAAACTTTGTCTCTCCCTTATTTGTAAAATGATATAATTGAATGTAAAGACATGTTAATCTCTATAAGGTTAATAATTGTAAATTAGGCTTTAGTTCAAACCTTGCTTGTGCAGTTTGTTGTAATTAGTTTTTCATAAAAGTAAGCTTTCATAGAGATTAACATTTTGAGAGTGAAAATAACCAAAAAAGAATAGATCCTTGGTAAAATGGAATATCAAGATCCTTGAAAATAACCAAAAAAGAAAAGTAAGCTATATTATGGTATAGATCCTTCCATATATGGAATATCAAAGTGTGTAGACAAATAAAAGTGAGATCAATACAAACTGATCCAACAGATAAATAAACAAATACGCATTAAATTTTCTAATTTGTAATCAATAAGATATTAAAGCCTTCAGATTTTGGAGGATGTAGACAATCCTCTTTCACCATTTCATGTATAACAATAACAATAGTTATTGGTGGAGAAAGAGAACAACAATTGAGGGGAAAAAATCAGAAATATTAGAAAACAAAAGCAAGAAAGTGAAAAATATTTTGGATCTGTCTCACCTGATTGTGTCATGCCATAACGTGGTTCATTGTTTCAAGTTTCACGAATGAAAAATTTACCTCTGTTGAGAGAAATAAAAAATAAGCAGGAAACAAATAGAGGGTTAGAAAAGGAAAATACAAATATAATCATAAATCAGGTGATGAAATTCAAGGCGGAAACGAAGTAAGAGGATGATAAAAGCTTACCTTGCCGTTATCGTGTGTGCGCCGCTTCCTTATTATTTCCCGTTGCCGATATTGCAAAAAGAGAAGGAGAAACGCAGCAAAATCTAAAATTTGTGTGGAGAGGAAGATAAACAATGGAGAGTCAGAGAAAGATTGAATATTTTAATTTGAGTTTTTACAATCAATTAAGAAGTAAACCTGCTACTTATACTCTTGCTGAGCAAGGAAGTAGTACATCACTTAAAAATAAAAGAGAGCAATTCCTTCCACACCACCTGTAGCTCTTCTGAGCAACTTTGATAACGATTTTCTACCAAGCAGAAAACACCCTTAACTACTAAAGACTCTAAACAAAATGTCACACTAAAGCTTAAATAAAATCACTTACAGCTTATGAAACGCAATTATTTTCGAATTCAATTATAAATAATGTTTCGGCACCTAAATACAATCAAACCAGCAACCAGGAAGTTTCATTGTATAGGACTGCTTCTTTCTTTTCAAATATAGAAAGAGCAACTATTTTTCTTTACCTCGCAATAATTATTTTAAAGTTTATATGAATCGTGATAAGTATTTTCAGTAACAAAGCGATAAAGGAATGCAGACAAACTAAAAAGTTTAGGGACCTAGTTAAAATTATTTAAAGGTTCAGGAGAGACTTAGCTATAAATTATTTAAAAGGTTAGAGATTCCATTAAAAAAGTTTAGAGATCTAATAACATATTATCAACGAATTCAATGACGAAATTACAAACTTTTTAAATTCAGAAATATATTAGTTAATGGAGCTTTAGAATAATTAAAACATAAATATGTTCAAATGCTTAGAAACGAAGAGAATTAATTTTAAAGTTGTAAATTAGGCTTTAGTTCATACATGATGATACATAATAATTGTAAATTAGGCTTTAGTTCATATCTTGCATCATCATACCTTATCATGGTTACTCTAAAATTTCCACCCCTTTTTTTGCCTAGCCACACATATCCTTATATTACCTTAGCACCCATAAACCTGCCACCATCTGAAATTTGTTAAACATTCAAAATATAGTATTTTTTCATTAAGACTAACAAAAATATAGATGTAATACACTACAAATGAAAAGAATAAATCACTTTAACTGTCAATATAAGAATATCAAAAGAAAAGAGAAATTAAATAATACAAATACCATGAGAGTAGTAACTACAAATACCATGAATCAGACGGTGAAATTAAATCATGAAATAACAGATGGAGAAAATCATCTAAATCCCACTAACAACTCCTAAAAAGTAGGGATTGGTATGAAATTCAATTCAAAGCCAAAACAAAAAACCATAGTAAAAACAGAGAACATCTACTTCCAAATTCATCAAACTAAAGCTAAAAATAATAAATGACGTACCTTTTTCCTCAAAGTTATGAATAGGAATCTCTTATTGCACATGAAAAAAAAAATTACAATTAAGAAGGAGTTTTGGTAAATAAACTTAATGAAATCAAAATCTATAAAAAATTAAGGAAATAGAGAGTAGCAAAAACAATTCCCTTATACCTTTATAACCTCAAACTCTAGTTTAATCCATCACCGATAAGATCTTCGGCGATTTTGCATTGAAACTGAAACAACAACAAAGAAAACAACCAGAAATCAATATTTTAGTAAGTAAACTTAATGAAATCAAAATCCGTAAAAAATTAAGAAAGAAAAAGAGATGAGGTGTAACATAGGGAAACCATACAAATGATAATATACTATTAAAAAAGAGGAAGTAAAACAATATATTACAATAAATTTCAACAACCTCCAATTGATACACTAACAGGATCGTCGTGGCCACCTCCAAATGCTTCTAATGAATCAGCAAAGGCAAGTTCTCCATTATACCCATCCCCTAAAGCTGTCCTGAGGAGATATAGAAGAAAGCATTAATAAATTGCTCACACTTGTAATCTTACTCTATCCATGGTGACAAACTAAACGACGAAAAGAATAATGAAACAGAGCAGTCAATGAAGAGAATAAAAATGAAATCAACGAAGAAGGAATCAAGAAAAAAATGGAATCAACGAAATTACTTGCAGTATGCAGTATGAAATCTGTAAATCTGGAGAACCAATTTGAAACCTTTGAAGATTGTGGAGAGAGAAGTAAGAAGGAATCAAGAAAAAATGGAGTGAGATGAGTAAGAAAGTGAGTTTTGATATTGAAAAGAGAGGGAGAGATTGATTTTGAATTTTGAAATGGGATTCAACAAAGCAGAAAATTGGGGATTTCATAATGTCGTAAAATTGTGCCAGATGAAAGAGGGCAACAGGTCATAAATTGGGGATTTTGAGAGTGACCTATCACTGCTCCTCCTGCCATAACAATTTTTTTGTTTGAAGCTTTTTTGGATTTGGACTTGAATTGGGCCGAAAATATTGGGCTTTGCACATATAGTGACACAAATTCGGCCCTTTAACCATTCTCTTCATAAGATTTTCCCTCTCTTTTTCAATTTGAAAAACTTGCCTAAAAGAAGCTAAAAATTTGTCTTTATTTACACATAGATTTTCTTAAGTTGATGATACAGTTTTTGACATGTGTCTTTTTTTGCTAAAACCTTGGTCTTGGTTGTGTAGTTTTAGGATTTTTGACAAAAACCTTAAAATATTGTATAGCATGATGATGGATAAGTGTGGCCTAAACATGTTCCCAAATGTCAGAACCTGTTTTTAGTAGTTGTTAATCCAATTTTAATTTTTTCCTTTATTTAACATGTATGATTTACCATTCTCATCTTCAACTTTACTGCCTTGTGATCTATCTTGATTCCAAATCGTGGTTGAGAATTAGTCATGTACTATGTAACTATATCATGCAATAATCATTTTATTATATCTAGAGTAGAACAATTGTAAGCTAACATCAAGGGCTCTTATTACTTTGATTCTGATTTATTTCTTTTCTTATATTAGGATCTGCTCTATTTAATCCATTGGCCAAAGGCTTAGTTGAAGAGAGTAGGATAACCAAATATTTAAAAGGATAATACTTAGGATATATACAAGTTTTTTTTTAGAATGACATAGTTACAAAATTTATACCGTTGTTAGTAATTAGAGAATCTAAATCCTAAAAAATTTATATTATAGACACAAAAAGTAATTAATTAATCATAGTAGTTAGTTAGTTAGTTACGGGTTGGGTTGGAAAGAAAGCAATACCAGCCCAAACAAATCAATATAATAAATAGGCTTTGGCCTCTGTCTGGCGTGAAGCAAAGATAGATTAGAGAGATCTTTGATGTCGATGGAGGATAGTCTCGTCGTGTTTGGCGCCATCCGTCCTGCCCCGGCAAGCTCCGATGAAAGAGGGAAGCGACTGAAACAGGAAGATGAACTGGAATCGAGATCAGAAGAGTCTGAAGAGGAACCAGAATCGAAATCGGAATCATCAGATTCGGAAGGTGAGACAGAACTTCAAAAGAAACTAAAAGCGATACCTCCTTTGGATTGGAAATCGAAACCAATAGAAGAATTTGTGTGGACAGATTTCTCTAGCCGGTATGACGAGGACCCTTATACCTTTTGTTTCATTGGTCCGCACTTTACCTATAAGAACCCAGCCTATATAAATAAAGAAAAGGCTTCTCAAAAGGCAGTGACTGAGTACATGGAGAGAGCAAGTAACATAAGTCCCTTCGATGCTATCCCTGTTCCACGCTTAGCAAATGTATGTTTTAATAACTTTCCCAAACCCCTTTCCTTAACCGAAGATCGTATCCCTCTTATCACTCGCCTCTCCAAACTTGCTTTAGAAGATTACAATGCCAAAACTCCTCAGGATGATGATCATAAGTATAAGTTTGAGAAGCTTGTCAAGGCAGCACTTCGGCATATTCCTCTTGTTACTTATTACCTTACATTTGAAGCAAAACAGAAAGATAAAGATAATGCTGATCCTTCCCACTGCTCTGCTACAACTACAACTTTTCAGGCCCAAGTGTGGGACAATATTAGGGCATTAGAAGGAGATCCTGAGATTGACATTGTGTCATGTTCCATTAAAACCAAAACCTAACTCATGCATACACCATGGTAAGCAATAATGTTTCTTAATCAATTTTCTTTACAACTTGTATTTGGTTATGGTGATTAAAATATATTCATTGTTGTTACCTAACATGTTCATTGTAATTTTGATATGACACAATTTCAACAAACCTAATTCATTCATTGTGAGATACAAGACAGACTTATGTTATATACTAGAAGTTTGTGATTTTACATTACCACATATTTTCCAACCCATAGAACAACAAGTAGACATAAAGTTGGAGCCTTCATGGTTATAAACTCACTTTTAATGTGATGAATGAAAATAAAAGACCAAGGTTGCCTAGCAAATTACATACAAACTAATTGTCTTAGAAATTGAGTATTGGGCCTAACTCATCCTCACAAAACCGGCTTGTAAGGTGAGGATTGCCTCTTACTTATAAACTCTTATTCAGGCCATCTCATATCCGATGTGGGACTTCTTAACACACCCCCTCACGCCCAGCACTATTGGGCTTGGTGCGTGGATATAAATGATGGGTGGCCCGATAGCGGGTGGTCCAATGGATCTTAGAGAGGCTCTGATACCATCTTAGAAATTGAGTATTGGGCCTAACTCATCCTCACAAAACCGGCTTGTAAGGTGAGGATTGCCTCTTACTTATAAACTCTTATTCAGGCCATCTCATATCCGATGTGGGACTTCTTAACAAATTGAAGCTAGGAAAAATTCAATGAATTCCTTTCATGCATTTAAGTTACCCTCTCTTGGAACAGTTACTGCTTTTCTCCCTTTTATTTGGATATCTGTTGGTTATATGTTGGTTAGATATCTTAGGTTGCTTTACATTTCTCAATTAGGGAAAGAATCAGGGTCCAATCTCATTATAAAAAGGTTCAAATTGGATGGATGGTCCATTAGGTGTGTAGCTCCATGTGTATTATTTTTCAAATACTCTAAATTTTATCTCTCATTGTCTGTTTAGCCTTAGGTTCAATTGTGCATTTATTGTGTTTGGCTATATCTCCTTGTAATCTGAATTTATTTTTAGGTAAGATGATTTCTTAGTTGGCTTGTACTAGTTTCATTAATTAGCTAAGATTCATTTATGTTTCTTTTATATTTTCATGACATCTTATGTTAGTCACTTCTCTGTGACGAGCTTGCGAACATCTGATTTTTGTTTACCAAGTCTTGGAACATTTACATTTATTTCTGTCTAGAGTATTGAACAATGAACATATGAGGGTGGAAGTGAGTATCATATTTGTATATTATGCTATAATATACAAATATTATAGCTTAATATTGTATTGACAGCAGTTAGATTTTAGTTATGATTTATCTGTAGATCTTTGTTAAGAGACTCAAAAGTTATTTGTGTTCATGGACAGGTAGCTTACAATTGATCTTTTTCAATTTTAGCGATAGTGATTATTTGTGTTAATTTGCTTTAGAATTAAAATAATTGATAACTATTATTACTGGTTTTTTTTTTTTTTTTGACAAACTATTATTACTGTTTCTAAAACAATTAAATTCAACTAAATTTTGTATATTGGAAGAGTTACAATCAACCAATGTAATCAAAATCGAATCTGAGTGCGGCAAGGAACCAGACAACTAAATGGTTCGGTTGACTACAAAAACCGTTATGCAAAAAACCTAGACATAAAATCGGCCAAAAACCAATAAGAGCGGCGGTTCCCTGAGTATAGGCAGTTGAACTACTACTATATTTAATAGTAAACCAATGGTGTTGAGAGTGGAAGAGTGAACGATGAGATTAGACACAATGAAAGTTTAAAACTAGTTGAAAGTTCAATGTCATATTGATGTCAACTACAGAATTACCCGTTTTTTAGCGCCCACAGGCTCCACGATAACATCACTCTCTTTTCCCGAACCAGAGAATTTTATAGCACCCCTAAGCGTTCGAATGCTCTCTGAAGAGTTAAACTTTGATTGGGTAGACATCTCGTCAAACAAAAGGACACTACTCTCAGGGCAAAACGGCACCGACTCTTTTCCTGTGAAAGAAGAACGAGGAATTATTACACAATCGTCATCACTACTGCTTTCGGAATCACTCAAAGTAAGCCCTAACAACTCTGAAAAATAACCGTCCTCGTTCAACGACCCATCTATCCTAGTATAATGAGAGCGAATTTGTTGCTCAAGGTCAAAATCAAAAGGGGGAAATCTAGAAGATTCTCCCATTTCGTCATATAGGTCACGCAAAATAACCATTGAAACACATAACAAAATCGCTACAAGAAAGAACAAGACGATGAGAAATTCGCAGCGACAAAGAAACAAAGGATTGTAACTAGGAAGTTTTTGAAATCATAAGAGAAAGAGTAAGTTGGGTTATAGTAAGCATGAACAAGTATATATAAGGAAAGGTATTACCCAATGGTTAAAGAAAAGAGTTGAAACGTTGCAGTTACCCAACAGTTATATCAGTGTGTTTTTACACGCTGTCAACACGTGTCAGAAGAAGAATACCAAAGTTAAATACAGATTACGACGCCTGTAAAAAGAAAACATAAAGCCGGCGAGCAAATAGGCGCGCCCTTTCAAAATAGAAAGCCATAAAAGTTGCAAATTTTATTTAATGAAAAGGATGCTCGTAGGCGTCATAAATACAACGAAAAAGAAAAAACTAGGTCAATAAATAAGCGCCAAAATACTAAAGGCGATCATCAGCTTCTCATGCGTCTGTCCACATGTTTTCAATCTTTTTCAAACATTCTCTAGCGACATCCAAGTCATCAGAAATCTTAGCAGCCACCACACCATGTGCCCTCCGGCGATCCTTGAACTGCATCAGAAGACAACGTTTCTCCAACAGTTTGGTTATGTCATCACGAATGCCCCTTTGCAGCCGACGCTTTCTCTCAAATAGCCGATGAGTCTCCGCCTGCAATTTGCAAATTTGTTGCTCAATTTAATCTTCTTCATCAAAGGAGGTGGCAAGAGTTCCTTCGTACATCCTCATACCTTCCTTCACCAACCAGGTTTTATCAAACAAGGCGGACGTAGACCTTTGGCTGTCACTACGAGACGCCTCCACTGATTCGATAAAAGAAAAGTCTTTCATCATGTGATCCCGCACCGCTAGAAGACGATCGAGAAACATATGTTATGAGGTGGACAAGCGCCATGAATAGTCTTTGAGATCAGTGACCATGGAAGCAAAATCCTCATAGTTATCCACCAAGTCTTCTGGCTCTTGAAGAAGCATTGATTTCAATGTGTGGATTAAAAGATCTACAGGAGAATTCATTTTGTAAAGTTAATCAAATACTGAAACGGTAAAGCAAAATATATAACACAGCCAAGCCTGGAAAAGTGGAACGACTAGTACACATCAAAGGTAACGGATAAGTGTGCAGCTGAACTTCACAAAGTAGGAATAAACGCAACGAACTAGAACTTATCAACACTGCGCCTTCTAAGGCTTTGTGCTTGGGGGGCTGTGTCCCGGTCCAGTTCGCCCAAGCCCAATTCTATTGCAAGCCCATTATTGTTGTTAGCCCAACACCTATAGTACGCGGTTCGTCCGACCCGGTTCAGCACGCCCTAGGCCCATTATCGCCTATCCAAGCCCATTATACTCCAAACACTTAGTCACCACGTGAAAAATGAGCCCACTCCGCGATCTATGTAACTTGGCGCCAACGGTTCCCCGCCATTAAGCGCCAATATCAGACTCACTCCTCAAGGAAATCATGGCATCGTGGGGAGTTACAAAGCTCCTTTACATGCCTATAAATATAACCCCTAAAGCATTTTGAGGACACACCGAAAATTAGACTAAACATAATTATTATCTCACTTACCATTGATAAATATACACCCCCTACGTTCTACACAGGAACAACTACCAATTCCCAACCAGATCGGTTCGACCAATCGATCAAAATTTTAAAATGCTCATGGGATTGTGCTCATCAAGATGTTGCAAAAAAATCCACGAGCAATGTAACCGTCATTGGATGAAGTTGGCTCAATAGTCGTGCGGCCCAAACTAAGATTCTTTATTTGGTTAAGTAGTCTAATGACAAAAGTACTCACACATTTAAATATAGAAAAACATAAAATTCGGAGATCCAATAATGTCTATGATAACTACCATTTAAATAAAACCTCAAAATATTTGAATTTATTAAAAATATATAATACGACAATTTTGGCATTGCATCTGCGAGGCATCAAAAAAATATTTCCTCCGGTCTTTATTATAAGCAAATATCACTTTTTAGATACATTGAATAACTAATATATCTAGTCTAAAAAGTGAACTAGATATATTAGTTATTCAATATTTTTAAAAAGTGATATTTTCTTATAATTAAGACCGGAGGGGGTATATTATATACACAAAAAATGGAAATCTATCTAATTAAATAAGGGTCATGCTAAACAGTGCACCTGGTGCACTAGTTAAGCATACCTAAAAAGGAAATAAAAAGACAAAATTAATGTTAGAGAGATAAATTTTTTGCATTTTAACACATTAAATTCCAATAAAAAGTTTCTATATTAATATACTTAACCAATGCATGAGGTGCATTGTTTAACATTTTTCATTAATTAATTAAGGGTCTTGGTAACAAGTGCACTCGGTGCACTCTTTAAGCATACTATTTTAAAAAGTTTTTTAATCAAAAAGTTACAGAGCACAATTTTCAATGCGTTGACTTTATAAATTTTTATCAAAATTCTATACAAACTTACTATTTAAGGGGCTTGGTGCACTCTTTAGCATTTACCATTAATTAATTAATCATAGTAGTTAGTTAGTTACGGGTCGGGTCTAAAAGAAAGCAATACCAGCCCAAACAAATCAATATGATAAAGGGTAAATAAGTCTTTACCTCCTACAAAATAGGCGAGTTTTGCGTTACCCCTTGTAATTTTTTTTGTAGAAATACCCCCTGCAATGTTCAAAAAAAAATTTGGTAGTGCATTTTATCCCCCTGCCGATTTTTTTTCCGAACATAGGGGGTAAAATACACTACTAAATTTTTTTTTGAACATTTTGGGGGTATTCCTTAAAAAAAATTACAAGGGGTAATGCAAAATTCGCCTATTTAACAGGGGTATTGACCTATTTACGCTATGATAAATAGGTTTTGGCCTCTCTCTCTGGCGTGAAGAAAGATAGATAGATTAGAAAGATCTCTGATGTCGATGGAGGATAGTCTCGTCGTCTTTGGCGCCATCCGTCCTGCCCCGGCATTCTGCGATGAAAGAGGGAAGCGACTGAAACAGGAAGATGAACCGGAATCGGGATCGGATGAGTCTGAGAAACCAGAATCGGGATCGGAAGAGTCTGAGAAACCAAAATCGGAATCGGAATCAGAAGAGTCTGAAGAGGAATCAGAATCATCAGATTCGGAAGGTGAGACAGAACTTCAAAAGAAACTAAAAGCGATACCTCCTTTGGATTGGAAATCGAAACCAATCGAAGAATTTGTGCGGAGCGATTTCGCTAGCCGGTATGACGAGGACCCTTATTCTTTTTGTTTTATTGGTCCGCACTTCACCTATAAGAACCCAGCCTATATACATGAAGAAGAGGCTGCTGATAAGGCAGTGACTGAGTATATGGAGAGAGCACGTAACATAAGTCCCTTCGATGCAATCCCTGTTCCACGCTTAGCAAATGTATGTGGCAATAACTTTCCCAAACCCCTTTCCTTAACCGAAGATCGTATCCCTCTTTTCACTCGACTCTCTAAATTTGCTTTGGAAGATTACAATGCCAAAACTCAGGTTGGTTATAAATGATCGAGCAGTTCACCACCATCTATGTTTATTCATGCATCAGCTTCTTCTAATTTTTGTTTATTTGTTTAGGGTCATAAGTATAAGTTTGAGAAGCTTGTCAAGGCAGCACTTCGGCATATTCCTCTTGTTACTTATTACCTTACATTTGAAGCAAAACGGAAAGATAAAGATAATGCCGATCCTTCCCACTGCTCCGCTAAAACTTTTCAGGCCCAAGTCTGGGACAATATTGTGGGAGTAGAAGGAGATCCTGAGATTGAAATTGTGTCCTGTTCCATCAAAACCTAACTCATGCATGCATCATTGTAAGTAATAATGTTTCTTAATCAATTTTCTTTATACTTCTTTTCAACTTGTATTTGGTTATGGTGATTAAAATATATTCATTGTTGTTACCTAACATGTTCATTGTAATTTTGATATGACACAATTTCAACAAACCTAATTCATTCATTGTGAGATACAAGACAGACTTATGTTATATACTAGAAACTTGTGATTTTACATTACCACATATTTTCCAACCCATAGAAATAGAACAAGTTGACATAAAGTTGGAGCCTTCATGGTTATAAACTCACTTTTAATGTGATGAATGAATATAAAAGACCAAGGTTACCTAGCAAATTACATACAAACTAATTGAAGCTAGGAAAAATTCAATGAATTCCTTTCATGCATTTAAGTTACCCTCTCTTGGAATAGTTACTGCTTTTCTCCCTTTTATTTGGATATGTTGGTTAGAAATCTTAGGTTGCTTTACATTTCTCAATTAGGGAAAGAATCAGGGTCAGTCTCATTATAAAAAGCTTCAAATTGGATGGATGGTCCATTAGGTGTGTAGCTCCATGTGTATTATTTTTCAAATACTCTAATTTTTATCTCTCATTGTTTGTTTAGCCTTCGGCTCAATTGTGCTTTTATTGTGTTTGGCTAAAACTCCTTGTAATCTGAATTTATTTTTAGGTAAGATGATTTCTTAGTTTGCTTGTACCAGTTTCATTAATTAGCTAAGGCTTGCTAGTTGTATCCATTTAGGAATTTTCCGAATCATAATTTTTGCAACGCAACTTATGCGGGCAATCAAATGCAAGTTTTAGATCTACTTATCAATGAGTTACAAAATATCATTCCCATAGTTTATCTCTTGCCCTGATATTTTATTCCTTTTGCAGGAAACCATGTCTGTCGCATTGCATCTGCCTGATGTGAAAATTGTTTCGGTTGTGGAACGCATAGGGTGAAAGCGTAGACAGACTTCTTGGTGCTGTTAATTAAATTTGTTGGTGTTTCTGTAGGAAATCTTGGGATATATTTTATGTTTCTTTTATATTTTCATGACATCTTATGTTAGTCACTTCTCTGTGACGAGCTTGCCAACATCTGATTTGTGTTTCCCAAGTCTTGGAACATTTAATTTTATTTCTGTCTAGAGTATTGAACAATGAACATATGTCGGTGGAAGTGAGTATAATGTTTGTATATTATGCTATAATATAATATACAAATATTATAGCATAATATTGTATTGACAGCAGTTAGATTTTAGTTATGATTTATCTGTAGATCTTTGTTAAGAGACTTAAAGTTATTTGTGTTCATGGACAGGTAGCTTACAGTTGATCTTTTTCAATTTTAGCGATAGTGATTATTTGTGTTAATTTGCTTTAGAATTAAAATAATTGATATGTATTACTGTTTCTAAAACAATTAAATTCAACTAAATTTTGTATGTTGGAAGAGTAACAATTAACCAATGTAATCAAAATCGAATCGGAGTGCGGCAGGGAACCGGACAACTAAATGGTTCGGTTGACTTCAAAAACCGCTATGCGAAAAACCTAGACATAAAACCGGTGAACTGGACAAAACAGGCCAAAAACCAGTAAAAACAGCGGTTCCCGGGATTTAGGCAGTTGAACTACTACTATATTTTCTAAAGTAGTAATTAACACACCAAAAAATTGAACTAGGCTCAAGTTTCTTTCTTTTCTTTTCAGAATAAAACACCACAAGTGCTCGATGTTCTTAAGATTCACATAATCCATGTACAATATATAGGATGCTTACCATAGTTTATCAAATTTTGTAATGTATGGCTCTAGTTGGCTGTTTATCTAAGTTTATATTTAAACATCACACTTGGTGTGCTGATAATTTTATTCATTTTTTATGTTTGTTATCTATTGGATTGGATTACACCAGTCTCAGTTTTTTCTGTTTTTATTTCTCCGGTTCAATATGTATTACTATTTGTTTGGAAATTAGACCATAGTTTATTGGGCTCACTTCACATATTTTTATTTTTAGAATGACTATGAAAAAAGGATTGTCGAGAGGGACTCACAGAAACCACTAGGGGATGATGTTTTCATCCATCAAGCTGACGATGACGACGACATCTTCTTGGATGTTGTTGGAAGAGTGGACAAGAAGGGACGTGTATATGGTTTGGGCACATAAGCAGAGAAGTACAAGTTGTCTCGATCTTCCACTTATGGCGGTATCTCACCATCTGAATATCAACACATGAGGACTATAATTTTTGATAATTGTATAAGCTGTTTGTATAAGCTCAAAACTAAGCTAATTCAAACGGGGTCTAAATATTGTTTGATTATTTTAATTTTATTTATTTAATATAGTAAATGAAATTGTAATTAATATAGGGTCATGCTAAATAGTGCCCCCGGGACACTTGTTAAGCATGCCAAAAAAGAAAATTAAAAACAAAATTAATAATAATAAAATAGCTTTTTATATTTTTGAGGCATTAAATGCACAATTTTCAAAACAACATTTCCATATTGGTTTGCTTAACTATTTAGCATTTTCCTATATTATAAATGAAATTAGGCAAGAAGTTTACTAATATCACATATAAGCCATGAATGGAATTTGTTTGCTAAATAATTAGTGAGGGAAACATAAACTTGTTTCCTCAATAATTAGTGAGGAAAACGGAAACCTCACAAATCCATATTATCTTGTGATTTAGTGAAGCAAACATAAACCTAAATAATTAGTGAGAGAAACAACCTATTATGTCACAAATTTGTGATAGAATGAACCCCTCACAATAAGAGAAGGAGCTATGATTCCATCACTAATTAATGACGGAAATACAAGATATTGTGTTTATTTCATGTTCGTCATTTAGTGACGAAATTTAACATTTGTGATGGAAATATTTCGTACCAGTTTGTGACGGAAATATAAATCCCTCACTAATATTTTGCGACGTTGAAAATGTTTACGGATTTTGAGCCGTAACAAGTTCCGTCCTTAAATAGCTTTGTGATGGAAAATAGGTGCATTAGTAACAGAATATGTCCCTCGCTAAATATCATTTTTCTAGTAGTGGTAAACGAATTAATGACATCCACCTTTTGATCATATATCAATCGATAATTGTCATTTTATGGGACACTTGAGGTTCGTTTATATTGACTTATTTTTGAGCTTTTGCGAAACATGTTATGCAAATAAATAAATTTTTATGTGTTGTTATATGTTTGTTAAGATAATTTATGAAAAAACAACTTATAAAAAGATAATTTTTATCAATAAAAATTTACAAATTAATATATATATTTATTTATTTACGTAAACTATTTTTATAAGTTTAAAAATAAGTTATACTTAATCCTATATGGCTATACCGCTATCTCCCATAATTTTCAATTGAATAACGTTTAATGCACGATAAGGAGTAATGACTTAAAAACAACATATAGTTTTGTCATGTAGTTTAATTGTACGGTTGTATCATTATTTAGAGCCCGTTTGACCTAGCTTATTTTTTAGTTTATGCAATTAATTTATGTAATTTTTATATATTATTATAAGTTTTTTAAGATAGTTTATGATAAAATAGCTTCTAAAAATTCAATTTTCACTAGTTTAAACTTATAAAATAACATAAAACCTAATTTTTATTGCTTAAGCCGTTTGCATAAGCTCTAAAATAAGCCAAACGAGCCCTTAGTGTAGTTTGAGAAAGTTAGCTTTTTGATGAGGGGAATTCTAAGGTGGAAAAGTGGTATAGGTCTATCATTATGGGAGATTTATATTCATCATTGGATCACTAAGGTTCACCATAAACCTTAATAAAATTTCTACATTGTATTATTTCTTTTTAAGTTTGACAATTTTTTTTTGAATTTTTTTTTATTTGAAAAAATAATTTTTTTTGTTTGAAAGAATAAATTACAAAATTCTTATTCTCAAATACTCCCTTCAATCCTTTTTATAAAAAACAATCCATTTTTTAAGTTCATTGAATAATTAAAGTATTTGGTCTATAATATAAACAAAATACATTAACTATTTAAGGAATCTAAAAAGTTAAAAGTTTCTTACAAAAAGAACCGGGAAAATATTTAAAAATTGAAACACAGATCCATATTTTATTAAGAGTTAAATAAGTTTTTGTCCCAATAAATTTGTTTTCAATGACTTTTGATCGTTTAATATTTTCTATATATCACAATTTTGGTCCTTAAAGTATTTCCTATCATGAATTTTCCTATTTTTCATTCAACTTGCATATCATTTGAAATATTAAGTTTTTTTTTTTTTTCGCGGTCATGTTTAGTACATTATATGAATCTTTCTCGCAAAAGTTTAAATATTTTTTTAACAAGAGATAAATTAAATATGAATTTTTTAATTTTTTCGCACATAAATTCATAAATAATCCATCTTATGTTAACAAATTTTAAATTTTTATGAGAGATGTTCTTATAATATTATAAAGATGAAAACAAAAATCATTCAAAAATGTGAAAGTACATAAAAGTTTGAATAAAACTTAAAAGATCAAAAATTGAAAAAAATTATAGGGACAAAAAAAAAATCGAGATATTTATAAAAGCAAAAACTTATTTAACCATTAAAAAAATAAATTTGAGTTTCAACTTTTAAATATTTTAGAATAAAAAATTTTATAATTTATTTTTTTAAAAAAAATATCAAACTCAAGAAGAGATACAATGTAAAAACTTCATCATGCACGCAATTTAAGATATAATAAAAACTTGAAAAATAGATGGATAGTGCAAATAAAAATTGTCCGACAACTAAACAGTTGTCAAAATAAACTTTCTCTTAATCAATTAATGTTTAACAGTATATTCATATGTTTTATGTGTGACAGTCTAATCGTCACTCAATAATAGATTCTCATTTTTCATTTCCGTATTCACCCACTCATGAGATTAATTCTATTTATTTTTTTGGCATTAATTTTATTTTATTTTCAAATAAATTGTAGTACATTATTCTGTACAAAAAAAAATTGCACATTATTAACTTAGTGCAAGTAGTGTAATACTAGTGCATTACACAATCAAGTGACGGTGGACTAATGTATTAGTATTAAATAATGGTATTTTTGTTCCTTACAAATGAATAAACAATGGAAGTTGGATGATAGACTCCTTTAAAAATTGATAGGCAACCTCTCTGACGGAGATTAATAATATGATTAAAGTTTAAGGTGGATGTTACGGTGGATCATCTTTTAAATAGTTTATTGTAGACAAATGATTAATACTATTATAATAAATACGAATTTTATAAATTCAAACTCATTGTTAGATTGAAAGTTTATATTATATATATTATCTATAAAAAATGTAGAAAAATTAAAAATCATTTGATATGTTATTGAGATCCATAAAGATTAAAGGTTTGTTAAATATTGTTAATCTTAATAAGTCCCAATAACATATCAAATGTTTCTTAATTTTTCTATTTTTTTATGGAGGATCTATATGATATAAGCTTTCAATCCAACATTAGTCCAAATACATTTATCGTTTTTCGCGTTTCTATTTATCTCTTATCTTTTTCTCTCCTATCAAACAAAGGCTATATGAAATCTCTAGCAACGTCCTATGTTAATTTTTTCTATTTATCAGAGGATTTGATTTCTTCAATTAAATTAAATTACTTACGATGCTAAGTTTTTACACGCAAAAAAATATAATTTTAGTCAATATTTAGTAAAGTAAAAATAAAACATTTTGCTTGAAAAAAAAGATAAAATAAAACATTTTGACTAAATCAATCACATACTAGCATTGGACCATATCATAAATTTTTTGATGTTAACTAATATCTCAAAGTACTAGTTAAAATAGACAAAAAAAATTGTATTTAAAAGAACACGTTATATATTTTGAAATGGCAAAATACACAAGTTTTAACACAATTATCTTAAACACATTTTTAATTACTCTTTTTGTACTTTAATTTATTTTTTGGTTTCATTTTGATCCATTAACTATTAAAAGTTTCGTTTTAGTCCCTTAACTTATTCTTTGGTTTTATTTTGGTCCCTTAATTATTAAAAGTTTCATTTTGATCTCTTAACTTATTTTTTGATTTCGTTTTAGTCCCTTAACTCTTTTTCCGTCAACCACTTTGATCCTTCATTTCAAGGGACCAAAATGAAATCAAAAAAATAGTTAAGTGACCAAAATGAATCCAAATAATAAGTTAAGAGACCAAAATAAAACTTGGAATAGTTAAGGAACCAAAACAAAACAAAAAAATAAGTTAAGAGATCAAAACAAAATTTTTAATAATTAAAGGAACAAAACAAAACCAAAAAATAAATTAAAGAATCAAAAGAATAATTAAGCCTAACTAATATTAATATCCATGGAATGCTAGTTATCATTTTTTATTTTTTTTCTGTTACAAGACAATATCATAATTTGTTCCGGAAAAAAAGGCAGAGGGAAAGTTTGTATAAAAAACAAAAAATTATACTACTAACTTAGGAGTGTAGTGGCCATGAACCACTACTACTAGTAGTACTATGCAAGTCGTATATCAGACCAAATACGAAAAACTGTACCATACCATACAATCCGCCCTACATATTAGAATTTATGATGTCTATTCTCAACCATAAAAGCTAGCTTGAGAGTTAAGGTTTGCACTACATTTATAAATGCTATCTATACCATATATCTAGGCAATGTGAGACTTCTAACACATCCCCTCACGTCCAGAACTGAATAAGCTGGAACGTGGAATCAACAACGGGTACCCCAAATATGGGAGGTCTCCACAACAAACGGATCTAGAATAAGCTCTGATACCATATTAGAATTTATGATGCCTATACTCAACCACAAAAACTAGCTTGAGAGTTGAGATTTGCACTATATTTATAAAGGTTATCTATACCATATATCTAGCAAATATGGGACTTCTAACACTACAGTCTAGACACACAATTTGATCCTATGTTGCAGACTACAGTCTGCACTCTGCAGTGATGGTGGAAATAAGTCACAATCTGCCCTTTGAATTTCGTGGGAGGTCCTATACTTTTTAATGTGTGCAATGCAAAAAATAATACTCTTAAATGAGAATGGATTCTCTCAATTTTTTTCCCCCTTAATTATCTCAATTGTTAAATTATTACCATTTAATTTATCTTTTTACTTTTTCTTTTCTCTCTCTTCTTCTAAATCAATGGTTTGAAAAAAAAAATTACTCTCAAGTGTTAAATGTTAATAAAAGGATCATTAAGATATGATTTTCTATAATGGAAAAAAAAAAAAAAGTTTTAAATGAATTAATTTTGTCATAATAATTCGTTGAAGATGAAATTTGAATTTAAAGATCAACTATGGTCAGAGTAATGAATCATGATGATGACCAAAGTGGTGGTAGTTATAGTAGTCATCAACAAAGACGTGATAAATATAGTTAGTATACTCCAATTTTACATTACCAAAGTGGAGTAATTATTTTTTTGATTTTAACTGTTTTGAAATTAACTTTCAATTTTAAAAAGCAAAAATTAATCACCACCTCAAATAGAGATTTAAATTCTCTTCAATTTTTACTCTCATATTTTCTCTTCTTTTATTAATCTAATGGTTAATAAATCACAAAAAACATAAAAACATTCAAAAAGAGAAAAAGAAAATTGAGTGAATTGCTACAATTACTATAACATGACTCTAATGTCATACCAGAGGCGGTACCAGGGAGGGGCTGGTGGTGGCCACGGCCCCTCCCCACCTCAAAAAAATAATTCTTTTTTAGGTATAATATTAATGTAAATATATTAGTATTAGTTTTAAGTAATTCTGTATACATATTTGTATAAATATTAATGTAAATATTAATTTAGATTTTATTTTTTAATGACTATAAGGAACAAGTATTAGTGCAAATATTATTTTATATTATTAATGATTACGTAGAGTACTATTTTAAGCTATGCAGATTAATTTTATAGTAATGAACTTTGATTTCATTAGTCAAAAAATATTAGATAACTAATAATTGAATTTATAATATTGGATAAAGTTTCTCATTAAATTAGCATATATAAATATGAAATGACATAAAGAAATATATTTATCAGATATGTTTTTATTTTCTTGATATGAATTTATAAGTTTAAAATTTGTAATTTACATATAGTATATTTGTGCTTTTTACGACTTATATTTTTATATATAATTTTTTTTATTTAATTTATACATTAAAAAAATTTATGGCCCTCCTAAATAATATTTTATGGTTCCGCCACTGTCATACCAATTGAATTAGGCTCATTGAATGAAATTAATTATTTATTAGAACTTATAATAGAATGAGAGATTTTATTAAAATATATTATCAAACAGAGGCGGATCCAAGGCCCATCTAGTGCCCGGGCTCGTCTGAAATTTTTTGGTATTTTAGGGGTTAATTTAGGAAAAATTTAAAATTTTTGAGGATTAATTTAGGGCAAAACTGAGATATTTTGTTTAAAACTTAAATTATTCAGTACAAAACTGAAATTGGCCGAAAATTTTTGGTATTTTAGGGGTTAGTTTAGGAAAAAAATTAAAATTCTTAAGGATTAATTTAGGATAAAACTGAGATATTTTGTTAAAAACTTAGATTATTTAGTGCAAAACCGAAATTTTTGTTTAAAATTAAAATTTTGCCCAGTCTTTAAAATTTTTCTGGCTCCACCACTATTATCAAACATAATTAATTAATGTAAAAATTTGTGGAATAGAAAAATATTTACCAAACAACTTTAACTTTATTTTTAAAGTTGTTAAATTTAACTATAAATTTAAAGTAGTTTTTATGCTAAAAAAAGTCGAGCTAAACATGACCTTAATCATTTGATATGTATGGTTCAAGTAATTAAATTTAACAAAGTATAGTAATAAATTTGATAAATATCAATTAAACCAGTCAATAATTAATATAGTCCAATATCAATCTCCACATGGTACAACAATTAGGAAAGGGTATATTGCAGATACCACAATAGACAGTACCACTCCACTCCACCACCACACCAGATATTGTAGCCAACAACATTACAACTGTTTAGTTTGTCCCCTCTGCACACCCCTAGCCTCTGATATTTCGCTCTAGTAAGACAAAACGTGATCATACAAAATAAAACAAAATATATTATGTACGGAGTATGTAATACAGTAATGTATAGCCAATGCTCAATAAGAATGTGGGATTTTATTTAGTTAAAAATAACTCTTATTCTTAGAGTTAACAATAACTACTCTATTTTCCCAAATCTATCATGTGATGGGAGAAGTGATCAACCTTTTAAATATTAATGCATTTCAATTACCTTAAAAATATTATACGTAGTCACCAACATAAAGTGACTAGTGTTTTGTTTTGACTTTACAAAAAAAGTTATTCAAAAAATGTCAAGAGATTTTTTATATAAATCTTTTAAAAGTTTTAAAGTTAATTTCTTTTTCTTTACTATTATAATTTTTTTTAAAAAAAAAAAAATTAAAACTGCTACACTTAAATTCCTCGTCTTTATTGGTTGTTTTTGCTTTTTAGTATTAAAAGTCAATTTCAAAATCAAATAAGTTCAAGTAAATTGGAATTCAATTTTACCTTAATTTCAAAATAGAATTTTTATGTTAAATTTTTTTTTTTTTTTTTATAAGCTTTTACTTAAATTTCAATCCTAATTACAAAGGTTTTAAAAAACGGTCCGCGACCATGAAAGCGGCCGCGACAAAACAGTTTTGGCAGGTGCCAATAACGTTACCATTATCACAATATTTTTTATTAAAGAATAAATTATGATTAATTCACACCGCGACGACCGCAATTAGCGTCGTAAAACTTGTACCGACTGAAATTGCAAAAACCTTTACGTAACCGCAGCCACAACCTTTTTTTAAAACCTTATTACAACATTGACAACACCTGACAGCCAAATGTTATGCATCAAATTCTGTAATAATAAGGAAACTCTATTCTCTTTCAAATTATCACTAACGAGATAAAAGTTGATTTCTATGTCTCATGAAGGTGCATGTGCAAATGTTCACAAAAATTTACAATAAGAATGGAAAATGCTTAACAAGAAAAATGAAAAATGAAATTATTATGAAGACAAACAGCAGCAACATTCCATCCTCCCACTCCCACACTCCATTGTTTCAAACTTGAATTCTGTCTTCTTTCCCAAATGAGCCATACAAAAATCAGCCAAACAAAGTTTGTGTCTATCTTTCCTCTGTTGTACACACACAAACCACCACTATATTTGTCAGCAAAAATATCAATAAATGACTACACTGAACATATTATTAAGGATAGAACTAGTTTCACAACGACCTCTATCATCCCTTGAGGCTTTGCACCCTCGCATGTAAATGAGATTGTGCTTCAGAGGGCTCATTTCTAGAGAGAGAGCACGGTTTTGACACCACAGAATCAGCTAACCGGAAAAGACAATATGGAATCCCCAGCAAAAACTTTACAGGAACCAAACTCCATAGTATTAGTAAGATATATTTTTTTCTGCTACTTCTGTGATGCTCTTGCTGCTAGTGTGTTATGTGGTTATTGCTATTGCATTATAGACTGTTTTTTTTTCTTTTCTGGTGAATAGTGTTGGTGTAGTTTTTGTTTTTTGGTGTTAATCTAGTTATTTTGTATATATTAGGGAGATCACACCTCATGTGATTGGAGAAGGAGCCCTCATCTTAATCCTGTTACAAATCAAGGATACGCCAGTAAGTTTCTTTCATTTACAATTATTTTTTAATTTGAGAATGGAGCAATGTGTAAGGGGGTGCGGTAGGAATAGGATGATAGTTTAGTGAAGGAAAAGGTAGAAACAGTATGCGGTTTCCTTTAATTTCATGTTTTTAAAATTTTTAATTTATTTAAGGTGAATATTGTTCAATTTTATATTGTTGGGTATGACAAGGTTTTGAAAAACGGTCTGCGACCGTGAAAATGGCTGCGACAAAACAGTTTTGGTAGACGCCGATAACATTACCGTTATCACAATATTTTTTACTATTAAAGAACAAATTGTGATTAATTCACACGACGACGACTGCAATTAGCGTCGTAAAACCTGTACCGACCGAAATCGCGAGATCAAAAGTATAATTATGCTATTAGTTTTTATAAATTAAAACAAATTCATTCTAAATATATAAATTTAATATATGTATATCAATTTTTTCACAATTTTTTGTTTTACATTTTTAGATTGTTGCTTTGCATTTGCGGTTTGTGAACTGATTGAGACATATCATAATATAAAACATCCAACAGAACCACATTTATTTTTGTCAAAACAAGACCTCTATAGTAATATAATTAAAGATAAAGAGCAAGAGGCACGCGGATGTCCTCTTAGTCGCGCAATTGATTGGGTAAGTGAAAATGGGTGTGTTTTGGAAGAGTCGTGTCCCTATATGGAAAGGTTTGACCACCAAATTGAAAAAGACCGCAAGGTATACTCATATCTTCAATATATATATATATTAATTTAATATTTACAAAATTTTAATTTGTCTTCTGTACTAATCAACTTTATTTTTTTAACATCTCAACATTAATTTATTCCAGATGCATCTAAGGATTGCAACTTCAATTGGAATAAACCTTATAAGAGATTTGGAATTCAAGAAAGCGAAACATAAAATCCAAGAAAAGTATTTACTAGAAGAGATCAAGGAAGCACCTGTGGTGGCACAAATATTGTGGATTAAAGAGTTGCAAAATTTTAAAGGGGTGAGTGAAATTCAAATCATATTATATACTAGAACTAGAATCTCAATTAAACTTGCGGTTTCATTTTTATTTCTCTTGTAATTGTAGGATGGCATTTATTGTGGTCCAAAAGACCCAAAAGCTATGGAAAAGGAAAATCCAGATGATGAGGAGGTATACCATGCAATTTTGATAGTAGGTTTTGGGGAAGAAAAGGTAAAAAAGAGGTTGATAAAATATTGGATTATAAAGAATTCACACGGGCCTGGCTGGGGAGATAATGGCTATGCAAAAATTACCAGGGCACCGTGTCATGGAAGGTTGTTGATTGACCATGCTTGGGCTCTTAAGGGTGTAACAGAACATAAGAGAAAAATTGATTGATGATGTATTTATATATGTAGTGAGTTTATTGAGACATGAAATTTCTGTAAGTTTTAATTGTAGATGCATGCATTACTATAGTTGACATCAATGTGACAGTGAACTTCCAACTAGTTTTAAACTTCATTATCTCTAATCTCATCTCATCGTCCACTCTCAACACCACTAGTTTACTATTAAGTATTATACTCCAGAGTTTCAATTTGAATATTTTTATAATGAGACTGGACCCTGATTTTTTCCCTAATTGAGAAATGTAAAGCAACCTAAGATTTCTAACCAACAGATATCCAAATAAAAGGGAGAAAAGCAGTAACTGTTCCAAGAGAGGGTAACTTAAATGCATGAAAGGAATTCATTGAATTTTTCCTAGCTTCAATTAGTTTGTATGTAATTTGCTAGGTAACCTTGGTCTTTTATTTTCATTCATCACATTAAAAGTGAGTTTATAACCATGAAGGCTCCAACTTTATGTCTACTTGTTGTTCTATGGGTTGGAAAATATGTGGTAATGTAAAATCACAAACTTCTAGTATATAACATAAGTCCGTCTTGTATCTCACAATGAATGAATTAGGTTTGTTGAAATTGTGTCATATCAAAATTACAATGAACGAACTAACCGTAAAAATAAAATGAACGAACTAGCTAGACACATTAATTTGTTACTTAATTTATTTGGTTTTGAAAATTAAGAAGAGTTGCATTAAGTTTTGTTTCTAATTGTTTAGAAAAGAATTGAAGTTTATACTATGTGTTGTGTGTGTACTAGTATTAGTGTTAATATTAATATTAATTTGTTTTAAGAGTGATAAAATTAAGTATCACTAGTTCATTCAAATGAAAAATGTTCATGGTGCCATAATTCCCTTTGTTTTAAGAGTGGTACCATATTACAAATTTACAACGACTTAAATATCCGAGGGTGTAATTTTAGAATGGATCATACCGTGCAAAGAACTCCGTTACAGTTGTAATTGAGCTGTTTTATCCCGAGAATTTGATGGTTGATTATTTGCCTTGCACGATTTTGAACAATGTCACAAAACGTCCTCAACTCTTCGGTGATTGAAATTATTTTTAACGGTACGATAATAACAATGTCTTTTTTCAATTCAATATATGTTTTAATATAGACCAAAATGGATAACGTGTTTTGCAAAACAAAAGGCACACCCATTAATAGCTAACAATATCAAAATCCATGTGCTCAAAACCACTACCCTATTCTATGCGTATTTTTATTTTTAGAAAAATGAACTTAGGTAATTCAAAATTCAGTCCCAAGATAAATAACCTGAGTTCGATTTTTTATAAGAATAATTTTTAGCTAAATTTTAATTTCAAACAATTGTTTTAAGAAAGATCATTAACCACTCGAACTCAATCTCTTTGATTATCTTCTATGCAATTTCACATGTGAGTGAGATTGGTCATGAATTATAAATGCTTGAACGTAATGCATCATTAGTTATCAAATTTTCTTTTACATGATATAAGTATGAAGTTTTACCATTATTTAGCCGTAACTAATATCAGTCAGAAAATTTGTAAGATATCACAAAGTATACATTCTAGTTTAAGCAAATTCTCGAATCCGCTTGGACTCTAGACTTGGCGGAAAACACAATAGAAAATATATTAATTGGCCAATCACAAGATCTGTTCGTATAATTCCTATAAAGACATTCAACAATTTCCATTTTGTAAAAAATACTACAGCATGAAGTGCTATATCATACGAAGGATTGTGTAGGATTTCCATGAATGCGCACAACAAGTTAACAACCATATTTTGCATGAGTTTTGATTAAAAACTAAAATAAAATAACTAACTGATCTATTAAGTTCAAATATTGAATGAGTTTTACTAAAATAATTGTTGGAAAACTCTGAATTGAATTATTAAGTGGAATAATTTTTTTACCGAACTTTATTTACTTTACGGCTGAACTCCAAATTAATAAGCATGTTTCCCTTAAAAAGTAAAAAATCTTAATACTATACAAATTAGACAAATTTTATAAGGTCCCATTTAATGGCTTTTTCAAATGCTTTCCTCACATTGCTTCTCAAGATTTTGCAAATGTTTTTCTATAAATCTATTAAATGCTCATGCTTGCTCTATAGAATTTCTTGAAAAATTGTATTTATTGCATGGATTGAAAAGGAAATAATTCAAATTTAAATACAAATATAAATATATAATATAAATAAATAAACAAATTATTACTTATATGTTTTTGTATATTCAAATTATCAAATTAATAGATTGATAGATTATAGAATAAATTAAAATATTCAAATTATGTAAGTAGATTAAAATATTCAAATTATTATTTATTTTCAATTTCATCTAATTTGTTTTCTTCATGCACTATTAAAGTTGAGATTAAAAACATTGTGATTAAAATTAAAATAAAACCAGGACTAAATAAATAGATAATATTTTAAATAAAATATATTGCATGCTTTTTTTAATATAAAAAATATCTTTTAATTAAATTATTTATGGATGATTAAAATAATATTGAATTGTTGAAGAATCTTTACAATTGAAATTTTGTAATATGAGAATATGCCTTCTATATGCAAAACAATAGTTATTGGTCAAGCAAATTAATATGTCCTTCCAAGAAAAGATTTCTCATTAAAGACCAAATATTCAACTTTTTTTCAATTTCATCTATTTTTTTCGTGCATTATTCAAATTTAAATATAAATAAATAATATAAATAAAATAGTTGGTTTAAATTAAATAAAAATCATAATATTATTGTTTAAGTAATTTTTCTTTAACTTTATGTAGATTCTTTATTTATGTTTTTAATTTATTTATTTTGATATTAATAAAATAATAGTGAATTATTGACAAAATAAATAGTAAATTTTTTTATGTTGTAATTATTATTATTAATATTTTATAATAAAATGACATATGCCTTATTTCAAAAAAGGAATGAAATATGTCTTACATTAAATTACCTACTTAAAAATAAAATAATTCCAGACTTAATTCATACTTTGGTCCCTTATGTTTATTTTAGCTCTCAATTTGGTCTCTTATGTTTTAAAACACTCACGTTAGTCCCTTATGTTTTGAACGTTACTATTAAATGGTCAATTCCGTCAAAAAAAATTTAAACGTCGTTAATTTTGGCCATGTGTTAGACGGAAACGGGCTTAATTCATACTTTGGTCCTTTATGTTTATTTTAACTCTCAATTTGGTCCCTTATGTTTTAAAACACTCACGTTAGTCCCTTATGTTTTGAATGTTACTATTAAATGGCCCCTTCCGTCAAAAAATTTTTAAACATCGTTAATTTTGACCACGTGTTAGACGGAATGGACATTTTTTATACAGTCACCCTGCCATATCATTAATTGGATTTAAAAAAAAATTAAAAAACTAAATTAACTTAATAAGAATTGAGGTGAATGAAAATTAGGGAGAAGTACAAAAGGTTTTCACTGAAAGAGAATTTCATTTGAAACTTAAAAACCTCTCTCTACTTCTCACTGGTCTCTCTTTCACTCTCAACTGTGTTCATGCATAAACGAAACCCAGAATCCGGCGCGGTGGTCGCCGGGCCAGATGGATTCTGGGTTTCATTTAGTTTTGTAATTTTTTTTAAAAATCCAATTAATGATATGGCAGGGTGACTGCGTAAAAAATGTCCATTCCGTCTAACACGTGGCCAAAATTAACAACGTTTAAATTTTTTTTGACGGAAGGGACCATTTAATAGTAACGTTCAAAACATAAGGGACTAACGTGAGTGTTTTAAAACATAAGGGACCAAATTGAGAGCTAAAATAAACATAAGGGACCAAAGTATGAATTAAGTCCGTTTCTGTCTAACACGTGGCCGAAATTAACGACGTTTAAATTTTTTTTTACGGAAGGGACCATTTAATAGTAACGTTCAAAACATAAGGGACTAACGTGAGTGTTTTAAAACATAAGGGACCAAATGAAGAACTAAAATAAATATAAGGGACCAAAGTATGAATTAAGCCATAATTCTAACTAAAATATTTCAATTATAAAAAAATATTTCAATTATATTATTTCAACTTCAAATAATTTTTAAAACCAAATATTTTTTTTTAATTTTCGTGCAAGAAATGATTTAAACAAAATGAATAAAGGTAACAAATAAATATTTATATTTTTTTATAATAAAAAAAATATAAAATGAATCATGGCATGACAAAAAAAAATAATCATGGAATTTCCTTTTTTGAAAAACTTGTTATATAGGAATGTTCTTGATTATTGGTGAATCATGTAATTTATTATTTTGACTAATTAGTCATATTTGTTATTAATGATTTTAATTACATATTAAAGACAAAATTATTCATATCTCCATTTTTTCCCTCTATATATATGATCTTTGTGTGAGTACTACAACTCTCAATTTTCCAATTTTTTTCTTTTAGTTATTTCTCTTTAGTTATTATCATTGTTACTTGTGTTTTCACAATTATTTGTACAGTGAATTATTTTTGCTATTTCAATTTATTCCCTCTTTTATCCCTCATATTTGTGTTCTTTATAATTTTCTTCAATTTTTTCTTCTTTATTCTATTATTTTGTTGATCATTCTTTCTTCTTCTATTTTTCAGGAACGTGATCATAAAGAAATATATGTAGAGAAGACAACCGTCTCTTTAATCTCAAGATCACTTTGAGATATGTCACAAAGTTAAAAACAACAATGATTGATGTATTATTTCATAATGGTATATTTTTTTATGTGGACTGTCTTAGAGAGATGAACAATAAAGTAGATGCATATGTTAGCCAAAAAATGGTTTTGACAACATGAACTATAAAGTATTGTCTCAATAATATATTGTTTAATGTTTTCTTAATTAAACGACTTTTGTTGTCAAATATTAATTAATAATGCTCGAATTTTTTTTTTCTCTTTTATATATGATTGAAAGTTTTCTCTCTACATTCAACTATGATAGAAATTTGCATATATTTTGACAATATTTTTGATATATAACAAGTTTTTTTTGTGCAAATAAAAAATTCTTATAGTTTTTTTTGGCGCAAAAAAATCTTATACTTTTTTTAGACCAAAAAATATTATACTTAATACCTATAAAATAATATTTTAGAAACAAAATAAAAATTTTAAAGTTACAAGATAATGCATCATCTCCATTAATATTTACTGGACAAATAAAATAATTTCCTAAACATTAATTTTTAGAATGATAATTGGTGTGGTCAATCTCTAGCAGATTTTTTCAACATTCCTTCTAATATTAGTCACAATTTGGTCTCAACTGTTAGTGATTATATTTCAAATGGAGCTTGGTCCTTCCCTGCTCAAATGCTGCAGCATTTCAACATTAGCTCCTTGATCTACAAAGTGGTTATTGCTCTAGAGGAGTCTCAAGATAAGTTGATTTGGATTCACACTGATACAGGTAACATTCAACTTAAGGAAGCCTATTTTTTTATGCACAATCAATTTCAAGATCTTCATCGGGCTAAGGTAATCTGGAGTATTGATGTACCTCCTTCAAAATCTCTGCTTGTTTGGAGGTTGATGCATGGTAAATTACCCACAGATGAGAATCTCCTGGCTAGGGGTTGTCATCTTCCTTCTATGTGTAACTTTTGCTGCAAGCAAGCTGAATCTTCATTCCACATTTTCTTTGACTGTGATTTTGCTACTCAACTTTGGTCTTGGCTGGCAAAATGTTTAGATTTAACTTTCCAATTCTCTTGTCTTGAAGATATATGGAAGATCACTGATTTGAATTGGTCACCCCAGTGCAGAGTTACTATAGTTGCAGCTATCATCAACCTCCTGAACACTATTTGGCATGCTAGAAATCAAGCTAGGTTTAATGATAAGATTGTGAATGTTCAAACTGCCATTTCCATGATTAGAGCTAGCACTTCTCTTTCTGGCAACAACACCAAAAAGTTAGCTTCCAACTCCCTTAGGGATTTCTCTATTCTCAAATCTTTTAGTGTTGATTTACACTCCCCTGAGATGACCTCTGTGAAGGAAGTTTTTTGGAACCCCCCTTGCTGAATTGTATCAAATGTAACATTGATGGTGCTTCAAAAGGTAACCCTGGAGCTGCTGCCTGTGGTGGTATTTTTAGAGACAACAATTCTGACTTCCTTCTTTGCTTTGCTGAGCCCCTTGGTTTTGCTTCATCCTATATAGCTGAGCTCAATGGAGCTTTGAGAGCCATTGAAGTAGCTTATCAAATGCATTGGTATAACTTATGGCTTGAAACTGACTTTGAGTTAGTGGTCCTAGCATTCAAGCATCCTGAGAAGTTGGTATCTTGGTCACTAAGAAACAGATGGCTTAATGTTTTAGTTTTGATTAGGCAAATGAATCTTGTAGTTTCTCACAATTTTAGAGAAGGAAATGTTATTGCAGATAGTCTAGCAAATCATGGGTTGTCCTTGAACTCTATCTTGTTTTGGCAGGAACCTCCTGAGTTTATTTGTAATGATTTGGCTAGGAACAAATTGGGCTTGTCCAATTTTAGAGTTATTACTTGTTAATGGAGTTTGGGTTGGCCCCCTCCATTTTGTTTCTTGTTTTCTTATTATATTTTGGGGTGTTCTAGCTCTTTGCTAGCACCTTTTTGGTTAAAAAAAAATAAAAAATTTCCTAAACAAAAAATCAACAAGCGATCATTTGGGTATATAATAGAATTTATTATTCACAATTTCTTAAATTAATTAGTCTATCTATAATTTCTATTTAAAACTCGAGGTTCAAAAGAAAATTATTTTTTATTAGAGTTTTGAATCGACATAAAAGAACTAAATAAAACTATAAGCATGATATATACTATCAAGAATCTTTATATTATACAAATGAGACCTATTTTCTAAAGACCTATTATGCTCCTATACACATGGCTAGCTCTATAGAACTTGAAAAATCATATTTATTGCATTGATTGAAAATTAAATAATTCAAATTTAAATATAAATAAATACACAAATTATTACTTATATGTTTTTGTATATTCAAATTATCAAATTACTAGATTGATAGATTATAGAATAAATTTAAATAATCAAACTATTATTTATTTTCAATTTTATCTAATTTTTTTGGTGCATTATTAAAGTTGGGATTAAAAAAATTGTGATTAAAATTAAAATAAAATTAGGACCAAATAAATAGATAATATTTTAAATCAAATATCTTGCATGCTTTTTTTAATAGAAAAAATAGCTTTTAATTAAATTATTTATGAATAAATCAAATAGTTTTATTTTTTCAAACATGATTGAATTATTTTTTTTACAAAGATTATATATATATATATATATATATATATATATATACACACACACACACACATGAAATATAAATTTGTTAATTTTTAAACATATTTAAAAAATATTTCAATTATTATTATGTCAACTCCAAATAATTTTAAAATCAAATATTTTTCTATTTTTGTGGATGAAGTAATTTAAGCAGAATAAAAAACGTAAGAAATAAATATTTTATATTTTTAAAATTTTTATGTATAAGCTTTATATTTTTAAAATCATATAATTTTGTATTTTTGTGGATGAAATTATTTAAACAAAATGAAAACATGTAAAAAATAAATATCTTATATTTTAAATTTTTTTTTTATGTATATGCCTTATTTTTTAATTAACTTATTGTGTTATTAATTAAATAATAGTTGCATACAAAAAGCAATACTGCTATATACAATTAGCGCCTTACTTGCACGTTGACTAACATGATTATTGACTAAAAATCCTATGTTTATACAGACAAATAGGATTTCCGTGTATTTTGCCTTAAACTAATGAGTAAGGAAAAAAAAAGTTATTACAAAGAAATGGGATTTTTGTGCATCAATAAAAATTCAAGTGGAATATGCCTTATTGACTAATATATGTCTTTAATGATTTTAAATGCACATTGAAGACAAAATTATTCATGTGTTCATATATATATATATATATATATATATGAACACAAAAACTCACAATTTTTCAATTCTTTTCTTTTTAGTTATAGTTATTTTTAGTTATTTTCATATTGCTATTTACTTGCTCGAATTTTTAAGAAAATGCTTCCAAAACATAAATCAATGTCTGAAATAACTCCTTTAAAAGAAACATGGAATGTATTGGTTAGAATTATTCCTATGTAATTTATTAAGGACATTAATAGAGACCAACTGTTATATTCTCGAAAAATGGTTTTGATGAGTAAGAAGGTTAACTTACAACATTTGTTTCTATCTTTTTTTAGTGATCATATTATTCTAACTATTGTTTTTTCTTTTGTGTTTTTTAGGGTGAAAAGATTCACGTCATAGTTCTACGAGCATTAATAAACAAATATGAAAAGGAATTCAACAAGGATCATGTGCATTTCATAAGTAGTTTTAGTGTTGCACTAATGTGAGATCACATAGAACCACCGATCGTACGTATAAAATTAATTTTCAATTATATAGAACTATTATCAAACAATTTGATGACACGTTGCTACATATGCTAACATATATACTACATGATCAATGATCTACACAAGAATTTTTTTTATGAGTACGATACCGATTACCTGATAGCTTTGTTCTTATTTAATAATTAATTGATACATAATACAATAGATGTGATGAGTATGATGAAAGTTGTGGGTGTTGAAGATGTTTACTCTCAAACTGGAAGCCAATCAAAGATGATTCTTATAGAGTACCCATAAAATCCAGGACCATTATTATAGAAACTCTATATGGGGCCATTATTGACTAATTTTGCATTAGAAATAAAGATAATCAACTTTCAATTAATACTTAAATATATTCATTCCAATTCCAAAAAGACAATAATAATATCGGAATCAAACAGTCAATCGATAGAAAAAGAAAATCCGGCCAATTCATTCATACGTAGTATTAAAGTGTATTTGAATTAAAATTTGTATAAAAACATGTCTTATCTATATTGTGTTTAACATCTAATAATGCTTTTTAAATCACTGTTTTCAAAAGGTTAGTATATATTTTATTTAAGTGTGCTATAATATATGCAAATTAAATCTTAATAAAGTTTGATTTCTTCTAACACAATAACTCCATGACCCGGTATTTCTCTATTAAAAGATACTTCTAGAGGTATCCAAAATAAAAAGATACTTCTAGAGTTTGTTTGATTAGAAGGAAAAAAATTGAGAGAAAAGAAAACTACATAAACCAATGGATGAATTTAGACAAATGTTAGTTCAAGTTCATGCATTGAGTTGCGTAATTTTTTTCTCTCTTTTTCTTTCTTTTCAACCAAACGAACCTAAAGTTAGCAGCAAGGAAAACTTTCTCAATATGACACCAATGGGCAATGATAACTATTTAGGGACTTAGGCTCCGTTTGGTTGGAAGAAAAAAAAGAGGGTTTAGATTCGTATTTGTTGTATAAAAATTACTTAATCTTTTTATTTTCTTAAAACATGGCATAGCCTATTTTTACTATTTTTATAAAAATTATTTTAAAAAAGCATAATATTAATGGGTTAGTGGATTTTTTGGGTTGGGTCCGATATTGCCCGAAACCTAAATTTTTGTATGGGTTTTCATTTTTGAAACTCACATCCACTCAGTTGCCCAATCCATGTACATCCAATGTACCTTCTGGAACATGTTATCATTTCCTTTTTTTTTTTCATATTTATTTTACTTATGGAATTAATTTATTTAATTTTTTTATTTGCATGAAGGCCTTTTTTAAAAACATTTATACCGAAACTTATCTTTTTTACTCATATTTAGTCCAAAAAAAATTTCCTTTTTACTCATACATGTAGTAATACATTTTTTTAAAAAAAACAACCAAGGAGCTTAATATTATTAAAATAAAAACTCTGCATTAGCACAAGATGTGCTCAATGTACATAAAACTTAAACAAAGAGTAAATTACATACAACAAAAAATCCTCAAAGGTACATTCATAAGCTACCACACAAACAGAAAAACACATTAAATAGCCATCAACCAAAGAAGAAAGTTCGTCTATCACAAATCAAAATTACATGCAAAATTCATGAATCTCACTTTAAACTACTATCAAACATAAAGCTTAATATTTTGAATCATGAAATCTACTTTAAAAGCTTTCTGATTAAAAGCAATCATTTGAGCTTTCCATACCAACCAGTTCTATTTGTTTGGTTCATAGAGTAATACATGAACCTATTTTTTGTATTACGAGGCCTATGCTGTTTTTTTTTTTTTTTTTTTATTCCAGACCTATTTGTTTTTAATTTATAAGGCATCTATATTTATATTCATATATTAATATTAATGTGGGGTTCTACTTTTATTTATAATTCATATGAGGCCGATATTTTTACTCATATATTAATATGGGGAATATATTTTTAATTATATATGAATACATATACTTTTTTATAAGTTATACGGGGTTCTCTATTTATTTTATTTGGAGGGTATTGATGTGGAGATTAAATAATATATGAAATATTGAAATAATTTCTTAGATTATTTTTGTTTCATATTTATTTTACTATATATATTCTGAGATTAATTTAAATTTTTTTAGGCCTTTAATATAAAGTTTATACAAGAGTTTATATTTTTAATCATAAATTAATACATGAGCTGTTATTTTTTATTTATAAATTATATCGGGTCTGTGTTATTTTTTGTAATTTATACAAGGACTATACTTATATTCATATACTAATACGGGTATCATTTTTTTTCTTTCTAATTTAGATGGGGTATATATTTTTACTCATTATTAATACTGGAACTATGCTTTTTCAATTTTTCTCTTGATTTTGCAGACTTCTAATTTTTTGAAGTTGTTCAGACTGGATCTTGGTCAAACCGGTTGAATCATCTGATCGTAATTATATAACATTGAATATTACTATTAACTTTATAATTTATTTTAAATTTATGCTAATTTAAATGAAAAAATTTAAATATATATTAATTTCTGCAAGCCCTTGCCATTAAATATATATTAAGCGAAGGTGTCCCAAGATGTGTGAGTCCATGTAGCACAAATATGTCCTTAGTATTTCGAATGAGATTCACCATTTGATACATCTTTGTTATTGGTGTCAATAAATCTATTTTTTGTTCTTTTTTTTCCATATAACAACACAATTGTAATGTTAATATTTTGAGTTATACTTAACAAATTTATATATCATGAAAATAATTTGTATCAGTTATTTGATTTTATAAAAATTAACCATTAACTTGATCATGTTTTTGTTCTTACATTTACAATCAATTTTGTTTAAATTATTTCTCTTATAAATAAATTTTTATTTTTATTTCCCCGTGCTTGGCACGGGTCTCACACTAGTTATAATAAAATAATTTAATTGTTTGTTCTCAAAGTTCCAAACCTTTCACCACTATTAACAATAATTTAATTCTACCAAATAGTATATAATAAACCACCGAATCAGATATTGATTTGGTAAGAGACACTCAAATCATATATTGATTTTATTAATATTTAAAAAAAAAAAATCACTCTACTAAATTTTATTTATATTACTCCTTCAAAAAATATGTTAAGGATTAAATTGAGAATAAATAGATAAACTTAAGAACTAAATTAATGATAAATAATAATTGATAGTACTAGTAGGTGGTTAATATATAAATCAACTTAACAATTCAATATACGAGTTAAAAACTAGTTTGAAATATTCATAATGTCGTGGTTGTAACATATTTAAGAATGAATTACAAAATAAAAAACAAATTTAATAATTTGTTCAATTTATTCATGACCACAAATTTTGTCCTATCGTTTTTGCAACTACCGTCGCAATACTTTTTTTTTAATGGCGTGTATATATATATATATATATATATATAGCAAAGGTTAGTATCAGAATACAAAAGAAGTACACCAATTCAACTACCGTCACAATACCTATCCTCTCCTTCCGAAGTAGCACACCAATTCAACACCAGCCACTGTAGCATTGGTCCTGTTAAATTATTTTTGGAATGTGTTCATTTTAGTCTTAGCCATTTGTCTCTTTATTGCTTTCACGAATAGTGAAGAGATGAGATTAAGTGAAGAGACTGATGAGAAACCATGCTCTCTCTTCCAATTTAGTTCAACTTGAGTGAAAAATGAGATGCGGGTTTCTCATTATTAGTGAGTTTTGTTTATGAATACATTGGTACCATTGAACATTTTTTTGTTGTTTACAGTACGGCCAATGAATATCAAAATTAGGACCCAACTAAATCATTAAATCCAATCTAATAACTTTAATATTTAACCTTTTTTTTTTGTCTTAGATGAAATAATAATCCACTAAAATTAAATTCACATAATTGTGAGATCTCAAGTTTGAATTTGGATCACGACATTCAATCTAACAATTTCAGCATTTTTGCCAATTGAGCTATGACTTATAGGACCATTATTCAACATTTTTGTTATAGAATATATGCAACAAAATAAATTAGGCGATAGATATTGATGACTTAAAGTCATAGCTAATAGTTTACTTTCTTTTTGGCAAAGAATTAGAATGCAAAAACATCACATGATAATCAAGAGTCAAGACATCACAATTATAGTTTTATCTGCAAAATGGAAGTACCAGACAGAACAGTAGTATAAGACCGAACTGCATAAGATAAATATTTAAGGTATCATATAAATTTTATGTTGTAGGATGTCTGATGGACAAAATGTTATTTTGGTATTTTAGACAACTTATGCAGAGAACAAAAAGATGTCCCGTGGTTCAGTGGAGGATAAATATTTCAGTTTTTGTCCCGTCCATTGGCTCCCAGTTTGTCCAGTACCATAAACAGTTTTAAAATCAAACACAGTACAATAAAAATTGTTCTATTCAGTCCCATATTTTTTAGCAGATCAAACACACCCATATGATTTGTAGGTTTTTTTATTTAATAGATAATTTTTAATAATAACAAATAAAATGACAAATACAAATATTTTTGTTTTTGTTTTTTCACTTACTAAATTAATAGCAGTAGAATTTAAATATTTTGTTAATATCGATTTATGCAGGCTCCTTGAAGTCTGACTCAACTATCACATCACAAGATTGAACTTATTGGGTTTGTAATAAACGCCCACTTATAATTTGGACCCTATTTTTTTTTAAGAAGATAAATTAGTCTACATAAATTGACATCGATGATAATCGAATTCATTTTGATTGAACAAGATTTGTATTATGACTGTCCGATTTAAAATATATGGCCGAAATTATTTAGAGTAATTTTAGAACTGCACTAATATGAATTGTTTAATCTATCATCAATGGCTAAAATTAAAAATCGTTGTCCGTTTATACATAAAGGTTTACACGGTTTGTTGTCTATCTACATTTTATTCATGTGTTATCTTATATATAATACAAGATAATGTATATATTTGAAAGAAAAATAAAATTGATAGCCTTATTTGATATTGTGAATTTTTCATGTAATAATTCTCATTTTCTAAATAAATAAAAAAAAAATTCTCATTTTCTATAACACTTCTCCATCTTCAAATAGATGACAACGAAATCTTTAAAGCACTTCTTTACATGTGCTACTCACAAAAATCACATCTAAGGAGTGATATTTATAGTTGTTCAATTAACAACTAGGGGTGTAGCCTTTCATTGTTATATATGATGAATTAAAACAACAATGATGGAACTGTTTGACTTAAATTATTTTTTCTTATTAGTTTTTTTTTTTCCTTTTTTATAATCTTTCTTATTAGTTGTTTTGACTTTTAGGCTTGATTATAGAATATAATTTTAATACTCATTTACAATGAACAAAAATAAATCATTTGAAATTGCAACTAAATTATATATTTGGTACGTTCTCTAAAAAAATTAGCTTAACTCTGATTTCAGTTGCAATAGTGAGCTTCGAAAAAGGTAACTTCTAATAATTTGTGACAATAGTGAATACTCTAATTTCAACTAGGCCTTTCGACTAATGAACAATAAAATTGGTCCTTTAAATTAATCGGTCTTTAGATTAGAAATTGAATTTTAAAAAAATAATAAAGTATAAGAGTATTATATAAAACATAAGGTGAACAACTAAAGTAAGAGTATAACTCATTTGGATTGGTCTAATGGTATTGGCTTGAGACCTAGTAGTGTGTTCCTCTTAGAGTCTCAGGTTCGATTCTTCCTAATGTCAATTCGGGTGAGTTAATTTAGCTTCTTAAAAAAAAAATTTACATGTGATGGTAAACTTGCGTGAATTTAATTCATGTAAGTAACATTAAGATCTAGAACGCAACAATTACACTCCTCGTGAGCTTAACTCAATTAATTGGAACATTACATCATATATGTAGGGATGAAGGTTCAAATCTCGAACACCCTACTTATTCACTTTTATGTGTAAAATTACAAACCACTAGACTACTTGATAATTAACAAAAAAAATTCAACAATTACATGTCATACATGAATTGAGAATGTGTACAGATTTAAAAAAACAAATTTTCGACCAAATTTGGGATAAAAAATTTGGTTTCTAAAATAGGACCAACATTTCATATACTTTTTAAAAAATAAATAAATAAATCTTCATGCTAACAAGTGCCATAAAGATTAAGTACACTTGTTAAGAAGGCAAAAAAAAAGTGTTGATTGCTATCAATTTCTAAAACTTTAAGTGTTGATTGTACAAATTAAAAATTAGTATTAAGTTATTAATTGTAGTAGTTCTTATAGTCACAAAAACGATTGATCATGATGAGTTTGACATATATTGGAGGTAGAGTAGTGTTAGACAGTTATACATAACTGTATTCATGCAAGTCAGTTACATTAACAGATTTTTTGGTTGGTTAACTAATTGATCCGTTGTAAATCAGTTAGAGTTAGTTGTTCACATTTCAATTAACCTTCTCTTCATAGACAAAGTTCTTATATATACACTCACTGACTGTGTAGCATATTCAACATTCATTCATTCATTCATCTATTAGCTACAAACAACCATGCTCACTCACTTTCTTTCTTTTTTTCTTTCCTTGTTTGAAAGTCTTTTCTTTCACACCATGGCTAATGATTCAAACAAACTACCATCATCCTCTTCATCATCTCACACACCATCACCATCTATTGGTTTTGTAAGCCAAGCTCTGAAACATGGTTGCAGCCTCTGAAGCTCAGCTACTTCTGAAGCTTCACAACTTCTGAAGCTCAGCAACTTCTGAAGCTCAGCTATTTCTGAAGCTCAGCAATTTCTGAAGCTTCGCAATTTCTGAGGCTCAGCAATTTCTGAAGCTTCGCAATTTCTGAGGCTCAGCAATTTCTGAAGCTCAGTGTGTTCTGAAGCTTTGCTTTTCTGAAGCTCTATTTCAGTGAGCTGTACAGCTGTTTTTTTTTGTTAGTTTTTTTTGTCCTAGGTAGTTAGGAAACTCGTGTATATATACACCCCATCCAATCAATAAAAATATACTTTTCATCTTTCTCAATTCTTTTCAATTACCTAAAACTTTTCTCTACATTGTTCTCTTTGTTTTTCATCCCCAACAAAGTGGTATCTAGAGCATTGTATGATCCAAGGGACCTTGATCAAGAAGTGATCAAGACTTGATCTTTACCAAGTCTTTCTGGTGTAGAAGGATTTGTTGGTTGATCACTACAATCAACCATGGCTGGAAACAACAATTTTCATGCAAACCTGCCAGTGTTTGATGGGAAAAATTGGGATACTTGGGTGAAGCAAATGAAGGTGATATTCACTTTTCAAGAGGTGTATGATCAAGTGAATACAGAGGTTGCTCCACTCCCAGCAAATGCAAATGAAGAACAAAGAACAACTCACAGAGAAGCCAAGAGAAAAGACAACAAAGCCTTGTTCTTGATTCATCAGTGTGTGGATTCAAAGGTTTTTGAAAAGATAGCAGATGCAGAGACTTCAAAAGGTGCATGGGACATATTGCAGAAGTGTTATGGTGGTGATGCTAAGGTAAAGAAGGTCAAATTACAAGCATTAAAGAGGCAATATGAATTAATGCAGATGAAGGGTGATGAAAAGATCTCAGATTATTTCACAAGATTAGTGACACTCACTAATCAGATGAAGAATTGTGGAAGTAATCTTGAAGAACAAGAAACTGTAGAAAAAGTGCTTAGGACTTTAACTTCAAAGTTTGATCACATAGTGGTGACAATTGAAGAGACTAAAGATCTAAGTGAGGTGAAGCTTGAAGATTTGCAGAGTACATTGGAGGCTCATGAGATGAAGCATGGTGATAAGGACCAGGTCAAGGAAGATGAGCAAGCCCTGTATGCAAAATTCAAGAAGTTCCAGAACAATAAGAAAAATTGGCAGAAGAGCAAGAATGGCAAAGAAAGTGTTGAAGACAAACCTGAATCCTCTAATGGAGGAGGAGGGAAACAGAAGAGCAACTCAAAGAAGAAAGACAAGAGTCACATTCAATGCTTCAAGTGTTCAAAGTTTGGACACTATGCAAGTGAATGTGGGAATGAGAAGAAAATCAAGAATCAGAAAAATGGTGAAGAAGCAAATTTGGCTGAGAACAAGGATTCAGATGATGATGTAAGTTTCATGGTGACTATCACTGATGAGACTGCAGAATCTATGGAATGGTACTTTGATACAGGTTGTTCAAACCATATGACTGGAAACAGGAACATTTTGACTGATTTTGATAGTTGTCTCAACACAAAAATTAAACTTGCCAACAGTAAATCCATTGATGCTAAGGGAATTGGCAATGTAGTCATTCAGAGGAAGAATGGAAGAAAGTCAGTGATTGAGAAGGTCTTGTATGTGCCTGGGATGCAGTGTAACTTGATGAGTGTAGGTCAGTTACTTGACAAAGGATTCAAGGTGGTTTTGGAAGATGGAACACTGAAGTTGTTTGATTCAAAACAGAATTTGATCCTTAAGTCAATTCAAAGCAAGAACAGGACTTTCAAGACACAGCTGAAAGCAATTGAACATGAGTGTTTAGCTGCATCAACTGAGATCAAGGAAAGTGAACTATGGCACAAGAGGTATGGTCATTTGAATTTCAAAAGCTTGTCACTATTGAATTCAAAGAACATGGTGTTAGGTCTGCCTAGTGTAATAGCTCCTGTAGAGACCTGTACTACCTGTCTACTTGGAAAACAGCCTAGGGATTCATTCAAAAATCATCTACCAATGAGGTCTAGTGAGGTGTTGAATGTTGTACACTCAGATGTTTGTGGACCTATAGATGTGTTATCTACTGGTGGAAACAAATATTTCATAACATTTGTAGATGAGTTCTCTAGAATGACATGGCTGTATCACATAAAGGCTAAGAGTGAAGTCTTTGATGTGTTCAAAAAATTTAAGGCACTGGTTGAGAAGCAAAGTGGAAAGCCAATCAAAGTGTTGAGAACTGATGGTGGAGGTGAGTATACTTCAACAGAATTTGAGAATTATTGCAAGAGTCAAGGCATAATTCATGAAGTTACAGCACCATACACTCCTCAACACAATGGTCTTGCTGAAAGGAGAAACAGAAGTATACTTAACATGGCTAGAAGCATGGTTAAGCAGAAGCAGCTGCCAAAGAGGTTTTGGGGAGAAGCAGTGGCTACTGCAGTATACATCCTCAACAGATCACCTACAAAGAGATTGGTAGACAAAGTTCCAGAGGAGGTTTGGTCAGAAGTCAAGCCAAGTGTGTCACATCTGAAGGTGTTTGGTTCCCTATGCTATAAGCACATCCCTGATGCCAAGAGAAAGAAGCTGGATGACAAGAGTGAAGCTATGATATTGGTAGGATATCATAGAACAGGTGCTTATAGATTGTACAATCCCATCACTGATAAGGTTGAAATCAGTAGAGATGTGAAGGTTATTGAGAATGATAACTGGGATTGGAAACAAAAATCAACATCTAAGAAAGCTTGTGAAGTGGACTTAGTTGATGATTCAGATCAGAACAATGAACCAACCACATTTGTGAATCAGAATCATGGTACAGGCCTTGATGAAGATATGCAAACTTCAAGTGATGATGATGACAGAGTTCAATCAATTAGACCTCAGAGACAAGTTCAAATTCCTAGAAGACTAGCTGATTGTGAGATGGCTTCAGATAACATGGTAGACAATGAAGGAGAAATTGTGCATTATGCTATGCTAGCTGATACTGAGCCTATTAATGTGAAGGCTGCACTAAAGAGCAAGGTCTGGATGGAAGCTATGAATGAAGAGTTAAGGTCAATTGAGAAGAACAGGACCTGGGATTTGTGTAATCTACCATCAGACAAGAAAGCAATTGATGTGAAGTGGGTGTATAAGGCAAAGCAAAACCCTGAAGGCAAGATAATCAAGTACAAAGCAAGGCTTGTAGCTAAAGGTTTCCTGCAGAGGCAAGGGTTGGATTATGATGAAGTATTTTCTCCAGTGGCAAGGCATGAAACTATTAGGCTAGTGATTGCTCTAGCTTGTAGTAGAAGATGGCCCCTATTTCATTTAGATGTGAAGTCAGCATTTCTGAATGGACCCCTAGAGGAAGATGTTTATGTAAAACAACCTCCAGGTTTTGAGCTAAAGGGAAAAGAGGACAAGGTGTTGAAACTGCACAAGGCATTGTATGGCTTGAAACAAGCACCAAGAGCATGGAACAAGAGAATTGACAACTTTCTTGTTATGCAAGGTTTCAAGAAATGCAGTGTAGAGTATGGTGTTTATGTAAAAGGCACTGATGGCAAGCATATGTTGATCATATGCTTGTATGTTGATGACCTGTTGGTGACAGGTAGCTCACCTATAGAAATAGAGGAGTTCAAATCACAGATGAAGTGTGAATTTGAAATGACTGACCTAGGGAAGTTGACCTACTTCCTAGGCATGGAGCTCTTGGAAACTCCAAAGGGAATGATACTACATCAATCCAAGTATGCTACTGAGATTCTGAAGAAGTTTGAGATGCTTGACTGCAACTCCTCAGTCACACCTGCAGATACTAAGGTCAAGCTTGAGGAAGAGGCAGGTGGTGACAGTGTTGATCCAACTATGTTCAGGCAGCTAGTTGGTTCATTGAGATACTTGTGTCAAACCAGGCCTGACATAAGCTATGCAGTAGGTTATGTTAGCAGGTTTATGAGCAAACCATTGAAGTGTCATTTGCTAGCAGCAAAGAGGATATTGAGATACATCAATGGTACAATCCACTATGGTGTGCTGTTTCCATACTCTAAGGGTAATGGAAAGCTAGAGTTGTGTGGATTTTCTGATGCTGACTGGTGTGGTGATAAGATAGAAAGGAAGAGCACCAGTGGATATTTGTTTAAATTTCAAAATGCACCTGTGTCTTGGTGCTCCAAGAAACAGTCAGTCATAGCTCTCTCAAGCTGTGAAGCAGAGTATGTAGCAGGGTCTTTAGCAGCTTGTCAAGCTAACTGGTTACAATCACTTCTCAGTGAGATAGGGATTGTTGAAGACATCACAGTGGTGCTGAAGCTTGACAACAAATCAGCAATCAATTTGGCTAAGAATCCTGTTAGTCATGGCAAGAGCAAACACATTGAAACTCGGTTTCATTTTCTCAGAGACCAAGTTAATAAGGCGAAGTTGATCCTGGAGTATTGCCCCACTGAGAACCAACAAGCTGATCTAATGACCAAGGCTGTGAAGAGAGATCAGTTCCTCAAGCTCAGGAGGGAAATAGGAATTGTATGTTTCGATAGCTTGTCTTAAGGAGGAGTATTGGTTTTGTAAGCCAAGCTCTGAAACATGGTTGCAGCCTCTGAAGCTCAGCTACTTCTGAAGCTTCACAACTTCTGAAGCTCAGCAACTTCTGAAGCTCAGCTATTTCTGAAGCTCAGCAATTTCTGAAGCTTCGCAATTTCTGAGGCTCAGCAATTTCTGAAGCTTCGCAATTTCTGAGGCTCAGCAATTTCTGAAGCTCAGTGTGTTCTGAAGCTTTGCTTTTCTGAAGCTCTATTTCAGTGAGCTGTACAGCTGTTTTTTTTTGTTAGTTTTTTTTGTCCTAGGTAGTTAGGAAACTCGTGTATATATACACCCCATCCAATCAATAAAAATATACTTTTCATCTTTCTCAATTCTTTTCAATTACCTAAAACTTTTCTCTACATTGTTCTCTTTGTTTTTCATCCCCAACACCATCTTCATCTGATACACCACCTCCTCTTGCAACATCCAATTCTGATGCACCACTACAACCTGCATCAGGCTCTTCCAAGAAAGCACCATCTTCATCTGATACACCACCTCCCCTTGCAACATCCAATTCCGATGCACCACTACAACCTGCATCAAGCTCTTCCAAGAAAGCACCATCTTCTTCATCTGGTACACCACCTCCTCCTCCTGCAACATCCAATTCCGATGCACCAGCACCATCTTCTTCATCTGGACCACCACCTCCTCCTGCAGCAAGAAAGAGGAAACAGTATGTAGAACCAGAAAATATGCTCGATTTTGATCTCCTTGATGCTCCACCTGCAGGTCCCCGCATTGTTAAACACAAGGTAAATATCCCTAAGCAAAAGAAAGTTGTTGCTGTGGCAGAAACTGCAGAGCCACTTGTTCCTGCGGCGGAAATTGTAGCACCAGTTGCTGCTGCGCAAGAAAATGATCCTTATGAACCTTTGCCGGATCAAAACATTGAAGTACAAGATAACGAATCGAATTCCTCATTTGACTTGGATCCTTACCACGCCAACACGCCAACTAATTCAGACGAGGAATATGGATATTGAAGTTGCTCAATTTTAGTTACATTTTTAGTAGTTATGACTATCAATAATCATGAAGTAGGGTATGAATCATGATTATCATGATATTCCTTTTATTCTCTACTTACTTAGCATTCAAGATCAGTGTCTGTGTGTGTGACACTCTCTTTTTCCATCATTATGTGTTAGTACTCAGTCAGATATTAATGTACTATCACATTTGTTCATAAATAAATGGTTTATCCTTTCCATAAATTGTTGCTTCATATAGTTTGTTCTTCAATTAATTATATATGCATGCATGTATGTTCCAAAATTTAGTTTTTGAATTTATATATACTCCTGCAATATTCTACAGATATAATTTAATTACAAGATGTCCACTGTTAAATAGGAAAATGAAGTTAAGGTAAAAAATAATTAATTAGAGAACTTGATTCCTCCTCTTATTAGGCCATAACCAATCAGAGCCAGATTTTGTTCTCGAAAATTTTAAATTTGTTGAAAGCAATCATCAATATTTTTAGAATTTTGACAAAGTCAAATTCAACTTTAAAATTTATTGTCAAATTTTCAATTTGATGAAAGCAATTGAAATGAATTTTAGAAAATGTTGTTTTATTTATTATTGGGCTGTATGGAAATTTAGGATATTCAAATGGTTACGAGGTAAACTTTTCATAATTTTCGCTTCCTCAACATCAAAATACCCTCTCTACAGTATAGCTAAGTTGAACTCACAGTTGAACTCACCCCTTCCATATTGGCAAAATATGAAGTGGTAATGTAAGTTATTCCATGGTCATTGGAGATAGCAATTGTTATTGCCGTGTTGTTCTAAGTTAGGCACCTAATTTTGAACCCTCTATATTTCTTTTGGAAAACAATGAGAAGAATTTGTAGGCCAACTAAGAGTGTTGTCTCTCAGCTTGCTTAATCAAAATTGATAAGCCTTCATCTCATAGGATGAACAAATATGAACAGAGATGATTTCATTGTCAATGGCCTATACTAATTATGATATAACTAACATACTCATTGTTAACCAGAATATTGTTTTCTATTGCCAAAAAGTTTGTGTAGTCATATTGAAAACTAAGGAGGGAGGCTATACGGTTAAATCGGGGTACCACGCTATTATTAAGTGGTCTAATCTTAAAGGAAATATCACTAGGAATCAAGAGAAAGATTCTGAAGCTATGTGGAAGAAATTGTGGAACATAGATGTTACCATAAACACATCAATATCTCACACTTAACAAAGAATCAATGATACAAAATGCACTCATGAATGTGAAATGAAAGAGCCTTCAGATGTACTTACTTGTATACCATCTACTGTGCTGGTCTATAATATCCATATACACTGTAGTAAGTTTGTGCAAAAGAGATAATGGCCCAAGGATTATTGAAGTAATTGTGTCTCAAGCTTGCACACCAAGTATTCCATCTATGATTGTAGTATCTATGCACAGACTCTGATAATGGAGAAAGGTAACTGTTATTGATGTCAAACACAACTTCTTGGCATAACCGGTTGAAAAGGTCTGCGACTTCATCATCGCTCCCAAGCCAGTGTTCGATTATTCCTCGGTAATGAAGATACCCGACATCTTCCGGAGAGTTAATCAAGTTATCCATGAAGATAACATAAGATGTAATGTCATTACTGCAATCAAGATGACACTGCTCGAATGCAATGAGATTCAAAAACAAAGATTTTGTACCATCATGGATCAAGAGCCTTGGAAGCAGCAGAATACCGTCTTTAAATTTAATATCCCAGAACCGATCGGTTTTTCTTTTTCTGAACTTGATACCAGCCTCTTTTAGCTCAGTAACACAATGTATCAGTTGCTGACGCCGTTTATCTGCGACTCTATTATTAGCACTCGACTTGCGTTTGATCCATATTCTAGGTGCTGGTTGAGGTCCTGTGCGCAATAAGCTTCTCCTGAATACATCGAGACAGTGAAGACCGCCTTGATCGGATAAAGGATCAAAGGTGTCACTGGTAGTGCTTTTTCTAAATGTTGATTCCAGTTTGTTTCTATCACTTTTTGTTAATGGTTCATCTGTCGGCATTAAAGGATCAAAGAATCTGAGTGCTAGATTTGCAACAAGTCCTTTCAAATCTGGTTTACCAAGCTGAATTCCCAGAAGCAAATCTAGTATGAAAAGAGGAAGCTGATTTTCTAGCATGATCATGTCTCTTTGAATGGAATGCATAGATCCACGCATTGCGAAAACAGGATCGTTCCTCGAATAACCAAGTTCCTTAAACCCTTCTGTAGCTCCTCTGAATAGCTCAAGCACAAAACAACCATCAAGAACCAACATTTCCACAAACTCATTGCTGCTTAACCCGATCGTTCCTTCGTAACAAGATCTCGCTCTTTCTTCCATCTCCTTCATTGCATCGAGATAAATCCTAATATCGTGTTTGGTTCTCTTAAGGACGTGGTTAATGGAACGCCATTTATGACGTTCCATTTGTCGAAGGCGCTTTTTACCATGATGGTAAGGTCCTAAGGACACAATTTGTGGTGCATAAGCTTTGTCGTCGCCACTACTATCTCTAAGGTAATGAGGGATTTTGTAGATTGATAGCTTGGTCCATGAACTTGCTACATCGTCTTGATTCGCCTCCTCGAGTTTTTCCTTGATGGAGATCACCCATTCAGATGCTGTTGAGGTTGCTTCTTCCTCTTGCAAATTTTCACCATCTTGGTTGATAAGAAGAATCTGCAATGATTCTGAAGGTTGTTGCTCATGCTTCTGCTGCTGCTGCTGAGGTAACTCGATCGATCCGGTACCGGAATTCAGAGATGATGATGATGGAATCCCTGACTCTAAGGTTTCTCTAAGTTTTAGAGTGATAAGGTACCAGCTCAAGAGTTCTTTGTTGAAAACAGCTACCATTTTTTTCTCCTTCTTTTAGAAATCTGATATCTTTTGTTACTTAATGTTGTGAAAAGTTTTATCCATTGAGAAGTAAATGAACTGAATAGTTGGTGAATTGAATTAAAGGCCTTACAAGACATTGACTTGATTATATTGTGCAACTCATATGGGACCCCTTTGAGCTAACTTGCAGCTCATAACTTCCAACCTTGCGTACTATTATATCAATAAAGTATATAGTTAGCACGCGACAAATAATGAATTAGTCTGGTAAGAGATTTTATCCTTTTAAACAGACGGCTCTATGACTTCTACGTATTGAAAAAATATGGCTAGGGTGGGAGAACCTTCATTGTATGTTTCACATATTTCTCGACAAAAATTAATCACCACCAAATAATGATAGAAATTTTATAGCGATATCACGGTAAATAAAAAAATTGTAGAATGTCTTTTATTTTTGACAAAAACCTTAAAATATTGTATAGCATGATGATGAATAAGTGTGGCCTAAACATGTTACCAAATGTCAGAACCTGTTTTTAGTACTTGTTAATCCAATTTTAATTTTTTCCTTTATTTAACATGTATGATTTACCATTCTCATCTTCAACTTTACTGTCTTGTCACACAAACAAACCTTTGATTACCTTTTCTTGGTTGATCTATCTTGATTCCAAATCGTGGTTGAGAATTAGTCATGTACTATGTAACTATATCATGCAATAATTATTTTATTATATCAAGAGTAGAACAATTGTAAGCTAACATCAAGGGCTCTTATTACTTTGATTTTGATTTATTTATTTTCTTATATTAGGATCTGCTCTATTTAATCCATTGCCAAAGGCTTAGTTGAATGAAAACTAGGATAACCAAATATTTAAAAGGATAGTACTTAGGATATATACAAATTTTATTTTAGAATGACATGGTTACAAAATTTATACGGTTGTTAGTATTAGTAATGATTAGTCTCGATCGAAAAATGTATATATAAGATAAACTTTCGATCAAATTCTTTTAAAGTAAAAAATTGAACCATTAATCACTGTTTAAATGACCCAAAATTCTTACTACTTAAATCAATTTATTTTTGGTGATATACAATTTGTTCTATCATAGCTTTCTTAATTTGATTTGATAGCAATTAACCATCCACGCGAATGAACAATAATAATTTTGCACAATGCACGTTTATAAATTATTGTGGTTTCCTCCTCCTGGTCCCATTTATTTTTATATTAAATTAATAAAACAAAAATAGACGAAACTGCATGAAGGAAATAAGACAGGCCAGGTAGGCATAAAAGTGTGGGTGAAACGTGAAAGAAATCAAATTGGATATTCCTATTAATTTTTTTTTGCAAGTTGATATTTATTAAATGAAATGAATCTAGTGGAATAAGGTACATGAGTTCGATTTTGACTAGATTCATTTGTGAATTTTATTAGTTTATGATTCAATCAAAATTAGTTTGAGTAAATTGAAATTCAGTTAATTTTTACCTTAATTTTAAAACAGTTAAAAATAGGAAAATAATTATTATATTTATTATTTGTTAGAAATAATATAAAATCATTGATGTGTCAAATCCTAACAGCTTAAGCTTTTGGGATAATTGATTATTTGACATGGTATCAAGCTTTTGGGATAATTGGTTATTTGACATGGTATCAGAGCCTCTATGACTACGTGGTCTAGGGTTCGATTCCTGCTCCCCAAACATATGGTAGGTGGACCTATGCATTATCCACGCTTCAAGCTCAAGTGGGCTCTTGCGTAAGGGAACGTATTAGAAATAATATAAAACTATTGATGTGTCAAATCCTAACAGCTTAAGTTTTTGTTTTATCGTTAACACGTCGCTGTTGATGACTACTATAACTACCACCACTTTGATTATCATCATGATTCATATTTTGACCATAGTTGATCTTTAAATTCAAATTTTATCTTCAACTAAATATTAATAAGAATTAAATAGCAAAATTATACTGTTGGTTTCTCTTATTTTTCAATTGTATAATTTTAACTTAAAACTTTTTTTAAACAATTTTAACTCCTAACTTTGCCTTTTTTATTTGGCGGTATCTCCGACTCTAGGGGTGATAAAGCGGGTAAACCTGTCCCGTTTAGGCTCGGCCTGTTTAAGCCCGCCCAAAAATTAGACGAGTCGAGCCAATTTAGGTAACCGAGTCTAAAATAACAGTTCGTCCTATTTATTGGCGGACAAGCGAGTTGGGGGTAGGTCCGTCAAACAATATATATTTTTTTATTTTGACACTTTATTAGGAAAAAAATGTTAATATTATTTATAAAAAATAGAAATAAACAAATTTATGAGAAAAAACTAATTTATGAGACAAATCAAACACGAGCAAAACATCAAATCAACACATCTAACAACATAGTTAACAAATTCAACATAATTATAAATACATAAACAAATTCAACGTTACAAATCCAAAAATTGGCACCGGTTGTAAGAATGAATAGAAAAAAAAACTAAATTTATTTTAAATAAGTATTGTATTTTAAGCGAGTTCGGCGGGGCGGATCAACTAGAGTTCTCGAGCTCAAAATCTAGGCTCAGCCCGCCAAAAATGACAAGGTAAACAAGTCGACCCGTCCCGTTTCGCTACCCCTACCCGACTCCCACACATATTTTCCCAATTTTAGTTTACCTTTACTTATATAATTTTGCTAACATTGATATTAAATAAACGTCAGTTTTTACTTTTTAATATTCAACTTACATGATTAGATGTCCATTCAAAATATATTCTTTTTAAATATAAAAACATGACATATATTGAATTTTTGTTAAAACGTACCCATACCCAACAATATAAATTGATCAATATTGTCGAATTAAAAGATAACTGTAAATGGAAGCAATTTACTGACATATCCTTGATTTGTAATAGGATTAAGATGAGGGGTCCTTCTCCAATCACATGAGGTGAAATCTCCCTAATATGTACAAAATAACTATTATATTATTTATTATTATTATTATTATTATTATTATTATTATTTTGAAGTAGCAATGTAAGATACAAGAAAAAGACCATAAAAAGGTAAGGAGCGAAAAACTACATAAACACAGCAAGGTACAATAAGCTAATACACCACACCATAAAACAGTCCCCTACCTAAAAACGAGGTAAGATCTCCCTAATATGTACAAACTAACTATATTATATTTGTATACAAAACTGAAATAGCTACTATGTTTAAAACAAAAATAATTAATGCTTGTATTATAAGTGTCTACAATCTCTTCATTTTTTCAAATCAAAACATCTACCATTTTTATAAAAATATACTAAATTTCAACTAGTTACTTAACAGAAAACATGAGGTGGGATCTTCCTAATATGTACAAAATCACTATATTATATTTGTGTACAAAATTAAAATAGCTACTATGTTTAAAACAAAAATAATTAATGCTTGTATTATAAGTGTCTAGGATCTTTTCATTTTTTCAAATCAAAACCTCTACCATTTTTATAAAAATATACTAAATCTCAACTAGTTACTTAACAGAAAACAAACAAAATTATAATTATATAAACAAAGAAGGGTTACAAGTTACAAGGTGCACCAAGACCCAAAAAAAGACATAAAGACTCCAAAAACTTACTAGAGAAAATAAGCTAAAAAGCAATCGCATATAACCAAAAAGAAGCTATAGGAAATAAGGCCCAGCCAGGAACACCAAAAAACAAAAACTCCACCAACCAATCAGGCCTAAAAAATGTTGTTATACAATGAAGATACACCCTTAAACAACAGCAAGAAACGAAGTCAGCAGAAACTCCATACGCTCACCAGACCAAGAATAACAGCGGGCTAACAATGTCAGATAGCAATGTAAGATACAAGAAAACGGACCATAAAAAGATAAGGAGAAGAAAACTACACCAACACAGAAAGGTACAATAAGCTAACACACCACACCAGAAAACAGTCCCCTAAAAACGCCTATAATCCAACATCAATAACCACACCAGAACTGTTAAAACAAACACAACAACACACTAATCCCCATAGCAGCAGGAACATCACAGCAGCAACAGAAAATATATATAACAGAACCAAAAGACATTCAAAATATTATTTAAAAAAACAAAAATAAAGAAAACATACCTCAATAGGTGCACTCATATGGTTGTTTGTTTTGATTATGGTAGTTCTATATATATATTTAAAAGGTTGATCACTTCTCCCATCACATGATAGATTTGGGAAAATAGAGTAGTTATTGTTTACTCTAAGAATAATAGTTATTTTTAATGAGTAGGCATCAAATAAAATTCCACATTCATATTGAGCATTGGCTATACATTATTACATACTCCGTACATAATATATTTTGTTTTATTTTGTATGATAACATTTTGTCGTTGCTAGAGCAAAATATCAGAGGCTAGGGGTGCGCAGAGGGGACAAACCAAACAGTTGTAATATTGGCTACAATATCTGGTGGTGGAGTGGTACTATATACTGTGGTATCTGCAATATACTTTCCTAATTGTTGTATGATGTCGAGATTGATCTTGGACTATATTAATTATTGACTGGTTTAATTGATATTTATCAAATTTATTACTATACTTTGTTAAATTTAATTATTTGAACCATACATACTTTTAATTATTTGGACCATCTTAAACTTTTCTCTCATGTTGATCATGTTATATAGTAATTTTAATCAATCACTCAATTTTTTCTCTCTTCTTAAATTTGTTTACGCTTTTTGTGATTTATCAACTATTAAATTAAAAAAAAGGGAGAAAATATGAGAGAGAACAAATTGGAAATGATCCAAATCACTATTTGAGGTGGTGATTAGTTGTTGCTTTTTAGAATTGAAAGTTAATTTCAAAATCAAAATTAGTTTGAGTAAATTGAAATTCAATTAATTTTTACCTTAATTTCAAAACAACTAAAAATCAAAAAATAATTATTATACGGGTCTTGCTAACGAGTGCACCTGGTGCACTTAATCGTTGAGCAATGAAAAGAGTGATAAAAGTTAATAGTAATAAGGATTAATGTATTAATAGAGTAGCTTAATAATAGGTTATGTTAACTTGTGCCCTAAAGACACATGATAAGCTGCCTAAAAATAGAAATGTAGCATTTAATGGTACAAAAAAATTAATGCTTATAAAATTGAATAGTATACATATTTTAATAAATATTTTCCACATTTATCTTCTTAAAATGCACCCTTAAAGCACATGTTAACATTCTCCTAAATTAATTAACTTAACTAGCTTTTTTTTTTTTACCAAACTTAACTAGCTATTTAGTTTGAACTTTAATCATATTATTAATCTCCGTCGGAGAGGTTGCCCATCAATTTTTAAAGGAGTTCCAACTTCCATTGTTTATTCATTTGCAAGGAACAAAAATACCATTATTTAATAATACATTAGTCCACCGTCACTTGATTGTGTAGTGTACTAGTATAACACTACTTACACACTAAGTTAATAATATGCAATTATTTTTTTTGTACAGAATAATGTACTACAATTTATTTGAACAAAAAAATAAATAGAAGTAATCTCATGAATCAGTACCGGAAAGGAAAAATGAGAACCTACTAATGAGTGACGATTAGCCTGTCACACATAAAACATATGAACATACACTGTTAAACATTTAAATGCAAGTCATTTGATGATGTACTTTTTTTTTTTGTTGAAAGTATTTGATAATGTAATTTATTGCTAGTGTTTTACTCGTATACAAAGATGGAGGTATACAAAAGTAATATTTTATTTACATATTATATAAGACAAAATGTTTTCCAATACGCTAAAAATTTATTCAATCATATTTGTCTCACTTCCATCATACTATAGAGGGTTGTAGTATCATCATAGAAAATGGTACAACAGTACAATTAGACTACAAGACAGAACTAAATGTTGTTTTTAAGTCATTACTCTGTATCGTGCGTTAAACATTATTCAATTGAAAATTATGGGAGATAGCAGTATAGGATCAAATGTCCCATAGAGTGACAACTATCGATTGATATATGATCAAAAAGGTGGTCGACATTAATTCATTTACCTAGGCACATTTTTAATTGTATATATTTAGGGTTGACAAAAAACTGAAATCCATCTCAACCCAGAAGAAAACAACCGCAAAAAATATAGAGATTTGAGTTGTTTATAATGGACCACGAGTTAACAACGTTAAAAAAAAATTTAGTTTGAACTTAGTTATTATGAGTGAGTTTGATAGAGCAAATTGGATCGACGATACTTGAAATCCGTCTGCATGAGTAAATCAAAACACTGCATTCAATACTTTCATTTTGTGATGTACACACTTTAATTAAGATTTTTTCGTCTTAAATCCATGAGGCTAAAACAATCATGAAACATTTTGAAATCCAAAACTTGATCTTTATTCATCTTCTTTGTCTAACTTTATTGAGATCAAATGTTATATTTTTTATTTTATATGAGACTTTTTGTTTTTTTTTTCTTCTTATTTTTATGTTGATTTAGGGTTTGTAACATTTTTCTTGTGTGTGTTGTTTTATGATTCTCTCATCTCGATCAGTTTTTTATTTCTAACTCAATCAAACCGCCCAATAAACCGTTTAAACTGCAATCCGAATTCGTGAAAATCGATCACCATTCTATGGGCGGATTGAACCTTATTTTTTAACTCTGATGTTTCACTTTGGATGTCAACTTTAGACCCAAACCCGCCCACTGTCCACTCCATATTAGTTATATATATGGAAAATGCTTATTTGTAAGAAAAAGATAAAAACAAAAAGGTAAGAATGAATCTCATCCATTCATTACCACCACTACCCCATGTTTCCTATTAAAAAGGAAATTATATTTATAATAACTTAAAAATTGTCCTCTAAAATAATAGCACGTGTCTATTCTTGCAATTCTTCTTCAAATTCTCCCGTTACAAATAGCATTGCTCTATATATATATATTATATATAATGTTCATATTTTATACTATTAATTAAATCCACACTACAATTCTCATACTTTTAAATATATATTTTTTTGGTACATGGGCTCAACAATACTTTTAAAAATTAAAATGGTACAACTATATTTAAGTATGAGTTAATACATAATTTATTCAGTTTCTTATACAGTTCATTTAATGTTTTAAATATATGATATTTCAATATATTAAAAAGCTATAAAGAATCTCTATAAATTTATCTCAATTGGTAGGAATAACGAAGTACATGTATATAAGAATTGAAGTTTAAACTTCAAACACTCTACTTATTTACTTTAGTAAATTTTATTTTTTTTTTGGTCAAGTACTTTAGTAAATTTTATAACCACTGATTTACTCGGAAAAAAAAAGGTTTATAAACAAATTAATTGACATATAATGAATTATTGATTATCACAATATCTACGTTTTTTTGTTTGAATGGGCAAGCGAAAACTGTGTTTGTGTTTCAGTGATATGTTACATATATTATGTATATTATGGGTCTATTTGAATTTAACTTATTTTTAAGTTTATGAAAATATCTTATGTAAATAAATTTTTGTGTTAATTTATAAATTTTTCATTAACAAAAATTATATTTTTATAAATTATTTTACTATAATCTATCTTATTAAAATTAAAAATTATAATAATACATATCTTAATTATTTGCATAAACTCGCAATGTGTAAAAGAACCACCACCACCGTTTCATTTTTGTTTCTTTCTCTACACAATCTTATTACATACTCAAAATCAAATACAAATAATCAACAATCATTTTGTGTTAAATGTAATTTTTAAAATGCATTAAGCAAAACTTGATTACAATACCTTTAAAGCCCTTATAAAAAAATTTGATAAATGTCACAGGCATTCATGTTTTACCATCGTCTTAGAATATTCATAACATATATAAAAAAAACTTATCACTTTATTTTTTATTTTTAGAAGTGTCCACAAACACTCACTTCTCTTGCGCTCGATACTATAAAATCCATGCTCAATATTCCAAAAATTAGAAATATTGCGACACCCTCATATGTTCATGGTTCAATACACTAGATAGAAATAAAAGTAAATGTTCCAAGACTTGGTAATCAGATGTTGGCAAACTATATTCATTGGCCAATCACATTCATGACTGTTCGTGATAATTCCTACCAAGACATTCAACAATTTCCTTTTTGTAAAAAATACTACTGTGTGAGAAGTGCTATATCATACGAAGGATTAAGGGCATCCGTAATGTTGGTTGTTACTCAAATTCTTTGCAAGTTGTCACCTTAATTATGGAGGGTGTATTACGGTATCATAGTTTTGCAAATGAAATTCACAAAATTACTCAATTGAGATGTAAACCTTGAAATGTGACGATCGAGCACACACTTCGTGAGGGTAATAGGTGTGCAGACCGTTTGGCTAAAGTAGGAGCTTCTTCGAATGTCCCTTTAGAGATATTAGACGAACCTCCTTTTGAGCTTGTGAGTTTGTTACATACTGATGCTAGAGGAGTAACTGTTGTAAGGGTGTAATCCCTTTGTTTTTGGTTTTTTTGTTTCGTTTTCTCTCTTGTAACAAAAAAAAAAAAATACGAAGGATTTTGTGTATCCATGAATGCGCATAACAAGTTAACCACCATATTTTGCATGAGTTTCGATTAAAAACTACAATAAAACATAACTGGTACATTAAGTTCAAATATTTAATGAGTTTTACTAAAATACACATCGTTCGTAAAAATCTAAATTCAATTATTAAGTGGAACAATTTTTTATCGAACTTTATTTATTTTGCGGCTAAATTTCAAATTACTAAGGTTTGATTCCCTTAAAAAGTACTCCATCCGGTTCTATATATAAGTAAATTTTAGCTTTTTAGATTCATTTAAAAAGTAATGTACCTAGTCAATAATATAGACTAGATGCATTACTTTTTCAATGTATCTAAAAGGGTTAAAACCAAAAAATTATAATAAAATAATTTAATTGTTTGTTCTCAAAGTTCAAAACCTTTCATCACTATTAACAATCAATTTAATTTCTTCTTCAAAACAATCAATTTTATTTTATTTTTTTTGTACATAACGATCAATTTAATTTTACCATATAGTATGGAGTAAACCACCGAATCAGTTTTGTCTTATTGATTTGGTAAGACACACTCAAATCATACATTGATTTTATGAATATTTTTTTTTTAAAAAATTCACTCTAATAAATTTTATTTATATTATTCCTTCAAAAAATATGTTAAGGATTAAATTGAGAATAAATAAATAAACTTAAGAACTAAATTAATAATAAATAATATATAAATCAACTTAACATATATAAATCTGGTTAATATATAAATCAACTTTTTATATATATATGTTAAGAATCAATTCAACTTTTTATAGCACACCAAGTCAACACCAGCCTCTGTAACATTGGTCCTGTTAAATTATTTTTGGAATGTGTTCATTTTAGTCTTAGCTATTTGTCTCTTTATTGCTTTCACGAATAGTGAAGAGATGAAATTAAGTGAAGAGAGTGATGAGAAACCATGCTCTCTCTTCCAATTTTGTTCAACTTGAGTGAAAAATGAGATGCGGGTTTCTCATTATTAGTGAGTTTTGTTTATGAATACATTGGTACCATTGAACATTTTTTTGTTGTTTACAGTACAGCCAATGAATATCAAAATTAGGACCCAACTAAATCATTAAATCCAATCTAATAACTTTAATATTCAACTTTTTTTTTATCTTAGATAAAATAATAATCCACTAAAATTAAATTCACATAATTGTGAGATCTCAGATTTAAATTTGAATCACGACGTTCAATCTAACAATTTCATCATTTTTGCCAATTGAGCTATGACTTATGAGACCATTATTCAACATTTTTGTTATAGAATATATGCAACAAAATAAATTAGGCGATAGATATTGATGACTTAAAGTCATAGCTAATAGTTTACTTTCTTTTTGGCAAAGGATTAGAATGCAAAACATCACATGATAATCAAAGACATCACAATTATAGTTTTATCTGCAAAATGGAAGTACCAGACAGAACAGTAGTATAAGACCGAACTGCATAAGATAAATATTTAAGGTATCATACAAATTTTATGTTGTAGGATGTTTGATGGACAAAATGTTATTTTGGCATTTTAGACAACTTATGCATAGGACAAAAAGATGTCCCTTGGTTCAGTGGAGGATAAATATTTCAGTTTTTGTCCCGTCCCTTGGCTCCCAGTTTGTCCGGTACCATAAACAGTTTTAAAATAAAACACAGTACAATAAAAATTGTTCTATCCAGTCCCATATTTTTCACCAGATCAAACGCACTCATATGATTTGTAGGTTTTTTTATTTAATAGATAATTTTTAATAATAACAAATAAAAGGACAAATACAAATATTTTTGTTTTTATTTTTTCACTTACTAAATTAATAGCAGTAGAATTTAAATATTTTGTTAATATCGATTTATGCAGACTCCTTGAAGTCTGACTGAACTATCACATCACAAGATTAAACTTATTGGGTTTATATAAAACGCCCACTTATAATTTGAACCCTATTTTTTTAAGAAGTCAAATTAGTCCATATAAATTGACATCGGTAATAATCGAATTTTGATTGAACAAGATTTGTATTATGACTGTTCGATTTAAAATATATGGCCGAAACTATTTAGAGTAATTTTAGAAATGCACTAATATGAATTGTTTAATCTATCATCAATGGCTAAGATTAAAAATCGTTGTCCATTTATACATAAAGGTTTAACGGCACGGTTTGTTGTCTATCTACATTTTATTCATGTGTTATCTTATATATAATACAAGATAATGTATATATTTGAAAGAAAAATAAAATTGATAGCCTTATTTGATATTGTGAATTTTTCATGTAATAATTCTCATTTTCTAAATAAATAAAAAAAAAAATTCTCATTTTCTATTAACACTTCTCCATCTTCAAATAGATGACAACGAAATCTTTACAGCACTTCTTTACATGTGCTACTCACAAAAATCACATCTAAGGAGTGATATTTATAGTTGTTCAATTAACAACTGGGGGTGTAGCCTTTCATTGTTATATTATATATGATGAATTAAAACAACAATGATGGAACTGTTTGACTTGAATTATTTTTTCTACACAAATGTTATTTTGACACCAAAATGGTTGTCCCCAAACAACCATTTTGGTGTGGGACCCACCACCTTTTATGCTTTTAATTATTTTTATATCGTTTCGATTTGCGTGCATAGAGAGAAAAATTTAGTTGTCCCAATTGGACAACTTTTTGTGGTGTTCATATAACACCCTCTTTTTTCTATTAGTTTTTTTTTTCTTCCTTTTTTATAATCTTTCTTATTAGTTGTTTTGACTTTTAGGCTTGATTATAGAATATAATTTTAATACTCATTTACAATGAACAAAAATAAATCATTTGAAATTGCAACTAAATTATATATTTGGTACGTTCTCTAAAAACATTAGCTTAACTCTGGTTTCAGTTGCAATAGTGAGCTTCGAAAAGGTAACTTCTAATAATTTGTAACAATAGTGAATATTCTAATTTCAACTAGGCCTTTCGACTGATGAACAATAGAATTGGTCCTTTAAATTAACCGGTCTTTAGATTAGAAATTGAATTTTAAAAAAATAATAAAGTATAAGAGTATTATATAAAACATAAGGTTAGAACAACTAAAGTAAAAGTATAACTCATTTGAGTTGGTCTAGTAGTATTGGCTTGAGACCTAGGAGTGTGTTCCTCTTAGAGTTTCAAATTCGATTATCCCTAATGTCAATTTGGGTGGGTTAATTTAGCTTTTTAAAAAAAAAATTTACATTGGTGGTAAACTTTCGTGAATTTAATTCATGTAAGTAACATTGATCTAGAACGCAACAATTACACTCCCCATGAACTTAACTCAATTAATTGGGACATTACATCATATATGTAGGGATGAAAGTTCAAATCTCGAACACCCTACTTATTCACTTTTATGGATACAATTACAAACCACTAGACTACTTGAAAATTAACAAAAAAATTCAACAATTACATGTCATACATGAATTGAGAATGTGTACAGATTTAAAAAAAACAGATTTTCAACCAAATTTGGGATAAAAAATTTGGTTTCTAAAATAGGACCAACATTTCATATACTGTTTAAAAAATAAATTAATCGTCATGCTAACAAGTGCCATAAAGATTAAGTACACTTGTTAAGAAGGAAAAAAAAAGTGTCGATTGTTATCAATTTCTAAAATTTCAAGTGTTGATTGTACAAATTAAAAATTAATATTAAGTTATTAATTGTAGTAGTTCTTTTAGTCACAAAAAGTCCTAGGGCTGAGCAAAATATAATGACCCGCCCGGAACCCGAAAAACCCGGTGGTGAGAAACAGCCTGCGGGCGGGTTAAATTGGTTTACGGGTTGGCAAATTGAATGTTTCAGTCTCACACGAGTACTTATGGGCGGGTACGGTTTTGAAAAACTTGAACCACCGGGACCCAAAACCGACCGCCCAGTTTAACATATTTTATAACCAAAGGGTGATGTGCATAGTATTACAGTGTCTTGTCAAATCACCTAAGCTAGTTCCTTCCTTGAGACCACAAAAACACATTACTTGTCAGCTATTTCTTGAATACTCATTACTTCCAACTAGCCATAAAATAAACAACTACTAGAGTCTAGTACTTCCAACTAGACCTAGCCATAAGTATCATTTTAAAACTAAAAGTAATTGGTAATAGCATTAAATATTTACAATTACGAAGTACTAATACTCATTACTTTCTTTTATTTTTAGAAAAATGCAATATATTGATCTTCTTCCAAAGACACATTCTTTCATCTTCTTGGTTTTCTTCTTCTCAAGTTCACCATAGTTATATCAAGTTCTGGAACTATTATTTGCTGTTAGAAAAAAATAAATATCAAGTTCTGCAACTATGAAACAAAACAAAAGAAAAAGAGTGAAGGATCCTAACCAGGAATCCTTTGAATACTACAACTTCTTTTTCTCTCTTTCTTTTTCATTTCCATTTTTTTTTCCTTTTAGTTTTTTGACACCCGAATCAACCGATCCGTGTTAACTGTGACCCATGTAACCCGAGACTCGAAAAAACCGAAATTGGGCCAATATAATCTGTGATTGATCATGATGAGTTTAACATATATTGGAGCTAGAGTAGTGTTAGACAGTTACACATAACTGTATTCATGCAAGTCAGTTACATTAACAGTTTTTTGGTTAGTTAACTAATTGATCCGTTATAAATCAGTTAGAGTTAGTTGTTCACATTTCAATTAACCTTCTCTTCATAGACAAAGTTCTTATATATACACTCACTGACTGTGACCATATTCAACATTCATTCATTCATTCATTCATTCATCTATTAGCTACAAACAACCATGCTCACTCACTTTCTTTCTTTTTTTCTTTCCTTGTTTGAACGTCTTTTCTTTAACACCATGGCTAATGATTCAAACAAACTACCATCATCCTCTTCATCATCTCACACACCATCACCATCTTCTTCATCTGGTACACCACCTCCTCTTGCAACATCCAATTCTGATGCACCACTACAACCTGCATCAGGCTCTTCCAAGAAAGCACCATCTTCATCTGATACACCACCTCCCCTTGCAACATCCAATTCCGATGCACCACTACAACCTGCATCAAGCTCTTCCAAGAAAGCACCATCTTCTTCATCTGGTACACCACCTCCTCCTCCTCCTCCTGCAACATCCAATTCCGATGCACCAGCACCATCTTCTTCATCTGGACCACCACCTCCTCCTGCAACATCCAATTCCGATGCACCAGCACCATCTTCTTCATCTGGACCACCACCTCCTCCTGCAGACAGAAAGAGAAAATATTATGTAGAAGAACCAGAAAATATGCTCGATTTTAGTCTCCTTGATGCTCCACCTGCAGGTCCCCGGGTTGTTAAACACAAGGTAAATATCCCTAAGCAAAAGAAAGTTGTTGCTGCTGCAGAAACTGCAGAGCCACTTGTTCCTGCGGCGGAAATTGTAGCACCAGTTGCTGCTGCAGAAACTGCAGAGCCACTTGTTCCTGCGGCGGAAATTGTAGCACCAGATGCTGCTGCGCAAGAAAATGATTTCTATGAACCTTTGCCGGATCAACAAAATGAAGTACAAGATAATGAATCCAATTCCTCATTTGACTCGGATCCTTACCACACCAACACGCCAAAGAATTCAGATGAGGAATATGGATTTTGAAGTTGATGTTTCAACTTTTCTTTGCTATAATTTGCTCAATTTTAGTTACATTTTTAGTTGTTATGACTATCAATAATCATGAAGTAGGGTATGAATCATGATTATCATGATATTCCTTTTATTCTCTACTTACTTAGCATTCAAGATCAGTGTCTGTGTGTGTGACACTCTCTTTTTCCATCATTATGTGTTAGTACTCAGTCAGATATTAATGTACTATCACATTTGTTCATAAATAAATGGTTTATCCTTTCCATAAATTGTTGCTTCATATAGTATATTCTTCAATTAATTATATATGCATGCATGTATGTTCCAAAATTTAGTTTTTGAATTTATATATACTCCTGCAATATTCTACAGATATAATTTAATTACAAGATGTCCACTGTTAAATAGGAAAATGAAGTTAAGGTAAAAAATAATTAATTAGAGAACTTGATTCCTCCTCTTATTAGGCCATAACCAATCAGAGCCAGATTTTGTTCTGGAAAATTTTAAATTTGTTGAAAGCAATCATCAATATTTTTAGAATTTTGACAAAGTCAAATTCAACTTTAAAATTTATTGTCAAATTTTCAATTTGATGAAAGCAATTGAAATGAATTTTAGAAAATGTAGTTTTATTTATTATTGGGCTGTATGGAAATTTAGGATATTCAAATGGTTACGAGGTAAACTTTTCATAATTTTTGCTTCCTCAACATCAAAATACCCTCTCTACAGTATAGCTAAGTTGAACTCACAGTTGAACTCACCCCTTCCATATTGGCAAAATATGAAGTGGTAATGTAAGTTATTCCATGGTCATTGGAGATAGCAATTGTTATTGCCGTGTTGTTCTAAGTTAGGCACCTAATTTTGAACCCTCTATATTTCTTTTGGAAAACAATGAGAAGAATTTGTAGGCCAACTAAAGAGTGTTGTCTCTCAGCTTGCTTAATCAAAATTGATAAGCCTTCATCTCATAGGATGAACAAATATGAACAGAGATTATCTCATTGTCAATGGCCTATGCTAATTATGATATAACTAACATACTCATTGTTAACCAGAATATTGTTTTCTATTGCCAAAAAGTTTGTGTAGTCATATTGAAAACTAAGGAGGGAGGCTATACGGTTAAATCGGGGTACCACGCTATTATTAAGTGGTCTAATCTTAAAGGAAATATCACTAGGAATCAAGAGAAAGATTCTGAAGCTATGTGGAAGAAATTGTGGAACATAGATGTTACCATAAACACATCAATATCTCACACTTAACAAAGAATCAATGATGCAAAATGCACTCATGAATGTGAAATGAAAGAGCCTTCGGATGTACTTACTTGTATACCATCTACTGTGCTGGTCTATAATATCCATCTACTGTACTTACTTGTATACCAAGCTGATTTACCAGAAGCAAATCTAGTATGAAAAGAGGAAGCTGATTTTCTAGCACGTTCATGTCTCTTTGAACTTGTTGATACGTTAGGAATCATTTTCCCATTTGAATGAACAAGTGATGAAGATTTGTATCCAAGTGCTTTTTCTAATGTGCATCTAACCTCAAATTGGTCTTTATCTGCATAAAGTCATGATTAAAAGCACAAAGTCATTAGATATTAAAGAAAGCAATGCTCCAAAAAGTAAAAGACAAACAAAAGAATCTGACTAAATGGACCAAAGTGAAATAAATATAACATGACTGCAGGAAAACATGCACCAAAAGAATTATTATGATGAGTAGTTCTGGTGCTGTATGTCACGACCCAATCTCAGATCGTGACCAGCACACAGGCTTACACTAATTTATCATATATTCAGCCTGCGCAAGCCTAATACACTAACTATATTTGGTCGAGACATACATAACAGTACTGGATACATTAAAATTACAACCATTGCCTTAATACAACCAAAAGAGTACAAGAGAAAGTTCATAAGTCTGAAACAAAGGACAAGAATACTTAAGTTGTGTTGAAGGATACATAACAACAACATAACTAAGTCTCATAGAGAATTACCAATACAAGATATGAGAGAACTAAATAAAATAGCATGAGATGTTCTCGTGCACAATTCATTCATCCGCTTTCTTCTTACCCTTATCTTGCTCAGCCTGCTTATCTGAAAAATTATAAGAGAGTGGGATGAGACAAAATCTCAGCGAGTTCCACCTACACCTAGGGTGTTAGTGATTAGAATGAGTTATTTTGCCAGTTGATCAGTCGTATGAACAATTAAATCATTTTACAAGTGTTTCACTTTAATGTAATAAGATGTGACACACAATTAAAGCTTGGTTCGTTTTATTGCCCGGACGACCTGAGGTGAGTAGTCTCAAACGCCGGCATGTCCTGCCAATTATAAATATTTAATTGGATGCAAAAATTACCTCACATATTAATTAAAATTACCATGCAGTCCCTATAAAACGGAAGCCAACCAACACAATCAACTATAATGCGAAGTTCGTGTGGCATCATGATGACCATGTACAATGTACTTATCAAAAAGAATATAATTAGCCAAAAAGTTGAGATGCATTAGGATCATTCAAAGCCATCATAAACAGCACAATAAGGGGAAAATCATGGAGCATCAATTTAAATCATTTTGAGAGAAATTAAAAGGGAACTAGTTGTCATCAATTTCATAATAAAGCTAACATTATAAATTAGTTTATTTTTCAACTATTCAGTTTCTAACCCAAACTTAAAATAGGGAAAGGGTCTAGTCATCTAGATATGGGTAGGTCACCTATCTAATCTAAGGAACTCACCTTAAGTGAAGAACACATATATGAGAGCGTCATCAATCTTTTGCTCCGTGTTCTGTCTTTACTCAAACTCACAACTTCTGATAAATAACCAGAGTTTCTCAATTATTCCATTAAGGCTCCACATGCAAGTACATAATAGGGGTAGTTAAATTTATGAAGTTTCTAATTAAAACTTCCAAATCCAATTCAATACTTCCTTTCACACATGCAGTCCCATTGAAGAAAGATAAGGGTTAGAACATACGGGTTTAACTTCAACAATTAGAAACAAAGGGACAAAGATGAAAGTTTGCAAATTCTAAGCTTACCCATTGTGGCTTTAGCTCCTGTTCATTTCTGTTACGAATCGGAAAATTCGTAACTTAGATAATATAGAAGAAATGGATTAAAACGCACAAATATGAAAAATAGTGTATTATTTCTGAAAATGAAATATAAAATGCAAAAGGATGAAATCCTAATGCCCACAGAGCAAAGCTCCTTCAAAGAAAGATGACTTTCTTTCTTTGCCTAACCATAATGGTTCTAGCAATAATCTTCCATATCCATTACAATTCGCCCACCTCATTACTTATACTACTAGGCATAACAAACTTGCCAACTAAACACCTTATCTTACTCACTAATTACTAATAAAACCCCATTATATTCTTTATTACTATAATGCCCCTTTTTCTCGTAACACTCATACTTAGGTCTCTAACAATACCCACCCCTTCAAAAACAACCTTGTCCTCAAGGTTGAAACTTGCTTCTATTAAAACTTTGCCTCTATCAAATACAAATTGTGCAATCCATGAAAAAATGAGGGCCATTCTCCACTTGACTTCATTAACAGACTTCAGTAGCCGTATGAAGATTTGGGCTTGACTCATAAATCCAAAATATAACCACTGCATGAAGATTTGCCATGATTGTGTGGTAACCTCTAACTTGTGGATTTTAGCTTCACATAGAATTTCACCAAGCTTGCCTTTATCATAAACAAAATTCAGCCAACTATAAAACGATGAAAAACGTTTCCAGCAAGCACAAAAATATTGGGGACCCCTGGATCCCATTGCATGAAAGCATACTGTGACATCATTTCAAAAGCAAATTCAGACTTCACTACTTCCAAACTCCTGTATCCCAACATTGCATAAGTACCTAGACAAAACTAGTTGCCAGCCAATTATATGTATCAAACAAGGATATCAGAACATACCTGTTCATCTCCTTCCCATTTGAAAACATTGGGGGATCAACACATGCTATGTATAAACTCACGAAAATTCTTGAACACATCCAAACCAACACCTTCAAACTCCTAAAGTATTCAAACACTTCCACATACCTCCCTTGTTGTGCAATTTCTTGTTTCAAAGAATTCCAAATTCTTTCCACCGGCAACACTTCTCTCCCTTTGAATTTCAGAGGCAACATGCTGATAGTCTCGTTCATCTTTTGAGAATCTGTAAGATTGTTACTTCTCGCCAGAGCTACGAGAGAGGTAAGCTTATTTTCCTCCACTATATCCATTGCTGCATTTTCTGCAATTTCCAGCAACATGGTATCCCTTTTTTGAATCATCTATTACACAGATCTTTAAGAAAAGAGCCAACAACAATGAAGGAGCTTCCCTTTTCCAGCCCAAGCTCGGTAGTATGACAATTTTCTTAATGGGATAAAGCATGATCTTTATCCAAGACTGCATAACAATTGAAAGGCAGTCTTGAATCTATGTATGAGCTTAAATTAAAAACATTTTGGACTGTGATTTGTTCTAGAACTTTATAAGCATTGCAACAATCTTCAAACAATTTTCACCCACCAACTATGGAATAACAATGATAGTATGTGTCAATCAGGGAGTAAGACAACCACATAAACTCATTATATAGTTTGTCATGGATAAACCTGTTGATCAAGGAGTTCCAAACTAGTGAGTCTAGCAACACCTCTTCATTTTCCATCCAGTGATACACACCACAAACTCAAATCACGATTGCAGAGTTGCAAGCTATCAAATTCAATACTTTCCTTTTATAGAAAACCAAAAAGACAAAAACCCAATTAACACATATGGAAAATGTATAAACAATTCCCATCACCTCCCTATCATCAGATTCAGAACCCACTTCCAGTTTCACAAAGGAGTCGCACATGCAGAAAGAAACTATAGCTACGTCTTGTTTCTTCCCTGTTTCGATTCCTCTAAAAATAAGCTTAGGAAATCTCTGCACCATTTGTTCCCCTCCTTTAGACGCTGTCGCACATTTTTGTTGTTGTGGTCATCAAATTGCTCCATGGGTTTCACAATCCGCATAAAAAACAACAAACATATGCGTCCCATACCGACTCGGAGCGGCGACGATGTAAGCATCGGCAGGGAGAAATAGCGGCGTCGCTCGAGGAGGCGGCGAAGCATGCACCTGAGATGGTGGCAATGACGCGTAACTTCCTTGCACATTCACGATAGATTTTCCCTAGTTTCTGGTCGGGTTGGATAAGGACAACCCATGTATGACCCATATTTTCTTAACACATGGGCTAATCAGCCAACTAACCTTATTTTGGGCTGGACCATTAGCTTTAAAAAAATAGAAGATTTCTTTCCCCACCCCCCAGCTTTCTTTTTCACCCCCCGGGTTTCCACTTTTAACCCTTGAAAAAAAGTTCAGTACACGCGTACTGAACTTTTTAACGATGTAAAACACCTATTTTTCAATATCGAAAAAGTTCAGTACGCGTATACCGAACTTTTCAGAAGTAAAATCAAGGGTAAAGTTGGATTACTGGGGGGTGAAAAAAAATGACGGGAGGTGGGATGAGAAACCTTCAAAAAAATAAGACAATTTTTTTTTCAGCCCCTCGCGTTTCTTTTATATCCAAAAAATTGACTTTGTCCTTAATAAAAATTTTGATTTGCAGAAACCAAAAAAAATTTAGTTTAAATTTCAGAAAATTTCGGTTTCTAAAAACCAAAGTTGTATTTCAAGACAAAAAAAATTTCGGTTTATAGAAACCAAAGTTTTTCGTAAAGGCAAAATAGGAAACTCAGGGGTAAAAAAGAAACGTGGGGGGCTGAAAAAGAAAACTTCAAAAAATAAACAATTCACCCATTACCCAAATTACCCCTGCCTTCTCCAGAATTTTCCCAACTAGAACGAGATTGAAACTTACCAACTTTGTCAATGGAGCTTCTCTCCTCGTCACATATCTCTTCATCGGTGTTGTCGGTAATGGTGAGAAAATGAATACCCAAAAACCCGTCTCTTCTGAATCCATGTGCAGTGTTTCCGGCGGCTTGGGGGTGGTGGAACCACGGCTGAATCGTCGGCGATTTGAATCTTTGCTTTCACCGTGATGTGTAGGTCGGCGTCTGGCGGTTTCGGTGGTGGTGAAATTGTGACCAAACAACACACAGCTTGAATTTCTTTCCCTCTACCGCTTAGTTTTCGATCTAATACTTTTGGTGACAACACAATGGGAATTGGAGTTTCTCGTGATTGAGAAACAACTGTGACTCCACCAAATTTTGATCGATCACCGCTCATCTTTATTTTGTGAGATTGTTCGACGTTTCTTTGTTCCATTTCCTTCATCGTCACTTGATTCTTCTATCGTACCACCTCTTGGACAAGTTGTTGGGGGGACTTCCAACCGTTTGTCCTCCAGTTTCTTCAAACCCATTGTAATACAAACCTCTGATGTTGAGCCATTCTCCGATGCTTCGATTTTCCCCTCGCCGTCGTCAGTTCTCTTCATAGCCTTTGTTAAAATTGCAACTAATAGTTCATGAACTTTCTCTTGCTCTATCAGCATATTTGACAGAGTAAGTTTGATGCTCTTCATCTCCCTTCCTAAAGTATGGGTGATCGTATCCGAACCAATCCAAAAGTAAAATCGCAAATCGAACCAATCCAAATCGAAAATCGCAAAAACCATATTTGGTTTGGATGTATTTGGATGACTTTTTTATTGATCCGCAAACCGCAAAAGCCGCGGTTAACCGCTAGAACCGCATTAAGTTTATATTATATTCCAATACCTCTAAAACTCCTTTAAGTTTCTATTATAATCAAATATACATAGTCTAATTATCAAGTCAGTCCACCAAATTAATGAAACTTCGAGTCGTTCTTATTTTTTGTATTGTAATATTACTTTAGTATTGTAATATTATTTTATATCAACAACTTTTATCGATAATGTGATGTTATTTTGGAACTTCAAGCTCTTTTTTGGATATTTAAAATTGTAAGATACTATAATGTTATTTTGAATAAACAGTTTTTATTGGTACTGTAATGTTATTTTGTAACAAGTTCATGTGTGTGTCAAATGATCATGATAGAAATTTTTTATGCCGTAAACCGTCGCCACCGAATCGATCCTAACCGCATTGGTTTGGTTTGGTTTGGTTTGGATGACTTTTTAAAATCCAACCGAACCAAACCAAACCACAAGCTTTTTTATCTCGCGGTTAGGATGACTTTTTCGCTCATAATCGAACCAAACCGCACCGCGAACACCCCTATCCTAAAGCATCCAATCTAGCTTCCATTTCAGGTGTGTTGGTATCCACTGGCTCCATCATCGTTAATCCGGTAGGTCGGACCATTGTTACGAATCGGAAAATTCGTAACTTAGATAATATAGAAGAAATGGATTAAAACGCACAAATATGGAAAATTGTGTATTATTTATGAAAATGAAAAATAAAATGCAAAATGATGAAATTCTAATGTCCATAGAGCAAAGCTCCTTCAAAGAAAAATGACTCTCTTTCTTTACCTAACCATAATGGTTCTAGCAATAACCTTCCATATCCATTACAATTCACCCACCTCACTACTTATACTACTAGGCATAACAAACTTGTCAACTAAACACCTTATCTTACTCACTAATTAGTAATAAAACCCCATTATATTCTTTATTACAATAATGTCCCTTTTTCTCTTAACACTCATACTTAGGTCTCTAACAATTTCTCCATAACTTCAAATCTTGAGAGTGGATTCTCTCAATTTTTTTCTCTCTCAATTGTCTCAATTGTTCAATCACAACCATCAAATCCACCTTTTTACTTTTATCTTTCTCTCTCTTCTTATAAATCAATGGTTTAAAAAAAAAATTACCTCAATTGCAATTGAGAGGATCCATTCTCTCAAATCTTAGTTCCTAACAACTCCAATTGATGATTGAGAACATGCAAGCTTTGAGAAGGAAAAAGTGAGTTTAGTGAATGAATAGTCTAACCCTTTGGATTCATTAGTCAAAATAAATCACTCTAGTAGAGATCTCTGTGGTGGTCGGTGGAAAGGAGAGCCTCTTGATGGAGAACATTGTCAAATAACCAATTATTCCAAAAGCTTAAGCTGTTAGGATTAGCTATATCAATGGTTTTATATTATTTCTAACACGCCCCCTCACGTAAGAGCTCACTTGAGCTTGAAGCGTGGATAATGCATAGGCCCACCTACCATATGCTTAAATCCCACTTTTAATTAGAATTAGAAAGTGAAGGGAGCGGGAATCGAACCCAAGACCACTTAGTCATAGAGGCTCTGATACCATGTCAAATAACCAATTATCCCAAAAGCTTAAGCTGTTAGAATTAGCTATATCAATGGTTTTATATTATTTCTAACAATGTTAGTGATTTGAACATGTTGGAGAGTCTTTTGTCTAATTTTACACCTACCATATAATACTTAGAAATTAAGCCATTATACTCAGATTGTGTGGAAAAGTACTAGAAGAATTGGTTGTGCAAGAGTTGGGAATTATGTTGGAGAACGACCATACTAATTCAATTGATCATATAAATATGTATATTGATCACCCTATTAGCAATATATTATGGTCCTAACGAAATCATCACCTTCATAGCTTTGGATGTTTACCAATTTGACATCATATTGGTTTTTATGCTGAACTTTCTTACGTTGGAGTTTGAATTTGTTGGCCTCACTTCCATTGTGCACACAAGAAGAAAATTTAGTGGAGCAAAGCAGGGTTAATTGAGAGAGGTTTTTGGCAGTACGCGGTTTAAGTGTGCACTTCATGAGCTTTCCGTGAGAAAATTTGTCGTGTTAAATAGCAATGCTAGTTATGCCAATATGTGTGTATTTGGTGTGGGCGACAAAATTTGTCTTTCTGCTAAATTGTAATCTAGCTAGTTCATTCAGTATGGTTAACAAAAGCTATCACTTATGCGGTCAAATACTAAATTGTAATCTAGTTCAATTGACACTCTTGAATCTTGATAGCCCGAAATCATCAAGTTAAAGATGTTTCGGAATTAGCAGCAGCAATTTCGGAAGCTATCCGAGCAAGTACATTCCTCATGTAGACTACTATGAAACGGACTATCTTTCTCAAGCTATACTAACGCTGATTTCTAAATCAGGGTGCACCTTCTTCTTCTTAATATTGTAAACTTGTCTTGCCCATTTAAAAGAGAATGGAAGTATTAAAGAGGGAAAGGGTTGAAAATAAGGTCATATATATATATATATATATATATATATATATATATATATATATATATATATATATATATATATATATATATATATATATATATATATATATATTAATTAAGAAATCATTCCATGCAAAGTCAATACATAATTCCAAAACAAGTAAAATGAAGTTATAGACCAAGGGAAACAAAAATAGAGGAAACAAAAAACAATCTAATAATAAATGAGATAAACTTCTGCTGAAGGCGAGTTTTGAAGCAAAAAGGGAATTATTTCATCAAGTATGGATAAAGATCCTTCTTTATATATTGCTTTTCGAAACTTCTCATATTTTGTACGCAACCGCACTAATCTGGGATGTATCACTTTCCCGGATAATCCAGCTGACGAAATTCCTTTCATATATACTAGCAGTGTCTTCAAGTTACGCAAGGAGTGAAGTTTCTCCTTCAATAAATTAGGTACTAAGGTGAGAACCTAAGAAGTGAATGATGATCAGTTTAATGAATAAAACAGATATCTTAAGAAGAAAACAAAAATAAAGCTTCAAAACCTGGCAAGTTAAAAGTATACATACCTCAAGAGTAGTTAAAGTGACTGTCAATAATGTGATTTCAGTAAACTCTTTCAGCCAGCTGAATAGATTGGGAGGAGGCTCTGCATTATTCACGTACATATATGCATCAATTTTTACCTCTTTAATACAACAAAGATGGTTCCCACGTAGTTTCTCAAAAGGAGTACCAGCATAAGCAAATTTAGAAAGACTTGGAGTATATAGTTCAATTTCGCGGTAATTTCTGTTATCTTTTGTTTGTATCGTTAATTTGGCAAGTGTGATACTTGATACGCAGAGACTTTGTGCATCGAGAACTTTACAAAATGTAATGGTCAAACAATTCAATTTTTTTAGTGCTGAAAAGGGTTCAGCTCGACCGTCATTTTTAGTACGAAATACAAAGTTCATTAGAGACAAGTTGGTCAATGCCGGCAAATTCAGATAATCCGGAAATAATGTTGTTTGATAAGGACCGCGAACATGTAGTACAAGAGAAGTAAACGCGTGACATGAAAAAATGCAAGACGGAATGCGTTGAACATTATAAAGGAGAGAGATTTGTAACCGTTGTACATTGTGTGAAACAACGTGTTTTAAAATCCTTTGAAGTAGGTGAGGCTGCACCATACTGTCGCTGTAAAAATTGAGAGACTGCAGAGAGGTTGAATGACCACGAAGCGACAAAATTTGAGCTGCGAATTCGGTGAAACCGTCTATAGTGTCAAAGTATGAAGAATGTAATGAAAGGTTGGAAAGATGCTTCCAAAGATTGATCCATCGTTTTGACAAAATACAAGTTTGAACGGCTTGTTTGACGTTCAACAAAGAGAGTATGCACAGAAGAACACAATCAGATAAATCACTGAGTCTATCTTCTTCTTTGTCATCGTCATTTTGTCTTTTCCTCTTCATTGTTTTTGTTGGAACTTTTGAATTTGAATCAATTTTGCCATGCCTTGTTCCTGTATTCTTTATTAATTCAGTTGCAGTAGAGTTTGCGATCGGAAACTCGGATAAGTGGTTAGAAGAATAGTATTTTTACGTGTGAATGACGCAAAATAATGAATCCATTAGGAGAAAAAAATAAGAATAATACCTTGCGGAGTTGCCATCGATGATTTCAGAAAAATCTGCCTTGAGGTAGATGTGTCACAGGAATCTGAGTATTAGATCACTAGTTTTAATTTAGTTGCTATTTTCCCGAGTCAGGTCCAATGATTTTATTATATTAGATTATTATCTTAGTTAATTAGTTAGTATTTTCCTATTTTTATGGGATGATCGGTAGAGTTTGTTATCAATTTGGTTTTATAGTCATAGTCATCTAATTGAATGGAATAATATACTAAATTCATAACAAATATAATTCTTTCTAAAATTTTCATTCAATATTATGCTTGCAATTATTATCTTAAATATATCGGATTCTATTCTAAATCATTAGAATTCTTACTTGAGATGAATTTTATCGGTTCGTTTCTAGAATCCAAAAGAGGGTGAAATTACTTTTTACTCCAGATCATGCAATGAAGAAGCATACGATTCAAAGTGATAGAGATGGACGATGAAGTTGATATGTATTTTTCTCATAAACCATCAACCTTAAATTACTCAGCAGCACACAACAAACAAAGTACCACAACCAACTACGACACATGAAGAAGTTCAAGAAATTGTTGAAAACTCCCGGTGATCTTTCTCTATTGAATCGCAGAGTCCGAACTTAACGTCCACAATTTTGAACCAAGAGATTTTCTCTGATTCAATGTTGCTCGGTGACAACGACACGAAGAATTCAAATATCTCATTGAGTAGATCAACTCTATAAATTTTGATAAAAATTTAAAACCATTTGATACTTTTTCTGATAACTTCAATTCAACGGTCGGATTAAAAAAATATAATGTCGATATCGAGTTATTAAGCGGAGTAAGTCGATGGAGATTCACTCCTAAAGTCAACGGATCCCTCCTCATATATATCTATTTACAATATATTAAAAAAACTACTACCAAAAAACCTTTTTTGTCCTTAGCACGTTTAATAGTATTTCACCGTTTATGCCCTTAAATGTCATTTTAACTCTAAATTGAAAAAAAGATATGTACAAAAAAAATAACAAAAAAAAATAAGCATAAAACAAATATACTCTTAAAAAAAAGATACAAAACAAAAAATAACAAAAAAAATCCAAAAATAAGCATAAAACAAATTTACTCATAAAAAAAGTTAAAAAGAGAATAAAACAAATATACTCATAAAAATAGCACGAGAAGTGTATTATTGATGAATATATATTATAATAAATAATTACGGGGTAAATAATTTCACGCTTATTAAGAAAAGTTGATAGTGTAATTAATGTATACTTTTTGAGTATTATAATTACTAAATTGTCCTTGGTGAAAAGATGTATTTGTAGTTGACTTTACGTATTTCAATGCAAAGTGGGGTTATGTTTGGAAAAGTAATAATAAATATGTCTACGGAATTAAAAAAAAAGCTTATATTTAGGGACAAATAAAATCTTTGTAAGGGTGCTTATAATAAGGGACGGATGAAGTATATTATAGTAACACACGGGACAATTGTTTTAATAAAACAAAATTAATCTTACACGGGACAATTGTTTTAATAAAAAAAGGAATTAAATAATATATTATAATAATACACGGAACAATTTTCTTTTGAAGGAACAATGTTGATGAATATATTATTGATAAATATATATATTATAATAAATAATTACGGGGTAAATCTATATTATAATAACACACGGGACAATTGTTTTAATAAAAAAAATTAATCTTACCCGGGAGAATTGCTTTAATAAAAAAAGGAATTAAATAATATTATAATAATACATGAAACAATGTTGATGAATATATTATTGATGAATATATATTATAATAATAATAATAATAATACACGGGACAATTGTTTTAATAAAAATAATTTAATAATACACGGGACAATTGTTTTAATAAAAATAATTTAATAATACACGGGACAATTGCTTTAATTAAAAAAAGAAATTGAATAATAAATATTTGTTATTATTACTTATAGTTTATTACACAAAAATCATACACGGAACAATTACTTTAATGAAAAAAATTACTTAATTTAATAAATTTTATAAAAAAAATAACAGAATAACGTCACTTATTATTTTTATTTTTTTGGTACACGTCGTCACTTATATTTTAGCAATATTTTATAAATAAAAGTCAATAAACCCGTGCGAATGCACGGGTCTCAAAACTAGTTAGCCTTTATAAAAAAAATAAGCATATACACTATAATCACTTAAGTGTTGCAAATTTTGTTCATTATTCAAGTAATTTTATATTAACAAATTTTGTTCATTATTTAAACAAAAATTGTTCATTATTCATAGAGAAACATATTGAGAAACGTAACATTAACCCGAGAAATATAACATTATCATGAGAAATAAGAAACAGAAAATGAAATTGCTAAATCATAATGAGAAACAAAACATTAAGTTGTTAATCATAATGTGCCTCCATACTAAGAAACAACATCAACGCGTATTTTGCTCCATCCACTATTTCATCCTCCCACTCCATTGTTTCGAATTCCGGTCTTCTTTTCCCAATCATCTTTCATTGCAGTCTGCCAACAACAAGAATGGAAGGCTTATCAAGTTTCACCGATCCATTCACCATGTAAGAATAACTTATTTGCACAAACGTTTCGCCGCTTCTCGTGCGACATAGAACTCGCTCTCAGGATATATAAAAAGTTTGTTTGCTCTACTTTGGCAAAACTCTAAAAATACGCGGCTTGAGAATGTCAGCTAATGTAGTGACATCTCTTTTAGATTCCTCTGCCTTATGCATAACTCCTAGTAAAAATACTTTGGATCGGTCAGCCGAGATGGTTCTACGACATAGAACCTCCAATCGGCCTCGCTGCAATGGAGAAAGCATGTACTGCATAACATAAGAATAAGGGAAGAGATTGGATATTTCTCTTAATTGGACTTTGTTCATTATTTAAACAAAATATGTTCATTATTCATAGAGAAACATAACATTAACCCAAGAAATAGAGAAACATAAAATTAACATGAGAAATGAGAAATAGAGAATGAAGTTGCTAAAATCATAATAAGAAACAAAACATTAAATTGCTAAAATCATAATGTAGAGGATTTAATTTAAGAAACAAAGAATTAAGTTGCTAAAATTCCTACATAATTTACTTAACTCCATTTACTTAAACTAATTTTCATTTTTTTTAAATGATGAGGAGGAATATCGTGCAATTCTTAAAGTAGGTTTTAGGGAAGAAATGGTAACAAAGAGGCTGATAAAATATTGGATTATAAAGAATTTACATAGGGTTGGCTGAGGAGATAAAGGCTATGCAACAATTACTAGGGCGTTGTGTCATGACAGATTGTTGATTGATCATGCCCCTGACTTCTTGAGGGTGTAACAGAACATAAGAGGAAGACTATTAATTGATGATGCACAATGAAAAATGATGCATACCAAACTTTCTTTTTAAGATTCTATATTCAAAACTGGTTTTCAAAACAAAATAATATAAAACTTGTTTGGTAATCAACCACTTTTTTAAAAACTGTACTAGAAATGAGAGAGAGAAAAAAACTTGTTTGGCAACATTTTGTGTTTAGATTTTTCTTTATAAATGATTTTATGACAAAATTTCTAATATAAATAAATAGGTTTTGTGACGACATAATTTGATTTAATTAACAATACATTGAATATAAATTAGATTATTTTTTCATAAAAATTGTAAAAGTGGTCTTAAACAAATTTGAACGTAAAACTCACAATTAAAATAAAAAATGTCTATCAATTAGGAAAGCAGGGTGACTTACTAACTTGTGTGGGATCCATATTTAATTCTCATTATTGATTTTCATTTTTATTTGATGAATGAATTTTAAGTTTCTATTTTCAAAAACTTTAGAATATACGTAGAATTAAACAAGTTTTTTTTATTGTTGTTTAATTATTTTTCTCAAGTTGCTCATGACATGCAACAATGTTCAATTGATCTTAACTTCATTGGTGGCTTCATTTACCTTCTTACTAAATGTTGAGTTATTCTTCATTTAATTATTTTTCTCAAATTGCTCATTTAATTATTTAATTACATTTCATTTTTATACACACATTGTGAGAGAAGAAAAATAACGACACCAGGTTATTGCTGTATTTGTTCATTTCATCTTTATATACACACATTTGTTCATTTAATTGAATGCTTTAAAAAAATAAAAAAACAAAAAAATTACTAATTAAAATATCTAAGTTCTAAACTTATATATGCCATGTGGTTGGAAGTAAGTAGTACTCTACTTACTTGGATTTGGGAGGGAGGGATTATTGCATTGTTTTTAATCACCTAATAAAGGAGTGTGCATTCTTTATGATGGACATGGCAAAATACGGTATAGAGGAGATGTGGTCAGACCAATCGAATTGGGCAAACAACAATCCATGGGGTACCAACTTGAGCTTAGGTTGGGAAATGGGAATCATTGAATTTGAATTGCTTCCCCTCACAAATGCAACAAACATAGGCGGTCGAGCCTTAACCAGACCACATCCCTCTTTCACGGCTCGTCTGGTTATAACTACTATAACCACTTCAGCATGTTTCATATTTCGTTTAGCATTTACAATCTGATCAACATAGATTTTACGATAAAAAAATCTTATAACACAAGATTAAATATTTAATTAAGAGTTTCGCTAATGTGTCTTCTAAATATGCATGTTAAGAAATCAAATGTAAAATTTTTACATTATCATTTTAATCTTTAAAAGATTGATCTTACGATTTGCGTCTAATTAATGCCTAGAAGGTCTTACAAACACAAACACATACTTCACATCCATAAATGCATCATAACGGACAAACATACTTTGGGTTCATTAGGTGTACCAACATACTTTGCAAATTTGTAAATAAAATCATATATGATGCTTACCTACTTTGCAAATTTATATTTTCTAATGTGAAATTTACCATAAAGAACGTAACTAATAGAGATATCAACTTTCAGAAAAAGAAGAAACCTTGTGCCAATTAGGAAAAGAAACCTTGTGCAAAAAACATCAATGCCAATTAGAAAATCCCCATTTGATATGAAAGCAAAGGACCCTCATGAATGTGTGGAGTCTAATTTCAATTAGGCTAAATTGTAGTTTTGGCTCCCAGATTTTTTAATTGTGCGATTTTAGCCCCTCTAATTTCAAACGAGCAATTTTTTTTTTTTTGAATAAGCTAAACTAATCCACCTTCAAACGAGCGATTTTAGCCCCTCACATTTGCCTCATTTTGCATTTCATTGTCCCTTTTGACTTTTGACCAAAAAATTGTTTATATGAAATTTTTTTACACATGACTTAATTATATTCGACAACTTAAATAATTTTTTTTAAAAAAAAAAACAAAAAAACAAAGAAAGGTCATGACCTTGTGCACCTCACTACTTCCATTGATGTGCAAAAGAATAATCATCGTCTACCATCCTTCTTCAAAGCTGATAATCTGTCACACAAAAACTCTAATTAACAATCATTGCTGGTTATGTTAGCTTAGGTAGTAAGACTAGAGTTAGTGAGGTTTTTTAGCTTCTCGTTATGGCTTTTTTTTTTATTGATTATTATACTTTAAACTGCTTATTTGAAATGCTATTGTTATAGGATTGAGAAAGATTACTTTAAACTGATTATTATACTTTATACTTTAAATTGTGCTCCCCAGCTAGTTGTGTGCTTCAACAAAGAAAGATGAGGTTTTGAATGAATACTCGCTGCTTTTTAGTTATCTTCTCAACAATGCAGACTAGTTAGTTCAACGCAGCTCCATTCAAAACAACGCAGATTTGCTAACTTACTCAAGAGAATTATTGTTGTTAGCTCTCAAATCATTTCAGCTAGTAGTTGTTTTTGGTATATCTCCTATTTCACATTTTGCATTTCATATGCATGCATGCTTATCACATTTCCTCCATCGATTAGATAACTACTACATCATTTCTGAATATGTATATAAAAAAAAAACAGTAGAAGAAAATTTATCATGATCTGAGAAAGAGCAAACAACAATAATTCTCTTAAGCAAGTTTTGTTTTACTACACGATGATGCAAATCCTCACCCACACTCTTGAAATCAAACTCATATAGGAACTTGAGGAGGAAATAGTTTATTCTACTGTTTTAGCTAAACACTACAAATCTAAAAGCACTACTTGCAGAGATAGTTCATTCTAATGATATTGTGGGGTGCACAAGGTCGCGATCTTTCTTTGGTTTTTCTTTTTAAAAAAAATAAATAAATTGTTTAAGTTGTTCAATATAATCGAGCCAAGTGTAAAAAAAAATCATGTTAGTAATTTTTTTGTTAAAATAGTCAAGAGGACCATGAAATACAAAAGAGGCAAATATGAGGGAAACTAGCAGGATCGAAATTGCACAATTAAAAAACTTGGAGGACCAAAACTGCAATTTAGCCTTTCAATTAAGAACAACCAAATGCAGCATTACATAAATCAAAACTAACATTCATGGTCAGTACATTTATCAATTCTCAGTTTAAAACAGATTTATGATTAAAACTAGTTTCATATGGAGATTGGCGTTTCCATAAAAAAATAATATGGAGATTGGCGTCTACATAGATATAATAGATTCCAAAGCAAGGATACTCGAACATGAGCCTTAGAAAACAGGAGACAACTTTCCAAGGTTGAGTACAACTTAACTTATGTTGTATAATGAGAGCAGAGAGTTGTGCGCGAAGATCACAGTTTTTTCTGTTTTTGCCGAGTAAATGGTATACCAAACAGATCCATGGATGAACTGGAGAAACATACCATGACCAACCAGTTGGATCAACCGATCAAGTGATCGTTTCATTAACAAACAAAAATAAATTAAATTGGAACTGTAACACTTAGAGAGTAGAGAAACTTCAATAGATAAAATTTAAAATTGGAACTGTACCATTAGGGAGTAGAGAAACTTCAATAGATAAAATTTATATATAAAAAAGAAAGTACTATAGGCACTACGGAAGCACAACTGAGAAATGCCAAGTGAACATAACCTAAGGGATTCCTAAACTCATAACATTCAAAGCTAGAAAAAAAAATACAATGGAAAACACAGGTCAGTATTAACCCCATTTGCAAATAATGAAGGGGTTCCTTCTGCACAGGTTTTGTAAAGGTTTTGATATTGGACTTAGAATTCAACAATAAGAGTTTGTAATTTGTCAACTTGTATAGAAAGAAAACAAATAAAAAGGATTTTACAGAAGGGTGACGTAATGAAACAGCTCCTACATCTTCCTAAAGACATCGAAGATGTTCAAAATTGTTGCTCAATAGAAAATTAAACATCCGGATGTCCACGTCCACGCTCAAATATACCGCAGATGATATGAAGCCACATGTAGGTTTAAGTTGTGACTTAACTGTGTAATAAAACTGAAAATTTCAATCCACGGGAAGACTTGTGCTTTCTTCCGCTGAGGGTCTCTTTCCCTGATAGTTCTAAAAGTAAAATAGACAAAAAAAGCTTAGTATTGGCAAAAAATATGTAATCCTTATAACATCAATCAACACCATCATTCAATCAATAACAACACAACAATTTAGAACCAATATAGAACCAATATAAAATCTAAATTACCTGTTTCCCAAATGTGAACGGTACATATCTGTATTTGATCATATGTGCTATTTGTCTCCTCATAGTAAGCGAGAACAGGACCACCCAATAGAAGAGGAGTATAGGCCAGAAAACAGGGATATCAAACGCACTAAAGAAAGTCATCACAAAAGCAATACAAAATGCTTGCGTGATCGAGTACCTGCCCACAAAAGAAAATTGAGTAGCTTCAGTAAAAACAACCTTCTGTAGACTTTACTAAGTGAACAACAAACTTATTCAACAATTAAAAAGCACCAAAACCAAAGTAACAGCATCATCTAAATAGACACATTTCAATACTGAAAATAGCATATTAATGTGGAAGACATAGTAATCCAAACGGTTAAGAAAACGAATAGAAGAAATTGAAGAGAAATAGAGCAAGCAATGTGCTAGAGAACTCATAAATTCATTCAACTCAATACTGATAAAAAAATACAGTAACAATAAGCTTAAATTCACCGATTAATATATAGTAGTAGTTACTGATTGCTAACATAACCAACTAACTAACAACTATCCAACAAAATCATAACTAACTTAACCGTGTAATTCGACACTAGCTTCATACATACAATGAAGTACAGTGCAAGATTGATTTTTTGGCAACATTGACAAAGATCACAAGAAACTAATAGCAAAACATTCTGCTCATAAAAATTGCTCGTTGTACCTCATATTCGTCACATGCAATGTTTTAAATGAAAGTTCGCAACCACAATCTAGTTTGCAACATCAATGTGGAAGACATAATAATACAAAATATGAAATGTGCTTAAGAACTCAGAAAATCATTCAACTCAATAATGATAGAAAATTACAATAACAGTAAAGCCTACATTTGCCGATATATAGTGCAATTCGACACTAACATAACCAAATTATAACTAACAACTTTGCAATTCGACATTAACTTCATAAATGAAGTACACTACAAGAATTTTTCTGGTGACATTGACAAGGTTCGCAGTCGCAATCTAAATTGCAATATCAAGGTTTTCGATATCACCATCATCACAACATAATCACAATTAAATGATTAACACAACATCAATCAAATTTGACTATAATTATGCACAGTATCAACAATCATATCGAAACTGTGACGTTAATCACAAACTTAATTGATAATCGAAAACCTAATTAAACAGCGAACAAGTATATTACCAGAATTTGAATTCAGGGAGACGACGAACGAAAGGACGGAATTCATCGGAAGCTCTGATAGGGAGAGTAGGACCGTCATCGGCGGCGATGGCGGGATCAACTTGAGGGGAGAGGAAACCGATGAGAAGATTGAGGATGTAAATTCCAAGAGCGTATGAAACGACGTAGAAGCCTTGCAAGAAGTAGACACGGAGAACGTAGATGAAAGCTACTACTGAGAATCCTATCCAACGTCGTAGCACGTGCGGGGTTGTTTTGTCTAGTGCGTGTTGATATTGCTGCCACACCGCTAATTTCCATCGTAATATTGCAGTTTCCGCCTGAGAAACTTCATCGACGCTGCTGGCTGCGGCGGCGGCGGCGGCGGCGCTGACTCCTTCTGCTGCTGCGGCCATCAGTCTCAAATTGGATCGGATCAGATGTAACGCGCTGGATTGGAATTGGATGCAGATTCTATGTTACGATTACTTGTAGATCTCTTGGAATCGTATCATTTTGTTCTTTTTTCCTAATTTCTCAAAGTCATTTTCACATTCACATTTATTGATTTAATTATTCTGGTAATAGGGTTTAATGAGAAGGTAAACTTGTTTTACTTTTACATTATGAAATTGTATGTATACATCACACGATTATTAAACTATGGACCATGATACAAATTGATAACGAAATAGAGACAAGAATTTTAACTAGTTGGTCTAGAAATTATTGGAGTCACATTTGATGGAGTGATCTATGATTCAATCATGCAACTACGAATAGAAGGAGATTGGAATTACTGGTCCCCGAATCAAAATTACGTGGTTCAAAGGATCGGTTATCGGTGATAAAAAAATTTAAGAAAAATTGAAAAAGAATTTTTAAAATTTTGATTGTGGCTCTAAAATAAAAATATCAAATTTGTTTTAATATTTTTTATCTCTAATCGACATAATTTTTATATAGTATTGACATTTCTTGAACACAATATAGACATATAGATATTTGACATAATAGGAACACATCTTAAACATAAAATATTATAATTATGATATTAACATCAACATAAATTGGCCATTATGAATGACTGATGAATATAATTCAGTTGGCATAAACATTGCAGGTAGTATATATGATCGGGATTCGAATTTCGGTACTTCGATTTATTCACAATAAAAAATGAATTTTTAGTCACTAAACTACTGTATTTGACAAAATAAAATAAAGAAAATTGGTCATTATGGATGAAAAATCTCCTATTTTATTTTTAGGGATTAAATTTTGATATATTTTCATGGACCAAATTTTTATTTTTTATTTCTTTATAGTTTAAAAAGTTAACGAGCGTCTTAGCATTTTTTTTTTACAATGATGACTAATTCAATGGTCACAATTTTAAGGTCATTAGCGAAAATTCATTTAAACTTACAATTTTACTCTGTATGAACACATCAAGTGATGCCCTACCATATTTTTTATCAAATACATATAAAATAAATGAATAAAAAATTACATTAATATAATATTTGGATAATGTTTAATAAAAAAAAAACATTTGCATAATGTTACCACTCCATTATGTCTTAATTAATATGTTTCGGACTAGGCTAAAAGTCCACCCACAAATTGGATCGTATTATTAGGCTCGCACTGAATAAAACAACTCCAACAATAAACATGCTCAAAAGCTACAGCAAATTTATTAGTTAATTTGATCAAAGACCTTAGCAACCTTCCTACATTTGTCCACTAGGATAGTTGTCCACTAGAGAGTTTTAGGGCGTAAAAATCTTAATTCTTTTACTATAAAACTTAACTCATTATATAGACTAAGTTATTCATCATTCTAACCATGTATCTTTAACTGTTAACATAAACTAACTAGATAGTCGAAATTTATATATATACTCCCTCCTCTAGAGTCCCTTATCAACATATTGCCTATATCTAAATCCTTCGAAAACTTTTACTATCGTTTCTTATAACAGATCTAATAATTCTTCTTAGTCATACTTATCACAATCGTCAATGGTCTACCATTTAATAATGACTAAACATAAAAAAATAAAAAATAAAAAGACATTCTAAAATACTTGCGATCTAATCTCATTCAAAAATGAATTTAAAAAATAAAAATAATATATGAAAAGATAATGAATCCCATTCATTCAACTAATCACATATATCAATTTTTAGCTGAGTAGATAAAATCATGGATTATGAAATAAGTAACCAACCACGATATATATCCATTCTCTAAAATGGCAAGCACTTCCATACTAGTATATAATAATGCCGTGCCGGTGACTCTACTCTTATGAAGCTACATACATTGATACGAATCTCAAACTCGTAAATCACACACGCTTTCTTTTCCGTTCACAAAATCGTTATTCCCTCCAAAACAGATCCAAGTTACCATCGTCACCGACCTACTTTCCGGTAAGCGATCCACCGCATTCGATCAATGAAGCTTTTCATTTTCAGATCTATCTTTTTAAATTTCCAATGTTCATGTTTTTGATTCAATGCTAATGGAAATGGTTCCGTTCTGAAATCAATTTGCGAATGCAGTAGTAGATGATTACAAACTAGGTGGTGGTGGTGGTGGTGGCGTGCTCTTTTTGTATCATTTCATTGCGCTTTCATTTAATAATATTATCACCAACGTTCTGTGTTGAATGTTGATTGTTCGGATATAAGTTATTAATTAATCACTTAATTTGTTGTTAGCTGCTTATGTTATGTCTTGTATGGATAAACAATTTATTTAAATGCTTATAAGTTATAAAACGAGTGTTTATCATATAATGTGCTTATTTATAAGTTATTTTTACAACAAAAGATAAAATTAAGTCATTGTTTTCATAAGCTATTATGGAGAGCTTATGGAATGTCCAGAAGCTGTTAAGCTTATGGAAATAAGATGAAATTAGCTTCTGGACATGTTATAAGCTGTTTTGATAGGTTATCATGGAGAGCTTAAGAAAAATAAGATGAAAACAGCTTATAGACATGCGTAAGCTTTTTTCATATGCTATCATGGTGAACTTATGGAAATAAGCCGAAAACAAGTTATGGACATGCCATAAGTTTGTTACATGTACTTATGCTAATAGGTAAGTTCAAATAAGTCAATCGAAACAGGCCCTTAAACTGCAAGTGCCTTAGATTGGGTTTCTATTTTACAGAACTGCGTTTGAGTGATTCATTGATGGAACCGGCATCTGCTGTAACTCCTCCAGCTTCTAACACTGAACATTCCTCCACCAAAGTATCTGCTGAAAATAGCAATGCACATGATTCACCGTCCTTGTCGCCAGTTTCTGGTATATCTTCCTGGGCAAGGAATCTGAGGCTCGGGGCAGCAGATCAGAACTCACAGACTGGGAACAGTGGTATTTCTGCATTTGTTCGCCTGGCTAGTGGGATTGGACTACGAAGTCCCTCAAATGAGACTGCTTCAGGCAGCTCAGGAGCTGAGCAAACTAATTTGATTGAATCATTCACCAAAGGGTTGGTGGACTCTTCCAAGAGTGCAGTAAAGGCTATGCAGACCAAAGCACGACATATTGTCTCTCAAAATAAACGCAGATACCAGGTCAGTTGACAATGACAATTTTACTCCTTCAGTTTTTTCTATTGCTGACTACCATGGATTAAATTGTATTATTGATTTATGCTATCATGTCTAAATCTGCTGTATGGGTTACTAGTAGTTGCTGTAAGAACTTGTTTCACAGCCTACTTGGTTAGGTTTACTATGCATACTTTTGCCTCTAGAAAGAGTTGAAATATACATTGGACCCTGTGTATTTACATTCCTGTTAAATTCCATATATTGTGTCAGGATCACGTCTTTATCTGTGTTGGCAGCAACTTAAGTTTAAAATTGGTTATATGAATAGGTCCAACCCTGGAGTGATACTGCCTAATCTGCTATCTGTGCCATTCCACATTAAATTGTTTGGTAAAATATCCCACATGTATCATTTATCACTGTTTTTTAAATCACAATTCTTATTGCTTCATTATTTTTCTATATGGAGTACTTAGTAATTCTTTTTTCTTAATAATGATGGAAAAACATGCATTAAAACTTATTTTAGAATATGTTTGGTAATGCTTCTTCTGCTTGGCATGTTCCTTCAATGTTGTAATAAAATTATACAAAAGGATCAGACAGTTGAGGTGTATTTTGCAAGGGATATACTTAATAGTTAAAAAGTTAAAGCCATTCATTCTCTTGGTTATATATATTCTATTAAAAATGGCAATACCCATAATTGTTCCTCAACATGTATCTCAACATCATTAGCAGTACATATTGTTGTTCACTAATCAAACAGTTCACAAAATGTACCAAAACTTCAAACACAGTAATTTTTCAAACGCATTTAAAGGCACCATCACAGAGATTGTCATTCTTTTGACTTCATATATTGAACAATCAAATATTCAAATTGGTGTTGATTTCTTAGCCTACTGAATCACATTTTTTATGTATTTGGTACTCTCTCAGTTACAAACTAACATAGTTCTATTGAACCTATTGTATTGAATGGAACAATTCTAAGTTATGTGAAGCATCAAATCATCTTCCTTATTGATTTCATTTATCTCCCACTTCAACATTTTTAACTCTTTGTTTCACAGGAAGATGGGTTTGATTTGGATATGACATACATAACTGAAAATATAATATCTATGGGATTTCCTGGTGGTGATTTAAGCTCTGGAATTGTTGGGTACATTGAGGTATGTTTATAGACAGTTAGTCTTGTTTCTCATATTCAAACCAGATTCAGTCATTGGCCAATTTGTTTTAAGGAAGAAATGTGCTGCAGGGGTTCTATCGCAATCACATGGAAGAAGTAATCAAGTTCTTTGAAACTCATCATAAGGTAATGTGGTATCTATCTATTTCAAATTTGGGATCCCATTATCTACTCATTTATCAGTACTCATGAAATGGGGTGACAGTTGAATAGTCAAAGAAATCTTAAAACCTTTCTTCTAGTTAACAACCTTGGCATTTAGAAGAAATCTTTTAATTTGAAAATGTGAACTAGAACTCCATTACACCCCTTAGTATAGCATAGGAACATCCTTGCTATCTAAAGTCAAATAAAAAGAAAATGATTAGTAAAATATACATGATACAGCTATTGGACCTGTGCTAACAATAGTGTGAATGACATTCATCTACAAGCCCATACTGCAGCCAAACAGTTAATTGTAATTGACCCCTTTTGCTGTACTTCATATACCCTACGTTTAAGAAGAAATCTAGGTATTTTAGGTTGATGTTGAACTATTCTGCTATGAGTGAAAAGCTAATTTGAGTATTTGAAGATCATGAAATTAAATTCTACCTGAATCTCCAGGTTCTGATAGTTAACAAATTATCTGACAATTTTTTTTCTCTTGAAACTTTAATGTGCAGGGAAAGTATAAAGTATACAATCTTTGTTCAGAGAGGTTGTATGATGGATCACTTTTCCAGGGGAAGGTATTGTTTTATTATATTCTCACTTTGGCACCCTAATTGGTATACCAGTATATTGTCACCAATCAATTACCTCTAATTGGAACCTAGTCTAACCATCTTCCACTCACTAGTAATTTTGAATTTTGTGATTTTTCAATTTTTTCCATTGATTTTGAACATGTTATGCTCTTTTTGCATGCTGGGCTGTAAATCTTTCCATATTTTTGAATTGTGATTTTCTTTTTCTGGTCTTGTCTCTAAACCCATATTAGTTCAAAATTTTGTTATTGTTGTTTCATTTCTTAATATTTACTATGATATGGTAAAAATTATGTTAAGATACTATGATAGATGTCGTATACATTATTATTGTCTTGTGTATGCTCTAACAACTTTACAGAGATTCTGCTAGTTACGTAGACTCAAGTTTGATAGCTTGTAACAATTAATTAATAAGTAAATAGGTTAACAAACAAACACAAATTTAATTATACACAAAATTTCCAGGTTTTGATCATGAAATTAATATCCAGTCTACACTCACTATTGATAAACAATAGTGAAGAATTATGCTTACAAGACTTAGACTTCTGAAGGTATAGAATCTTTATTTTTGACTGGCAGATATGTTTCAAATAACATTGTATGAAACGGACAAAAATTGGATATAAAAATACAGACATAAATATTCCTTTACGTCTAATAGATTTTGTAGATTCAAAAATAGAAATGAAGAATGCACCACTAATTTTTTTTTTTACCAAATTATTGTAATATTTATGTCTGCCCTATTGATTTATTGAGAATATTTTCAGGTTGCAAGTTTCCCATTTAGTGATCATAATTGCCCTCCTATTCAACTTATAGCATCATTTTGTCAAAGTGCACATTCATGGTTGAAGGAGGATATCCAAAATGTAGTAGTTGTTCATTGTAAAGCTGGTCTGGGAAGGACAGGACTGATGATATGTAGTCTTCTTTTGTTTCTTAAGGTAGGTCTTGAGAATTGACTTCAGATACTTGAGTACCTTAAATTCTCAGTTGATTTGCACTTTTTTCTCTCTATGAATTGTGCAACTTTGAAAGTAAATACTCACTGGGAACTATTTTGCAGTTCTTCACCACTTCTGAGGAAGCCATTGATTACTTTAACCAGAAAAGATGTGTAGATGGAAAGGCTCTAGTTCTCCCTAGTCAGATTGTCAGTCGTTTATTTTTGTTTTACTTTATCGTATTATGGAGATATATCATATAATCCAAGCATATTTTTCTAAAATAATTTATATCTGTAAATTTTTAGAGATATGTCAAATACTTTGAAAGGACTTTAACACACTTCAATGGAGAAGTCCAGCCTGGACGAAGGTAAGATGAAATTTTGTCACAATGTACCAAATCCAAAGAAAGTTCTTCTTAATTGGGACTTCCACAGGTGCATGCTAAGAGGATTCCGGCTGCACAAATGCCCTTATTGGGTTAGGCCATCCATTACAATTTCTGATCATAGTGGTTAGTATTCTAGTTTGTACTGTACTGTGTCAAATTCAACTTGTCAAGTTGTTCTTATAATGAACATTTTAATCCAGAGAAGGCTGATGTTTTCACTTATTCTCAGGAATTCTTTTCACAACGAGAAAGCATCCCAAGACAAAGGATCTAATGGTACACACATGCCATTTTTATGCCTTCATTTGATAAATTTGATTTTCTCCCCAAAGCTCCAATGCTAATGCATGGTTTTGAATTGTGATTACTAAATTGCTTTTTAAACTCATTTTCAGCCTGAAGATTTCTGGATCAATGCACTGAAGAAAGGAATTGTGGTCTTTGCATTACCAGGGGAGCCTGGTCTGACAGAATTGGTTGGGGACTTCAAAATTCATTTTCATGATCGACAAGGAGATTTCTTCTGGTTTGTTTAAAACAGCTACTACTTGTTTCTCCTTTATACTTTACATTTTTCTTCTTCAAATTAGTTCTGAAAAGGAACTTGGATTTGTCAGAATCATTAGTAATTAACATTATAGCGATTTATCTTTGAAATTTTTTTAATGGTGAGCATACCTACATGCCTTATCTATCATTTTGATATGGGGACCAAAATGTTTTTATAATGATGAAAATTTTAATCCCCAACTCTAGCAATACATTCTAGATTTCTTTCTTTTCCGAACGGTTTAATGTATGGAACAGAATTTGTTTAACAAAGATTAACAGTATTTTTAATATGATAGTTTCTCTTTGACAGTTGGATGAATACAACAATGATAGAGAACAGAACAATTTTAGATGGCTCAGATCTTGATGATTTTGACAAGGTAAACTGTACTTAATTTTTTTCAAATGTTAATTTGTGTGCAGTATGTAACCCATACCAATCAATTGATTTTCTGAACTTCACAATTTAAACGTTATAATTGCACTCTTCAGAGAAAGATCCCCGCTCCAGGGTTCCAGGTCGAAGTTGTGATGGTAGACTATAATGGCACCCTGCCTACTAAAGTCAATCCTGCAAGCAAAGGATCTGGCAACACAAGCAATGTCTTATCCGGTGCAAAGCCTACATCTAATTCAAGCGAGAGTAAGGTACCTACAAATGGAGATGATGTATTCTCAGATAGTGACGAGGAGAGCAAGGGAACAAAAACCAGGGAAGCTGCAACTAATTACAAGTATATGGAACCACATCAAGTATCTGAGGCCACTACTGACCATGTAGGGATGTTGCCACATTCAACGGATCGGTTGTCACTCCAGCATGAGGAACATACAGAAAACAATGCTTCTGAAGCATCAACTACAGATAAACTTCATAGTACTCATGCAGACCCTAACACAACCAACATGGAATCTGTAGGGTCAAGTGAATTCAAGGCAATTGCAGCAGATGCTTCAGTTTTTTCTTTTGGAGATGAAGATTTTGAGAGTGATTAAGAGGAAACAGGGTAAACTCTTGTTCAAATTTGTTAATATTCAGGAATTTGTGTATAGCCCTTTTCACCGGGATCATACCCACAGGTAAAAGGATCAGGCACATTACGAAATTAATTGCATTTACCCCTTTTTGCTGTCAAATGACTTTTTTTCCTGTATTTTACTATTTAAATTTTGCATATTTTTAAGGTCTGTATGATGTTCCTCCGTCCTTGAGGACCTTAGGAGAACCTAAACGTAGAAAGCATGCTTCTCATGCACGTTCTTGTGATTTTGGATGGAACTGCCACATTTATGTAAACCTAAAGCCTTACTCTATTTGACACAAATATGGACACCACATGATATATTAACGGTTTTCTATTTTTTTTTATTACTTTTACGGATGCATTTTATACTGTGTCCAGTTTTTGTATCAAAATATCTGTTTTCATTGAAAAACAAACACCAAAACAGACACTTCTAACCAAACTATGATTACTTGACTCTTGATGAGTGTAATACTTACAAGCCATGAACGTTTAGAAAGCATACATAGTGATTGATATTCATAGGAGTGTAATACTTACATGCCCTGAACTATTAGAAAGTGTACATAGTTGTTGATATCACAGTTGGTTCATAGTTCAGATTAACAAAAGGTAACACACGTTTATACCGATATATAAGCAAACATGATGCCATACATATTATTGAATGTGCACCCCAGTTTCAATATTCATATGATAAAGATCACATCTTGATTCATCTTATCTTGTTAGATATGTTACTTGACAACCAATCAAGGCCTTCGTAGAGTCCTTGGCCGGACGTGGCGCAAGCTGACTGGATATACCTGAACCAATCAAAAACTATTAATAACTTCCCATATATTTTATATTCTCTAAATATATAGGGATATAATTAAGGCGATGGATTATGATATAATTCAAGTTTCTGTTTTTCTGTTATAAGAAGATTAAGTTAGTTATAGTTATCTTATTACAGTTTGTTAGCACTTTGGGTCTGCTATATATAATCATTCCCTACTTTGTAATACAAATATCATTTGAATAATAATTCTCAAGAAGAGTTATCTTCAACCTTTCTTATTGTTCTTTGAAGTTTACCAAATAATGATTTGTTGCGAGTAATATGTGACTTACCAACGGCGCTGACGAAGTGAATGTAAACCGAGTTTATCAGTAATTTCTGAAACACTCAAAGCATTTGGAAGGTCTTGCTTATTGGCAAATACAAGTAAAGTGGCATCACGAAGTTCATCCTACAGTGTAAATGTTTATTAATATACTGCAACAATATTTTACTTTTATGTTGTAAAGAAAGGCTTGTAATACTTAAATTTGAACTGCAAAGAATTGTATACAAATTGGAGACACCATATATTGCATATAATCATAAATTACTAGACAATTAAAATTTAAAAACCACTAACCTCACTTAACATTCTATGGAGCTCATCTCTGGCTTCTAAAATTCTTTCTCTATCATTACTATCTATCACAAAGATAAGGCCTTGTGTATTCTGAAAATAGTGTCTCCACAATGGTCGAATCTACATGGAATTTGGCATATAATATGATCAGAATAGTCTCGGTCTCAGAGTAACATGTGTATCAACATATAATAGTTAGTTAGAACTTCTAGTTGATTAAAATTGGTCCGCATGAAACTGGACTCGGATCCTTTAAGAAAAGTCTTGGTTCGAGTCACGTGAATAGGATTGGGAGGGGAGACCCCGCTAAAGATGGTCAGTCAGATTTCTCGATAGAGATTAGTCATCGGCAAAATTCTGGATATGTCACACTAAATAACATGAGAGTATGTGTTATCAACGTGCAAACTGAATGACCTCATTATTATTGAAAAAGTAAGTATTTTATATTTTGCAAATTGACCATGGAAGCTAGAAAACCACAAAACATACCTTGTCTTGTCCTCCAACATCCCAGACAGTGAAGCTAACATTTTTGTACTCAACAGTCTCTACATTGAAGCCTGATTCATCATAGATAATAAAAAATGTCAATTTTCAATCATTTTTCACTTAGAACTCACAGTAAACAGAAAGAAAAAATTATATACATATTATTTTTCAATATGACTATTTGAAACCTATGGTTGGTATAGTAGTGACAATTTCTCCAAGCTTCAGTTTGTAGAGAATTGTTGTTTTTCCAGCTGCATCAAGACCCACCATCAAAATCCTCATTTCTTTCTTTGCATAAAATAATCTCATTAGCCTTGACACTGTCAATCCCATTTTTGCCTTTTGTTCAAGAAAAATTTAGCAAAAAAAATCAACCCAAAAGTATAAAACTTGAGATGAAAGAAAGGGAGATATAACTTCAAAATTTAATGAGTTGTTTCTATATTATATGAACATGATATGACTCGAAAATTGCACAAGGCATCAATACTCCTCCAATATAGAAAGCTAGAATAAGATTCTGATAATAAAGGGTGGTGTGGTATCTTAATTATCTTTGTTTAGCTTACTATTGAGGCCAATAACTGAAATTATAGGCATCAAATATGAAGTCATCGTAGCAATGAAAAGAAAACATTGATTGAGTACGCAAGTCCTAGATCAACTGGCAATACTGATTTTGTTAGGACAAATATTTTCATCCGGGTTCAAATTTGAAACCTAGCAGTTGCGTGTGTAAGTTTTAGTGTAACATGTCATTTCGTCTACATACCAAGAAGAAAAGAAAATTCTAATTGATAATTGAGATTAGGAGGCTAGGTGACCTTAGCACCAAAACTGATATTAAGGATCTCTATATATATAATTTGTGAACCTTTTTTCAATGAAATTGTACACATGGCAGCCTCACAGCAACCCTGCTCTCACAGCATTTTAGCATTAAATGTCATAATGTATTTTTGATTATAATGTATTTTTCTCAAGTATTTGAAATAATGTAATTTTTAATTAGGCCGATTTAGCATTTATTGTGCATTTTTTTAATGGTGCATTTTGACTTTGAATTTGAAAGTGGAAATAAAATCATACAAAATTAAAGGCACGATTTTTTTTGTTAATGGTGATTATATATTTGACTTTTACACATTAAATAAAAAGTTTATTTTTTTGAACGAAAATGAATAACAAAATCAATGGATCATGAAAAAAAAATTGTAAATTAAAACATATTTAAATTATACTGAAATCTCTATATATATAATTTGAGAACCATTTTTCAAAGACCTATGTACACGTGGCATTCTCACATCAATTCTTCTCTCATATTGTTTTAGCAATAAATGAATTTTTTAAGCTTTGAAAAAAAACATTAAAAAGGTTGGTCAAATATATTCTCCTCACAATTTACTCCCATAATAAATTTCGAATTTCAAATAAATAAATTAAATGAAAATCTTATGTGTTAAAGGAATGGACATTTATTGTCAAAAACAAAAAAGGAATTGACATTTAAAGGAATATTGACATTTTATTTGACATTGTTTTCAAATTTCAAATGTAAAAATTAATTAATTGTGAATTGCCATGATTTCTTCCTAATTTTGCTATATAAGGCATGGTGATGGAACAACTTTACACAGTACTAACACGTTAATCTTTTTACATTCTTCTCCTATTGCATTTAATGGTGAAAATCAATTCTTCGTTGAAAAAGAAAAAGAAATGCATGATATCTTTTCAAAGTTAAATTGAATTGTTTTACAGTTCTATATATCCATGTTATTTGTTCTCCATTCTTTGCTTTCATAATTTTTTTACATTTTTTTTATCTAGGTGGTACCGTGGTACTATGGTGAGGAATTTACTCACAGGCGTTTTAACATGGTATATATCAAATATATTTGCTTTCATTTTATATTTATATATTCTTCTATATTTTTTAGGTTACTTTTATTCTTCTATATTTATATGTGTTTTTGATTATTTTGTATTTTTTTGTGTTGCTTTAGTCCTCTGGCTTACTAAGAATATTTGTCGAGATCAAATCATGCTTGAAGAAAAATAATAAGTAGAGTTAATTGAAATTCATGGAAAGATAAAAAATTACAACTTTATTTATTTAATTTTTTTAGTGTTGATCATTACACTAGCAACTAATATCCCAATTGTAAGATATATATATATATATATATATATATATATATATATATATATATATATATATATATATATATATATATATATATGCCAATTGTAATTGTAATTTTTTTTTCTTTTTGGTTCCAATTGTGAATTTTGTTGGTTATACGCATCAGTTTCATAAATTGTACCGTTACATTATTTGAAGGTAGGTAATACAAGACGATAACTATTGTGTAATTTTATTCGATATTCTATTCTTTGATAAATGCTAATAGAAATGTGCAGTAGTATTTGAAGAAGATTTATCAAATATTCTCTTTATATGTGAGAAAACTATACCACAATAATATAAAATTATATTTGATTAGTTTTATACTACCAAATCATTCTCTTCTATAATTTTTTTTTGTCTTTATTTTTTTTTACAAAGTTAAATTATTTTGCTTTCTATTTTGATGTTATCTTTAGATTTTTAGATGATGAAAAAAGATCAAAACAATATTCATTCTTCATATATGGTCCAAGACAAGAAAAAAAGGATGAAAGACGTTAAAATCATCAACAAATGAACGAGATATCAAATTTGAAAGTGAATGTGCACCATAGGATATACTACTTTTATTTTTTGTTTAATTACGTTGTATATTATTAGATCATACTCCTTCTATATTTCATTTTTTGTCTTTGTTTTGATTCAAAATTAAATCATTTTGCCCTCTGATCTGCTTTGATGTTATTTTTAGACGGGTTAAAAGATCAAAACAATATTTTTTCAATATCCTTTGATAAGATGGGGAAAATGGTTGAAAGACGTCAAAGTCACAAAAAAAAGAAAAAGAGAATGTGATGCCAAATTAACCATCTTAGATAAAAATATAGAAAAAAATGATTACAATGAGTCAATTTTGTATGTCTATTATGTTAAAAAAACAAAATCTAAGTGATTGTGCACCGTAGTGCACCATAGGTTACAGAACAAAAAGGAAAAGGAAAAGGAAAAGGAAAAATAATGTTGCAAATCGACAATGAAAAATGTGGCATCATGAATAAATAAAGGAAAAATAAATCTTCCTAAGCACAAAAACATAGGGTCATATTTTTTATTTTTGAATGTGGGTGTTAATTTTAAATTTCATAATTAAGCAATGATCATAATTGTAGATTCATTTAAATATTTCGTATTTATTTATAAAAATTTATGTTGTACTATATCACACTCTATCACGTGAAAAAATTAAATAACATTAAAATGTGCAGCTTTATTTTGATCTATATTTCACTTATACACATCATTATTATTATTTTTTTGACAAATCTTATACACATGATTATATTACACATTGAACTAAACTTTGAAATTTGTAACTCATGTGACGCTCATAAAACTGGAAACCTATTTTTTTATCAAATATATTTATGGCTACATATGTTTATACTCACACATATTAATTCAAATGACTATTTAGTTTTTTTTGTCTTTTTGTAATTTCTACGTAAACTTATATTTATGTTAATATATATTAATATGAAGACCCTTTTTTTTTATTTATGAAATCAATATTTTTACTCATATTAATATGAGGACTAATTTTTTAGGACTATTTTTCTTAATTACTATAAAAACTTATTTTTTTCATATATAAATAAAAAATATGGGATCTTATTTATTTTTGTAGTTTATATAGTAGTTTATATTTTTACTCATATATTAATACAAAAGTCTTTTTTTTTTAAAAAAAATAAAATTTCTATATGTGGCCTATATTTCAACTCATACATTAATACGAGGGGTCTATTTTTTATTGTAAGTTCTACGGGAATATATATTTCTACTCATGCATTAATACGAATGACTTTTTTGAATAATTTATATTTAGATCTATATTTTAACTCATATATTAATATGCAGACCTATTTATTTTATAATTTTTATGAAATCTATATATTTAGCCATACATTAATAGGGAGATTATTTTTTTAAAAATTTCGACGGGAACCTGTATTTCTACTTAAAAATTAATACGGTAATCAATTTTTTCGTTATTTATATTGTAGTCAATATTTTACTCAAATATTGATACAAAGACCTTTTTTTTTAAACCATATCCACCTCAAAGTCTTTTTACGAAGCCTCAAGTGTTTTCCAAATATCTCATAGAGAAATTATTTTCAATCAAATTTATAATTCTTTTAGTGGAGAATAATAAAAACAACAACTATGATAAATTTTTAATTTGATAAATTAAAAATACCAATATAGAAATTTTCCGTAAGAAAATCTATTACACTATACATAAAGTTTATAGTTAGTTTTTATCACATAGTGTTACTTTAATTATTAAATTATATAAGAAGATAAATATTTATGAAGTTGTCATTAGTTATCTTTCATTACCAATTAAAATTTATTTTTCAGTTTAAATTAAAATATATTAAAAATATACTTCCTCTGGTCTTATATATAAGAAAAGTTCTACTTTTTAAATTCATCGTAAAATTATTGTATTTAGAGAATAATATATTACAAATACATTCATTTTATAATGAACCTAAAAAATAAAACTTTTCCCAAAGAGTATGATTTATATGTCAATATACAGATATATTTTTACCCGGGTCTAGATGCTAGTTGTACAAAAGTTAGGGGAGCGTCAAAGCTAAGCATTTTTATAACAAACGGTGACAGACCATTGTTGTTGAATTTAATTATTAATTTATTATGGAATCAATTGATACAAAAATACATCATTGACACTATGTTCATGTCTATGTCAAAGGACTAGTTATACAAGAATGAACTAACACACCATCAAACCTAGGGGTGGACAATCGGTCGGTTTGAACTTCTATCGGGCCCAAAACCTCAATCCGCCCAAGCCCACGGTTGAGAATGCTAAGCCCAATTTCGCCCAAATAAGAGTTCGGTTATGGCGGTTTCGGTTTATTCGGATTAGTCGGATAAACGGGTGGATTCAATCGGTTTATTTTAAAATGGGTCAAATTTACTATGGGCCATAACTTGTTATACGAAACTTTTCAACTTGTAAAAATATCTTTTGCAAAACAAGGGTAACTAAAATTTAGGCCTTTTATATGAATCTAAAGTCATTCATATCAATATTATGGCCATTCAACATTAATTTTAAGAATAATTTTTTAGGTCACAGGCCAGTATTGTTTATAAACAGAATACATGCAACATCAAGTGCCATGTGAAAAACCAGCACACACCAACACAACCAACAATTTAAAGTTTCACACAACTTTGTAGAAAGTTAAAATAAATCATAAATTACAGTCATCCAAATATTGAATTAAAAAATATTCAAAATAATAGTGAAGCTAGCTTATTAATGCTTCAAAATGGTGAAACTTGAAGCTGTCTGCAAAAATAAAAAAGATAAAATTATCAAATGTATCAAAGACCATCAATATGTTGTTCTTGGACATAACTGAAGTTTCATCTATATTTTCTAATTTATTGCTTAGTACTTTGTACAGTTCCAAAGCTCTACAATAATATGATATTGTTCATAAGGAAAATAAACAAAATACATGAAAATTAAAACTTATTTTTGACAAATGTATGAGCATAAGGTAGAGTTTTAGAACTCACCACTGTTACAAGGGAAGGGCATTAAATTTTGATAGAAAGATCCTCTATATATATCCCTTTGCAAGCACCTATTAATTGGAAAAAACTTGGTCAAATAATATAGAAAGATCCTTGAAAGTACTATGATAAAAATCTTAGTCAACGACATACTTCAACCAGAACTAATGCAAACTAAGTTAGAACATAGATAAAAAAATTTGATTAAAAAAAAGAACATAGGAGTAGATCAAAAATCAAAAGATTAAGTCTAACATGGATAACAAATAAACAAGTAAAATAAATCATTCAACAATTTACCATTTAAGCAACTGAGTTCGTCGTTGTATGAGTGAGTTTCAAAGTTGTTCGTGTTGGTGTTGGTAGTAGATCTAAGATCTCAACAATTTGTTTCAAAACAACATCAACATCAAGTTAGAATGAAACAAAGAACAAGAAAAATGAAAACTTTAAAACTAATAGAACCTTTAAAATTAACAGCAAAAAGTAAACATAAGCATGAAATCTAGAGAACTAACCTTCAATCCTTTAAACCTTCGATTTTATCCTGTACAAAATAGAAAGAAAAACAAACAAGTTAAAACAAAAATCAAAGTGAGAACTAAAAAGTGAAAGATACAATGGCTGAGTGAGAACGAAAAAGATCAAAAATCAAAGTGAGAAGGAAAAAGATGAACAATATGAAGTAGGAGTAAGAAGAAATTACCAAAGGCAGAGAGAAAGAGAAGCTAACGGCGGCTGGGTGAGAAAATGAAGAGAAAATTAGGGTTTCTTAACAGCTGGTCTTTATATACAGGTCAAGTTCTGATAATAAAAATATTATTATTAATTAGTTCGGTCGGGTATGGTTTACCGTGGATTGGATTTAGCCAACCGAAACCGACTCATTTAATCCAATGAAGACCGGTTCTTCTAACCCGCCTGACCCGGTTTATCCGATTGGACCGAACCGATTAAAACGGGCCTTCCGGATTGGACGGATTGGGCCGGTCGAATGTTTTTTGTCCAGCCCTAATCAAACCTATGTCCTTTACAAAACAAATTGATAATCCTAATTTACATTATTTTTTAGAAATTGCATCCTTGGCAGATTCTAGAGTGGACACCACGGCGGCGGCGGCACCAGTAAGAACACCACCACTGGTTTTGGAATGGGGTTGATGAATAACCTGCACATTCTTCTGTTCTTGTCCTTGCCCTGCCGAAGATCGATGATCGACGGTTTCCACCTTCCTTTCAATGGAACTGTGTACATGCATGGACTCGTTCTGACAGAAAAATTCATACAGGTTCATTAATTATTAATTAAACATGAAAACTCCAAAATAAAATAAAAAAAGATATTAAAGAAGCAAATGGTAGGAGTTTTTTACTACCTTGGGTTGTTGTTGATTCATATTAACCCAAATATTGATCTACAAATGCTTCCCTTGTTGGTGATGATTTGTAATCAAATTAAGACTTGTATCTTAATGTTTCTCCTCTCTCCCAAAAATTGAATGTGTTTATGGATACTAAGTTATTATCACCAAATCATATCATAGAAATAACGATTACGAAGGAGCACACTCCACATGTCACCTTATCACATGACATACCATCCTATTATGGGGGGATCAACCAATGGTCCAAAAACATTTTTGAATGATAATAGAGAGACATCCATTTTTTGGTGAGAATATGGCCATTGATATCCCCAAAAGCAATCATCATACATTTTTAGTCTTAATCAAACAAGTCATATGATTATAATTCCGGAACCATGCATTTGATAAATTCTATAAAATGCAAATTGTATGATATACACAACAAGAAATAAAATAGTGCCAAAATCGATGCATAAAGCCAGAATTATAGCTATATTTCTGGATTTTAAAATAAAAAAATAGTCGAGACGACAAAAAGTTCTGCAGGCATACCATATTCATGACATAATAGTTTCTCTAGAAATCCCTAATCATTATAAAAACCATCATTGTCACTTAACACATGACTTAAGAAAGTATTGTAAACAAAACAGTTTTCTTCATCCTTTAATGTTCCTTCAAGTCATAAGAGGTGACTCGCTATGGTGAACATTCGAAATATCAGAAAGCCTTCGTCTAGGAGACAAATTAGAGACGCCAGCAGCATCAACCTCCGGATTGGCAAAATTCTTTCTCTTGTGAGTTTCAGAACTCTTCTCCTCAGAAACCTCAGCGATGGGGCTCAACGGCACTGGTTCTTGTAGACCAGCAGTAAGCATAGCTTGAGCTTCTGCTAACTCAGATCCATTGTCATCAGTAGCATACAATATCTTCTGTATTGCTGCAAAAACCTGAATCATAAACAAATTCACATTTCATCAATTACCTATCAACAATTAATAATTTCATTACTCAAAAGTGGAGAGTTTAAAAAGCAAAATACCGGTGAATGTTCAACTTCAGGAGTCTGACAAAGTATCTCAATATCCCTCAGTTTTGCAAAGTAGAAATCTCTTTCCTTCTCAAGACTATCAATGGATAGCTTCAATTCCGTTATCTACATCGAGACTTCACAATGTTAGATTACATCTATGCACCTATAATAATAACGAATAAATTAATCCAATTGACAACATTTTTTAGATGATAAAATTACCTGTTGATCATAAGCAGGGGATACAGCAGCAGCAGCAGAAGGCCTAGTGGCTTTTGCAGCCACCTGATTTGCAGGGTTTGCAGCAGACACATCGTTTCTTCGAGCAGCATGGGAGGATTGAGGCCTGTGTGAAGTAGAACCACCCTTGTTTGAGGCTTGAGGGTGTGCAGATTTTTTACTCACTTCTCTTCCTCCCCCCTTGCATACCTCTCTCCTCTCCAAAGGATTATAACTGTAACAAGAAAAACATATAAGCGCCACGTCATTCACAAAACATTCAGCAAACTCAATTTTGTACTAATCAAGCTTAAATCCTCAAATCTAATCGAATAATTACCATACCCAAAGCAAGACTTCAAAACATTTGATTTGAAAATCACAATTTAATGACACATATCCTCAGCTTAAATCCTTAATTTGCAATTTCAATTTGAAATTGAATTCTAATTCTAATCATATATTCATATATCATCCAGAATTCCAAATTTCCAACCATAAAACCTAATTAATCGAGATTTCAATTCGGAATGTTTTCAGTAAGACATTTGAATTCTAATGATAATATGATCAATTAAATTACAGAATTCAAATCGCAAAACCTAAATAATAATCGATTGAGAAAATAACAAGCCGTAAAACCTAATCATCAATTAAGAAAATAACAAGCATTAAAACCTAATTATCAATTTAGAACAGAATATAACAATTCCAAGCAATCAACAATGAGAATAAACACATGCACAGAAAATTTAGAGTAACGAATAAATTACGTGTGCTGTCCAGAATTGACGGAATCGCAGTATCGCTTCATCCATTGCATGAACTCCAAATTATCCAGCGGTCTTCCTTTCACTAGCTTGCTAACCTCAATATGCTGAGAAAAATAAAAACAAAAAATCACAAATCGAAGATCACAAGATCTTAAAGAAATGAACGAAAATCAAATATCAGCATCAGATCGTAACCGAAAATTGAGAAAAAGCAAAAGTGTTTTACCTTAGTGATTTTGAGTTTGTTGAAAACATCTTGAAGCACCTTATAATTCTGAATCATTTCATACTCATTTTTAGCATCAAAATTCACCTTATGCATCGGAACAATTCCAGGATGAGCCGCATCAAGAAGCTGACAATGAACCGCACCAGTACAAGCCTAACAAATATCGAACAATTCAAAAACCAGATCGGAAAATTATCAATAACTAACCGTAAATCAAAAACCTAAAACAGAATCAGATTGGAGATAATTGAAACCTCTTCGACTTTGGAGAGATTGAGTTGAAGAGTTGAATTGATCCACGAAAGAATTTCAGATCTACCGACGAAGTAAGCAGCGTCCATGATACCGATATTCGTCGCCATTTTCTCTGCTTCGCTTTGTTTCTTTCGTTCTGAATTTTCGTATTTCGTATTGTTTTTCTCTAACGGCTCTCTGAGAAAGTGTTAAAAAAGAGTTCGAATATTTATATAGGATGGAGCGGGAGTATTTCAATTTTTTAATTTTCAAAATTCATTTCGTTAACGATTAGTGGAAACGTGTTGTGATGAAACGTTGTAACGTTAGGGGAAGAGAAATGGTTTGGACTTTGGACTATTTTTGGGCTTTACTCTTGTGATGGGCTTAATATATGAGTGGGCTTTATTTGTAGAAAATGTAACTTTCTCTTTAATGTAAAGACTTCTTCTTTTCGCGCCCCTTGAGATTTTCAAGTGCCCCCGGCCTCCTAATTTCTACCCCCTCGCAACATAGAATGCAAGTGTGTGAATAGAAAAAATAGGAAAAAAATAGTTTGTATTCTAGAATGCGAACCTCATAAAATAGGGGCGAAGGAAGGGTGATAGATACAAAAATATTGAATTTTATAACGTTCGCATCCTAGGTTGCGAACAAAATTTGAATTCTATGATGTGAACTGTTTTTTCCCATATTGTGCTCCCATAAGTTCATTACTTAAATAGCGAAGTCAGTATTTTTGAAATCTTTGAAAGCGAGCGAGAACATAAGGGGGCACAAAAAGAATAAGTCTAATGTAAAATCAATTAAAATCCTACCCCCCAAAATACATGAACCAATTATTTGTTAACGGATATAATTTGTAGTGACGGGTTTTGTTTGTCTTTGTAAGTTAATTTATTTAAAAATAAATAAATGAATAAAACAAAACTACTGAATTTTTTCAAAAACAGAAGTTATGATATGACTTATTGTGCTAGGAAAATTTTGTCACTATAAGTCAATTTCATGATTTGTTATACAGATTTATGGATTGTGATTGAGGTTATTTGCTACTACTTAATCGGTTGTAGGTCAAATTTTCACAATGGTTGTGATTGTTAGCGAATTTTAGAGTTGGTGGGTGACATTTCCCAAGATGTTGTTGGGTCTATTTTTCATATCGCCATAAATGAAAACATTATTTAAAAAAAGCAAAAAATCATCTTCAATTTAAATTGCAAATAACATAAAAAATAATTATATTTATAATCAACATATTAAGTTTTGCACCCCTAATTAATGATTTTAATTATTATTTCCTTTTGAGAGACTGAGCCTGAAAATCAACCTTTACATTTTGTTGTAAATTTGTAATACATTGATCATATTATTATTATTATTTTGACAAAAATTGATCGTATTATTTTATGTCCCAAAATAGTCAAATATTACAACATAATCGAATGTTTATGATGTAAAACAAAACTTAGTAAAAGAAAACAATAAGAACTAAAATCAGTTTTTTTGCACTAGGGCTCACATGACTAACAATTTTCTTATGCTCGGTTTAGAACTATTATGAGAGGAATGAGTGGAACTACAAAAGAAAGGAAAGGGGGAAGAGAAGGCTTAAATATTATTTTAGTCTTCGTAAGTTTGTAATTTTTTGGTTTTAGTCTTTGTATTTTTTTTTTTTTGCAAATTAATCCCTGTATGTTCAAATCTTTTGATTTTGATCCTTAAAATCAAAATCCGTAGGAAAATCCGCAGGAAATCAACAAATTTTCTTGCAGATTTTCCTGCGGATTTTAGCTTTAGGGACAAAAATCAAAATTATTTGCACATACATGGACTAATTTGCAACAAAAAAAGATACAGGGACTAAAACCAAAAAATCACGAACTTACAAGGACTAAAATGATGTTTAAGTCGAAAGAGAAAAATAAAGGAAGGATTTTTTTACTTTTTTTTATATAGAAAGGATATTTCTTCTCAAATGAAATATTTACTTTTTTTCCATAAAATACAAAATATATCCAATATGGATGAATTAAAAAAAAATATATTTGAAAAGAATTTTGGAGGATTTAGATGTGTAGGATATTATCCGGTTATAATTTTTTTTTTCTATAAGTAAGCATTTATCATAAACGATTCTTCCAAATTAGAAGGTATACATAGTCTCCGCGCGAAGTTAAGGTCATTGATGGAAGGACGAGTACAATGTCCTCCTCATTAATGGTTTTTAGAATAACGGCCAAAAAGTCATGATTGACAAAATGTCAATCATTCTGATGTTGCCTGTTACAGAAGGTTTGCTTCCATGACGGCGTTAGCATTGGATATAGGAGGAGGCAACCTCGTGCCTTTATCCAATTGGGCCGAGTTCGACGCATAAGAGGATGAGCTCCTTGATTATTAGGTCTTTAAGCTTAGTCTGGAACAAAACATACGTTAACAGATAACACCCATTTAAATGAATCATAGTCATTTAGTCTTGTTTATTTTTGTATTTGAATATTTTTGTATACTTCTACATATAGTTATCATAATAATAGGCTATCCATTTTTTTTTATTTTTTTGGTCAAGTAGTCTAGTGGCTAACGGTTTTTATTTTATATTTGAATATTTTGGTATACTTTCTACGTATAGTTATCATAATAATATATATATTGAGCACCGTCAAAATAAATAAATTTTTTTTAAAACTAAAATAAATAATATATATTGAGCTACCTTAAATTAATAGGTCTATTTGTTAAATTGGTAAAAATAAAGATTGTACAAAAAAATAATAAAAAATAGGAAAGTGATTTATCTCTTGTTTTAACGCTTAAAATCTCTACATTAACTATACAAATAATTTGCCAACAACAAACATGGTCAAGACAATAATTAAACACAAAATATAAGATGAATTTTTTGTAAACATAAGATATTGTTAATCTATTGAAGTTAAATTTTTAAGGAAAATAATAAAGAGTGCATATGCACTAGTTAGGCACATAAATAAGAAAATTTTGTTTTAAAATTCATACATTCAATTTGAAGTGTAAATAAATGCACCGAGTGTATTGTTTAGCATTAATTTTATGTTTTATTTTTGACATGATTAATAAATGCACTGGGTGCATTTAAAGTTGTAAAAATGGGTCGGGCTATCGGGCCGGCCCATTAGTCCTATAATTTTATATGGGTCGGGCTTTTAAAAAAGTTGATCGGACCTTATTGGGCCGGCCCCCGGGACCTATATTTTTAATGGGCCATTATGGGCCGGCCCCACGGGCTTTTGGGCCGGCCACTTAAAGAGTTAAAAAATTTTATTTTTAAAAAAATAAAAAAATTATTTTTAGCTAAAAATAAGGAGTTTTAGTTACCATTAAATATTTAGATAATTAAGTAACAAAAGATAAGATTTGTTAGTTAAGAGATAATTATTAAACCAAATTTGATTTTTTTAAAGATTAAACCAAGTTTGTTATGATTATCTTTATTTGAAAAAAACTAATAACAACTTAATCAATCATTATAAATAGAAAAAGTATAAAAAAGAAAGTAATAAGTTTATAATTGTTACCATTGTGGTTATTTTGTAAAAAAAAAATTGTCAAAAAAAAAAATAAATATTTGTCGGGCCGGCCCATCGGGCCATGTAGGCCTCTGCTTATCGGGCCGGGCTTAATGGGCCGGGCCATGAGGCTTAATGGGCCGGCCTACTAAAGCCCCTTTATATTTCATGGCCCTCGGGCCAAGGCGGGCTGGATCGGGCCGGCCCCTTTTTACAGCTCCAGGTGCATTGTTTTAGCATGAACCATTTTCTAAAATAGTATGTTAATTTTTATTTTCTTTGTACTAATTTAAGTTACAATTCATATAAGTAAAAATTATTGTAACTTTTTTATTACAAATTTAATTTTTGTGTTTACATTTGGCCCAATGGCCCCTCATAAAATTGTTGCTAGCTTCACAACTGCACGTGTGTACATTTATATTCTTTTATAAAACAAAACTTTATTTTTTTTGACTAAAAAACTAAACTTTAATCTTCCGGTGGTTCACAATAATCTAAAGGTATGCCCTACGCGACCAAACCTACCGTCCAAGTAGCTGATAGCTTACTTACGTTGAAAATTGAAACCATTATTCAGTAGTGGGACGGCTTCTTTGGCAGTATCCCCCTGTTTGGTTGCAACTAGAATTAAAGGAATATCATCATGTCCTCTCCTCTCAAAGTGAGCTTCAATAACAAGGCATCAATCAAAACAAAAGCAATTAACAAACTTATCAAATTTTTGAGTTGGTAGTTGTATAATCATTGTGAGTTTAAACAAATTAAATGTTGTATTCGTCTCTAAATATAAACAGTCATTTCGCCAAAAAAATAGTGTCGAGTATAATTTTGTTTTTAAAAATTACTACTTGTATAGTTTAGGCTGAATTAACTATTTTGTTTCATAGACTAAATTTAGCAAGATTTATGAATTGTACTGATGTAATTTGCTATTCAGATTCGCTTCTCTATGTTATTTAAGATCCTTCACGAGCCAACTCTTACGTTCCATAAGTATGTATTTTTGATTCAAGACATAAAAGATTTAATCCATTAAGATTGATTGTTCCATCTTTTTCATACCCTATGGAAAGGAAACAATTGCGCTGATTTTCTAGCTAAATTATAGATGTTTCTTCTATGATGAACTTATAATCCATATTAACCCTTCTCCGAGCATCAAAAAGTTTCTCTTTGGAGACTCTTTCAAAATTTATTTCAGTATAATTTAATCTTTCTTTTTTTTTTCTTCTTTCTTTTGTATTTGCTTTGTAAAAAAAAAAAAACACTCGTATTAGCATTACAAGCAAACTAGTATTTGGAATTAAATATATATGTAGCTTGTTTCCAATAGAAAAGCTATTTTAATCATAATATTCAAAATAAGAATAGTAGTATCATAAAAACTCTTATGGGTCATGACTTCTTTTTGTGAGTGTTGTTGGTTCTATCCTATGAAGCACGGACTCTGACACGGACACCGCGACACGATACGACACGGACACTTCGACACCGCTAATGTAAAAAATTTACGACACCGACACCGCTACATATTTATAAAAAATATAAGTTTAGAATTAAAAATACATACATATGCATCTAAGTTGAACAAATTTTTCAATAAAAAAATGTTTTAAAAGAATATATGATAGTACATTTGACATTTACTCGTTCAACTACTATCGAAAAACTAAAAATAATGTAATCAAAGTGCAATATCTTTAATCTCTCATTGATTAATATTATTATTTCGACACATCTTTAATGGTTATATATATGTTTGAGAAAAAATATAACCAAATAAAAAAAATAAAATTTGGACACTTACTCCGACACGTTTGTAAGAGTGTCTTATAGGTGTCGGACACCGATTTAAGGAGTGTCGGAATAAAGAAAAAATTGTTTTTTTGGACACCTCTCCGACACGTTTATACAAGTGTCGTACGGGTGTCATACGAATGTCGGACACTGACACGTGTCAGACACCGCGACACGTCTAATCATAGAGGTGTTGGTGCTTCATAGGTTCTATCTGTAATAAAGTTTAAGATAAACTATGTACCAAAAAAAGTTTAAGATAAAAACTAATTAAACAATGACCAACTAAACTCTCATAATTGAAAGGATGGTGACACTCCACCATACTACACCCAATACGGGGAACACTAGCAAGCTTGGCACCATTTTTTGACGATAAAGCCCCTCATTATTGGAGGAACATATATTGTAAGTGTTTCAAGATTTTATGAGGTTTTGTAAATACAATTATCCTTAGAAGCATCTCCATTGAGAGGTTCTTCCATGCATAAGTCTAACAAAACCAACTTTTTTAGTTCTTTACAATTGGAATTTGCAAACGAGTTATTCTCTTAATTAGCAATTTGTTAATCTCGGTGTCTCGTCAAGATGAATTATTGGGTCCATTAGTTTTAAAGGGTCATATCCTAAGGATATATAATAAGCCATCTAAATAAATAAAAAAAATTAACATCAAATAATTTTGAAAAATTAATGTTAAAAAGATGTATTATATAAATATCAAAAAAATATTTCTATCTAAAAACTCATTAGAACACATGTCAAAACCTCGTTAAATCATGATTATCAAGTTATCCATATTATAATAAAATATTTTTTATATCGTAAAAAAATACTTATTATATTTATCCACTAACTTATGAAATCTTATTTTTTTGACCTTATTGTGTTTATATGGTAAAATTTTAATGTAGAAGAAAATTAAGCTTATTACTCCGTATTATGTTTGAATTTAAGTATTGTGTTACTTAAATTCACTTGGATTGATTTCTTGATACTTGAAAGTATGCTCTTTTTAAAGTTTAGGTGGAATAATTTAATATTTTCAAAAAAAAAAAGTATTGCGTTATTTAGAAATTAAAATGTTTGAAGTTTTTTCTTTTCTTTTTTTTTTCTTACGAAAGATTTTTTAACTATTGATCAAATTTCTTGTCAAAAAATAAAACTTTCAATCAAAATCCGTTACATACGTGCATAAGTATGGAACGAACTTATATTTCAGTTGTATTCAAGTTCAACAATGGAGCTATCGCAACAATTGGCGTCCATTTCCGTTTTGGATTAAGGTGCGTTGGACCCTGGCACCAATGGATCATTTTTTTCATGCTATGTTTTTCGGCGAAAGTTGTTGTTTTCCGGCGGCTGTAATGGTGGTTGGTGCGGATCCAGAGATTGTGCATGGTCTTGGTGTTGTGGTGGTGCATTTTTCGGTTGGAATGACAGTGGTGGTGGTGGTGGTTAGAGGTCTTGGTGTTGTGGCGGTGGGCTTAGAGGACTTACGGTGGTGAGATTTTGTTGGAGTGGTGGTGCTAGATGTGACGGTCAAAGATGAGGGGATCTGGTGCCGTGTGTCATTGGATTTCGACGATACATAATTCTCTGACCGATTTCAAATATGTTGTAATTTGCTGGATTCTTTTTTGAGTCCTTGTTGATTCCCAAAACTGTTGAGATTTGCAGATCTCTTTGTATCTGATTTGCCTATTCCATGTCGGTGTTGACTATTTTGGAGGCGGACTACGAGCTAAGACTTATCTACCTAGGTTTTGATGCTACCGTTGCCCCATCAATTTTTGGCTTGCGGAGCTGCTTCTTGGATTCCGATGGATCGATTAATTTTGATTCGAGATCGGAAGTTAGATCCTAGTTGCATCTTTGTAGGTCGGGTTGATGTCTTCTTTGGTGGTCTGGAGACTGGAGAGTGTTCTTCTAAGAACGGGATTAGATGTTGACCTCTGTTAGGTGGTGTTTGTTTTGGTTTTCATTGGCGTTCCACTTATATATGGTGCCTTTGTTTTGTAGTTATGTTTTTTCCGGCTCCTGTACGTCTTGTGCAGAGATTGATTATTAATAATATATTTGCCTTTCAAAAAAAAGTGAGCATTGAAAAGAAAGATGAAAGAGAAATATTGCTAAAATAAATATAAAGAAGACGAAAATAAATATAGAATTGCAAAAGGAAAAGAAAAATAAAGCGAGAGCAATGTAACATTAATTTGTAGGAAATGTAAACGGTAGTTGAAATTCATCCATGTACGCTCCTAATTCTGTTTGCCACCGCAGTATGGAATAGGGGTGAGCACGAACCCGCAACCCGACTCGAAACCGACATAACCGCCAACATATGAAAGCAATCGGTCGGGTGCAGGTCGGATCTCGGGTCAATAATTGTGAAAAATCGGTCATGAACGGTTGTATACGGGCGAGTGTAGGTCTCTAAAAATTTATTTCTTCATAACTGAAACCGACCGAACCATTACTAAAATTAATTTTTTTTCAATGTCCGGCGCTTCTTCTCTCTTTTAATATCTTATACTCTTCCCTTTGTTAATTTTACAAACTTATGCTTGTAATATGTTGATAAAGGAGATGTGAAAGATAATATTTTAGATTTATCTTAATTTTTACTTATCATCTACTATCTATTATTGTCGTTGGATTTACAAATTTGAAATAAATTAACTGCATCTCATCATTTTTATATTGTATCATTTATTGCAGCGTGTACGAAATATTAAACTGTTTGAATAAAAATAATTTTTTATCAATGAATTAAGTTTTAGATTTAACAATAAAATTTCAATATAACCCGTTAAAACCAACACCTGTATGACGCGACACCCGAACAAACCGAAGAAATAGGCGGTCGGAATTGAGTCCAAATTAAGAGGTTGCGGTTTTTATCGATTTGATGATTTACGGCACAAATCCGACCGAACCCGACCGATGATCACCCTTAGTATGGATGTTACACAGGTTTCATAAGATATGATTCAACCTTATTACATAGAAGGTTCCAACTATTTACAGAGAAAATAAAATAACATCATACCTTTAAAATTTCAACAAGTGTTTTATTTAATAACTTTCTTAATCTAAGATTGACACGTATTCCTAACAACCTTCGATAACTTTATTGTGTGAGTTGTTTGCTTGGTCGAAGCACCATGTCAATATTTGACTCTTTGAATGACTTCTTCAAATGTCTTCTTCGAATGTCTTTTTCGATGTCTCATAACATGTCTCTTGTTGAAAACGAAGTCTTCGACAACACCCTACTATTCATAGCACCAACTCGAATTCCTTCGACATCATCAACCTACTACGTATAATTTGTTGACAATTGAAATATAAAAACTTGATAGCTACTTTAAATGATGTTAGTCGAATGTCATAAAATACAACTTATGAAGACAATAATAACAATATTTTTTTTCTAGGAACACAACAATATATATTTTAAAAATTTAACTTTAACCATACAAATAATTTTTAATATAAATTTATACATAAATACTCATGCTATAAATTACAATTACAAATAAATTGTTTATCAAACATTCCTTATTCTAGAATAGAGGTTAGTAACTAATTTGCTTTTGAAATCCAAAAATAGCATGAAGGAAGGAAGAAGTCCACGCCCGTAGATAATATACGTACAAGTACGTCGTACGAGTAACAGAAACATAAATGGATACGGATCTGTTTGATATCAATTATGATCATATCTTTGCTTTCCCAATTGAATAACCCAACTCACCCTTTTCCTATACATTTTTTTAATCCACCTCCACTTTCAGATTATTCATTAATTTATCATTTTTAAAACATTTTCTTACTGACAAATACGTGGGCTTCATAATAAAACAATTCAAAAACGCAAAGATTAAGGAGTTTTATCCTTTTATAACAATAAAATAAAGGATTTGGATCCTCTCCAATTTTCTCTTCAATTTATTCTCTCCAATGTGATCTTAACCATTCATTTGCTTATTTTTTATTTCTTCTTAAGTATTATTTTATTCTTTATAATGTAACAACCATTAGATTAAGAAAAAGAGAGAAAACATTGGAGAGAAAATTGGAGAGGATCCAAATCCTAAAATAAACAATATGAATACTCAACAGCAGAAAGGAAGTAGAGAGGAAAGTGCCGTAGCATTGGAGATTGTGATTTTATGAATTTTTTTTAATCAATTAGATTTTGAAAGAAGGAAAAATTCCAATAGTTTAAAACTCGGCAACAAAGTAAAAATATTTGATAAAAAGTTGTTTCAATCTAAAAATAAAATATTTTTCCCAACAATTTATCCTATAGAACAGTGATGCTCAATATTTTAATTTATACTAATATTTATTTATTCAACATTTAATTCAAAAACTAAAAAATCTAAGAATAATTAATTTCACGCCATAAGTGAACACTTCGTTTGAAGCATAGAGTTTACTATCTTATATGAATCGACTAATAACATAAATAATACTAGTATTCCACCCATATCACAATTTATGTTATTTTGATCAAATTACACAAATTTAAAATATAATTAATGTTGTATTGAAAAAAGAAATTATAATTTAATTTATAAAATCGTCATTTATTTAGAAAAAATAAATTGAAAAATTGTAAAAAGAGAAAATAATAAATAATTGAGAATATAATAAAAAAAAATAATACATATTATTAGAAATATAAAATTATTTAAATTTATTACAATTTTTTTTAAAGTGATTTATAATTTGATAGGGTAACATCTACAAAATTTGAAATCAGAAACTTTTACCTTAGAGCAACTTTAGTGACCATACACTATCACATGGTTCTCTATATATAACGCATGCTATAAGAAATCAGGCATTGGACTTAACATGACATGGCAAGAAGTGAACTAAAACTTAGTCTTCGGTAACAAAATAACCAACGTGCACTAATATTATTTTATTCATTGTAATTAATGCATAAATGGATGAATTCTCCAAATAGATAAATGCAACGTCCATATACTTAAAATCAATGACTATATACATTTTTTTCATTTTATTTTTTTGAGTAAAAATATTTTTACCTTCCTATAAATATTATAGTAGTAACTTATATTTTTTTACACATAATTTTATCTTCTAACTTTTTTGTTTCTTTCAACTTCCATTCATATTTTATTTATCAAATTGATCCCAACCAATAAAATCCCTACTTTAATTATTTCTAACGATACTTCTCAAAATTTTCAAATGTATCCACGACATCGCTCTTTACCGGTGACAATTCTCAAAATCTCAATCTTTTATATTTCAATCACCTCTATTCTCTACCGGCAACAATTCTCAATATCCTCGACCTTTTTATCTTATTTTGTAATTTATTTAAAATGTTATTGTTGCTTATTTTATGTATTAAATTCCTATGAAAATGTAATTTTTTTATGTATTATTGTTATATTTATTATTATAATATTTATTTTTTGTCAAAAAAAAAGATAATTTTATGCATATTAATTAAAATAATTAAATTAATGTTAACTTTGAATTAAAACTAATTACAAATAAATATGGGGTCAAAATTTGATTCTTTATAACCAACCACCATTAAAGTAAAAATTACTCAAATCAAATATTAATTTCGTAAATCCTACAAATCACTTTGGACCCACAAAAAGTAACTTAGTTCATCCACTTAGTTTACTCCCACTAAAGATGCTCTTAGACCAATCAGTTAATGGTGATTTTTATAAAGTAACCGGGTCCGTACAGGGTATTTGAAAGAAGGAATAGAAGTAACCGGCACGTGTAGGTTAAGATAGAATAGGCCGTTATAAGATGATATGGTGGTGGGGGTGGCAGGTATAGAATACAGGCTGGACTGACAGAAAAGCAGTAATGATTCGCCCTCCGATTCGGCGACCGATCTTGTCGTTTTCTGCCACATCATCCTAACTGTGGGTCCCATTTCCCAACAAAAAGACGAAACTTCAAAATCCCACACGAAATCCTTATGCTCTACAGCCTGTATTAGAGTCCTCAGTCAAACTCATATCAAAACCAAAGCACAAAGAAAAGCAAAGGAACCAACCTCACCCAACCGTTATCATCGTTATCTTATTTTCTTCCTTTCCGTTTTTTATACTCTCTCTCTCTTTTTTAATTCCTATTTTTAACTTCCAGAAAAACTGTTTCATTTATAACATAACATAACTATCCCACTTTCTTCTCCATCACGTGAAACACACTTTAACCATGACTATTCGAGAGAGCGTGGTACGTGTAACAAACGCGCTTTTAAAAAATCAGTTTTGAAAGGATAAAAGAGGAAAAAAGAGAAGGTGACTTGTGTAATTGGGAGCAGCTGAGAAGTGACGCGTGTCTAATTACAGCTGTATCCCAAATCCCAAGCTAACCGCTTCCCGACTATAAGCGGTACCGATTGCCCATAACGCTCCATCACAACTCCAAAACCTAACCTACCCAACCGGTTTCCTTTTACCTTCTCACATATAAACCGCTTCAACACCCTCCTTAAACCAAATCAATGCAATTCTCCTTCTTCTCTATTCTCAACAACAGAAAAACCTAAACAAAAATTATTATTATTATTATTATTATTATGAACACAGCTATTACCAGAAAAGAAATGGATCGGATCAAAGGTCCATGGAGTCCTGAAGAAGATGAAGCACTTCAAAAGCTTGTTGAAAAACACGGTCCGAGAAACTGGTCGATTATTAGTAAATCGATTCCAGGCAGGTCTGGGAAATCGTGTAGGCTTCGTTGGTGTAATCAGCTTTCACCACAAGTTGAGCATCGGGCTTTTACACCTGAAGAAGATGATACTATAATCAGAGCCCATGCTCGATTTGGAAATAAATGGGCCACGATTGCTAGGCTTTTATCGGGCCGAACTGATAACGCTATTAAAAATCATTGGAACTCTACTTTAAAACGTAAGTGTTGTTCTAGTATGATTGATGAATCTCCACCGTTGAAAAGATCTGTTAGTGCTGGTGCTGCTATACCTGTTTCTACTGGTCTTTATATTAACGCTCCTTCTTCACCTTGTTCTCCTTCTGGATCCGATGTCAGCGAGTCCAGCGTGCCTATTGTGAACCCCAACATTTCTCATGTTTACCGTCCGGTGCCGACGAGAACTGTTACGATTCCGGCTACGGTTCTACCTCCTGTAGAAACGACGTCGTCTTCTAAATCTTCAAAATCTCCAAAATCAATTGATCCTCCAACTTCATTATCACTTTCACTTCCCGGAGTTGATTCTTCATCGGAAGATTCAAACCGCGAGACTGAGCCGCCTGTGAAGAACTCTGCTCCACCGCCACCGCCGAGTGCGATTCCTTTGATTCCAATAATGACTGCAGCAGCTGTTCCTGTTTCTGTTCCGATGGCGGTTCCGATGATGCAGCAATTTAACGATCCAGCAACAGCGGCATCGACAAGAGGATCGGCCATGCCGTTTAATTTTAGTTCGGAGTTGTTGACTGTGATGCAGGAAATGATAAGAACTGAAGTGAGGAGTTACATGGCAGGATTGGAGCAGCAGAATGGAATGTGTATTGCTGATGATGGATTTAGGAATGCTTCTGTGAAGAGAATTGGAATTAGCAGGATCGATTCGTAAATATTATCAGAGAATGAAAATTTATGATGAAGATGATGATTATGATGGCAAATTGGGAAAAAATGAACCCTTTTCGTTTTAATCCCGTTTTTTAAATTTTAATTAAGAGTAATAATTTTGATTAATGTACAAAAAGAGAAGTTGTTAGAGAGAGTTGTTGGGATTAGTGAATGAAATTCATTTCCAAGAAGTGGAGGGAACGAAAGGAGAATAGATGTTATTTTCTGCAGACCTGAACTCCAGGCTTTAGTTTAGTTGAAAACATGAACAAAAAAAAAATTAGAATAAACAAAAAATCAGTAAAATTTCAAATCTTGTTATATATTTTATTTTTATTTTCATTGTTTTTGCTTAAGCAATGGTAAAAATTAAAATTTTATTCACATTTGAATTTGAATCTGAAAACAGTGATAGAACAACTGTTAACAGATTTTGAAATTAGTTAAGTTAGTTTAGTGATGGGAACATTAGTTGGTGGACAGCTGGTTATAGATATGTATGAAGTTTCTATGTAGGGGGGACCCAAAATATATAGATCTCTGGGTATTAGTATTTTTTTATTCAACTAACAACTAAATTTTGTTCTAATCTAAACTTAAATATGCCTAATGTTTCTACAAAAAAATTATTATTTTAAGCTTAATGTTTCAAGTTTCAACAACGAACGGTTCAATAATAGAGGAGGGTCACATCTCTTGTTAAGATAAAGTTGAACTGACAGAAACTTGTATGGAACAGTTTAGAGAAGGGGTTTTCCTCGTGCACAAAGGTATTGACCTGAATAAATTGAAAGAGAACCCTCAGCTGAAGTTGTGGATCATAATCCCCTGCTGCAGCAAAATCCCATAGTTCCGCTAGAATGGGCTCTCTTCAGTGGAAACTTTTTTGTGAAAATAATATTAACTATAAATTATTTGATCATAAATATAAAATAATATTTAAATTTAAAAGGAATTGGAAGAAATTGATTAATGGTTAAGATGTAAAAATTGAAAAATTATTTTTAAGAGAATCTATTCTTTGGTTACACGTATTATATCTCAGCTATTCGTATTAAATTACTCGAGGGACTTCTATTGTTGATTGAAAACTATTTTAAGACTCGATTCATATTATATTTTTATAAAATCAATACATAACATTCTTAACTATTAATTTTAGATAGAATTATTAATTTTAGATAGAACGATATGTAAATTCATAACAGTATGTTGTAAGCCTTTAGCATAGAATAATAATGCAATTTCCTCTAAAATTATATAGACTTATAGTAGTTTGGATAAGCTTTTATTATATTACTCTCTCAAGTAATTATAAGCGAAAAAATATTTTATGATGAATAAGAAAGTTATATTTTTATTTGAAAAACAAAAATTAAATTATAAAGAGTATACATTTTAAACCAATTACAATTCACATGACACTTTGAAATCATGCTAAAGAATTGTAATAAGATGAATGTTTATAACGATGTTCATTACTACACATTAATGAATCCCTATTAAATCCAACATATATTTTTTTTTGTCACAGCTAACAAAGATATACTTTCTTTTCACCTACAAATTTCTCACTCTTTGTTCTCTTACTCATTGAACATCCGAGTATTTATAGCTATCACCCTCAACATTCAACTCGATAAGATATTTCTCTGCTCCGGCCAGCTTTCTCAATTGTTTATATCAAGTATATTGTAAATACTAGCATTAAATAGCTCGAAAATAGTTAGCTTTTGTATTTTCTCCGTCCTAATATATAAGACATTTTTTCAAAATAATATTGTCTTATTTTACAAGACATTTTTTAAAGCTGAAAATGGATTAATTAAATTTTACCTCTAATTAAATAAAGAGAAAAAAAAGCATCTCTTTCTCCCTCTCTCTTTCTCTCTTTCACTCTCTCTTAATAATCAAAAGATAATTTTAAAAAAAGAATTTACATTATGAACAAATTTAATGTCGAGACTACTTTTCTTAATTTTTATATTTTTGTCAAAAAAATATTATATTTTAGGATGGATAAAAGATATAGTGATAAAAGTTTTATGCTATTTTTTTTTCTTATAATAATAACTGAGGATGGTTTTTACTATCAAATGAATTTATTTATTTTTTATTCAGTCAAATGGATTTCATCTTCCTTTAATTTTGATAGAAATACTATAAAATGTTGGGTAGTTTTAAAATCAAAGTATTTTTACTGGTCTTAATATCAATTAAACAATGTTACACTGAGTTTTATAATATATATGCTGTAATTTGGTGACCCAGGAATTAGGTAATAATGGTTTGGAAGAATGTAGAAGGTATCATTCAGAAAAGTATAAACCTAAAATTGGGGGGCCACTTAGATGACGAGTTTTGTTTATCCATTCCATTGATATTATTTTATTTACAACATGTGAAAATAATGATTCATTCACGGCCTAATTAATCAATGATACTGAAGAGTGCTTCCCAAAGAAGAGTAGTATTGAGTTTTAACCCCAAAAAAAGAAAGTTGTTGTGCAGTGTTTGTGTATGTTTATGGTAAATCCACAGTAATATGCTTTCGGTGCTGAACCTGAACCTGTACCTCGTGTGGTAGTGGGCTTTTGTCGTAATTGCTTCTCATATTTGACAACAATGTTGATGTTTTTTTTTATAACGGAATATATATTATTAACAAAAATCAGGTTATTGTTCAAGATGAAAAAAGATCGATAAAAAATGGGCTATCAAACAAAAACGTTATATATAAACGGAACATCAACGAAACAACAACGTTCATGTTGATGAATACATTTAGGGCAACTTAGCCGGATTATGATCAACACCTTTCTTTTGTCATGGAAATAAAAATGGAAAATTTATTATTTTGTCCTCCTAAAATTTTAATTCTAGTTTTATAATTATTTTGGAAGTTGTGCTCCGATTCATAAGTATAGTTTGAAAGTTAACTTCTACTCGCAACAGTTTGTATTTTATTCAATTGTCCTTGTAATATCACTTCTTATTATGGAAGATATTTTTTGAACCAACATATATAGTGTGTGTTTGGTTTGGCGTTAGAAAAAATTGATTCTGACATAATTGAGTTTGACAGAATTGATTTTGGTTAGAAGTGAGTTGAGTAGAATTGAGGGCAACTTAGCCGGATTGTGATCAACACCTTTCTTTTGTCATGGAAATAAAAATGGAAAATTTATTATTTTGTCCTCCTAAAATTTTAATTCTAGTTTTATAATTATTTTGGAAGTTGTGCTCCGATTCATAAGTATAGTTCGAAAGTTATCTTCTACTCGCAACAGTTTGTATTTTATTCAATTGTCCTTGTAATATCACTTCTTATTATGAAAGATATGTTTTGAACCAACATTTATGTTTGGATACATTAATGTAAAAGTGATTCTCAAAATTTGTTATTGTTTGGATAATTTGAATCAAAATTGATTTTAAAAGTGTAAATTACCAAAAGGGTGTTTAACATATATTAATAAAAACACCCCTCCAACCCAATTAAGATGAATTTTTTTAAGACCAACCCAATAAATTTTGTGTAAAAAAAACATTCATTGTCCACAATTTTCATTGTCACAGACGCCACCATTTTTTCCAATCAAATGAAATCACAAAGACAGGAGTTCAGGGTAGCTCCATTAGTGTTAGCTCCATTTGATCCAAGTCCAACTGACTCCTTCTTCTCATAACCCTAAATCTATTTTCTTCTTCGTGTCAGATCCATTTTTTCGAACAGGTTGAAGCTTTGGAAAGTTGAAGAAAACTGATAAAGTGCAAATCAAAGTGAGGGACAAGAAAACCATAAATGCAGTGTTGAAGAAAAATGATGAAAGAAAAATGATAAGTGCAAATCAAAGTGAAAAAATGTGTTCAAGTGATTGTAGTCATGAATGAAGAAATTGTGGGTCTCTGTAATGTTTATTAATCCATTTTGTGCAATGTTAGTGTATGTAACATATTACGTTTAGTATCAATGAAAAGACTCATTTGGTATCAATTTGCAATATTGCATTTTCTGCATAATTGATTATTGTTGTTTCTATTTTGAGGCTATTCTTTAGTATCAATTTGCTATAATTTATAGGCTTGTTGGGTGGTCTCTAATGTCCAGACCATGTGGATTGTGTTTGTAACTGACTAGTGCCTTTTAGTGTTTCTGCATAATTATACAGGGACTTAAGGCATATTGTATCATTGGCATAACAGGGACAGTTTAAACCACTTGTATTCATTCATAATATATTGCAAATTCTAAGATTTGGCCATTCATTCATAATTCAAAATATTCATTCATAATACAAAAGGATATGCCTAATGGCTTGTATGCTCTTGCATAATTATTTAGACTATAAAATAAAATTACGCACGTGTTAAAAAAAATCATGTCAGCAATTTTTTGGTTAAAATAGTCAAAATCACTCAATCATGAAACATGGGGCCATAATCGCTCATTTGAAACGTGGGGGTCAAAATTTTTACTAATAAAAAATTAAATATATTAGTGATCAAAATTACTAATAAAAAATTAAAGGGTTAATAGGTCTTTATCCCCCTGCAAAGTAGGCGAGTTTTGCTTTACCCCCCTGTAATTTTTTTTTTAGATTACCCCCCTGCAAAATTTATTTTTTTGATTTACCCCCTTCAATGTACTTTTTAAATCGGTTATTTTGTTCAACCGATTTAAAAAGTGTTGTTTTTAAATCGGTTATTCTGTTTTTTTTGCTTGCCACGTCAGCAATAGAGGGTAAGTCAAAAAAATAAATTTTGCAGGGGGTAATCTAAAAAAAAAATATTACAGGCGGGTAACGCAAAACTCACCTACTTTGCAGGGAGGTAAAAGCCTATTAACCCAAAATTAAATATATTAGTGATCAAACACTAATTTGAAACGTGGGGGCCATAGTCGCTCATTTGAAACGTGGCCTAATTTTTACTAATAAAAAATTAAATATATTAGTGATCAAAATTAATTTTACGCAGTAGTCAAATGTCTTATATTTTAGGACCAAAGGAGTATCAACAATTCTCAATAAATGTGCATGTACATTGATTATTTCAAAACTATAATAATAGACAATATTATACGCTCTAAACAATTTAATTTCAGGCGCACTATAGAAATTAGAAACTTACGGTGCCCTTCAGAAAACACCATGTCAAAAATCAGCAAAGTATCACATAGCTACCTAGAGGCATAGATAAAATTCCACCGAAGTCGATTTCATATTTAAATTACTAGAGTTATTGATTAAACAACTATTACCACCTAACATTAGCTAAGGTCTCTACCCAAGAGCACTTAGATGAGATGGCGCGGGTTTCTTCTAGCTTAACCAAGGTCCTGGGTTCGATCCCTGCCTTGGGCATGCAGCAGTGTTAAAACTTTTAGGGAGAGTTTGCCACCCATTTGGGTTCCACAAGGTTCGAGAGATTAGTCTCTGCAGTTGCGCGCAGAGGATACCCGGTTTACACCAAAAAAGAAATTAGCTAAGGTCTTTGACATCAACATATATAATATAAGCATCTTAAAAATCGTAGATAAGAACATTGACCTCCTCCAAAAGGTTTTCTCTTTCTCCATATCACAGATACCTCCAAGCTTGAACACTTCTTAGATGTCAAGTATCTAGTGAACAAATGAAATATAACAAGTTAAAAGATTATCTGTAAACATCAAATATATACATATATAGGGTTTAATTTGATTGCTTAATAGAATTTAAGCCATTTATTTCTAGTTGATTCAATGGGGTATTAGTTCAACGGTTCTCTAAGGCTTGATTCTCATTTGAACAATAGGGTATTACTAGGGGACGAAATATTAAAAAAGTTTATCATGTAACACAATGTGATCCTTTATATCTAAACATATATAACCATATTTCAATTGTCAAAGAAATTTTATCGACACAAATATGTAATAGACCTCTGAAACCACATTGGGAGAATAAATTCCAATGATGAATTTGCTAAGAAAGTATTGTATCATGTAATGCAAATATAGAGTGCATGCGTAGACATATATAATTTGTAAACAAATGGAAATTGAACCAAAATATAATTTTGAAATTCTAGAAATTTGAAAGAATACCACATCTATAAAGTATAAAGACATACATAGAATATATATATATAGTAGCGGAGCCAGAAAAATTTTAAAGTCTGGATAAAATTTTAGTTTTACACTTAAAAATTTAAATTTTGAACAAAACATCTCAGATTTGCCTTGAATTAATCCCCAAAAATTTTAATTTTCCCCTAAACTAACCCCTAAAATACCAAAAAAATTCGGGCAATTTCGGTTTTGCACTGAAAAATTTAAGTTTCAAACAAAATACCTCCAATCAGAGGCTCCATGAAGTCCCAATCGGACTCATCTCCAAGCCAATTGCAAACGAACACAATATACATGTAATGAATTGAGCAGAAAGCAATCATGTAACATATACTAAAATACATATGTATTTATAATTGACAATTTTACGATAAAATGAAAGATGGAGTGAGCAAAGACAACTATAATATTATGAATAACATAAAAAGACAAGAAAAGAAAATTACCTACTACAGAAATTCTTGTCATTGACACTAAGATTCTCGGCACACACTAGTTTACTATTGTCATTGACTTCTAAAGAAACGTAACCAAGTGCAATGTTGTAAAGCTGACCATCGTATCAGTCTGGTTGGGACGACAAGCACTCAACATGTCAGATATGCCATTTAGTAGTTCAGCATACTACAAAATCAAAGAAAAACATATCGACCAAATGTGATAATCGATGAAAACTAAGTTAAGAAACAAATCCGCTACACAATCACACATAATACCTCCTGAAGACCACAAAATTCATATTTCTTTCTGTTCACACTCACAAAACTGATTGAGTCACCTGATCGCACTCCAACTTTATCAGCAAGCGATCCTTTATACACCTATGACCATAAAATCGAAGAAAAGCATATCGACCAAATGTGATTATCGATGAAAACTGAGTTAAGAAACAAATACGCTACACAATCACACATAATACCTCCTGAAGACCACACAATTCATATTTCTTTCTGTTCACACTCACAAAACTCATTGAGTCACCTGATCGCACTCCAACTTTATCAGCAGGCGGTCCTTTATACACTTGTCACCACAAAATCGAAGAAAAGCATATCAAAAAAATGCGATTATCGATGAAAACTGAGTTAAGAAACAAATACGCTACACAATCACATATAATACCTCCTGAAGACCACCAAATTCATATTTCTTTTTGTTCACACTCACAACACTGATTGAGTCACCTAATCGCACTCCAACTTTATCAGCAAGCGATCCTTTATACACATGTGCTCGATCATTTCAAATTTCATAAGAAACTCATACCAAAAGTCAAATATTACATAAAATAGTGCAAGAAGTTGATCAAGAGACGACTTGGAGGCTTGAACCAATTATGAGACAGATTTAAAAATTGTGATTCCAGATATGCAAAAACCGCTAAGAAAACGAACCATGATAGGAAACAAACATGCAAAGCAACATTAGGAAAGTTTTTGATGGGAGAGGAAGCTTGAGTTGTTAAAAACTATAGTTCCTTTTTAAATGTATATTTACTATGCAGTGTATTCAACTTAGAACAGTATCGCTTTTACTCATACACCTAACTCAAACGAGAAAAGACTTTAACTCCTAAGGTTTGTGGCCCAGATTGATTGAAACTCATTGGGAAAGGTTAGTATATTTGTCGTTTGTGTTTTAGGCTTTTCAAATCTAACATAGGAAGGTTAGTATAAGTTCTCAAACACAGCAAAAAAAAACCTTTCCACTTAACCTAACAAATTTTAAGTTTACACCTAAATCTAAAGTTTGCAAATAATTGATCATTATTACCTCTTTCACAATAAGACTATCTAAGATCCCCACAGTGAACCCGAGCCAAGGTTGCATGACAATCCTGCATAAACTTAAAATTTGTTAGGTTAAGTGGAAAGGTTTTTTTTTTTTTTGCTGTGTTTGAGAACTTATACTAACCTTCCTGTGTTAGATTTGAAAAGCCTAAAACACAAGACAAATATACTAACTTTTCCCAATGAGTTTCAATCAATCTGGGCCACAAACCTTAGGAGTTAAAGTCTTTTCTCGTTTGAGTTAAGTGTATGAGTAAAAGCGATACTGTTCTAAGCTGAATACACTGCATAGTAAATATACATTTAAAAAAGAACTATAGTTTTTAACAACTCAAGCTTCCTCTCCCATAAAAAAACTTTCCTTATGTTGCTTTGCATGTTTGTTTCCTTTCATGGTCCGTTTTCTTAGCGGTTTTTGCATATCTGGAATCACAATTTTTAAATCTGTCTCAAAATTGGTTCAAGCCTCCAAGCTGTCTCTTGATCAACTTCTGACACTATTTTATGTAATCTTTGACTTTTGGTATGAGTTTCTTATGAAATTTGAAATGATCGAGCACATGTGTATAAAGGATCGCCTGCTGATAAAGTTGGAGTGCGATCAGGTGACTCAATCAGTGTTGTGAGTGTGAACAAAAGGAAATATGAATTTGGTGGTCTTCAGGAGGTATTATGTGTGATTGCGTAGCGTATTTGTTTCTTAACTCAGTTTTCATCGATAATCACATTTGGTCGATATGCTTTTCTTTGATTTTGTGGTCACAGGTGTATAAATGATCGCCTACTAATAAAGTTGAAGTGTGATCAGGTGACTCAATCAGTTTTGTGAGTGTAAACAGAAAGAAATATGAATTGTGTGGTCTTCAGGAGATATTATGTGTGATTGTGTAGCGTATTTGTTTCTTAACTCGGTTTTCTTCGATAATCACATTTGGTCGATATGCTTTTCTTCAATTTTTTGGTCACAGGTGTATAAAGGATCGCTTGCTGATAAAGTTGGAGTGCGATCAGGTGACTCAATCAGTTTTGTGAGTGTGAACAGAAAGTAATATGAATTTTGTGGTCTTCAGGAGGTATTATGCTTTTCTTCAATTTTGTAGTATGCTGAACTACTAAATGACAAATCTGACATGTTGAGTGCTTGTCGTCCCAACCAGACTGATACGATGGTCAGCTTTACAACATTGCACTTGGTTACGTTTCTTTAGCAGTCAACGTTATTGTTTTGATACTTTTGTGGTGTTTGAATTAGGTTTCTGTAAGTGCAAATAATAATAGTAAACTAGTGTGTGCCGAGAATCTTAGTGTCAATGACAATAATTTCAGTAGTAGGTAATTTTCTTTTCTTGTCTTTTTATGTTATTCATAATATTATAGTTGTCTTTGCTCGCTCCATCTTTCATTTTATCCTAAAATTGTCAATTATAGTATATTGTGTTACATGATTGCTTTCTGCTCAATTCATTACATGTATATTGTGTTCGTTTGCAGTTGGCTTGGAGATGAGTCCGATTGGGACTTCATGGAGCCTCTGACTGGAGGTATTTTGTTCGAAACTTCAATTTTCAGTGCAAAACTGAAATTGCCCAAATTCTTTTGATATTTTAGGGGTTAGTTTAGAGAAAAATTAAAATTTTTAAGGATTAATTCAGGGCAAATCTGAGATGTTTTGTTCAAAATTTAAATTTTTAAGTGTAAAACTAAAATTTTGTTTAAAACTAAAATTTTATCTAGGCTTTAAAATTTTTCTGGCTCCGCTGCTATATATATATATATATATATATATATATATATATATATATATATATATATATATATTAAAATATATTAAAATAGAGAGGTTTATTCTATGTATGTCTTTATATTTTATAGATGTAGTATTCTTTCAAATTTTCAAAATTTACAAATTATATTATTTTGGTTCAATTTCCATCTGTTTACAAATTATAGATGTCTACGTATGCACTCTATATTTGCATTACATGATACTAATAGTTTCTTTGCAAATTCATCATTGGAATTTATTCTCCCAATGTGGTTTCAAAGGTCTATTACATATTTGTGTCGATAAAATTTCTTTGACAATTGAAATATGGTTATATATGTTTAGACATAAAGGATCACATTGTGTTACATGATAAACTTTTCTAATATTCCGTCCCCTAGTAATACTCTATTGTTCAAATGAGAATCAAGCCTTAGAGAACCGATGAACTAATACCCCATTGGATCAACTAGAAATAAATGGCTTAGAGTCTATTAAGCAACCAAATTAAACCCTATATATATGTATATATTTGATGTTCACAGATAATCTTTTAACTTGTTATATTTCATTTGTTCACCAGATACTTGACATCTAAGAAGTGTTCAAGTTTGGAGGTATCTGTGATATGGAGACAGAGAACACCTTTTGGAGGAGGTCAATGTTCTTATCTACGGTTTTTAGGATGCTTATATTATATATGTTGGTGTCAGAGACCTTAACTAAATCGTGTCCTGTAATTTATAACACTTGCGTGCACAATGTGTATCTTAGCTAAATTGTGTCCAGTAATTTAATCAATAACTCTAGTAATTTGAATATGAAATTTGACATCTAAGAAGTGTTGAAGCTTGGAGGTATATGTGATATGGAGACAGAGAACACCTTTTGGGACCACTATATGTTGGTGTCAGAGACCTTAGCTAAATTGTGTCATGTAATTTATAACACTTGCGTGCAGATGTCAGTTTTAACGTTAGGTGGTAATAAGTTGTGGACTAACAAATGTGAACTGGCAATGCTTCAAAATGCTAAAATTAAAATCTTACCGCCTCTTTGTATTGTCCGACAGCATGGTAGCATGCAGCTCGGAAATATAAGGACTCGATGTTGGCACCATCAATGCTCAACCCCGTTGTCAAATCTTTGATAGCCTTCCTGTTACAGTAAATCCCAATTTAAGTACATATTCTACAACCAGCTAATATTTACAAGTCCGAAACTTTCTTCCTATTAAGACCTCATTCAGTTAATGTAGTGAAACAAGAATCAAACGAAGTTTTCCCTCGGGTCTGGTTATGGTGCATAAGCATGGGCTTATGCACCGTGCATAAATTGCTATGCGCGCCCCCCGGATTGCTACGCGCGCCCCCAACTGCTCTATATTTGCATTACATGATACTAATAGTTTCTTTGCAAATTCATCATTGGAATTTATTCTCCCAATGTGGTTTCAAAGGTCTATTACATATTTGTGTCGATAAAATTTCTTTGACAATTGAAATATGGTTATATATGTTTAGACATAAAGGATCACATTGTGTTACATGATAAACTTTTCTAATATTCCGTCCCCTAGTAATACTCTATTGTTCAAATGAGAATCAAGCCTTAGAGAACCGATGAACTAATACCCCATTGGATCAACTAGAAATAAATGGCTTAGAGTCTATTAAGCAACCAAATTAAACCCTATATATATGTATATATTTGATGTTCACAGATAATCTTTTAACTTGTTATATTTCATTTGTTCACCAGATACTTGACATCTAAGAAGTGTTCAAGTTTGGAGGTATCTGTGATATGGAGACAGAGAACACCTTTTGGAGGAGGTCAATGTTCTTATCTACGGTTTTTAGGATGCTTATATTATATATGTTGGTGTCAGAGACCTTAACTAAATCGTGTCCTGTAATTTATAACACTTGCGTGCACAATGTGTATCTTAGCTAAATTGTGTCCAGTAATTTAATCAATAACTCTAGTAATTTGAATATGAAATTTGACATCTAAGAAGTGTTGAAGCTTGGAGGTATATGTGATATGGAGACAGAGAACACCTTTTGGGACCACTATATGTTGGTGTCAGAGACCTTAGCTAAATTGTGTCATGTAATTTATAACACTTGCGTGCAGATGTCAGTTTTAACGTTAAGTGGTAATAAGTTGTGGACTAACAAATGTGAACTGGCAATGCTTCAAAATGCTAAAATTAAAATCTTACCGCCTCTTTGTATTGTCCGACAGCATGGTAGCATGCAGCTCGTAAATATAAGGACTCGATGTTGGCACCATCAATGCTCAACCCCGTTGTCAAATCTTTGATAGCCTTCCTGTTACAGTAAATCCCAATTTAAGTACATATTCTACAACCAGCTAATATTTACAAGTCCGAAACTTTCTTCCTATTAAGACCTCATTCAGTTAATGTAGTGAAACAAGAATCAAACGAAGTTTTCCCTCGGGTCTGGTTATGGTGCATAAGCATGGGCTTATGCACCGTGCATAAATTGCTATGCGCGCCCCCCGGATTGCTACGCGCGCCCCCAACTGCTACGCTCCCCCCCCCCCAAATTGCTACGCGCCCCCCCTATTTTCTAGCCCCCCTCCCCCATTTCTAGTGCACCCCCCCAGGTTTTTTTTTTTTTTTTTTAGATTTCTAGCGCACCCCTCAGATTTTTTTTATCACGCTTTTAATTTTGATTGAATGAATTTTATTTTATTTTATTGATTAGGGATAAATTTCAGAGTATTATGTATGTTTAATTATTTTAGTAGTTAGTTTTAAACTAAAATCATGCCAAAACCATTTCTGCTGTAGAATGGTTTCAAAGATGTGTACTCCAAAACCATTTGTGCTGTGGAATGGTTTCAGAGACCTGTACTCCAAAATTATTTAATGTACTTAATTATGTCAAAATCATTTTAATTTAAATTGATTTTAACCGAAACCATAAGTATAACTTAATGATTTCACTAGTGTTGTATCTGAAAACCAAAGTAGCTCTCTTATGGTTTCAAATAAAATATTTATATTTAATTTAAAATAAATATTATAACTGAAATCATAAATGTGACTTAATGGTTTCACTGGTTTTGTATCCGAAACCAAAATAACCCTCTTATGGTTTCTAATAAAATATCCATATTTAATTTAAAATAAATATTTTAACCGAAACCATAAGTATAACTTAATGGTTTCACTAGTGTTGTATCTGAAAACCAAAACAGCTCTCTTATGGTTTCAAATAAAATATTTATATTTAATTTAAAATAAATATTATAACTAAAACCATATTTTATTCATAATGATTTTCAAAATAACATTGCATAAATAACCAATGATTTTGTGACAAATCTAGGGGAGAAAAAGAATAAAATCTGGAGATGCGCAAAGTAATATGGAGGGTGCGTAAAATAATTTGGGGGTGCGCAAAGTAATCTGGGTGCACAAAGCAATTTGGGGGGGTAGAAATTTGGGTGCAAACATAAAAAACTAAGTGTAATTGTAAAACTGAGTAAAAAACAAAACCAACAAAAAAACCAAAAAGGAACTGGGCTTTCAGGCCCAGTAGGCTAAAAATAAAAACAGAACGCGTGCATCAGCAGAAAGGGGGGTGGGGATAGCGAGCCATTGGGAGGGCTGGGGGGCGCGCGAGTAATTCTGGGGCTTATGCACCGTGCATAAGTTTTGGCTTATGCATAATAACTTCAGCCGTATTCATGGACCCAATCATCAATACAATTGAAAGCTCGCAACAGTCGTGTCAAACAAATATTCAATCTCCAACTAATTAGCAGTTACAATTGAATAAATACCTATGCTCTCCCATTGCATGGAACAGAACACCACGCAAATGATAAGCTCTAGCAAACCTATCATCAAAATTGAAAAGAAATCAGCCCAAGATAAAGATCTAACAGGCACAAACTACATCAAGTGTAATAAACCAGAGGAAACAATGATATTGTAATACTATTTCATTCACAACAATCACCTCCCATCAATTTGCAGCACTTTAGTCAGACATTCAAGAGCTTTTGTCGGCCTTGATAAATCTTGATAGAACTGCCAAAAACCTTATATTCAGAATAAAAGTAGCAAATGGTTGTAACGAATATCGAGCCCCAACTCATCCTTACGAAAATCTTTATAAACTCTTATCAAGAATCCTATCTATCCAATGTGGGACTAAATCCCACCTGAGTGTTGGCTGCTAACACCCTCCCTGAAGCGTGGCCGATGGAGGAAGCCCAACGATAGACCCAATAGGCTCTGATACCACGTAACGAATATCGAGGCCTAACTCATCCTTACAAAACCGGCTTATAAGGTGAGGATTGCCTCCTCTTTATAAATTCTTATTAAGAATCCTATCTATCCGATGTGGGACTAAATTCCACCTGAGTGTTGGCTGGTAACAATGGTAACATACTAAACAAATTAAGCATGCAAGTAACATAAAAATGCAGATGCTGGCATGAGATGGAAACTTCAACTCATGTTGGATAAATAAAATGGAACACAGGTAGACAAAAATGGCACGGATAAGAGTGGTGACAAAAGATATTACAATAGACCAAAGTGCATACAAGTATACAACTAATCACAGTTCAAACACTATCAGTTTTGCAACTACATTACATTCAGTTGTGCAATGAACCAACACTTCATCAATATATTACAGTTCATAAATACCTGAGTCAGGTGTCCCCATGCTTCAAGGAAACTCCTATCAAGTTGAAGTGACTTTAGATGTGCTTCCTCAGCTTTCTTATATTCACCAATTGAAGACAATGCCAGACCCTGTAAAAGAAATTGTTTGCACATCAAGTAAAAGGGAAGAAAACCAACATCAAGGGCTCTGAATGAATGAGGATTTAAATATGAAGACTTAGGACCCACCAAATATGTGTAGGCAGACTTATTATCCCTGTCTAGCTGCACACAAGCAGAAAGGTCCTCAACTGCAGTATTGAACTCTTTAAACTTGAAATTCACTATTCCTGTATTTAATTGTAATAAAAAGCATACATTAGACTAGAAATAATTAGTTCGATGTTATCACCACAATTATTTAGAATCAAACTCCCTAAACTAGAAATTAACTGAGATATTAAACTCATTCCACATAAAACTAATGAAAGCTCTGTCTACACTTCAAGGAGTTGCTATATGATGCATGCATCAATCACTTAATGAAAAAACATACATTAGACTAGAAATAATTAGTTTGATGTTATCACCACAATTATTTAGAATCAAACTCCCTAAACTAGAAATTAACTGAGATATTAAACTCATTCCACATAAAACTAATGAAAGCTCTGTCTACACTTCAAGGAGCTGCAGTATGATGCATGCATCAATCACTTAATGAAAAAACAAGATGAAAACACTCGGACTCGGTATTAGACAAAATACCTCTCTCGTGTAAAATGTCTGCTGTGTTAGATTCAAACTCTAATGCCTTGGTCAAGTCTTCGATAGCCATAAGAAGCATTGGTCAGTGTCACAGTTTTGGATTGTTATTTAAGTAAAACTTCAAAATGTTAGACAGAAATGGAGAAAGGGTAAGCACTCTCACCTCAACAAACTCCCCCAAGGCTGCCCGGGCCTGACCTCTCCTCTTCCATGCCTCACCAGCTGCTGGATTAAATTGTATAGCCTGAGGTATACAACACATAAACTACATATAAATTGAGGAAATAAACAAATCAATATGCACCATTCCAACATTTTGTGTAAATACCTTGGTAAAATCATCTATAGCAGAATGAAGTTCTCTCTTGAATGCATATGCTGTCCCTCTTCCTATCAGTGCCTCGGGATATGCAGAATCCTCTTTCAATATCTGAGTAAGTGATGGAGACAAGTCCACAGTTTGTCATTTGATGATCAATAAAAAGAGGATACAAATAATTACATAAAAGGAAGACTCCACAAGTATCACAAGAGAGGACAATATTCCACCTGATCGAATATGGATATAGCATGAGCATATTTTCCTTCATTAACCTACAAATAATCACAATATCAATTCTGCAATCAAACAGATAAATACCGCAAATCAGCAGTGGCAGAAACAAACCTCAGCTATTCCCCGTGAAAGCCGGAAATCTACACTTATGGACTTCGTCTTTGAAACTCGAGCAACAGAAAACTTTTTATTTTTCCTTGCTTCACTATTCTTTTCACTGGGGAAAGTAAACTTAAAACTGGGCTTTCTAAGAATTTCAGAAGCATCATTTGAGTCACTTGATTCACCGCTATTAGTAAATACTTTATCGCACGACTCTGAAGTATCACTTGACTCAGAATTATACCTCAAATTATCAATAACATCTGGGCTTCCATTCACTTGGGCATCACATTTATTAGACTCTCTACCTTCAGTATTTAATTCATTCCTTGCATCAAATTTATCAGTAGACTTTAGCACGATCTCAGATTTACCACTTGTATTGCCACTTAATTTAGCTTGGCTCTCACAAGTTTCAGTCAAGTTCCTATTACTTGAAGATTCTGATTTGGCTTGCGGCATTGGTGATGCATTGGTTTCATATAATGCATTATTATCTTCTTTTGCTTTCACTAAAAGCTCTTCAAGTTCTAACAACTGCTTCAAATCAGCAGACTGATGCTGAGTGTGTTCATAACCTTCTCCCATACCAATAAAGCATCTGCTTTCCTTCCCAACGCAGAAAGTGCATGACCTAGATTAACAGAACAAAGCCAGTATTAAGTTCAAAAGTCACTCATCTATTTCAATGAGTTGTGTTATTTTTATATCAAAATACACACACATACACACCGTACGTGACATCGTATATGTTTATCTCTATCTCTCTTACTTTTTATCTTCTACAATTTACACATATTTCAAAAATACACACAAAAACCAAGGACATCAAAATTTTGATGTCAAAATATCATTTTTCATTTCAATAATGAAACTTCATATTAAAAAATTTGAGCAATAATAATTTGAGATTAATTCCTATGCATTGACGGTGTAGAACATTTTTACACAAGCATTCAATCAAATCACATCAAGATGTCACTTCTATGAGTTAATTTCTAAAATATCTACATGACGTGATTTGATGCATGTGTAAAAAAGTTTAACATTGTCAATATACAAATTAAATCCATGATAATTAATAAGCATAACAATCCTTAACTTAAAAATTTAAAAGATAACTCCAAAGTCAAATAATTCATCAACCACATCAATTAACTTTAAATCGCACTTTCCATGGTATTTATTACACAGCAGAGATTTTTATTTAAACAATTTGATAAAGTAAAAAACCGATGAATCAATTCAATAAACTACTAAAAAAAACCTTTGAGAATATAAGCTTGAAGAAGCGAAGGATTAAGCTGAATCGCTTTATCACAATCCTTAATTACATGCTTATGCAGTTCCAATTGGCTAAGGCAATCATGAACCGTGACTGTTATATGGTAATACATCAAATATGGTATAAGAGCAATTGCCAAAACGTCAAGCATCAAACTAACAATAGTGCATGAACCTAATCAATAAAGATTAAAGAAACTAACAAGCAGCACCAATAATATGTGTGAAAAGGGTCAAAGGGGCTTATAAATATAGAGATGCAATTTCATATCAAATGAATTAATCTGGCATTTCATAGTAAATACAAAACCTGACGATAGATACTAGTCGAACAAAGGGAACCAACCAGAATGCAATGGAATCATACATACCTTAAGGACAGAGCCGATCTTAAAAGTGCCCATTATTTGTTCCTTCGATACCAAACAAAGCAAGGGAATAAGTGCAAAGGGAATTTGCACTGACTGAAGAACATTAAGCCATTCATTCAGAACATCTAATGAGTCCTCTGAAGTATCAAATATAAGCGCAACTATCATAGTCGGGACGATCGCAAAGCTCCGCGTAATCAATGCCCTCATCCAGTTTTTCAACTTCAAATTCAGAAAACCCCCCATGATGATTGTCCAGCATATGTACAAGTAATAGTGCTACTCTGACCAGCTGCTAATAACCCAATACCCCATATATACAGGATTGGGAATACTCCAGCTCCATACTTCTCTTGAAGGTACTGCCCTGCATTTACGAGACCGATCCTATTCGCTATTTCAGTACCATAAAAGCCCTTAGCAAACACAGTTGTGACAAATATATTAATGACAAAGGAGACAACAAGCGCAATGGTGGACTCTATTGAGTAGTACTTAAGAGCTTCTTGAACACGCCCTTTTGTTTTTCGTGTCAACCTGTCTTGATTGAACAAGAGCAGAATGCAAGAATACATTGTGAGGCATAATAATGCAACCAACAACCCCAACAGCTTGTTGTATAGTTCTGGAACTAAGTTTAGGAACCAAAATACCTACAAAGAAAAAATGAAAGCATGTATCAGATACGAAGAATACGCATACCAATAAAATTTACTTACAATGAAGACAAGTTTGCACATGTCTGAACTCCAAGTCAATGAAATGAACTCCTTACCAACAAGAACATCAACACCATCAGGCTTTGCTTCACCAAACATCCATGCAAATGAGAGAGCCATTATAGCAATCAGTACAGCGAAAAATGCTTCCAATTTTCTCACACCATAGTTCTCAAGAAAGAGAAAAATGAAACTGGAACACACAACCACATAGAAGTTAAATTTTAATTTTGAATACTATAGTATACATCATTTAACAAGTAAAAATGCTTGTTCCAATAGCTTCTTAAATGCCAAAAAAGGACATTTGATCATGGACTCGTCAATATTTCTGATTTTGAACTTCATAATTCCTGTCCATATTATCTTCCAACAAGGTAAGATGATACTTTTTGCGAGAGATTTCCAAAATAATGAAATCTAAGAAATCATTCTAAAATGAGCATCTCTTTATGGATTTGAAATTCAAATTAATTGTGTATTCTTTCAAGATTGAATGTTTTTATTCATGAGTTAATACATCTATTTGTTTGAACCAATTCATGAAAGAATGCAACTCTTTGATAAGAGTTATTTCCATTCATCAAGTGGTATGAGTTGCTTCATAGATAGAACAACTCTACATATAATAACAACAGAACTCATTTGTTTACGATCTAAAACTCCGAATCAATTCCTCTCTTCTCATATGCACAAATTAAAGTCACAGAACTATTGTTCTTTAAACTATCATTAAACGATATGTTTGATAGTAAATGTACAATCCACATCAAGAAAGTTCAAACTATCTAAAAGGAAATATGTGGTACCATTGCATCCAATCAAGAGAAACAGGTAGGGGCAAATTGAATCTAAAACTTAGTGTTCCCACACACTTTGCAGTAATCATTCCATCACATTCTTCATCTCTATTCTATTTATACCCAAACATTTTTACCTAACATCGACCCACTAGTCCACTACCCATGTTGGGGAGTCCGGGGGAGCAGGTCAAATGCTCCAAAACCAAGAGAGGGAGACGTCACATCTCAACCCAAAAAACTTAAGGCGTTGGTATATGAGTCGCCTCTCTTATCTATCCAACATTTTTCCTATTCATAGTCGATGTGAACTTAATAACTCACACTTGAAACCCAACAACACATACTAATACAAATATTAAATCACTTTCCAAAACAATAACGTGACAAAATATAATCAAAATTTACCTTTTTTAATGCCCAGATCAAGTAAAACCTTAATCAAGTACTTTGAATAAAAATAGAAAAAATGAAATATTTACCAATCTAAAGCAGTAATAACAACACCAGCCCAAAGAGGAACATAACCATTACTCAAAATCCTAATAGCAATAGCACTACCAATAACTTCTTGAATATCAGAACCAATAAGAGCAACTTCAGTCATCAACCACAAGACAATCCTAGCCCAAGTAGGATACTCATCTCTACAAAGCTCAGCCAAATGTCTTCCAGTAGCAACACCTAACCTTGCTGACAATAACTGAATAAGAAGTCCCATAGCTGTAGCCCACATAAGAAGCCATAACAATGAGTAACCAGCAATTGCACCAGATTGAAGATCTCCTTCCAAGTTTCCAGGATCCAGAAAAGCTATACTCATTAGAAAACCTGGTCCACTGAATAACCATAGTTTTTTCCATGAAAACGGTGGAATTCGTACTCCGGCGTCCACGTCAGCTTCGTATTCTTCGTCTCCTATAATAACTATCTTCTCCGATGAATCATAAGCGATTTCTTCTTCTTCTTCTTCTTCTTCGTATTGTTCTAACAGTGGTTGTTGGTTTTCAAGTTTTCATCAATAAAATAACCGTTGTGGTATCATTAAACTCTTATTATATTTAAAAAAATAAAAAAGGATCATGTCATGTGTCAATACTATGATAGCTATAGGCTTGATCAGATCAGGAAAGTCTGATTTGGAACATACAACTTTAATCTTCCCCCTTATGGTGCTCCTCTCCAGAAGCGCCCCACATAATCACAAAACAGACTTGAGCTTTATGCACCCTCTGTTTTACTAACTTACCCCTTCCTTATACATGTTAATTTATTTTTTATTTTGTGCTAATTTATTTATGCTTTGTATAATTATTATTTACATGTTATATATTGTGATTGCATAAATATTAAAAATACAAAAAATATGTCATGTCATTTTATTTATTGTTAGCATCAAAAATATGCATCATTTATTTATTTCTCATATCATACAAAAATATATATGTTTGTGCTAATTAAATTTTTTTATTATTATTTCGATCCAAGGAAAAAGAATATATTTTTTATTGCTGCGTCGTTAGTAATATTTATTTGTCATTGTTTCTTTAAAAATTCAAAAAATAGTAGTTAAAACAAAAACATTGAAAAAATTAAATCTTTTCGAAAAGAACTTTTTTAATAAATAAATCTGGACTCTTGTGGAGAGACTTTTCAAAATTATTTCTTAATAAATGACTTTACACATTTAAGCATATTTAAATATTTTCAAAAGACTAAAAAACAACAAAAACAATTCAAACCTTTTGCCGCTTGGTTTTTTGACTTTAAAACTTTTTTTTTTCTCAAAGAGTTTAGACATGAGTCATCTCTAGTCGAGAATTTCAATATTCCCCATAACATATGACAAAAATGAAAGTTAAACTTTTCAGTATGTTCGTAGCGGATTAAAAGGAGTTTAAAACTTAAGATGACGACTCGTCTCTTCTCCTAAAATCAATCAAACAAACCACTTTTCAATTTTTACCCCAAACTACGGGATTTTGATCCCTCACGGATACGTAGTGCAAAAGACCTTTTGTCTTCCCAAATCAAAATTAACAAAAAAGCTTATTTTCTCTCTTTTCTCTTAAATATCAAAGATTAACAAAAATTAACTTTTCTACTTTCTCATTTCTTAAATATTAAAATTAACAAAAATATTCTTTTTTATTTCTTCAAATATTTTACAAGCAAACAATTTTACAAGCAAACAAATATTTTAGCACAAAAACACATATTTTACAAAAGGATCTCGTAGAGTACTACGAATACTTAGGGTGTTAACACATTCCATTCGTATAACCAACCCCCGTACTTAAATCTTTAATTTTAATTGGGTTAATTCGATATTTTCTCATTTCTTTGGATAAATTAAAGTTCGATGGTGAATTCATTTTTGGGAGTCAAAATTAATCAATATCTTAACGTCCGAAAACCACTACGACAAGATATAGACCAATGGATTAACGGTGCTAATTAACCAATGGAACCCATGAAAATACCATTTTATATCCACTTGTATGACACATTTAATTTAACTCTTTTTAAGATTTTTTTTTTATACGGATTATGGGTTACTTGTAAACCATGCATGCTAGTCCATGTTTTAAACGACAATTTTGGATCGAGTTTAGTATATATTTTTTTAAAGTTTATTATTTTTCTTTCTTTATCTTTTTGTACTTTTATTAAGAAGCTCTTTCTCCTTAAATTTTTTTTTTTGACACAGAAAATGATATTCATTCATTCAAATCGATAGAATACATTAAATATAACCACATATTCAATTTCGCTAAAAACGTAAAGGATGAATCTGCGAACAAACTCACAGCATCCGAGTTAATAGCATACAACGGCAAAATGCATACTACAAATAATATGATAAAATTAAAATCACCGGAATATCCATGCTTCCGGATCTGCAACGTTGATGCCCAAATAATTGATTGAATCTGTAATTGGCTGAAGATAATCTTTCGAGAAGAATCAAATGAACACCGCAACAATACGGGAAATCAAATAACGCCGCACAAGACGACGATCCACACAACGTCGCACTCAGACGACAAAATTACTCAAAAGAAAAATTTAATTTATGTGAAAATCACTTATTTATATTAAAAGAAGATAACAAAAAGGTGTATAGGGGGTGGTTCTAGGCCAAAAATGACCCAAAATCACCCCTCTATGATGAACAAAGAGACCTTGAAAACAAAAGAAATTTTTTTGAAAAACTAGGGCCGGCAGAGAGAGTTAGGACTCACATCTCTTTCTCCTTAATTAATCATCAGAAAAAACACGCATTTTTATTAACCTCTTATTTAGTATTCTCCCAACTTAAAATATAAGTAAAAACTAATCAAAAATAAATATATATATTTAATCTAGAGTTTGAACCAAATACATCAAATTTCTTTAACTTATTTTTACTTATATTTTGAATCGAAATTTAATACTCCATCTAATAGTTGCAAGTAGGAAGACAATTCATAGCAAAAATACATATTCCTCTAACTTGTCTTTTATTGTGGTACTAGAATTACTTTGTAGCTTGGACAAATTGCCTAGCAAAGAAAAAAACGACATTTGTCAAATCCCCTTCATTTATAGAAAATGACTAGAGACCATCAATTGAGGATTCTAGTTGTCTTGAGCTTTATGCAACCATTTTGTCGTCCGTCAATTTTTACAAATTAAAATGGAATAAACAAAACAAGTGTGCATGCCAAAGATTTTTAGATTTTTTTTACGGAATCTAAAGAATTTTAGATGATTCGAGAATAAAAACATTAGTATTCTTTTCTTTTAATGCGTGTAACTTAATATTTTTATTTTGATGGTGTATTTTAAATGGAAAATATTTCATGGACGCCATATACTCAAGTAACACATGTAAATGCTCTACAAATAACACATACTATGTAAAGAAAAAAAATAGAATGGAGAAGTTGATATGGTAAATATGATAGGTTGATAAATGATAATGTGGTAAAAAAAATGAGATGTTGGAGAGGGTTAAATATTATTGTTGATTTTAAGTTAACAATATAGCCTCGTGCATTAGATTGAACTTTTAAATTATGTCTAATTTTGGATTATTTTGATTTGCATATTTTAGAGACTCCTCCTCGAGAGCTTCAAAATCTCATTTTTGATGATTTATTCGGCGTTTGCATGCCTCCGAATGTTCATGTAGTTTTTTAGTTTCTTTTTCTTTTGCGGCTTTGCCCCTCTTTTGTACACCAAAAAAAAAATATTAGGTCAAATTAAAGACTACATCTATCAATTTCCGAAATATTAGCTCAGTTGGTAGGGACATCACACTATATGTGCAAGAGTTGGGGTTCGAATTTTGGATACTCTACTTATTCACCTTTAAGGTGAATTTACCAGCCACTAGATTACTTAAAAAAAAAGCAACTACTTCCATATGAAACCGTTACATCCGCTTTTGCAAGTACATTTTATCATAAAAATCTTCTTTTACATAGCTTTTACTCTATTTGTTCACCATCATCGTAAAATTTCATATCTTTTTTCAATAATAAATCACAGTTTTGTTCAATATACATAATACACCACTTTTTAAATGGTGTGCAAGAATTAAACCCTAAACCCTTGCCTATTAAACCTTAAATAGTGTGCAAGAAGAAATTTTTTTTTAATAATTCAACAATATTGTGAATAAGACCAACTATTTTAGTTATTAACAAAAGTTCATAATAATTTTATAGTTACTTTTTTTGTTATAAGCAAAGACCAAAAGAGTGCTATTTTGTATTATGAATTAATATAAGTAATCATTTTATTAAAATACGTGTATTAACTTAAATAAAATATATATTGTCCATTGATTCTGCTTTCACTTTTTGCACCTGGACCTCATTTTCTACCTCAAACATTTGCACCAAAAACTTGGAGGGTAGATACTGCTTGCTTCCCAAACAATATAGAAATATTCTTGAGTCAATTTTATATGCTGTCAAAGGTTTATGTGAACTACTAATTTTTTAATGAGAATTTTCCAAAAAACAAACGAATAAAATTTCACTTTAAGATAATTTCTATTTACAAAATGATATCTTATTTTTATATACATATCATATTCTCTTATAATTAGAAAGAAAAAAATATTTTCTTTTGCTTTATTATATGTTTTTGGTTTTTGTAATATATCTCAATTTTTGTTTTGGTTCTCAAATGTATTTTTTTATAAATTGCGTGTATTATTATTTTTTATTTTAATTTAGTTTTTATTATTTCATTTTACTCTAATAAATTTTGTTCTCATGTAACATGTTATTTAAGTACTTAAAAACATATAGGCCACTTAATTACATATATAAATAAGTAAATTATAAAGTACTTAAAAACTTTGCTAATAAAAAAAGACTTTTTTTACAGTAATAAAAAAGACTTAAAAAACATATTGACCACTTTAAGACTAAAATAATTTTCTACATAAAAGGACTAAATTAAAAATAAAATAAAATCATATAGGCCACTTTAAGATAAATAATTTTAAAAACCTTACCAAAAAAAATCTAATTTTTTTTTAATTGTATGCTATTACTAGATTAATATAAAAAAATGATTCAATTCACACTTTTTATATTGGTTTTTTTAAATATCTCTACAAATATCCATGCAGTATAATATGATTTAATTTATGTGTAAATGCGAAGGTCAACAATAAATACCGAGAGAGCGGCAAAGATGAAGACGAATAGAGCACTTAGCGTTGATTTATTGGCAGGTGAATTGTTTGATTTGCAAAGTTCCTTGAGAACACGATTGCGTATATAATATAGAATTATGAAGAATTTATGAAGGTTTGAGCAAAGAGGAGGAGAGTTATTGAAATGAGAGTGCTATAGGGAGAATGGTTATGTAAGATAATTAGGTTAGATGCGAGTATATTGCAAATATATAAGTTGTCAAAATAAATTGTGACATAGAATTGTTAGAGATATCTTCTATAAGTCTTTGTTCGGTAGGAGAAATAAGAAGAAAAAAATAAAAACACAAAAAACGATGTAGGTAAGTATATGCATCGTTTTCATATTTTTATTTCTTTCTTCTCATTTTCTTTCCTATCAAACACACCATAAGAGTTAGTCATTATTATTTTGGATGATCGTACATGTGTTTCCTTCCATCAAATGATTTTTTCTTTTAGTTGATTTCATTCGCCGGTTAGATAATAAATAAAAGTCTAATAAATAAATAATACTATATTATTAGTTTTATACAAAAATATCTCATACATTCATTCAAATATACCTTAATAGGTCCCACACCCCATGATCTTAACAAGCCCTTCACCGTTCATTAAGTTAATAAGTAAAGACCATTGGTTTAGCTTACTCATTCCAGATGCCAAAGTAATCTTTTTAGCCCCACACGTTTTTTAATTTAGGTATAAATACTTCCAGCACTTGAGGAATAGGGTTGAAGCTAACTCAAAAATGAGGCTTTCTATTTTCCTTACTGTGCTCATTGTTGTGTTGGCATTAACAAGGCCAAACACAGTCAATTGTAGAGTCCATCCCTTCAAAGTAAAGACCATTGATGAACCTATCAAAGGACTTAACTTTCAAATTATGAAAGAAAAGGCCAACAATGTTTATAGGGTTTTGATTGGTAACCAAGTCCATACCATGACTTCAGGGCCCAGTGAAAAAGGCCCAGGTCATTGATACAATGTTTCATCACATGATTTTCTTTTCTCACCTCCCATATTTTTTAGATACCGCCCCCGTTTGATTTTTTTTGGTTCTTAGATGAAGTGATAATCCACTGAAATTAAACTCACACACAACTGTGAGAACCTGGATCATGACGTCCGGCCTAACAATTTCGGCATTTAACTAGTTGAGCTAGGACTTCTAGAATACTAGTATTCGAATTTACTCATCTGGATTAAAAAAAACTACTAGTATTTATTTTTGTCCGAATTACCAAATTTAGAGGGTGAGACTTTTAAGAAAACAATGGAGGATAAATGTTACTTTCTTTTGGCTAGTGTCTTGTTTATATTTAAGTTCGTATAATAGATCAGCTTTGTAAATGGCATAGATATGTAAATTTTTGTCTATACAATATTTAGCTGTTTATATGTATTTTTTTTTTCCATTGTATATTAGTATGAACAGCAGTGACTCAGAAGGTGAACTCATCAATTCTCAAATATTGATACTATAAAGCTCCACAACACATCATCCAAACTAGGAGGTTCATATATATAAACCGTACCCTTATATATATATACAGTACATACTTTCTATTACCACACCCTTTTTTTTGCTAGTTTAGATATATGACCTTTTAAGTTTTCAAATACCCCTTCCGTTCTTGCAAAGGATGCAAATTATTGTTCCCTTTGAAGCATCATATTCTTATTACTCTGTCTGTCACTTTATGTAAGCATCATTTATGGTTTTCATGTATACTAAAATTAATAAAAACAATAGTGTATTTATAAGTTCATTTTTATATTTAGATATTGCATAAGTACTTTCAATATGAACCAGTTTGTGTGTGTTAAATATAAGTTGTAAAATTGGATGAATTTGATTATTCTTATAGTTCTTTATTTAATTTTAAGTAACAATTTAATTCTTTAATTATTTTTTTTTAGGTTTGATTATAGATTTCAAGATTCAAATGTATAATTATTTTTTTGTGTGTGCTCATTTAAGTATATGTCGTGCTCCAAAAGAAAATCATATATTTTAAGACTGAAAGCCATATATAAACATAGATGAAGGATAAAAAATAACTAAAAAAAACGTGAAATCTAACCTAACAACTAATATCGATTTTTAGTTTAGATCTTGACCATAAGAGTAATTTAGCCAAAAAATTCTACATTCGTTCATTTTTATTATACTAAAAAACAACGATATTTATTCATTCAAATAAATAGAGTACATCGATTGAAATACTAATTACATATTCAAATTCACTAAAAACTAAAAAAGATAAATATGCGAACAAGCTCACATCATCCGAGTTAATAGCATAAAATGGCCTAATGTCAACAAACATGACAAAACCTACAATTGATATAACAAGATTCAAGTGTCCGAAATAGTCACGTCTCCGGATCTGCAACGCGTCGACTCTAAAATTATTGAATCTGCACTGAATTTGGCCGAAGCAAATATGCAAATCTAAACGAATAAACACCGTACAAAAACGGGAAATCAAAACAAACACCGTATGAAGACGGGATAACAAACAACTCCGCACCAAGACGAAAATAAAACAACACAAGACAAAATCACAACGAAAAAAACTCAAATGAAATCTAAAAATATTTGTAAATCACTTATTTAATTGAAAATCACATATGTTCCTATATATTGCAAAATGTTGCTGCCCCATTTTTATAAGAATATTTTTAAAATTCAAGATGCATTATTTAATCTTTTACAAAAATACCCCTAATCAAATGAACAAAATTAAAATATCATATCTCTCTCTCGATAATTGAAGGATGGTTTTAGAAGAAAAAAAATGTAAGATTATTGACAAATTTAATATAAAAATTAATTTTCTTATATCTTATTTCGAGTATCAACCAATATATGGAATATTGAATAGTATAAAAAAATGTCAGAAGCAACAAAAGATCAATATTTCTTAACCACAGTTGAAAATAAAATTATATTTTCATCCAAAACATTATTAAGAAATTAATCATATCAATTATTTCTCCTATATGGAGCTCCAAGATAGTTTCTTTGGTTCCTCCTTCTTCTTCTTTCTTCTGTTCAACCCCTTTTCTCCTCTTCTGGTACCCCTACCTCTTGTAGTTATCTCCCTTGTGGATGTTTGATTTTGCTTCTGTAGAGCTGTGTTGTTTTTTGTTTGATTCCTTTTTGATCCTGGGGGTCCTCGACCCTCCCTTCTCCTTTTCCCGATTTTTTCCTTGTTGTCTCGTTTCCCACCATGGATATGGGTGCTTCTTCCTCAAGAAGTATCTCAGGTTCGCTTTCTTCCAATGAACAATCTCATTCCATCATCCACACCACCACCCCCATCCACAGACTCACTATTCCCACTGCTGATAAACCAAGTTCCTCATCCTTCCAGTAGAGTCCTACCCCACCCCCTTCCAATGCTACCAAGGAACAAAGTCAAACGCAAGACCAGAGAGGATCACCAGGTTTCTTTGTTTATCCTGAAAAAATTCATTAATGAAGGAGTGTCAGCATGCAAGAAAAGTATCATGGGAAAGATCATAACCAACAAACCTATTCACATTAACAACATTCAAATGGGTTTGGAAAACATATGGGGATCTCCACCTGGCCTGAAGATCCAAGAAGCTGCAGGAAAGATTCTTCAATTCTTCATGGATGACTATATGGACCATAAAAGAATCCTCCAAGGGAATCCTTGGATTTTTAGGAACTCTTGGCTAATTGTTCACCCCTGGGACAGGGACACAGACCCAGCTACCCTAGACTTTGATCATGCCCCTACCTGGATTCAACTATGGGGCCATCCCCCCCACTGCAAAACTAAACAGATGGGAAAAAGCATTGGTGAGCTTCTGGGAAAAGTTGAGACAGTTGAGACCTATGAATATCCAGGTAAGAAACTCATCATTAAGATCAAGGTTGCTATTAGTGTCCATCAACCTATATCTCCTGGAATTCTGATTGGTAACGCCAATGATGGCACCCATTGGATTGATTTTCGCTATGAAAACCTCCCCCTCTTTTGCTTCAAATGTGGTATGATTGGCCATGGGGAAAATCTATGTCACAATCAAGGGATAGAAATGGAAAACAATGCTCCCTTATGGCCTTGGCTTCGTTCAAATCAGCATGGCAGGAGAATCCTTGATGCTAAGGACAGAAAGTTCCATAGCAACCCATCTCTAGGGAAGAATTTTGGCTCATACAGTCCCCATATCCCCGCCTCTATGTTAGCACAGATGGCAGCTATGAAACTCCAGGATGACATGGAAGCTAACTCCTACAAGGCCCAGAATGCAGCTGAATCTCAAGGAAAAAACTCAAAAAAACAAGGTCAGGATCACAGCCAGACCAGCTCCATCTATGATCCTATTCAAAATGGAAGTATTATGAGTCCTCAGAAAGGGGATGAATTGGAAATCTTAGTATCTCAGCCAAAAAGACAGAGGCGTGATAGCCAGCATCTCTCAGACATGGGCATTACCATAGAAGACACCATCATGGCAGGTCCTGCAGTGCAGGCCAGCCAGACCCAATGAAGCTACTTTCTTGGAACTGTCAGGGGATTGGCAACCCTAAGACAGTGAGAGCTCTTCACAAGTTCATTGTCAACCACTGCCCGGATATCATTTTTCTTATGGAAACCAAACTCCTCAGCACAAATACTACCTTCCTTTCTAGGTTAAATGACACTTACAAGGCTCACCAAGTGGACTGCTCCACCTCTGGTGGTGGCAGGGCAGGGGGTCTTCTTTTACTTTGGAACTCTTGTACTATTGATTTGAATATAATAAATAAGAATTTTAACTATATTGATATGCAGATTTCTTATAATACTACTACTTGGAGAGCTACTGGCCTCTATGGTTTCCCTCAAAACCACCAGAAGCACCTCACCTGCTCCCTTATTGATCAGCTAGCCCAGGCTGTTACTAACCCTAACTGGCTCCTCTTTGGAGACTTTAACATTATTATGAACAACAGTGAGAAACTAGGTGGCAATACCATGGACCCTAACATCATAAACCTATTCAGGAACACCATCAACTGTTATAACATGCAGGACCTAGGCTACACTGGGGAGGCTTTTACCTGGAGCAATAGACAGGTAGCAAACACCCACATCAAGGAAAGGCTTGACAGATTTTTAGCCTCTGAGGACTGGCTGCAGACCTTTCCCTGCTACCAAAACTCCCACCTGACCAGGTACAAGTCTGACCACTGTCCTATTCTCCTGGATTTCTCTACTAACCCTGTTTGCAGGCACACAAAAAAGCATCAAAAGACAAAGAAATATGAGCTTATGTGGAGCAATCATGAAGACCACCACACTATTGCAAAAGCTGCCTGGTCTCAAGCCAGAGGGAGTCTTACCAATAAACTGGCTTTCACCTTAGGAAACATGCACACTTGGGGTCACCAGCAATTTGGAATTCTCCCTAAAAGGATCAAGGCAGCCCAGGAAGACCTGCAAAAGCTGAACAACAATAGTGAGCAAGCTGAGGTGATGTCTCAGATACACCAAAAAGAATGTGAGCTTGACAAGTTACTTGATTCTGAGGAGATGTGGTGGAATCATCGTTCTAGAGTCCTTTGGCTGCAACATGGTGATAAGAACACTAAATTCTTTCACCACAAGGCCTCCCAAAGAAGGAAACGTAATACTATTGAGAGTATCCTGGATGAGCATGGTATAACCTACACTGATGAGGCTCACATTGACCAAACTCTCACTAACCATTTTAAGAACCTATTCACTAGCCAAGGTACTCATAATGCTCATGAGGTGGTGGATGTGGTTAGGAATAGGCTCATCGAGGACATGGGGGGGGACCTTAGCCAGTACAATGCCACTAACATTTGCCTCATCCCTAAGATACAAGCTCCTAAGTCCCCTAGTGACTATAGACCCATTGCTTTGTGTAATGTCATATATAAAATCATTACCAAGACCATTGCCAACAGACTTAAAGCTATCATTCCCAACATTATTAGCCCCAACTAGAGTGCCTTCATAAAAAATCGCCTTATCACTGACAACACCTTGGTTGCCTTTGAGGTGTTCCACTACTTCAGCCACTCTATTAGGAAGAAGGGTTATATAGGTGTCAAAACTGACATGGCTAAAGCCTATGACAGAGTTGAGTGGAGCTTTCTCCAAACAACTTTAGAAGCTATGGGTTTTCCCCAATCCCTCACTAACACCATCATCAAGTGTGTTTCTACTGTTCAATTCTCCATTCTTATTAATGGTAGCCCCTCCAGTCAATTAAAGCCTCAAAGAGGCCTCAGACAGGGAGACCCTCTTTCACCCTATCTTTTCATTATTTGTGCTTGATGTGCTCTCAGGCCTTATAGCCCAAAGCCAGCAAAACCTCCTAGGTTGCTCCTAAGGCCCCTGAGATCACCCATCTTCTCTTTGCTGATGATAGTCTCTTTTTTTGCAAGGCAAACACTGCTGAGGCTACCACCTTAAAAAACATTATCAAAAGCTATGAAGATGCCTCAGGACAGCTGGTTAATATGACTAAATCTGAAATCATTTTCAGCAAAAAGGTCCCTAATGATGACAAGAATGAGATTTCCCAGATTCTCCCCATGAAACAGGTGGACAGCTTCTCTAAGTACCTGGGTATGCCCACTACTACTGGAAGATCCAAGAATCAAATGTTCAACTACCTGATTGATAGGGTAGGGAATAAGCTAAAAGGCTGGAAAGAGAAACACCTTTCTTTTGCTGGAAGAGGAACTCTTATAAAGGCTGTTATACAAGCCATTCCCACTTATATTATGAGTTGTTTCAAGTTGCCTAAGGGCCTATGCCAACACCTGGAGAGCATGGCCTGTAATTTTTAGTGGGGCAGCAACAGTAATCAGAAGAAAATTCACTGGGTGCAGTGGAAGAAAATCTGTAAAAATAAGAAGCAAGGTGGCTTGGGTTTCAGAAAGACTACTATCTTTAATGATGCTATGCTTGCTAAACAGGGTTGGAGGATTGCCACTCAACCTGACTCCCTTGTGGCACAGGTCCTAAAGGCCAAATACTTCCCAAACTGTCACTTCATAAAAGCTAAGCTCAATTCTACCTGTAGCTACACATGGAGAAGCATCATGCAAGCCAGGTGGATCCTCCAAATAGGCTGCCTCTGGGCCATAGGGAATGAGGAGCAGGTGAACATGTGGGAAGATAACTGGCTTCCCCACCGGAATGGTTTTAAGGTCTGGAGCAAGTCACTAGCTGACAATAATCCCTCTATGGTTAAAGACCTCATTGACCCCTCCACTAACTGCTGGCATACCCCAACCATTAACCAACTTTTCCTCCCATTTGAAGCCTCCCAAATCTGCCAAATTCCCCTAATGGACCCTACCTCTCAGGATGAGCTTATCCGGCCTATCATCTCAGATGGCACCTACTCTGTAAAGTCTGGATACCATGCTGCTATGGAGTGGGATAGTCAAACCCAGGCTGGTACTTCTACCCAGACCTGACACCACTTGGCATCACCTTTGGAAGCAAAAAATCCCTCATAAACCCATTCATCTCATCTGGAAGATTCTTAACCATGCCCTCCCTGTCAGAGAAAAGCTCAGTGCTAAGGGGGTGATCTGTAGTCCTATATGCCCTAGGTGCAATTCTAGCCTTGAAACTATAGATCATGTATTCATGCAGTGTGACTGGGCAAAAGCTGTCTGGTTTGGTTCTCCTATGACCATCAATTTCAACTCCCTTAATAGATACACCCATTTCTCAGATTGGCTATCAAATACTCTTCTAAACAGTGACAACAAAAGCCTGGCAAACATCATAGCCCTAATCTACAACATCTGGCATGCAAGGAACCTTCTAATTTTTCAAGACAGAGACGTACCTGTAGGTGATGTAATTCAAAGAGCTCTGAACATTACAGCTGAGTACCAAGGAGTGGGAAGCCTCAAGAAACCTTCTGCTCCTACCCCTGCTACCAAACCTCGCAGTAACAACATTAGCTGGAAGCCTCCGACCCATGGCACCCTAAAACTTAACGTGGATGCACTACAAGAAAAAATGTGTTTAGCAACGGTTCTGGGACTGTTTAGCAACGGTTTTTAACTGTTGCAACAGTTTTACCGGCGGTTGCCAAACCGTTGCAGATTTGAGTGTTGGTAGCTCAAATAGCGGCGGTTTGGAAAACCGTTACACAAACGGCCACAAAATGTTTTGCAGCAGTTTGAAACCGTTGCAATAGATGAAACCAAAAAAAAAAATTCAGTCAGTTTTGCAGCGGTTTGAAACCGCCGCTAATTATGAAAATTTGAAAAAAAAAAATTGCTTTGTGGCAGTTTAGAACCGCCGCTAAATATGAATTTTAAAAAAAAATAATATTTATTTTATTTGCATTATTCTTATTTTTTTTATTTATTGTTTCAGCTGCTTTATTCATAATAGTACAAAATTAAATTTCATGCAATACACATTTAATCCAAAATCATCCATCAATAACATGAACTTACTAAAATTATATTTATACACTAAAATCATTCAATAGAGTTAATATCATACATCTAAAACCATAAATCATACATATAAACCATAAAATTACAAATTTATACTTATACACTAAATAATTACAGTTATATCATTGCTTCTCATCTACATAAAGTTATCATTCTACCTAATGTCTCCAAATGCACTAAAAGTATCATATCATTACTTCTCGTCTAACTCTGTGATTGTAAGCACTTGTGTGAGCTTCAGACTTCAGTTATCCTGTATAATGGAGTAAAACTCTCTGAACATTACCTCAATTGGGATGACAGATATATCAAGACTTAGAGCATATGTACAAAAGATATTCAATTGTAGAAAAACCAAATATTGTAATATAGAACTAGTCAATTTTTTAACACATGTATCTAATGGCTCTATTCTTAAAGCATACCACAATGAAAAGGATACAAAGAATATTAAGATTTGAAAACAAATAACTGAAGGCCAGTGGCATTGTCTAAAACAAAAACTGCCATATAGTGATAATGGAAATACTCACATCCTATAGTATTAGTACCTATAAAGACGTACAATAATCTTCCATGTTCACATACATTACATGATAAGATACTAAAATCAAAGTTATCAAGGCCACAATACAATATAATTGCAAGTGCCCATTAAGTCAATCTTGGATTACAAATGAGACATGATTATGCATGGTAGGCTTTGTAGCAATAATATATCCAAATAACAGACTAGGAATGAATCATGAAACTATTATAAGATTAACTAATACCAAACTTAATAAACCAATTATATCTAAAAAAAAAAAAAGATAAATTAAAGATAAATTATGGTACTGTAAACTCAAACAGTCATAAGTAAAGGAAACAATTTTTGTCTACATTCAATCAACTAAATGCGGCCCTATATTCAAAATAGGACTTTTGACAAAGTAGCATGAAATTAATGAAGTAACATGGTGACACAAAAATCTGATATAGGAAGAATGAAAGACACTAATGCATAACCGAATCAGTAAAAAATTCAGTACCTGTAATAGTTTGGATTTGGCTTGAAAGTAGTATTCAATAAACCATAGTTTCCTCCTATCAAAGTCTGTCTACAATATGCCCTGGTGCCATAAGTAGCTGACATACCAAGCTGATCCAAATACCTACATTTGATATGATTACATCAGAAAAAACACCTAAGTAATTACTTACTGAATTGATACGGTTATATTGATAAATCACAGGGAGTTACGGTATACTAACTGGAAGCTGTAGCCAAATATCATACACAAGATGATGGCCATTCCATTAAGATAGGTAGAATAAAAAAAATTCAACTAATTGATCATCAATTCCTATGTAAGTAGCTTTCTGTTATAATCAAATTCATGGAATAAGACTATTATTTAATTATTCTAAACACCTTCCTAATCAATATGAAATGCATGCAAAAATATCATGTCTAAACATACACCGCTGATTTAGAAAATCAAATATCTACTACTAAGATGTAAGGTTCACGAGAGATGAAGATGTAAGTGAGTGATTCGGCGAATTGAACTTACGGGTATAATAACTTACACCATGCTTGTAGAGGAAGTTATAGTATAGCCCACTGTAATACCTGCAAGCTTCCCATACTGGACCAATCCACAAAACACATGCATTGTTCCACCTAAAATTTGAAATAGACCATGAATTTAGCATTGACAAAAATAGTGGACAAAATTTGAACATTATCATTCATATGTATGTACTCATACCTAGATATGAATGGACAGCTTGCATATAAGTGTAGTTTCTTTTGCCATTAACTGAATCTAGATATCTATAACAATCAGCTATAAGATTGTATGTGTAAATGGAGATGGATGAAAAGATGATCATAACAGATATGCCAGCTAACCATCCTAGCTGAGCAATTGCACATGCTAGAGCTAACACTCCAGCACCAACTACCACTATTATTATGTGTGTTGTTGCCGTCACCACATTCCCTGCAAGCACAAGTATACATTCAAATACCACCAAATATACTATCATATAATATAATTAATTTAGTGGTAACCGGTTGTTTTATTTACTCAATAACTTTGTATACTCTGTTTTTACACTTTCACAACTATAAATTTATAGTCCTAGTACTAATTTTACAACTATAGCATAGGTGAAATGTATATGAATATGATGTGAGAATATAATTCCTATAAATCCACTATCTAACAAGTTAATATCACCGTCACCTATCAAGTTCTTCGTTTCCTGACTTCTCTGCATCAATTGTTGCTTACTCATTTTAAAGCAAAGGGATTGACATAGCCAAATTCACTTCCAACACTGAACTTCCAACACTAGTGCATTATTTCATGAAGAATACCTAAACAAAGTTAAAATCAAATAAGAAATATTAGATCCTAAAGATTGACAACATCAAATCAAATCTCTACTGCTAAAGCCACTTGATAATACATAAAATCACATGAACTAAAAATCTTTAGAACCAGAAAATTGACTTCAAATGACGCTCATTTACGAGAGATGCGGAATGTCGAAGCAATCGCTTAGTGAAGAATATCAGCAGCGCGAAAGATTCTAGGATAAAAGTTTCGAAATATGAAATCCTAAGCAAGGTTAGAATCAATTCAGAAATATCAATTCCTAAATATCATATTCGAAGAATCGGAAAATCAAATCAAAACCTAAGCAAAATAGATGGAAACTACATACCGAAGATTCAAATAGAAAAATCAAAACCCTAAGCAAATTTAAAATCGAATTAAAATCAAATCCCTGATGCTAAGCATATCCAAATAATCATATGAACAATACAAAATCACCAACATTGAAATCACAAAATTGATACCGCAAAGAGTACTTAGAAAAGAATCAGTGATAGAATTACATACCGTAATCAATTGATTCCGAAATCGTCTTGAATAGCTGAGAAAAATTGAGAAATTAGATTCACGAGTGAAGAATCGATGGGAGAGAAACGATTATGGAGAAGCGCGATTCCGTCGAAGTGATTCTGTAGAAGCAATTTTGTGTGAGATCGAGTTGATTGAGAAGCTATTATGTGTTTGATTTTGAGTGGGAAGCGATTATGAGTGAGGGATTTTGAGTGAGAAGCTGATTGGGAATATTGAATATTCTTAGTGAGAAGATTGCTGAAGCTGCGTTGTGTTCCTTTCATAGAGAGCAATAATAAAAAAAACCGCCGGTAAACCAAACCAAACCGCTGGTTCACTAAAATTTTACTGGCGGTTCACCAAAACTGTTGCTATTAGAGTTTTGTTTTAAAATTAGCGACAGTTCTACAAAACTGTTGCTATCCATTTGTTGCAATTAACAATTTTTTTTGTAGTGATGCTCATCCCTGTGATGATGGCCGTTGGGGATTAGGGATTGTCCTGAGGACGGCGGATGGAAAGTGTGTTGGGGCTGCGACCTCGGTAGTGTGCGGTTCGGCTGTTACCCTCGAAGGCGAAGCTCTAGGCCTCTGTGCGGCAATAGATTTTGCTCAAGCCTACCCAAACGACACTATCACCATTGAAATGGACTCAAAGCTCATCGTTGACGCAGTGAAGAATCAGAATTTCAGCAGGAATTATTGGGGTCGCATAACCCGCTGTTGTGCCTCCCTATGGTCTTCAAACCCTCGACACATCATCAATTGGATTGGGCGTAATGGGAATTGCGCCGCTCACACCCTGGCTAACTGGGCCTTGATCGAGCCCAATAGAACTTGGATAAATGATACCCCCCATTGTATTCAGGACATAATCCAAAAAGATATGTCCTCTTGTATTTCTAATGCTTAGTCAATAAATTTGTCTTTAATAAAAAAAAATAAAAAAATTCTCCTATATATCTAACATTTAATTCACTAAAAACGATGCGTCTCCAAATCTAACCTAACAAATAACAATAACTAGCCGCATATAGAAAATTCAGGGCTGATATCGGCTGTTGTGATTTATCACGCACTTTATCATTGTATTTAATTATATAAGTTAATTTGAGATCATACAATTTGAATTTCACATCAAATTTAATTTAATTATACAATCTCAATCATTTAATTTAGATCGAACAATTGAGATCAATAATTACATTACCGCACTGAATTTGATTCCTAGAAAATCCACGGTTTTTCAAGGCCCATAGTTTTGTTTCATTTTCCTACCCCACTAAACTAATAATACTACTATTTTTATGTCAGTCTCTGCCAATTATCTATCCTTTTCATTTTTGTCCACTCTATAAATCCTAGTACAAATCCTCCAACACCACTTTAGCTCATTCACACAAACCAAAACAACAAACATCATCATGGTAGGACAATTGACCACAACAAAACCAAGTCGAAGCGACGACGTTTTAGACGTCGAAGAACAAATCAGAATCACTAATCAAATCAAAGCTCAATTCGATGCTATAACACCAAAAAGACCCATCAAACCCAACAGAAGCGAACCTGAAACACAACAAAACCACGTTGACTTCACTTTTTCTTCGCACAACAACATACCAGAACTTCAAAAACTTCAATCTCTCAAATCAAATTCTCAGATTCTTCATTCATCAGAGGGACTAGTGGATGCACAAGATGAATTTGTTGAAACTCAGTATTATAATGAGTTGTTGTCCATTGATAAACAACATCATGCGGTTTGTTATTTTACTCTGTTTCTATATTTATGTATTTTTCAATTTTTGTTGTTGCTGTAACTATTTTTTTTTTTTTTTTTTTTGTATTTTAATGAAAATAGACAGGTAGTGGGTTTATAAAAGCGGTTAGAGAAGGAGGTGAAGATGGATATGAAATTCAGTTACCTGCAAGAGGTGTTGATGTTGCTGAAAACCAATTTAGAGGCTATAAAAGTAACCCTGCGACAAATGATTGGGTTCCCAACCTTGATCACGAATCTCTGGTATACTCTCTCCGATCCTTTTTATAAGAGTCATGCGGGGTTTATCGTATTATTTTTCCGATCATTTTTATAAGAAATATAGTAATTAATAGAAATTTATATATTTGGTATATATTTATCAACTTATGTTGACTCTGTCTTTCTAAGCGTGTGTTTGATATCACGGTAGATATATCAGAATCTTAGTGAGCCGAGATGATTTTAATATATCTATTGACTATTGTGGTACCAAATATAGTCTTAAAATGATTAGAGTTAGTAATCCCTCCATTCATTTTTATTTGTCTTTTAGGGTTAGATTTACCGTTTCTATTTAATTGTCCTTTTGGTATTTTACGGATATGATTTGTCAATTATACCATTTGTCAATTGCTCTTATTTTTTTCAATAAAACAAATTAATGCTATATATTTGGAAAACTAAATCTTTTTTTTTTTTGGAACATAACATATTAAATTTTGTTTTTTTTAACATGATATATTAAATTTATTGGAAAGAGAAAGTGTGTGAAAAAAAAAAAAGAATTTATTGATGGATTAAAACGAGGGTATAATAGGAAGATAAAATGCAAATATACACTTTTTTAATTTGATGTTACTATCCTAAAATGACAAGTAAAAAGAAACGGAGGGAGTATTAATTTAGAGATAGAGAGAATATCTTAATTATTTTTTTGAATATCTTAATTTAGTTATTAGATTTTTAGTATTTTGTTTTGGTGCATTGGTAATTGTTCAATTTTAATTAATTTATAACAGGACTATATATCTTCAAAGCCGAATAGGAGTGAGAGCACTTAGATCTTTCTGAAGAGAGAAAATGAAGAGGATTATAACTGTTTGGTGTTTGTTTGTGGATGGTTATAGTGTTTGTGGTGGGACTACAATTTTTGTTGTATGATATACTCTATGTTATTAATAATATGAAGGAATTTCATAATGTTAGTACCATTTTTGTTCTCATGCATCCAAAGATTCAAAATAATACATTGGCTACAGTATAATTAAATGGTTCTTACTTAACAATACATAAACACATACATAAAGAAAAGATCTAAGTAACAATACATTATATAGTTCTAGAAACACACAATTGAAAAACACAAAATTGCTAAGCGAAAATCTTATTGATTATTGGACGCGCTTTGCATTGGACCTCCAATGGAATGGCCATAGGCACCAGGGTTCCACGTCCTTCGGTCATGTTAACTTCTTCATTGTCAACTCTTTTCCACTCAAAACATTGAATCAACGAGCCCAGAGTCAAGCTTAAAGTTCTTAGGGCTAATCCCGATCCAGGACAAGACCTCCTCCCCATACCAAAAGGAATAAAGCCATGCATGTCTGCAAGCCGATTATTCTCAAACCTCTCGGGCTTAAAGCTCGTTGGGTCAACCCACAAATCAGGGTCCCTGTGAATATCCCATGCATTAACCATCAATATGGTGTTTTGAGGCACATCATAGCCTCCCACGGTACAATCATCAGTTGATACATGTGGTATCAACATTGGAGCCGGTGGATGCAATCGTAGCGTCTCAGAGATAATATTTTGAAGGCATTGTAATTTGGTAGCTTTTTCTTCTTCAATTAAGTGCTCTTGTTCAATGTGATTGTCCAATTCAATCCTTGCCTTTTCCAATACATCCGGATTGTTTAACAAATTAGCCATCGCCCACTCTAATGTTATTGCAGAAGTTTCTGTTCCGGCAACTATCAATGCCTACAAAAGAAAATAAGAAACGTTCGATATTAATAATGGTTAGTTATTATTGAATCATAGTATTTTAAAAGACTAAAGATAATCAGGGAGGAGTAATAATAAGTGACTAACCATAATAAGCCCTTTGATAATTTGGTCACTGTAATAATCAGGCTGTGATTCTTGTAAAGAAAGTAAGTGATCAATCATGGTATTTTTATTTTCCTTTTTGTTGTTACGATGATCATCAACTAGTCCTTGGAAAAGTGCATCCATCTTCTCTCCAACCCTTTTTAGCTTATTCTTATAACCACTAAAATCAAGCAATCTGAATAGAGGCACAAAATCACCAAGATAGGATCCCAACCCAAACTCTTGCATCTCATTCATGACATCTCGAAATTTCTTTGCCTCATCAGCGTTTGTTCCATCAGATTCATCGCCGTAAAAGCGTTTACCACAAACCATTCTCATGATCGTGTTAAATGTTAGCTCAGCAAACAAAGATCTAAGCTCAACTTTTGTGAAGTCTTTGTAAGAGTTCATAGCAAGCTTTTTAACTAACCTCATGTTCTCGTCTTTACGGATTTCTGAAAAAGAGTTGAGTCGGTGAGTGGAGAGTATTTCTATTGAGCTAATACGACGTAGGTTACGCCAATGATCTCCATACGACGAGGTAATTATGTTTGTGTTATTGAAACCAAGATACTTGGTTTTGATAGAGTGTATACGGTTTGCAAAATTAACATCGTTTTTGGTGAAACATTCTTCGGCAATAGATGCCGATGAAACTACAGCTACAAGTTGAGACCCAAATTTAAGGGTGAAAATTGGACCATATTTTTGGGAGAGTTCATGAAAATAACGGTGAATTGGTTGTTTAAGTTGATGGAGGTTGCCAATTATGGGAAAAGAAGGTGGGCAAGGTGGAAGTTTTTTGAGTCTTCTTTTGGAGAATAACAATAATTTTATAGGTATAAGAAAAAGGAAAGGGAAAATTATGTAGATAAGAAACTTGTATTCTTCCATGTTTAGAGTAAAATCTTTGTTGGTGATGATTGAATTCAAATCTGACCATATATGAATACATGTGTGTGAATATATATATAGGTTCTCAAAATTTTGAAGTGACTAAAAGAAAAAGATACTAGTCAAGTTTGGCACATCTGAGGTTTTTCATTGTAGTACGTCTATTACTGGTCAGAGGCAATAAGGGAAAAAATATCTTCTTAGAAAGGTCACAAAAATCAAATATTTATGAAAGGTCAGCATTCCTTCATCTTCTTTGATTTTTTATTTTTCTAGATTATTTAAAGTTGGACCCGACACATGTAGTCCAAATGAAAAAAAGGACCCAACAAATACGTAATTAATGATGCAGTTTTTATGAAATAGAAATCCGTAGTGAACCGAGAATAATAGCCAAGTTTATTAAGTGAACAACACTTTGTCGTCTTGGAGGTAAACTGGTCCTATATAAATATTCTGGCACTTAAATCGGTAGAAGAATTAATGGTTGTCGGCTTCGATTCTTATGTTATGAAACATGGCATTCATGGAAAACTAGAGAGAAAAGTAGAAAAACTCTTATTAATGATGATGAGTGTAAAATACAATAATGAAAAAGTTATGTACAAATGACTATAGCAAAATCTATTTATAGGCTTACTAACTAGAATAACTAACTAGTACTATATCAACTAACTATATCTCAATAGCCTCCCGCAACACTTCCAGCTTGGGATAACTAATACAAAAATACATCAAAATAAAGGAAAATACAATGAGATATGTCGGAATACATCGGCTAAAAAAAAAACAACTCAAACACAATTAGTTGTGCTTAACCATCCTAAGAAAGAGACACAACTCATCAAAGCCAACTAAGGGCAAAGCTTAACCATCAAGTAGAAACCACAACTCAAGGCTAAACTACTCGGAGGAAGCAACAAATCAACGCTTAACCACCATAGGCAGAAGCAAATCAACAAAGCCAATTAAGGCACAAAGCTTAACCATCAAGAGCATCCAATCACTCAAGATAGAAGCAAAACAAGGAATGTCGGAAGGTTTGATGGCTACGAAGTGAAGCAACAATACTCAAGTTGTGCTAAATGTAATTAGCACATCAAAGGACCAACAAATCAACGAGGAAGCAAGCAAATAAAATTTGCTCAAGATATAGCATAAATGCAACAAAGCCAATATGGCTAATCACCTGTGTAAAACAGGGCAACAAAGAGTAGATTAAAGAATCAAACCGGTCTTCAATCTTCAAAATGCAAACTATCAGCAAGCATAAACTGAGGACAACCAATCCAAGCTGCTACTAGACTTGAACCTTTAGACTCCAAATTGGAAAACCATAATAGGCCGAAATCCAAACTTGACAAACTGTTCAAGTGCTCCACCAAACCAAATCAAAACATCTTCCATACTCTACCAGTAAACTAATCACATCATGAAACACATAGTTTACCAACTTCAAACTGAATTATCATAGTAGCATTGGTAGATTAATTCATGACAGCTTGTACACCAATTGTAACTAGTACCAAAACCAATCTTCAAAGATCACCAATACCAAAAAGAACAAAGAGTAGAAGAACCATCAAATGAAGCCAACAATATAGTGAAATATCAATCAACTAGAAGAGGAACCGAAGCAATCTATATCTCCAATAGTAACAAAACATAACCAATTTACTACTACCAATTAACACTTTTCAACAACAGTGGCTTTTACCAAACTTCAATCACAGAGTATCAGTGGAATGAGCTCTTTTAATTGACTAATCCCTTCTGTTATTGCCAAAGATCGCTAACATGCTTCCAAAGACACCACACAAGACAGTTCACAAGTGGAAAGAGACGATTCAAGCATCAAAACAAGCAATCAACAACGTCACCAAAACAACTTAGTAGAGGAGCATATCATAGAACCCAAATCTTCAACATAATCTGATGAACAGTGTAGACAAACCTCAAGAATTGAATAGAGCTGGAATCTTCAAATGTATCTTCACTTGCATAAGAATGGTGGAAACCACCGCCAAAGACACCATATCACGAGCAACTAGAAATGTAGCGGAAGTTCAATTGTAAAATCACCAATCGCAACTATACAATGATCAACTTAGATCCATTGTACAACAAATTCACAGTAACCGAATCAAGATTAGAGATGATGAATTTGTGTAACTAAGAACCACAATCGAAACAAAATCAAATGGAAATCACGGAAATCCAATCGGAATCAGAGAGAACTGAAGCGGAACAAGAAAATTGTGATCAAGAGTGAAATCGAAAAAAACCCTAGAATTTGGGGAAAATAACACACAAAATTGCGATATAACAGAATCGCAAAATGAAGATCGAAACAGGAAATGGATCGAAGTTGAATCTATTGGAAACTGAATCAAATCGATTGGGGAAAAGGATGAGATCGTGAACAAGATCGAACAAGAAGTTGGATCCAGAACATGAATCGGAATAACAAGAATCACAAACCGAAACGAAAAATGAAATCAAGAAACGGAATGCGCAAGACGAAAGATGAGAAAATAATTTTCTCAGATGAACATATGAGAAAAAGAAAGGAAAGAGGAATAGAAAATGAAAGTTGAGAAAATTATTAAATTTTCTCGAGAAAATGCAGCGGAAATTTTTTTTCAAGGTGGATACCAAATTTGCTCTGATACCATGTTATGAAACATGACATTCATGGAAAACTAGAGAGAAAAGTAGAAAAACTCTTATTAATGATGATGAGTGTAAAATACAATAATGAGAAAGTTATGTACAAATGACTATAGCAAAATCTATTTATAGGCGTACTAACTAGAATAACTAACTAGTAATATATCAACTAACTATATAAATATTCTGACACTTAAGTCGGTATAAGAATTAATGGAATAGAGAAGTAATAGAATAAGAGTGTATGGAATTGGATGATATATTGCTCCGTGTGTTTGGTCAGTCATTTGTCATAGTTGTCTTTATTTAACAACCGAGAGTGCATAAAAAATAAATCAATTAAAAGAAGCAGTTTTAAATAGAGACAAAAAATATAGATTGATGGCTGCGATGATGGCAGAATGATTTGTAGGAGAGTGGACTAGAGAGAATTCATATTCGAGTTGTATTCCTTTCATTGAGTTGACCTATTTATAGTTGAGAAAATAGTTTAAAGAGAACGGTAACATGTCATTGTTTGGGATGATTTTACGGATAACAAGTCTTTTGATTGCATTTTAGGGTCGGCCTAAGGGTCAAGCAAGAGAGCTTTAAACCTCAATTTATTTATTTTTTGACGTACCTCAAAATTTTTTCAAAAAAAGAAAAAGCCTACATTTTTTTAATTTAGTTATAAATGTAGAATATCATAAATTTATTTTATTTTTAATTTCAAAGGATCACTATAGAATGTGGTCCTTTGGAAAGATCTTGGATGGATAGGTGTTTATGGTGATTTTTGGTTAATGATTATAGTTTTTTTAGAAGAACACTAACATCCAATGATATATATATATATGAAGGAAAATAGCATTATTATAAGCAGCGGAATTTAAAATTTTCCTTAGTTTGATCCTTACGAATGAGCATGATTCATGATTTAGTGTTTTACCTCTTGAAGGGAAGAACCTTTGATTCACGAACAAGATGATCCCTTGAATGGTAGAAACTTTGAATCACGAACAAGATGATCCCTTGAACGGTAGAAACTTTGAATCACGAACAAGATGATCACGAGCGTTGATGAAGATCACCGACGCCTCTAACTAGTCCACACGGACAGTCACCTTCAATAGAGTGCTAGCCCTTTATGTTTGAAGGCTATGCAAGAATATTGAGAAAGAAAGAATAATTTTAGGATTCACAACTCTAAAATTCTCTTGTGCTATTTTTGGTGTTTCTTAGTATGTTGAGCAATGACAAGAGGTCTCTATTTATAGATATCTATTGTCTTGTGCATCAAGACATGTGCACCAATGCTCCTCTTATTGGGCAAAGCCCAACAAGAGAAACAAGACCTAGGGCGCGCGCCCCATGAGTAGTAGTACTCATGTACGCGCCCTCCCACCATACTCTATGGTGTTCTTGCTCGTTTAAATTACCGTGATACCCTTATCACATTGCACATACATCGTACCTTACGGTGTTCCTTTATTTATCTCAATATTAGACTGTCCTTATGTGTGTGACCCTTGTAGGTTTCCATAACGTTGACAATTATATTAAATCCTTTATTTAATATAATAAACAATGAGCGATATCTAGCAACACATCATTGCTACCCAAGTTATGAGAAATTAACATGTGATCAAAACATAACCTTTAGTGATAATATATGCGTGTACAATTACCCCTTTGCCCCTTATGTCTATATTGAACACAAAGCATACTTGGTGTCATCTTTGTCTAGTTCAATATTGGGCCCATGACATTTATCCTGTTATGCAGGATTGGCAAATTCCATCTAGGTCACTACTGTCCCTCAGCATGCTTTGTGAAGTACCCATCAACTGGCTTTATGGTTATCCTGTTACGGACAACGTTAGATCAGCAACAAAGTAATTGACTCCACATCTAGGGTACAAAGTGGTTTCAGGTCTAAGGGCGGTTTACACCATTATCACCATGAGAGTAACTTATGACACTTTGCATAACTTTGCATGTAGCACTATCATAGCGGGTCAATCCGGTATAAATATTACTCCTAATATTTCTTATACCTATGTCAAGACTTGATAACTCCTTATCCCATGATCCATGAGATGCAATCATCAGTTTATCTTCATAATTGTCTTTATGCTTTAAGGTTATCCCTTTTCACCTTAAAGCTTGACTATGGATACTTTAAGAATAGCGTCTTTATGTTTAATGTAATCTCATGATTAAGTCACACTTAATATTAAACAGACTTTTTATTCTAGGGACTTCATTATTTTGAACGTTTACAAACATAATAAAGAAAGCGCCTTTGATTATTAATAAAAGAAACAATATATTATTAATAATTAGTTAGATACAAGTACTAAAATAATTGGCCTCTAGGGCTTACACCAACAATCTCCCACTAGCACTAGAGCCAATCTGGCATTACTTTAATACCCATAGACCTAGTATGCCCATCATGCTTCAACTGCGCAAGAGGCTTTGTTAGCGGGTCAGCAATATTGTCAAGTGTAGGTACTTTGTATATTTTCACATCTCCTCTGTCTATTATCTCTCGAATAAGATGAAATCGCCTAAGTATGTGTTTGGATCGTTGGTGAGATCGAGGTTTCTTAGCTTGTGCAATTGCACCATTGTTATCACAATACAGACTAATGGGATCAACAATGCTAGGGACTACCTTAAGTTCAGTTATGAACTTCTTAATCCAAACAGCTTCCTTTGCAGCACTAGAGGCAGCAATATACTCGGCTTCGGTTGTAGAATCAGCAACTACCTCTTGCTTTGAACTCTTCCAGCTTATAGCGCCACCATTTAGGCAAAACACAAAACCAGATTGCGATCTAAAATCATCCTTGTCGGTTTGGAAACTAGCATCGGTGTACCCTACAACCGCAAGCTCTTCCTCACCTCCATATACCAAGAATGTTTCCTTAGTTCTTCTCAAGTACTTAAGGATATTCTTGACAGCTATCCAATGAGCTTCACCGGGATCAGATTGGTACCTGCTCGTTGCGCTTAAAGCATACGAGACATCTGGTCGAGTACATAACATGACATACATAATAGACCCGATTGCTGATGCATACAGAATCTCATTCATGCGTTCCCTTTCTCCTTTAGACGAAGGGGATTATGTCTTCGAAAGACATATTCCATGTTGCATTGGTATGAATCCCTTCTTGGAATCATGCATGCTAAAGCGTCTTAACACTTTATCTATATATGTATTCTGACTAAGGCCAAGCAGTTTTCGTGATCTATCTCTATAGATTCTTATTCCTAATATATAGGCTGCTTCACCAAGATCTTTCATAGAAAAGCATTTCCCTAGCCAAGCCTTTACTTGTTGTAAGGTAGGGACATCGTTTCCTATTAGTAATATGTCATCTACATATAAAACTAAGAAAACGATCATGCTCCCACTAACCTTCTTGTAGAGACAAGGTTCATCTTCATTTTTAACGAATCCATATTTTGTTACAGTTTCATCAAAACGAAGATTCCAGCTTCTGGAAGCTTGCTTCAATCCATAGATTGATCGCAGTAACTTGCATATCTTATGAGCTTCATTTGGTATGTCAAATCCTTCAGGTTGTGTCATGTACACATCCTCAAGGAGATTTCTATTAAGGAAAGCAGTTTTGACATCCATTTGTCATATTTCATAATCGTGATATGCAGCGATAGCAAGTAAGATCCGAACAGATTTAAGCATTGCAACTGGTGAAAAGGTTTCATCATAGTCAACGCCATGAATTTGTTTATATCCTTTAGCAACCAGTCTTGCTTTGTAGGTATGTACTTTACCATCCATGTCAGTCTTCTTTTTGAAGACCCACTTGCATCCTATAGGACGAATTCCTACGGGAGGCTCTACCAAGTTCCAAACTTGATTTGTGTACATGGAATCCATTTCAGATTTCATGGCTTCTAGCCACTTCTCAGATTCAGGACCAGTTATGGCCTCTAGGTAGGTAACAGGCTCATCTTGATCCATGAGTAATACGTCACTTTGTTCAGTTATGAGATACCCATATCTTTCATGTTCGTGACGTATCCTGGTTGTCCTACGCTGGACTTGTTCTACTTGAGCAGGTTGTTCTTCCACAACATCTTGTGGTTGCTGCTCATGTTCCTCCATGGTTTGCCCAACATTTGGTGGTTCTTGAGTTTCTTCAAGTTCCACATTTCTCCCACTGATTCCTTTGGAAATAAATTCCTTTTCCAAGAAGACTCCAGTTCGAGCGACAAACACTTTGCCCTCGGAGGGATTATAAAAGTAGTATCCTCTTGTCTCTTTAGGATATCCTACAAATAGGCATTTGTCAGATTTGGGTTCAAATTTAGTTGTAATTTGTCGCTTTACATAGACTTCACAACCCCAAACCTTCATGAAAGACAGATGTGGTTTCTTTCCACTCCATATCTCATATGGTGTCTTTTCAACCTTTTTGGATGGAACGTGGTTAAGTGTATAAGCTGCTGTTAATAGGGTATGTCCCCAAAAGGAGTTTGGAAGATCCGCATGACTCATCATGGATCGCACCATGTCTAACAAGGTTCGATTTTTTCTCTCAGATACACCATTCCATTGTGGTGTTCCGGGAGGAGTTAGCTGTGATACTATACCACATTCTTTAAGATGGTCATTAAATTCCAGGCTTAAATATTCACTGCCTCGATCTGATCGAAGAGTTTTAATATTCTCACCTAATTGGTTTTGTACTTCATTCTTAAATTCCTTGAACTTTTCAAAGGATTCGGATTTGTGTTTCATTAGATACACATATCCATATCTACTAAAATCATCGGTAAATGTTATGAAGTATGAAAAACCACCTCTAGCAGGTATGTTCAATGGTCCACACACATCAGTATGTATGAGTGCCAAAAGATCATTAGCCCTCTCACCTTTTCCTGTGAATGGGATTTTCGTCATCTTTCCAATTAAACAAGATCCACATGTATCATATGATTCATAATCAAAAGAATCCAAAAGTCCATCTTTGTGGAGTTTGGAGATGCGTCTCTCATTTATATGGCCTAAACGACAATGCCAAAGGTAACTTGGATTCAACTCATTAGGTTTCATCCTTTTAGTATTAATGTTATAGACCGGCGTTTCAAGATCAAGGACGTATAGTCCATTATACATTTGAGCACTAGCATAGAATATATCATTTAAATAAATAGAGCAACAATTATTCTTTATTATAAATGAAAAATCAAACTTGTCCAAACAAGAAACGGAAATAATATTCCTGCTAATGGCAGGTACATAATAGCAGTTCTTTAACTGAATTATTAAACCACTAGGTAAAGGTAAATCATAAATCCCTACAGCTAAAGCAGCAACTCTTGCTCCATTGCCAACTCGTAGGTCCACTTCACCTTTTGCCAATTCTCTACTCTCCTTTAGATTCTGCACATTGGTACAAATGTGAGAACCACATCCAATATCTAATACCCATGATGTAGAAGTAGATAAATTAATTTATATAACAAAAATACCTGAAGTTGTAGGAGCTACTCCTTTCTTCTTATCTTCCAGGTACTTTGGGCAATTCCTCTTCCAATGTCCGGTCTTACCGCAATAGAAACAATTGCCTTCCTTTTCTATGCCTCCTTTAGGTTTTAAAGCAGGGGCAGTCTGTTTTGGTTTGGCAACTCCCTTGCCTTTCCACTTACCACCTTGCTTATTAGGCTTCTTATGATGCTTCTTGTAAGCATCCTTTTCAGCCTTAGGAGCATTATTAGCAGGCTCATCCTTGGGAACAGGTTCCTCTAAGGCATACAACTTATTATCATGCTTGAGGACAATCCTCAGATTACGGTGCCAATCAAGAAAATTTGAACCATTCAATTTTTCTTTGTCAAGGATTGATCGCAAAATGTTGTTTGATGTGTTTGATGACATGGTTATCTACATTAAGAAGTGAAAATATAAGTATCATTTTATTTAATTAGGTCTTTAATTAAATATGCTCCCACTATTTTACTCAAAACAAATGACCCTCATCATTTGATTCGGAAAACCCCGTTGGAAGATTTTCTAGTGGTTCAAGATCCATATTTCACTTTGTCTTAAGTCCGCGGTGGGCGGATTACACAAGACTTAATTATTTAGGTAGGAACTCTTTCCAATTGTATCTCATACAATTCTTGAATATATCAATTGGGTGAATAACTCCTTATTCTAATTCATCTTATGAATTATTCCCAACCATTGCTTCTTAAACTCATATAATCTCATTATATTTGTTAAGTTAAGTTTGACCCTTACTTTAGAAGTTGGATATTACAATTATCCCATCGCACCTTACCAATATAGAGTATGCACTTCGCGGTGGGCGAACCTACAAAGTTCGATACTAGTCTTGATGAGTTCTAAAGCTTGGAAAGCATAAACTTAATATTCACATATTTTATTATTAAAGAGAATGCACTCCGCGGTGGGCGAACCTACATTTTCTTTATTAATCTCTTTATGTGTCTCTTGAGGGATATTTAATTGGTTTGATCTCACCGGCTTGTTTAACATATTAAACACTCTCACATACATCAACATACATACATACAATAATAATGATATGATTATGCCTCCTAACGCAAGTGTTCCCTCAAGCCAATGAGAGAACCCTAAACTAGCCTAACGATGATCTACTTCTCCAAGCATCATCTTCACGGCTGTCCTCTTTTGTTTCTCTTGTAATTCTTATTATAATGTTACATCAAAGAATACTCGTTTTACATACGAGGGAGTAAGATGAGAAAAGAAGTTACATCAAGAAATTTAGAGAGAGGCACGACACGCAGGCCGTATTTAAAATCCCAAATAAAAACAAAAGAGTAAACTAAGGCCATAACCGATCATCACAAAAACATAATAATAAACACATATTTTATTATTATAATCAGTTTAAGTCCTGTAGATAAATTAAAATTAAAATTTTGGCGAACGATCAAAATTCAACTTTTCTGTTTTTAACTGCGCCCAACGCAGCATGTCCTGCGCCCAGCGCAAGACTTACAGTGTTGAATGATGTTCTGACTCTGCTATTGCGCAGGATGCACAGTGTCGAACTCTTTTTCTGACTCCGCTATTGCGCCCAGCGCAGGTACGCAGCCAGCCCTTGTTTTTTTTTCGTTTTTGACGGCAAACCCTTGTGCCGTCGCGAACCCTAATGCAATAATTTCATGCCGTCAAAACTTATCATGACCGAAATTCAATATGATTGATAAACATGTCATTGCTTCACCATACTAACGTCGGATTCCAAAGCAAATGAACATGAATCACATCAACATCGAATAACTTTCATAATTTGTTTTAATGAACGAAATTATGAACGATGTATCACATACACCGCTTTGCATCGCGATTACTTATATCACATATAAGTATTGATCATTCTTATTTGTGTAAACTTAGGACGATTAACATATCGCTTGCTTCACCATACAAAAGTCAGATTCCGAAGCCGTTTCAATGTTAATCATCCAAACCATACACAAAAGGATGCCAAATTTTAATTACTCGATTTTAATCTTTCTTTAGGTGTTTTAATCAAATTAAAACAAAATACAGGAAATAAACAAACATCAAATCATGGTTTCGTAAGTGGCTCTGATACCACTGAAGGAAAATAACGTTATTATAAGCAGCGGAATTCAAAATTTTCCTTAGTTTGATCCTTACGAATGAGCATGATTCATGATTTAGTGTTTTACCTCTTGAAGGGAAGAACATTTGATTCACGAACAAGATGATCCCTTGAACGGTAGAAACTTTGAATCACGAACAATATGATCCCTTGAACGGTAGAAACTTTGAATCACGAACAAGATGATCACGAGCGTTGATGAAGATCACCGACGCCTCTAACTAGTCCACACGGACAGTCACCTTCAATAGAGTGCTAGCCCTTTATGTTTGAAGGCTATGCAAGAATATTGAGAAAGAAAGAATAATTTTAGGATTCACAACTCTAAAATTCTCTTGTGCTATTTTTGGTGTTTCTTAGTATGTTGAGCAATGACAAGAGGTCTCTATTTATAGATATCTCTTGTCTTGTGCATCAAGACATGTGCACCAATGCTCCTCTTATTGGGCAAAGCCCAACAAGAGAAACAAGACCTAGGGCGCGCGCCCCATGAGTAGTAGTACTCATGTACGCGCCCTCCCACCATACTCTTTGGTGTTCTTGCTCGTTTAAATTACCGTGATACCCTTATCACATTGCACATACACCATAGCTTACGGTGTTCCTTTATTTATCTCAATATTAGACTGTCCTTATGTGTGTGACCCTTGTAGGTTTCCATAACGTTGGCAATTATATTAAATCCTTTATTTAATATAATAAACAATGAGTGGTATCTAGCAACACATCATTGCTACCCAAGTTATGAGAAATTAACATGTGATCAAAACATAACCTTTAGTGATAATATATGCATGTACAATTACCCCTTTGCCCCTTATGTCTATATTGAACACAAAGCATACTTGGTGTCATCTTTGTCTAGTTCAATATTGGGCCCATGACATTTATCCTGTTATGCAGGATTTTGCAAATTCCATCTAGGTCACTACTGTCCCTCAGCATGCTTTGTGAAGTACCCATCAACTGCCTTTATTGTTATCCTGTTACGGACAACATTAGATCAGCAACAAAGTACTTGACTCCACATCTAGGGTACAAAGTGGTTTCAGGTCTAAGGGCGGTTTACACCATTATCACCATGAGAGTAACTTATGACACTTTGCATAACTTTGCATGTAGCACTCTCATAGCGGGTCAATCCGGTATAAATATTACTCCTAATATTTCTTATACCTATGTCAAGACTTGATAACTCCTTATCCCATGATCCATGAGATGCGATCATCAGTCTATCTTCATAATAGTCTTTATGCTTTAAGGTTATCCCTTTTCACCTTAAAGCTTGACTATGGATACTTTAAGAATAGCGTCTTTATGTTTAATGTAATCTCATGATTAAGTCACACTTAATATTAAACAGACTTTCTATTCTAGGGACTTCATTATTTTGAACGTTTACAAACATAATAAAGAAAGCGCCTTTGATTATTAATAAAAGAAACAATATATTATTAATAATTAGTTCGATACAAGTACTAAAATAATTGGTCTCTAGGGCTTACACCAACAATATATATATATATATATATATATATATATATATATATATATATATAGATGAGGGATCCGTTGACTCCAGGAGTAAGTCTTCCATTGACTTACTCCGCGACTTACTCCGCTTAATAACACGACATTATATTTCTTCAATCCAACCGTTGAATTCAAAGATCTCATTGAGTAGATCAACTCCACAAATTTTTATAAAAATTCAAAAAATGTAGTCATGTATTTTAGACTATTGAAATTCAACGGTTTTTTCTAAAGGTTTTTCGCACGTTCAATTGAAGTGCTCATAAAAAGTATCAAACGATTTTGAATTTTTATAAAAATTTGTGGAGTTGATCTACTCAATGAGATCTTTGAATTGAACGGTTGGATCGAAGAAATATAATGCCGATATCGAATTATTTAGCGGAGTAAATCAATGGAGACTTACTCCTGAAGTCAACGGATCCCTCCTCAAATTAGTTGGTGTCATTTGATCCTGACTCATATATATATATATATATATATATATATATATATATATATATATATATATATATAGGGGAACTTTCTAATGAGATAGTTTTAAAATGAGATGGTGAGAAGGTTAAATAATAACCCTTGGATCGATCTTTATAGTGCTACTTTATTTTAATAATTGTAGGTAATTTTTTATGCACTTCATCTCCTCCAATCACTCGGATTTGACTTTTCGTTGCTCCTTCAATTTCACTCTTTGCAGATTCCTACTGTGTTGCAGCCAGATTTTCTGTGCTTATCGGGGTTGAGAATCCATTATTACTCTTGCTTACTCCTTCCTTGTTGCAGACATATTTTCTTTGTGTTTTTCTCTGCAAATTTCTTCTCCAATCTCCCTTCATTTCTGCAAATTTCTGGATCCATTATTCATTAATACCCCAAAATGTCTTGTTCCTTCCCTTCATTTTTGAATTATATTTAAAAATTTTCACTTTGCAATAAACAATTTATCAATTCTCCATGGCTTACTATTAACTCCATAAAAATTTCCCATTTGATTTTGCAACTTTTGCTAACCTCATTTGAGTCTTTTCAAGTTCTGGATTCTATTAACATGGGTTTTAAAGAAAGGTGGAGTAGTTTGTGGTGTTTTTAATTTTGCTTCAGGTATACAAAAAAAAAGGGCAATTAAAAATTTGATTGCGATGATTTTACCATGTTTTGTTCTTTCAATTTCATAAAAAAAAAAAAAAAAAAAAAAATTGGCACTTAAAATGCAACCGCATGTCATTCGAAATTGGGGAACAAGAGAGAAAAAAGGAAAGGGGCATAATTGGATTTGGAGGTCGATGTGTGGAAAGAAGATGAACAGGTGAAAAAAAATTGAAGTTTGATGAGAAGGACAAAGGGTTGAATGTGTAGCTTAACCAAAATAGTATCTAACTCGTTAATTTTGATCCAAGGGTTATTGTTTAACCTTCTCACCATCTCAATTTAAAACCTATCTCATTAGAAAGTTCCCATATATATATATATACTTAATAATTACGCATCAACGAGAGGTAGACGGACAACAAGCTGCGCCGCTAAACCTTTTTGTATAGCAAATCCCAACCTACAAAAAACTACATACATAGACCTAGGCGTCACCACATTGCTATGCATAACCCTTTGAACTCTTTTCAGAAGGTCAACTGTCTCTGGTGCTAGGAAATCAAATGTGTCGAATGCAAATGGAATAAAAACATGTTGAGTGCAGCCCGTTCCACAGTAAAATCTCCAACTCCTAGTCCCACAAGTGGAGAAACTCCAGTGAAGTCTACACAAGCATGTTTCCCTCCTACCCATCCATACACCATGATATCCGCTGGACGAAGTGTCGATCTCCCTTCTTGTGGGTTCGTCAAGAAGTTTACCGGTGCCTCTTTCTTCACAAAAATGTCCGCACACCTAAAGATATCAAAAAACACATCCCTGACAAAGTCAAGCCTGTATTTGAAGCTTGGAAGCTCCCTACAATGAGCTGCATGCTCCCCAAAAGTGTCTAGGCACGCCTTGCGACAGACTGGACAAACCTCGTCCTTAGAAAATAAAGGAATCATGAGGCGGTACCTAAGAATAGTACGATACTCTACCGAGGACATGTGTTGGCTTAACCCATCAATGGGAATAGCCAGAAGAAAATCTTAAGCTTGTGCTGCTTTTAAACACCCAAAAACTAAATATTGTGAGTCAGAACACAAATTATTTGATAATCTTATGTGCAGTAGGATTGATAATTTTGTGATTGTCCACTGGACCCCCTCCTATGCGAACTTTACGTGAAGAAATCCATTTTTTTACCATGAAATATTAGGTTTTTTTACTAGAAAATTTAAAATTATATACCAACCAAGTTTAGTTTTTAAAAAATTAAACAACTTATTTCAAAGCAAAATTGTGATTACTAGCAGTGATGATTTTGGTTTTTTCCAACTTTTTAATTTAAATTTACTTTTAGTGACAGATAAATTCCGTCACTAGAATACATTTATTCATAGGTAAATCATAAATGTCAACCACTATGAAAATATTATCAATTTCTACCACGGAGGTTCCTGAAGGTTAAAACTAGATAAATTGATAAATGATTTGTTTTAACTTCTAACTGTGGACGCTGCTGTCACTAAACAAAAGGTTGAAGTTGCAATATTATTCAACACTTTTTTTTGTTAAGAATCACAAATCGTTTGTGTGATTGTTATAATTCTCAATAGTGTTCATTTTATATGTTTAATTTACTAGTTTTGAATTAATTCATAACAATACATTGAACTCAAGAACTCACATATACGTTGTACGGGTGTGCAATCTAGTGTACACTAACATCTATATAGTGTATAAAGAAAAATAAGTAAAATATTATCTTATATAGATGTAGCAAATTTAGGTCTACTTTTGAAACTATTTTTTTACTAAAATTAGACTTTGACCCGTGCGTTGCACGGATTTAGTTGAACAATAGATATACGATTTAAATTTTTATAATAAAATTTGTAAATAAAAAAGCAAAATGAAATCTAAACATAAATATATTGAAATTTAAAACAGAGAGTACAAATGAAACTAAACAATACTAATAAATTAATAAAAATAGAGGATGCCATAAAATTGAAATCATATAGAATCAAAATAATTTGATTCAAAAATGGTACTACAAAATTAATTGTAAAATTGGCTAAAAACCAAACAACCGAAGCAAATGTTTTAGGTTTTAAAATTTTGGGTCAAAAACATACCTAAAAAAAAAATTCAACATAATTTAATATGAATGTTTGGTTAGTTTAGGTGGTTAGGATGGAGGTTTCGCATCTCTTTGACCCGGATTCAATTTACACATTAAACAGTGATGATAAAAAAAAATTCATACATTCAGCAAAATAAATATATTTAATTTGTTCTTATCAATTTTGTACTCACTAAAAATTTCATTTTAGATTTCTACATAAGTTAGATCAATCTTGAATAATTGAGTCAAAGGATAGTGATTTCAAAATATTGAGAAGATGACAAATTGTGCTAATGTTCAAGGTGACATATTTAATTTTATAAAAAATATTTTAAAAGTTCTAATTTTTATATCAATCAATCTTTTTCTATTTTGATTGTATACCTATGTTATTTTCAATACATAGAAAATGACTAATTCAAAATTCAATTTTAGGTGAGAGAAGTGTGTTATTTTCAATACATAGCAAATGACTAATTCAAAATTCAAATTTAGATGAGAGTATTAATTAATAGTGGTTTAGAAGGGAAAATTAGGGTTAAGTTAAGAGCTTAATTAGGGTTTTAGTAGGTGCTAAACATAACTTTTATTATAATTAAGATAAGATTAAGATAAGATTTTGGCATGGGTTAGAAATTCGTTTAATTGATTTTTAAAAATTTACTAAATATTAATATATTATTTAGAAATTACATACACATATAGAAAGGAATGAATAAACTACATACACATATAGGATAGAATGAATAAATAAAGAAAGATGAGAAAGAACAATGAGGTTGAAAAAGAAAAAAAAATGAAGAGAAGAAAGAAAAAAAATAATGCAGAGAAAGAGATGGAAAGAAATATCAAAATGGAGAGAAAGAGAAAAAGATAGTGAGAGATAAAAAAAAAAAAAAGCCTAATTTTTAGGTAAATAAAAATTAGATATGCTATTAATTATAAAGTTGAGTATTAAGTCTATATTTTACTCCAAATGTAAACATAATCCCAATGCATTTTATTTTTCATTTTTTCAATGTTGTATTTGAAATTCAAATTTTGATACTCAAAAAAAATGAGGCAAGTGATCCCCCAAACCGAGCTCTGCTAGGTTTTAGTGGCGGCAACATCCAAGCTTGTCTTGGTCCATATCCCTCCTTGTGTCGGCTCTCTCTAGTATCTTCCTAGCTGAACCCAACCCCCAGTGTTGGTATTATTTGCTCACTGCCCTCTGAGCTATGGATAATTGGAAGAATGTAAGTCTCTCAAAGGAAGAAGAAGAAGGTGTGGTTTGGGAAGAAGAAGACAGTTATGGTGAAGATGTTTTCTGTCGAACTCTTGCTGGAAAACTCTGGACTGACTCGCCGTTCAACATTCGTGCCTTCAAACAGACGATGGTCCAAGCATGGCGGCTCAAGAACCACGTGGAAGTTGAAGATTTGAAGAAAAATCTGTTTCTTTTTCGTTTTGCTTCAAAGAAAGATGCTGATTTGGTTCTCAAAAATGGTCCCTGGAGTTTTGATCGGAATTTACTCATTCTTAATCGTGTTTCCGGTGAGGAGCAACCTGCAGATCTGGAAATGAACAAAGTTGCTTTTTGGGTCCGAATTTATGAACTTCCTCTGAAGATACGATCTGACTCAATGGCAAAAAAACTTGGAAACATTATTGGCCAATTTGAGGAGACAGATCCTATTGAACGAAACAGAACTGGTAGATTCCTAAGGTTAAAGGTGTCTATTGATCTCAGGAAACCTTTGAAAAGGGGCACAGTGATCAAATACCAAGACAGAAGCTTGAAGGTCTTCTTCAAATATGAAAGGCTACCTACCTTTTGCTTTGTTTGTGGAAGGATTGGGCATCAATTAAAAGAATGTGAAGAAGCTGGTGATCTAGAAGAGGCAGGTTATGAAGAGTTAGAAGAAAAAGAGCTTAGTTTTGGACCTTGGTTGAGGGCCTCTCCTCTTCCAAAAATTACCTTTGAACCTCGTAAAGAAAGTAGCTCTGGTACTTGTAGCAAGACCCTCTTTTCCTCAACTAGTGCAAGTAAGCATGAAGACTCAAGAAAAGAAAAAGAAAGTGAAATTGAGGTGGAACAACAGAAAAAATCAGAAGATGTGGCTGACCCAAAAGTTGCTATGGTGCTTAATGAAAAGGAGAAAACATCAAAGGAGGTGGAGAGTGTGGCTGACTCCCTTGGTACAGTAGTCTTATCACAAAATTTTGAAATTGGCAATGAGGACACAACAAAGGGGAAGAATTCAGGTCGCAAATGGGTGCGGCAGAAATTCGGAACGCGAAGTAAAGGGAAGAAAGTGACAAAGAAAGAGCTAGAAGTGAGAAAAAGACAATTAGTGGATGTGGCGATCAAAGAAGGAAATTCAGAAGATATTCTAGGAGGAGAAAAGAAGAGGAGACAAGACATAGTAATGGAGGATATTGCAACAAATGAACCAGAGGTGGTGTTGGATGACCAACACCGCCTAGCCCAATGAAAACCATAAGTTGGAACTGTCGGGGGTTGGGGAATCCCTCGGCTGTTCGAGCCTTGTTGAGGCTCATCCGTATTGAAAATCCCCACGTGGTGTTCTTGATGGAGACTAGACTCAAAGAAGACGAAATGGAGAGAATAAAGTTCATATGCGGTTTCAACTTTGGCATCTCAGTTGCATGTACAGGATCTGGACGAGAACGTGCTGGTGGTATTGCCCTCCTTTGGAGTGATCAGGTATCGCTTTCTATGATCTCTTACTCTGTTAACCATATCCTTTGTTCTTGTGTTGATGGGGTTAATGGAACTAATTGGTTCCTCTCTGGAGTCTATGGATTCCCAGAGGAATTTAACAAATGGAAGATTTGGCAACTAGTGAGTCAACTCTCAACACAAGTTGGGAGTCAGTGGGTCTGTTTTGGTGATTTAAATGATGTCCTTAGTTCAGATGAAAAGATAGGGGGCGTAGCTAGAACTCAAACTCAGATGAATATAGGGAGACAATGTGTGACAAATTGTGGTCTCCTTGACCCGGGCTTTGAGGGTTACCCCTATACTTGGTCAAACGGTAGAAAAGATGGAGAGAATATCCAATGTAGGCTTGATAGGACCTTGATAACCGCTGATTTTCAAAATAGATTCTCACCAATTCGTATTGTTCACCTCCCTCGATACGGATCAGACCATGTTGCTATGATGATCCTTCTTGAAAATCATGATCACCTACACAAAAAGAAAAGAACAAGAGTGTTTAGATTCGAACAAGTGTGGAAAAAAGATAATAGATGTGAAGAAGAAGTTAGACATGCGTGGAGTGGGGAGACTATGTGTGTATCAAAGTTGGGATCCATGAAACGACTTGATGGAATTTTTGAAGACTATCAAATAAGTAATATAAGGAAAGAAATCAAGGTTATTGAGGATGAGCTGAAAGAGTTTAGTGCCTGGGCAGCCACATCGGAAGAAATATTGAGATACAAAGACAGAGAAAGAAAGCATGGAGAATTGTTGCACACAGAGGAAGTTATTTGGAGGCAAAGGAGCCGGGCAGTGTGGTTAAAAGAGGGTGACAGAAATACAAAATTTTTCCATGGGAAGGCTTCTCAAAGGAGGAAAGTAAATCAGATAAAGAAGCTGAAAGATTCGAATGAAGTGTGGTGGTATGGTGAGGATAATGTGGAGAGGTTACTCATTGATCATTTTGCGGATATTTTCTCAACATCTGATCCGGAGAATGCTAATAGTATTTGTGCAGTGGTTAGTGGTAAGTTAACTCAAGCTCATAAAAAGGACTGTTCAAGACCTTTTACTGCAGATGAGGTTAAAGAAGCCATTTTTCATATGCACCCTTTAAAAGCTCCAGGACCTGATGGATTACCTGCTTTATTTTTTCAGAAATTCTAGCACATTGTGGGTAAAGACATTCAAAGCTTGGTGTTAGAAATTTTGAACAATGGTAGATCCCCTGAGGACATCAATAGAACTTTTATTGCTTTAATCCCAAAAATAAAGAACCCTCTAGCCCCCAAAGACTACCGACCCATAAGCTTGTGCAATGTTGTGATGAAAATAGTGACAAAGGTGATTGCAAATAGAATCAAACCCATTCTCCCGGACATCATTGATGAAGAGCAGTCTGCCTTTGTGCAAGGAAGACTAATAACAGACAATGCGCTAATAGCAATGGAATGCTTTCATTGGATAAAGAAAAAGAAGAAAGGGAAGAAAGGAACAATGGCTTTGAAGTTAGATATGTCAAAGGCGTATGATCGAATTGAATGGCCTTTTGTTAAAGCCACTCTAAACTCAATGGGATTCCCTAGTAACATGGTGGACCTGATTTTAAACTGTATATCTACTGTGTCTTATCAAATTCTAATCAATGGCCAACCGAGCAAGAGTTTCAACCCCGAAAGGGGTCTCAGACAAGGTGACCCCCTTTCTCCATATTTATTCATTCTGTGTGCTGATGTTTTGTCTGGTTTAATGAAGGATAAAGCTAAGATGGGACGAATACACGGAATTAAAATTGCAAGGCAAGCTCCAAAAATCTCTCATTTACTGTTTGCAGATGATAGCCTGTTGTTTGCCAGAGCAAGCTCTACCGAGGCTGATGTGATCCTTAGTGTTCTTACTGAGTATCAAAAGGTGTCGGGACAGGTGGTTAATTTGGACAAGTCAGAAGTATCCTTTAGTCAAAATGTGCGTATTGAAGATAAAGATATGATCCGTAATAGGATGGGTGTAAAGACTGTGGATACTCATTCTAAATACCTGGGTCTCCCAGTGGTGTTTGGAAGATCTAAGAAACTCATATTCTCACTTGTCATTGACCGAGTCTGGAAGAAGCTAAAGGGATGGAAGGAAAATTGCCTATCGAGGGCTGGAAAGGAAATTCTCATCAAAGCGGTTGCTCAAGCAATTCCAAACTATATAATGGGCTGTTACAAACTACCTGAAAGTTGCTGCCAAGAAATTGAATCCATGTTAGCAAAATTTTGGTGGGGATCACGTGACGGAAAGAGGAAGATTCACTGGATAAGTTGGGAAAGGCTGTCAAAGTCAAAGAAAGGAGGAGGCATGGGATTTAGAGGAATAAAAAACTTCAATAAAGCTCTCTTAGGAAAGCATTGTTGGAGATTAATGAAGGGTGAAGAGTCTCTCATGGGCAGGGTGTTTAAGAGTAGATATTTTCCTAGAACATCTTTTATGGAAGCAAAGATGGGTTATCAACCTAGCTATGCTTGGAGAAGCATTCAAAGTGCAACTGAGGTTTTGAATTTGGGATCTAGATGGAGAATTGGAAATGGGGAGAAAGTAAAGATATGTCAAGATAGGTGGTTACCTAATCAGGTGGGTTTTAAAGTTTGGAGTAGATGTGATGAGTTGGAAGAAGGTGCACTTGTCAGTGCCCTTATTGATCCAGATACAAAGCAGTGGAAGCGAGATCTAGTGTCACATACTTTCTATCCTCATGAAGCAAAACAAATTCTAAGTATCCCAATTTCACAAAGACTCCCAGCAGATAAGATTATTTGGCACTATGAACGAGATGGAGAGTACTCCGTAAGATCGGCACATCACCTATTGAAACAATACAATTCAAGAGATCTTGCAGGTACCTCTGGCCAGCAAACGAACACCTTGTGGAGAGAAATATGGAAGGCACCGGTTCCTAATAGAGTCAGGAATTTTTTGTGGAGACTTGGAAAAAATATACTGCCAACTCGTGAAAGTCTGTCAAGGAAAGGTGTACAAGTTGAAAATCTCTGCCCTCAATGTAATAGTGCTCCTGAAACAATTGATCATCTCTTCCTCCACCGTCAACTAGCAAAACTGACATGGTTTGCCTCCCAAATTGGTGTTCACGCGCCTCAAGACATGCCCATTAATTTATGGTTATTGCAGGGACTGACTTGTGATGATATAATATGTTCCCAACTGTTTTGTGTTTTATTGTGGAAAATGTGGTGTGCTAGAAATAATCTAATTTTTAATCATAAACCTGTGAATCCAATTTTTGTTGCCCAAGAGGCTATGAATCTTGTTGAAGAACTGAATTCTTCATCCCCCACAAATGATCCTTCTCTGCTGCATGTTGATGTTCAATTATCACAACAAATACCAACTGCTCCGAATGTATTTTATGTTGATGCTGGCTGTTTTTCAGGTAACGCGGTAGGATGGGGAATGGTTGTTTACACTCATTTGGGTGATGTTGTTCTATCTGCTTGCAAAAAGGAGTTCATTGATGTTGAACCTATGTTGGCAGAGGCACTTGGTGTTAGATGGTGTCTCCAAAAAGCTATTGAAGTCAATATGAAAGACATAGTCATTGCATGTGATGCTGCCTCTGTGGTAAACTGTATCAACTCAAATAAATCTATAGCTGTGATTGAACTAGTAATCCAAGATTGTAAACTTCTTATGGAACAATTAGATAGCGTAGTCGTGACACATGTTAGGCGTCACTTAAACTCTGTTGCTCATGGTTTAGCAAGTTTCTCTAATGTAGTTGGTACTAAATTATGGATGGGAGTAGTTCCTAACTCTCTCTCTGCAGCCTTGTGTAATTTAGTTGGTATTTCAGCATCTTCTAGTTGAATGAAAGTTATTTTAACCTCAAAAAAAAAAAAAATGAGGTGGTAGTTGAGGTGGTAATTAAGAGAGGAATTAGGAGGGAAAAAGTTAGAGTTAAGTGATTACTAATTAGGATTTTAAAAGAGGGCAAACCTTACTTTTATTATAATTAAGATTAAGATAAGATAAACAATAAAATGGCTTTGGGCACCAAATAACAACTTTTCAACATCTGCAATATTGTTCACAAGGCTCATATCATTTGAATCTTTGATAACAAATATACAATTGTTAAGTGAAAATCTTATCGATTATTGGGCGCGCTTTGCATTGGACCTCCAATGGAATGGCCATGGGCACCAAAGTTCCATATCCTTCGACCATGTTAATTTCTTCCTTGCCAATCTTTTTCCAATCAAAGCATTGAATCAACGAGCCTAGAGTCAAGCCCATAGTTCTTAGGCCTAACCCCGACCCAAGACATGCCCTCCTCCCCATCCCGAAAGGAAGGAAGCCAGGCACAACTGCTTGTTGACCATTTTCAAACCTCTCAGGCTTAAAGCTCGTCGGGTCAGGCCACAAATTAGGGTCCCTATGAATAGCCCACGCATTCACCATCAACATAGTGTTACGTGGCACGTCAAAACCTCCCACAATGCAATCTTCGGATGATAAATGTGGCACCAACATTGTTGCCGGTGGGTGCAACCGCATAGTCTCAGAGATGATATTTTGAAGATATTGTAATTTGATAGCTTCAGCTTCCTCAATTAAGCACTCTTGTCCAATGTGACTATCCAATTCAATCTTTGCCTTTTCCAATATCTCTGGATGGTTTAACAAATTAGCCATCGCCCACTCTAATGTTATAGAGGAAGTTTCTGTTCCTGCCACTATCAATGCCTGTAAAACAAAACAAGAAACATTTGTTCATTTAATTTCAACACTACATTCAACTTTAATCTTTGATTCTTTTATATTCTTAGTTTTGTCTCAAAACTTTAATTTGTTTGGCCAGAAAATAAAAATAAAAAAATCTAACAAAAAATTGTTCCTTTTATAAATCAAACTCAGATTCTCTCGATTGATTCATTTTTAAGAGTCCATTAACCATTTGAATTCAATCCCTTATTAGTTGATGATACAAGAGTATTAGAGATAAGTATATTATAGGACTAAAGTTCAGTGAGGGAGGAGTAATATGTGACTAACCATAATAAGGCCTTTGATAATATTGTCACTGTAATCATCAGGTTGTGATTCTTGTAAGGAAAGTAAGTGATCAATCATGGTATCTTTATTTTCCTTTTTGTTGTTACGATGATCATCAACTAGTCCTTGAAAAAGTGCATCCATCTTCTCTATAACCCTTTTCAACTTATTACGATAACTAAAATCAAGGAACATGAATAATGGCACAAAATCACCAAGATGGGATCCCAATGCAAATTCTTGAATCTCGTCCATGACATCTCGAAATTTCTTTGCCTCTTCCGCGGTTGTTCCATCAGATTCATCTCCGTAAAAGCGTTTACCACAAACCATTCGCATGATCGTGTTAAATGCAAGTTCCGAAAGCAAGGGTCTTAGCTCGACTTTTTTGAAGTCTTTATGAGAGTTCTCAGAAAGTTTTCTAATCAACCTCATGGTCTCATCTTTTCGGATGCCCAAAAATGAGTTGAGACGATTAGTGGAGAGTATTTCAAGTGAGCTTATACGACGTAAGTTGCGCCAATGATCTCCATACGATGAGTTAAAGATGTTCGTGCTATTGAAACCAAGATACTTGTGTTTGACGGAGGTTACGCGGTTTGCAAAAATAATATCATTTTTGTTGAAACATTCATCAGCAATAGATGCCGATGAAACGACAGCTACAAGTTGCGAACCAAATTTAAGAGTGAAAATTGGGCCATATTTTTGGGAGAGGTTATGAAAGTAACGGTGAATTGGTTGTTTAAGTTGATGGAGGTTGCCAATTATGGGAAAAGAGGGTGGACATGGTGGAAGTTTTTTTGATCTTCTTTTGGAGAGTAATAATTTTATTGGTATAAGAAAAAGGAAAGGGAAAATGATGTAGATAAGAAACTTGTATTCTTCCATGTTTAGAGTAAAATCTTTGTTGATGAATGAATTCAATATACAAATTTGACACAAGTATATATAGGGTCTAAAACAACTTTGGTGAATTAGGGTCTCAATATATTTCTGAGAAAATTATAATATTATTATGGATGAAAAATAATTTATGCAGTGAAGTCTGTAAGGAGGTGTTGTTGTACTATTATTTTCTTTGACTTTTATTTTGGAGAATTAAACAAAACAATTAAATTATGTATTAGTATTCAAAGTATACTCCTTATCTATATATAAAGATGTGATGGCCATCTACTGAATCTCCTATGAATGTTCCAAGAAAGAACATATTTAAATTAGAACACATTAATTAATAAATTACAATTTTAAGTGGTAGCAAGGTTTTGAAAGATCTTTGGGGAGAAATTTTTGATGTGACCAAAAGAAAAAGAGGACTTGAAGGATACTCATAAAGTTTGGACAATGTAAACAATGGTACTCCTTTAGTTTGAACAAGTTGGTGACTATTCTTTTAGCTTGTTAGAAAGGTCAGCATTCCTTTATCTTCTTTGATTTACTAACTTTCAAGTTGGACCCGATACATCTTAGTACCAAATAAAAGTACAATTCAACATTGCTTTAAAGAATGCATGTGTGTGGACTACCTAAATTTAGTTTGGGTCCCCTTTGGGAGCAACTTTCACCTATGTCCACAGATCAATTTTATAGATTGGCTGATGGGTCATTTTAGCTTGACTGATATATATATATGTGATTGAGCAATGAGACAACAATGTGCTAGCAAACATATATACAATTATTAACCAAATTTGGTTGGTTAGATATATATTTTTTAAAGGGCATCGGTATGTTTAATCTGCAAAATATAAATATAATACGAATTTTTATTTTACACGGTATTTGGTGGGTAACATATGATTTTCATATTTTAGATAATTTGTATTAAAATAAAAAGTTGTTATGTGGTTTAGTGAATCACAAAAAACTCAATTTTTGTCCAATTTTTTACCCTCCAATCTATCAAATCTCAAATACAATTTTAAAATCAAATATAATACAACTAGAGCTATTTTGTCAAATTCAATTTCTATTTTTTTTAACATATCAAACACATCCAAAATCTAGGATTATGATTTACAACAGTAGCAAATCATACAGTTTTTATACTATTTTCAATTTAGGACATTAAATAAATGTAGATCAGGCAATACATATTAAAGCTATGATAAAATCTTTTAAAATAATTTCGACCATATATTATGGATCAGATGGCCAAATATAATACTATATGAAAACTGTGATAAAATCCACCGCAACAATTTTGTTTCACAAAATATATGAAGACAAAGATATTCCTAATTAATATAAAAAAATGAAGATATTCCTAATTTCCTATCGATGATCCTACTGCAGCTACTATGAGAAACATTGAGAATTTCAATAAGTTAATAAGAACCACGAGCACAATCAACCAAAGTCTAATATCACAGCAGAGATACCAACATGCACCGGGAGAAGCCGTCAATATACACAGGGGTGGCCAATGGATGCCATGTTCCCCTGCATTTTTTAAAATAAATAAATTTACCATAGGTAAAATTATATTTATATGTTTTTTAAGTTTTATGTTCGTAATAAATAGGTTTTTTGAGTTTCTTAAGTAACAAATACTCCGTAAGTCATTTAAATTTGTAATTTGTATCATCTAAATAACTGAGAATAATCGGAAGGATTAGATATTACCAACTTAAATGATCTATTTTTTATCACAAAAAGCAAAATTTAAAGAAATATTTATTACTTAAGAAATTTAAATGATCTATCTTCTATAAACATAAAACTTAAACAACTTGTAATTGTATTTTGCCTATACAATAATGACAGACTGATAGTAGTAAATTAAGCATGTGATAATTTTAGATTCTCCAATATAAAAATTTAATTTGATCACTATAAATCTATATGTAGCTACCCTTAATGAATATAATTAGCAGGTTAATAACATTTTTGTCCTTATAAATATTTTAAATTTTGTTTTTAATTTCTATAAAAATTTCAACAAGTTTTAGTCCTTTAAAATATTTAACGTCACAAATTATAATCTTTGTTTTTAAGCAACTCATGTGCACTATTTATATTTTTAAATAAGTTTTTTATTTATGTTAATAGTATTAGAAAAAAATTTCCACAAGAATTAGAATTCTTTAACAAAAGATGATTTAATATGAATTCCTAAGTGCCAAAAAGATTAAAATTCATATTTAATTCATCACTTGTTAATATATTTTCTTCTTAAAAAATTTTAAACCTTTCTTTCTCCTCCTTTAAGCCATGCACCAAATTCGAGAAGTCTCTTCCTCCAGAAATTGGGTGATATATCATCAAGTGTGAACCAAGGGCCACTACTTACTTTAGCTTTTTCCGCTACTTGAGTCTCTTCAAGTGATTCTTCATAAAAGGATCCTTCCTCTTTTACATTCACCATGAAAGATCTAGAGATATTCATGTAATTACTTTCAGATTCTCTTTCTGATGAGGAGAATTCCGAAGTATCACTGGTGGATGTATTATGAAAAGAATAATTTTCTTTGGATGAAGAATTTTCACTGCTTCTTGTAGAGGATTCCGAGGAGCCACTTTCTTGGGAGAACTTCTAGTTTTCTGTTATCGCCATGGCTTGGAAACCTTTGTCTGGGATTTCCTCCTTTTGAAATTTTGGAGGAGGTGTTTCAACAACATCTTGGGAATCAGAGGATGATACACTTAAACATGCAGTTTTCTCTTTTGACTTATAGGATGTAGTCTTAGCAGATTTTGGTAGGGGTGTGTAATTGGACCGGTTTGGATCCATTTTGAGTGAATCCGATGTCCGAACCAATGAATCCTCGATTGGTTCGGTTTTTAGCGTTTTTCAAAAATAAATCCGAACCAAACGCATCAGTTTGGTTCGGTTTGGTTCGAGTACTTTAATCGGTTTTTTTCGATGTATTCCATGTTATTATTTTTTTTCCGATATATTTTTTTCCCGTAAGCTCATCAAATACAAAATAAACTTCTTTTCCCATAAGTTCATCAAATACATATACATAATTCAACCATATTGAAAACAAATGAAAAATACAATTCTTTTCGCTTAAGTTTATCAAATAAGTTCATCAAATACCATATTGAAATTAAGTTTATAAGTTCATCAAATACAAAATATAACCATTTTGAAATTAAGTTCATATGTTCTTCAAATGGTAAAGTGATATAAAAATAAAACTTCAAGTCTATTTCCACTTAAATAAATAAAAAAATAATCAAAACAACGCTTGAGAAGTTACCGTTCCGAGGGTAGCAGCGTGACGTGAGAGTGTTGTTTGCGTAGTGTCAAGAGCAGCTTGAGGATGAGAGTGAGGTGAGAGCAATGTTTCTGAGTTTGCGTTTGCGGCTATGATTGTTTCTAAGTTTGCGTTTTAAAATTTGAGTTTCTAAGTGTGACAAATTTTATTTTATTTTTTAGAAGTAGTTGGGCCAGTTGTAGTTTTTGATAGATATGAGCTGGATAAAAAAAAAATTAACATATATACTATATATTGGTTTGGTTCGGTTTGTCCATTGGATTTGAAAACTGGATCCAAGAACCGAACCAAACCACTTCGGTTTTTAATTGGTTCGGTTCGGTTTTTTTGTTTTGTTTGGATCATCGGTTTAATTGGATTTTTCTGATCCGCTTACACCCCTAGATTTTGGTCTATAGGCTATGGGTATGTATTTTACATAATCAGGTGGTGATGAGGCATATGATGGGTAGAAAAACGATGGTCTTTCTGGTTGTGTAAAATAAGTAGGAAAAACAGGAGGATTGAAGAGGGGATCTTCAATTGGTTTAGATTTGGTATCTTTGGAAGCTTTCAAGAAATCATCAATTTCTTTTACTTGGCCTTGTAATATTCTGATTTGTCTTTCCTTTTGGTCAAAATCTTTGCCAAAAGTTCTTTCTTCTAACATCTTCCTTAGATCATGATCTAGCTGAGCAACTTGGGCTTTAAGGCTTCGATAGTGTTTTTGCATTTTTTGGGACAAAATTTTGAGATTTTCATCTGTTTCGTCCATCTTCTTAGTAATTTTATCCATCCTTTTGTCAAGATTCTGGAGGATGTCATTTTGAGCCACCAAATTTTCGGACTGCCAATTTAATACTTCTTCAGCTTGGGTTAAAGGTTTAAGTTTCCCATCAGGTTGTACTTCATTTGGTTGTATGAATGGTTTGGATGATCGGTTTGTGATAGGGTCAATTTTTCTTTCTAAAGCTGGGAATTGACGGTCGTATTCTGGGGTTGAGGCTGAGAACATGAAGCAAGGGATAGGTTCAGTATTTTTTGGGAAATTTATTGGCTTATAATGGTCTCTGGGAGACCATGTAACAAGATCAGGATCATTAGGTGGCAAAAGGTTTTCTTTTATGAGGATCTTAAGAGCTTCTTCATAAAAGGGAAGAGGAGGAACTTTCTTATGAATTCCTACCCATGGACCATTGTCAGGATCAAACCTTCTTTGGGGTGGAGGAGACGGTTTACATGCTCCTTTCTTCTTTCTTTTAGGAAGAATGATATCTCTATCGATATCATGATCATGCATCCAACAATCACACCCAGGGTCACACATCTTGGGATCCACGTCCCAGATAAAATGGCCACCTATCTTGTCAGTATAGATGGGTTCTCCTTTTGCTGTGACAGCATGAATTGGACACCAATCTTCTTGGAGGATCGATTGGATCATCATGGTTTGGAAGATAGGAGTTGAGCTTGATCCTTCATCTGGATTTTTTAAAATAGTTCTGACTGCTCCATCGACAGATCTTCGTCTGGTTTTTTGAAAATTGTTTTCACTGATCTATCAACGGATCTCCTGAAGGAAGCTTCTTGTGATTGTATTGGTCTTCTATCCTGATGAATTTTTTCATAGTTCGTGATCCATTCTAGAGGAATTAGTTGAGTTAATTCCTCCCTTGAGATTCTTCTTGGAATTTGGACAATGGAGGGTATGTCTTCTTCTATGTTGGTAACAACTAACAAAGAGTCAGAAGAACACCCAGAAAGAGGCAAATCTATCGAGTGATTCTGGAGGCGATAGATTATATGGTGATGCAAAGTGGCAGATAGGGCTTCTGGGACTTGGTTAGATCCAGTGATTTGTACTTGGACTTTTAATCTTGTGGATAAAGTGTTATCATTGAGGCTTACGTTGTAATTTGGGAAGATGGTAAGCACGAAGCATGGAGTGAGGTTAATACAGTCCCAATCACAGCGTTTTCATAATGAAGATAGCTTGAGTCTAGAAGTGCTATCTTGCAGAAAACAGGCATATTTTTCCTTCCATGAAGAGGAAGGATTAGTCTCACAGCTCCAAAGTGTAAGGCCGTATATCCTTCCGATTTCCATTGATTTATGAGACTCTGAGGAATCTCTAAATCAACATATTGTTCTTGATTTGTTGCTTTAAGGCTGCACTGGTCAAGTCGAGACGACTGAACATACTCCTTCATGTGAGGTCGGTTGGTCGAGATCAGATTTCTTATTGATCGGGTAAATGATCTTTGTCTTTTGAAGATGTTATAAGGGCTTAAAAGGGGAGGTATGGTTTCAGCAATCTGGACATCATCTGGAACATAGGAGTACTCTACAAGGTTTTCAATTTTATGGGTGTCGGTCTTTTTACAAGATCTGGGAAGAGATAAAGAGGAAGTTAGAGTTATGGGTTGATTATGTGGTTATGATGTTTCCATGATTATGTGGTTTTCTTTCTTACTTACTCTCTTCATTATATTCATACCATATGCACCCCCTCTTCTACAGTAGGCTCTGATACCACATGATCCGGGAGCCTCCCATATTATGAAATTAATAGTCTTAATTGAATCATCAAGCGAGATAACAATCAACCAACCATAGGTATATAAAAATCTCAAGCACAGACTATCAATTAAAACTGTCATCTCATAATAGAGAGGACCGTAGCATGGATCAATAGTCAGATGTCTTCTGATACACAAGATCCTCATTTTAGAGGCGAGTGTAGAGCATACTAGCATCTATATGGGAGAACTTATGATATGAACATAATAACTAGAGCTTTCAGAAAGAAAAGAGAAATTTAGAAGAACATATTTTTCATAGAACACACTATGAGTTTATTTTCATTCAACTTGTGAAATATGTTACAATCCTCCTCCTTTTATAGCCAAAGAGGTATATTAAAGACAAATCAACCACTATTCTCACTTATGCCACTAAGGACATTATGGAAGACATACTTATGACACTTTTGACCAAAATGTCATTATGGAAGACATACTTATGACACTTTTGACCAAAATGTCACATTATTTTTACACCTCACACTAAATACAAACATATAACTATTGATACATACTACTGTTAGGCAAGTCCCATTTTTGCCTCATATGCCACCTTAGTAATGGTTTATTGGACTCTTATATATTATTTTAGTATTTCAAGATAGGCTCGTGACTTGGCGACAGGTTCTGGTCTGACAGATATTCCTCTGGAAAATATTCTTCTGGGCAGTATCTTTCAAACTGTTGTGAATACTAGATGTCTTCTAGATCTTCTCCATCAGAATTCTTTGATGACTCAACCTCCATTGGTCTTTCCTCAAAATTCATTTTTGTGAATTGTTGTTCAATATCCATCTGAAAATCTTGTCTTGGTTGAGTAGCTTGACTAGAACTTTCTCCACCATTCTAGAGGAGAATACCATTCAAGTACAGTCCAAATTAAAGACTTGTGATTTTTTGCATCCATGAGATGTTGATCCATTGCTTCAGTTGGAATTAAGACGGGCATTACATACAAACAAGTGGCACACCAAATATACCATAAATGATCTTCAGTAAATTTAGACTTTGGATTTATCAAAAATGGTAAATAAAAGGGTGTATCTGGGAGGAAAGGGGAACGATCTGGAATTTTTTTTTATGATTTTTGCCATATAATAAAAAAGGTTGTTTCTGGCATACTCTTTGAGTTGGGAGGCGAGCATGAAGAATTTATTCCTGGAGCCAAGGTCTTAGAAATAGAAGCATGGACTGGTAATGGTTTGACCATGAAGATTAGAGGAAAGGTATGGGTATTGGTAATGATTTGGACAGGCTTCCTTGGTCTGGAAAGTAAATCAGGGATTAAGTTTTGATTTCCTTTGATATGTTTTACAGTAAAATCATACCTAGAAAACCATTCTTTAAGTAGGAGGGTTTGAGGGTCTGGTGGCATCTTATTTTTGAATTCAAGGATTCTTGGGAAAGATGAATTATCCATTTGGACTTCAAAATGATAACCCCTCAGGTGAAAATCAAATTTTTGAATTCCTAATTTGACGGCTAGTGCTTCTTTATAAGTGGTGTGATAATGCTTCTCAGCTTCTTTGAATTGTCCACTGGCATGACCACAATAATGTTTTACACCATTAATTTCTTCTATCAGAACTGCTCCCCAATAATGATCACTAGCATCACACTAGTGTAAAATGGGGATTTCACACCTATTTTTTGGAGATATTACACCAATTTTGATCCGGTGTGAACTCAGCCGGTGAGATATGTGCAAGAAATTTACACCCGTTATAAAACAGGTGTGAAAAGGATTATATTATACTGATTTTTAATTAAAAAAGGTGTAAAATGCATATTATTTACACTTAATTACAAGAATTTGACACCTATTTTTAATTTTAATAGATGTAAATTGTGTGTTGTTTACACTATTTTTTTAATGATTTTACACCTAATTTATGTATAATGAATGTAATGTGTATCATTTACATTGAATTCCAATACTTTACACTGTTTTTACAAGATAGCTGATGTAAAATATACAATTTTATTTTATAAATTCTAAATATTCATTAGCCAAATCATTCTTGAAACAAAACAAAAATCAAATTCTTAAGTAATTTGTACCAAAAAAATCATACATTAAACATAAGCTATATTTATATTTTGTTTTCAAATCCATTCATCTTGTTGTCTTTTCTTCGTTTTTCTTGATGATCTTGTTGCTTTAACTTTTCAAGCACTTGCATTTGACACTCTTGTTTTTATTCTTCAACCATTTGCAAACAAATTGAGCCATGAGTTGTAGAGTTTTGTCGATTTAATATCTATACATTCAAAAACAAATAAATTAGGAAACTATATAGTAAAGAATTAATTGACTTTTTACCAACAAAAAAATTATTAATATATTGACCTACATCAATGGCAACAAAACAAATAATCCGACAATCTAAAGAATTAGTGAAAAACAATTGAACTTTCCTACCTACAATTCATCACATGCTTTAAAGATTTAATGGATATGTAGAGTTTCCAATCATGATCTTCTTTGAATACTTACTAAATGAATTCATGAAAGAAATATTACACTATTATTTCTTTGAATTCCCACTATCATAATTGAAAGATCTCAACCATATAAAATTTTCAAAGAAGACTCAATAATCATGTTAAAGAATGTGTACAAGAGTTTGGAGACAAGGTAAACAAGAAGTAACTAAAATACAAAATCATCATAAGAGAAACCCTAGGGTAAGAAGTAAGAACCCTTCTTATTGTAGATACAAGGATGAAGAGATAATGATAAAGATTAAGAAATATGTTTACTTTTATATTAGAATAGAAAACAAAGAGATAAGAGGGGGTGTGAACGGATGAGCGCAAACGGAAAGAGTCGGCGACACCGGTGGGGTGTGGTGGAGAGAGATGGTGGTGGAAGAGAGGGGTTTATAATTTGAGTGAGATAGATGGGGTATGTAGAGAGAAAGAGTTTGTTTCTTTTTTTTTTCCATTAATGAAGATAAGTTTGTTTGATACATTCCAAATATAAAAAAGTTTGTTTCTATTTGTAAGGAATAATGTGTAACTAACTACTATATTAAATTTCTTTTGAAGCAAGTTATTATTAAATATAAGTCTAGTTTGTCTCACCTTTTTTATATAACAAGTGTATTATAAATTTTGGGTGAATCCCCTTTAACTATTACACCTATTTCTTTAAATATGGTGTCTAATATTACAACATATCTCTTTTACATCTAGTTTTTCTCACCTTTTTTATATAACAAGTGTATCATAAATTTTAGGTGACTAATCTTTCAATATTACACCATTTTCCTTTAAACGTGGTGTCTAATATTACAACATAACTTTTTTACACCCATTTTCAATTAAACAAGTGTAATATCTCTAATTATATTCTTATTTTTCCACTAGTGTCAGTCTGTAGAATTATTTTCCCATCTCCTGGAATTTTTAAGGCTGGTGGAGTTTGTGCGATCTTTTTTAAGGCCTTTACTACTTCTGTTTGTTTTGTCCCCCATGATGGAGGATTTTTCCTAAGTAACTGTGACAATGGGCTGGTGTATTTAGCAAGCCTTGGTATGAAATCCCTGATATAATTGATAATACCAAGAAATTGTTGAATTTGTTTAACTGTGAGATTTTCATCAGGAAAATTTAATAACTCTTGAGCAATATGAGGTTGGGGTTGGTATTTTCCTTGTGAGAAATGCATTCCTAAAAAGTCAATTTCTGTTTGGGCTATCTGGCTTTTCTTTTCTGAAAGCATCATTCCATACTTCTGGGCTATATGGAAGAATTGGTCCAGCAGCTGTTTATGGGCCTTTTCATCTTTTGAGAATAATAGCACATCATCTATGTAGATGAGAATACTATCAAGAATGAGTTCAAAAATTCTAGTCATGGCCTTTTGGAATAGTGATGGAGCTACCTTAAGCCCAAACGGTAAGACTGTCCACTGGTATTGCGCGTGGGGAATGCAAAACGCTGTTTTGTAACGGTCTTTGGGATCAATTCCCAACTGCCAAAATCCTGACTTCATATCAAACTTTAAATAAATCTGGGCATCTTTGATGAAAATGCACAATGAAGAGGCCTTTGGAATAAGAAATTTATCATATTTGAGAAAATGATTTAGAGGTTTATAATCAATTACTAACCTCTTTTTCCCTCTTATCTTTTCAGACCTTTTCTCTACATAAAAAGCTTGGCAAGCCCACTCAGATTTAGTGGGTTTTATGAGTCCTTGTTAGAGCAACTGATTGCACTCTTCTCGGGCTAACGCAAAATCAGACTGACTCATTCCTGGATGAGTAGCTTTTGTTGGGTTTATATCTTCATTGAGTTTGAAAGGAAGTTGGACAAAAAAATCCTCATTTTTCCACAGGGGTTTTGGATGGAGGAATTTCTCGTGACTGTCTGCACAAAGTTTTAACAGGTTGGCCTTAATCTCTTCATATCCTGTAGGAACTTCTGAGAGAGAATAAAGCTTTAGTACTTCAGAATACGGTTTAAATTCTCTTTTGAATTTTATTCCCGTGGAAAGGATCTGAAGCCTATTTGCAGTTGAGTACACATCCATCCCTACAACAATATCCTTATTCGGAAGATTACTGCCAATGACTTTTGTCCAGACTATGCATTCAGGGAAGAATCTGATTCCTATTTTATCTCTTGTCATCAAATCTGTCCTGAACACCTTTCCATCGGCTGCCACAAAATATGCAGCATGTTTTACCCATGCATCTGAAGGGAGTATGGTTGGGTTCATCATTGTAATCTGAGCACCAGTATCCATGTAAGCTATGACTTTCTTGGGATGAGAAAATTTTGACGCAAGGACATGAGCTTCAACACAAGGGAGAGGAGGAGTAGGTAGGGTACTTCCTATTTCTTTGAAAGAGTAAATAGGGAAGTATTCATCATGTTCTGTTTCACCAGGAGATCTTTCATTGGACGAGGAGTCTTGAAGGGCAAAGACTGTTTCCTCATCGGCAGCGCTTTGTTCAGAATACAAAGATTATAGGTCTCCTTCTAGAGGTTGGAGAGAGTTGATCAACTTTGAGGCTTTGTTGGTTTTATTTGGGCAATTTTTGGAAAAATGTCCTTTTTCTCCACAAACAAAACATCTCTGACTTCTCCCTTTTCCTCTAAATGTTTTCTTCTTAAAAAATTTTAAGCCTTTCTTTCATACGCTATAAAAATAAAATTTGGTAGGATGTTTTTAGAGGGTGTCTGCTACTTAAGTAGCAGACAATATATTTTGAAAATTTTGTAGTGCGCACGAGAAAAATGATAGAATAGCAAAAATGATTGTCCAACAAATATGTTAGTCCATTATTAGGCCAAATAGATATAGGCCCGTAATTCAATCAATGGTTTGAATGGATATTGTTATGTTTCCTTCCTATCGCTTTAATTTTTACCATTGCTGGCCCTATTTTTTTTAAAAAAATTCTTTTGTCTCTTTTATTCATCATAAAGGGGTGATTTTGTGTCATTTTTGGCCTAGAATCACCCCCTCTACACCTTTTTGTCTTTCCTTTTAATATAAATAAGTGAATTTCACATATATTAAGTTTTTCTTTTGTGTTTTTTGTGTAATTTCGTCGTCTAAGTGCGGCGTTGTGTGGGTCGTCGTCTTGTGCAGCATTATTTGATTTCTCGTATTGTTACGGTGTTCATTTGATTCTTCTCGTAAGATTATCTTCAGCCAATTACAGATTCAATCAATGATTTGTGCATCAACGTTGCAGATCCGGGAGCATGGATATTCCGGTGATTTTAATTTTATCATATTATTTGTAGTAGGCATTTTGCCGTTGTATGCTATTAACTCGGATGCTGTGAGTTTGTTCGCAGATTCATCCTATATGTTTTTAGCGAAGTTGAATATGTGGTTGTATTTGATGTATTATGTTGATTTAAATGAATGAATATCATTTTGTTTGTGTAAAAAAAAAAAAAGATATAGGCCTGTAATTAAGAAAAGCAAAGGACATATACATTATCACACTTTTATAGTTTGAGATTTTCTTTTGCCGTTCTATCTACTTTTATAGTAGACAATATATTTTGAAAATTTTGTAGTGCGCACGAGAAAAATGATAGAATAGCAAAAATGATTGTCCAACAAATATGTTAGTCCATTATTAGGCCAAATAGATATAGGCCCGTAATTCAATCAATGGTTTGAATGGATATTGTTATGTTTCCTTCCTATCGCTTTAATTTTTACCGTTGTTGGCCCTAGTTTTTTTTAAAAAAATTCTTTTGTCTCTTTTATTCATCATAAAGGGGTGATTTTGTGTCATTTTTGGCCTAGAATCACCCCCTCTACACCTTTTTGTTCTTTTCTTTTAATATAAATAAGTGAATTTCACATAGATTAAGTTTTTCTTTTGTGTTTTTTGTGTAATTTCGTCGTCTAAGTGCGGCGTTGTATGGGTCGTCGTCTTGTGCGGCATTATTTGATTTCTCGTATTGTTACGGTGTTCATTTGATTCTTCTCGAAAGATTATCTTCAGCCAATTACAGATTCAATCAATGATTTGGGCATCAACGTTGCAGATCCGGGAGCATGGATATTCCGGTGATTTTAATTTTATCATATTATTTGTAGTAGGCATTGCCGTTGTATGCTATTAACTCGGATGCTGTGAGTTTGTTCGCAGATTCATCCTACATGTTTTTAGCGAAGTTGAATATGTGGTTGTATTTTATGTATTATGTTGATTTAAATGAATGAATATCATTTTGTTTGTGTAAAAAAAATATATATATAGGCCCGTAATTAAGAAAAGCAAAGGACATATACATTATCACACTTTTATAGTTTGAGATTTTCTTTTGCCGTTCTATCTACTTCTCGCGCATCCTATGCATTTTTATTTTTACCCTTTCGCTACTTAAACAACGGATTTTAAAAAAATAAAATTTGGTCAGGTATTTTTGGGATGTATCTGCTATCTAAGAAACAGACAAGAATATTTTGATAAATTTATAAGGCACACGATGCAAAAGAAAATCTTTTATAATTTTATCTCTCACACAAAATTGAAGACCTAACAAACTCACTCACAACACGGAAACAGATATCATGCAGTTATAGCAGGATGCTGTAATTAATCTCAGCCGTCCGATCTAAAATCAACAGTTGAGATTATGTTGATATAAAAGACATAGTTTTCAATCTTATCCGTCTGATCTGATATTAACAATCCAGATAAAAAAACCGCGTGAAGAGATAAAAAAAAGAAACGGATGGGTATTGGGCTTAATTAGAATGAATAAGAATTTGTGATAAGAATAAGGGTAACGTAGTAATTTAATATAAGTTAGTGGATTGTGTAGAGATAAGAATGACATTTTTGGTTATTAGGTAAAATGATAATGTATCTTGGAGAGGAAGTAGTGGCAATTGTGTAAATAAGTGTAGAAATGGATGGTTAGTGTGAAGATAAAATTGTGAGTGAGAATTGTAGAGAAAATAAGGATAGAATGGGCCACCGTGGACAAATGAACTACCGAATACAAATTTTACAAAATTTATTGGTAGATTGAAAGTTTATATCATATAGAGCATCCATAAAAAATTTTAAAAAAAATTGAAAATCATTTGATATTTTATTGGGATTTATCAAGATTTACAGTATTTAATAAACCGTTAATCTTGATGGATCTCAATAACATATCAAATGATTTTCAATTTTTCTAAAATTTTCTATAGATGATCTATATGATATAAACTTTCAATCCAACGGTGGATTTTGTAAAATTCGTATTCGTTATAGGATTTTTCATGAATGGTCTACCATGGACCACTTGAAGAAGTGGTCCATGTTAGAATTTTCCTTTAACTATAACCTAAGTTGGGAGATATATAAAGGAATGATTTTTATGAAGAGTGGTGTTGTGAAATCATTTATCACAAAATGAGAGAAAGAGAGGTAGAGAGAGGATGTAGAAGAACCAAGCTTGAAGAGGTAGAAGGGAGTCCAAGTGTAGAGCTTAGAGATTTCAAGCTTCAATCAAGGTAAGAGGCTTAGATAATATAATTTTGGGTAATCAAAGATAGGGGAGTTTGTCTATGACTCCACACCCAAACTCTCTTGACTCATTTTGGGTTTTGGGAAGAAAAGGGATTATTGGGAAGGTGTTTAAAGTTCAATCTTTATGTTGTTGTATGATAATATGTTTATGTATGATTCTTACACGAGTTTGTATGATCAAATAACATGTTACATGAGATTGTAGTTGTTTTTATATGAAAAATGAGTTTTTTAGGAAAAGTATGAAAATCATATCTTTTTGGCATGAAATAATGTTAGATGATGTTAAAAGTTGTACTTCTAAACTTGTATGTGTTATATATGCTTAAAGTTGATAGCTTTAGGAATTTATATGATAAAAGGTGATGCTTTTATGTGATTTTAAGTTGGAAACCGAAACGGGGGTCATTTTCTGGGCTTGCTCGCTGAGCGACTACTATGCTCGCTGGAGCGAGCATTCATCGTTCTTGATGTTGCCCAGAAAATTCATGTGCTCACCCGGCGAGGGGTGGCGAGAGGTAGCGATTGTTCCTCGCTGTCAGTTCGCTGGTAGCGAGCACCAATCTGTAACTCCTCGCTAGTCATCGCTGGAGCTCGCCAAGCGAGGGATGTCTGATCCAATTTTATTTGCAAGATTAATTGATGAATTGTATGCTTATAACATGTTATGATTATGATCTTTTGATTATAGGATAACATGATTAGATGAATATGAACCTAGTAATGAGGAATTATTAGTATATGATCAATGGAATGAGGGATTGATTGGAATGAAGAGTTATGTTGTTGAATTAAATGATTTGTATGCTTATAACATGATTAGATTATGATCTCATAGCATATTATAGGATTGGATTGGTTATATATTGAGGATATGTGAGTAATATGCTTATGGTTGAATGATTGGCTTAGTAATTGTTAATTGAAGTATGAAGTGAACCTTAGGTATATATGATATGTGGGATGATTTATGAGGTGTGAGACTTAGTTAATAAAACATGTTGATTAACTAATGATATGTGGTGAATAGAGATTAGTTAATAATGTGTTATGTTTGGATTCTAAATGAATTAGGATTATGCGTTATGATAATGAATTGAGATGATGATGTATAATGATGAGTTGAGTTGATGATGATAATGAGTTATAATAACTTAATTGTTGATGTATGATATGTGCTTGAATGTATGTCCATAATGATGAAATGATGATATGATGAGGTGAATTGAGGTGAATATAGGCTGAGTGATACTATATTTTATGAGGTGATTGTTTATAGTGTCATCATATATGGTATATGTACATTCATGCATTCATAAGTCTATTTGTGGCGAGTCCTTCATGACATGAAACTAAAAATGAGGTGAATGAGATATATGTTTATCCTAATATGAGGTGAATGGTACCACATGCATATAGTTATGTCTAGGGTGACATGACATGAGTAATTGACATTAGTTGCATTATGAATATGTGATTAAATGTGATACTTGGTAATTGACAATGACTGGTGATCCTTAACTTGAGTGATTAAGTGTACTATGAGGTGTGTGATAAATGATTGATAATTGATGATGTTGTGTATATTTGTCTATTGATTAAGTATGTATTATTATTGTGATGTGTTGTACTTTTATGATAATGAGATATGAATAACATGAGAGTAATGTATGTTTATGGATTGAGTTGTTAGACATGAGCATATTATGTCCTAAGTGTCAAGTGTGCTCTTGCACTTAGTTTCTTTTTATGGTTATATTATCTAACCCTCCGTTTTGTGTATGTGCTGAACCTTTGGGGTTCAAATTCTCAGGTTATGTTTTGTGACCGAATCGTTGGTGAAGCTCCGCTCTGATCATGACACGGGGATATGATTCTCTAAATGTATATAGAGTTTTTATCGCTTATTTTTTATTTATTTAAGGATGTATCGAGTTAGAAATATTTTGTATATCGGTATTTTACTAATTATTAAGTTGTTAGTAATTAATTTTGATGAAGTATGCAATACTCGAACCATTTATTTTATAAATACAATTTTATTTCCGTTGCGTATTTTGAATAATATTTTATTAAGGTAGTATTTTCTTAAATACGGGTTTGGGTGTTACATGAAGCAGTTAGAGGTGTTCGCGGTACGATTTGATTCGATTTTGAACATAAAAATTATCCTAATCGCGAGATAAAAATGCATGTGGTTTGGTTTGGATCGGTTACTAAATGATATAGCATATTTAGTTGAGAAATGATCTTTGTTGTCAAGGTTTTATTTTCAAAATAATTTTCGCATTGACAAAATCTGCATGTTAATTAGCATGTAGTTTTTATTCTTATGAATTAATTGACTAGCTAGAAATTAATAAGAAGGTTTAATAGATCTTTTGGTTCCTGTATGTTCGCAAATTTTTTGTTTTAGTCCTTGTGTCTTGTTTTGTTGCAAATAAGTCTCTGAATGTATTTTTTTTTATTTTAGTCCCTAAAGTCAAAATCCGAAGGAAAATTTACAGGAAAACTGCAAATTTTTCTGCAGATTTTGACTTTAGGGACTAAAACAAAAAAAAAAAAAAAACATTCAGGGACTTATTTGCAAGAAAACAAGACACGGGGACTAAAACCAAAAATTTGTGAACATACAGGGACCGAAAGATTTATTAAGCCTAATAAGAATTCATATGAATTTACTAATGTGTTCAATTAATTATATTTGTGTGTTAGCAAAGACTTTATATTCTCACAATTTCGCCGAAGAACAAATAATTCATCTTAGATTGCAATTAAGACATTACATGTTTGATATTAACTAACATCATATATATTTTTCAAAAGATAACAACACTCACTGAGCTATGCAAAAAATTAGAAGAATTAGAAAAGTAAAATAAGTATCATTTAATTGATAGTTTGATTTGTATTATTTTGACACCTTCAGTTTCGACAACAACTATAGAGAAAGCTTATTCAGCATTGAAAATTGTCAAGATAAGACTAAAGTAACAAAATAAAAGATGATTTTCTTGTAAATAGTTTGGTTTTTTACACTAAAAAAGATATCACCGTTCAATTTTACTCAAAGTCATTTATATATGAATGAATTTGAATCTTTAAAAAAACCGCCGAGTACAATTTTCATAAATAGCAATTACCGTTTTTTATTTTCTCTGTTGTTTTTTTCATACTCCAACTTTTGTTGTATGCTCGAATACATTTTTATGTAAAAAGTTATTGTTAATCTTTTTGCTTATTGAGTTGATTCTACTATGTGTGATCCGTAGATTGTCAGGTTTGTTCAATTTTAGGGTTGAATTAGGATCTTCAAAATAGTCGGATCAAAATTTAGAAAAGGGAGCTTCTATGGTACATTAGTAAAATTTTAATGTACCGGTACACTAGATTTTTAAAATGATAAATAAACAATAAATTTTATAAATTAAAAATTAAAAATTATTTATTGACTATTATATTTTAGAAAACATAGTTTCATAAGAAAAATCACAATTTCATTTTTTATAAACATGATACTAATTTTTTATTTTTTTTTTCATAAAAAAATTCAATATTCACTATTATGAATGATAAATATTCAAAAAAAAAAATCAAATTTTAGTTTTTTGACAACTTTGATGAATAATATTTTGTTATTATAATATTTTATAAGATAGGAAAAAAATTTCTTTTGAAATATACTTATTTTTCTATTAATTTAAAAACATATTATACCGATATATTATGATTAGTCTATTGTACCATAAAATTTGTTTTTAAAAAATAGTTAAAGCCGGTTATAAATCATTCCAACTTGTCTCTTGGTCAACCCTAATACGTAGTAACTTTTACGAATAGTGATTGGAGTGGACCGAAAATAATGGTCGACTTTATGAATGTATTGTAGCATTTTACTATTTAATTTTATCCATTTTTACTCGACATAGAGATTTGAATTAAAATCTATTTAAGAAGTAAATTAGCGTGTTAATTTATTTTTGTTGAAAATCATTTTGATTTTAGGCACAAAATATATTCAACAAGCAACTTCTGATATACTTATAAGCTATGATGCACGGGTACTCCATTTGAGGGAGAGTACCGGTACCGAATACATACCCGTATTAGTACCGGATACATATCCGTACTTATATTTATAGGCCAATGCTATGGTGGACCACCTCATCAAGTGGTCCACCGTGGACAAGTGGTCAATACTACTATAACGAATACGAATTTTACAAAATCGACCGTTGGATTGAAAGTTTATATCATATAGATCATCCATAAAAAAAATTAGAAAAATTGAAAATCATTTGATATGTTATTGAGATCCATAAAGATTAACGGTTTATTAAATACTGTAAATCTTAATGAGTCCCAAAAACATATCAAATGATTTTCAATTTTTCTAATTTTTTCTATGGATGATCTATATGATATAAACTTTCAATCCAACGGTCGATTTTGTAAAATTCGTATTCGTTATAGCGTTGGTCCACCATGGACCACTTGAATAAGTGGTCCATATTAGAATTGGCCTATATTTATAATCATATACGTTCATTAGTTTATAAAAAATTAACGTACCCCGTATCAGTACCCATATCGGATACCGGTACCGTACTCACACCTAGGCAACAGAGCTTATAAGCAAACAAATACAAGAATGAACCAAACCCACATCTTAATAAAACCTTATTGATAGGATTACAAGCTTTTCTAAATATCTAGATATGAAATAAGATGGAATAATATTGTAAAATGACAAATTATTCATTAGAAAATATCATTGTTGCCATTACTTCTTTACACATAACTTTTTTTCAAAGTAATACACCTATTACTTCTTTACACATAACTTTCTTTCAAACTAATACACCATAGGTGCCTATGTTGGATAACTAACAAATTTTGCATCATGCACATGTTTTCAACAATTTCAAACTTTAATAAACTAAAAAAACATTTTATTTTATTTTATTTTTTTTGTTTTAGTGTTAATCTTCCGATTTTTAGAAAGAACCCTAGAAAACATTCTTAATACTAAGTGGACGGCGCAATTTACACATTGCTTTTAAGGAAATTTTCTTTCCCACCGTGAGTCCTTTTCCTTCTGTTATGTCAATTTTTTCTTCACTTATACGTTTCCACTCAAAACATTGAATTAATAAGCCCAAAGTAAGGCTCACAGTGCGTTGGGCCAAATTTTCTCCTGGGCAAGCCCTTCTTCCTAGCCCAAATGAAAGTAGTTTATTTGCCTCACCTTCTTTTTCAAACCTCTCGGGCTTAAAACATGTAGGATCACTCCACAAATTTGGATCTCTATGAATGACCCAAGCATTGACAATCAAAATTGTGTTTTGCGGGATATTATATTTCTCCATGGTAAAATCTTTTGAAGACAAATGAGGCACTAATAATGGAGCTGCTGGATGTAGTCTAAGGGTCTCATTAACAATGCTTTGAAGATAAGAAAGTTTTAAAATATCAGACTCGTCTACTAAATGATCTTGTCCTATGTGAATGTCTAACTCATTTCTTGCCTTCTTTAATATTTCTGGATGATTTAATAAATTTGACATGGCCCATTCTAAGGTTACCGATGATGTATCTGTTCCTGCAAGTAGCATGACCTACAAAAAGTTCACAAAAATATCAATATACAACGAATGAGGAAATACTTTCACGTTTTGATGTATTTTTTGTTCAATTAATAAAGCATCAATAAGTCTGACGATCCTTGCACCTAATTTGGCCCAAATACTTTATTTGTGTAAAATGATCGATGAAAATATAGCTAGTCCTCTTTTTCTTTTTTGGGTTACAATGTAGTACTAAATTTTCACTGCTATCTAATAGTATTTTGAACACACTTATACAACATTTATAAAAGTAGATTTAGATACTTTAAAAATGAAAATATATACCGATTTAACTCAATTGGTAGGACAATGCATTATATATGTATGGGATCAGAATTCGAACTCTGATCATCCCATTTTATCCATCTTAAGTGAAATTTCTAGCAACTAGGCTACTTGACAAATAAAAAAAATATACATTAATTATAAAATTCAAAGCTATTATTATTTGAATGGTATATTAATATTTTAATGTTCTAATCCACTTGGGTTGGTCTGATGATATTGGCTTGAGATCTGAGAATGTGTTTCTCTTAAAGTCTCAAGTTTAATTCTCACCGATATCAATGTGGATGAGCTAATTTAGTTTCTTCAAAAATAAAAATATTTTAATGTTCTTTTGTACATACGTATTTCCTGTGACTAAATTGTACATGTTCATAAAGGATAAATCAGAAATGAATTATGCCAAATTATAAAAAATATTACAAAATATATGTACTCATTTATATTAATATATGTAGATATTCGTGCAAATTTAAAAGTAAGACATATTTCCTTCGGTCCTATATATAAGAAACATTTTACTTTTTAAATTCATTGTAAAATTGATTTATTTAGACTATATTATTGTCTAAATACATCAATTTTATAATAAATTTAATAAATCAATTTTTTCTTATATAAACGTTATTTGAATATAAAAAAATTATTTGTTGATTTTAACACCTAACTAATGATATGACCATAAGAAAGAGAGAAAGGCAATTAATAAGTGATATAATACAATATATCCATCAATTAAGTTAAGGTCACACAAACAATATTAAACTGCATCTAATCAAATAATACACCCCGTTGGACATAATTTTTTTTACAATGTTTTAATTGTCCAAAAGTAGCCTTTATATCTGTGCATATACCTGACTAGCACTTATTACATCACATCACTATCAAGCTAGCTGTGCATTTTTCTCGACAGTACTCTCACTGTCGGTCACTAACACAAATGCTAGAGAGTGACACTTACCGTTATGACACTTACCTATCAACATTGCTATATTTGATGCCATTCTTATCCTTACAATTTTTTTTCTTTACTTGTTTATCGTTTACAGGGTTAAATATGTTTTTAGTCTCTATTTTTATGTGAGTTTTGATTTTTAGTCCCTATATTTTTTTTATTATATTTTTAGTTCCTATAATCTTTTTATTATATTTTTAGTCAATTTTTTATGATTAGAATAACAGATTTGGCCACATAGGATAACTTAAAATGACTAGGTTAGCATTTGTATCGAATGACGTGACATATACGTGTCATTTTATGTGGTTGATTTCGTTATTCAAGTCACAAAAAATTAACGGTAGGGACTAAAAATGCAAACGGCGAAAGTGTGAGGACTAAAAATATAATAAAAAAATTGTAGATACTAAAAGTCAAAAATCACATAAAAATAGGGACTAAAAATATATTTAACCCTTGTTTATATGGTTCTATCCTAGACCCAAAACAACTTATCCAATAGTAACAAAAAAAAAAAAAAAAAAACTTATCCAATAACCTTATGTAACTCTATATTAAACTTATGCGTTTGTTCTATCAAGATCAAAATTTCTGGTATAATATTAAAATTTTAATAAAATAAAATATATTAAATACATGATAAACTCTATAAATAAACTCTCCACTCTAGCCGTGCACGAAATTATGACTACTACACAAAGAAAAATATCTAATCTAAATAGAAATAAGGGTAAATAGGCTTATACGTCCCTGTAATGTAGACGTGTTTTACTTTCCTCCTTGTAAATTTTTTTTTGTGACTCGCTCCCTGTAATGTTGAATTTTTTGGATTCGCCCCTTGAATGCACTTTTTAAATCGGTTATTTTGTTCAAATCGATTTAAAAAGTGTTGTTTTTTAAATCGGTTAATATGTTCAGCCGATTTAAAAAGTGCAAATTCCTTGCACACATGGGTGGAAACCAAAAAAATTTACTTTGCAAGGGGCAAATTACAACAATAAAAATTATAGAGGAAAAACAAAGCTTACCTATATTATAGAGGTATAAAGACCTATTTACCCTAGAAATAATATTCATGTATAGCTATAGCTTACAGCAATAGATATAATTAAAATTACTTACCACAATAAGTCCTTTAATGATTTGATCCGTATAGTATTCAGGTTGTGATTGCTGCTGAGTTAAGAGATGATCAATCATAGTATTAGTATTCCTCTTTCCAAAACGATGTTCATCAATAAGCCCTTGTAAAAAAGAATCAGTTTTCTTACTAATCTTCTTGAGCTTCTTTTCCAAACCATCAAAATCAAACCACCTTAAAAAACCCAAAAAATCACCAACGTTGTTAGCTCCTCCTAAAGTAACAATCTCCTTAATTATCTCTCTGAACAACTTTGCTTCCTCAACATCACTAACATCACAATCATCACCATAGTATCTTTTCCCCGACACCATTCTCATTATAGTATTAAATGTCATTTCCGAAAACATAGGTCTAAGTTCCACTTCGGAAAAACCACTAGATGATATTTGTGCTAGTTTTTGTACTAGTCTCATAATCTCATCTGTTCGAATTTCTAAAAAGGAATTCAAACGGTGAGATGAGAGGATTTCAATTGATAATATACGGCGCAGATTGCGCCAATGATCACCATACGGTGATTGTACAACCGTGGTATTGTTGTAGCCAATATATTTTCCGGTTAAAAAATGAGGTCGATTAGCTAAAACAATATCGTTTTTGGTAAAACATTCTTGTGCTATTTTTAAGGATGAAACAACAACAACTAAACGAGAACCAAACCAAAGCGAAAATAGTTTGCCATGTTTTTGTGATAAGGTGTGGAAAGTACGGTGGAGTGGTTGTTTGAATTGATGAAGATTTCCTATTATAGGAAGACATTGTGGGCCCGGAGGAAGGTTTCTGAAGGTTCTTGTTGTGTAATTGAAGAGCTTCAAAGTGATGATAAGGAAAAGGATAGAGATGAGTGGGAGATAGAAAGGGAACATTTTTTGTTGATTATTGGGCTTGAGTTTATTATGTTAAGCATTGTGATATACTGTACTATATATAGTTTTTGTCAAGTGCAAATAATATTGAATTTTATTACGTATGAGCTTACGTAAGTTTGTTACTATTTGAAGGATAAGAATGTGCATGGTAGATAAAAGTTAGAGCAATTCTACCAAATCAATAATCTTGACAAAAAGTATAATTGAAAATGTTACTGTAGATTAGATTCATCTATGCCACGTTGGATTCAATTGCTTGGGTCATGTTCTTGTAGAAATAAAAAAAAAAAAAAAAAACACTTTATTCATGTAAGCTCTACTGGTGGAGGCATAAAATGGTGGTTTGAAGTTTTTACATATTTTCATTTTATTTTAATTGGGTGTTGGTGTATAATTTTTTGGTTTAAGTGTTACTTTCATGCAAAGTTTGGCAGGATGTCAGACAAAAACACCTATAAATTCCATGTATTTGGCCATAATATTGTTTTTGTCTTGGATTTTTACAAAAGGTCGGTTTCCCCCCATAAAAGTCTGAAAGCATTTTTGAAATTAAAAAAAAAAATGGTATTTCTAAACTAACAAATAAATATCTATTTATCTAAAACAAAACTTGAAGAGCAAGTCTTGAAGGACAATTTGGTCTTATTTATACAAAATCTAAACAGTATGAATTGGCCTTCTTTTTTTTCAATTTCCCTCATCGTCTTTCCTTCTTTCCTTCACCACTAGGCAGAGAGCTCAATGACCAGTTTCTTCATTGTCATTCTCTTTGCATTGATTTCTTGAGCCTGGAAGTTATAAACTCAAATGATTAGATTCCATGTACAATTAATTTTTAGAAAAGCATGAATATATGAAAAAAGCATGAAGCCATGAACTAATTTCGTATGCAATTTATTATGTTACTTTGTTTGAGACTTAATTTTTGTGATTATTGTTGTACTATGTATTTTTATAGGTGAGACTCACTACTTTGAAGAATCTTGCTTGTGTTTGACAAAGGTAAAGAAATGTTTTTCTCTCAAGTTATGTTTGGTATTTATTTTGTATTGTTGTTTTCTATAAAACATAATAATAACATGAATATTTGTGAAGAATGAATATATAAATAAAGCTCACTGACTATATCTATGTGCAATTTATTATGATACTTTGTTTGAGACTTGAGTTTTGTGATTACTTTTGTTCTCTGTTTTTTATAGGTGAGCTCACTTCTTCAAAGGATCATGCTTGTGTTTCACAAAGATAAATAAATGTTTTGCTATTAAGTTCAGTTTGATATTTATTTTGTATTGTTCTTTTAGAAATATTCTATAGTTTGGAACTAATTTTACCAGTACCTTTGAGGAGGAAAACATGAAAATTTTCAATAGGATAATTGTTTTTTATTCCTTGAATCTTGCTTCAACATGTTATCTGACAAGGTGCTCAAATTAAGCCATGTATTCTATATTCATGTGTATATGTATGAGATGCAAATTAACTAAAATCTCATAATCTCCAAGAAGGAATATTATCATGTAAATTCAGAGCCTTAGTTTTTCGAATTGAAATTTTGTGATTTTTTGGATATACTTTGTTAGTTTGTTGATTTTTTTTTTTAATTGTTGTTTTTGACATACATATTATATATTAGTAGTAATTATATATATTGTTTGTTGTTTAACTGAATTATTAGGATAATTTTTTTTTAGCCCAACTGCTAATTTATGTTCAGGTCCGCCTCTGTACACAAATGTGCAATGTTCTTAACCAATTAACCTAGATTCATGAGAATAATTTTATTTCTTTTATAATGTTTTAATTGTCCAAAAGTAGCATTTATATTTGTGCATATACGTGACTATTAATTTTCATGTGGGGGTTAGAAAGGGAACATTTTTTTGTTGATTATTGGGCTTGAGTTTATTATGTTAAGCATTGTGATATATACTGTACTATATATAGTTTTTGTCAAGTGCAAATAATATTGAATTTTATTACGTATGAGCTAACGTAATGTAACCAAAAAAAAAAACGTATGAGCTTACGTAAGTTTGTTACTATTTGAAGGGATGAGAATGTGCAGGGTAGATAAAAGTTAGAGCTCTACCAAATTTATTTTATATAGGCACAAGTATAATAAATGATAAAATTAGATCATAACTAATTTAATCATATCAATTAATATTGATTATTATATTTATCTTTTTATTTTATTTAAATTTTATATGTGTGTCAAAATTTAAATAGTTTATATTTATTTCTATAAAAGTGTTCTTAAAAGTTAATGCTCATTTAAAAAATAAAAAATCAAAGGGTCGACTTTTTTTTTGAGAAATTTCACATTTAAAATAAAGGTAAATGCTAAATAGTATTCCCGGGACACTCTTCAAGCCTTTTAAATAGTAAGGTTTTATTAAAATAATTATGAAAATGTGTGAAGTCAACATATTGGAAATTGAAATTTTCAATTTTTAAAAAGAATTATTTCCTTAAATGGAATCCTTAAAGAGTGCCCCGGGGGCACCGTTTAACAAGACCCTAAAATAAAAGTTATAAATATTACACAAATTGAGTTTAATTAGTAGTATTCCTTTCGTAATATTTTATAAGCAAAATTAACTTTTTAAATTTATTATAAATTTAATGCATTTAGTCTACAATATAAACTAAATACATTAAATCTACCATCAACTTAAAAAGTTAATTTTTCATATAACGGAATGATGTACTAGTCATTAGGGGTACTAGTCAATAATCAATAAATAAAAAAAGTTACAGTTATTGGAGACATAGCTTTCAATTCCCTCCTAAATTTCCATTAGCCCGCCTAAACTTTTCCATCTAATTGATTAACTATATACCAGATCCATACATTTGCACAGGTCATATATATATATATAGTCATGATCCGTTGATTCCAATTAGTTTGACACCAAATATTATACCTCTCAATAACATTTTAACCGATATAAATTTTATAAAATCCACCGTTGGATTGAAAGTTGATGTCATCTAGATCATTTTTGTGAATTGTTAGACAAATTCAAAATCACTTGATATGTTATTGAGATACATTTGATATGTTATTGAGACGCATAAAGATTAACTGCATTTAAAAAAACGTCCCAACCATTAATTTTGATGTATCTCAATAACATATCAAATGATTTTAGATTTGTCTGACAATTCACACAAATGATCTATATGATATAAACTTTCAATCCAACGGTGGATTTTATAAAATTTATATTAGTTAAAATATTATTGAAAGGTGTAACATTTGGTGTCAAACTAATTGGTGTCAACGGATCCTGACTCATATATATAATCCCTCCGTTACTTTTTAGAATAGTAACACCAAATTAAAGAAGTGTATATTTACACTTTATCTTTCTATTATACCCTTGTTTTAATCCACCAATAAATTCCTATTTTTTTCACACACTTTCTCTTTCCAATAAACTTAATATATTATGTTAAAAAAAAGTTTAATATGTTATGTTAAAAAAAAAAGATTTAATTTTCTAAATATATAGCATTAATTGGTTTTATTGAAAAAGATAAGAGCAATTGACAAATGGTATAATTGACAAATCATACCCGTAAAATACCAAAAGGATAATTAAATAAAAACGCTAAATCTAGTCCTAAAAGACAAGTAAAAAGGAACGGATGAGTATATGACATACTGGTAATGTTGTATTTTCTATTAAATATTTATTTCATAAGTTTTATAACATATGCTACATGATATTTATGCCTTGGATTCCCAATTATGATTGGCATCCCAACGTTCATTTTGTTAATTACAATTTTCTACTTAATTGCACTTATTACATATAATAAAACTTTTTTTTTTTTGTCAAGTAGCCTAATGGCTAAAAAATCCACCTTAAAGATAAATAAGTGGAGTGTTCCGGATTCAAACTCAGGCTGCTGCACATATAGTACGATGTCTGTACCAACTGAGCCAAACTCACGGAGATTCGTATAATAAAACTTTAAGGGAGACTCATATAATAAAACTTTAACGGTAGCATATGTGAAACAATCTTCACAAGTTGGTCATATATATGGTCACGTATAGAAACTGAAAAATGAGATATGTCCTAGACATATATACATATAAGCCTGACATATAGAGACATAAAAAACATATAGAAAAATTCAATTTTTCTCTTGATAATGAAAATTATTTCCTGAGTACATTTCTTGTGTTTATCAAATTCAAGTTGTTCTGTCACCTCGAGTAGGATTAATACTTGGGAAGGACCTGTTGAATCCTGAAGTATTTGCGCAAATATACAGCGGATAAATCTTTAAGGATAGTAACTTTGTCACGCCTCAGGTTATTCTATGGTTCACTATACTTGGAGGATATCTGTAGTTGGTGGTGTTGACGATATGAATCACTACAAAATTCAGATAAGTTTATCCATCTCTAATCTCTATTTTATTTTATTCTCTCATACTTACTTGATGTTTATATTCTTATATATGTTGTTTATTATGATTTGTAGGTCAATTATACAACAGGTAATACGAAAAACTTCTTTATAAATAATATTTTCAGTTTCATCCGTATCTTCTTCTTTATCGTTGGTTATTAATATGTTCAAGTCTTTCCTTGAAGTTACTCTTCACATTACAACATATAGTTGTCCATGAGAGAAAATTGATTGTGAAAGATATACACCAACATGTTTAAGTGACTAACCCTGACTTTTGTTGATCGTCATAGCAAATGAAACAACCGGTGAAAATTGTATACGTTGAAACTTGAACGGGATTCTTTTGTTTGAAGGAGTCAATGATAACCTAGTAATAAATTTTTTTTCACCAATATTGTTGTCGGATATCACTTTACCTTCAACGACATATGTTCCCAATTTTGTAACTATAGCCCGTGTACCATTGCATAATCTCAAAAATTGTTCAATGTTTCTGAGCAACATTACCGGTACTCCAACTTTTAATCTTAACTTATGATTCAGAACTCCATATACAATGGTGGTGTTTAAGAATTCAGGTATATGAATAACATCTGGTGTGTCAAGATTTGATTTTGCTTGACACGGAGAATCATAACTCAAATACGTTTTTTTTCTTCTCCAACAATTAAATCCAAAGCATAATCATTTATTGCATCAACAGTTGTATTTTTAGAAGCTAATATAGCATTAATTAGCTATTTTATAAAGAATTTTAAAAAGTTCCATATAAAAACTTATTGAATTTTATAAGCAATGAAACAAATTGAATTTATAGTATAAAAAGAAAAATCGAGGATATGATAAAAAAATTGCAATGCCACAAAAAAATTCAAAAATAAGAAGAAAAAAAAAGGAAATACAATATCGTTCTGTCACAACCAAAATATTTAAAAAATGTAGTTCAGGTACATCATACAACAATAATTGGATTAAAAAAAGATTGAAAATGCGATGAAAAATAAAATGTAGTTGATGCATTGAAAGTCATAGTTATTAGATGGTGTTACCAACATATTTCAAATGAATTAAAATGACTTAGTGACTAAATAATAAAACTGTATAGAGAAAAATTTCAAAAATAAGGGGAAAAAAATACAATATTGTTCATCACAACCAAAATATTTAAAAAATGTATAGTTCATGTACATTAAACAATAATAATTGGATTTAAACAAAAAAAGATTGAAAGTGCCATGAAAAATAAAATGTAGCTGATGCATAAGTCATTGTAATTAGGTCGTGTTACTAACATATTTCAAATAAATTCAAGTGGCTTAGTGGCTAAATAATAAAATTATATAAAGAGGTTGTGAGTTCAAATCCAACTGAAACAACTTTTTTATATTATTTAAAGTCAATTTTTTATTTTTTGATTTGGTATTTAAAGTCAATTTTAACACCACATAAAACATTCCAAGTTCCTATTGACATTAACTTGGCCTGGACGATTCAAAACAAATTTATTTGTGTGTAATTCCTTTGATCTCATGCATAAACAATTTTATAGTTTTTAGATTAAATGAATAATTAATGTATTTAGTTTAAAATGAAAATTAAATATATTAATTATTCAATAAATTTAAAAAAAATAAAAGTTACTTATACATGAGATCGAAGACTCATCTTCCTCCACGTAAATTTTCAAGAGGGTTGCTATTTGGAAATTAGGTGTCACAGGAGGAAAAAAAATAGATATTGCAGCTCGTCCACTCTATGCACGCACATCAAGATAGTAAAAAATTTATTAAAAAGTCAAACAATGCACAAATCGGTTGACTGTTGTATTTTTGTTTGTAACTTTGCATCCGTTTTATATGTAAAATATAAGTACTGAACATAATAATACATGACAATACAAGATAAAATATCACATGACAAATATTTATAAGGATATAAATTTTGTGTTGTAGGATGTTTGGTAGACAAAATATTATTTTGGTATTTAAGATAAATTGTGCAGAGGACAACAAGTTGTCCCGTAGTTCAGTGGGGGACAATAATTTCAATTTTTGCCCTGTCCCTTGACTCCAGTTTGTCCAGTACTAGGAACAGTTTTAAAATCAAATATAGCACAACAGAAGTTGTCCTGTCCAGTCTCATATTTATTAACAGATCAAGCACACTCTTTATGTTCACGTAACATTTTTCAAATTTTCAATTCTTCACAATAGGGCTGGGTAAAAATCCGCAAACCGAATAATCCGAACTGAAAAATGGTTAAGCTGGAGGGTCGTTGCGGATCGTCGGATTGCAAGTCACACATTTTCAGTTTTAGACGGGTTGAAATGAACGGGTTCGTTTTTCTAAAATCAATTCAACGGTACCCGAATTCGTCCGAGTTACATAAATCGTAAGCTTTTGTTTTATTTAATATATTAAACATGATGAAGTGACTGGACATATCTCGAGACACATAAACTCAAAACATGTTACAGTTTGTTTCCTTGAAAATCAGAAACAAGAAACCATTAACTAGTAGTTGAAAACCATTAACTTTCTCTCACTCAAATACTAATATCACCATACATTTATTGTTACTATTTTATCTTACTTTATAGGGTTAAATATGTTTTTAGTCCCTACTTTTACGTGAGTTTCGACTTTTAATCCCTATATTTTTTTAATTATATTTTTAGTCCCTCATGTTTTTCCCGTTTGCATTTTTAGTCTCTACCGTCAAGTTCTGGTGACTAGGCTAACGGAAAATGCCACGTAGGATGCCACGTACATTATTGAACCTACGTGGTATTTTTTATGTTGATATATTTTTAGCCCATACTTTTACGTGAGTTTCCACTTTTAGTCCCTACATTTTTTTTTATAATATTTGTAGTCCTTCACGTTTTCACCATTTGCATCTTTAGTCCCTACTGTCAAGTTTTGGTGATTAAGATAACAGAATATGCCACGTAGGAGAACATATAGGATACCACATCATTTACCCCGCACCAAAACTGACCCGACCTAACTAAAACATAAATTTCAAAATTTTAAATACCTAAATTGAATTCATGATCTCTTTCTCCTTCTCAAACTCATAAATCACAGTAGCTTTTCTCATTTGAAAGTTGTTCATGATCTCTAGTATCTGTGACTAATAAACTTGCATTTAAAAACAACTAATCCAAAAAGTGCTAAACATTTCAAAAGTATTCATAATAAACTACCAATTCAAAAAGTTTGAGTTGTTGGTTAGAAGTAGGCATAATATTACATAAACTGAATTAAAACAAACATGATTTGGATTCTCTCAAATTTTTTCTCTCATGTTTTCTCTCCAATGGTAATCTTAGTCATTCATTCAATTTATTTCTCTCCTTTCTTAAATGTTTTTATACTTTTTATAGTTTATCAATCATTAGATCAACAAGAGCAGAGAAAACATGAGAATTCCTAAACATTTAGGTATTTTTTTCTGTCCTTTATCTTGGTGCGTGTCATAATAAGGAATTGATCTTCTTGAACTTCAAAGTTGAGGAGGTCTCCTGGATGCAATTTGTATCGCTTTAAGAATTTGGACCAACCACTCCAAATATACTTCTCATAAAAAGTTTTTTACGTATACTTCTTTCTGATGTAATGATTGTGGCTGGGAGTTCAAAATTCTTTTGGATCAATACGAAATTAATGTTAGTTATGTTTTTAAAGCGGCTTCGAGCATGTTCTTTTGGAATGTGCTGATTTTGAAATAGAAAGAAAAAAAAAACAGACAGAGTTTCAGCTTCAAATGACTTAGTCATGTATGACTATAAATGTATAACTTCTTACAAATGATTTTATAACAACGATTTCATGAAATTGTATGGTTGATTTTATTTTTTATGGTTTTATAATACACATATCAAATAGAATAGCTTCATAATTAGCTAAATATGTCATTTTAGGACCAGGTAAACTCGTTTATCTTAGGTCCAATTCACATCATAAAGGTCACGTAGATTCATTAATTGACCTAGTATCCTCTGTGCCGTCCCGCGTGACATAGTTTGTTGTCCTAATCACCAAAACTTGACACTGGGGACTAAAGATGCAAACAGTGAAAACGTGGGGGACTAAAAATATAATAAAAAAATATAGGGACTAAAAGTGGAAACTCACGTAAAAATAGGAACTAAAAACATATCCACATAAAAAATTAATGCCACATAGATTCTTTAGTTGACGTGGCGTCCTATGTGGCGTCCTACGTGGCATTTTCCGTTTGCCTAGTCACCAGATTTTGACGGTAGAGACTAAAAATACAAACGGACAAAATATGAGGGACTAAAAATGTAATAAAAAAATATAGGGACTAAAAGTCAAAACTCACATAAAAGTAGGGACTAAAAACATATTTAACCCTACTTTATATTTCATTTTTTTTCACTTACACTTATGTTCTCTTCACACCACACAATTGAGTTTTTTTTATATAATTTTTCATTCGTTAGTTTAAAACTGAATTAATTGACACGTCAAACTGTCAATCAGTACAAACTGAACCCGCAAAAATTGAACTTTTAAATACAGTCGGATCAAGACTCATTATTGCAACCATAGGTTGAAATAAATTGTATTTTTTGACCCAAACTCGTCATATCCACCCCAACTTCACACACATTAATTGTGTGTTTTTAATTTCAAAACAATTAATTGTCACCTTTTTGAGAGAAAATTGTCATGTTAATATGAAACTTAAGGCACATGTTATCAATATATCTTAATATAAAAATTCTACATTTAAGTTCTCACGAGCCTAACTCAATTGGTAAAGAACATCGCACATTTATGCAGGGATCGGGGTTCGGACCCAGTATGCCCATTTATTCACTTTTAAAAAGTGAATTTCTAGGTGAATTTCTAGCCGTTAAACTACCTAACAAAAATAAATAAATAAAATTCTACATTTAATAATGCATTTGAAAAGCTAAAATGCATAAGTTTTAAAAAATAATCTCTATATTTACTTCATTAACACATGTTAACAATTTCTCATTTGTAGACCTGCATAGTGGCTTTGGAAAAGGGAGTGAGCGTGAGACTGATTGAGATGAGATATAATCAATTCTTTCATAAATTTTGATTGGGTTACTTGAAAATCCTAACATGTCCTTAAATTCAAACTATTATCTCTCACACACACATAGTATATATATATATATATATATATATATATATATATATAGGCTTAATAGATCTTTTGGTCCATGTATGTTCGCGAATTTTTGGTTTTAGTCCCTGTGTTTTGTTTTGTTGCAAATAAGTCCCTGAATGTATATATTTTTTTGTTTTAGTCCTTAAAGTCAAAATCCGCAGGAAAATCCGAAAACTGTAGATTTTCCTGCGGATTTTGACTTTAGGGACTAAAACAAAGAAAAATATACATTCAGAGACCTATTTGCAACAAAATAAATCACAGGGACTAAAACAAAAAATTCGTGAACATACAGGGACCGAAAGATCTATTAAGCCATATATATATGAGAACTTTCAAGTGAGAGGAGTGTTAAAATGAGAGGGTGAGAAGGTTAAATAATAACCATTTGATCAAAATACACGGTCAAGATTAAATTTGAAATAAAAAGGCTCGGCACACATGATCTTTTTTATTCCCTTCTTCTTCCATTCGTTTCCTCTTCTCTTCCAATTGCTAAAGTCTAAAACTGTCTACCTCAAATATAATTCATCAAAAAATTACTAATAATCTCAACCTAGCCATATTTAAAAATTGAGATATACATGTTTTCAACCTACCCATTTATGAATCTGCAGTTTTCTTTCTTTTTTCATTATTGATCTAAAGCAAAAAATTAGGAAACTGATAGAAAGCGATAAATTATAGAGTTAAGTATTCCACTTCGAGAAGGAATCGGTCTCCTAAGAAATAGAGAAAGGCTGAAATTGAATTAATTGTTCCAATTCGAGAAGGAACTGGTCTCCATAGAAATGAGGGATAAGACTAGAATTCTTTAATTAATTTTCTTCCTTCTTCTTTACATGTACAATACTAATATATATAGATAAACATCACAAAACTACCAATAACTACTAATAACTCCTTAAAACTACTAATAACTACCTAATCAATAATTTATATTATATATATTACAAATAATATACATATATTAACTAATAATATTGGTTAATTTATATACGTAACATTACTCCATCCGTCCACGACAACCTTGTCCTCAAGGTTGGAATTAGAATGAATGAAACGTCCACCAGGATCATATAGCGTTGTATCCCATACATGCGGTGTTATCGACTGCTCAAGCCATTGATTGATTTTGCAAGATGATAGTAATTTAACAAAACAATGAATGATAATTTCATGGTCTTAGTTGTCGTTGAATTGTGTCCTCTACAATAATTTTTTTCTCAATAAATTGTTCCAGTATTGATGGAATGTCGGCCAACAACACTGTCGAACATGGTGGTGTTTTCACCGACATTTGATTTCCTTTCATAGTGACCGGTGTTTCAGTTACTTTCAACTTCGAATTGACTTCGATAAATTCTGGTAGAGCAATCAATTTGTCGTTGAGATCACTTGATTTCACCACCACTTCTATGGGGTGTTGAATCCCTGTAACATGCGGTTGACATGGGACAATCAATTTTGCTTCTTTAGTGATAGACGATTCTGATTTGTGCAAGGTCTGTAGATTTGGAAAAGTACGAAGAAAATATTCGTGGCGGAGATCTTCTCTGAGATTAAATTCATTGAAGGATGTAGTGGCGGTTTTAATGGACGTAGTGAGGGCTTCGATGGATTCCCGAAGTTGTGATAATTCTTGAGCATTCATAGTCATGGATTCATGGATGAAATGGAGTTCGAAAATGAAAGCACCAATGATAGAAAGCGATAAATTATAGGGTTAAGTATTCTACTTCGAGAAGGAATCGGTCTCCTAAGAAATAGGAAAAGGTTGAAATTGAATTAATTGTTCCAATTCGAGAAGAAACTGGTCTCTATAGAAATGGGGGATAAGACTAGAATTCTTTAATTAATTTTCTTCCTTCTTCTTTACACGCACAATACTAATATATATAGATAAACATTACAAAACTACCAATAACTACTAATAACTCCTTAAAACTACTAATAACTACCTAATCAATAATTTATATTATATATATTACAAATAATATACATATATTAACTAATAATATTGGTTAATTTATATACGTAACATTACTCCATCCGTCCACGACAACCTTGTCCTCAAGGTTGGAATTAGAATGAATGAAACGTCCACCAGGATCATATAGCGTTGTATCCCATACATGCGGTGTTATCGACTGCTCAAGCCATTGATTGATTTTGCAAGATGATAGTAATTTAACAAAACAATGAATGATAATTTCATGGTCTTGTTGTCGTTGAATTGTGTCCTCTACAATAATTTTTTTCTCAATAAATTGTTCCAGTATTGATGGAATGTCGGCCAACAACACTGTCGAACATGGTGGTGTTTTCACCGACATTTGATTTCCTTTCATAGTGACCGGTGTTTCAGTTACTTTCAACTTCGAATTGACTTCGATAAATTCTGGTAGAGCAATCAATTTGTCGTTGAGATCACTTGATTTCACCACCACTTCTATGGGGTGTTGAATCCCTGTAACATGCGGTTGACATGAGACAATCAATTTTGCTTCTTTAGTGATAGACGATTCTGATTTGTGCAAGGTCTGTAGATTTGGAAAAGTACGAAGAAAATATTCGTGGCGGAGATCTTCTCTGAGATTAAATTCATTGAAGGATGTAGTGGCGGTTTTAATGGACGCAGTGAGGGCTTCGATGGATTCCCGAAGTTGTGATAATTCTTGAGCATTCATAGTCATGGATTCATGGATGAAATGGAGTTCGAAAATGAAAGCACCAATGATAGAAAGCGATAAATTATAGGGTTAAGTATTCCACTTCGAGAAGGAATCGGTCTCCTAAGAAATAGGGAAAGGTTGAAATTGAATTAATTGTTCCAATTCGAGAAGAAACTGGTCTCTATAGAAATGGGGGATAAGACTAGAATTCTTTAATTAATTTTCTTCCTTCTTCTTTACATGCACAATACTAATATATATAGATAAACATTACAAAACTACCAATAACTACTAATAACTCCTTAAAACTACTAATAACTACCTATATATAATTACTTAATTAATAATTTATATTATATATATTACAAATAATATACATATATTAACTAATAATTATATACGTAACAGAAACCTGGGTTTTTTATTAATGGAAGAAAAGAAAAGAAAAGCTTTGCTGTTGAAAATGGCTTCAAATGGTTTCAAATTGGAGATAGAACTCTTCTAATAAAGAATATAAAAGCTTCGATGAAGATTGTTGCCCCGATGTGAGTCGACGATGGAGACAGTGGTTTCGACATGGATCTCGACAATATCACGGTAATAAATGTTTTCGCCGTCAAACCCCACAACAACAATGGCGAAGAGGTCAAGCACTTCTCCATTGGTAAAAGAAATTCTGGAAAATGGAGTGCTACCCATCTTTGTCTTCTTTTTTTCATTTAAAAATAAATTCAATATGTTTATTTAGAAATGATTAATTACTACTGTAATTATATTTTTCTTATTAAAAATTAGAGCTGATACAACAACAAGTTTGCGCAAGATCTGATCTGGAATGTGAGATTTGAAAGAAGAGATAAAAGAAATAAAGAAGAAGAAGAACAACAAGGTGAAGAGATAAAATAATAGGCTGCTGTTTAAAAAATTAAATATTACAATAAGGATCAATCTAACAGCTATAATTTAATCCTCTCATCTCTTATTTTAAAAAATCTTCTCACTTGATAGTTCCTATATATATATATATATATATATATATATATATATATATATATATATATATATATATATATATGAGGATGTATATTATGAGAATGACTATTTTAAATGAGAATGGTGAGAATAAATAGTAGCTGTTAGATCAAAATAAAGGGCTAAGATTAAATCACTATTAAGTTAGTCATGTGACATTGAATCAATTCTTTCTTTCTCTCAAAATTCCTGATCCGCGTTGTTAATATTCTTCTTCTCTTCCCTGCGACTTTCTCTCTCTTCCGGCGACCATCTTCTCCCTGTGACCAACTATCTCTCCCTCTGGCGCCCAACTCTCTCTCTCTCTCTCTCTCTCTCTCTCTCTCTCTCTCTCTCTCTCTCTCTCAACGGATCATCCCTCTCCTCTCCCGGTGACCTTTGCATCTCTTTCTCTCTCCCGGCAAATAATCGATGAAGGGAATAATCGATGAAGTGGAAAAATATAAATTTGATTCTAGGGAGTAATTGTGACAAATTGAAGTGAATTGTGATTTCTCTGGTTTGGTTATATGTTGTTATTTTGGGAATTAGTGATTTCTTTGTTTCTATCTTAATTCAAGCTTTAGTAATAAAAATAATCCTTGATTCAAGCTTTTGATTTTGGATGAAAATCAACCTGTTTTTTAGATCATGTTTCTGCACATTGAAGATACAGAACTTTAGTGGCTGTGATTGTGATTAGTGAGAGATGCAGTTGCCGTGAGTAGGGTTATCAGAGAAGGATATTTTCACAAGAAGGGATAAAATAAGGAGAGACACATGTGTCATTTAAAATTTGTTTTTAAATCTAAACCATTCAATTAGATCTAATGGCTACTATTTATTCTCACCATTCTCATTTAAGATAGTCATTCTCATAATATACATATATATATATATATATATATATATATATATATATATATATATATATATATATATATATTACAAGATGTAATGCCTGCTCCAAAATTAGAGTCTAGGCAACCTAGACAATTCATATTAGAAGGCGATGGTAGTATTAGAATTAGAATGAATAGAAGTCAATCCATGAGGATTGAAGAACCTATTAGCAGTAGAGCTAGTACAAGTTCTAGACGATCGGTAGATTCGACTATTAATATTAATTTAACAGGAGTTGATTTTACTCCAAACATTCCTCAGCCTATATATGAGACAGACCGAAGAGATGAATCTCCTCCTATGTCTCCGACTGCTTCGCAAATTCTTAATATTATAGAATTAGAAGAAGAATTTGAAATAGATAAACCTTGGATTAGACAAGACTTTGAAGCGGATTATAATAAAGATAAAAGAAATTGGTATTTTAAAACTTTTAATAAAATACAGACTGATTATTATCTTAAAAAATTTTATGAATATATTAAAATTAAAAGAATTTAAACATAACTTCCCTTCCCAGGGCTTTTGAAGTTATAGCCTCATGAGAGACTGTAAAAGGGTATAATAATGAAAGAAAAGGGGTTCCTAGAATAATATGCTGATGTATATTTTTTACTAATAAAAAATGAGTTCTGTAACAGACATGGTCTTTACAGATTTTAGCATCTGTTAATTTATATTGAACCTGTAATTTATGGCCTCCTGCGCCACTCAATCCCTGTAAAGTTTTTTCATAAAACTTGGTAGGTATTAATCCTTCTTGGATACAATTCATATCTGCACCAGAATCTATTAATGCTACTAGATCAAATCGTTGATCTTTAATTAATAAAGTAATTGGACAAAGCCATTTATGGGTAATCATTCTATTTAAAGTAGCAATATAAGGGGGATCATCTGTAGTATTCTTACTACCCGATGTTCCTTCTTGGTTATCTATAATTTGTTTTCCTTTTAATTCAAAATATTTAATTTCTAATTCTAAATCTTTTGCTTTTAGTAATTCTATTTCTTGTTTCATAATTGAAATTTCATCTTGTAAATTTTTAATAGTTATTGGGGGAGTAATAGTAGGTTTGAACCTGTTCATAATTTCTTTAAATTCTATTTTTTGTACTGTATTTTTATTCTTTTCTTCACGCTCAATCATATTTTTAATTTGTATCATGAATTCTTCCTTTTGAGAAGATTCAGGCATATCTTTTAATATATTAATTAAAGTAGTAGCTTGATCGCTAGTAATTACATTTATATTTTTAATACACTTATCACATGTACATAATTCAGCTCCTAAGCAACAATCCTCTTCAGAACTAGTTTCTGATTCGGAATCAGTTAATACTTGATTAAGGTCATCTTCTTCATAAGAAGATTCTTCAGAACTAATAGATGAAGTGTCATTTAGCATAATATCTTTTAATACATTAATAAGGTTTTCTTTTAATTGATCACTAATGTCTAATTTATGAATTTCGTTAATTTTTTGTTTGACACGGCAAGTCTTTGCATAATGACCAAACCGTCCACACTTAAAGCATTTAATTTCAGATTTATCATTCTGATATTTCTTCTTTTTACCTTTAGCTTTTTTATAATTTTTATCTTCAGAAAAATCTTTATTTTTCTTATAATGACCTTTTCTTTTCTTATATGGTTTATAACTATTCGAAGGTTTTGAATAATTTTTCCTAGTCTTTTTACTAGGTGCTTTAATTGGTTCAATACCGAATTGCTCACAGAATGAACCTAATTCTTTTTTACTTTGAGTTATCTCGGATTTAATTTTGTTCTGTATTTTGAAGTCAGTGCATATTCCTATTCCTGTTTCTATAATCTGACTAGATATTTGACCGAAAGTTAATATAGAGTAAGGAATTACTCCATTGCTTTTAGCCTTAATAGCCATTCTAACCTTTTCTGCTAATAACCTAGGTAATCCTGCTATAAAGCGTTCTTTCCAGTAATCCGCGCTACCATCAGGCCTATTGCATAATTTTGATAAAAACATATCTTTATACCAACGATAATCACTCATCGTAGGACAATAAAGATTAGCTAATTGATCTGCAGCTCTTTCTTGTATTTGAGCTGGATCTCCGACAAAGTGTTTAGTAATGGTGTATAATAAAGTATTTACAGCATCTTCCTCTCCTAAGACGCCAGTGATGGGATCTAATTTTTTAGCTTCTAATATTGCTTGTTTTTCTTCAGTACTAATTATATTATCCCACCATCCTTTTAATTGTCCAGTAAAACCAGTAATTATTATTATCGCCGCTTTTTTATCTGTGTTTTGTCCTAATGTTTTAAAGGTTGTAGCCGCCATGGTCATTTCTTGTATAGTATTTAATATGTTTTGCTCACTATGACCATCTATGTTCCATTCTATAATAGATGTTCCAGAGTAAGAGCTGGACACCATATCTCTAGCTTCTTCAAATTGAAGATCTGGAAAACTAGGCCTAGGATAATAATTTCTAGTTTTTCCTTGATATCCCATGTTTTTTCTAATTCTGTTGACCTCAGAATTATCTTCATTTTCTAATATATTTAATTGAGCTTTTGCTTTTCCGTTAATCGAGAGATCCGATAATTTTTTATTATTATCCTAGGCCTAGTTTTCCAGATCTTCAATAAGTTCATAAAAACAGAACATAATCCAAAGAGTATCATGAGAAAATAAATAAAAATCATCAAGAAACCAATCTAATTCAGTTGTTAATAAGAAGGTAATTTGATAAGTAAAAATATGAAAGATAAGATTGTATTGAGAAAACATTTTATTGATATTGAAAATACTTACAAAGGTTTTAAGAGCTCGAGAATTCTTTCAGAGATTATTTCTTAGAGAATTTTTCGAATGCCCTTCCTAATGAACTTAATAAGTTCATAAAAACAGAACATAATCCAAAGAGTATCATGAGAAAATAAATAAAAATCATCAAGAAACCAATCTAATTCAGTTGTTAATAAGAAGGTAATTTGAAAAGTAAAAATATGAAAGATAAGATTGTATTGAGAAAACATTTTATTGATATTGAAAATACTTACAAAGGTTTTAAGAGCTCGAGAATTCTTTCAGAGATTATTTCTTAGAGAATTTTTCGAATGCCCTTCCTAATGAACTTAATAAGTTCATAAAAACAGAACATAATCCAAAGAGTATCATGAGAAAATAAATAAAAATCATCAAGAAACCAATCTAATTCAGTTGTTAATAAGAAGGTAATTTGAAAAGTAAAAATATGAAAGATAAGATTGTATTGAGAAAACATTTTATTGATATTGAAAATACTTACAAAGGTTTTAAGAGCTCGAGAATTCTTTCAGAGATTATTTCTTAGAGAATTTTTCGAATGCCCTTCCTAATGAACTTATGCATCCTTATATAGTTGCGAAGGATGGCTAATGACAGACTAAGGACTGACAGCTGTCAGCGCCATAATTACAAACCAATAATTCCTAATACAGACAAACTACTTTTAAAAAGTAAAATAAAGGTGTCGGCCATGATCGGCAATAATTACTAATACAGACAAAAGACTTTATAAAAGTAATAACGACAAAAGACTTTATAAAAGTGAAATAATGTTGTCGGCCACGATGAGGAAAAGAAAAGATTTCTTTGTCGGCCATAATACCAATAATGCATTTTGATTGCTTTAATCCTGTAGATCTACTAATCCGTAACAATCATCTTCATTAGGCTGAGTTAAGCTTTGGGAAGATCCTACTGAATCGTCGTCGTTATTGACATCTGATTCAGAGATTGCTGCTTGTAATTTTTTAAGTAATTCTTTTCTAGTGGAGGACGATGATAAATCAGCCAAAAATTTGGATTTTTCGGCTAGAAACTCACTCTCCTTACTAACATCCGAACTTTTAATAAGCCACTGAGAGTGCTTAGCAAACCAATTCTGTAAAACTTGAGCACTGATTAATTCCGGGTTGAACTTATTCCACCATTTAATTTTAATACATCTGATAATCCAAAAAACTTGACTATTTGGAACTGATAATTCTTTCCTGAAGGTCCAGGATGTAATCCAAGAAATTCCAAAGGTAGCATGAAAAGCTAATATCTTTAAATGATCTGCTATTTTAATTTTTTCGCTAAAAACCTCAAAGGCTTTAGCGGCATAATCTGGATAAGCATTTGCTTCTGGTCCCCATTCATGGAACCACTTAACAAACCATAATGGAAATTTGAGAGGGAAATCCTTTCGAAACCATATGAACCAAGAGTGGTCAAAAGGATGATAATATAGCATGTTTGACCATGCTTCCATGTAGTCATAATAATTGTAATGTTGAGGCGAGAAACGCCTAGAAAAACTTCTGGTATGGGAGGGATGAACCTTCCAGTCAGAAGGAGATAATATTTTTAAAATTTTAAATTTTGAAAAAATAATTTTTGTTTTATCATTCTTATCAAAAGTATGAGTTATGTCAATGGACTCTGTATCCACTAAAATAAACTCATAGAATAATCTAGTTTTCTCTGGGTTAGAGGGAAGGTAATGAAAACCTTGGGGAAAGTATTTAGAGGTGATTGATAATAATGATCCTTCCGAATTAAATTCAGGCTCTATAAGGAAAAGGATCTTTTTATAATCTTTTTCAATAAAAGGGCAGGATAATGAATCTGGGGGAGTGTAAAAAGGTAATTTTTCTGAAGTTTTTGAAGGGGTGTTTAATGAGGTAGGGGTTTGTAATGCAAAGGTTAAGGGAGATACTAATTTTGAATTTAATGATGGCCTAATTCCTCTAGGTGATGAGGATGAAGGATAAAAAGCTGGTAAAGCTAATGGGGTTAATGGAGTGAATTTATTTTGGGTCGTTAATGAAGAAGAAGCAGAGGGGTTCTGTAATACCTGTTTTGCTGTAATACTCTTTTTAGATTCCTCCAGAGGAGGACCATAGTTATCTTTTTTGCTCATTTTCCCTGTAAAAATTCTCTAGTAAGATAATCTGGTAATGAATTCTTTTCTCCTTTAATATGTTCTATTTCAAAATCAAAACAAGATAATAAAGCTTGCCATCTGGCAAAAATATGTTTAGAAACTAAGTTTTTAACATCTTTTTGTAATACTTCTTTTGCAGCTTTGCAATCTGATCTTAACAAAAACCTTTTTGAAAATAAGTCATCTTGAAATTTAATAATACATAAAACAATAGCTAAAACTTCTTTTTTAATAGTACTATAATTTTGTTGTGCCGGATTCCAAGTTCCTGAATAATATCTAACAACTTGTTCTACGGTTGACTCTGGTAATTTTTGTTTTAATATTCCTCCAAATCCTAGGTCAGAGGAATCTGTTTCTACAATAAGATAGGCTTGGGGGTCTGGGATTCCTAAGCATGGTAATTTTTTGATTAATCGTTTAATTTGTTTAATACTTTGACTCATGGTTTCATCCCACGGGGGAGGATTCTTCTTAAGTCGTTTAAATAAAGGCAAACAAATAATTCTAATGTTTGGAATGAAGTCGGCTACATAATTCACACAACCTAAGAATCTTTGCAATTGAGTTTTATCTTTTAATTCATCAGGGAATTTGTCTCCAAATTCTATAGCTCTACTAATAGGAGTAATGGTTCCTTGGTATATGTTAAATCCTAAAAATCTAACATTAACTTGAAATAATTTCATTTTTCTTGCTGATAAGACTAATCCATTATTTTTAATGATTTCAAAGAATTTTTCTAAATGATTGAAGTGTTCACTTAGAGATTTAGAAAACACTAATATATCATCTAAATAGACGATAGTAAATTCTTGGTAATCATTTAGTATATCGTTCATAATATGTTGAAATTCACTAGGAGCATTTTTTAATCCTAGCGGCATAACATTCCACTCATAATGTCCAAAAGGAACTACGAAAGCAGTTTTATATTTATCTTTTTCTTCTAATTGAATTTGATAATATCCTGATTTTAAATCAAATTTAGAAAATATAATTGAACTAGATAATCTTCCTATTAAATCTTTTTTATTAGGAATTGGGTATCTAATCCATTGAAGTACTTTGTTTAAAGGTTTATAATTAATAACTAATCTGGGAGCACCTCTTTCTAATTCTCCTGGGTTGTTAACGTAAAATCCTGTACAACTCCAAGGCGATTTACTTGGTCTAATTAATTTTTTATCTAAATAGTCTTTAATTTCCTTCTTACAATAATCCAAGTATTGTTGATTCATTTGTATTGGTCTTGCCTTAGTGGGTATAGACCTTTCATTAAAATCGGGTTCATAAGGTAAAGATACTATATGCTTCTTTCTATCCCAAAAAGCATTAGGATGTTCAGAGCATATTTCTTTTTCAAATCGTTGATGTAATAAAATAATTTTATCTTTAATATTTTTTGTTTCTAATTGGTTTTCTATCCTTTTGTACTGAATTTCTTTGTTTAACATATTAATATGTTTCTTCTTCTGAGTAATCAAATTAATTGAAGATGTAGAAAGATTCTGAACAGTATTCAGATCTTTTGTTCTAGGTGATTCAAAGAATTTAAACATAACTTCCCTTCCCAGGGCTTTTGAAGTTATAGCCTCATGAGAGACTGTAAAAGTGTATAATAATGAAAGAAAAGGGGTTCCTAGAATAATATGCTGATGTATATTTTTTACTAATAAAAAATGAGTTCTGTAACAGACATGGTCTTTACAGATTTTAGCATCTGTTAATTTATATTGAACCTGTAATTTATGGCCTCCTGCGCCACTCAATCCCTGTAAAGTTTTTTCATAAAACTTGGTAGGTATTAATCCTTCTTGGATACAATTCATATCTGCACCAGAATCTATTAATGCTACTAGATCAAATCGTTGATCTTTAATTAATAAAGTAATTGGACAAAGCCATTTATGGGTAATCATTCTATTTAAAGTAGCAATATAAGGGGGATCATCTGTAGTATTCTTACTACCCGATGTTCCTTCTTGGTTATCTATAATTTGTTTTCCTTTTAATTCAAAATATTTAATTTCTAATTCTAAATCTTTTGCTTTTAGTAATTCTATTTCTTGTTTCATAATTGAAATTTCATCTTGTAAATTTTTAATAGTTATTGGGGGAGTAATAGTAGGTTTGAACCTGTTCATAATTTCTTTAAATTCTATTTTTTGTACTGTATTTTTATTCTTTTCTTCACGCTCAATCATATTTTTAATTTGTATCATGAATTCTTCCTTTTGAGAAGATTCAGGCATATCTTTTAATATATTAATTAAAGTAGTAGCTTGATCGCTAGTAATTACATTTATATTTTTAATACACTTATCACATGTACATAATTCAGCTCCTAAGCAACAATCCTCTTCAGAACTAGTTTCTGATTCGGAATCAGTTAATACTTGATTAAGGTCATCTTCTTCATAAGAAGATTCTTCAGAACTAATAGATGAAGTGTCATTTAGCATAATATCTTTTAATACATTAATAAGGTTTTCTTTTAATTGATCACTAATGTCTAATTTATGAATTTCGTTAATTTTTTGTTTGACACGGCAAGTCTTTGCATAATGACCAAACCGTCCACACTTAAAGCATTTAATTTCAGATTTATCATTCTGATATTTCTTCTTTTTACCTTTAGCTTTTTTATAATTTTTATCTTCAGAAAAATCTTTATTTTTCTTATAATGACCTTTTCTTTTCTTATATGGTTTATAACTATTCGAAGGTTTTGAATAATTTTTCCTAGTCTTTTTACTAGGTGCTTTAATTGGTTCAATACCGAATTGTTCACAGAATGAACCTAATTCTTTTTTACTTTGAGTTATCTCGGATTTAATTTTGTTCTGTATTTTGAAGTCAGTGCATATTCCTATTCCTGTTTCTATAATCTGACTAGATATTTGACCGAAAGTTAATATAGAGTAAGGAATTACTCCATTGCTTTTAGCCTTAATAGCCATTCTAACCTTTTCTGCTAATAACCTAGGTAATCCTGCTATAAAGCGTTCTTTCCAGTAATCCGCGCTACCATCAGGCCTATTGCATAATTTTGATAAAAACATATCTTTATACCAACGATAATCACTCATCGTAGGACAATAAAGATTAGCTAATTGATCTGCAGCTCTTTCTTGTATTTGAGCTGGATCTCCGACAAAGTGTTTAGTAATGGTGTATAATAAAGTATTTACAGCATCTTCCTCTCCTAAGACGCCAGTGATGGGATCTAATTTTTTAGCTTCTAATATTGCTTGTTTTTCTTCAGTACTAATTATATTATCCCACCATCCTTTTAATTGTCCAGTAAAACCAGTAATTATTATTATCGCCGCTTTTTTATCTGTGTTTTGTCCTAATGTTTTAAAGGCTGTAGCCGCCATGGTCATTTCTTGTATAGTATTTAATATGTTTTGCTCACTATGACCATCTATGTTCCATTCTATAATAGATGTTCCAGAGTAAGAGCTGGACACCATATCTCTAGCTTCTTCAAATTGAAGATCTGGAAAACTAGGCCTAGGATAATAATTTCTAGTTTTTCCTTGATATCCCATGTTTTTTCTAATTCTGTTGACCTCAGAATTATCTTCATTTTCTAATATATTTAATTGAGCTTTTGCTTTTCCGTTAATCGAGAGATCCGATAATTTTTTTATTAAATCATCTACTAATTCATCTTTTCGGGATCCTAGTTTTACTTCACTTAAATCTTTCTCAGGGACATTAATTAATTTATATATAGGTCTTTTTGGATCTATAGGAAAATCCTTGTAAGACTCTATTTTATTAGGTGTAATAGAAGTATAAGACATCTGAGTCTCTACTCTGTCTAATTGATTGGCTATAGTACTTAGTATGGCATTAGAATAATTCAGCTGAGACGAAACTTTTCCTATATCAGCATTTTCTGGTGACTTAAAAGGATAAGCTTCTAATGATACATTATGACTTTCTATTTTAATTGCCTCTAAAGGAGGATGAACAGACTCAACCGTTTTATTGGTTAAGGTGGTCCATTTTTTAGTAGTTTCTGTGGTAACGTTTACATAATTTGTTTTTACAAAAGGGTTATCTAATTCCTGTTCGGTACAATACTCTTCAAACCAAGTGAAGAAATATACATTAATTCTTTTAATTTTAATATATTCATAAAATTTTTTAAGATAATAATCAGTCTGTATTTTATTAAAAGTTTTAAAATACCAATTTCTTTTATCTTTATTATAATCCGCTTCAAAGTCTTGTCTAATCCAAGGTTTATCTATTTCAAATTCTTCTTCTAATTCTATAATATTAAGAATTTGCGAAGCAGTCGGAGACATAGGAGGAGATTCATCTCTTCGGTCTGTCTCATATATAGGCTGAGGAATGTTTGGAGTAAAATCAACTCCTGTTAAATTAATATTAATAGTCGAATCTACCGATCGTCTAGAACTTGTACTAGCTCTACTGCTAATAGGTTCTTCAATCCTCATGGATTGACTTCTATTCATTCTAATTCTAATACTACCATCGCCTTCTAATATGAATTGTCTAGGTTGCCTAGACTCTAATTTTGGAGCAGGCATTACATCTTGTAATATCCACTCTTCCGGTAATTTTTGTTGTAAGTCAGAGGCTTTTAATCTTTTAGGAGTAGTAATATTTGACCGTCTTAAATTAGCTTCAACAATAATAGTTTCATTCTTCGGCGAACTTCTAAGTGCCTTAAAATTATAATTAATATTCGAAACTTTATATTTAATTCTGTGACAAACGTCTATATTAGCGACGCCTTCATTAAATAAGTCGTCTATACATTGAATATTAATTACTAATGATGTAGGGGTGAAACTGTCTGTTAAATTCATTGAGTAATTAGGATAACAGTTAAAATATACTGGTCCATCGTTTAGATTTGACTCTAAAATAGCTATGATGGATTCAGGAAATGTTTTAATTCTACTATCTCTTAATACAAGTAATATCGGAGTATTTAATCCTAATTTATGTAGTGGTTTAACCGCTACTTGAATTAATCCTAAATGAATATAACGAAAACCATGCTTTACATGTTCTTCTATTAATTGTTCATTTAATAAATTAATTGTTTCTCTTTGATGGGTAATAGATTTTGATGACTCTATTGTCTGGGTAATACTATGTGCTTTAAAATTATCAAACATACTCGATCTATAAATTTCTTTATAACTAATTTCAGGTAATTTCCAATTTTGTAATTTATTTTCTATTTCGGCTATTTCTAATTCATGATTTTGATATCTACCTTGGTCACTTCTAGCTTCTAATTCTTGTAATGATAATCCAGAAGTAACTATGGCACGATCTCTCCTAGAGGATCCTAGTTCACTTAAAGTTCTAAGTATTCTAGACATACTTCTTGTTTTCTGTATTTTTAGTTTCTCTTCTTAACTGGAACACCTACGGACTCAAAAGGTTGCTGGAACACCACACTTAACTCCTCACCAGGGATTCTTACGGGCTTACCAACGCAACTATCCGGGCTTACCAACGCTAGGAAAAAGAAAAGACAAATACGAAAATAAGGAGTAAATCTTGGTTTACGAAAAAAAACTTTAATTAAACTTTAATCTCTACGAGACCTCTTACGAGGCTCTGATACCATAATGACTGGATCGATAATAAGTTCATAAAAACAGAACATAATCCAAAGAGTATCATGAGAAAATAAATAAAAATCATCAAGAAACCAATCTAATTCAGTTGTTAATAAGAAGGTAATTTGAAAAGTAAAAATATGAAAGATAAGATTGTATTGAGAAAACATTTTATTGATATTGAAAATACTTACAAAGGTTTTAAGAGCTCGAGAATTCTTTCAGAGATTATTTCTTAGAGAATTTTTCGAATGTCCTTCCTAATGAACTTATGCATCCTTATATAGTTGCGAAGGATGGCTAATGACAGACTAAGGACTGACAGCTGTCAGCGCCATAATTACAAACCAATAATTCCTAATACAGACAAACTACTTTTAAAAAGTAAAATAAAGGTGTCGGCCATGATCGGCAATAATTACTAATACAGACAAAAGACTTTATAAAAGTAATAACGACAAAAGACTTTATAAAAGTGAAATAATGTTGTCGGCCACGATGAGGAAAAGAAAAGATTTCTTTGTCGGCCATAATACCAATAATGCACTTTGATTGCTTTAATCCTGTAGATCTACTAATCCGTAACAATCATCTTCATTAGGCTGAGTTAAGCTTTGGGAAGATCCTACTGAATCGTCGTCGTTATTGACATCTGATTCAGAGATTGCTGCTTGTAATTTTTTAAGTAATTCTTTTCTAGTGGAGGACGATGATAAATCAGCCAAAAATTTGGATTTTTCGGCTAGAAACTCACTCTCCTTACTAACATCCGAACTTTTAATAAGCCACTGAGAGTGCTTAGCAAACCAATTCTGTAAAACTTGAGCACTGATTAATTCCGGGTTGAACTTATTCCACCATTTAATTTTAATACATCTGATAATCCAAAAAACTTGACTATTTGGAACTGATAATTCTTTCCTGAAGGTCCAGGATGTAATCCAAGAAATTCCAAAGGTAGCATGAAAAGCTAATATCTTTAAATGATCTGCTATTTTAATTTTTTCGCTAAAAACCTCAAAGGCTTTAGCGGCATAATCTGGATAAGCATTTGCTTCTGGTCCCCATTCATGGAACCACTTAACAAACCATAATGGAAATTTGAGAGGGAAATCCTTTCGAAACCATATGAACCAAGAGTGGTCAAAAGGATGATAATATAGCATGTTTGACCATGCTTCCATGTAGTCATAATAATTGTAATGTTGAGGCGAGAAACGCCTAGAAAAACTTCTGGTATGGGAGGGATGAACCTTCCAGTCAGAAGGAGATAATATTTTTAAAATTTTAAATTTTGAAAAAATAATTTTTGTTTTATCATTCTTATCAAAAGTATGAGTTATGTCAATGGACTCTGTATCCACTAAAATAAACTCATAGAATAATCTAGTTTTCTCTGGGTTAGAGGGAAGGTAATGAAAACCTTGGGGAAAGTATTTAGAGGTGATTGATAATAATGATCCTTCCGAATTAAATTCAGGCTCTATAAGGAAAAGGATCTTTTTATAATCTTTTTCAATAAAAGGGCAGGATAATGAATCTGGGGGAGTGTAAAAAGGTAATTTTTCTGAAGTTTTTGAAGGGGTGTTTAATGAGGTAGGGGTTTGTAATGCAAAGGTTAAGGGAGATACTAATTTTGAATTTAATGATGGCCTAATTCCTCTAGGTGATGAGGATGAAGGATAAAAAGCTGGTAAAGCTAATGGGGTTAATGGAGTGAATTTATTTTGGGTCGTTAATGAAGAAGAAGCAGAGGGGTTCTGTAATACCTGTTTTGCTGTAATACTCTTTTTAGATTCCTCCAGAGGAGGACCATAGTTATCTTTTTTGCTCATTTTCCCTGTAAAAATTCTCTAGTAAGATAATCTGGTAATGAATTCTTTTCTCCTTTAATATGTTCTATTTCAAAATCAAAACAAGATAATAAAGCTTGCCATCTGGCAAAAATATGTTTAGAAACTAAGTTTTTAACATCTTTTTGTAATACTTCTTTTTCAGCTTTGCAATCTGATCTTAACAAAAACCTTTTTGAAAATAAGTCATCTTGAAATTTAATAATACATAAAACAATAGCTAAAACTTCTTTTTTAATAGTACTATAATTTTGTTGTGCCGGATTCCAAGTTCCTGAATAATATCTAACAACTTGTTCTACGGTTGACTCTGGTAATTTTTGTTTTAATATTCCTCCAAATCCTAGGTCAGAGGAATCTGTTTCTACAATAAGATAGGCTTGGGGGTCTGGGATTCCTAAGCATGGTAATTTTTTGATTAATCGTTTAATTTGTTTAATACTTTGACTCATGGTTTCATCCCACGGGGGAGGATTCTTCTTAAGTCGTTTAAATAAAGGCAAACAAATAATTCTAATGTTTGGAATGAAGTCGGCTACATAATTCACACAACCTAAGAATCTTTGCAATTGAGTTTTATCTTTTAATTCATCAGGGAATTTGTCTCCAAATTCTATAGCTCTACTAATAGGAGTAATGGTTCCTTGGTATATGTTAAATCCTAAAAATCTAACATTAACTTGAAATAATTTCATTTTTCTTGCTGATAAGACTAATCCATTATTTTTAATGATTTCAAAGAATTTTTCTAAATGATTGAAGTGTTCACTTAGAGATTTAGAAAACACTAATATATCATCTAAATAGACGATAGTAAATTCTTGGTAATCATTTAGTATATCGTTCATAATATGTTGAAATTCACTAGGAGCATTTTTTAATCCTAGCGGCATAACATTCCACTCATAATGTCCAAAAGGACCTACGAAAGCAGTTTTATATTTATCTTTTTCTTCTAATTGAATTTGATAATATCCTGATTTTAAATCAAATTTAGAAAATATAATTGAACTAGATAATCTTCCTATTAAATCTTTTTTATTAGGAATTGGGTATCTAATCCATTGAAGTACTTTGTTTAAAGGTTTATAATTAATAACTAATCTGGGAGCACCTCTTTCTAATTCTCCTGGGTTGTTAACGTAAAATCCTGTACAACTCCAAGGCGATTTACTTGGTCTAATTAATTTTTTATCTAAATAGTCTTTAATTTCCTTCTTACAATAATCCAAGTATTGTTGATTCATTTGTATTGGTCTTGCCTTAGTGGGTATAGACCTTTCATTAAAATCGGGTTCATAAGGTAAAGATACTATATGCTTCTTTCTATCCCAAAAAGCATTAGGATGTTCAGAGCATATTTCTTTTTCAAATCGTTGATGTAATAAAATAATTTTATCTTTAATATTTTTTGTTTCTAATTGGTTTTCTATCCTTTTTTACTGAATTTCTTTGTTTAACATATTAATATTGAGAAAATAAGAAGGTAATTTGAAAAGTAATCTCGAGCTCTTATTACCTTCTTATTTTCTCAATATCAATAACTTTTCCAATCTAATTCAGTTGTTAATAAGAAGGTAATTTGAAAAGTAAAAATATGAAAGATAAGATTGTATTGAGAAAACATTTTATTGATATTGAAAATACTTACAAAGGTTTTAAGAGCTCGAGAATTCTTTCAGAGATTATTTCTTAGAGAATTTTTCGAATGCCCTTCCTAATGAACTTATGCATCCTTATATAGTTGCGAAGGATGGCTAATGACAGACTAAGGACTGACAGCTGTCAGCGCCATAATTACAAACCAATAATTCCTAATACAGACAAACTACTTTTAAAAAGTAAAATAAAGGTGTCGGCCATGATCGGCAATAATTACTAATACAGACAAAAGACTTTATAAAAGTAATAACGACAAAAGACTTTATAAAAGTGAAATAATGTTGTCGGCCACGATGAGGAAAAGAAAAGATTTCTTTGTCGGCCATAATACCAATAATGCACTTTGATTGCTTTAATCCTGTAGATCTACTAATCCGTAACAATCATCTTCATTAGGCTGAGTTAAGCTTTGGGAAGATCCTACTGAATCGTCGTCGTTATTGACATCTGATTCAGAGATTGCTGCTTGTAATTTTTTAAGTAATTCTTTTCTAGTGGAGGACGATGATAAATCAGCCAAAAATTTGGATTTTTCGGCTAGAAACTCACTCTCCTTACTAACATCCGAACTTTTAATAAGCCACTGAGAGTGCTTAGCAAACCAATTCTGTAAAACTTGAGCACTGATTAATTCCGGGTTGAACTTATTCCACCATTTAATTTTAATACATCTGATAATCCAAAAAACTTGACTATTTGGAACTGATAATTCTTTCCTGAAGGTCCAGGATGTAATCCAAGAAATTCCAAAGGTAGCATGAAAAGCTAATATCTTTAAAGGATCTGCTATTTTAATTTTTTCGCTAAAAACCTCAAAGGCTTTAGCGGCATAATCTGGATAAGCATTTGCTTCTGGTCCCCATTCATGGAACCACTTAACAAACCATAATGGAAATTTGAGAGGGAAATCCTTTCGAAACCATATGAACCAAGAGTGGTCAAAAGGATGATAATATAGCATGTTTGACCATGCTTCCATGTAGTCATAATAATTGTAATGTTGAGGCGAGAAACGCCTAGAAAAACTTCTGGTATGGGAGGGATGAACCTTCCAGTCAGAAGGAGATAATATTTTTAAAATTTTAAATTTTGAAAAAATAATTTTTGTTTTATCATTCTTATCAAAAGTATGAGTTATGTCAATGGACTCTGTATCCACTAAAATAAACTCATAGAATAATCTAGTTTTCTCTGGGTTAGAGGGAAGGTAATGAAAACCTTGGGGAAAGTATTTAGAGGTGATTGATAATAATGATCCTTCCGAATTAAATTCAGGCTCTATAAGGAAAAGGATCTTTTTATAATCTTTTTCAATAAAAGGGCAGGATAATGAATCTGGGGGAGTGTAAAAAGGTAATTTTTCTGAAGTTTTTGAAGGGGTGTTTAATGAGGTAGGGGTTTGTAATGCAAAGGTTAAGGGAGATACTAATTTTGAATTTAATGATGGCCTAATTCCTCTAGGTGATGAGGATGAAGGATAAAAAGCTGGTAAAGCTAATGGGGTTAATGGAGTGAATTTATTTTGGGTCGTTAATGAAGAAGAAGCAGAGGGGTTCTGTAATACCTGTTTTGCTGTAATACTCTTTTTAGATTCCTCCAGAGGAGGACCATAGTTATCTTTTTTGCTCATTTTCCCTGTAAAAATTCTCTAGTAAGATAATCTGGTAATGAATTCTTTTCTCCTTTAATATGTTCTATTTCAAAATCAAAACAAGATAATAAAGCTTGCCATCTGGCAAAAATATGTTTAGAAACTAAGTTTTTAACATCTTTTTGTAATACTTCTTTTGCAGCTTTGCAATCTGATCTTAACAAAAACCTTTTTGAAAATAAGTCATCTTGAAATTTAATAATACATAAAACAATAGCTAAAACTTCTTTTTTAATAGTACTATAATTTTGTTGTGCCGGATTCCAAGTTCCTGAATAATATCTAACAACTTGTTCTACGGTTGACTCTGGTAATTTTTGTTTTAATATTCCTCCAAATCCTAGGTCAGAGGAATCTGTTTCTACAATAAGATAGGCTTGGGGGTCTGGGATTCCTAAGCATGGTAATTTTTTGATTAATCGTTTAATTTGTTTAATACTTTGACTCATGGTTTCATCCCACGGGGGAGGATTCTTCTTAAGTCGTTTAAATAAAGGCAAACAAATAATTCTAATGTTTGGAATGAAGTCGGCTACATAATTCACACAACCTAAGAATCTTTGCAATTGAGTTTTATCTTTTAATTCATCAGGGAATTTGTCTCCAAATTCTATAGCTCTACTAATAGGAGTAATGGTTCCTTGGTATATGTTAAATCCTAAAAATCTAACATTAACTTGAAATAATTTCATTTTTCTTGCTGATAAGACTAATCCATTATTTTTAATGATTTCAAAGAATTTTTCTAAATGATTGAAGTGTTCACTTAGAGATTTAGAAAACACTAATATATCATCTAAATAGACGATAGTAAATTCTTGGTAATCATTTAGTATATCGTTCATAATATGTTGAAATTCACTAGGAGCATTTTTTAATCCTAGCGGCATAACATTCCACTCATAATGTCCAAAAGGAACTACGAAAGCAGTTTTATATTTATCTTTTTCTTCTAATTGAATTTGATAATATCCTGATTTTAAATCAAATTTAGAAAATATAATTGAACTATATAATCTTCCTATTAAATCTTTTTTATTAGGAATTGGGTATCTAATCCATTGAAGTACTTTGTTTAAAGGTTTATAATTAATAACTAATCTGGGAGCACCTCTTTCTAATTCTCCTGGGTTGTTAACGTAAAATCCTGTACAACTCCAAGGCGATTTACTTGGTCTAATTAATTTTTTATCTAAATAGTCTTTAATTTCCTTCTTACAATAATCCAAGTATTGTTGATTCATTTGTATTGGTCTTGCCTTAGTGGGTATAGACCTTTCATTAAAATCGGGTTCATAAGGTAAAGATACTATATGCTTCTTTCTATCCCAAAAAGCATTAGGATGTTCAGAGCATATTTCTTTTTCAAATCGTTGATGTAATAAAATAATTTTATCTTTAATATTTTTTGTTTCTAATTGGTTTTCTATCCTTTTGTACTGAATTTCTTTGTTTAACATATTAATATGTTTCTTCTTCTGAGTAATCAAATTAATTGAAGATGTAGAAAGATTCTGAACAGTATTCAGATCTTTTGTTCTAGGTGATTCAAAGAATTTAAACATAACTTATATATATATATATATATATATATATATATATATATATATATATATATATATATATATATGAGTTAAGATCTGTTGACACCAAATAATTTGATATCAAATGTTACACCTCTCAATAACGTTTTAACCAATATAAATTTTATAAAATTCACCGTTAGATTGAAAGTTTATATCATCTAGAACATTTGTGTAAACTGTCAGACAAATTCAAAATCATTTGATATGTTATTGAGACGCATAAAGATTAACGACATTTAAAAAAACGCTCAAACCGTTAATTTTGATGTATCTCAATAACATATCAAATGATTTTAAATTTGTCTAACAACTCACACTAGGGATGACAATGGGTAGGGTACTATAGTCCCCATCCCCATACCTGCAGTTTGAAAAAATACCCGCACCCATCCTCATACCCGCGTGGGTGATAATTTTTGTCCGTGTACCCATGTCCTATGGGTACCTAAGTACCCATACCCGTACCCGTTACCCCCATTTTTCTTAAAAATATTTGATAAATTATAAAATATCATATCATTTTAATAGAATTTAAAAAAATTCAAAGATTTTAATGCTGATTCATGAAAATGATAAACAAAATTATTAGTAAAATCATGCTCAAGTTTATTTCTCTATTGACATATTTACATTATTATGTTATAATAAATAATTTTTTTTTATTCAAAATGTGCAATAGTATAATAATGTTGTATTTTTTAAAAATTAATTACATATGTATTATTATATAATAATATAATTAATTAAAATAAATAAATATATTCTATATGGGTATATGGGGTGGGTACTAAGGTACCCGCACCCATACCCGCTCAATTTTATGGGTAATTACACATATCCATGCCCGTACCCAAAATGTGGGTTTTTACCCTACCCGTCGTGGATATTTTTTGTAGGTACCCATTGGGTATGAGTAAATTGTCATCCCTAATTCACACAAATGATCTATATGATATAAACTTTCAATCTAACGGTGGACTTTAAAAATTTATATCAGTTAAAACGTTATTGAGAGGTGTAACATTTGGTGTCAAACTAATTGGTGTCAACGGATCCTGACTCATATATATATATATATATATATATATATATATATATATATAGTGAATTTTGATTAATTGGGAAATTAAAAAAATTCAGTTGGTCAAAGTGGTAAGAAACTAAGAATTTTGTGTCTTTTAAGCAAGTGGTCATGAGTTCAATATTGATTCATGCGGAAAAAATATAAAGATTTCAAGAGTTTAATATTTTTTATGCCCCACATGTTCTCCGGAGGCAATTAGTCGGTCACCGACTCACTATTAAACGACTATGTAAACTTTATATTTATAATTACATGATAATAAAAAAAATTACACGGAAACGGACAGTGTGTTAGGAACAAGATATGTTGTTCATCAAGCGATGCTCGGACATATTTATAGATAAACAAACATAAGAATGAACCGAACTCACATCTTAATAAAAAAACAAATTGATTGAATGATAAACCTTTTTTAGATATCAAAATACGAAATAAAAAATTAAGTAATTTTAGAACAATGAGAACAATATATTAAAATGTCAAATTGTTCATTGAAAATACGAGTATTGCTAGTACTTCGTCACATATAACTTTCTTTCTAAAGAATACACCATATGCTTCTATGTTGGCTTTCTAACTTTCTTTCAGAGCAATACACCACATGTGCTTATGTGGGACAACTAACAAATGTTTCCATTATGCACATCTTTTCAACAAATTTCAAACTTTCATAAACTAATAAAACATCCTCCTTTTTTATTTTGATTTTAACCTTCTGATTTTTAGAAAGAAAAAAACCTAAAAAACATCCTTAATCCTTAGTGGATGGCACAATTTACACATTGCTTTTAAGGGAATTTTCTTTCCCACAGTGATTCCTTTTGCTTCGGTCATGTCAATTTTTTCTTCATCTATACATTTCCACTCAAAACATTGAATTAATAAGCCCAACGTAAGACTCATATTGCGTATGGCCAAATTTTCTCCTGGACAAGCCCTTCTTCCCAACCCAAATGAAAGTAGTTTCTTTGTCTCACCTTCTTTCTCAAACCTCTCGGGATTAAAACATGTAGGATCACTCCATAAATTTGGATCTCTATGAATGACCCACACATTGGCCAACAAAATTGTATTTTGTGGGATATTATATTTATCTATGGTAAATTGTTTTGAAGATAAATGAGGCACTAATAATGGAGCTGCTGGATGTAGCCTAAGGGTCTCACTAACAATATTTTGAAGATAAGGAAGTTTTAAAATATCAGGCTCATCTAATAAGTGGTCTTGTCCTATTTGAGTGTCTAACTCATTTTTTGCCTTCTTCAATATTTCTGAATGATTTAATAAATTGGACATGGCCCATTCTAAAGTTACAGATGATGAATCTGATCCTGCAAGTAGCATGACCTACAAGATGTCCACAAAATCATCAATATACTACAAATGAGTAAGAACTTGATGCATTTTTAGTCCAATTTAGTAAAGCATCAATGGATCTAAATTCTCCTCATCTAATTTGGCTCAAATACTTTATTTGCATAAAATGATCAATGAAAGTATATATATATATATATATATATATATATATGTCTTTTTTTCTTTTTCGGTCACCATATTACTGGTACAAAATTTCTAATATTGTTCATTAGTAATTAATCTTTGTGGAATGAAAATCATTTCGAACATAATATGCAAACTTTTGAAGATAAAAACAGGGATCAAAATTAAAAAACTGAAAATTTAAAAAAATCGAAGTACGAATGAAATTTTTAAAAAAACTAAAAATAAAATTTTATATAATTAAAGTACCAAAAACGTAATTAACTCATATTCTATACCAAACTTATCCAATAACCAAGTGTAACCGTATATTAAACTTAAGTATTTTCATTTTTATTTTACCAAATTAAACTTATGCATTTGTTCCATTAGGAACAAAATTTGTGGTATAATTTTAAAATGTAATCAAATAAAATTAATTAAATACATGATAAACTCTAATTAAATTCTCCACACTAGCCATGCACGAAATTAACGAAAATAAAAATAATCTCAAAAGAAATAATAGATCATATAATTAAAATTACTTACCACAATAAGTCCTTTGATGATTTGATCAGTATAATATTCAGGTTGTGATTGTTGCTGCTTTAAGAGATGATCAATCATAGTATTAGTATTCCTCTTTCCAAAACGATGTTCATCAATAAGCCCTTGTAAAAAAGAATCAGTTCTCTTACTAATCTTCTTAAGCCTTTTTTCCAAACCATCAAAATCAAACCACCTTAAAATCTCCAAAAAATCACCAACGTTGTTAGCTCCTCCTAAAACAGCAAACTCCTTAATTATCTCTCTAAACACCCTTGCTTCTTCAACATCACTAACATCACAATCATTACCATAGTATCTTTTCCCCGACACCATTCTCATTATAATATTAAATGTCAATTCCAAAAACATAGGTTTAAGTTCCACTTCCGAAAAATCATTGTGTGACATTTGTGCTAGTTTTTGTATTAGTCTCATAATCTCGTCTCTTCGAATTTCTAAGAAGGAATCCAAACGTTGAGATGAGAGTATTTCAATTGATAATATACGGCGCAGATTGCGCCAATGATCACCATAAGGTGATTGTGACACTGTGGTATTGTTGTAGCCAACATATTTGCCACTTAGAAATTGAGGTCGATTTGCTAAAATGATGTCGTTTTTGGTAAAACATTCTTGTGCTATCGAAAAGGATGAAACAACAACAACTAGACGCGAACCGAACCAAACTGAAAATAGTTTGCCGTGTTTTTGTGATAAGGTGTAGAAAGTACGATGGAGTGGTTGTTTGAGTTGATGAAGATTTCCTATTATAGGAAGACATTGTGGGCCCGGAGGAAGGTTTCTGAAGGCTCTTGTTGTGTGGATGAAAAACTTCAAAGTGATGATAAGGAAAAGGAGAGAGATGAGTGGGAGATAGAGATGGATCATTTTTTTTGTTGTTGATTATTATGTGTAACACTTGGATTGAGTTTATTATGTAAGTATGGTAATTATATATACTAGTTTGTAAGTACAAAATAATATTGAATTTTACTACGTATGAGCTTACGTAATTTTTTTCTCTTTGAAGGGATGAGAATGCAGTATATCAAAGCTAATGCTCGTTTCCATAAAAAAGATAGATCCAAGACATCTATTTTTAATTTTTTTATATAAATTTTACAGTTTGTATTTAAATGTTCAAAGAGAGTTTGTATTTATCATAAACATTATTGGAGAGGTAACCAAAAAAGGAGGTCAGATTCAAATTATTGTTTGTTTCAAGTTTTACAACTATGATTTTTTTAAACAAAGAAACAATAAAGAAAACAACTTATTTAATATTCAATTTAAAAATAAAAATTAAGTTTTGTGAAAGGGAAATTGTTTGTTATATTGTATGTGGAAAAATTGTGAAAGAGACAATCAGGAGGTAAATGTTGCGATCCAACATTTACAAAATATTTAAGGATGTTTTGTTTTTCAAGGAATTGGATATTCTTTGTAATTTCCTATAATACAATTTTTGCTTCAAATTTTTAAAATTTGATTCAACAATTAATTTGCTGGACTTAATTTATGAATCAATTAAGTTAAACTTGAGATGAAGTTAAATTTATTAATTAAATGAATTGAATTTCAACTATATAAAATACGGGTAAATCGACGTTTATTCCCTGCAAAGTAGATGAATTTTTTTTTTACTTTTTGTAATTTTTTTTTTGAGATTACCCTTCTGTATTTTTTTTTATTTGATTTACCCCTTGTGACATTTTTTTATTATCCCCTGTAATATTTTTTTATTTTGATAACTCTCTTGTCAATGAAGGGGGTAAAACAAAATTCACTAAGATTACATGAGGTAAACCAAAATTTGTTAACATTAAAGGGAGTTAAAACAGATTCTTAAGTCAACATACTCCATTAGGGGTGAATCAAATAAAAAAAATTACAGGTGGACAATCTAAAAAAAAATTACATGGGATAAACAAAATTCGCTTACATTGCAGGGGTAAAAGTTTATTTACCCTATAAAATACACATTTTTATAATAAATAGCTTATCAGAAAAATAAAATTGTGACACCCTAATATTTTTTTTAAATATTTATGTGTGTGCTATGGTAGTATTTTTACCTTGTGAGATTAATAATTATTTTATTTTTTAGAAAGTGAATTTAGGGTAAGTGATTATAGAAATATATATTGTGGATAAAGAAAATAGGCGACATCTACTCTACTCTTTTATAATATGTGGCTTGTTCTTATTAGTTGAAAGGTAAATATCTTTAAATTTGAAAGGATAGTTTAGAAAAAACCAAAAAAATACGTAGGTAATGATAGTGTAATTAATTTTAGGTAAATTATCCCGTGTAAACTCGTATTTCTGCTAGACCAGTATGCAACAAAATCAGGCCACAAATTATTTTTTGCGAGGAAAAAACCAAAAAATTTTGTAGGTGATGATAGTGTAATTAATTTTAGGTAAATTCTCCCGTATAAACTCGTATTTCTGTTGGACCAGTATGCAACAAAATCAGGCCACAAATTATTTTTTGCAAAGAAAAAACCAAAAAAAAAACGTAGGCGATGATATTGTAATTAATTTTAGGTAAATTCTCCTGTATAAACTGTATTTATGCTGGACCGGTATGAAACAAAACCACGCCCATAAATTATTTTGTGTGAAGCCACAAACTTGCCACATGTCAATGAGTGCGTTTTTTTTTATAGGTTTTTTCAAAATAGATTCTTACAGTGTAATATAATTTTGTGTAAAAAATTTTTACAAAGAAATTTTTAATAAAAGTTTTAAATGGAAATTTGGTTTGAATAGTTATTCTTAAAATATCATTTTAGATATTTCATCATTTTATTGAAAAAAAATTTGAATATCAAAATTTCAAAAAAATCACTTTTTTTTGAAGCTATTTCAAATAGATTTTCATAAAAATCATTTTTGAAATACAACTTTTTGTAAAAATTGAAATTTTGACTATGTTTTGATCTTCAATAATGTACGTTCATGTTATATAATGTCAAAATTAGTGTTTGAATTTAGAAAAAATGAATATAAAAAAACTTATAATATTTTGAAAAACAATTTTATAAAATCTATTTTCAATAATACAAAAAAAAAAATCATTTTTTTTTTTAAGTTAAAACAAACGCACCCAATATCCTATTGGATTCATGTTGCACACCTTGATTTTATATTTTTTTTGACTTTCACCACCAATTTAATTTGGTTCGGGGGTCAGTTCTGGAATCAAGTGGTTTCAACCCATCATTAATGATAAAAAAATAAAAAGTAACAGAAAATTAAGATAAGAATGCAGCATTAGATAAAAATTAGGGTCATGTTAACTTGTGTCCTAAGAGCACATGATAAACTATCTAAAAATATAAATATAATATTTAATAATACAAAAAATTTTAATAATTAAATAGTATATACTTTAATAAATGTTTTCCACATAGGCACATGTTAAGATTCTTTTAAAAATTTTAGTAAAAAAACATTCTTTTAAAAATTGTTGAGGTTCATCGGTTCACGTATCAACGTGGCCAGATTTTCTTGACAAAAGAAAAGTGAAAACGTGAGCTCAAGAATTACCATTACCATGTTGAAGTGTAATTTGCTATAAATAGGGACAACTCTTTTGATAAACATGTTCATTCTCAAGTAAAATTCTGTGATGATAAAGAACCACAAGGTCCAACTCCAATTCTTTCTCCCCTGTTTTTCATTTTCGTCATTCTTTTTACTTTATTCTTTATAATATGACAAATAAATTTCTTTAAAAAGTTTAGACAGCTAGTTCTTTATGCCTTAACCTTGTTTCCCGTTTTATGTTTTGTTTTGTATTTTAGTAACTCATTTACTATATTTTCTTTCCTTATGTTCGTTTGTTTCTTCTTTTTAAGCTTCTAAAACAATCATGTTACTTGGTCAAAAAAAAAAAAAAAACAATCATGTTACTTATTCATATGTTGGTTATGTGTCACTAGTTCTCTATTTCGTCTGGATTTATATATATATATATATATGTAAAATAATCGGTACATTTGATTTGCAAGACAGAATAAGGTAGTACATGACAGGACAAAACTGTATCAGAGAGATATAGAGCGATAATATTTTTTATATTCGAAAATAAAATAAGTATTTTTTGTATTTTTTATATTTGTACTATGGATAAAAAGTTGTGTTGTGTTTCCGCGAGGGACAACAATTCTTGTTTTTATCGTGTTCTTACCAGCTATTTTGTCCAATTTCGTAATCAATTTTTAAATCAAACAGAATACAACAAAAGTTGGCCAATGCAATCCTTTATGTTTTAGCAAATCAAACGCACTCTATAGATTGTTCTTTCAAAATTTGTAAAATTACTCAAATATATTAGGAAGCAAATGACATGCAATTTTTTTAATTAATATTACAATGTTGAGTTCCTGTTCTTGAATAGTTTACTTTAACACTTTAATAATGTTAGAATTTTCATTAAAATGATAGTTAGGTAAGAGATGATTGTTTTGATGAGCATGGTAATAGAAGAAGATGATTGCTCAAGTTATTTTAAAAAGTTCTAAGATAAAGGAAATTGCTAATTAATACTTCCTCCGTTTCTTTGAGTTATTATGCATAAGGAATATCCTTATGTATGGTGCATAAATAAATCTCCACCATGCATGTTTTAGTGCATTTGATTGATCAAAAAATCTAATTGATCAAAAAAACATTGGATGGTGGAGATTTATTTATGCACCATGCATAAGGATATTCCTTATGCATAATAACTCTAACCATTTTAATTTATCAATAAATTCATATTTTTTTGCTGACATTTTCTCTTTCCAATAAATTTAATATATTATGTATAAAAAAACAAAATTTAATATATTATGTACTACAAAAAAAAAGATTAAAAAAACTTTAATTTTCCAAATATATAGCATTAATTAGTTTTATTACAAAAAATAAGAGTAATTGCCACCGTGAATGAAATTGAAAAAATGCTAAATTCCTTTTGGTGGGGAGGAGGTAGTAATAACAAGGGTATTCGATGGTTGTCATGGGAGAGATTAGCATGTGCAAAAGGAGAAGGAGGATTAGGGTTCCGTGACTTAAAAATGTTCAATATGGCTATGGTGGCGAAACAAGGATGGAAAATTATGACAAGAACAGATACCTTGGTAGCAAAGATTTTTAATGCAAGGTATTTCCCACACTCATCTTTTTTGGAGGCAAATCTTGGCTCTAATCCTAGTTATGTGTGGAGAAGTCTATGGAAGTCATGTAATGTGCTCAAACTTGGATGTAGGTGGAACATTGGTGATGGAAGTAAAATTAAGGTGATGGATGACCCTTGGCTAAGGGGTAAGGAGCGTGGTTGGATGAATGCACCGCAACCCCAAAGTGTGTATAATCTCTATGTGAATAATTTGATGCTTGAGGGGATAAAGCAGTGGGATACATATAAAATCTCTAACTTATTTACACATGACGCAGCAGTTGAGATACTTGCTGTACCATTGCTTAGGGAGGTGCAAGAGGATAGATTAGTGTGGCGTGAAGAGCAAAGCAGAGAGTATACGGTAAGGTCCGGTTATAGGTTGTTGATGCAAGAGAAAGAAAAAGGGAGAAGGAGAGGAATTCATGGAGATTGGAAATATTCATGGCAGATTCGTGCACCTCCAAAGGCCAAACATTTGCTTTGGCGGATTTGCCGGGATTGCCTTCCAACAAGAACTCGGCTGCAACAACACCATGTCCAGTGCCCAGCAGTCTGCGAATTATGTAGAGGAGCAGCTGAGGATGTGTGGCACGTATTATTTGACTGCGAAGAGAGTAGAAATTGCTGGACTATGGCTGGTTTTGATAATGTTATATCAACTCGACTGAATCAATTTCATGAAGCAAAAGAGATAATATTTGACATATGTAGGAAAGAAACTAAAGAAGTTGCAGGGAGAATGGCAATGGTGATTTGGACATTATGGAATAATAGAAATCAACGGTTGTGGAATAATGAGAAGAGAAGTGCAACACAATTGGGTGTACAAGCTCTACACATGTGGGAAGAATGGTTTGTAGTCCAAAGATTTCATGACAGTACACAAGGTGAAGAACATGTACAGCATGCTCAACATTGGTTACCACCTCGACATGGTTGGATAAAATGTAACGTTGATGCCGGCTTTCACAACAACGGAAGAATCACAAGTGGAGGATGGTGTTTCCGAGACGATGCTGGACTGTTTATACGTGTAGGTTCATTTTGGTTAAATGGTGGACTATCAGTACCTGAAGCAGAAGCTCTAGTTCTTTTTGAGGCCTTGAAGACAACATGCAATATGAACTTGGAACAAATTATATTTGAAACTGACTCACAACTAGTTGTTAGAGCTATACATGCTAATCATGATGGTGCATCATCTTTTAATATTATTATTTATAGTATTAAGAACTTGTTGCTTTTAAATTCCAACTTTGAGGTAAAGATTGTAAAGTGTCAAGCGAATTTGGTTGCTCATAAGCTAGCTAGGGCGGCCAATTTTTGGGCTAGTCGCTGTGATTTCTATTCGATTCCTCCTTGTATTGAGAACCAGTTGAATAATGAAATGAGTTAAGTTTTTGTGTGTCAAAAAAAAAAAAAACAAAGGGTACAACTTAAAATACTAAATGCACAATTAAATAGAAATGTTAAATCCGATAAAAACGGACAGTTAACAGAGAACGGAGGGAGTAATAAATTTCGATGAGCACAAAAAATTTGTAGAAATGTGTTAATTGTATAAAGAGGGAGTTGTGTACTTAGTGTTAGAAATTTTAAATTTATTAAGCTATACTCAAACCAATGAGTGATTATATATGCTAGACACTTAATCAATCACTTGTTAAATGAAGCAGTATTAAATTTATTAAGACATACTATTTTTTCGTCCTTCTAAACACTTATTTCTAATTTGTATTTTACACATCTTTCCGATCCAACGCTCGTCACAAATCAATGAACCCAACAAAATCAAACGCACGGAACGTGCTTTCCGTGCATATGCACAAATATGTTGTTAGTTTATCTGAAAAGAAAGACTAAGCTCTATTGAAACACCATAAACTAATATTAGTATCAGTGACAAAAAACCTCAAATGAAGTACGGTGAAAACGATGAACATCTCCATTTTTAATTTGTGTAATCTTGAATTTTGTTTTTGGTTCATATAAATTTTTTTAGCAACTTTTAGTTATCCGATATTTAATGTCACAACTTTTTGGTCCCTACCTTTTATGAAACTCTTATGTACTTTTACATTTTTTATATTATATTTACAATATTATAAGAATCTCTCTAATAAAAATTTAGAATTTTTAACATAAAATGAAATTATTTATGAATTTTTATGCGTAAAAAATTAAAAATTTATATTCAATTTATCTATTGTTAAAAAAATTTAAACTTTTAAAAAATAAATTTTTACAATATACTAAATATAATCGGGAAAAAAAATTAACTCATTATTAAGGGCAGTGGCTAGCTGTATAAGGACCCATTTGATCTAACTTATTTTTGAGCTTATGCAATTTTTATGTATTATTATAAATTTTTTAAGGTAGTTTATGATTAAATAGATTCTAAAAATTAAATTTTCACTAATTTAAACTCATAAAACCTAATTACCGTGTAGAGCAATGCTAAATACACACTCTTTGACACACTCCCACCAACACACGCACATTCATTGGACCACTTCATCAAACTTTTCAAACTTTTACTTGGCAACCGGTTATTAACTTATGAGTACATTTAATTTATTTTATTTTAATTTATTGGTCAGAAAAACTGTCATCTTCCACCACTTCATCCCTTCCAATTCCAAGTGTCCATGAAATTGAACCCCCCACATTTTGCAAAATCCAAATAACAAATCTCACAAACAACTTCTTCATCAGGTGAGAAATTACTTAAAGAATCCAATATTCTAAAACAAAATAAAAATACCAAGAAAGAATTCTTGAATGAGTCAACAACGATTTCAGTGAAAGAGAAGAAATTTCAAAGACTGAAAGATAGGGTTTTCACTTTTCAAAATATAACGTAATGGTTGAGCCCCTTGTTGCCGGTGCCGTTTGCGGCCAAAGTATCTGTAATCACCACTCTAAGTTGTCGTCGCAAATGTGAAAGGTAGGACCAGATCTCGAGTATCGTCGCTTCAGTTCACACAATGTCAACCATCGTATGTTGGGGATAAAACCCAGGAACAAAGAGCTCAGAAGAAAGACAAAAATGAATGAAGAAGACTTAAGAAAAAGAGGGAAAGTAAAAATCTTATTCACAAAAAAATCGTTATTTACAAGTGAAGTTATACCCGTATTTATACACAACTAACTAACGGATAACTTCTAGCTAACTACCAAAACAGAAAAGCAAAACTGAACAGAGGTTCAGAAATAGTTGCGCTTCAGAAGTTGCCGAGCTCCAGAACTTGCTGAGCTCCAGAAGTTGCTGAGCTTCCAGAACTTGCTGAGCTCCAGAACTTGCCGAGCTCGCCATGTTTCATAGCTTGGCTTACAGAACCAATACTCCTCCTTAAGACAAGCTATCGAAGCATACAATTCTTATTTCCCTCCTGAGCTTGAGGAACTGGTCTCTCTTCACAGCCTTGGTCATTAAATCAGCTTGTTGGTTCTCAGTGGGGCAGTACTCCAAAATCAACTTCCCCTTATTAACTTGGTCTATGAGAAAATGAAACCGAGTTTCAATGTGTTTGCTCTTGCCATGACTAACAGGATTCTTAGCCAAATTGATTGCTGATTTATTGTCAAGCTTCAGCATCACTGTGATTTCTTCAACAATGCCTATCTCACTGAGAAGTGATTGCAACCAATTAGCTTGACAAGCTGCTAGAGAACCTGCTACATACCCTGCTTCACAGCTTGAGAGAGCTATGACTGACTGTTTCTTGGAGCACCAGGACACAGGTGCATTTTGAAATTTAAACAAGTAACCACTGGTGCTCTTCCTTTCTATCTTATCACCACACCGTCAGCATCAGAAAATCCACTCAACTCTAGCTTTCCCTTACTCTTAGAGTATGGAAACAGCACACCATAGTGGATTGTACCATTGATGTATCTAAGTATCCTCTTTGCTGCTAACAAGTGACACTTCAATGGTTTGCTCATAAACCTGCTAACATAACCTACTGCATAGCTTATGTCAGGTCTGGTTTGACACAAGTATCTCAATGAACCAACTAGCTGTCTAAACATAGTTGGATCAACACTGTCACCACCTGCCTCTTCATCAAATTTGAACTTAGTATCTGCAGGTGTGACTGCTGAGTTGCAGTCAAGCATCTCAAACTTCTTCAGAATTTCAGTAGCATACTTGGATTGATGTAATATCATTCCCTTTGGAGTTTCCAGGAGCTCCATTCCTAGGAAGTAGGTCAGCTTCCCTAGGTCAGTCATTTCAAATTCACACTTCATCTGTGATTTGAACTCCTCTATTTCTGTAGGTGAGCTACCTGTCACCAACAGGTCATCAACATACAAGCATATGATCAGCATATGCTTCCCATCACTGCCTTTTACATAAACACCATACTCTACACTGCATTTCTTAAAACCTTGTGTGACAAGGAACTGATCAATTCTCTTATTCCAAGCTCTTGGAGCTTGCTTCAGACCATACAAGGCTTTGTTCAGCTTCAACACCTTGTCTTCCTTGCCCTTCAGTTCAAACCCTGGAGGCTGCTTCACATACACATCTTCCTCTAGGGGTCCATTAAGAAATGCTGACTTCACATCTAAATGAAATAGGGGCCATCTGTTACTGCAAGCTAAGGCCATCACTAACCTTATTGTCTCATGTCTTGCCACTGGTGAAAATACCTCATCATAGTCCAACCCTTGCTTCTGCAAGAACCCTTTTACTACAAGCCTTGCCTTGTATTTTATCACTTTGCCTTCAGGATTTTGTTTGACTTTGTATACCCATTTCACATCAATTGCTCTCTTGTCTGAGGGCAACTCACACAAGTCCCATGTTCTGTTCTTCTCAATTGACTTCAACTCATCAATCATTGCCTCCATCCATACCTTGTTCTTCAATGCAGCTTTGGTATCTATAGGCTCAGTGTCTGCAAGCATTGCATAATGCACAATTTCTCCTTCATTGTCTACTGCATTATCAGGAACAATCTCACAGTCAGCTAGCCTTCTAGGCAACTGAACATTCCTCTGAGGTCTTGGTGGTACAACATTGTCATCATCACTAGAGGTGTGCATATCCTCATCACTGTTGATACCTTGGTTGTGATTTTGGTTCACAAATGTGACTGTGTTGTTAGTGTTGCTTGATCTAACATCTAAGTCCACTGCACAAGCTTTCTTAGATGTGATCTTCTGTTTCCAATCCCAACTTTCATCCTCTAACACTTTCACATCTCTACTAATCTCTACCTTATCTAAAGTAGGATTATAGAGCCTATAAGCACCAGTCCTGTGATATCCAACAAATATCATAGGTACACTTTTATCCTCTAGTTTCTTTCTCTTAGCATCAGGCACATGTTTGTAGCACAAGCTACCAAACACTTTCAAGTGACTCACACTTGGCTTACTCTTAGACCACACCTCTTCAGGTACCTTATCCTTCAGTTTCTTAGTTGGACTTCTGTTTAGAATGTAAACAGCTGTGGCTACAGCTTCACCCCAGAACCTTGATGGAAGGTTTTTCTGCTTTACCATACTTCTAGCCATATCTATAATGCTTCTGTTCCTCCTCTCAGCAAGACCATTGTGTTGAGGAGTGTATGGTGCAGTGACCTCATGGATTATGCCCTGATCCTTACAGAATTTCTCAAATTCTTTAGAGGTATACTCACCTCCACCATCAGTTCTCAGAATCTTCAAAGACTTATCACTTTGCTTTTCAACCAGTGTCTTAAACCTCTTAAACACTTCAAAAGCTTCACTCTTGGCCTTGATATGATACAACCATATCATCCTTGAGTATTCATCAACAAATGTCATGAAGTACTTGTTTCCACCAGTTGATAGAACATCAAATGGTTCACATATGTCAGAATGCACAACATTCAGCACATCACTAGATCTCATAGGCAAGTGACTTTTGAATGAAGATCTATGATGCTTTCCTAGCAAACAAGTAGTACATGTGTCTACTGAAGTTATGACACTAGGTAAGCCTAACACCATGCACTTTGAATTAAGCATTGACAAGCTTTTAAAATTCAAATGCCCATACCTTTTGTGCCATAGATCACTATCTCTATCCTCCGTGGTTGCAGACAAACATGTAGCTTCAATGGTTTTGATAAGAGTCTTGTAGATTCTGTTCTTACTTTGTACTGTCTTGAAAACTAATCTTTTCTTAGAATCAAATAGTTGTAGAATCTCATCCTCTATAACTATTTTGAAGCCCTTTGAAATCAACTGTCCCACACTCATGAGATTGCACTTCATCCCAGGAACATAGAGTACATTTTACATCACAGCCTTCTTTCCATTAGACCTCTGAATCACAACATTTCCCATGCCTTCTGCCTTAATGGAATCACTATTAGCCAATCTGATTTTGGTGTTGAGACACTCATCAAAGTCAGTTAAGATGCTCCTATTGCCAGTCATGTGATTAGAACATCCTGAGTCAAAGTACCACACCATGGAATCTGCTGCTTCATCAGCAATTGTCACCATGAAACTTGTTTCATCATCTGAACTTAAGTTATCATGTGCTACCTTTGCCTCTTCTTCATTCTCTTGGCCCTTCTTTTTCTTTGAATTTTTACACTCATTTGCATAATGGCCATACTTATCACAATTATAGCATTGGATCTTGCTCTTGTCAACCTTCTTCTTTGACTTAGCCTTCTGTTTCCCTCCTCCTCCATCAGAGGATTCAGGTCCTGTCTCACCATCATCTTTGCTCTTCTTGGAATCTTTCTTCCCCTGCCATTTCTTCTTGTCTTTCTGGTATTTCTTGAACTTTGTGAAAAGAGCTTGCTCATCCTCCCTGACATGGCTTCTCTCACCATGCTTCAGCTCATGAGCTTCAAGAGTGCTCTGCAGATCCTCAATCTTGATCTCACTCAGGTCTTTTGTCTCTTCTATTGTCACTACAATGTGATCAAACTTAGGAGTTAAAGTTCTCAATACCTTTTCAACAGTTTCTTGCTCATCAAGATTACTACCACAATTCTTCATCTGATTGGTGAGAGTCACCAATCTTGTGAAGTAATCTGAAACTGACTCATCATTCTTCATCTGCAACAGCTCGTACTGTCTCTTCAAGGCTTGCAACTTCACCTTCTTGACCTTTGCATCTCCACCATAACATTTCTGCAAAATGTCCCAAGCATCCTTGGAGGTTGTAGAATCTGCAATTTTCTCAAACACCTTCGCATTAACGCATTGATGAATGAGAAATAGAGCCTTGTTGTCTTTTTTCTGTGCTTCTCTGAATGTTGTTCTCTGTTGATCTGTTGGATTCGCTGGTAATGGGTTAAGGACTATATTCACTTGTTCATCCACTTCTTGAACAATGAATATCACCTTCATCTGTTTCACCCATGTATCCCAATTCTTTCCATCAAGAATGGGCAAATTCGCGTGGAAATTGCTTTTCCCAGCCATGGTTGATTCACCTCAACCTTTGATTCTCCTCTTGAAGAAGATTTGAATCAAAATCCCTTGGATCGTGCTTGTTCTAGATACCACTTTGTTGGGGATAAAACCCAGGAACAAAGAGCTCAGAAGAAAGACAAAAATGAATGAAGAAGACTTAAGAAAAAGAGGGAAAGTAAAAATCTTATTCACAAAAAAATCGTTATTTACAAGTGAAGTTATACCCGTATTTATACACAACTAACTAACGGATAACTTCTAGCTAACTACCAAAACAGAAAAGCATAACTGAACAGAGGTTCAGAAATAGCTACGCTTCATAAGTTGCCGAGCTCCAGAACTTGCTGAGCTCCAGAACTTGCTGAGCTCCAGAAGTTGCTGAGCTTCAAGAACTTGCTGAGCTCCAGAACTTGCCGAGCTCGCCATGTTTCATAACTTGGCTTACAGAACCAATAGTAGAGCTACAACTATGTTGTCGCCGTCAGCTGTCATCCGACCGGCGAGCGCCGCCGGTCACACCTACTGTTGCCAACAAATCATGGTGTGGCTAAATTAATGATGTTTGCTTTTCTCTTCAAGGACCTTGACAACAAAAAACAAAGAAATATATTTTCTTCTTTGACAAAGTAGTTTTCCAAACAACAAAATCTCACCATAAAAAACCAGTTCATTGAAAACCCATTAAAAACACAAACAACAACAAAACAAATCTTATGAGAAAATTGACAAGATATGGGTCTGCTGGGGAATGGATAGCGGTGGGGAAAGTGAACAATAATTATAAAAAAATAAATAAAATAAAATAACTTGTTTAACCGGTAAATAGGTAAAGGTTTTAAAAAATTAGATGATGTGGACCAATAGATTGAAGTGTGTTAGAAAGAATGTGTTTGAGAGTGTCTTGGTAGCTTTGCTCTTAAGGTGTAAGGACGGTTCCGTTCTCTCACCTTCCTCCTCCGCCTATTTAGATACAACTCGCCGCTTTACGTCCTCTCTCTCGGTGATGGTTGTTACTTCATCTTAATTTCAAAGATGTCTTCCATCACCTCCGTTGAACTCAACTATCTCGTCTTTCGCTATCTTCAAGAATCAGGTTACTATTCTTTTCCTTTTTTATTTTCATCTTCGTCGTTATACTCTTAGTTCTTCTTGCTCGGTCTTTCCTTGTTCTTGTTAGGTCAACGGAATTTCATAGGTTTAGAGTTTAGACCAATTTTGAGTGATTATAGATAGTGTTGTTGCTACCAGATTAGGGTTTAGTCACTGTTCATAAACTTAGACGAATTTTCTAGCTTCGATTGTAGTTTAGTGCTTCAAGATGGAAGGAGGAATCGCAATTTGTTAGATCTGTAGAGTTTTGACTTTTGACTTGAATTTTATAGTTTTGAAGTGAAATTGATGTTAATTTTAGAGCTCTCAATTTTACTGTTTAGTGTTTGATAATTATAATTGTTCAAAATTCAGGTTGAGACTAGCAGTTGACTAAAACCCTCTCCACAGTTGTGGAACCCCTGACCTGCAACTAAAGTTAATTTTGGGTCTACCAAGCATTGTTGTGTTTTCAATTATGATAATCTAGTCTAATAATATATGTTTAGTTTGTTAATTGATTTCATTGTTGAAGTTATTAGTTCTATGTTGTATTGCGAAACCTTGGCTCGTTTTGGATGAGAGTGAGAGGAGCATTATCAAGTTAAGTGTGGATTTTGGGAGAAGGGGGGTGGGGTTACGGTCTTGTGTCTCTGGATTTTGGAGTTTACAGAAGTACATCTACCTTCTGAAAGGAGATGATTGAACGAGGAGGGGGTGACTTATTGGAGAAAGGGAGGCAAGGTTTTTTAGTTTCCCAGGTTAAAGTGGTGTTTGGGCGGTTCTGCACTTCAATAAAGAACAATGCCTAGTATTTACTAGATAAAATCATTTTAAATACACACACACACACACACTCAAAGCTACTAAGTACTAATAGCTATGCTTGATTATTTTATTTTATTGATTAAGTTGATAATTGTATATTAGTACAAATATTAATTGAAAGGAAAATTAGATTAAACTTTGATCCATGGAGTCTGAGGTAACAATGAAATGGCTCTCAGCTGGTTTGAAGATTAAATTTAAAAGTTTATTTCATCCTAAGACTTATTTATAAGCTTAAAATCTGTTAAATAGAGTGCACTAGAAGAATATTCCCATGTTTATTATTACCATTTTTAAATCTTTTTAACAAAATAAATATTGATGCTAATTTTTCATTTGTGAGACTGAATTTACGGAATGACTGTGAATATATAACTATGAAAACAACTCATTGTTGTAGTGGTTTAATTGGTGTTGAAGGAGTCAGGTAGACTAGGAACATCCAGTAGAGCGAGAAAAGCTTCTAGAATTTAATTTTACAACTGTATTTTTTTTACTACAAAGGAAAACATGTTTTTTCATTTTCATAATACTTGCAAATTTATAAGAAGGCCATAACATGAAGTGCAAACCAACTGAATTGATTTACTTGCTGCTGAATTTATGACCTTAGGTTTCACTCATTCTGCATTTGTGTTCGGGAATGAGGGTGGCATTAACAAATGCCCCATTGATGGAAATTTGGTACCACCAGGTGCTCTTGTCACATTTGTTCAGAAGGGAATGCAGTTCTTGGAGATGGAAGCTAACTTGAATAATGTTAGTATTCTTTATATTCTTATATACAATATTCATCTGTTTGAGTTGTCTTTTTAAGTTTTTCATACCCGAGCTTCATGTTGATAAATGTTAGTCTACCAGTGTGATGCAGACTATGATGAAGATTTTTCATTCTTACAACCTTTGGATCTTATCACAAAAGATGTGCATGAACTTAAGAAAATGATAAATGAAAGAAGAAGAAAACTACAGAAGGGTAAAAATAAGGAATCTGAGAAAGAACATGAAGGTGACCGTGGACGGGTAAGAGAAAAGGAAAGACATGAAAAGGAAAAAGAATGTGAAAAGAACAAAGATAAGGTAGAAAATCTTAAAGAGCAAGAACTGAATAATGAAAATCAGATCAGTAGAGACATGGTCTCAGATCAAGAAGATAAGGTTAATGGAGCTAAAAAAGAAGATAAGGTTAATGGTGTTAAAAAAGAAGATAAGGTTAATGTTTCTAAAAGAGAAGATAAGGTTAATAGTGCTAAAAAAGAAGATAAGGTTAATGTAAAGCTTGATGAGAACGAAGCATTTGGAGGTAACCATCTGTTCAATGGATTGATTTGGTTTACATTGTCTTCTAGTTCTATCAAAGTATTCTCTGTTGCTGTTTGGCATTTCACGTTGTATAGCATTATATCAACAGTTCTCCCCAAATGTCAATGCCATATCAATAGTTTTAATCATTTTATGTTCATGCATTCCTTTTTTTTGGCCAAGACTCTTTATGAAATTTATAAAATACATTATTTGCTTGCATGCGGTGATTAGGTGATGAAGAGTGAGTACTATACAGACTGATGCTGATGGGTATAACATTGTTTCCCTGATGATACGGATAACTAGTAAATCTTGTTTTTTTTTCATCCATTACTATATCATTATCCACCTCCTTTCAACCATATTTTTGAAAAATATCGGTTTCTTTAATCAGTATAATTCCACTAATAACTGTTACCTTCTCTGCTGCCCTCATGAATTTCAAATGAGTTACTAGTTTAGTGTCATTCTGATTATTTTGTTTTTATTGAGAATATTTTACTTGCAACTATCTACACCACTAGAACCCATGCCCCCACCCATGTGAAAATATGTGATAAAAATGCAAACTAGTTATCAGTTTCAATTGATATGTTTCCTTCAAAAGAAGATTGTAAAGTTTTCATTCAATTGTATAGGACCAGAGCCCATGGACATCTGTACAACATCAACCTCTCAGCCAATTGAATTTCCAAAGTCAGATGTGACAATTTTGGAAGGGCACACTTCAGAGGTGCAGTATTTTATCAAAGCTTCATGTTTGTAAAAAATTTAGAATTGGTTTCTTCTGTCAACGCTTCTATTAATGAGCTTATTTATCATCCACTTAGGTATGTGCTTGTGCGTGGAGTCCTACAGGATCCCTTCTTGCATCAGGGTGGGTATCTTCTTCACCATTTTGTTGTTGTTGCATAAAACATATAGTAATTGTGTATTTTTTTATTTTTGTTGTTATCATCTGAACTTTTAGGTCTGGAGATTCAACAGCTCGTATTTGGACAATAGCTGAAGGGAGATCTAAATTAGATTCCAAGGATGACCCTTTGAATGTGTTGGTGTTGCAACACATCAGGGGCACAACCAATGAAAAGAGCAAAGATGTCACTACACTTGATTGGAATGTGAGTTTGATGGCATATTCTTAGTTGAATTCATGATGAATACTGATAGTGACTTCAAGGTCCCGTTTAGTTTTCTGTTTTTTCACATCCATTTCTATCTTTTTCTTACCCTTTAGAGCTTTCTTGACAAGAGCAATTGTATGGGAAAAAGAATGTATAGGGATAGTTTTGCACTTATAAGGGATGTTTGTATAGGTTTTAAAAATAGGATGCTGTGTTAAAATCAAGAAATATATACATTTCAAAAAAAAAAAATCAAGAAAATATATAGCAGGTTTATCAATTTTTTTACTTATACTTTATTCCTGAACTTTAGACTGAAACATTTTAGGTGTGTATTATATTATTTTTCTCCTTGATATGTATTAGGAACTGTAAAAATGTAAAATTACGAATACAATTATCTGATAAACGAGTGAGCTAAGCTCCTTACGGCTCAGCAAGATTGCACTGAAAACAGAACACTAGAGAACAGAAAAAGAAATCAAGACTGGCATTAGTTTAGTCTACCCTCCCAACCTTGCCCCGAATTTTTCCATATTCCCCCTCCCTCTTGCCCTCACTTACTAAATAAGAGTCTTATTTAATATCGCTGTACTAATATCACTGTACTAAGAGTCTTCTCCCTTGATTTTTTTGGCTCTTCTCTCACCTTAGTCTCATGCCACATGTCCTAATTTGGTTGTGATTTTCTCTCTCACTACTAATTGAATTGTCCACCTCCCTCCCCTTTCCATGTTTCCACTTTTTCTTATCATACACTAGCAGACCATTGTTACTAGGCCCATCTTTCTTCTACACACACATTAAGGGCTTATCAGATTTCTTAGGTAATATTTTGGACTGTGAGATAATGATTGGGCTCATGTTTCCCTCCTCTCTTAGTCATGGTGGTCATATTTTGTACTATTTAATTTTATATATTTAATCTTAACTCGCAAGTACTTATATCTTATGGAGATCTTGACCTTTGGTGGCTGTTGTACAGGGGGAGGGTACACTACTTGCAACTGGTTCTTACGATGGTCAAGCACGAATTTGGACTACTAATGGTAGGCCATTTCATCTGTCTTCCCTTCTGAGTGATACCTTTATTTCGATAAATCTCTGTCTGATTTAGTTGCATTTGTGGTATATATAGTCATTGATTATATTATTCTTTTTTTAAGCTGGCAATTTTGTGTATTTGAATTTGCTCTTATGACTTTAATCAAAATCATATGTTACGTTGATAATGTGTTCCGGTCTTTGACCAGGTGAACTGAAGAGTACATTAAGCAAGCACAAGGGACCCATATTTTCTTTAAAATGGAATAAGAAAGGAGATTATATTCTTACTGGAAGTTGTGATGAGACTGCAATTGTATGGGATGTTCAAGCAGAGAAATGGAAACAACAATTTGACTTTCATACAGGTAAATTTTTTTTAATATAATATTCTCTTATCAAGGAAGAATTCTATTAAAAAGAACTCTTGCTAAGAAGAGGAATGCTAAGGAGAGACTCTTAACACTCATTCAACTATTGGATCACAACACCAATTTTATAAAATACTGTACCTGGTAACCAGCTCTCCTAGTTTAGAAAAACCATAGCCTGTCCTTCCTTTTTTTTGTAAAAAAAATATGCTTTAATTTAAAAAAGAAAGAAAAAAACCGCACATTGTTGTCTCCGACACCAAATCAAGCAAGAAAAAAAAATCCCTGTTTATTTTTTTTTTTTTGGCTAAAGAAAAATAACCATTTTTAGCTTTATCCATTACTCTAATTCTTCACCAGTTCACCTTTTATAGACACTACAAGACATTCTTTAGTTTTTTCATTGCTACACTTCTAGATCTGAGACCGATTTGTGGATATGGTAATAGACTCCAAAAACAAAGCCGTTATTGATTTTTCTGTTTTTCACAAGCAAAGTATGATTGGAATTTGGTGTTCCTTTCAAATAAGTGGTACTATTCTTACGATTGTAAATTAACTGCGATGGACATTTGAGCATCCACCAAAAGAAAAAATGAGTGTACCTTATGTACAAGCACCATTTCTCAGGAACAGCGTTGGAGATGATGGCTCCAATATAAAGGATTAGTCAATCAAATGATAGATAGTAAATGGGTTGGTTTGAAAATGCATGTTGATAGAACGAAACGTCAAAGACGGTGTGGGGTAAGAAGATTGTTGGAATGCTTTTCAGAGTTGGTTTAAACCTGAAAAAAAAGTTTGAACTGGCCAAGCTGGTTTCTAATTACAAGGTTTTAAAATTGGTGATGCATTCCACTAATGGATAGTGTTTGAGAGAGTGACCCTGCATTCCTATTGTAAGAAAACCATGTTTGTGAACTTCTATTTTTTTTTTTAAATTTGGGCTTTGTGTAGGTCCAACACTTGATGTTGATTGGCGCAATAATGTGTCATTTGCAACAAGCTCCACTGACACCATGATACATGTCTGCAAGATCGGCGAAAATCAACCAATAAAATCTTTTGCTGGGCACCAGGTTTGTACACTTACCTTGTTTTGAATTATTATGCTTTGCGCCGAAATACTGATGCTGTGATTATACCTTTTTTGGGAGGGAAAAGGTTCCATCCCCTACTGTATTATTATACAAAATAAAATGGGTTGCCGAATTAACTATACAAAATGGTGGATAACCTTGGGATGATGCTTTCTAGATGAATCCCAAAGGTATCTGACTACTTAGGTAGATTTCTTTTCAAAAACATGCTTTGGTTTTACTGAATTCTACTTAACTAGTTTATCGATTCTGCATTAAATTAAGATATGTCATTTAAATACAATAGTGTGCTTTTGTATAACAAGTCTTGACTGTCTGATAACAAACTGTTCTGCTATTTCAGAGTGAAGTAAATTGTATCAAATGGGATCCCATAGGTTCACTACTGGCCTCATGTTCAGACGATAGCACCGCAAAGGTTATACTCCTTAATAGCACATTTTTTGGTAGTGGATAATTATTTTATAGAATACGTTTTCTCCAGAAATTGTCTTCTTACCAAAATACCTGTGAAGTTAACTTTATGTATTCTGTATGTTTATTGTTTTTCGTTTTGTAGATATGGAGTATGAAGCACGATAAGTACATTCATGATTTTAGGGAGCATTCCAAGGTACACCAATAGGGAATATTTTTCAATGACACGTTTTTAATTTATGTCTGCTTTTGAACTATGCAAGTTGTTGGAAAAACTAAATAATATATTTATTTTTTCCCGTAGGAGATATATACTATCAGATGGAGCCCAACTGGTCCTGGTACAAATAACCCTAATAAGAAATTGGTGTTGGCTAGGTATGAAAGCTTCGTAATTTCAATGCACTTGATTTGCTTGCTTGCATTTATTAGTTAATGATATCTTACAATTCAGAATTAGTTCACCCAGTAATCTGTATTCCTTGTTACCTGAATCTTAGGCTGCTAAATGGTCATTGCATTTGTTTAATTGAAAGTGTAGTGCTCTTATGGAGTATATTTGGATACATTTTAATTAAACGCTTGTTCAATAAGCACATTTCTGATTAGAGCATAGTCTAAGTGTATAATTCAGCAAACTGTTTGTGTTTACTTTGAGCTATTTCCAGTCTCAATATCTGCTTTCACTGTAAAATAGAATTTGTGGACAGAGGCAGGTCACCCAAATGAAAAAATTATGAACGCGTATATTTGTCCTCTTCCCCCTAACATTTTTAAGCTATCATTTTTTCCTCCACTTCCACCCAGACCCCAACAACTACAAATACAGTATCATTTCACGATCAACACTGATTGTAGTTGTAGGGGTCAGCTGGGATAGTCTAACTATCACTTACATGCTGTATATTCAGTGCGGCAGAGTTTCTATTAAATTAATGCCGTGTAGTTTTCATGTAAAACTATTAAGTGCAAATAAGTGTTCTATTTTTCTCTTAATACTAGACGGAGAATCGTTTCCTTTTAACACTATTTAGTCATCTCTTTTGTACAGTGCATCATTTGACTCTACCGTAAAGCTATGGGATGTGGAACTCGGGAAACTAATTTATAGCTTGAATGAACACAGGTACAGTCTTTTCAGCTTTATATATGTTATATATGAATTTTGTTTTTAGAATGCCTCCTCCCAGCATCTTTCTTCTATTATTAAGGGGCTGGTAGGTCGTTGTTTTCTTTGAAGGTAACTAATTGTTTTGGTTTTGACTTGTTTATGTGGTCCTACAGGGATGGTGTATATTCTGTTGCATTCAGTCCCAATGGTGAGTATTTAGCTAGTGGGTCCCCTGACAAATCCATACATATATGGTCCTTGAATGATGGCAAGATCATTAAAACATACAACGGCAATGGCGGCATTTTTGAGGTCTGTTGGAATAAGGAGGGTGACAAGATTGCTGCCTGTTTTGCTAATAATACAGTTTGCATTTTGGATTTCAGAATGTAAGGTCTTGAGAAGCACCAACTTACTTTAACCAGCTCAAATTATTTATCTTTACTCACCGTGATGTCGGTAGAACTGTATTTTGGTTCAGTAGGCCAACTATTTTAACCATTGTAGTTTATGTTATAATCATTTGTACCTAGTAGCTGTGTATTCTTTTAACTTAAAATTATAATTATTGCACCGCTGTGCCGTGTGTATAATTGCCAGTTTGCCCTAAGCTATTTTCTCCAAGAGTAACCAACTATTTATTAGGTATCTTCAATATTTTGTTGAACATTGCCAATTTAGCTTAACGCAAAGGCGTATGTAGGGCTGAGAGCTTATTTTGTACAGTTTAGTTTTAACCACATCAGTTTGTAATGCTGTAGTGGACTGCTAACCTCAGACGAGTGAAAGGTTGTATTGCATTTATTGTTGCGGCCAAAGTTTTTCAATGCACACGTTTAAGTCTTGCGATTTGGATAGGTTAACATTTAGTAAATTTTTAATTAAAAGAAGTATATAATTTTCAAACATCCTCAACTATGTCTTCTTTGGTTTGATCAATTATCCCAGCTCTATTCATTAGATGGCATAATGAACGAGATCAATTTTTTAATATCAAATTTATTACCACTTGGATTTTCATTATTGGTACATCCTTTTAAATTTAACCATCTTCATAGAAAAAACACATTCTTTTCTTGCAACCGAATAAGTAAGAAATACATGCAAAATGGAAACTCTCTTTTGAATATAAAGCTTGTCTTTTCGGCCAACTTATTTGGCCAGCAAATAATGCATTATGCTCTTCCTACTAATTAGTTTGGAGCATATCACTGCATGTATGCTAATACTCTATGAAGCACTAACATTTTTTGGATTAGATGTGTTTTGGTGTCGGACACAAACACTTATAATTATGTTGAACTTTGTCAATTTATCGATATCGATGTGTCATTGTTCATACCGTGTTCGGAGTCCGTGTTTGTGTATGTACTTCATAACTGCTTTCTCACGATGTCTTGGTGACCATGAATCCATTCTTCACACCTTTCTTTCGATAAAAAAGAAGGAAAAAAAACAGTCTTTTAGTTTGGGCTATAATCTAGTCCATTCTAACGTGGGCTGGACTTAACCAAAACTTTGTTATCCAATTTAGGGTTTAGCTTCTTCTTCTTCTTCTTCCCTTTGTCAAAACCTCTGCTTCCGATTTACGATTCCTTCCATTTCCACAGTAATCGAAAGATACAAGGCAAAATCAAAGAAATGGCGTGGCGTTGCGGATCTCTCTCGAGATCAATATTCTCCGCCGCAAGAACAATACCAACTCGTTCATCTGTTCAACATTCTTCTACATCTTCCATTCGTTCTCATCTTCTTCACCCTCGCCGCCCCCTTGTCACTGTCCCTAGGTAACTCAACTTCTTTCATTCTATCTTTTCTTAATCAGTTGTTGTTATGTTTATCGAAATTTTTCAATTTCAATTTCAATTTTCAATTTATGAATTTTTATGTTTGAAGGACTTTGGGAATTCTCGGTTGTACACAGTCGTTGATGCCGTTGCATAATGCCGATGCCGCCGCTCGTCTCACTTCTCACATTTCCGTTGAATTGCGTGCTTGCTGTGAATTGTCTCAGGGTAATTTTTGCTTCATTGTTCTTATTTGTTATCATTGTTAATTGTTATGACTTTTTGTTAGTACTTCTTAGTTGCGTTAGGATAAACAACTTAATATGAGCATTTAGCATATATAAGTGCTTATGTATATGACTAAACAAATTAATTAAGCATTTATAAACATTTAGCATAGTAGTATATAACTAGTGTTTATGTAATAGACTAAGGACCTGTTTGGATTGACTTATTTGAGCTTATCTATTGGCATAAGCGTGTTGAAACTGTTTAGTAGAAATTATGAATAAACCATTTGACAGGTTCATAGGCTTTTCTAGGTTTTTTTTGTTAGTTCTTTAAAATAGCATATGAAAATAGTTTATACAAAAACAATTTAACTTTATTTTTGTATGTGCTTATCATGATAAGTGTTCGTGTTATGAGCTGCATATTAAGTTGTTTATCTAAATAGGACCTCTTAAACATTAGATATAATAGAGTCAAACAATTTTTCATATAAGCTATAAAAGAGAAGATAAAATAAGCGAAATGATTTTCATATAAACTATAGGAGTAATTTCATAAGCTACACAGAAGAATTTATGGAATATGAAGCTTTCATAAGCTGATTATGTTTCCGTAAGCTCTCTCAAAACGTAACTATAGGAGTAATTTCATAAGCTACACGGAAGAACTTATGGAATATGAAGCTTTCATAAGCTGATTATATTTCTGTAAGCTCTCTCAAAAAGTAAGTTGTGTCCATGTCAATGCTATATGCATTCTGTGTAATATTTATTTTTCTTTTATTTATTTTATTATGACGTTCTATATGTAATGTTTCTCTCAATATATATCATCAGAAATTGTTTCTTACCCTAAAAAATCTGAAATCAATTTGCTCAGTTCGTTTGTTTATCCATTCTACAATTGGGAGACATTTAGCTCATTTTAGCTGATATATCTTAACTATAAATTTTATTTATTAAATTACTACAACATTTTTCATTGTGTATATGTCTTTGTGTGTTTAACAGGTACTTGAATTGATTTTACATTTATCAGCACGGATTGTGCTAACATGTATGGTTGAATCTAAAAATGATGGCTAATGCTGTGAAGCAAGAAGCTTGTTGGCTCAGATCTTTTATTTAATTGATCTCTCTTATCAAAACTGTTGTGTTCTAGGTAAATTTGAGAAGTATTTTTTTGTATTTTATGGTTTTAGTCAAAATTAAATAAATATATCATTATCAATATATTCTTCTATAAATATTTAAGAAACTTTTCAAGCTAATTGAAGGACATCACTTTGTTTTGCTTTGTATCATCATCACAATAATAATAATAATAATGTGGTCCGAGACTAAGGTTACATTGAAATTATTAATTGAATGTATATAGATATTGATAGTAGTTGGTGGTGTTTCATCATCATATGAGAAGTTGCAATCAGAGTTCATTTCATATGAGCAGAAGTCCATTCAATGTTTACCAAATCAAATTGGCATATTCTTTTGACAATGATAATATGATTCAATCAATGTTTACCATACCATAATAATAATTGTTAGTATACACCAAAATAGTCTCACACCGCTTGATAATCGAGCCTAAGAGTAATTTATATACAAACACTCACCGTTCAAACCACTGAGGCGTCTTTTTTACAAAGGACAAAACCATGACGGATTAACCCCAAAGCAGACAATTTCTCGGAGATATGGACTTGAGGTCGGATTTGAACAGTGGCGCCGTCTGTGGAAACAGACCTGCGCATGCTCGTGGGCCGACACCTTGTAGCCCCTTAGCCTCGACAGGGGGCTACTGTTATGGATACACCAAAATAGTCCCACAACGGTTGGTAATCGAAGCTAAGAGTAATTTATATACGAACACTCACACCTTTCAAACCATCGAGCATCTTTTCTACAAAGGATAAAATCGTGACGGGTTAATCTCAAAACGGACAATCTCTCAGAGATGTGAACGTGAGGTCGGATCTGAACAATAATAAACTACCAATTCTGTTTGTGGGTGGTAGAATTTTCTAAGACAATTATTTATCTATGTTGTTCGAGTAATAACATAGTTTATACGAGTGAATCCTCATGGCTACGATAAGCATCATTCCCATTTCATAAACCTCTCTTCTTAGTGAAAAAAGATCTTGCTAAAATATGTTCTAAAGCCAAAATATATGTAGCATATAAGAATAGCCAAGAGCATAGTAAAAAGTAGGGGTGTAAGCGGATAAAAAAATTCAATTAAACCGACGATCCAAATCAATTCAAATCGGAAAAAAACTGATGTTTATGGTTTGGATTCAAAACCGAACCGAACCAATTAAAAACCGACGTGGTTTGGTTCGGTTCTCAGATTCAATTTTTAAAAACCGATAAACCGAACCAATAAGTATATTATTAACCATATATTTATTTATTATTAATCATATATATATATATTTCAATTTATTATTTCATGATGGTGCATTGACGATTCAAGTGGAAAAAAAATTGAAATTTTATTTTAGTTCGTTTTCTTACTTGATGTTAAACTTATGAACTTAATTTTATGGTTGTATTTTGTATTGAAAATCTATGGATTGTATTTTGTCAACTTTGTTTGAATTAAAATGTGTTTGAAAACAAATTTAATATGTTATGTACAAAAAAAAAATTAGTTTTTCAAAGTTATAATATTAATTAGTTTTATTGAAAAAGAGTAAGAGTAATTGACAAATTATATCCGTAAAATACAAAGAGGACAATTAACTATGAACGTTAAATCTGACACTAAAAAACAAGTAAAAAGAGGGAAGTATATACTTGTCAATTGATATTGATTATACATCAACAAATCATTGTATTATACATTATTGAGGCTCCATTCTACTAAAAACCAAAGAGTTAATACTAAATTATTTGTTATTATATTCTTATAAAAAAATCACAATATTTCTTAATAATTTTTTGTCTTGTAAGTCCAATTTAGTTGGTAGATAAAAGAGACATTAATTTATAAAGATTTGAGTTTTTTTTTACAATCACAAATGGTTTATTTGATCTGCAAAATGTAAGTATTGAACAGAACAATATAGGATAATACAAGACAGAACAACACAAGACGAACATTTAAGGTATTGAATAAATTTTGTGTTGTACAATGTTTGATGAAAAAAAATGTTATTTTGGTATTTTATACAACTTGTGAAGAGGACAAAAGTTGTACCGTGTTTCAGTGTGGGAAAACAATTTTAGTTTTTGTCATGTCCCTTGGCCTTCAGTTTGTCTAGTATAAAAAATAGTTTTAAAATCAAACACAGTACAATTAAAGTTATTTTGTCTAATCCCTTATTTTTTTAGCAAATCAAACGTTGAGATTTGAGTTTAAAATTGAGATTCTTAATTATTGTCTACTTGACGGCTTATAAAAAAAAAGTCTACTCACAAAAAATGTCTTTATATTTCACTTAAGTGAAAGGATACTATATAATATATTACCTCTATCCCTAAATTAAAAACTTTCTTTAGATTTTTTTTATCTCTTTTTATAAGACCCCTTTCACATTTTCAAGGCATTAATTATTTTTTTTACCAACATACCCCTAATTAAAATGCATATTTTTTTTACAATTTGCAATAAATACTATTAAAAAATAATAATTTTTTTTTCTTGAAGGATAAAATTGTGAAAATAATACTATTTTCTTAATTGTCAACAAATTTAATATTACAACCTACTTTTTTAATCTACTCAATTTTTTCAATGAAGTCTTATAATTAAGAATACACTTATTACTTACTGTGTAATACTACTTAATAAAGATAATTTTTACAGTATTCTGTTATTTTTATTAATTCAATTTGTGTAAAATAAACGAAATTTGGTGTGAGACAAACAAACAATTAAAAAGAATCTTAACCAAACTAACCACATGGATATGATTCTTCACGGAAATTTTCGTGATATTTGATAAGATCGAGGGCAATTACAATTAATTTTTTTGTTTCTTGAAAGTGACTTTAATTAATATAACACTTTCATTAAATTTTTTAAAATTTTAATGACAATGACATTAAACAGTAACGGTAAGGAAATCATCAAATTATTGCATGATTATATTGCAAATCCTTTATCAATGTCCCTTAATTAAATTATTTATTTATCTTACGTAATTAAGATAGTTTGTACACATTCTATAACACTTGTCGGCTTGTCGTTGAGTTTGGCTCTATTTATCTTTGAATAATAACCTCTAATCTATTTTAAGTACCAAATATTCTAAACATCTAATTAGGACACCTTATCTTAAACCAAAAATTTCAAAAGGAAGGAAATTGTAAATTTGGAATGAGAATCAAATGTGCTTTCTTTCTATAATAAAACAAATAGAATAGAGAGTCCAACGATTTAAAATTCGTATGTTTGTTTTTATAAGCCTATACAGAATAATTTCCACAGATTCATCAAGAAAACTTGCTTTTGATTAATCATCCCTTTCAAACAGTTATCTTGTTAAATGCAATGCATTTCTTTACTACCCAAATGAAAGAAAAACAAATACTAGTATGCAAAATGAACAAAGTAATGATACTATTTAAATTTTATTAGGAGAAAAAGTTGTAGTTTTATAAGAAGGGAGGAAAACTATATTTGAACGATTTATATCGTGATAGAGTGTCCAAGCATTGTGCGTTCGAGTCCAGCATTTGACATTTCTACCGATTGTATTTTCTTTTGCAAGTTAAAAATAAAATTTGAGTTTACAAATTTTAGAACCGACTGATAAAAATGTCAAAATTGTTAGATCAAATATTATGACTGAAGTTCAAACCACGATTTTCCTACTTATATGCGAGTTTTCAATGACTATTTTCATTCTGTTAATCCTTAAAAGTTTAAAAATTACAAAATTTGGGTCGTGAAAAACAAATGAGTACGACTGGACACTAGGTCATCTTCCACTGCCTTGAGGCCAAAGGCCAATTCTTATGTTGATTTCTCTACACTTTGGATAAAATCTTACTTATTAAAGAAAATAATACTATTTTTTCTACTCAGTTTGATAAAGTTTTGCTTGTAAAAAATTCGTTTGTCTAACTAATTTAAGACCTTACTCTTTTAATGTAGACATATGACTTCAAAGATTAACATATTTGGCAGGCTAAAAAATAAAAGACCTTACTCAAGAGGATGGTGAGCTAGTATAGGCTCTTTTATTTTTACTCGAGAATTAATTTTTATTTTTTTTGTAACCGCCAAAATTATTAATTAGTTGTTATGTTTGTATTTTTTTTCTTCATCGAAACTTGAACACTCAGATTGTTTTACATCTTGACACTCTTAATGCACACTTAGTTTAAACCAATTAATTTTTAATTAGTTAAAATGTTTTAGTAGTACCCAATTTAAATTGTCTTAACAAAATAATAATATAGATCATATATTATTTATTTTGCGGTCAAATTTTAAATGTATTGAAACAAAAATGAAAGTGAAGTTTCAAATTAATTAGGGTTCATTTTTTCTAAAGAACCGAGATGATTAAAAAACATAGAAAAATATATGCTAACTAAAGCTCTCATGAGACTAGTTTAAAAACTAAATATAGTAAAGTTTGTCTTTTCAAAAATATATAAAATGTTATTTTTAATACAAAACTTGCAACAACAAAGATCACTAAATACATTGTTGCCTTGCTACATTCATCAATAGCATATATATTATTCAAGATTAATTTTCTTTTTCTTTGATGGTTTAAGTTTTTGTCGTGTCTCTTTTTCTATACTTGGATTAATATATATTATCCAGGCGATGCGATAAGTGATTTCTTTGCACCTTTTTTAACAAAAATAATCTTTTTTTTTTCTTTCTAAATATCAATATCATTAATCTAAAAATGTAAACTGAATCATACTTATCTCACTATGTATCCAAATTATACACCTATTAATTTAATTTAATTTTTTTTAATCGGTGCACAATATATATATATTTTTTTTTTTTAAATTTATTTTAGATTATAATTATATATATATATATACTTAATAATTACACATCAACGAGAGGTAGACAGACAACTAGCTGAGCCGCTAAACATTTTTGTATAGCAAATCCCAACCTACAAAAAACTACATCCATGACCTAGGCGTCACCACATTGCTATTCATAATCCTTTGAACTCTTTTCAGAAGGTCAATTGCCTCTGGTGCTAGGAAACCAAATATGTCGAATGCAAATGGAATAAAAACATGTTGATTTTCAGAGCACGCTTTCTCATGTTTAGCCATTTTGCTTGAAGCAGCTTTGAGAGCTGCCCGTCCCACAATAAAATCTCCAACTTCTATAGTCCCATAAGTGGGAAAACTCCAGTCAAATCTAGACAACATGTTCAAAAGTAAAAAATTACTACAAAAGTAAAAAATTCAAAAGTAAAAAATTACTACAAAGAACCGATGTTGTGCACAACAGCAGTTGAGAGAGCTTGGCTACTTGCACAAATTCATTGATTTGTGTGTAACCGTACCACAACAAAATTGAACCGATATTGATGCTTAGTTTTCACACATGCATATTGTGTTGTCTCTTTCCCTGATTGGACGCAGGACCACATGATAAATGTTCACGTAACTTTTTTCGACAGGGCAAAATGTTCATGTAATTTATCACTGTCAAGCACAATATTGTGGCCACACATGCACTTAATAATTTTTACATTAAGGATCAAGATGTCATCACAATTTAATTAAAACCTTGATCATGAGCTAGTTAATGTGTTATGTGTGAATTGTTTTATATTTCAAATATATTTAATAGTCTCATAACCCAGCTAATTTATAGCTGTAAAGACTTTGCCATAATATAGCTATAGGGACAAGCCCTAATTTCATTTATTTAGATCTTATATTATGCTTATGCATTCCGTGGCTAAGATCTAGATATATTTGTGCTTTTTCTAATTGATTAGGTTTGCGTCCAAAGTTTCTTGGTTGAATTAGCAATGACAAAGAAATTTAAAGAGGTGAATTAATAATGTAAAGTTTCAACATTTTGAGATATATCATCCCACAACCATATCACATAAATACTAGTTTTGGTTAATTGTATACTTAGTCAAGTTAATATTGTGATTTGATTAAATCAGTAATTTTGTTTTTGACCAAAAAATGTTCATTATTTACTCTATGTGGTAGAAAGTGTGTTTAGTTAATTCATTTAATGTGTTTGAAGTCATGTGACTATTCTAAATATCATGAAACTTTGTCTAGATTCTTCTTTTTTCTTTTTATAATGAAACTTTGTCTACGTTCTTTAAGACTAACATTTGTCTATTTAAAAAAACTAGTGTGATACCCGTGCCTGACACGGGTTATCAAATTATTAATTGTGTTTTTATAATTAGATAAATATAATATTATTTATATATTGGTAATATTTTTTATTTTGAAATTAATTTTTCATAATTTAAGATTTTATTAAGACAAAAAAAAAATTTGAATAAATAAGTTAGCATAAATTTAGAATAGATTTAAAATAAACAAAAAGTTAATAGAAATATTGGAATTTGCAGCGCGTATGTGGCGGAGTTATGGGGAGTTTATGAAGGGTTGCGTCTTGTCAAAAGACTGAGTTTTAATGCTGTTGAGATAAATGTTGACTCTTAATTATTGGCTAATGTTCTAAATAGCAACCAGTGTAGTAGTCTTATCGGCCGTGCTTTGGTAGCTAAAATTAGATCTTTGATAGCATGGATTGGGAGGTGGTAGTGAAACATAATTATAGGTAGGGCTGGACAGAAATAACTCGACTGACCCAATCCGGCCGGCCCAACACACCCATTACCCGTCGGGCGGTCCAACTCGGGTCAAACGGGTCACACGGGTCGTACAGCATGGTTTCTATTGAAGTTTCTAGTGGTTGAAAGTTTGGTGTTTTTAAGTTTCTTTTTAGTTCTTATGTATATTGTTGGTGTTTGATGATCTTCATGAATGGGAATTTTTTTTTTTTGTATGGCATTGAAATTTATCTTACTTAAATTTATGTTTTTGTTCATTCATATCCGTTTCTATCCACCCGATTATCCGACAAAACCGACAAACCGAATCCGAGCACACCGAAAGCTATAACAGTCGAAATTGGATCTATGGTTTGCAACCGTGGGCTTGGTCGGATTATGGATTTGGGCCCGATTTTAATCCAATCCGACCGACTGTCCACCCCTAATTATAGGGAAGCCAACCAGTGCGCTGATGCTTTAGCTAGTTGTGGGGTTACTTTGGAGGATGGTTTTTGTTTTTATGAATCATGTCCGACTCATCTTAGTCAATTGCTTATAGCTGATGTCATGGGGATTTCTATACCCCGTTTAGTTATTGTGTAGTTTCTCTTTTCTCGGGTTTTTGTCCTCTTTGTAATAAAAAAAAGTTAATAGAAATATTTAATGTTTTATAAATTGCATGGACCGATCCACATATTGAATGATTAATGGTTACGATCCGGTCAAATTTAGAAAAATTGAGGGGGTTAGGTTGTAATTGTCTTAAATTTAAATTATATTTAATGTGAAAATATTGTAAGAAAGTCACATTATATTACAAAAATATATATCTCAACAATCTTAATTTGTGAGTCACATTATATTACAAAAATAAATTTAAATTGAATGTCTTGTATAAATTACAAAAAAAAAAAGGCACTTTATTTTTTTATTTTTTTTTGTACATGAAGAGGGCAAAAGTCCAACAGAAAAAGAAATTAAGAAACTAAAAACACATTTCTAGACATGCAAGCCCCGAAAAATCATCAAAGAGGATACTCTGGAGCTCTCTAGAAGGAGTCTCCAAAGATAATACATCAAAAGAACTATGGACTAAACTATGATTAGCTAGTCAATCGGCGCTTATATTTCCTTCTCGCCACGTATGATTAAACTGTATCTGCCAATCGAGGTTTATGAGCCCCTGGATTCGACGGATCAATATGGGGGTGGCCCCATTAAGATTGCATCTCCCTGTAACCATGTCAATGAGTAGTTTGTATGAATTACATAAAAATAGGCCCCATATTAAAATGAGTATAAATATATGCCCGTAAAAATTATAAAAATATACTCCAAATTAATATAAGCGTATACATATAGGTCCCGTCTTAAATTGTGACGTTTGTTTTAATTTACCGTTTTAGTGCGACGTATTTTGTTTTCCCGTCTATGTGCGGCGTATTTTGTGTTCCCGTCTTGGTGCGGTGTTTATTTGATTCAGATTGAAATATTAAAGTCGATCTAGTGTATATCAAATCAATGACTTTGATGTCGTCAACGTTATAGATCTGGAAACTTCAATATAGTCAAATATGTAAGCTTAAGCAAAGCAATTTGTCTTTTTATGCTATTAATTAACATGGATGTTGTGAGTAATTCAACCTTTTTGGTTTTAACGATTTTAACTTCGTATTGCATCGATCTACTCTATCAATTTGAATGTACTATATATATATATTACCAATTATAATGGCTTAATTCAACCTTTGGTCCCGTATGTTTATTTTAGGTTTTAATTTGGTCTTTTATGTTTACAAAGTTTCAATTTGGTACTTTATGTTTTAAAAGTTTCAATTTGGTCCCTTATGTTTATTTTAGGTTTTAATTTGGTCCTTTCCGTGAGTTTTGTCACATGTGGCAAACGGTTTGCTTACGTGGACACTTTGAAACGTGTACAAATTAAACGGTGTTAATGACAAAACTGACGGAAATGACCAAATTAAAACCTAAAATAAACATAAGTGACCAAATTGAAACTTTTAAAACATAACCGACCAAGTTAAAACCTAAAATAAACATAAAAATAAGACCAAATGTTGAATTAAACCAAAATTTAAAAAATAAAAATGAGAGAGCAAATAAGACCAAATCCTATGTTATTGTGCTGTTATCCAATATAAATTATAAACATTTATGCATATAATTAGCAAATAAGATCAAATCCTATGTTATTGTGATTTTATTTTTTTTAAGAAAAAATTTTAAATTAAGGGAAAAACTAAGATACATCTTAACGATTTAAAAAAGAAAATATTTGTTCATGATTTATGGATCTTAAATATGTAATGAGAAAGCAAAATGTTAAATTAAGGGAAAAACTAAGATACATCTTTTTAAATATGTAATGAGAAAGCAAAATGTTAACATTTACTCCTTATATATACTCCTTTTTTAGAGAACGGATCTTCTCGGTTTTGCTTTTCTCAATTTTTTTCAATTTTTATATTTCAACTATTAATTAAGCTTTTTCCTTTTGAGAGAACCTCTCTCCCTTTGTTAAGGAGTAATTTAAAATACAAATATGTAATGGATGGAGATGAAATGATGCCCTGAATATATGGAAATGATACGGTTGTTTAAATTAATTGATAATTGATTCAAAGTTTTTTTTTATAGAAATAATTGAATGTTAATATTTTACCAACCAATATAATTGTAGTTTTTTAAAATGGGTTAGGATCAAATGACACTTATAAATTAAAACCAATAATTTTATTTAATTTAAAGATTCACAATGTATTCACTTAATGAATCATATGATAATCTTAATTCGGATTTTCACCAAATCATGAATTTTTATTTGCCGATCCAAATCATTATATTCACCAATAAAATAATACTCTTTATTTTCTCTGGCTCGCTCCCAATCACACTTTTATTGAATTTGAAGATGAACGGACATATGTGCCTTCATAATATAAAAGGGTTAAATAGTTGATACCCCCCTGCAAAGTAGGTCGGTTTTGCAATACCCCCCTGTAAGATTTTTTTTCAAAGATCCCCCCTTGCATTGTAAAGATTCCTTGCATATCCCCCTTGGAGTGCCATCTTGGCCAAGAATCACCACGTTGCACCTACGTGGCACCTCCACGTGGAAATTTAATTATTTTTTAATTATTTTTTTGCCACGTGGCAATAAAAATTAAAAAATAAATAAATTAAAACACGTTTTTTTTTTTCTTCTGTTTTCACTTGTTTTATTTAATTTTGTAATATTAAAAAGGCTTTAAAAATAAATAAAATGAGGTGATATAAGAAACTGAAAGGTTTATTTTACTTCACCCCCTTACAATTGCCCTAATCTAAAAATGACCAACACCAAGAACAAAGCTGCAATGAAGAAGACGAAGATGAAGACGAAGAACAATAAAGAATCAGAGAAGGCGATGCAGAAGAAAGGAACGAAAACGATGAACAAGAAAGGTGCGATGAAGAAGGCGAGTAAAGCAGCGGCAAAAACGAAGGAAAAAGCGACAAAAACACAGTAAGTTCCTATTTTCGAAAAAGTCAAGTTTGAATGGATTGCATGTTGAAAATGGTAGCTTTAATCACATGATAGATTCTCTATAGTGGTAGGACCGATTCTCACATGGATTTCGTTTTCAATTTTTGTTGTGTAGTGTAGTTGTGTATTGTGTGTAGTGTACATAGGGTTGTTGTTGTGGGTTTTGGCTTGGATGAGTGACACGTGTAATTTTTTTTTCCCTCAGAAAACCTGAAATCTTCACTGCTGTTTTTCACCATGGAGGTGAATTTGTTAAAGAAAACGATCATAGCTTTTACAGGGGTGGAGTCCAGACAATAGTTAGTGATGAAAAAGTAATGGAATGGGGAAAGTCTCATGTGTTGAATTTAGTAAAGGGTTGGGGGTATGCAGAGAAAAGGTTTAGGCTATGGAGTATATTTGATAATTATGATGGGGGTCTGTTTAAATTGAGAGAAGATAGTGATTTTCTGGAGGTTGCTTTATATAATTGATGTGGAAGAAATGCACCAATCTATGTGGAGCACTTAGTTGAAAATGAAAATGGGAATAATTCTGATGGTGAGAGTGAGTGTGATTCTGATTATGTCAAAGGAGTGAAATTTTATGATAGTGAGGATGAGAGGGCATTGGGTTTGGATGATGGGTTTGGTGGGGTTGCTGATGAGACTAACATAAATGAACAGAGCACAAGATTTTTAGTTAGAGAAATAGGGTGCAGTGAGACTAATACTAATTTTGAAGATGGAGATTATGAGAGTGAAGAATTGAATAGCTCAGATCCAGATGCAAGTGATGAAGAAAGAGGGCTCAGGTATGAGAAATTTAGAAAAGACCAAATGGGAAAAACCTATAAACCAACCTTTGGAATGGAATTTAATTGTCTGCAAGATTTCAGAGATGCAATAAGAGATTGGAATGTGAGGAATGGTTATGAGTTGAATTGGGTTAAAAATGAGGGAGACAGAGTTAGGGTGGTCTATGCTAGGGATTGTCCTTATCGTGTGTTGTGTTCTCAAGTGGGCCAGAGTACAACTTTTGCAATAAAGACACCAGAAGAGTTAATGGTCCACAAGTGTGTAAAGTCACTCACCAATAAATCTGCTAACTCTAAGTGGGTGAGTAAGTCAGTGGTCCAGTTAATGCACACAAACCAAAAGGTTAGGATTAAAGATATAGTTCAACACATGAGAACCCATTTTTCTATCAACATTAATCCAAGCACTGCATGGAAGGCAAAGCAGTATGCAACTGCAATCATAGAGGGAGATTCAGATAGGCAATATGCACTGTTAAAGAGATATGGTGATGAATTGATAAGGGCTTGCAGACAAAACACAGTGAAAATTGGGGTGGAGAGACCAATTGGTTCACTGCATCCCAGGTTAGTAATACTCTCTAGATCTACTTTTTTTTCTTTCTTTTTTCATTATCTATAGATCTACTATTTTGATTTGTTAGTAATACTCTTTTATTTCTGGTGTTTATGGTAGGTTTGCATCATTTTATTTCTGTTTTGATGGGTGTAAAAAATGATTCAACAATGGTTGTAGACCATTTATTGGGGTTAATGGTTGTCACCTTAAAACCAAATATGGTGGACAACTATTAATAGCCGTTGGGAGAGACCCAAATGACCAATATTTTCCTTTGGCATTTGGGGTTGTAGAAACAGAAACAAAAGAAAGCTGGAGATGGTTCCTTCAGTTATTAATGGAAGACATTGGACAACACAATAGAATTGTGTTTATATCTGATCAACAAAAGGTTTAATTTTTTTTTTTATTTCATTCAATTATCTGTTTTCAAGTGTTTCAGTTAATTGAATTGGTCTGTGGCTTGTTTGTTTGTGTATTATAGGGATTAGTTGCTGTCTTTGAAGAAATGTTTGAAAGAGTAGAGCATAGATTATGCTTAAGGCATTTATATGCCAATTTCAAAAAGAAATTTGGAGGTGGAGCATTGATAAGAGATCTGATGATGGGAGCTGCCAAGGCCACTTATATTCAAGCATGGGAGTCAAAGATGGATGAGCTGAAGAAAGTTGACTTGAAGGCATGGGATTGGCTTATGAAGGTTCCTACAAAAATGTGGTGTAAGCATGCTTTCAGCCATTATCCTAAATGTGATGTTCTGATGAACAATCTATCTGAATCTTTTAATGCAACAATACTGTCTGCTAGAGACAAGCCAATTCTAACCTTAGCTGAGTGGATTAGAAACTATCTCATGAATAGGGTAATGCAGAGTAGCAATAGGTTAGAGAAATGGGAGCATAGGATAATGCCATTACCTCTGAGAAGGTTAGAAAAAGAGATTAAAATGGCTGGTAGCTGGGGACCAATTTTAACAAACACTGAAACTTGGCAAGTGTCACACATCTATAATCAACAACAGTTTATTGTTGATACTAAAAACAAAACATGTTCTTGTGGATTCTGGGAGTTAGTTGGCATACCTTGTAGGCATGCAATTGCTGCACTAGGCTATAGAAAACAAGATCCTATTGAGTTTGTTGATAACTGTTACTCTAGAGAAAAATATGCACAGTGTTATGGTTATGGTATAAGTGCTATAAATGGGGTAGATATGTGGCCAAAACCAGCTGAAGGTGTGGATGATACTATCTTACCACCTTCATATAAAAATGGTCCTGGTAGACCAAGAAAGCTAAGGATTAGAGGTACTGATGAAGATGGAGCTAGGAAAAGAAGAAGGGTTTCAACCTACACTTGTACTAGATGCAGTCTACCTGGCCATAATGCCCTGTCTTGCAAGGCTACAGAACAATGTCCAAAAGGATTGAAAAGAAAGGTAAAAATATTTAAGTATGTTTTTTTTACATTTTTATACTTTTTTAAAGTTGTACATAATCATATGACTTTGCTGATACTTGAATATTGTGCAGAGGAATCCTCCAAAAGGAAAAGGAAAAGCTTCCAAGGAACCAACACAGCAACCTGTAGAAGGTCAAGCTTCCCAACCACCAACTCAGGCTCAACCTGAACCTGCAGAAGCTCAAGCTTCCCAACAAACAACTCAGGCTTCCCAATCTCAAGCTTATGTAGAGCCAACTCAAGCTTCCCAAGTTGTAAATCCAACTCAGGATTTATTTGATGACTTACCTGATGAAGTCATGGCAAGCCTACCTGATGGAAATGCAGGCCAACCTAGTGCTGAGGCAAGCCAGGCTTCACCAAAGGCAAGCCTGAAGACAGGCAATGCAGGCCAAGCTAGAGCTGAGGCAAGCCAGGCTTCACCAAAGGCAAGCCTGAAGACAGGCAATGCAGGCCAATCATCATCAAAGCCCGAGGCAAGCCTGGCTTCACCAAATCCAAGCCAAGCTTCACCAAAGCCTGGGAGGTCCATGAAAGAGAAGAAGGCAACTATGAAAAAGGTGTCTGTGCTTTATCATGGAAGGTATCATAGAAAGGAAAGGAGAAGTAGTGAAAGAGTCAAGCTCAATGCATTCAAAAAACCAATCACTGGTATTGGTTCAACTCAGGCTCAACCTATAAAAATCACTGATGTTTTGTAACAATTCTAGCCTTATGATGTTTTGTAATGATGTTAAGACAATTGCACTTTATTGTGCTTTATGATGTTTTGTAATTTGCACTCCTAGGTGCTTATTTGTTAAGACAATTGCACTGTAATGTGCTTATTATATCTAATGCATTATGTTGTTTACCCTTTATTTTGTGTTCCTTCTTTACATAGCTATTACATTTTGTGTTCCTTATTTTGTGCTTACCAAATTACACAACATATAAAATCAAACCAAATTTTTCATTAACCTCATGAAGTTGTAACACAACCATTTGAAACAAAGTAATGTCAAACATACTAAATTCATTAACTTCAATTCATAGCTATTACATTTTCTTCTCAGCCTTCACCCATTCCTAGCTATTACAACTCTTCACTTTAGACTATTAATGATCAAAACTAGTGTGACAATCATACAAACTACAGCCAACAACAAACAAATGACAACAACAATCTTCAACAAGAACTTTGTCGATTTTTCTTCGGCTTGCATTTTCAATAACTGTAAATCTTTCTTCTCACATTCAACACACTTTAGCTCCATAGTATCAATTGATTCAGTTTCAGCAACCCACTTGAAAAATCCACATCCACTGTCATCATCATTAGCCTAAATGAACATTAACAAAAGAAAAATAATTCAAATTCAGATTCAGTAAATGCAAAAATAATCACTTTAGCAAAATCAAAACAAATGTTATAATTCAAATTCAGTAAATGCAAAAATAATCACTTACATTCCAATATCTACATCCCCAAAATTTTCGTCCTCTATTTGGTCCCTTTTTAGTAACTGTACGAATCACATCTTTCAATCCACAACGACAATCACGAATAACTTCAACATCGTGCTTCAGACTTGAACTGAATGACCCAGATCCCAGGAAACGTGAATTTGACCCATTGGAGCGAAGAGAAGCCATTGATTTTGTGAATTGAGTTTCAATTTCGAAGCTAAAACGAAGGAAAGATTGTTAGGGTTTTCAATTTGGGATTTCTTTCAAAAAGGAATGAAGAATGAAGAAGAACAACAAAAAACGTGTTTTATAAAAACATGTTTCTTTTAAATGTGTAATTAATTAATATTACAAAATTAAATAAAACAAGTGAAAACAGAAAGAAAAAAAAAAAAAAAACGTGTTTTAATTTTATTTTTATTTTTAATTTTTATTGCCACGTGGCAAAAAAATAATTAAAAAATAATTAAATTTCCACGTGGAGGTGCCACGTAGGTGCAACGTGGTGATTCTTGGCCAAGATGGCACTCCAAGGGGGATATGCAAGGAATCTTTACAATGCAAGGGGGGATCTTTGAAAAAAAATCTTACAGGGGGTATTGCAAAACCGACCTACTTTGCAGGGGGGTATCAACTATTTAACCCAATATAAAATTATTGAAAATGTTAATCAATAGTTTAAATGTGTTTTCTTTCTTCTTGTTTTTTTTGTAAAAGATTAAATAGTTTTTTCTCACTTGCCAATAATTCATGAATTAATTTGTAAAATCACCCCAGAGAGCAAATATATTGTTGAATTTGTCTCTAGATTTGCATCTGCGGGCTTATTTTTAGTTTCAAATAACAAATTATTATTTATTTTAAAGGGGATATTTGTAATCATGAAAATTGACAAAAAAAAATAATGTTATTTAACATGATATCTTCTCAAGCTCATGACAATAGTCTTATAAATTCATAGAAGCATAGCAACTTTAAGAGGAAGACAGACAAAATCAAAGATCTAAAATCAAACATTACCTTATCAGTGAAGATCACAGTTAATTATTTTATTATTGGTAAAAATCATAGAATAATAAAAATCACAATTATGTGACTCATAAATGTATAGATGTGAATCTTTAAATTAAATGAAATTAAAAGTTTCAATTTGGTGTCAATGTAATTTTGACACTTAGTGTCATTTGATCATAACATTTTAATATAAGTCAAACGTGTTATTAAAAACAAAATAAAATAAAAAAACACAAGTCTTGAAATATGAACCTAGTAATTTCTTTAGCGTTCATATATATATATATATATATATATATATATATATATATCATATTTTTTCTTTTGAGATATTCACATATGCAAAAATTGAAAATAATGATGAATATAAATTAATTTTTTTTAAACAAAAGGGGTGACTGCAGATGAAGAGACATCTGCATCACCTAAGATATATATAAAAAGAAGCAAATACAAAAAGAGAAGGGGGACATGAACCGAAACCTTCTCGGAGGAGAAAAGCAAAATAAAAAGGGGGACAAAATCCACACCCTAAAAACAGAAAAAGCAAACAAAGAAAAGCATAACAAACTATAGAAAAGAGAGTTGAAAAATGTGTGATTTCTAGTGTTTAAAATAACTTTTAAATAGGAAAACAAACTTGAGTATATAAGTAATTTTATCTATAATATACAATTAAACTCATTAGTAACAAATATATTGATTCCTTTTTAGTGTTGACTATGTTATGATGTTTTTTACAATATCAATTATATTTAATTTATATTTATAACAATTTTTAGAAAATCGAAAATTGAATTCTCATAATACAATACCAATATAAAATTCGAGATTTTTTGTTGACATGGAGAAATTTATTATTTATAAAATAATTTTTGAAAGTAATAATATATTTTGTTACTTATTTCGTGAATATGTTAGAATTTATTTGTAAAAATTCATAATGTTTAATTTATTTATTATGTCCTATTAAAATTTCAATATCAACCCAAGAGCACTTAGATGAGATGGCGTGGGTCTCTTCTAGCTTAACCAAGATCCTGGGTTCGATTCCTGGCTTGGGCATGCAGCAGTGTTAATACTCTTAGGGAGAGTTTGCCACCCATTTGGGTCCCACAAGGCTCGAGGGATTAGTCTCTGCAGTTGCGCGCAGAGGATACCCGATTTACACAAAAAAAAATAATTCAATATCAATAATTTTAATCTAAAAGTGTTTTAAAAATCACTTAATTAAAATAAACTAACAAAAAATTCATAATATTTAGAATTACATGTACTATTATAATCAACTCATTAATTTATTTATATTAATTTAAAAATTTATTTATTTATTATGTCATATTTAAATTTCAATATCAATCAATTGAAATTATAGATATATACATATAAATATAAATTCATTATATTTTTTCAATTTAAAACTTTTTTTTGAATTGTTTTACATCATGCATCAAAATAATCTTCTTCACTTAAAAAATCTATTTCACTAAGGGCCCGTTTGATGCACAGGATAAGAGACAAGATAGCATAACTGTATCATATCCTATCTTAATTCAGTGTTTGATGAATCAACAGGATATGATAAGTTAATCCTGCAACTTATCATATCCTGTCTCTTTAGTTAAAATTCTTATCTTGAGTTTTAGGTGGGTTACGGGCAGGATAGGATAAGAAAATAATTTACCCATTTATTTGATAAAATATATTTTAAAATAAAAAATGAAAATTAATTAAATATTAATAATAAAATAATTTGACGGTAAATTAAAAATAAAATAAATAATTTTTTAATATATACACGATTTTCTCAGAAGGGTAATTTTGTAATTTACATAATTTTAAAAATCAAAATTATACTATAATTAAAATATTTTAAAGTAAAATAATTATTAAAAATTGAAAAATAGAGATATTAATTTAAATTTTATAACAAATTAAATATAATTCTGTTGCAATAGGGATATATTTATTTACCTTATCTAACATATATAATTAAGTTATTTATTTGATCATGCTCATATAAAATTTTAATATTTGCTCATTATTTTATTTAAATTTATATGAAAATATTTGATTGCTTATTTAAATTTTTTATTTATAAAATTCAAAGTATTACAAAATAATTATTTTACAATGTTAATTTTGTGATTAAAATATGATATATATATATATATATATATATATATATATTATCATATTATTATGAGCGAAATATATATTAAAAATATTATACGATAGTTATCATGTTTGTTATCCTGTGTACACCAAACACATGACAGGATAACTGATGATAACTATTATCATGTTTATATCATATCATATCCTTATCCTGTCTTATATCCTATCCTGCCACTATCATATCATGCGCATCAAACGGGCCCTAAAATTCATTTTTATAGTGATGTCATGAAAGAAAATTTATTTATTAGGTCATAATAATATTTTAATTTTCATCATTGTAATTTTAATATATATTTATATATATATATATATATATATATATATATATATATATATATATATATATATAGGGTAATGCTAATGCACACCCACTCAAAAATGAGAAGGTGTGCATTAGCATGCTACACCTTTTGATTTTGGACTAAAAACTCCATTTCATCTTTTCTCAAAAGTAATTAAAGTATGTGCTTTTAAGTCATTTTGCAAATCAATAGAAAGACCTTTTTCACTTATTCCTAATACGTTATTGCTTGCTGCTATAGAGAAAGATTTGCTGGTTTGGCACCTCACAATGCATTCAGCTTACAAATTCATATTCCATAATCCAGAAAATGGTCTCTCCTTTAATCATTTTTATGTTTCCATTCAATCAATTCTTTGACCCATTTTCATTTTTATTAAGGTAGTAAATTTGGATGCAGTTTTTTTACTGTCTTAATCCTTTTCTTGAAATTCATTTACTTAATCAATAACAATGGAGTAACAAATCGTAAAAAACTAAAAATAAATTTGGAGTATTTTGGAGCAATATTGATTTGGACATTTTTTTGTTAGTGATTTTATTTCTTTTGGCAATGAAGTGATAGTTCATTTTAGTTATAAAAAAATAAAATAAAATAAAATTGTTCAAGACTATAAATTGAAAAGAAGAGAGAAAATGGTTTTTGGATTGATTTATCAAATGATTTTAAAATACATGCATTTCATTACTTTTTTGATAAAAGGCAAAATGGATTTTTAGTCCAAAACCAAAAGGTGTAGTATGCCGATGAACACCTTCTCATTTTTGAGTGGGTGTGCATTAGCATTACCCATATATATATATGCACAAAAAATATAATATATTAATTTGAATTTAAAAGTTTTAAAAAAATTGAAATGATAATATATTTCCTTTTTAAGCATAAAATTTCCTTTTCAAGCATACAATTTAATGCAATTTGATATGATGTTTTGAGGTGAGTGCCATGTGTACATGGCTATTAAATAAGGACTTATAAAATATGTCTCATTTGTATATTATTAAGATTGACCAATCGTTAGTTGGTTCGGTGGTGATTGGCGCTGAACTTGGTAGGGAGGACCACGGTTCGATCCCCCGCAACTACGATCGGGAGGGGGCTGGAACCACTTGATGCCAGAACTGACCCCCGAACCAGATTCAACTGGTGGTGAAAACCCAAAAAAAAAAAAAAAAAAAGAAAAAAAAAAAGATTAAGATTAAGATAAGATTTAAAATTGTCCCTCAAAACTGATTAAAAACATATATTGTCATGAATGAATAACTTTAATGTTGCACTAGAACAAACATAAAAACATAAAACTGTGCCGTGCTGAAAATGACTAAATTGAACTATATTCTTTGAATATATTTACTATTCCACCAATTTAAATTTTAAATGACCAAATTATTTTGAAAATGGCCATTGCATTAAGTCGTAGTTAACCTCTTTACTTTTAAGTAAAAAACATATATCAAATAAAACGTGTTACTACTATTTTATTACAGCAAATGACATGTTATATTCAAATTGTATTTCTTAACGGCACCACTTTCTGTAATCTATAATGTTCACGTAAATATTATATTTATATATATCTATTAATTCCAGTCAATAAACAATAAAATACAAGTCTCCAACAATGCCCGGTAAGGAATTTGACAATATATGCTTCTTTTGTTCCCTCTAGTGGAAACTTTGGGTTACAATTATTTTAATCTTTGGTGTTGATTTTGACCACTGCACATCTAAACCAAGTAACTTGTACACTGCATTCACGCATTTGACAAATTTATCATTGTTGATAATATTGAGCTTGAAATATTAGCAATCGGATACACATTCAATGCATATATAAATATGAAAAATTATTTATTTCAAGGAACTCTAATTCCAAACTCTTTGTTGCTCTTAATTTTCAGGATGGACTTAAGGGTCAAACAATTTAGGTAAGCACTTTATGCTCCAAAATTTTAAAAGGAAATAAAGAATCAAGATATGGGTTTGAGATTTTATTTTTCATCCCCATTAAAAATTGAGATGGATTTGAAGATACCCAAAGTTTATGGGTTTGGGATGGTAAAATTCGTCCCAAACTCGCCCCATTGTCATGCCTATATACTATGAAGCACGGACTCTGACACGGACACCGCGACACGACACGGACACTCCGACACCGCTAATGTAAAAAATATACGACACCGACACCGCTACATATTTTAAAAAATATAAGTTTAGAATTAAAAATATATACATATGCATCTAAGTTGAACAAATTTTTCAATAAATAAAGTTTTAAAAGAATATATGATAATACATTTGGCATTTATTCATCAATCTACTATCGATAAACTAAAAATAATGTAATCAAAATGTAATATCTTTAATCTCTCATTGATCAATATTATTATTTCGACATATCTTTAATCGTTGTATATATGTCTGAGAAAAGTAGAAGCAAATAAAAAAAATAAAATTTGAACACTTACTCCGACACGTTTGTACGAGTGTCTTATAGGTGTCGGACACCGATTTAAGGAGTGTCGAAATAAAGAAAAAAATGTTTTTTTGGGACACCTCTCCGACACGTTTGTAGGAGTATCGTACGAGTGTCATACGAGTGTCGGACACCGACACGTGTCGGACACCGCGACACGTCTAATCATAGAGGTGTCGGTGCTTCATATATATATATATATACGAGGAAGGATATATTGACTCCAAAGAGTAACTCTTTACCCTTGATGTTGTTTTAATCTAATGGACTAATATTAATTCTCATTAATAATCATGTGACCTTATCTTACTTAATTATTCCTCACAATATTTATGATTTTCTATTATTACTCAATATTAATTCTTTCCTAAATCATACTATTACTTTATACAACAACCCACAATTAATACTTGGTAAAAAAAAATGAAAAAGAGAAAGAAGAAGAAGCAATTATTCCACATAGCAACCAATCGTTAGTTGGTTCAGTGGTGATTGGCGCTGAATTTGGTAGGGAGGACCACGGTTTGATCCCCCGCAACTGCGATCGGAAGGGGGCTGGAACCACTTGATGCCAGAACTGACCCTCGAACCAGATTCAACTGGTGGTGAAAACCGAAAAAAAATTATTCCACATAGCATATTGTTTCGAAACTCTGCAAGAATGCTTTTTTCACCATTTGAATTTGAAAATAGAAAATGAAAACAAAAGGAATGCAAGTATGTATACAAGTTGAATTTGTTTTTTAACAGAGTTGAATTTGTTGATGATTTCATATAGGGAGCACTGTCAATCCTTAATAAAATTTCGATCTTCCGGTCGAACATATAACCATTATCTCCATTTTCCTAATGATTTTGATCTACATAATAACCAATGACATCTGTTTATAAAAGATAACCGATAATGATTTTGGTCCTTGATAAAAAAAGGAAAACTTGAATTTAGAGTGAAAAAAGGAAACCATAAATTTTGGCTAAAAATAAAAAAAAAAATATTGTGAGGAATAATTAAGTAAGATGATGAGGTCACATGATTATTAATAAGAATTAATATTAGTCTATTGGATTAAAACAAGAGGGGTGCTATATGTCGCGAACAACAAGCACACGAATTTTTCACGAATAGGTTTTATGTTATGTTTCTTTCCTATATAGCAGCACTATTAAGTAGGGAATAAAAAGAAACACATGTTTATCAAAATGAAAAGGAAAAAGGGTCATCCTCAAAAGAAATTACCACCGCCATTCAAACACATGTAAACACTTGTCATGCAATACAGCATTATCACCATTTGAATTAAACACTTGTAAAGATGAGGTTATGGTGGTCCGACACAAGAAGATAATGATTAACAATATATATGGAGATCAAATATTGTGAAGATAGAAGTTGAATTGTTTAAAAACTATAAGTTTGGTACATTCATGAAAATATTCGGGATAATATTTTTGCGACATCCATCATTTCTCTTAAAACAAAATCAAAGGTGAGGATGTATAATAACTATAAAGTATTACTCTTGGAGTCAATATATATATATATATACGTTTCTTTAATCAACTGTTGTTTATACTTGAGATGGAAGTAAATATATTTGGTGTAATGTACTCTTTCAAGTCCTATATATAAGAAAAAGTTTACTTGTTTGATTCATTAAAAAATTGGTGTATCTAGACAATAATTTAGTCTAAATATATCAATTTTACAATCAATTGAAAAAGTAAAATATTTTTTATATATAGAATCGAAAGGAGTAGTATTGTTAAGAAAATTACTCTAAGAAGGTGAAAAAAAATTGTCAATATAATGACCAACTCAAAACAATTACAAAAGCAAAAAAAAAAAAAAAAATCAACAATTCATTTAATGTTTTAAAAACCGAACCGAACATCAAACCGGCAAGATCCTGGTTCACTGGTTCATTGATCGAACTTCTGGGTCAACTGGTCAAACCGCATGACTAAACCGGATATAACCGGATAAATCGGTAGAATGAACCACACTATAGCAATACTCTATAGTTATTAAATCGGTAGAACCGGATGAATCCGACTCTAAAAAAAACCCAATATCTAAAAATTGTGAAAATTTGAAAATGTCATAAATCATAATTTCCACCAAGTTCATTCGATAAGTTCAAAACCAAAACATTGTCATCACATATAATAAAATAGTACAAAATACAAACCCAAAATAAGTTTTACACAAAGTCTAATTCCAACACACTCTAATTGCATCATTAACGGAAATACGAAATAACAAAATAACTAGTGTCTAATCAATTTAATTCGAAGGAGGCATAGTTGTTAAAAAATAAATAAATCAAAACCACGCTGTTCTAATGATTTTTTTTTTTTTAAAAAAGTTGCGCAAACAAACCGCCGATTCACGTTCTGACCGGTTCGACCGGCCGGTCGGGTCCGGTTTTTAAAACACTACCAAATTCACCTACTCCTTTGAACCGGTTTTTAAAACACTACCAAATTCACCTACTCCTTTGTAATTAAGGGTGTTGAAATCTAAACTGATCCACCAGTCACATTGAATGTCACCACCATCAGTTACATTGATAGGAATTAAAGAACCGTGTGAAAAACCTCGCCAATCAAATTAGAATGCAGTGATTCATATCCATGTTGCGTCACTGCTTAAGAAAACCTAATTGTGTCACTTTATATTAGAGCATCATATTTAAGTGGATTCAGAATTGTACACGTAATGTACTTAACAAAATAAAATCCAATTGTTGAAATTCTACACCATATCTTTGTTTATGCATGTGCCAAACATTAATTGCTTGCTTCCCCGTGTGCAAAAAATTCTACACATTTGTACGGATGATTAGTGATTATAACAAGAGTGTCAAACATTATATTCTCAAATTATTGTGATATTATGTGATTTGCATTTTCATGTTTTTTCAAAAAGTGTGCAAGTTAAGCCATTAATGTGAAAGATTTTGATAGTATATAAGAGTCTTGAGTTCGACTCTCTATTATATTATAAACATTAAAAAAAAATTATGCTAAACAGTACACTCGATGCATTAGATTTTTTTTTTTTACAATCACTCGATGCATTAGTTAAACATACTAAAAATAGAAATAAAACATAAAGTTAATGTTGATAAAAAAAAATAGAAATAACATTTTAGACTTTAATGCATTGAATGCACGAATTTCAAAATATAATTTTTTCATATATGTGCTTAACTAGTGTACCGAGTTTACTATTTAGCATTTTCCTAAAAAAAATGTGCAAGTTAACTACTACGTACTACTACTAATTATATACCAAAAATAAATACACTTATTTCAAACTATAATTATTTAAATTTTTTATAGCGAATAATTGGATTTTTTTGGGACATATAAAATTTATTTTGCAAAACACGGTCATATATATATAATTCATTAAACTCTATAAATAATTTTAATGCTTTGTTGAATAAAGAAGTTATATGTAGCCAAAAAAAAATATAAAGTAGTTATATCATTCCCTTATTATCATCATATGATTTTCGATAATTATATATCTTATGATTATGGTCAAATGGAATTTGTTGAGGTATGTATGTAGCGATGTTTAACCATAAATATCACATCATCATCGACCTACTACTTTTATCATTTCATTTTCTCTCTCGAAGTGTTTAATGGGTATATTAATGTACAAAAAACATTTTCTTGTAAAATATTTAATGATCCAAAATTTGAACATTGCTCAGGTCAGGTTTCTATAGTTAAGTGGTATAATTCAATTACTTAACAAACTAAAAGAAACAAAGTTTGACATTTCCTATGAAATTGTCTCTCTTTTTTTCTAACTAAAATCACAAACTATATAGTTAAGCAAACTACAACATCAAAATATCTATTCTGTTAGATTAAGAATCCTAAAACAATGTTACTTAATTAAGATTAAGTAGAAATTATTCTTTATTTGCCGTAACAACTCTAGACTTATTTAACTTTTGACTGTCCCTTGCTAGCCTAAATGGGCTATTAGAACCGTTTAAGCCGGCAACCCATCACTTTCAAAATGAACCATTTTCTCTAACAAAATTGCCTATAAGGACAATTTCTTGATGACTTGTAAGACATTTGGGCCCATAATTGTCGGCAAAACTACTTACCTTACGTGTTTTGGGGCCCACATGTCCCCCTATGATGTTAACAAAAAAAAATTACTTTTATTTTTTTGTCTGCTTATCTCATCATTCCTTCCAAAAGTACTATTTGGTCCACCTTATCACGTGGCATAAAATTTAAAGTATTGCTAACGAGTGTTTCGGATCATTTTTAAACATTTTATTTAAAAAAATTACTAATATATTTTAAATTTTAATACATTGTTTTATATATTTTCATAAAATTTTATCGAAATTTATTATTTAAAATCTTTAAAAATACTAATTCCGAAGACACTTCATTTTTCTAAAATTTATTATCACCATGTCATCAACGTGGCTATAAATACTCACACCCTTCATGCATTCCTCACCTCTCACATTTCTCACATATTCCTCTTTTTGTTTCTGTTTCATTGTCTTATTTCTCTTCATATATTCTTCTTCTGATTGAGATTGATTTCTTGAAAGTTCACTATGGCTGTTGAATCTGAGATCCTTTCAGAACCACCTTCATCTATTATTGATGAAAAGAGCTTAAACAAAGCTCTTGAATTCATTGAAGAAATGACTAGAAACACTGACTCGGTTCAAGAGAAAGTTCTTGCTGAAATTCTTGCTCAAAATGCTGAGACAGAGTACTTGAAACAGTTTGGACTTAACGGTGCTACTGACCGTGAAAGTTTCAAATCTAAGGTTCCTGTTGTTTCCTATGATGATCTATTACCTTATATTCAACGCATTGCTAATGGTGATCATTCTCCTATCTTAAGTTCTCATCCAATTTCTGAGTTTCTCACAAGGTTTGATTCATTTTCACACATACATTTCTTCATTTACAATGATTTATGACTCATTAATATTTTTTGAATCATGCTTCATTTTTTTTATCTGACAATTATGCTTCAATGAGTGTGTAATAATAAGATGACATCTCTTGACCAAAATAATAAATAATAATGAGATGATGTCTAATAATCTCTCTTCCTCTATAACACTGTATTTGTTAGAATTTTTCTTTAAAAAATTATTTTTTAAACAAAATAGTGAATATTAAAAGTTTTCATTTTTTTATACATTTTTTGTAAAATAAGAATCTGATTATAATCTAAAAATGCTGTAAAAGGAAAGTTATTATTTTTAATAACATGTAAAAAGATCATTTTATATAATTTTTTTTATAATTTTTTTTTTTATTCCGGTATACTTTTTTTTTTAATCATTTCCGGTATATATAAACGTTAAAAAACTTCTCCTTTTTTAGAAAAGATAAAACTTAATTTTAAATTTTTTAATTTCGACTCTTTTTTTCTTAATTGGATTATTTATAATTAGTTTAATAATATTTAAATTTGTTTAGTGTTTTTTCTTAAAAAAATTTATATCACTTTAATTAATAATTTTTTTATTCTCCAATTTTTAATTAATTATCAAAATTTTAAAAATAAATTATTCATAAAAAAATAGTTGCTATAACTATCACTAACAAAAGTTGCATCCTTTATACAGTTCTGGAACTTCTGCTGGTGAAAGAAAATTGATGCCTACTATTCATCAAGAAATGGACCGTCGTCAGTTGCTGTACAGCCTACTCATGCCAGTGATGAACCAGTAAGCACTTTTTGTTCATTTTTCATTCATGTCATAGTTATAGTTATTTACATAATAATAATAATCAAATTGTAAATATAATAATATATATTAGGAGTATAGTTTTAAATTTATCAATTAATTAATGTTTCTTAATTTGGTTTAACAGATATGTGCCTAATTTAGACAAAGGAAAAGCACTTCAATTTCTTTTCATCAAAGCAGAAACAAAAACTCCAAGTGGGTTAGTGTCACGTCCAGTTCTAACAGCTTATTACAAGAGTGAACAATTTAAGAAAAGACCATATGACCCTTACAATGTCTTAACAAGCCCAAATGAAGCAATTCTTTGTCCTGATTCATTTCAAAGCATGTACACTCAGATGCTTTGTGGCCTAATCATGCGCCACGAAGTTCTGAGAGTAGGTGCTGTTTTTGCTTCCGGGCTATTAAGAGCCATTAAGTTCCTTCAACAAAATTGGGCCGAATTAGCCCACGACATTTTCACAGGTACCTTAAACCCCAAAATCACGGACCCTGCAATCAAAGAATGCATGTCCAAAATCCTCAAACCCGATCCAGAGCTAGCGAGTTTCATAACAAAAGAATGTTCCGGAGGAAACATGGAACGCATAATTCCGCGAATTTGGCCTAATACAAAGTACCTTGAGGTAATTGTCACAGGTGCTATGGCTCAGTATATTCCAACTCTTGATTATTACAGTGGTAATTTACCTAAGCCATGTACAATGTATGCTTCATCTGAATGCTATTTTGGTCTTAACCTTAAGCCTATGACAGAACCAAATGAAGTTTCTTACACAATTATGCCAAACATGGGTTACTTTGAATTTTTACCACATGATGACTCAGAACCAAAAACTCTCTCTCATGACTCGCCTCCTCCGAAACTAGTAGACCTTGCTGACGTGGAAATCGGTAAATTTTATGAGCTTATAATCACAACTTATTCCGGTCTCTGCCGTTATAGAGTTGGTGACATTCTTCAAGTAACCAGTTTCCATAACGCCGATCCACAATTCAAATTTGTGAGGCGAAAGAACGTGTTGTTGAGCATTGAAGCGGATAAAACAGACGAATCCGAGCTTCAGAAAGCGATCGAAAACGCTTCTGAATTGTTGAAAGAGTTCAAAACAAGCGTTGTTGAGTACACGAGTTTTGCGGATGCATCATCGATTCCAGGACATTATGTGATTTATTGGGAGCTTTTAATGAAAGATTCTTCTAATCCACCTAGTGATGAAGTTTTGAATCAATGTTGTTTGGTTATGGAAGAAAGTTTGAACACTGTTTATAGACAAGGAAGAGTTGCTGATAATTCAATTGGGCCATTAGAAATTCGTGTGGTGAAAAATGGAACATTTGAAGAATTAATGGATTATGCTATTTCTCGTGGTGCATCTATTAATCAATATAAAGTTCCAAGGTGTGTGAGTTTTAAGCCTATAATGGAACTTCTTGATTCTAGGGTTCTTTCTTTTCATTTTAGTCCTTCTCCACCTCATTGGACTCCAGGACGACGTCGTTGAAGGATCGATAATTATAACATGTGTAACATGCATTCATGCATTGCACAAGTTCTATTATTATAATAAAGGGTAAATTTGGAAATTTGACAAATGGAGAAGAATGTATGATAAATGTGTGTAATAAGGTAATTTGTGTTAGTAAAAAAAAGTGTAATTTGTGTTAACTTGTAATATGATACTATTTCCTACCAAATCAGAAGGAAATTATAATAAAGTTGTGCAATTTTTGTTGCTTTAATATTTCAAAAATGTTTGAGGGAAATAGATTTTTTATCTTAACTGTGTTATCGTCTAATTTAAATCGACATATGAGATTATATAATTGTGTGAACAATTTAGATCATCTGATTTTAGATCATATGAGATTATTTTTGTTAAAGAATGAAATCCAAATTCGTGTTCGATTTTATGTTTGTTTTTATTTTTTCTTTGAAGTGGTTTTGTTAAAAAGTTATGCTTTTCAACTTTTTAGTATGTCCAGTCAGAAAAGAAAAATATTTTTGTCAGTGAAATTATAGTCAATGTGTGGTTTAAAATGGGTGTGCAGGATGTAATTGTTTCCATGTCAATGCTTTGTTTGTTTTTAGTATGGAAGTGGATGCATATCTTTATGTTTAAACTTTAAAGCTAACTAAAGATTATCCAAATCGTGTTTATAGTGCGTTTCGATTTGATAAGAGATACTCAAGTCTTAATGTAATCAATGATCAAATTGTCTAATATGTAACTGTTTAATTGTTAGGCTAATTAGTTGGACTAAAGGTTTCTTTAACCAATTACAGTAATAGATAAGCTAGTATAATAGTTTTTTTTTAATGAAGTGACTTTTTTTTTTTTTTTTTTTAAAGTTAATGGTTCATAAGTACCACCAACTTATTTACAAAGAAAATACTACATATGCTGCTGCCAATGATCGAACCCCTGACCAACAGCCTACACCCGCTCAATCAGCAAGTGTCAACTGAGCTACCCCACCCACCCTAAGTGACTTATCAATAAAATGATGTAGATAAAATAAAACCATAAAAGATTATCGTAAAAAAACCATAAAAAGATGTGAAAGATTCGTGAGAAAAAATTATAACCAAAATAATTTATTTTGATCATTTTTTTAAAACTTTCAAAGTTAGTAATTAATTGTTAGTATTAGTTTTTTCACGCTATAATTATATATAAATTGATTTTTAATTTTTGGTAAATAAAGAGGACTAACGCCCTTATAATCTTTAAAATTGATCTTGCCTAATTATTTTCATTGGCTAGCTATAAGTCTGATTGAGTTAGTGTCCCTTAATATAATCAGCATTCTATATTACAAATATTTATTAAAAACATACATATAAGAGAAAAGTATAAAAAATAATATATAGTAAGTATTTTTATTGTGGCAATGTTTTTTTTTTTGAATAATTAAACTTGTATTAATACCAAAAGAGGAAAAAAGGAAACATACATAGTACAGCAAGGCCACAGATTGGGCAGCAGAAAAACAAAATAAACACAAGGCAGCTGCTAGGCCTAAACAGCAAATTCAAACAACAAAAGCAAACACACACACCCAACATCAGGCGCAACAGCAGAGAAACAGAGGACGCAGCAGCAGAACCAACAAAACCGGTTACAGCAGCAGCACACAAATAACGCCCAGCAGCCTCAAAAAAGCCAGCACTCAACAGAAACTACCTCCGTCCGTCCACCACCCGTTCAAAACAACTTCCGGGATCCCAACACCATTCGTAAAAAAGGCACGGAGTAATTTTGAGCCTTTCCGCACTCCATCTCCAAGAGAGCACTTTTATCTCATCTACCACTTCCAAAGGCTCCTTTACTACTTCTTTAAAAATCCGATTATTCCGCATTAACCAAATAGACCAAATAACCAAGTGCCACACCAAACGAAACCCCTTTCTAGAATTCTTACTCTTTGCCGCTCCACTTAGACAAGCAAAAAGTTGGAACAAGTTTGAAGGGATCAAAATCACAATCACAACGCCGATTTATTGTGGCAATGTTGATTACAATTTGCATCAAGGCATATATTATAAATATGATCATAAAAATTATACATCCGATTTCAATTTCAATGAAAACAACTAATTAATTTAATTAACTTTTACATTTATTAGTTTGCAAAATGTACTGTTCAAGCACTTAAATTTATTATAATAGTAAATGTCATTCATCCATTTATGATCAAATGTTATATTTTTTATTTACAATGGCGTTGGGATTTAACGATTTTAAATATACAATTTTAAACTAAAAAATTTCACACAATCAATTGTTCATTACTGCAATAACCGTGTTAAATCCAATAAATCTAAATTTACTTGTGTATATATACTTCTTTCGACTTAAGAAATTAAATAAAATAAAATAGAAAAAGCCAAATCCGAAATGAATATGAATTGCCAAAAGTATAACAAACACTTTTAGATATTACGTTTGAAATTTGAAGCTATTATGGTCTCTTTCGATAGGCTCTATGTGGGTGTATTCTTGTGCATGCACATGCTAGATATTCTGTCTGTGGCACTAGGTTTACAATTCTAAGGAAAAATTAAATATTATGAAAATTACTAAAGTAATTAAATTTCTTGTTTAATTGAGACAATATTATGCATATGTTTTTGGAAGCATCTCACAAAAGTCAGGATAGTGGTGTGGTACAGAGGGTTAAGTGCGTGGCAGCGTAAGTGAGGGAAGGTTGATTTTGACAGCTTTAGTATTATTTTGCAATGAATACTTTGTTATCCTATCTAACTAACTTCTTTGACTCTATAACTCAGCTTTAGTGCATGATTTGGCATGGAATATTTATGTGCTCTAAATATGAAATCATTTTAACATCTTGAAGAAATGAAAGACTTTATGCAAAAGATTATGGGTGCGTTTGTTATAAATTTTTTTAAAAGAGATTTTTATAGTGTAATATAATTTTGCATAAAAAAATTTTACAAAGAAATTTTTTATAAAAGCTTTAAATAAAAATTTGGTTTCAATAGTTATTCTTAAAATGTCATTTTATGTATTTCATCATTTTATTGAAAATTTTTTTAGATATCAAAATTTCAAAAAAATCACTTTTTTTGAAGCTATTTCAAATAGATTTTCATAAAAATTATTTTTGAAATACAACTTTTTATAAAAATTGAGATTTTGACAATATTTTGATCTTCAATAATGTACGTCTATGTTATATAATGTCAAAATTAGTGTTTAAATTTAGAAAAAATAAATATAAAAAAACTTATAATATTTTGAAAAACGGTTTTGTAAAATCCATTTTCAAAAATACAAAGAAAAATCTATTTTTTTTAAACCTAAAACAAACGCACCCTATATATGTCAAAAGACTTTGTGGGTGCCATCCGGCTACAATTTCTTCAAACCCTTTCACAATATTGTTAGCTAGTTACACTACAAGAAAACATCATTTTATTGGCGGATCCAATATTAATTTACTGGCCGCTTTAGCAACCAATAACTTACCGGCCGTCTAAGCCGCCACAAAGTGTAGCAAAACGGCCAAAAAAATTTAAAATATTATTTTTAACATGAAACAACACTTACTGGCGGCTTAGGCCGCCACAAAATAATACGCATAAGTCTTGGAATGCGATCCAGCACTTAGCGGCTACCATGGCCGCCAGAAAATTGAAGCAAATTTTTTTAAAAAAAACTTTAATCAAAGACACCTTTGGCATTCATTCATTCATCAACAACATATCTCTCTTTCTTTCTTTCTTTCTCGGTTACTCTCTCTTTCTCTCTATTTATCAATTCATACTTTCATTCATCCAAAAAAAGCAAATTTCTCCAACCAACAACAACATCACCATATTCATCATCACAACAATCAGAGTCTCACAACAATAAAAAACTATGAAATTTCAGCAAGCAACAACACGAAGAAGGAGAAAACCAAGAAGAAAAAGTGATAGCTGCAAAATCACCTTATGAAGAAAACCAAGAAGAAAAAGTGATAGCTGCAAAAGATTTCTATTTGTAACCCTCTCCAAGAGCTTCACAACAACCACTTGAACTGTTGCCACTTTTTCCTTTGCATTCTTCTTCATCTCAATAATTAATAACTACTTATTATGTATGTTTTTTTGCGGAAGTTGATTGTATTTTTAAGTTTGTAATTTTGCTATATTAATTAATTAACTACTAATTATTTTGCTAGTTTGTTTGTATTTTTGTTCTTTACTTTTTTGTAACAAAAAATATACTATATACACTTTTTTTTTTATGTATTGCGTGTGTCAGTGTGTGTAGGTGACAACTTTGATTTTGCTCTCCATATGTACTTTACTGCATTATCTTATCTGTACCAAACTATTCTTTCTCCTATACACGAGAATATTTCTTCATAAATTAATAAATATAACCTTAAATAATATTATTATTTTTTTAAAAAAAAAGACCAAGTTTGTGGCGGCCATAGCCGCCGATAAATTAAAGCGGTTATTTCTCCTCACTTTGTGGCCGCCTAAGCCGCCGGTAAGTGTTTGCGGCGACCTTTTTTCCGGCCGATTCTGGCCGCCAGTAAATTGGCCTATTTTTTCATTTTGTGGCCGCTTTTCTCACTTCGTGGCTGCCATTTAGCAGCCAATAAATCAGTTTTTTCTTGTAGTGTTAGATATATATGTCAAAAGATTTTACTTTTTCTAATAATTAACACAAATATATTATGACTATAGGATTCAAATACTTAGATAAAAAATGTTTAGATGAGATGGTGTGGATCTATATAACTCACTTAATATTTTAGGTTTGATTACCAAGGTAGATAATAAATATGTAATAGTGTTAAAACTTAAAGAGAAAATTTGTCGTTATGTGAGATGACAATTTGATTTATATTCAGTGAGTATCCTAAGAAATACCCACGACGGTAGGGTAAAAATCGTAGTTTGAATATGGTACGAGATGGATAATTACTAACAAAAAGTGAGTATGAATGATATGGGTACCTTGGTACCCAACCGCCATACCCACATCATCTATATTTATTTATATTATTAAATAATAATAATATATTTCTCTTCATCCGGTTTTTCCCTTTGAATTTTATAAGCAAGGTTTTTAATGAGACGAGATTGTATTTTTTAACTCCCACTTGGATTTTGGTATAGTCCCCCAAATTATTTTTTTCATTTTTTTTTCTTTTATAATATTTATGTCCCGGCTCATTTTAAGTTTAAGGAATGATACAAGTACAAAGATTGTTACTCACATGGATATTGGGATGAGTACTATACTACCATATTTATATCCTAATTGTTGTCATCCCTACATACTATATTACTCTCGTTGTCCCTTATTATGAGCCCCATACGTATTTTCCACGCATATTAAGAAAAGTTGGTAGTGTAATTAATATGTATTTTTTGAATGTCACAATTACTAAATTGTCCTTGATGAAAAGATATGTTTGTAGTTGACTTTTCGAATTCCAATGTAAAGTAGGATTATGTTTGGAAAAATAATTATAAATGTGTCTAGGAATTTGAAAAGGAACTTATATTTATGGACAAATTTTATCTTTGAAGAGGGGTTTATAATTAGGGACAGAGGAAGTATTTTTTAAGAGAATATAATGGGGGAAAAAAAGAGAACATAATAATAATAGAGTAATTTTTGACGGTCAAAACTCTCCAATTTTCTTCGCCAAAAAATTATGGTCGTTAAAGTCCTCATAAAATTTAAGATTTATGTGGCAAAAAGAAGTCACTAACATAGTTTCCGACTCTATTTTTTTACAACCATTTGTAGTCACAAATTATCTTAAGGTATTTTTTAGGAAAAATTACATTGACATCCCCCGTGGTCTCTTTAAAATACACAAACACCCCCTTTATTTTTTAGATAGACATTAACCTCGCTTAATTTTTTTAAAATAGACACACATCTCCCCTTATAATCTAACGACGTGTATTATTCCGTTAAATCCAAAAGATGATGAAACAGGAATATCTTACCAATGTAAACGATCTTCCCGATAGTGATCTTGAGTGAAAAATGGAACACCGGTTAATTACTTTTCTTCATTATTGAATCCCCAAATACAAATCAAATAATGTCATCTTTTCTAAAAAAGACCACTTCTATCACCAAGCCCAAATTGCTTCTGTATGTTTCCAATTCAATACCCTACAATTTCAGAAATCTATAAAATAGATGAAGTTTTTCTCTTGACAGCACAACACAGAAAGTTGATCTATCATAAAACACTTCAACATTGAAATTTGGAACAATTTCATATCAACCATGGAATGACAATTCAATCGCACATTGTCGCCTTCTTCGCCGCTTCAAACAACATCGTCTTGGAGAATCTCGTGCACGGAAGTTTCATGAAAGAAGTTCAAGTCTTTGATGCAGCATTTTTTACTTGTTTGATTTAATCACTTCCGAGGAAGAAACTGAATGATAAGCGTGTGAAGATTATTGTTCGTGATGGTTGTTTGATACTTTAATTTATTCACTTTTGAAAAAGAAGACATAATAGTATTTCAATTGTTTTAACGGAATATGGACGGAGCCAGGGCCGGCCCAGGCCCAGTGCAGACAGGTCTGCATAACTAGGCCTCCAAATTGGAGGGGCCTCAATTTTTTTATTATGCGAAGTTTTCTTTTCCAGCGCCCCACGTTTCTTTTTTACCCCCGAGTTTCATATTTTGCCTTTATGAAAAACTTTGGTTTCTATAAACCGAAATTTTTTGCCTTGAAATACAACTTTGGTTTTTAGAAACCGAAATTTTCTGAAATTTAAACTAAAAAAATTTCGGTTTCTACGAACTGAAATTTTTATTAAGGGCAAAATCGAATTTTTGAGGGGTGTAAAAGAAACGCGAGGGGCTGAAAAAGAAATTGTCATAGTACAAAAAAGACCCAAACCAAATAAGACATTGTGCTTTTGTTCATGTATAAAAGAAAAAGGCCCAACATAATGAAGTGGTCTTGTATCACAATATTCCCACACGCACAGTAATAAATAATAGGAAAAGAGCAAAACAATAATAAAGAATAAAAACTTGGGGTAACCAATAGAATTGAGAATGATCTTTTGGAGAGTATACAATATGAAAACATGATTGATGAATTTGTTTCACAAAATATTAGAAGGATGACTCTTTTTAAGTAGCTAAAAAGTATTTTGTTGTTATTGATTAGTTATGAATTTTTTTATGTTAGTTACAATGATGATTTTAAGACGGAGTGTCCCAGCATTTTTCTTGAAAAATATTTCTTTCCTTGCGACGTAATATTATTTTCGTCCCAATATTGAGACGAAAGTTATCTTTCTGATCCAAATTTAAGACGGAGTGTGTTTTTCCGTCTCAATTAATTTATTTTTTAAAAAAAAAACAACAACCACAAGTTATTAAGTCATTGAGATAGAAATTACTAAGAAGTGAGAACCCTAGTCTCTGCCTCGTCGCCCTCAACTTAAGGTTCTGCCTTGCCGTCCTCAGCTCACCACTCTATCTCTTCAACTTCCCTGCACCTTCCTTGGTCCCGACGCTCCATTGTTCTCTGCGTTGCCGACTTTCTCGTTTCTTCTCGATAAAAAATATTGAAATGAAACCCTTTTCCTTTTTCCCCAAATAAAAAATTAAAACTTGTATGTTTCTCTCAAACCCTCGAATCTCGGTCTGTTAAATTCCATTGTTGCAAACTACAAGTTTTGAATCTCAATCTCTTAAATCTCCTTGCATCTCTGCTTCCGAATCTTCAACTATTACCGCCATTGTCTCCACTAAGAAGCACAAGATCGATGGAAATCTTATATATGTTTTATTTTCCATTCCTTAAAAATATAACCTTCAAAAAAATTGATTTTTTTTTGTGTCTTTAATAATTGCAGGGATTGTAGAAAATAAGTGAATAGGGGTAAGTATAAAGGTGATTTAAAATATAAGAAGTATATAGAAGGATGATTTTTTATATATTCATATATTTTCAACAGATTACCCAAAAAAGTTGAAAAATTAATAATAATATAAAATGAAACACAAACCCACATATTTTCTCAAGGATTAGGAAATTGTTAAAGCAAATTTTAAGTTGCATGTATTTTAATCATAGACTACTTTAACATATCAAACAAATTTAAAGTACGTAGGCGAATGAATTAAAGGTTGAATCTCCTGCATGTCTAGAACACTTAAATTTATCTGATTTGAATTACCATCAAAGTTCTCATCACCCGAGGGAGGTTCATCATAGTTGTTATCATGCTCCTTACATGGTTGATTAATATCCACATCCTCTCTTGTTGAAAATTCGGCTTTCCTTCTTTCAAACTCGCCAAACTTTTGACTATACGTCACAACAACTAATTCTTCACTTTCAAAAATTTCAAACGCTTGGAAGTTTTGAAAGAGAAGAATTAGCTGTTGTGGCATGTAGTCAAAAGTTTGACGAATTTGAAAGAAGAAAAGCTGAATCTACAACAAGGGAGGACGTGGATATTAATCAACCATGTAAGGAGATAACAGCTATGATGATCCTCACTCAGATGATGATAAAATGGTGGTAATTCAAATCAGATGAATTTAGGTGTTCAAGTTATGCATGAGATTCAACCTTTAATTCATTAAACAGTGTACTTTAAATTTGTTGCGTACTTTAAATCTGTTCAAGTTGTCTATGATTAAGATACATGCTAAAATTTGCTTTAAAAATTTCCTAGTCGTTGAGAAAGTAAGTGTGTTTGCATTATTATTATTATTATTATTATTATTATTATTATTATTATTATTATTATTATTATTATTATTATTATTACTAGCGTCCAGACGGGTACTCCCGTGCCCGCCAGTCCGCCTTTTTTATTTTGTCATTGTCAGTGTCCGACTGCCCGTTTGTGTGATTTGTATTTTATGTTCTGCTAACGTGTGTAAATTGTAAACGGTTGTTTTGATACCTTAATATTCATTATGTGATTCTCCAATGAGTTTTGATACCTTTAAAAATAACTTGCTACTTAATTTAAGATCACAATTAAAAGTGGGACATAAACAATATTTCAAAGACTTAATCTTCGGAGCATCTTGTAAAGAGGAGAAATTGAATATAAAATTCAATAATAAATCACTTCAATATCCCCTTGCTCCACCATCCATGCCTTTGTATTTGAATTCAATATATTAAAACTACCATCAATAGCCTAGCGGCCAAACATGTGATTCACATGTTCTATTCCGCTAACTTGCGAATAGATCAATCATATTTTTTTGATACATATCTTTGTTTGTAAAAATTGATTTTTTTTTAATGACGATGTGAATAATTAGGTTTTGAAAAGGATTATTGAATGCGTAGAATACGAAAATGAAAGAAGTGAAATTAATTAATGACACGTGATCGGATGTCAAAGAATAATAAACCTTCAATATATGTTTGAACCCCGATCATTATACTTATATATCTTAAGGATGCAATTTCTAATCATTAACATACTTGACAAAAAAAAATGTCCACTATAAACTCTCCTAAAATTGTCTAAAAATTTGATGGAGATTATTATAGCAAAGTGCAACATAACAAACACATGACAGGAAAAAATGGCAAAATAGGGTAGGAAAAGAATAACAAAAGAAGACCAAAGTAAACTATTACATAGTCTTTATCTTTGAACCATGTGCAAAGAAGTTGCCATAAATAACTGATTAAAGAATTATCAATGCAAACAGTTTAACATCGAAACAAATTGAAATAACTAAAGAAATTTAAATCAAAACAAAAGGCAAGAAAAGAGTAAGATCCATAAGCAAACTTTAACAAATATCCAAATATCCTCTTAAAAAAAAAAAATCCAAATATTTGCAAATTGTGGTGGTAAAAGACTAAATGATGCTAAACCATACATAAAAGAGTTAACAAAATTTGGCTATTCTCTCGTGAACCAATCAATCCACATTGTAGCGGTTCTTTAGCATTTACTTTTCCCCTCAGAACTCGATATATATGAAGCAAATATCCAAAGTAAATTTTTTTTTTTTTTTATTTCATGTTGCTATCATTCATAAAATTACCATGATTTAATAAGTAAAGCGTCATTCTAATGAAAGTTGTCCCGGTCTATATTAATTCGATCCTATTTTTTAAGTCCTTCATGTGGGCACAACTAATAATCCAAATCATAATTTAAGCCCTTTTATGATAAGTAAAAAATTTGTTCTTTTGATTTTACTTCTATCATGGAAGCGTGATATGCCTCTTATTGTTTTCAAAAAACTCGATAAAGTCCCATCTTTTTGTCTTGGATGTTTTCCTTTATTACTTGCAACAATAAAAACAACCTTTTGGTTTTTTGTATACCTATGATTACAATGTAAGCACCGGCAAAAAGAAAAATAGAGAAGGTTGTCTCTCGCATCAAAATATAATAGTAAAAATTTTCCCAACATCTTAACTTTGATAACTAAATGACATTATAAAAGATTAGATTAAATACTCTAATGATAATTGAAAATTTAAAACTATAACATATATCATGGTTTAAGTCCTCTTGATATTTCTCTTTTACATGTTTCGTCTTGATTTTCTGCTTCAATGTACCATAGACCGAAACACACACAAAAATTAACACGGTAGATACTTATATATAAAGGTACTTACCAATTGCCCACACCAAAATGATCCTTATGTGATCAACGATTCATGCGGACTATGATTTGTTGTATGTAGTGAGCGCATAATCCGTCTTCTCTCTTCAGCTGTCACAAAATTCCAAAATAGAAAAACAAAAGATCGCCAAAACAAAATCCAACAGTCTAGAATTGCAAAAACAAAAAAAAATTAAAACATTAGCATACACAAAACAAATACATAAAAGAAGAAAATAGTCAATTTTAGTAAATGATCGATGTTCCACATTATGCAAAAAACTAATCACAAAGTTTAATGGAAATTTGTATAAATCATTGTCACTTCCTTTTCAATTTCTAAATATTCCTTTTACTTTAATTATTTTGAACTTAAAATAGAAATACATTATGTCAACAAAAGTGTCACACTTGTCCCCTAATTATCATAGTTCAAGTTCTCAATTTTCAGAGACCCTTTCATCTAGTATACAATAGTATCTGGAAAAGAAAAAAGGAATAGCAATGATCACCCACTCTTGATCTCGATCTCTCTCATCCCTGATGCCTTGCCCATTTCGTTTTTATTTTTGTTCATATAAATTACTCAATTTAATTTCAATGGTAAATAAAATATAGAAGCAATAAGTGTATGAAAATAACTCAATTCATATAATGTGTTGTCAACAATTTCACCAAAAAAAGGACCCTCTTCATGTGGTGCCTAACCAACGATAGCCTAGACACAATGTTTTATATTTTATGATGGTCTTTCAAAATACTATGATAACCGACTTCCTTCAATTTTGTTAACTGTACTATGATGCGGCATTACGGTTATTCTACGGGAGTAGCGGTTCCATATATTCATTGCACTTGCCGTATGTGAGTATATGATTTATCGTGTTGCCAAGGGTATTATAGGCAATATGAAAAGTCCATTCCAAATAAAAAATTGAATCCTTCTTCGCCGCTTCAAACAACATCGTCTTGGAGAATCTCGTGCACGGAAGTTTCATGAAAGAAGTTCAAGTCTTTGATGCAGCATTTTTTACTTGTTTGATATAATCACTTCCGAGGAAGAAACTGAGTGATAAGCGTATGAAGATTATTGTTCGTGATGGTTGTTTGATACTTTAATTTATTCACTTTTGAAAAAGAAGACATAATAGTATTTCAATTGTTTTAACGGAATATGGACGGAGCCAGGGCCGGCCCAGGCCCAGTGCAGACAGGTCTGCATAACTAGGCCTCCAAATTGGAGGGGCCTCAATTTTTTTATTATGCGAAGTTTTCTTTTCCAGCCCCCCACGTTTCTTTTTTACCCCCGAGTTTCATATTTTGCCCTTACGAAAAACTTTGGTTTCTATAAACCGAAATTTTTTGCCTTGAAATACAACTTTGGTTTTTAGAAACCGAAATTTTCTGAAATTTAAACTAAAAAAATTTCGGTTTCTACGAACTGAAATTTTTATTAAGGGCAAAATCGAATTTTTGAGGGATATAAAAGAAACGCGAGGGGCTGAAAAAGAAATTGTCATAGTACAAAAAAAGACCCAAACCAAATAAGACATTGTGCTTTTGTTCATGTATAAAAGAAAAAGGCCCAACATAATGAAGTGGTCTTGTATCACAATATTCCCACACGCACAGTAATAAATAATAGGAAAAGAGCAAAACAATAATAAAGAATAAAAACTTGGGGTAACCAATAGAATTGAGAATGATCTTTTGGAGAGTATACAATATGAAAACATGATTGATGAATTTGTTTCACAAAATATTAGAAGGATGACTCTTTTTAAGTAGCTAAAAAGTATTTTGTTGTTATTGATTAGTTATGAATTTTTTTATGTTAGTTACAATGATGATTTTAAGACGGAGTGTCCCAACATTTTTCTTGAAAAATATTTCTTTCCTTGCGAAGTAATATTATTTTCGTCCCAATATTGAGACGAAAGTTATCTTTCTGATCCAAATTTAAGACGGAGTGTGTTTTTCCGTCTCAATTAATTTATTTTTTTAAAAAAAAAACAACAACCACAAGTTATTAAGTCATTGAGATAGAAATTACTAAGAAGTGAGAACCCTAGTCTCTGCCTCGTCGCCCTCAACTTAAGGTTCTGCCTTGCCGTCCTCAGCTCACCACTCTATCTCTTCAACTTCCCTGCACCTTCCTTTGTCCCGACGCTCCATTGTTCTCTGCGTTGCCGACTTTCTCGTTTCTTCTCGATAAAAAATATTGAAATGAAACCCTTTTCCTTTTTCCCCAAATAAAAAATTAAAACTTGTATGTTTCTCTCAAACCCTCGAATCCCGGTCTGTTAAATTCCATTGTTGCAAACTACAAGTTTTAAATCTCAATCTCTTAAATCTCCTTGCATCTCTGCTTCCGAATCTTCAACTATTACCGCCATTGTCTCCACTAAGAAGCACAAGATCGATGGAAATCTTATATATGTTTTATTTTCCATTCCTTAAAAATATAACCTTCAAAAAAATTGATTTTTTTTTTTGTATCTTTAATAATTGCAGGGATTGTAGAAAATAAGTGAATAGGGGTAAGTATAAAGGTGATTTAAAATATAAGAAGTATATAGAAGGATGATTTTTTATATATTCATATATTTTCAACAGATTACCCAAAAAAGTTGAAAAATTAATAATAATATAAAATGAAACACAAACCCACATATTTTCTCAAGGATTAGGAAATTGTTAAAGCAAATTTTAAGTTGCATGTATTTTAATCATAGACTACTTTAACATATCAAACAAATTTAAAGTACGTAGGCGAATGAATTAAAGGTTGAATCTCCTACATGTCTAGAACACTTAAATTTATCTGATTTGAATTACCATCTGTTGGAACATAGAGTATATTCATGTGTGAATTGAAAATAAAATCATTGAGTCCCACATGATGTACTATAGCATATTAGTATTTGTAACATACTAGTGTGTATTTTGGAAAAATAAATAAATTAAATCAGTGTACACTAATGTGTATATTAATGTATAGCTCATTAGTGTGTAATTAGATAAAAATGTTAAGTCATATATCGATAGATTACACATTTTGATTACTTACAAAAAGGCCACGTACATGATCAGTGGTTAGTGCATGCTGCTACTTTTGCAACTTAATTTCCTAAAAGTGCGACCTATTAGTCACACCTTTAACTCCATGTGTCCAATTAATTAGGAAATAAGTTAACAACATGACTTTCAAGTAACATATATGCAACACATTCTGTAAGGCTATATAATTGGTTTTAGGCTATGAGAAGGAAAAACAGATGAGCAGCCGCAACAACATCCTGTCATACATGGTATATCAACTATGGTGGATATGCATAAGTGCTTAATTTTTTGCTTGAGTACATAGAATCATTGCTTCCATGCTCATGAAATATTGAGATAGAGAGAGTTCAACACCTTGCTTGATTTCTTGGGAAAACGTTAACTAGAGGCACACGTAAGTTTTTTTTAATCTCCATACATGTTATGATGTATGTGTTGGAGTTGTGCTGTACTAAATTAGATTGAACACATTAAGAGCATAATTTGATTTATTTATTTGGTTATGCTAACTAGGAAGGTTTGCATTAGTCTTTATTTCTAATGCATGTTTCGGATAACTGAAGTTTATTCTATGTATTAAGTAACATTAATATGATTTGTTTTAAGGGTGATTTTAGTATCACTAGTTCTTTTAATTTAAGAATGGTCATAGGACCATAATCCCTTTGAATAAAGAATGATTTTAGTTACCATATGAATGGTTAAAATACCATATTGGAATGACATTGCTGTCATTATTAATTGATATTGTAGTATCAATACGAGTGGTATTGTAGTACCATTAATTCATAGATTGATATCGTAGTATCAATTCGAGTGGTATCGTAGTATCACTCAAGAAGGTGTAATTCTTGACCGATTTCTACAAGTGCAATAGAAATTCGGTATACAGTTGAAACTGGGCTGTTTTATCCTGGATGCGGCGTGGTTGAGTCTGCTTGCACAATTTTGGGCAGTGCCACGAAACGTCTTAAAGAGAGCGACCTAGTCCGCGACTCAACCCAGTAATTTCTTCAGTGGCTTATTTTCGAAAACTATTTTCAAATATCAAAAACAACACCATCAAAGTTCTCATCACCCGAGGGAGGTTCATCATAGTTGTTATCATGCTCCTTACATGGTTGATTAATATCCACATCCTCTCTTGTTGAAAATTCGGCTTTCCTTCTTTCAAACTTGCCAAACTTTTGACTATACGTCACAACAACTAATTCTTCTCTTTCAAAAATTTCAAACGCTTGGAAGTTTTGAAAGAGAAGAATTAGCTGTTGTGGCATGTAGTCAAAAGTTTGACGAATTTGAAAGAAGAAAAGCTGAATCTACAACAAGGGAGGACGTGGATATTAATCAACCATGTAAGGAGATAACAGCTATGATGATCCTCACTCAGATGATGATAAAATGGTGGTAATTCAAATCAGATGAATTTAGGTGTTCAAGTTATGCATGAGATTCAACCTTTAATTCATTAAACAGTGTACTTTAAATTTGTTGCGTACTTTAAATCTGTTCAAGTTGTCTATGATTAAAATACATGCTAAAATTTGCTTTAAAAATTTCCTAGTCGTTGAGAAAATAAGTGTGTTTGCATTATTATTATTATTATTATTATTATTATTATTATTATTATTATTATTATTATTATTATTATTATTATTATTATTATTATTATTATTATTATTATTATTACTATTATTATTATTATTATTATTATTATTATTATTATTACTATTCAACTTATATGTGTAATGTGTTGAAAATATATGAATATCAGAAACCATTTGTATATATACTTCTTTTATTTTGTCGTGGCATGTTGTACGATTAGTTGAAATGGAAAAATTTATTCAAATTTTACAGAGAATTTCATATATGAGCATGATTCTTGAATAAGACTTCAATTTTGTCCATCATTAGGAGAATAAAAATAAAATCAATGATTTTGATCAAAATTCAAACCAATACACATACATTGATTTTAGAAAAATCAGAAGGGTTAAAAAATAAAATCATAAAAATCGGAAACACCACACAACATATTATCATGTTTGGACCATAAACAACGCAAAATCAGAAATGGCATACCTGAAATCATAAAGAACGATTGAGGCACAATAAGGATTGACAGTCGTACGACGAACCAAATTTAGTGACGAGATGAACCCGATCGTTTTTTTTTTTACAATTTCAATGCCACGATTGGAGCTTTGAGAGGGAGATTAATGTAGTTTTCCGATGCGGTGGGGAGATTGGATCTCGGAGAATGAGAAGAATTTATTGAAATCGAGTGATTCCGATTTTGTTGATATTGGGGATTTTGAGATTGCAACGGCGTTTGAGAGTGATCTTTGAGTGCAAAGAAACTGAATTGGACGTGTTTGGTGGGTTTTGTGAAAGATTGTACAAAATTAAGCATTTTAGGGTTTTTAAGAAGGGTGTACATGGGCCGGATTGAGTTGGGTTTAGACAAAACCACAACCCAAACCATATAGGGGACTCCAGATTGGGTTGACTAAAATAACTACCCACAACCTCAGGGGAGGTCAATGTAATTTGCCCTATTTTTTATGCTTGTTTGCAAATTTCATGATGTAAACGTTCGATCTTATAATTTTGGGAGACAATTTTGATAATTTACTGAAATTGTGATTGAATCTTTTAAGTTGCTAATTTTTTTATTTAAGTAGCGATTATTTTTGTCTTCCTCATCCTTCAGTCACCCTATATGAAAATATTTTTATAAAGTTCATTAGTTAAAGTGTGAACTCAGTTTGCTATTTTGCTACTTAAGTAATAAACTGTGTTGGTCTTCAGATTTTGCACCCCTGCATCGCTCGCTGGTTATCTTGCGAGAGGTGTATTTTTTAAATTTTAGAGGGCACGCGAGAAAGGCAAGGGCATGAAAAGATATTTTTTTTTGTTTTAATATAATTAAAAATGGGCCATGGGCTGGTTTATTTCAACTTCACATAGAAAATTTCTATTCCCACCCCATATTTCTTTTATACACCCAATCTTTCTATTATGTCCTTAAATAAATATTTTAGAATGCGTTTTTTGAAATTTTTTTTGCCTTTGGAAAAAGCTTCGAAATGTGTTTTCCAAATTTATTTTCAAATTTGAACTAAACAAATTCGAAAAACGCATCCTGAAATTTTTTACGACGACAAAAATGAAAAACCAGGGGTAGAAAAGAAATATGGTGGGTGGAAAGAGAAAGCTTCCTTCACATAATGCCGAGAACCAAATTGGGTTAGCGAATTCTTGGCCCACGCTTAATTTATGCAACGTAAATAATGATTGAGCCTATCACAAATAAATAGTCATCATGATCTCAAAATAAATTATCTCATACCCCCTAAGTTTTTTACTCGTGCCCCACTTTGTTTTTTCCTTTAAAAAAAATAAAATCCAATTTTACACTTTTCATTTTGTCTTACAGCAGTATTTTCATTTTTAAAAACTTGATTTTTTAAATTTCTGATAAAAAAATCATAAAGGGAATAATCACAAATGCACGCAAATAACAATTAACCAATAAAAATTCACTATTTGGTGAAATGCATGCATATTTATAACAAATACACAAGTATAATATATTTATTACTATCTCTTCGGCGTTTAATAGTGAGACCTCACCAACTCCTGCTGATCGGCATGTTAGATGGAATTGTAATAATTTTATTGGCACTATTTTAAATGTGAACGGTAGCTGCAATGACACTTCCATTCTAACGGGTTTTTGTGGCATTTTCCGAAACGATGGTGGTCTTTTCCTCTCCGCTTTCTCGGGTCATCTTCCTCACACCGAGGACATTTTACTGGCAGAGTTAAACGCTATCTATCACGGCTTGAACATGGCAGTAGAGATGGGGTGGAATGATCTGGCATGCTACTCAGACTCTCTCTCCTCGCCATTAACCTCATCCAGCAAAGCACTCCGCTCTTCCATGCTTATGTTGTTCTCATTCAAAACATCAAGGACATTTTGGCTGCCAGGAATTTTTCTGTGCATCACACTCCAAGAGAAGGTAACCATACTGCTGATTTCATGGCAAAGCTCGGCTCATCTGTTGACTACGACCTCGTCACTTATCTGACCCCTCCTGCTAGCATTAATCCTCTTCTCCACAAGGATACTTCAGGAGTTATTTTCGATTTTCCCTTGTCCTTTTTTTTTTCTTTTCTTTCTTAACCATGTAACCAAAAAAAAAAAAACAATGATGCAAGGAAAACATAGCATTTGTATCGTGAAAGATTTGTTAGCCAATCATTTGCAAGAATCGCAACAAACAACATTTTCTTTTCTAAAAGTTGAAATTTCAGTTTTTCTAAATTTAGTATTTTCTCGACCAATTAAATTTAGTATCTTGAAATACTCAAATTTAACTTTTTCAAATTACCACAAAATTCAATACTATTTTTTTTCTTCAAATTAGACCGTGGTCGACTCTTGGATCGAAAAGAGGCTGTTGGACTGTACCAAAGCTTATCCAGATGCTTACGCTGGATGGAATGCCCATTCAAAAAAAATTATAGACTTTTAAATTTTTTTGAATGAAATTATTATTTTGTACTAAAAAAAGAATGAAATTATTATTTTAATTAGAAAGGTTCAAAATAGATTTTCTTTTTCTTCAAAAGAATTCAAAATACCAATTTTTTTAATTATTATATGCAATTGTGTCAAAATTTTGGCCTCAATAACATTACTTGCTGAAGTAATAGTGCACTTTAGATTGGCGGAGTCAGCCAAATAACTCTGAAATTTCCTCATGACACAATAAATGCAAACATGAATTTCTCAAAATGTGTCCGCAATTTGTCCTTCACCTCAATATCAAGTGTAAATTCTTATGATGCCCATGATCCTCTTCTAGATGTAGCTTATATAGTTGTCAAGAAAATGAGGATGCAATCCCTTTCTATTTCAAACAAAAACAATATTTGTGAATTTTTTATTTTTGGTCTTAAATTCATTTTATTTCTAATGAAATGCTTTTGATTATACTTTGAATTTTGATTTCTCTTAAAACATTGTATGTCCTAAATCTGCATATACTAAGTAAGGTTATAGATTCCTTCAACATAAAAAAAGTAAGATAGTAAAATTATTCACGATAAGCATTTCGTTCATTTATACGCATTATCATTGATGATTAAAAAATGTTAAGTATTATGGTGCGTTTGATCTGCTAAAAAATAAGGGTCTGGACAGGACAACTTAAGTTGTACTGTGTTTGATGTTAAAACTGTCATTGGGACTGGACAAAATGGGGTCAAGGGACAGGACAAAAACAGACATTTTTGTCCCCCACTGAACTATGGGACAACTTTTTGTCCTCAGCACAAGTTTTTTAAATCGCCAAAATAACATTTTCTCCATCAAACATCATACAAGACAAAAAAAATTCAAGACGATAAATATTTGTCCTGTGCTGTTCTGTCTTGTATTGTCCTGTCTTGTTCTGTCCAGTTCTTTTATTTTGCAGATCAAACGGACCCTTAGTTTTTGTTACTATTATCATTTTTTTATCAAATGGGCTAGACCCTAGAATCTAAAGTCTAAACACCTCTAGAGAAAAAAATGTAAGCATCTTATGCTCTTAAGGGGAACAAAAAAAAATCTGATGGAACCATCTAATTCGAGATTATATTTAGCAAAACCAATTTCTCAGAACAAAAGTCTCCAAAGTCCAAATAATGTTATGCTCATTTTGGTGAATAAGATGAATCACATCCAAAAAAACAAAGGATGAATGAGTCGATAAAAACTATCTTCCAACAATTTGAAGTACTCTAAACTATAATCAATATATTGCAAAAAGAGCAAATAACTGTTATGATTGTGACATGTTGTCATAAACTCATTGTACCAAACAAAATACTAGATACTATTCACATAAGTCCAACACGCATAATTGAGTCACTCACCCAAGTCAGAGGAGGTCAAAAAAAATTATGTCATGAAACAACCCCACTACTCCACCATTATCTCATTACTTCACATAATCTCTCCACTACCCCTTTCACTATCTTATATATCATTCCTATATATAAGGCATCACAAACATTATGAAGAGGAGGTTCCATTCTTAACAAAACACCATAAAAAAAACTCATATGTTCTACACTCTGCATCCCCCCAAAAAAATAATAATCCATGCCCGCAGTGGGGCCCGCTAAAACATTCCTGGGTCACAAGTTTTTCTTCATACATGAAACCGCATCTACGCCGAATCGAATTGGAGGACCGATTGAATTATTGGATATGGATTTGCCTGCGAGTATGAATAACCAGGTGATAGCTTTCTTTTAATGGTTTTTTTTTTTTTTAATTTTACTGTGGGTATGTTGCTCATTCATAGAATTTTTGTTTCTATTAAATTGAATAATCACACGAAGGTTGTGTTGGTAAAATCCTTTGCTCACCGTGTCAGTTTCTTTTACATATTGATGATTATTGAAATTCATCTGATATCAAGGATCAATACAAACTCAATTTTTCTTGTCGTTTCAAATTAAAATGGGTCATATATACTTATTATATATTCAATGTTGGATCATTGTTACCCAACTATCTTTTCTCAATAGCTTTGTTTTTATAATTGTAAAATTTTTCAATTAGGCTTATAGCAGGCTAATGTCCTCTTGCTCAATGATTTGAGTAACCAGCATCGTTGGTTCATAACAATAAGTATTTCCTGAGTGCTAGTATATTTTAAGCAAAAACATATAACAAGAATGTATGAAAAGGATAATTATGATAGATGTATTACGTACCGGTTAATCTTTCATCACGGTACGATACGGACACTTCGACACCGCTAATGTAAAAAATATACGACATCGACACCGTTATATATTTATAAAAAATATAAGTTTTAGAATTAAAAATACATACATATGCATCTAAGTTGAACAATTTTTTCAATAAAAAAAGTTTAAAAAGAATATATGATAGTACATCTGACATTTACTCATCCAACTACTATCGAAAAACTAAAAATAATGTAATCAAAATGTAATATCTTTAATCTCTCATTGATCAATATTATTATTTCGACACATCTTTAGTCGTTGTATATATGTCTGAGAAAAGTAGAAACAAATAAAAAAAAATTGGACACTTATCCCGACACGTTTGTACGAGTGTCTTATAGGTGACGGATATCAATCATAATTAGATTTGTATAATTATATTTTAGATTTGTATAATTATATTTTAGATTTGTATAAAGTCTAGATTTGTTGGAGATATTTATTCCTTAAAATACTCCAATTAGGTTACTATACTTGTGTATATATACACCTCTTGTAAACTCTCAAAAGTAATGCAAATACAACTTTATTCATTCTCTTATATGGTATCAGTTGGTAACGTTCCAGCCCTACCCTGTTAAACCAGAAAACGCCGTTTTTCTCCCTTGCCGTCACCCTTGCCTCCCATGGCTTCCGATGGCTCTTACTCCATAGCTAACCCCTATGAACCCTCCAAACCCTTTGCGTGTATCACCCTCAGTGGTGTCACCAAGCTTCTCCCTACCAATTATATCAATTGGAAACTCCAGGTAGAAGCCTTCCTTGATGGTTTTGATCTACTCAAATACCCTGATGGATCGTTCCCTGCGCCGCCAGCAACGATCACCACCACTGACTCGCCTCCGGTCACGTCGTCAAACCCTGCCTTTCAAACTTGGCGTCGCCAGGATCGCCTCATCTATGGCGCCATCCTCACCACTCTGTCCGACGAGGTGGCCTCCCTGGTGTCCCAAACGAGGACCTCGCACGACCTCTGGGAGCTTCTGAAGAACACCTACGCCAAAGCCTCCCGCAGTCACCTTAAACAACTCAAGGAACGTCTTCGGATGGCCTCGAAAGGTACTCAATCCATCACGACCTACATGCACTCTCTGAAGCAAACTGCTGATCTCCTCGCCTCCCTCGGATCTGCTGTCTCCGTCGAGGACATGACCGACCATGTTTTGCGCGGCCTTGATGACGGTTACCGAGCAGTCATTGATGGGGTCAACGCAAGGGACACTCCAATCACCTTTGATGATCTCCTCGAAAAGCTCCTCATCCAGGAACTCTCTCTTGCTGCTGCTCAACGCCAATCACCTGCTCCTGTTACTGCGTTGCACGCTCAGGCAAGGTCGACCAACAACAAGCCTCGACCAAGTCAAGCTCCTGCACCGACCAACCAACGCCCAGGTGATCGCAAACCATTCCTTGGTCGATGTCAATGGTGCAATACAAAGGGACACGTGCTCGCTGACTGTCAACTCTTTCGGACTCAACACCCCAGTGTCCCCGCACCTCCTCGTCCTTCTCCGAGCACAACTGGCCAGGCCCAGGCCCACACCGCTACTGCTGGCACATCCTCGCCAGGTTTCCTGCTCGACAGTGGGGCAACGCATCATGTGACCAACGACCTTGCAAATCTGGCACTTCACCATCCGTACTCAGGCCCCGACACCCTCCTCATGGGGAATGGTTCAGGTTTAAACATCTCTCACTCTGGAACACTTTTAATTAATGATTTATCCTTGTCTAATGCTCTTTGTGTTCCCTCCATGAAACAACCAATTATTTCTGTCTCTCAACTCACCAAACAAACTAACTCTGCCGTTGTTTTCTTACCGGACTCTTTTTATGTCATGGACTTGCAGACACGCCAAACAACCCATAAAGGCTCATGTGTGAATGGACTTTACCTATTGCCCACAACCGCACCTTCCGCTCACACCGTCCAAGTGGAATCCTCTGCTTCTTGGCATCACAAGCTTGGACACCCTTCAACTTCCATCTTTAAATTTATTCAACAGCATTTTTCTTTAGGTTCAAATAAATTTCAGCAATCAGATTGTAATTCATGCCAAATTAATAAAAGTCATAAACTTCCTTTTCATGAATCTACTCTTACATCCACTTATCCATTAGAAATAATTTTTTCTGATGTCTGGACTTCCCCTGTTTTATCTGTTGATGGTCTTCGTTACTATTGTTTGTTTGTTGATCATTACACTCGCTATATATGGCTATATCCCATGAAACTAAAATCTGATGTGCAAGCTATCTTTCCTAAATTTAAAACGCTAGTTAAAAACTTCTTCCAACACAAAATAAAAGTCCTATACACTGACAATGGTGGCGAATACATTGGCCTTCGTCCCTTTCTAAGTACCCATGGCATCAGTCACCACACCACTCCTCCTCATACACCCGAACACAATGGCATATCTGAACGGCGGAATCGGCACGTTGCCGAAACCGGCCTCTCCCTCCTTCACCACGCTGGCTTGCCCCTCACCTACTGGCCTCACGCCATGACCACTGCAGCCTACCTCATTAACCGTCTCCGACCCCAATCCTCGGGCACCAATCCCCCTACTCTAAACTCCTCGGCATTAGTCCGGATTATCATAAATTAAAATGTTTTGGGTGTTTGTGTTTTCCCTGGATTAAACCTTATGCTAACCATAAACTTGCTCCAAAGTCTACTATGTGTGTTTTTGTAGGTTACTCAGCTGATCAACATGCATATCTATGCCTTGATCCCGCAACTGGACGGATTTACACCTCTCGCCATGTCAAGTTCGTCGAAACTGAATTTCCTTTCCGCACATTGGTGGCCCAGCCGACCACGTCCACGACATCACAGACTGGTCCCCTCCACCTGCCCGTCTTGCCGACCATCGCTCCACCTACTGCGAGCAGCAACCCCACATCCCCGAATACCTCAATTGTCGAGCCTCCCTCCCCGTCTGGCATTTCCTCCCCGACCACATCCCAGTCCTCGTCCTCAAATACAACGAGCAATGAATCGACCAGCAATAACCCCCCTTCTTCCATACAGCCAACGTTGCTCCCACAACCACAAACGACCTCTCCCCCAACCACGACCACTGAACCCCATGGCGGTGGGATCATCACCCGATCCAAAAATAACATCGTCAAACCCATCCACAAACTCAACCTCCATGTCCGACCCTCATCCCCGATGGAACCTGGTACTATTACCCAAGCCCTTCGTGATCCGGACTGGCGTTCTGCCATGCAGGCTGAATTTGATGCCCTACATCGCAACAACACCTGGGAACTCGTTGGTCGTTCCTCTGCTCCGAACTTAGTTGGGTGCAAGTGGGTCTTTCGCATCAAGAGAAATCCAGATGGGTCCATTGATCGGTACAAGGCTCGTTTGGTCGCTAAAGGCTTCCATCAACGTCCTGGTTGTGACTACACAGAAACGTTTAGCCCCGTCGTCAAACCAGTGACAATTCGGATCATCCTCGCTCTGGCTGTTCGACAAAGATGGTCTGTCCGCCAGCTTGATGTTAACAATGCCTTTCTTCAAGGGACGCTCAACGAGGAGGTCTACATGGATCAACCACCTGGCTTTGTTAACAAAAGCTTCCCTGATCATGTCTGTCGCCTAAAGAAGGCGCTCTACGGGTTGAAGCAAGCTCCTCGCGCTTGGTACATGGAGCTTCGAGTATTCCTGCTCTCCATTGGCTTCGTCAACTCCACCGCCGATGCGTCTTTGTTCATTCAGCGGACGCCACGCACGACGCTATACTTGCTCGTCTATGTCGACGACATCATTGTTACGGGGAGCTCCTCGACAGACTTATCTAGTCTCATTGCTACACTTGCTGCTCGGTTCTCATTGAAAGATCTTGGCTATCTCAATTATTTCCTGGGTGTTGAAGTCATTCCTTCCGCTGCGGGCATGTTTCTTTCACAACGGAAATACATCACTGATCTTCTTCAGAAGTCGGGCATGACAGACGCTAAACCAGCGTCCACTCCAATAACTGCAACTCCTCCGCTGCTCAAAAACTCTGGTGACCCCTTGCCCTCCCCGACTGAATACCGAGCACTGGTTGGCAGTCTCCAATACTTGAGTCTTACTCGGCCAGACATTGCCTTCGCGACCAACAAACTTGCTCAGTTCATGCAGAACCCGAGCACCATGCACTGGTTGGCTCTCAAGCGCCTCCTTCGCTATCTGGCCGGCTCTTGCGACAAAGGCATTTTCATCTCTGCGACTGCTCCCCTGCACTTTCATGCGTACTCAGATGCGGACTGGGCAGGTGACAAAGATGATTATATCTCTACCACTGGTTACCTGCTCTATCTTGGCGACACTCCCATCTCTTGGAGCTCCCGCAAGCAACGCTCGGTTGCTCGATCATCCACTGAAGCTGAGTATAAAGCCTTGGCCGACACGGCCAGTGAACTCCTTTGGGTCCTCTCTTTGTTCACTGAACTTGGTCACACTCCTACAGCTGGTCCGGTCATCTACTGCGACAATCTTGGTGCTACACATCTAAGTGCTAATCCTGTCTTCCACTCCCGAATGAAGCACATAGCCTTAGCTTACCACTTTGTCCGTGAAAACGTTCAACGTGGTCGTTTTCGTGTTTCCTTTGTCTCCACTAACGACCAGCTTGCCGACATTCTCACCAAGCCTCTGCTTCGCCCTCGGTTCGAGTTTCTACTATCCAAGTTGCATCTTTCTTCCAGGTCGCCCAACTTGCGGGAGGATATCAATCATAATTAGATTTGTATAATTATATTTTAGATTTGTATAATTATATTTTAGATTTGTATAAAGTCTAGATTTGTTGGAGATATTTATTCCTTAAAATACTCCAATTAGGTTACTATACTTGTGTATATATACACCTCTTGTAAACTCTCAAAAGTAATGCAAATACAACTTTATTCATTCTCTTATAACGGACACCGATTTAAGAAGTGTCGGAATAAAGGAAAAATTGTTTTTTTGAACACCTCTCCGACACGTTTGTACGAGTGTCGTACGGGTGTCATACGAGTGTTGCACACCGATACGTATCGGACACCACGACACGTCTAATCATATAGGTTTCGGTGCTTCATAAATTTATACCCCTTTAAAGTTGAAAAATTTGAGAAGTTTTGATCAAGTCATACCATATATCTAACTTTAGTGTAAAAATCAGGTTAACGAGTTATGATGACTAACTCATTTTAATTTGGTTCATTCATCTGTCGTTCCTTTTTGTAATTTGATTCATGTTTGATTTTGTTTGATCAATGACACATCATTTTGCTGGACTTTCATCGCCGCCCGACGTTGCCGTCAATCATCAGTGTTGCGACATCTCTCGCCATTTTTCACACATGGACATCATCGCCGCCAACATCATGTAACACGAGAGATTAGTGAGAAATCTTCTGTGAGCATCATTTCTTGGGAGGGAAACACATTCTTGAGAGTTTGTGTGAGGATTGCGTTCAAGTTCTTGGCACGTTTGGTGCGTTCTTGAAGCTCATTCACGGCAGAAAACACGTTTGGTAACCCTACAATTCCAAAGTTCGATGGTTACTATGACCATTGGGCAATGTTAATGGAAAATCTGTTACGTTCCAAAGAGTATTGGGACATTGTTGAAGCTGGTATTCCTGCGCTCCCTGAAGAGCCAACAGAGGCACAAAGAACACTTGTTGCTGCGGCCAAGTTGAAGGATCTAAAAGCCAAAAACTACCTCTTTCATTCGATTGATAGAGCAATCATTGAAACTATTCTTGATAAGAGCACATCAAGATCTATATGGCAGTCTATGGCACAGAAGTATCAAGGCTCCACCAAGGTAAAGCGTGCATAGTTGCAAGCTTTAAGGGGTGAGTTTGAAGTCTTGAAAATGAAAGAAGAGGAATCTGTCAATGAGTATTTTGGCAGGGTTCTAACTACAATTAACAAAATGAAGATTCAGGGTGAGATTGTGCAAGAAAGGTCAGTGGTTGAAAAGATCTTGAGATCTATGTGTGGGAAATTCAACTATGTTGTTTGTGCTATAGAAGAATCTAACAATGTAGAGACATTGTCAATAGATGAATTACAAGGCTCTCTCCTTGTACAAGAGCAAAAGCTGAAACCTGTCAAAGAAGAAGATCAAGCTTTGAAGGTTTCCTATGGTGACAAGAGTGTAGGAAGAGGAAGAGGTCGTGGGATCAAAGGAGGCCAAGGCAGAGGTAAAAATATTAATAAAGAACATATTGAATGCTATAAATGTCATAAATATGGACACTTTCAATATGAATGCCCTAATCTTGAAGACTATGCCAACTATGCTGACTACAATAATAGTGAAGAAGTGTTACTAATGGCTTTCAATACACCTATGCAAAAATCACCAAATAATAAGATTTGGTATCTAGACTCTGGATGCAGCAATCATATGTGTGGAATCAAGGAGTGGTTTCACAACTTCGATACCAAATTCAAAGAAACTGTCAGGTTAGGTGATAATTCACAAATGAGTGTGGTGGGAAAAGGAGATATCAAGCTACAGTTAAATGGTATAACTCAAGTAATCACTAGTGTGTTCTATATTCCTGAGTTGAAGAACAACTTGTTAAGCATAGGTCAATTACAACAAAAGGATCTCACCATTGTGTTCAAGAAAAATTGGTGTAAAGTGTATCATCAGCATAGAGGTTTGATAATGGCTTCACAAATGGCATCTAACAAACTTTATCCAGTTATTGTTGAGGCAAAATTGGCATGCTTTCAAATTGGATGTGAAGATAGCAGCTATCTCTGGCACTGTAGATTTGGACACCTTAATCAAAGGGGTTTAAAACTACTGCAGCAGAAGAACATGGTGAAAGGCTTGCCAAAGATTGGAGATTTGAAGCATGTGTGTGAAGATTGCCTTGTGGGAAAGCAACACAGAGACAGTATCCCTAAAACAAGCAATTGGAGGTCATAAAAAAGGCTTGAATTGGTGCATTCAGATATATGTGGACCCATAACTCCCGCCTCCAACAGCAAAAGAAGGTATATCCTTACTTTTATTGATGATTTCAGCAGAAGAACTTGGGTATATTTCTTAGTTGACAAGTCAAGTGCTCTAGACTATTTCAAGAAGTTTAGTAGTACTGTTGAAAGGGAAAGTGGAGAAGTAATATGTTGCTTGAGAACTGACAGAGGAGGGGAATTCAATTCACTGGATTTCAAGAGTTACTGTGAAGAGAATGGGATCAAGAGACAGCTTACTGCAGCCTATACCCCTCAGCAGAATGGGATTGCTGAAAGGAAAAATAGAACCATCATGGAAATGGTGAGAAGCATGTTGTCAAGGAAAGAAATGCCAAAGGAATTCTGGTCAGAAGTTGTGAACTGGGCAAATTATGTGCTTAATAGGAGTCCATCTGCTGCACTAAGTGATATAACTCCTGAAGAAGCTTGGAGCTTAAGCAAGCCTTCAGTGAGTCACTTCAAAATATTTGGATGCATTGCCTACACTCATGTGCCAGATGCTCAGAGAAAAAAGCTAGATGATAAAAGCATCAAATGTGTCTATCTGGGAATCAGTGAAGAATCTAAGGCTTATAGATTATACAATCCTTTGACCAAGAAGATTGTTATTAATAGAGATGTTGTGTTTGCAGAACTTGAGAAATGGAAATGGTAGGCACCAATTACTTCTGACAAGCCTTGTCCTGACAACAATAGTGAGATTGCAGCTGAAGAAACCAATGGTACCAATGGTGGTGATGTTGATCTGGAGGCTCAAGCTGAAGATGAGCCAACTCAGTGTAATGATCTTAGTGATGATGAACATATAGGGACTTCTACCTCAAACTTGAGAGAAGGGAGAGTTAGAAAACCCCCATATTGGCACAGTGATTTTGACACAACTATGGAAGAAACAGATGAAGATGCTATGAATCTAGTGATATTTGGCCCATGTGTAAGTGAAGATCCAGTGAGTTTTGAAACAGCAAACAAAAGTCAAGTTTGGTGGAAAGCTATGAATGATGAAATCAAGGCTATTGAGAGAAACAAAACCTGGATACTTACTGAATTACCTAAGGGAGCAAAGGTAATTGGTGTAAAATGGATTTATAAGACTAAGATTAATGAAAAGGGAGAGATAGAAAAGCACAAAGCTAGATTAGTAGCTAAGGGTTATGCTCAGAAGTATGGAACATATTACAGAGAAGTTTTTGCTCCTGTAGCTAGATGGGACACTATCAGAAGTCTGTTGGCTGTAGCAGGAATAAATGGGTGGAATGTATTTCAACTTGATGTGAAGAGTGCTTTTCTACATGGGGAGTTGTCAGAAACAGTGTATGTGGAACAGCCCTTGGGTTATGTGATAAAGGGAAAGGAGAACTATGTGTACGAGCTGCACAAGGCTCTATATGGGTTGAAGCAAGCTCCAAGAGCTTGGTACAACAAGATAGAGCAATATTTTATTTCTGAAGGCTTTGTGAAATGTCCCTATGAGCATACCCTATTTGTGAAGAAACACAAAGACAGCTGGTTAATCATTAGCCTCTATGTAGATGATTTAATATTCACTGGTAATGATAGTCAGATGTTTGAGAAGTTCAAAGAGTCTATGATGAACTCCTTTGACATGACTGATTTAGGGAAAATGAGGCATTTCCTTGGAATTGAAGTTATTCAAAGTGATCAAGGAATTTTTGTGTGTCAGTAGAGATATGCCAAGGAAATTTTAGAAAGATTTGGCATGGAAAGAAGCAATGCAGTATGCAGTCCCATAGTACCAGGCACCAAGCTTTCCAAGCATGACACAGGAGATGAGGTTAATCCCACCCAGTTCAAACAAATTGTAGGCAGCTTAATGTACTTAACTACTACAAGACCATATCTCATGTTTGCAATCAACTTGATTGCAAGATTTATGGAGCATCATGTTGAGACACACATGATGGCAGCCAAGAGAATTCTCCGATACATTAGAGGTACTTTAGAATTTGGAATTCTATACAACAGGGGTGACATTGCTGAGCTGGTAGCTTACTCAGACAGTGACTATGGTGGGGATGTGGATGACAGGAAAAGTACATCTGGATATGTGTTTATGATTGGCTCTGGTGCAATGTCTTGGTCTTCAAGAAAACAGCCTATAGTAACCTTGTCCACTACTGAGGCAGAATTCATTGCTGCAGCACATTGTGTATGCCAAGGGATTTGGCTCCAGAGAGTATTAGGAAGCATGGGACTCAAACAGAAGCAATGCTTGACTGTATTTTGTGACAACAGCTCAACCATCAAATTGAGCAAGAATCATGTGCTTCATGGAAGAAGCAAGCATATTGACATAAGGTTTCACTTCCTGAGGAATTTGAGCTGTGAAGGTGTGATTGAGCTGGCACACTGTGCCTCTCAAAACCAGCTAGCAGATGTGATGACTAAGGCAGTCAAGTTGGAGACATTTGAGAAGCTTAGAAGCAGGCTTGGAATGTGCAGCAGCTCTACTTTGAAGTAATGAGATCTTTGGTGTAAACTTAGTTGTTATACAACTAGGTTTAAGGGAGGGAATGTTAAGATGTTAAGAATTTTCTAGTTATTAGTTAGTTTTTGTGTTACTTGCAAAGCAAGTTTTGTTGTCAGGTAGGCGCGCCAAGGCGCGCATGCAAGCAAGCCTGGCTTGCTGCAAGTTGTTTGTCAGTTAAGTTTGTTAGTTTTCTCTTAGTTGGTTAGGATTTGTTGTAGCCTATAAATAAGACTCAAGGGTCATGTAATGCTTAGTTGTTGAATGTACATTTGATTCCTAACAACTATTATGTGGAAACCGAGCACACAAACAAATATCATCTTTTGGCTTGAACGGTTATAAACTAGGTGACATCAATCTAAGTTGTGTTAAATTTCATCAATTATATATATAGTCATATCATATGTTTTGGACCTCTATTATATTGTTTCATTTTTACCACATACTTATATTATTGAGCAGAAAAACGTGAACGTAATTTCACCACGTTGTGGTCTGATTTCTCCGGCCATTAATTATGGGGATAGTGAATTTTTGGTGGTCCATAATGAGCACACCATGTTGTGATCTGTGTAGCAAAGGAATCTCAATCTCACCTCTATGCTGAATTTCAAACTTAGAAGGCCTTGTATTTATGACAAAGTGTGGTGTCATGACTCAAAGTAAACCTTCAGTATCAGTATCAGCAACAACACAAATTGTAGTACAAAAAGAAATTTTATATATGTTCATCATGAAGACATGAACTCACTGATAGTTCTCAAGGCATCAAACTGCGGCGGCATCCATGGAACTTTGTTTAATGATCGAGGCAAAATCTTAAGGCGGCATAAAATACTTGGAGCGCATCACTCTTTCAAGAGGCGATCATAAAAAACAAGGTGGACAAAGGGAATAAATGTAACTATATCGGATCATTTGCCACTTGAATGCTCATAATCAGGTGATATCGTTCCAAATTTTTGGGCAAAGTTTACTCAAAAGATATTACACAATTAATTTGACATGTTAAGATTACATTGTGCATCTCTTCATTTTTATTGTAGGTATGAATTGATAAACTCACCACAAAAGCTCCATTTGATAAAGCGCCACTCAAAACAAAAAGCTTTGGATCATCAAGTCCCTATGTGGCAAAAATATAAAACGTTGCGGCGTAATGAAATGTTTGCGCATGCCACCAGACCAACAGCGACCTTACATGAAAATATAAAACGCTAGGGCGTAATGAAATGTTTGCGCCTGCCACCAGACCAACAGTGACCTTACATAAAAATATAAAACGCTGCGGCGTAATGAAATGTTTGTGCCTGCCACCAGACGAACGACGACCTTACATAAAAATAAAAAACATTGCGGCGTAATGAAATGCCTTTGCCATTAAAAGCTATGAAGGAAAGCCTTTGCCATTAAAAGCGGCAGTAAATACTCGAAGAAGGTCAGATCACAAAGCCAAGTTCGACAACAATACTCAACACAAAGGCGATATCAAAGAGCTAAAGGATCGTTACGACATCAAAGACGATATCAAAAAGTTAAAAGGTCGTTGCACCCTTAGAGGCAATATTAAAAAGCTAAAGGATTGTTGTTGTTATCTTAAGCATTTCGCCCTTACAGGCCTCATGCTTGGAGGGCTCTGTACTGGACAAAATACTAAGGTACTATTCACATAAGGCCAACACACATAATTGGGTCACTCATCCAAGTCAGAGGAGGCCCAAAAAGACTATGTCATAGAACTACCCCACTACTTCACCATCACCCCACTACTCCACCATCACCCCATTACTTCACATAATCTCTCAAACTACCCAGGGCCGGTCCCGAGATTTTGGAGGTCCGAGACAAATAATAAAAATGGACCCCTAATAAAAAAAATAAAGTAGTAAAATTATGTATAAGTTGTAGAATAATTTTATTTATAGAAAAAACTTATTTGTTTTGTATATTATATTAATATTATCAAATATATTTTAAAATGAAACTAAAGAAAAGAACTGTCACAAGAGAGATAGAACTCGCCGTCTAGACATTTGAAAGTTATAAAATGAAATTAATGAAAAAAACTGTCACAAGAGGAAATAGATCCCAACACCCTCTACAAACTTGAAAGTTAGCAATGAAACACAAACCACTATACCATATCAATTCTTTTGAAATTTTGTTTCACAAGCACCACTTAACCAATATTGTGTATGTTGGATTTGAAAAAAAAATTTATGAGGCCCTTAAATTTTTAAGGGTCTGGGCTATGGGCCTGCTTGCCCTGCCTCAGGACCGGCCCTGAAACTACCCCTCCAATATCTTATATCTCACTCCTATATATAAGGCATCTCAAACATTATGAAGAGTAGGTTCCATTCTTAACAAAACACCATAAGAAAACATATGAGTTATACACTCTGCATACCCCCTCAATTCAATGCAGGAACACTCATAATCATAAAAATGATGTTATTAATTACGAATGATTCGAGAGAAGAAATGTAAAAATCAACTCATGATAATATTTTAAAAGATGATATCACTTTAATTTCCTTCTTTTGTGAAAATTATGAGAGGTAATCAATGTAAATAGCAGTGAAAATTTATTTTTGCAATTATTTTCTTTAATTTTTCTTAATAAATTTTTTTCCCATCATAAAATATATGAAAATTACAAACATATTCATATTACACCTTTTGTCATAACATTTTTGACCAAAAAATAATTTTAAAGACTAAATTAACTACATATACATATCCTTGAGAATTAAAATGACTAGGAAAAAAATCTACAAACAAATTTACAATTTCATTATATAATTTATATTCAAGGACCATATTGTAACAATCATTGGCAAAATTGAGATATCAAATGTGATGATTCCATTTGCATTATTGCAAAAACCTAAACTTCAAAATATCTTCAAACCATAATAAATTCCCCACAACTCCACTCCAACTATCCAACTAACATAACAAAAAATTCAAAATATAATACTATAATACCTTTTGCTCATCATCTCATATAATACCACCACAAAATACAAAACATAATATTATTTACAGAACTACACAAATATTATATATATATATCCCTGTTTAAAATACCACCACTTGCGTGTAAAACCAAAATTTCTTAAGATTAAAAAATTTCACGTGTGCACACGTGCTCTCTCACTGTTATACAACAGCGGTTATTTTATTGAAAAAAAGCTAAAAATAACAGTTAAAAATATAAATAAAGAAAGAAAAGAGTGGAGAAAAAAATGGGAACCGAATTCCCAATTCAGGGACCACAACAAGAGTAGTTTTAATTTTATTCCTTCCTTTACCATAACAGTACCAGAAGCAAAAGTTCAGAAATTTCAATTTTTCATTTGCTATTTATTCTGCTGAAAACTCCACTTAGACAGTGACTCATTTCAATTTCAAACCAATTTTTCTTCAACCTCTCAAAAGACAACACGCCGGCGTAACCGTAACGCTAATCATTATCCACTCATCACAACCACCACCACCATGTCTCATCGACAAAACCAACAACCACTGTTAGAACAATACGAAGAAGAAGAAGAAGAAACCGCTTATGATTCATCGGAGAAGATAGTTATTATAGGAGACGAAGAATACGAAGCTGACGTGGACGCCGGAGTACGAATTCCACCGTTTTCATGGAAAAAACTATGGTTATTCAGTGGTCCAGGTTTTCTAATGAGTATAGCTTTTCTGGATCCTGGAAACTTGGAAGGAGATCTTCAATCTGGTGCAATTGCTGGTTACTCATTGTTATGGCTTCTTATGTGGGCTACAGCTATGGGACTTCTTATTCAGTTATTGTCAGCAAGGTTAGGTGTTGCTACTGGAAGACATTTGGCTGAGCTTTGTAGAGATGAGTATCCTACTTGGGCTAGGATTGTCTTGTGGTTGATGACTGAAGTTGCTCTTATTGGTTCTGATATTCAAGAAGTTATTGGTAGTGCTATTGCTATTAGGATTTTGAGTAATGGTTATGTTCCTCTTTGGGCTGGTGTTGTTATTACTGCTTTAGATTGGTAAATATTTCATTTTTTTGTTATAATTTTTATTCAAAGTACTTGATTAATGTTTTACTTGATCTGTGCATTAAAAAAGGTAAATTTTGATTATATTTTGTCACATTATTGTTTTGGAAAGTGATTTAATATTTGTATCAGTATGTGTTGTTGGGTTTCAAGTGTGAGTTATTAAGTTCACATCGACTATGAATAGGAAAAATGTTGGATAGATAAGAGAGGCGACTCATATACCAACGCCTTAAGTTTTTTGGGTTGAGATGTGACGTCTCCCTCTCTTGGTTTTGGAGCATTTGACCTGCTCCCCCGGACTCCCCAACATGGGTAGTGGACTAGTGGGTCGATGTTAGGTAAAAATGTTTGGGTATAAATAGAATAGAGATGAAGAATGTGATGGAATGATTACTGCAAAGTGTGTGGGAACACTAAGTTTTAGATTCAATTTGCCCCTACCTGTTTCTCTTGATTGGATGCAATGGTACCACATATTTCCTTTTAGATAGTTTGAACTTTCTTGATGTGGATTGTACATTTAATATCAAACATATCGTTTAATGATAGTTTAAAGAACAATAGTTCTGTGACTTTAATTTGTGCATATGAGAAGAGAGGAATTGATTCGGAGTTTTAGATCGTAAACAAATGAGTTCTGTTGTTATTATATGTAGAGTTGTTCTATCTATGAAGCAACTCATACCACTTGATGAATGGAAATAACTCTTATCAAAGAGTTGCATTCTTTCATGAATTGGTTCAAACAAAAAGATGTATTAACTCATGAATAAAAACATTCAATCTTGAAAGAATACACATTTAATTTGAATTTCAAATCCATAAAGAGATGCTCATTTTAGAATGATTTCTTAGATTTCATTATTTTGGAAATCTCTCGCAAAAAGTATCATCTTACCTTGTTGGAAGATAATATGGACAGGAATTATGAAGTTCAAAATCAGAAATATTGACGAGTCCATGATCAAATGTCCTTTTTTGGCATTTAAGAAGCTATTGGAACAAGCATTTTTACTTGTTAAATGATGTATACTATAGTATTCAAAATTAAAATTTAACTTCTATGTGGTTGTGTGTTCCAGTTTCATTTTTCTCTTTCTTGAGAACTATGGTGTGAGAAAATTGGAAGCATTTTTCGCTGTACTGATTGCTATAATGGCTCTCTCATTTGCATGGATGTTTGGTGAAGCAAAGCCTGATGGTGTTGATGTTCTTGTTGGTAAGGAGTTCATTTCATTGACTTGGAGTTCAGACATGTGCAAACTTGTCTTCATTGTAAGTAAATTTTATTGGTATGCGTATTCTTCGTATCTGATACATGCTTTCATTTTTTCTTTGTAGGTATTTTGGTTCCTAAACTTAGTTCCAGAACTATACAACAAGCTGTTGGGGTTGTTGGTTGCATTATTATGCCTCACAATGTATTCTTGCATTCTGCTCTTGTTCAATCAAGACAGGTTGACACGAAAAAGAAAGGCCGTGTTCAAGAAGCTCTTAAGTACTACTCAATAGAGTCCACCATTGCGCTTGTTGTCTCCTTTGTCATTAATATATTTGTCACAACTGTGTTTGCTAAGGGCTTTTATGGCACTGAAATAGCGAATAGGATCGGTCTCGTAAATGCAGGGCAGTACCTTCAAGAGAAGTATGGAGGTGGAGTATTACCAATCCTGTATATATGGGGTATTGGGTTATTAGCAGCTGGTCAAAGTAGCACAATTACTGGTACATATGCTGGACAATTCATCATGGGAGGTTTTCTGAATTTGAAGTTGAAAAAATGGATGAGGGCATTGATTACGCGTAGCTTTGCAATCGTCCCGACTATGATAGTTGCGCTTATATTTGATACCTCAGAGGACTCATTAGATGTTCTGAATGAATGGCTTAATGTTCTTCAGTCAGTGCAAATTCCCTTTGCACTGATTCCCTTGCTTTGTTTGGTATCGAAGGAACAAATAATGGGCACTTTCAAGATCGGCTCTGTCCTCAAGGTATATATGATTCCATTGCATTCTAGTTCCCTTTGTTCGACTAGTTATATATCGTCAGTTTTTATATTTACTATGAAATGCCAGATTAATTCATTTGATATAAAATTGCATCTCTATATTTATACTCCTTTGATCCTTTTCACACATTAAGAAAAAAAAAAATTTGACACGCATATTAAGAAAAGTTGATAGTGCAATTAATGGGTACGTTCAATGTGGATTGGTGCTGCTTGTTAATTTCTTTAATCGTTATTTATTAGGTTCAGACACTATTGTTAGTTTGATGCTTTGACTTTTTCGCAATTGTTCTTAAACCATATTGGATGTATTACTATATAACAATCACGGTTCATGATTGCCTTATGATTTCAATACAGACCATTTCCTGGCTTGTGGCTGCACTGGTGATAGTGATAAATGGCTATCTTTTGCTGGAATTCTTTTCATCTGAAGTGAGTGGAGCAGTGGTAACCGCTATTGTGTCTGCAATAACTGCTGCATACGTTGCATTCATAGTTTACCTCATTTCAAGTGCCTTCGCATTTACACCTTGGCAAAGTTTTACTCGATCAAAGACAGTAGCTTCCACGGAGAGTTGAGCTGTCACAAAGACAGTAGTAGCTACCTCGCAAAGTTCAGAAGTCAATATTATTTCATAAAATCATGAAGTAGGACATTGTATGCTGCTAAAGGATATTTAATCAACATTTTTGCCCTGTTCTTACTGGGCATACTAATGCTTGTTATTTGTATAACTACTAACTGGCAATGATTCAGGGGTAGTGGTACCTTATTAGCTGTTTGTACTTCAATGAAACAAGTTAGAGTAGATGTTACTGCACACTACTGTAAAATTTGATTTACAATGGACCTATAATTATACTACCTTTTAAGACTATGATGTTAAGAATGTTATTTTTAGGTTAAGGTGTAAATAATTCTTGTGTTTTCTCAGGGATAGAACCTGCGAATACAATGCATGTCACTGTCATAAACAAATAGCTCAAGTAGATATCATCACGCAAGCACAAGTATTAGTGTGGTATTGGACACCATGTTTTGGATACTCAGACACGCCTTCAATTCGAAGTGTTTGTGCAACACATGCTAACTAAGAGGTGATGGGATATATGCATGCCAAATACTATTGGTTATTCTTTTAATAATTCTTCATGCAGCTATTGGAAAATTATTAATCAATGATGGGAAACAAATTTTGCTTGTGTATGTTTCATGTATGTCTAGGATCACTGCAGAAAATTTACACAGCAGATAATTTGTTCCTGATAAACAAGCTGCAACTATGCCTCACCCTAAAAACATTGGTACTAGCTCCGTAGACAGTAGCACATAGTAATCATCTCAATTTTTAACACATCAGTATTTTCCATCCATAGACAACAAGTATCCATCCACCAGCTCCCCTCCAAACTTTTTTTGTCTCCTCTCAAGGTAAATTACCTTCCGTCCTTCCTCCTTCATGCTCCAACAACGTACATTTTGTTGCTTGCAGGCATGTGTATTACTTCATTTTATCATTAATTCATTATCAACCAAAAAAGTAACATGTTTGACATAAATTGGATACCCTCCATGCTCAAATATAAAAAACTAATTTTCAAATTTTGTGGGAACTAAAAAATAATATATAAATAGTACACAATTTTGTTATATTTCATTTCATTCAACATTCTTTTAGTTTAATTTTAATAAAAACAAGCGTAAAAAAAGTTGTATTTCGTTAACAAATCACAATCAATCATATGTTTGATTTACGCAATAAATTATCTTTTAGAATTGCTATGAGATTAACCATCACGTTAGCAAACGATACTTTTTTTAAAGGACTGAAGCACCTCCCAAACAGACGACTCTAAATTTTTTGAGACTTTCTTTAACCGACTGAAGTACTTTCCAAACAGACGACTCTAATTTTTTAAAACGGTTCGTGATAGTAATTAGTAGTTAAGTAACTTTGATAGTTGATAGTATCCAAAAATTATACATAAATTAAAAAAATAATCTTTTTTTTTTGTCTTTCTCTTATTGCTAGATTAAGAAAAAAGAAATTCTTTTTACTCAAGAAAAAATTAATACTATTACTATAATAAAAAATTATTTTAAAAACATATGAAATAGCCATGTTGATTCAAGCACATGACAGCTTGACTTCCCTCCTTCCAATTCCATCTTTCCAAGCCACCGTGTTCTGTTCTGCATCATCTCTTCACTCCCTCAATTCCGTTCCGATCACCGCCATCACGCGCGCATAACTTATCATGACGCTATCACCGTCTCAACTCATCTCAATCTTCTTCTTCTTCTCTCTAATTCCACACCTAACAAACTTCGCTCTCTCTATTAACCCCAACAACCTCTTACTCTTCCCAAAAACTCATCGTAACGCCTCACGTGACTCTCGTCCCGCTATGATTCTCCCTCTACATCTTTCTCCACGCGTTTCTTCAATCTCATCGTTCAATCCTCGCCGCCAACTCCAGAGATCCGAATCTCAACACCATCCTAACGCTCGTATGCGACTCTACGATGATCTTCTTATAAACGGGTTAGCAATTAGCATCTTTCATTTCCTCTACAATTTCATTTCGAACGCGATTTTAATTTAATTCAAGTTTCGATTAATCAATTATGTAGGTACTATACCACACGGCTTTGGATCGGAACTCCTCCACAGAGATTTGCGCTTATTGTTGATACGGGAAGTACTGTTACGTATGTTCCGTGTTCCACATGCCTACACTGTGGTAGACACCAGGTAACAATTCTAATATAATTCTTCAATGCCATTTTTGTTTTTTCATTATATAAGTTTGTGTAGAAGAATTTCTATTTTTGTGGATATGAATGTTGATTTTATTAAATGAAATGAATAAATATCTAAATATTACTCTCACTTAGGCCCTAACATATATGGAAATAATAAGTATAAAATCTTTCGTTGTAGTTGCTAGAGTATATGAAAATCTATCAGTTTAGTCTCTATCATCTTAATAGCAAGGACTAAAGTGAAGAATTTTATATTATTTAAGGATTACATATATTTTTTTTTTAGAGTTTAATGGACATGCACCGTCAGTGTAAATTGACTTTACATTGAAACAATAATAATGCTTTAACCTTCCATGTCATTGTCATATCAAGAAAGTGGGGTTAAGTGGGGTCACGTGGCGGAAAACATGGTTGTGATTGGTGGACAGCATAAAATTATTTTACACTGTCTGCTTATATTCTTTTTTCTCTATTTTTTATATATTTGAAAGGCTAAATTAGAGAGAAAGTGATAATTCACTGAATTGATGATTTATGAGGATTGATTTGTGTGCCTGATTTTATTTTAATAGGATCCGAAGTTCCAGCCTGAATTGTCGGAAACTTATCAACCAGTAAAATGCACACCGGATTGCAGCTGTGACAATGACAGGACGCAGTGTATGTATGACAGACAGTATGCTGAAATGAGTAGTAGCAGTGGAGTCCTTGGTGAGGATGTTGTGTCCTTTGGAAATCTGAGTGAGCTTTCTCCACAACGAGCTGTCTTTGGCTGTGAAAACGATGAGACTGGTGATCTCTATAATCAGCGAGCTGATGGCATCATGGGTTTGGGTCGCGGAGATTTAAGTATCATGGATCAATTGGTTGATAAAAAGGTAATAAGTAATTCATTCTCACTATGCTATGGTGGAATGGATGTTGGTGGAGGTGCTATGATTCTTGGTGGAATATCTCCTCCAGCAGACATGGTCTTTACTCATTCAGATCCTGATAGAAGGTGGGTGTCAAATTTTCTTTCTTATCTAACAGATATGAGATTTCATGCATTTTCTTAAAAAATGCATTTGATTAATCTCACATTTACTCTAGTTTCGGGATGGCAACAGTCCATATTACAATATCAATTTGAAGGAGATACATGTTGCGGGGAAGAAATTGCAGCTAAACTCGGATGTTTTTGATCGGAAGCATGGAACTGTCTTGGATAGTGGCACTACTTATGCATACCTACCAGAAGCTGCATTTCTTGCTTTTAAACGTGCTGTAAGTTCTTTCACAAATATCATTGTAGAATGTTCTGAATTGCATTTCTTGCTTTCAAACATAGAGTCATCTTCGAGTCCTGCGTTATCAGGTTTGAGTTAAAATAAATTGATGAAGAGGCTTATAAAATGGTTAATTGTGAATGAGGAACTGCCTCTACTTGTTATTGTTTATGAATCATATGCCCATTATAGAAATTATTGCTGCTAACGCATTCTGGGTTTCACAATTATAACCGGATATCCTGTTAGTCTTTACAATAAACTTTTATTTTTTGGGAAAAGCTGTAAAGACAAACTTTATCTTATATGTCTGATGAATTTGCTTTTTTATTTACCTGTTATGCAGATTATGAAGGAACGCAACTCTTTGAAGCTAATTGGTGGTCCCGATCCAAATTATAAGGATATATGTTTTTCTGGTGCTGGAATGTATGTCTGTATCATTATTATGTAGTGAACACACAAGCCTATTGCAACATATTAACGATTCAAATTTACTTGTATTTCAGAAATGTCTCTCAACTCTCTAAAAGCTTTCCAGCGGTTGACATGGTATTTGAAAGTGGTCACAAGCTGTCATTATCTCCTGAAAATTACTTGTTTCGGGTTAGTTATATAAGAAAAGCATTGGTATCTTTAGCTGTGTTTACTGGTTGACTGATTTCCTAATTTCTACTTTTCTTGGGGCTATCTTTTTATAAAGCATTCAAAAGTACGGGGTGCCTATTGTCTGGGGGTTTTCTCAAATGGAAGAGATCCAACTACTCTATTAGGAGGTAACTAATTTACTGTGGGTAACTCCATTTCATTTCAATTTCAATTCATACTTTGTGGTGATAGGAAATATTGTTCCTTAGTTTTTGTGTTAGATTGGCGGCTTATGAGTTATGGGTTTGTCTAATACTTTAGTGATCTTTCCTATACTATTTATGTTTGTGTAGGTATCTTTGTCCGTAACACTCTTGTTATGTATGATCGTGAGAATTCAAAAATTGGTTTCTGGAAAACAAATTGTTCTGAGTTATGGGAAAGACTACACGTCTCTGATGCCCCATCACCAGTGCCTTCAAATTCAGATGTAACAAATTTAACCAAAGCATTTGCGCCTTTGGTTGCTCCATCTGCGTCACCGCAGGATGATATTCATCAAGGTAATATTATCTCCTAATGTTCTAATTTTATTTCAAGTATATACAGAGATGTCATGTTTAAGCATGGATAGAGATGTTAAACTTGCATAAAGTAGTTCATCATGTTATTTTATTTTTCAGAAATTAGTGTGATTGCTTTGTAGCTTATATGCTCACTAATGAGTAACGACTAATCTCCTATGATTGCCTTGAATGTGCAGGTGAACTCCAAATTGCTCAAATAACAATTGCCATTTCGTTTAACAAGAGCTACATGGATATGAAGCCTTACATTACAGAGTTAGCCGAACGCATAGCTCATGAGTTAGATGTTAATACATCGCAGGTTAGAAAATGGCCATCAACGTGTAGGAAATATTGGGGCTTAGATACAGCTTTAAGATCACTTTATTAATTTGATGCTATTGGAGATGTAATTAACTATATGCATATAAAATCATGGCTAGATCAGTTGGCCGATGTAGATTGGGATATATGTAGGTCCTAGACGTAAGACTTTTGTCATGTGTCAACCTGCCAAAGTAGCAAAAAATTGAACATTTCAAGCTAATTTTTTCCTGTTTGTGTGCATTGTACTTTATGATAATGACATTTCGTGATTGGAATGCTCGCAGGTTCACTTAATGAATTTTTCTTCATTTGGAAATGGGTCCCTTTCTAGATGGGTCATAACCCCAAGGCCACATGAGGATTTCTTTTCTAACACCACTGCAACGGTAAGTGGACATTTGTGCATTTGCATTTATGTGAAGACAAGCCATTTGAATTTGATGGTGACTTTTTATGTTACAGAGTATTATATCCCGGCTTTCTGAACATCGCATGCAACTTCCAGACACATTTGGAAGTTATAAGTTGCTTGATTGGAAAGCCGAGCCTTCATCAAAACGGTAAATTCTATCTTGCAACCAGAGAGAAAATTATCTGTCATATATCATATCCTACCTGCATAATTGTTAATTCAACCGTTTCTCTCCATTCCTTATTTCAGTTACCTTGCTTGGTTACTACTTTTCATGTGTGCATATAGCTAATGTCTAAAATCTTCTATTAATTGAATATGGTTGGGGCTTATTCTATAACCCATTTGTTATTAACATATTCTTCTGAGATGATGCAGGACTTGGTGGGAGAAATATTATTGGGTTGTAGGTTTAGCGGTGTTGCTTACAACGCTTCTTGGGGTATCAGCCTTGGGAATATTCTTAATTTGGAAAAACAGACAGAAAGCAGAGCATTCATATAAGCCTGTTGATGCAGCTGTTCCAGAGCAGGAACTTCAACCATTATGAGCTCCGATTTGACTGCTGCTGGATAACTGTTTCCCGAATTAGTGTGGAGATTACAAGCAATTTATACGACCATAGTTATTCGCTCATCAAGATTTTTATTTAAAAAATATCAGGTTGTCTATTTTGATGTGTCAAAACCCTGATAAATGTACAGTAAGCAATGTGTTTTTTTTTAGGCAAAGTAAGTTTATTTCATTTCATTAGCAACAATAAGCAAAAATACAATGGGAATAGAGTAATAATTACAGGGGCTAGATTCTAATGTGGACTCTCTAGCTGCACTATGTGCGACTCTCTTTGCTTGCCTCCTGATATAAATCAACTTGCAGCCAAGCTAATACAGTAAGGATTATTTAGTTGTATAATCCACAAATGCAATTTTGTTTGTGGTATTTCAATATATGGGTGAATCAAAAGGCGGAGGCACCATTTTGCATAGTACGATGTTTGCATTTTCGAGAGTTATTTTACACTTCTGGTGTAAGATGAAATGTGTGTGTTTTGATCCTCCATTGTTCCACCATTGTTGTCACCAATAAACCCAGCTCGCTTTAAGTAGTCAACTATCATTTTTGATGTGGTTCCTCAATTTTGAAGTGGTGGAAGGAATTGATTTATAAAAGAAAGATTATGAACGAGAATACAAATTTAGTGAAAATGAAGTAGAACCATTTACCAAATCATTGACATATGCGTACCTGCAAAAATGTTGATTTTTTTTTCTAAAGTCTGAAAGTGAATTTGTGTTATGAAATGTTTAAGTACACACTATTTTGTTATCTTATCCCAACCTAAATCAATTAATCATATTTCAATAATAGATTACACTGATATTAGCGTTGATGTCTGCAAAATCTTATCTTATTCCAATTGTCTAGTGAGTAGGGGTGTAAGCGGATCAAGAAAATCCAATTAAACCGACGATCCAAATCAATCCAAATCGAAAAAAAAACCGATATTTTTGGTTCGGATTCAAAACCGAACCGAACCAATTAAAAACTGACGTGGTTTGGTTCGGTTCTCGGATTCAATTTTTAAAAACCGATGAACCGAACCAATAGATATATTATTAACCATATATATTTATTTAATGTTCTAAATTCTACTGATGCATTTTGTTTTTTTATTTGATGTTGAACTTATGAACTTAATTAATTTTATGGTTGTATTTTGTATTTGAAAATCTATAGATTGTATTTTCTCAACTTTGTTTTAATTAAAATGTGTTTGAAAATCAATTAAAGTATGATGTATGGTGATAATTGATTACATAAGTGTTATGTGTCATTAAAAAATTATAGGAGGATATCGGATAAAAAATAATAGGAGAAAAAAATAATAGTAGGGAAAATATTGCAAAAAAAAAAAAAAACATTACAAAATCGATCAAAGTATCCGATCCAAATCGAACCAAACCAATTAGTTTGGTTCGGTTTCATTTTTCAAAAACAGGACAAACCGATCCAAACCGAACCAATTGAGTACACATTGGTTCGGACTTTGGATTCATCAAAAACCGATCCAAACCGGTCCAATTACACCCCTACTAGTGAGAAATCATTTTCTCTAATAGCAATATCTCAACAACACTTAAAAAGTTCGTGATCACAATTTTTTTTAAAAAAAAAGTTCGTGATCACAATATCATGATTTAGAGTATGCAATATTTATAGATTCTTTTGATAGCATTGAGATAGACGTTGGTGCTATCTTATCTCAATCTAAACTAGTCACTCATATTATGATTACAGATTATGCTGTTGGAGCTGAGGTAAGAGAAATTTTATCTTAATCCAGTCACCCAGTGGCCAAATCAGAAATTGCTTTCTCTAATAGTGATATTCCAACAACACTTAAGAAAAAAAATCATGATCATAGTATCATGGATTAGAATACAAATTTATTGAAAAATTGAACTTCTTTGTAGTAAAAAACAATGCTAAAGTAGTAAAAAACAACATAACTCATGACTTTGTAGGCTCGATCTCTAGAATTGACGCTTGAAAGTTGTTCCTTCACTGTTTAATTAAACATGTTTCTGCCCCTTTTCCTTTTGAAGAATAACACATTTCTGCTCTTTAATTAAACTGTTTTGGTGTAAAGAAAAGATAATTTCAAATTTACTTTAATGAAATTGTTTTTTTACTTTCAAACTTATTAACAGCCAATAAATTTTTGCAGTTTAAAAACCACTACAATAAGAATGTCACATACAACTTTGTCATGCAACTTCAGTTGTGTTTCTAACTTCAATTCCTTCCACCACTTCAAAATTGAGGAACCACATCCAATAAGTCAATGAAGCACAATAAAGCACTCACAGGAGTTATCAATAAGTCAATTATTAGTTGTTAACCTATTAGTATCGCTTTCTTAACTAAAAATTTATGTCAACCGACGACCAGTACAAAATTATATTCAAATTTTGATTTGCAAATGTAAGTTTTTACTATTTTTGTTATAAACTTTGTGAATAAAATTGTTGTCCAATTAAAGAAAAAATAATGACTAGTAGAAATTAGAAGCAAACAATCATGTAAGTATAAAATAAAACATAAAATAACTTCATTTTTCATTCATTCTCTTTAAAATGTGCCAAAGAACTACATTTATAATAACCTTAATAGATCATAACCTAAATGGACCTAAAGCCCAATCTAAATAACATAATATAATTAATACTCAAATAACAATATAAATCTAACTCCTAAATTATTTAATTAACTAATATAAATCTACTTAATTATTTATTATCTAATCTTCTATCATATGCATGTTGAAATTAAGTTTGAATCTGAAATTTCTCACTTCTCTGAGTGTAAATATTTATATAATTCAGACTTAAATCTACTACTTTTAAGGATTAAGACCAAAAAGACACGATATATACTTTAGTGTCTATATTTTTTCTATACAGGGTGGAGTCATTCATAGACTCGGGAGGACCGTGGCCTGCCAGTCTTAATTTATATATATATATATATATATATATATATATATATATATATATATATATATATATATATTGATAAAGCGTGTGTGTGTATTAGTATTTGCAATTTTATACCAACAGCGTGATGTGTTGTAGTGGTGGTGATGAGCGCCTAGTTGTGTGAATGACGTGAGTTTGATTCTCACGGTGTTCATTTTACCATTTTATTTCTATTTTAAACAAAAAATACTTTTAACTCCGCCATTGTTTCTATATTGCTCTCTCTCTCTCTCTCTCTCATTCATTTTTTCTCATAAAATACATTAAAGTTACAGTGAACTTCCCGCCACCAAAATCATTGAATCTTAATTTGTTAATCATTGATTCTTAATGTGTACAAGTACTTGGCCACTAAAAGGAGATTATTGGAGGAAGATTATAAAGTGAGAGCCTAAGCCTATGTTATACCAAACTGCCCTTGATGGCTAAGTAAAGAACATTGAGTGTGGCTTTGGATTTGAACATTTCTTCCTAGCAAAGGAAACTTATGAAAGGGATACACTTTAGTATATTTGTGCTTAAAGAAAAATCTACTACCACACAATTTTAACTAAAAAAAGTCATTACACTACACCACAACTAATAATAAATTATAGCAAGCCGCATGATGAAGAAATTATCATATGATACAGGAAAAATATATCTGATAGATAGAGTGATAGTGAAAGATTATCAAACTTTTTTTTTGACAAAAGATTATCAAACTTTTTTAATTATTGAAAGCCAACTATAGTATGTTACAAAGATATAACACGTGAAAGTATAATGGTGACTTGACTTGCAGCCGGTAGCCATAAAAAGCGATTCATAACTTAGCAATATTTGTTAGGACTTATGTGGTAGGTAACAAGTAGTCCAAACTATAAAATGTGGCTTTGTTTATTTGTCATAGTCATACATTATCCTACGGAATCACTGAATCTGGTAATTGGCACGTCTTCTTTACTAAATAGAAAGTACTTTCATTTGTAAGGAAAATTATTTCTTAAGGTCTTGGTTGTTAATGATACATTGACATATAATGAAAGATTCATTGATTTCTTAGGTAATATATTCGACATCACATAATTGATCGAATACGATATATATGTGAATTTATCCATGAAAGGCTATAATTTGAAGCATTGAAAAGAAAGAGAAAAAAAGATTAAATTATGAAAGACTAAGTTTAATCATTGTAACCATATAAAAACATAAATTCTAACGCAAGCTTAGAAAAAGTTTTGAGTAATGATTATGTGCATAATTGGATGGGTCTATGATCATTGAATTAATCATTGTAACCATTTAATTAAAATTATGGTAATCCATTATCATTCTGCAATTTTACCATTAATCCAAAAATGTACTGTATTACTATTCCCTCTGTTATAAAATATAAGCAAAAATGAGTTTAAAAAACTTGATGTATTTGGTTCAAAATTTAGATAAATACACTCACTTTTGTTGATCAACTTTTGCTTATATTTTGTAACGGATGGAGTATATGTCTTGGATTATATGGTACTATTGTTGGGTTTTTTTTATATTCTTTCTACCACAAAATTATTATATCATCTAAAGATAATTGAAGATAACAATTGCATTTCCACATCAATAAGAGAAGCAATATAACCAGGGATAGGTAAAACTAAAAATAACTGAGAACAAGCAGATGAGATGTGGCTACTTGTGCACAAGTTGTTAAAGAAGTCTCACATCGCTTGCGAGATGATCTGAATAAGTGTTTATAAAGTATGGGCAATCCTCACCTTACAAGTCGGTTCTGTGAAGATGTGTTAGACCAAACCCTCAATTCTAAGATGGTATTAAAGTCTATCCACGATTCGCTGGGCCACTTCGTCAGACCGCCTGCAATCAGGTTTCTGATGGGCCCTCCACACTAATAGCTCTTCTTCCACACTAATAATGACCATGGAGAGTTGAAGAACGAATTGTTGTTGATTTGCTTCCTTGCTATTCAACACAAAAGTTTTGTGCCACCAATCTTTGTGTTGTGAATTTATCGTATAAAAGATAGTGTTTTACATAAAGAAGAGAGGACAAAATCGGCATAGAAAAGAAGAATATAGTTATATAGAGTTTACATAAAAACATAATATAGGAAGGATACAAATAAAGAACCGTAAATAGCTACTCCCTTCGTTCCAAATTATAGTCGTTTTAAAGAAAAAATTTGTTTCAAAATAAAAGTTGCTTTACAATTCCAATAAAACATTTAATGTTATTTTTCCTATTATACTTTTAACTTTTTATTTCTATCTCTTCTTTCAATTCTTTAATTTATCTTTCCAATACAATTAATTAAGGACAATTTTGTAAACTTACTCATGATTTTTTTTTCTATATAACAATGATTAAATTTTTTAATTTGTGTAATATGATCAAAACGAACTTATATTTTGAAACGGAGATAGTATTAGACAATTTAATTTATCAATACTTTAGCCATTTTGTCTTGTCTTCGTTTCATGCTCTTGCACAATAAGAAACATTATCTCTTACTCTTAGTACTCTTTGCTTATTCATCATTTTTAGTTTTCCGCCATGTAGAAGTTACATTTATTTTCAATGTAATCACCAATTTAAATAAATAAACATCGTTTTTTAGTAGAAAAGTAACTGCAAATGTACATCTACAGCTCTAGTAGTGCTTACCCGATGTCATTACGAATACTCTCTCGAGTCTTATTTAGTTGATATCAATTAAATACATCAATTTATTTATGTCTTTTATAAAAGTGACTGAATGAGTATTTTTTTTCTTAAGACCATTACTAGGAGGAAGTTAGCAAAACACAAACTAAAAAGGTATCATTGTCTTGTGTCGGTGCTTACCCGCCTTCAAGCAAACCACAAGGTAAACCCCAAAACAAACACCAGTATTAATTATGCGTAAAGTAATGGCAAACACATAATAATCAATATAATAATAGAATATTAAGAGTTCTCAAAACCAATGGTAAATAAATTTAATAATGTGTTAGTCCATAACAGGACCAAAATAAGAAAATAAATGATACATGAATGAATACACTAGTAATAGTAACACAAGTTACACAACAGCAATGGAATCTCTCTTCTCTAGAACATAAAAACAAGGCTAACCAAGCTCAATGCCAACCCTCCTATCATCTTCTGCAAGCACCTGATGCTCTCTGCTCCACTCTGTAATAATACACAAAATTCAGATCTCAGTATTATTGACTCATTTAATTTTCTGTTGTCACAGATAGACAACAATAATACAATATCAATAATTACCATGACCAAATCATACGTCTTTTAAAAAGCATGTGAAGTACATTTATAGCAACAGTTAATTTTTCTGATTTTAGTACTTATTTTTGGTAAAATAATTTTGAATTATTCATCATTTTTTCCTTCAGGCAAAAAATTCATCATACTGGCTATGGAGCACAGAAACTAGACATTGACACCGATAATAATTTTAAAAAATTTAATATAATTATACAGACGCGTCTAATTTGAGACGTGTTTGTGCTTTATAGAATAGTGGCACGTGACTACACAAAGATCATAAGATAAGACAACATTTGTGTTCAAATTCAATCTACATTGAAGCAAAAATGTACTCTGTTTTATGTCTCTCTCAATTTCGGCTAAAAAAACGGAATCTGAATATTATAATTTTTAAATTGCAAAACTAAGCTAAGCATTTCGATTTCTTGTGTCACACTTTTCAGATCTGAGACTAAAATAGTAAATTCTAGATCTGATATCAATTGTACGAACCGTAAAATGTAAAAAGCATAACAAAAAAAAAAATGCGCAAAGAAGAAACATACCTCATCGGCAGCAGAAGCTGGACCAGGAGACGATGCATCAAGACTAGGTCCCGGAGCACCGACAGGTGGTGCCGGAGGACTCGACAATGACGGTGAAGGTGCCGGAGCACTGTGTTTCTTGCTTTTCTTTCCTTTTTTCTTTGATTTACTTGGAGCTTGAGCAGGAACCTCAGCACTCGGTGTAACTGCCGGTGCTGGTGTTGTCGGTGCAGGTGTAGGTGGAGTAATCGCCGGTGGAGAGCTTACCGGAACAGGTGCAGGTGGTGAACTCACCGGAACTGGTGTCGGTGGTGAACTAACTGGAGCAACAACTGGAGGTGATGATGCAGGTGCTTTTGCTACTGGAACTGGAGCAACAGCATTTGCCGGAGATTTAGCCGGAGTTACAGTTGCAGCAGTGGGAGATGTAGCAGGAGGTGAGGAAGCTGGTGATTTTGCTACAGGTGCAGGTGATGTTGGTTTCGTAGGTGCTGCGACGGGAGCGACGGTGGGTGTTTTGACGGTAGGTGATGTTGTTGGAGCTGAAGATGGTGATTGACCACCGACGCCGGCGAAGATAATGCAGATGAATGCGAGTGAGAGAACACTGTTACGATCCATTTTTTGTTGTGTTGAATTTGTGTTTGTGTGAGGTTTGAGGAAAGTGGCAGAGATGTTTATAAAGAGAGAACTTTGGTTGGTTTCATGTATTGGAAAAGGATCAAAGGGGTGTTGATCTGTCTGGTGTAGTGGGGCCCATCATATATGGGACACCACTAGCCGTTGGATTAACTTATTTGGGCTGGGCAAAGAAGCTTCGTCTTTTAGGCCCCACTTGTTGTTTTTTTCTTTCATTATAAAAATAAATAAAATAATAAAAATTTAGAGTATGATTCACCGGTACTAAGATCGGTGAGATACTTGCTTAGGCACAAGCTTAAATATTTTATGTTTAGGTACACACATAAAATTTTTAAAAAATTAATAGAAATTGTGATAATGCGATGTTAAATGATGTGACTAAATTATTTTATATTTAAACTTTTTCAATTATGTGTGTGTGCCCAAATATTTTTTATTTGGGTTTGTGTCTATGTTAGAATTTCTCCTAAAATCGTCTTTAAAACTCATAAAATAGTAATAGAAATACTCGATAGTATTTATTATTTAATAAGGAGATTTTTAAAGTTTGTTTGATGATTATAATAAGAAGATAAGATATGATAAATGAATCGTATATTAATTTAATTTTCAGTTTGATATATTAATATGATAGGATAAATTATCATATAATACTATTCATTTGTAATTTCTATAATAAGTTTATGCTGAGTTAGAAATTATCTTGTTGTGTTATTAATAAAGTAAATCCTTATTTGTCAAAAATAAAAATACCTATAAAGGAAACTTGTTATTTAATTATAGGCTTAATTGCAGTTTTGATTTCCTTATTTTCAACATTTTACAGTTTTGGTCCCCTGTTTTAAAATTCGACAACTTTGGTCTCCCTAATACATATTTTGTCTAAACTATGATGATACGACATATTTTAAATGTACTTTACGAAAAAAAATTATTACAATTTCATCGATTTTGGTATTTTTTTCATCATCGAATCATATACCACATCGTTTAAATCATATCATATCGTCAATTTATAGTTAAAAATTGTAATAGGGGGACCAAAACTGTCGAGTTTTAAAATAGGAGGACCAAACTGCAAAAAATTAAAAATAGGGGAATCAAAACTGCAATTAAGTCTTGATTATATTTAATTGAAAATAAATAATGTTATCTTGTTTGTTATCATATATATGCACATCGAACAAATAATAAAATAAGTGTTATCATATTTATATCATATCATATTTTTATTCAGCTATCTATCATATTTTGACCATCAAACACACTCTTATAGTTGATGTTGAAGTTAAACTTATACATTTGTAAGATAGAGAAAGTTTTGGTTGGGCACAACCCTAACACATCACATTCAGGCACACACTCATAAATAAAAAGAATTTAAAAGAAAAAGAAAATAGTCACATTAATTAATATTACTTTCATATTTTTTATTTAATTTTTTAACTTTCATGTGAGTGTGTACCCAAATGTGATGTGTTGGGGTTATGCCCAGATATTAGTCAACTTTTTACTAATTGGATTAAATTTTGTTAGTGGATGTATTTGGTTCTTTAACATACATATATTTACTTATCATCGTAAAATAAATGTCTACTTTAACTTTTAATAAGTAAAAGTATACTACAATCAAAATGGGTTATATGAATAGATGAACACTCTTTAATCCAACTTATATTTGTTGAATATTGTTACTCCATGGATAAAATTTAATGCCATGTTATATTTTTCATTTTTATTTTAAATTACTTTTGACTATAGAGTACCAATGTGAATGTCTAACCAAATTGAGTACCTAAAATTTAATGATATGAATAATACCAGTAGTAAAATTGTGACACTAATTTAGAGAAGAAAAAAAATTAGTGTTTCATAGAGACAAAGACAAAATAGTAATAGTATTATTTTAGTTTTAAAATTTTTTAAAGGATTTAAAAACAGTCAAATTATTCACCGTTATAATGAGTGGAGTAGGTGCTAAGTAAGTTCACAAATTAAAATCTGATTATACGATTCAACCAGTCTGGACCCGGGCCCCATTAGGTGCATGTGACATTCAACGGTTGGTTAGAATGGGCATTTCATTTGGTATAGACCAACAAAATAAAAACATAAGGACAAAGGTATAATTGCATGAAATCATATGCTAAAAAAAGTGCATGAATCACATAGTGACACTTCGGTAAATGTGCTTATGTCTCTGGCTAAGTTTTTTATATTTGTATGTTTCAATTTAATAAAATTTTGTCATCATCAATAAAAAAAAATTAGATAGATTGGTAGTATGTTTGAATTGATAAAATTTTGCAATCATTAGAGTATTTAGTCATTATAGTATAGGTATGTTCTTCGTTGCAAGAATATATTTCCAATGATAATCGTCAATCAAAATCGATACAGTAATTTACATTTTTAGAAGTTCTCTATATTCATCGAATTAAAGCACGTGTTTCGCCTTTGAAAATGTGGTTATAATCCACATGACTAATGTTATGTTACTTAAGTGAGATTTATGTTATTCCTTGATTGATGAATTAAGGATAGTTTATCTTAGATTACATAGCCCCGATCAAAAGACGTTTGACTACGTCAGTTATAGGATCATTTAAATTTTTGCTTCCTCTACCATTTTTTTACTGTTAATTCGTATAAGTAATATTGAAATATTTATTCATATGTTTCAATCATTTTTATGTCGATTTGATTCAAGGATAGCATTCCCAGCTCCAACTCCATCCAATGGCAGATTACAGTGTGGAATGGGGTAAGTTGCAACTAGCTCAATCCCCAATTTATTTTCAATTAGCTTAATCTTTTTAGGACGAAGGGAGTACCACTTTATATTTTTGGATTTGGACCCTCGATCTTTTAGGTCGAAAAGATAGAGCGATCTTAAGTTAAATTTGGATAAAATAGAAGAGATGATGATGTTTACTTATAAAGTATAGACTATAATGCACCAATTTGTACTACACGTCTACACCTGTTAAATGGTGTAATAATACACAAAAACGAGTTACTCCATGAATCTATCTTTGTATCTTTTGATTTGTTGGTTGGTGATACAGCTGGGTTCTTATTTTATTTGTGGGACATATCATTGTGTAATCATTCATTCTAATCAACCAATATCATTTCCAGCAATTGACAATTCTTGTTTAGCTGGCACGGTCAACTTGTAGACCCCAATCTTCCCATTGAAAATAGTCAAAATACTAGTAGTAGTGCTAGTAATATTTTAGTTTTTACTAACCAATTTTTTAAGTTTAAGTTTAGATTAAAGATTAGATCTTCACAAAAAAAAAAAAAAAAAAAAATTAAAGAGTAGATAAAATAAATTAGACTAAAAGTTTATTTTGGTCTCTTATAAATATTTTAAGATTTTATTCATTCACAAAATGTTATATTTAGTTTAGTTTTCTGATTGGTGCCTTATAAATATTTTGAGATTCTTTTTTACACAATGTTTTTTTTCACAAACAACTCATATTATTTCATTATTATTCAACAAAGTAGTAATACAAAGAGGTAACAACTTAATAATGTAGCGACTAGACCACGATAAGACCACTCTAGCTAGTGTATGAAAAACTATGTTTGATTGTCACTTGACAAACTTTAACACAAAGTTATAATTTAACATTAGTACGTTTTTAATATATTATAAATAAGTGAACTAAACTCCAAGGTTCTGACGTGTAACACATGAATAACATCTACCAAGCTTTTTGAATCCGTTTCAAATATAACATGTGTGATACTTCTATGCTCCATTTCTCTCATAGCTTTTAATAATGTGATTGATTCTCTCATCCCGTTATAGAACACTTCCCTTCATTCCAATGGGTACCGACCATCACAAATTTGAGATTTTATTTAGTCTTCACAAAATGAAGTATTTAGTCTAGCTTCCAACATTTTCATATGAAAACAACTTAATTTCTATGTCAATTTTGATTTAACAAATCGTGTTTAATTGATGACATATAAGTTACCGATATCAATATAGAAAAATTGTTAACGAATCATTTTTTTTATCAAATTAGTCAATTGAATTTCTTTTTAGAAGTAGTCTCTTTTTCTATTGAACTCATTCTAATTTTGTTTCCCTGTACTATTTAGATTGAGAGTAGGGGGGAAATCGAAACACCGCCTTCCGCCGTCATTCTATCCCATCTAAGATTGGCGTAGTGCAATGTGATGTTCTTTTTAGAACATCTCCAATCCATTATTTCTTAGTTTGAGTTTCTTAATTTTTTGAAGTGGGTCTCTCATGACACATCATTTATAAACAACACAAATTTATTTTACTAAAATACAATGATCCATAAAATGAGTCTCTAGAGTGGACCGCACATACTTTAATATAATTTAATATTTACACTTAATTTATTTGAATTAAAATATTAATGGAATGATTTATTTCATACAAATTTAAATAATATTTTATATCAATTTAATGCTAAGAGACGGTGTCCTTGTGTCTCTTATATAAGGGATGAACAAGAAAAATAATGAGCATAATAAGGTCCATGAGAAATACTTATATGGGCACAAGCTCAAATATTAATTGTTAGGCATACTCACATGAAATAAAAAAAAAAATAAAGATAAAAGGATTGAAGTGATGTGTATTGATGTGACAATTTTATTTTTCATTTAAATATTTTGACTTGTGTGTGTGTGCCTAAGTATTGTACCCAAATACTTGTGCACATGTAAGTGTTGCTATAAGGTCCACATGTATAAGGGACATCAAGCTCCAATGCTGAAAATAAATAAGATACCACATATGCAAAGGACGCATAAAAGCCTAACATTAGAGATACTCACATTGATGTCTTTAAACAACAAGAAGATTAAATTATGATCTCTATTGGTAGTTTTAAGGTTAATTGGGATCTTCAATTAATTCATGTGCATGGGTTCTTATGTTTTTAAAATGTGTGTATACTAGTATGATTTTTGTCAAATGCAGTGTTATTTACTTGTATTTTGATACATTTAAATAACACACCGAAACAACATTACTTGCGTGAGTTTTTACCAAACCGTCAATGGCTTCTTTTCATACTCTTATTTGATGTGTGAGTGGGATTTATGACATTCTTTGCCTTTTTCCACTCTTCAAGAAAATGGCATTCTTTGCTTTTGGCACAAGTCAATTCAGACATTGGATTTTATTTTATGTGTAAATCACAGCTAATACAAATACTTTAATTCACTTTGTGAATGAGAAGTAGTGAAGAAAATATACTTTCCAGAATCCTACGTTTTGTCATACTATTAATTAATGTATTTTTTCCCTTTGCTTCCGAGTTCTTAAATTAGGTATTAGGTGTAATTCAAACTTATAAAACTGATTGATGGATGATCCAATAAGTCTTGGAAATGCTCTGATATCATCGTAAAATTGAATAATATGTCTAACTCAACCCTACAAAATCGGCTTGTAAGATGAGAATTATCTCTTACTTATAAATTCTTGTTCAAACCAACTTACATTGAATGGGAGACTTCTTCACACACACAATTGTTGCATGAAATGGTGGTGGGAATCTAACAAAAAAAAAATAGCGGTGGGAACACAATTGTTTTGGACTGGACTTCTTAAGTCCATGTCTCCTCAAGACCAAAGGCTCTGCCCTCCAGAAGGGCACCCTCCCCGCCGGCCAACGTTACAGAATCCTGCATTCTGTAACTGCCGACCACCGGAATGATGAGCATTAACTGCTCATCATGGCCCAAACGGCCAAGTTCCGGCAGCCACTTAATGGGCATTAACTGCTCATTAAGGGCCTTAGCCCAGCGCTGGGGGCTATATATACTCCTCATTCTGAAGGAGTGAGGTGCGTTTTACCAATTTCTGAAAACCAAAGCTATAACACTTTTACTGACTTGAGCGTCGGAGTGTATACAGGTACACACCCCCCTTCCACTTCAACAAGGGGCTTGCTGAAAACTGCTGCCGGTCACCACTTCTGATCAGGTAAGATCAGTGGCGCCGTTTGTGGGAAATCTAAGTTTTCCCCTTCTTTTTAAAGAACAAAACTATCCAAACTACCAAAAAACACCAAAGAGCTAATAATGGCCGGCAACAGTGAATCAGAGCACTCAGCAAACCACCTCAACAGCGATCACGCTGACAACAATGGCACCAACGGGATGATCGTATCCCAAATGGAAACAGACCCCACCTACCAGCCCACAAACGAAACCAACTCCCTGGTCGTACCTATTCCCCCCCGGAGCTACCTTGGAAAACATCATGACCGCGCTGCTGACCGCCGTCAACAATCAGGGACAAGCTATCAGGGAGCAGAATCGTCGTATCGAAGCTGTCGAAGAGTCGCGCATCACGAGAGCGGCCACGAGCAGTTATAGGCGACGAGAGTCCTCTCGACGGGACTCGAGAACTAGGTCAAGATCACCACGGGCATACGAGACTCGAAGCCGTATAAGCCCCGCTAGGAGAGTTGCTGGAGCGAGGAGATCCCCAGCACGTTCAACTGGGCGCAACTATCACTCACCTCCTCGCCATCGTCATCGCACTCCACGAAGTGACGATGAAAGGCACGTGGGGCCTCTTTCTGATAGGATCATGAGGGTACCATTGCCCGTGGGGTTGGAAAAACCACCGGCAATGGACACCTACGACGGGACTACTGATCCAGACGACCACATAGAAAACATTGAGGTTGTCCTCGACTACAGAGGAGTTAGAGGATCTATCAAATGCAAGCTGTTCTCCACCACGCTGAGGAAAGGAGCAATGGCATGGTACAAGAATTTACCACCAGGGTCCATTGATTCATGGGGTGAGCTGTGCAGACTCTTTACTGCACACTTTAAGGCTTCCAGAAAGCACCCAAAGATTGAAGCTACTCTCGAAGCGATCGTCCAGAAAGACGACGAATCCCTAAGAGAATACATTGACAGATTCAACAAGGCTGCCATCGAGGTAAGGACCGATGACAGGATGAAGCTATATCTGCTGGAACGAGGACTGCGCCCGTCCAGCGATTTCGCGAAGGCAATTAGAATCGAAGAAGTGAGAAGTTTAGGCGCTTTCCTCGAAAAAGCACAAAAATACATAGCTTACGAGGAAAAGCAAGTTGCTGCTGACGCAAGAAAGCCAAAGTGTCAAGAAGAAATTGGACCCTCTCGAGCAGGAAATGAGAGAGGAAAAGAAAGGATGAGGGAAACAAGACCTCTCCGAAGCAAGTTTATGGATTACACCCCTCTGAACGCTCCTCGCGAGCGAATTCTTGCAGAAGTGTCCATGGCTGAATTCAAGAAAAATGAAGTTCCCACCCCAAAGCAACTGGCCGTGAAGCCAGGATTGGACAAGTCTAAGTACTGCCGATACCATAAGAGCTACGGGCACGTGACCGAGGATTGCATTCATCTGAAGGACGCAATCGAGATCATGCTACAAAAAGGACTCCTCCAAAAGTTTAGAAAAGAGGAACGCCAAGGGCGTGAAAAAGAGCCCGAAGTTGGTCAACCGTCCAGAGAGGCGCAACAACAATCAAGGGCGGGCAACAGCAACATGCAAATTGCCTACGCCATCTCAAGACCCGAGGATTTCATTCTCCCCGAGCACAAGGAAGGTGAAGACCTGCTCGAACATCTGTCTGCTCGTATGAGATCGCTAGTAATCCCAGGAAGAGGATTTGGAACCTCTACAATAGGGTCGTTGAACAGAAAATTTGAAGAGTTGGAAATTGTGTGCTCGTTGGAACCTGTCCTCGCGACAGAAGCAAAGGAGGGATCTATCCCCCTAGCCTTTTATAAAGAGGAGATCCCCGGAGGCTCACCAAATCACCAAATTCCGCTGCTAATAAGGGCCAGGATGGCCAACTTTGATGTAAGAAGAATTTTAGTGGATCAAGGAAGCTCGTGTGATGTGATGTACGCAGGTTTGTTCAAAACTCTGCAATTGACAGAAAAGAACCTCGCTCCATATGTTGGTGCTGACTTACAAGGGTTTAACGGAGCGACCACAAAGCCATTGGGGTATGTGGACTTAATTGTGACCTTCGGAGAAGGAGAGGCGACTAAATCCATCAACGTCCAAATCATGGTCGTGGATTGCCCATCTCTGTACAACTGTATTATGGGAAGGCCTGCTTTGGCGAACCTATTCGCCGTATCCTCGACCATCCACCTGAAGATGAAATATTACACCGTGGATGGCAAAATCGCTACGTTCGCTGTAGCAAGGAAATGTTTTGAAGCTGCTGCGAAGAATATGAGTTCCCTTCTTACTCCGAAGAAGAAGACTGATCACAAGATACCCGTTGTGAACGCCTTGCAAGCAAATGACATCGTGGACTTGAATGCTCGCATCAACGAGAAGGAGCTGAAAGACAAAGAGGACCCCATCGCGAAAAAGGTGCATCGCCCTATTCCCGATGGCGAGTTCGAAATCATTCCCCTGAACGATGATTATTCTCGAGGAATCAAGGTTGGAGCTGATACGCCCGAGCTGGTGAAGAGGCAATTGGAAGCTTACTTGAAGGAATACGCAGAGCTGTTCGCTTGGAATGCTGTAGAGATGCCCGGAATCGACCCTGATGTCGCTTGTCATCAGTTAACAATAGATCCTAGGGCTAGAGTTGTAGTTCAGCGACGTAGGAAGCAGTCTCCCGAAAAAGCGGAGGCTGCTGAAAAAGCTGTTAAAGACCTCTTAGAGGCAAATTTTATTTCTGAAGCCAAATACACTACATGGCTGTCAAATGTTGTATTGGTTAAAAAATCTAATGGAAAGTGGAGAATGTGCGTTGACTACACCGATCTCAATAGGGCTTGCCCTAAAGATTCTTATCCTTTACCCAGCATAGATAAACTCGTAGATAATTCCTCAGGGTTTAAACTACTATCGTTTATGGACGCTTATTCAGGATATAATCAAATTAAAATGGCTGAAATCGATAAAAAGAAAATAGCATTCATGACTGAATCGGGCAATTATTACTATAACGTAATGTCTTTCGGGTTAAAAAACGCCGGTGCCACTTATCAAAGAATGATGAACAAATTATTCAGAAATGAAATAGGAGATATGCTCGAAGTATATATGGACGATATGATCGTTAAATCCGAACAGGAAATCGATCATGTATCCCACTTAAGAAAAGTGTTCGAGAGAGCAAAACAGTACAACATGAGATTTAATCCGGAAAAATGCACCTTTAGGGTAAAAGCGGGCAAATTCCTCGAATTCTATTTAACGGAACGAGGAGTTGAAGCTAACCCTAAAAAATGCAAGGCCTTCTTCGAATTCCCTACTCCAAACTCGAAGAAGTCAATACAATCCCTCAACGGAATGTTGACTGCTCTAGCACGTTTCGTCGCTAAGTCCGCTCAACACGTGCTGCCTCTTTTCAAATTACTCAGAAAAGAATCCGCTTTTGAGTGGACGAAAGAATGCGAAAACGCTCTTCAACATTTGAAACGAGCACTATCCGAACCTCCAGTCTTAACACGCCCAATCATGGGCGAAACTTTATTCCTATATCTGGCCGTGGCTCATGAAGCCATTAGCGCAGTATTAATTCGAGAAACCGAGCAAGGACAGAAGCCAGTGTACTTCATCAGCAAAGCTTTGCAAGGACCAGAACTTCGATACTTGCAGATCGAAAAACGGCGTTGGCAGTAGTCGTCGCTGTGAGGAAATTGAGACATTACTTCTTAGCACACTCAATCGCAGTATGAACCGACCAACCAATCAAACAGCTACTCGCAAGGCCTGATATGGCCGGGAGAATGCTGAAATGGTCGTTAGAGTTATCCGAGTTCGACATAACCTACGAAAGCAGAAAAGCTCTGAAAGCTCAAGTGTTAGCAAACTTCGTCGATAAAATGACTTTACCAGCAACCTCGAGCAAAAATAAATGGACCATATACGTCGACGGATCTTCCAACTCCAAAGGAAGTGGAGCGGGGATAATCCTGGAAAACAACGAGGGAGTCCTCATTGAGGTGTCATTGGAACTTTCATTCCAAACAACCAACAATCAAGCCGAGTACGAAGCTTTCCTAGCAGGATTGCGATTAGCCGAGGACATGAACGCTGAGGAAATCAAAATCTTCACAGATTCTCAACTAGTCGCATCTCAAGTAAACGGGGAGTATCAAGCTAAAGACGAGCGTCTAGCAGAATACTTAATCCTCATACAAGAAAAGTTGGCTAAATTCAAAGAGTCAACCGTGCAACACATTCCTCGGGAGCATAACTCAAGGGCCGACGTCCTCTCAAAACTCGCGAGCACCAAAAAGAAGAAAGGGATGAATCAATCACTTATCCAAGAAACGTTGCAAAGACCGAGCATTGAGAAAACTTTTGAAGTGAATCTCATATGCGCAATCAATGCCAACAGTTGGATAAATCCCGTGAGAGAATTTCTCGCCTCAGGAATGGTCCCCGACGACCCTAAAGAAGCAGTCAAAGTTAGAAGAATAGCGTGCTCGTATGTTTTGATAGACGGCCATCTCTTCAGAAGAGGATTTTCGACCCCATTGTTAAAATGCATCGAGGAAGAGAAGGTGGAATCCATCCTACAGGAGATACACGAAGGAATCAATGGGCAACACATTGGTGGACGCTCACTCGCACGAAAGGCATTGCGAGCAGGGTATTATTGGCCAACTATGCAAACGGACGCCAAGGAGCACGTCAAGAAATGTGATAAGTGCCAAAGACACGGGGATATGCACTTAGCTCCACCTAGCGAGCTAAAATCTCTATCGTCTTTGTGGCCGTTTGCATGGTGGGGGTTGGACCTCTTAGGACCATTCCCGCGAGCGCATGTGCAAAACAGGTATCTAATCGTCGGGGTGGATTACTTCACGAAGTGGATAGAGGCTGAACCCCTCGCCCAGATCACATCCCACAACATTCTTCGCTTCTTCAAAAGAAACATCCTCGCAAGGTTTGGAATTCCGCATACCGTCGTAACGGACAATGGGACGCAATTCACAGATAAAAGGTTTCGAGAGTTCCTCATCAACCTAAAAATAACCCAACACTTTACATCCGTCGAACACCCCCAAACAAATGGCCAAGCAGAGGCGGCCAATAGAGTAATTTTGTGAGGCCTAAAGCGAAGGCTAGGCGAGGCAAAGGGTAAGTGGGTCGAGGAACTATACAGCGTGCTATGGTCCTACAGAACCACACCACACTCAACCACGGGGAAAACACCATTTCGATTAACTTACGGAGCTGAAGCTCTTATCCCCGTGGAAATAAGGGAGCCAACTCGACGAACGGAAAACCCTCCAGATGAGGAAACAAACAACGAGTTACTCAGAGAAGAACTCGATTCGGTCGAGGAGTTGCGACATGGAGCAACCCTCAAAGAAGCCGCATTGAAACAAAAAATTGCCGCTCGACACGACAGAAAAGTCATTAAAAGGAAATTTGAAGTGGGCAGCTTGGTCCTACGACGCAACCAAAAAGACTCTCGAGAAGGCAAACTCGCCGCTAATTGGGAAGGGCCTTACATAATCCGAGCAGCACTGACACTCGTCCATCCAAAGTGCAGAAGGCTACTACAGGCGGGGACGGAGGCTCCGTTCACCGCACCCCCCATTTCTTGCCCGATCCTGGGGTTCCCGCTGGTCGTTTTGTCTTGCCCCCCGTCTTCAATCATGGGAGATTGCTCGACCAAAACACGAAGGTCGTGATAAACGAGGCTGACCAATCAATTATCCATGACATGAGACCTTTGGCTCTGAAGGCAGAGTTGGCCACTGCAACTGTTGCTGCGTTCAAGCTCATCGAGATCGCCAATTTTTTAAATGGACGCGAGTGTCGTTAGTTAAGCGATAGGGACAAGTAGAAGAACATGGAACGCAGAGAAGTTGAAGCAATATTATAGTTAGCGAGGTCTTGTGTATTCGACGACTTGCTAGCGGGCTGAAACCACACTTTAGCGACAAGAGGTTTAGCCTTTACAACGGAGGATTGTTTAGGTACGGGCATGGATCTAAAAGAAAAAAAAGCCAAGTTTCCTTTTTGAAACTTATCTCGACGAGGAACTACTCTATACGAGCCCCATCGTCGCAAGTACACGCCAGGCATGGATGCCCAGCTCGAGATGGGACAATCCAGCTGCGAGGATAAAATCTTCGACGATTCTATCATCGCTACTCGTTTGGAAACCCAATCCAAACACTGGAGCAAATTCCCCAAACTACTCGAGCACGGCGTTCGTAGATACATGCTATCTCATGCAACAGCCAAATAAAAACATTAAAAAATCTCTCAAGTATGGATGTTGTAAAAACGTATTCAATTATCGTGCATCATAAGAAAAGCGCGTGCACAAAGATAATAAAGATACGAGCATAATGAAAAGGCAGGTATAGCTAAATCATAAAAAGTGCATTAAAAGGAAAAATTGTACTTAGTTACAACAAAGGGCAGCCTCGAGGACTGCCCAACAAAAGGATGAAACAAAAGGGGCAAACAGACGCCCAAGTGCCAAAAGGGCGAGCATAACGCCAGCACGAATTAAACATCATCAATCAAACATCTTCAGAAGCAGGAGGAGGAGAGGCGATGACTCCATCGATGACCTATTTCAGTTCATCGAGACCAATTTCCACGAGCTCTACCCCCGGGTTCAAAACCTTGAGTTGAGCAATATCATTGACAAAACTGCTATGCCCAACCTTGACCATTGAGTCTTCGTACTCAGCGATTTTCTTGATCAGGTCGGCGTGGCTTGAATTGCAGTAAACTCCCTCGGGGTCAACAACATCTTCTTCCTCGCTACAAAGGGAGGGATCAGCTTTAGCTTGCGTTTCCAACTCCTTGATGCGAGCATCCTGTTGCTTGCTCGTGACCTCCAGCTCCTTGAACTTCTTCATCAGGTCATCTAACTCCTGCTCCTTGGTCACCAGCGTCCTCGCCATCTCCTGCTGCAGGGCATACTTGTTCTTGTAATCCTCATAAGCAGCCTCCGTCTCACCCAACTTCAGACCCAGATCATCTGCACGCTTCTTCTGCTTGTCCCTATCGCTTAAGTAACGACACTCGCGTCCATTTAAAAAAATATGCGATTTCGATGAGCTTGAACGCAGCAACAGTTGCAGTGGCCAACTCTGCCTTCAGAGCCAAAGATCCCATGTCATGGATAATTGATTGGTCAGCCTCGTTTATCACGACCTCCGTTTTTTAGTCGAGCAATCTCCCATGATTGAAGACGGGGGGCAAGACAAAACGACCTGCGGGTACCCCAGGATCGGGCAAGAAATGGGGGTTGCGGTGAACGGAGCCTCCGTCCCCGCCTGTAGTAGCCTTCTGCACTTTGGATGGACGAGTGTCAGTGCTGGTCAATTCGGAAGGGCGCTTTTCTGCGGCTGGTGGAGGGAGGACAGCGTTGGTGTTCTCATCACCCTTGCGGGCATTCTTGGCCTTGGCGGCACGACGAAGTTTTTCCTGAGCACTCACCATTTTGGCTACAAAGAAAGGGAAACATACGACCATTAGTACAAGCAATAAAAAGAAATAAATAACGACAAGTAAATCATATAAATGAAAAACTAAAGTCGTGTAAAAGAGCATACTACGGGCTTCCACGGCTTCAGCACGAGTCGCGCAAGCAAGGATCTTCTTAACATTGATATAACGAGGAACAGTTAAATGATTCCCCTCATCATCAAGTTGAGGGACACCGTCCTCGTCAGTGACCGCCTTCCCCCTGAAGCTCTTGACAAAATTTTGCAGCTTCAGGAAATCATTCCATTGGTCCACAGTTAACTCCTTCTTTGGAGTAGTAAACTTCTTCGCAGGCACCAGATAGTGCTCCACTTCCCAACGAAAATGGAACTTTCCATAATCAGTCAAAACAGGCTGCCCATTCTCTCTAAGTAGGACATTCCCATTTGCATCTCTGTCAGGGCCAGGAACTATAACGTCTGCCCAGCCCTGCGAATTCTTGGGACGAACAATAAAGAATTCATCTTTGAAAGGCCGTAAAGATTCCTCGTACATATAGAACAAACGCCGAGTTTGCTTGAACGACACCCAACCTAGCCTGTATGGGTCTCCTTTTGGTTTCGAGCGCTGGAGACCGAATACGTAGAAGAAAAGAGGAAGAGTCGGAACGATCTCTAAATAATTGCAGACTATCTCAAAGGCTCTCAAAAAAGCCAAAGAGTTCGGGTGCAGTTGTGAAGGAGCGACCATTAAATGGTGGAATACGGCCACTTCAAAATCTGTATAGGGCAACCTGTACCCAAAATGCTGAAACGCGATCTGGTACATAGAAAAATTCGCGAATCCAAAATCCGGGAAAACACGACGACGCTTCGCGGGGATGATAATCTCCCAGTTGTCATTAGGGGGATCTTCAATAATTTTAAAGAGTCCCGGGATCTCTATACCATCTGGTTTCCCGGAAAATCGCGAGTGCGTCAGTCGAGGTTCATCCGCAACCCAGTCCTCGGGTTCTGTATCAGCCGTAATCTGAGGTCGCTCATCTATGTGTTCCGAGGACTCCGGCACCTCATGCTCATCTAGGTTTTCCACGGGTACGGGATCTCCTTCCTCGTTGAAGTTAGCATTCGACGATGAGGGCTCTTCTGCCATTTAAACCTGAAAGACGAGGAAGAGAAAAAAGTGAATTCGACATCTTTGAAATATCAAATCCACCCTTCCACCGCCGTTCAAGTGAAAGGGCGTGGACAAGCGTTTCGAAGTAATCCTTAACGTTGCTCGCACAACGAAGGTAAGAGCCAAATGGTCGCGAAGTGCAGATGGCGAGGATTCTGTGGATACTTGGTATGTCAACAACTAAGCTAAAATCTATCGAGCATTCGTTTCTACCTATGAGTGTTCGAGATAGAAGCGCACGAATAGTCGCTATAATATCAAAAGCTACAAAGCCAAAATAGCGAAAAACGCAAATCGTAAAAGCGTTTAACGCCAACAACCACCGTGCCAGAAGACGAAAAACTATGAAAGTTTTAATCTTTCACACTAAAACTACCATCTTTTTGGGGGTAGAGGGTGTTAACCACCGCTTACAAACCCACAAGCACCGCGCTAACATTCAAAACTCCTAAAAACTAAAGACATGCAATCAAATACTGTAAAACATGAAATGAAGTAAAGCACTTACTTGATTAGCGATTTGGAGTTGAAAGGAACAAATCTTAGTGATGGCATAGGCTTGGATCTCCAGAAGTAAACAAAAGAAGTTGAAGAGAGAAAAGCTTTGAGAACGCAGAAGTCAGAATGGGATAAATGAAGTGAAACTTCAAAAATCCCTCCTTTTCTCTATATATAAAGGAATCCCGTGCATTCGCATCTGTTCAAAGCAAAACGACGCCACCCAAATCTGATACGTTGCTTTGATCCAAGGGCCGTGATCTAAAATGATCCAACGCTTCGGGTTGAATCATCATAAGAACGAAAAGGCGCGAAAATCCAACGGTTCAGAAACGTCATCGTAAACAGAAGCTACGATCCTAGGCACTCAAACGTTTAGAGTCGCCTTTACACGTGGCACTTGGAGACGAAGCGGCTTGTCCTTTCAAGTCACATCCATTGAACGCGAAAATCTCGCAGAGTCTGAGAAAATCTCCACGAAAATATCGTCGTGATTAATGGCGCAATCATCGAGAGAATCTCAACGGATGAGGGCAAATTAAAAATCCTCGCAATAAATAGCAGGATCTTCAAGAAAAGCCAACAAATCAAATGATCCTCGAAGCCACGAGGATGAAGAAACGATTAACGTTTTCCTCCTTGACGATAATTTCCCACGAGGACAAAGAAACGATTGACGTTTCCATATGCTAAACGAACGCAAAAACTTTACGATCCTCGCAGAAGAATTCATCATGAGCTCCTCGATACGAACGAACGAATCCATGATCCTCGTGTATAACGGTGCTCATTGACAACAAACGAATCCATGATCCTCGTTGTTCGTATGCGCAAACAAAGGCTTATAGCCAAAGTTAAAGTCATCATGCTCGTGAACGAGCATAACGACTTGGGGGGCTTCTGTTCTGGACTGTACTTCTTAAGTCGATGTCTCCTCAAGACCAAAGGCTTTGCCCTCCAGAAGGGCACCCTCCCCGCCGGCCAACGTTACAGAATCTTGCATTTTGTAACGGCCGACCACCGGAATGATGAGCATTAACTATTCATCATGGCCCAAACGGCCAAGTTCCGGCAGCCACTTAATGGGCATTAACTGCCCATTAAGGGCCTTAGACCAGCGCTGGGGGCTATATATACTCCTCATTCTGAAGGAGTCAGGTACGTTTTACCAATTTCTGAAAACCAAAGCTATAACACTTTTACTGACTTTAGCGTCGGAGTGTATATAGGTACACACCTCCCTTCCACTTCAATAAGGGGCTTGCTGAAAACTGCTGCCGGTCACCACTTCTGATCAGGTAAGATCAACAATCAACCCCTCTCGATCTATCATTATCATTTGGTAAACTAATAAAGTAATATTGTTTCAAAAATTGCGCAATCAATTATTTTAAGAATTTTGTGTCAAGAAAAAATATTTTAAGAATTTATTTATAAAATCTTTAATATTTACCCTTAGTCCATTTCAGCAAGACCTATAATTTATTGTTACTATTATTATTATTATTATTATTATTATTATTATTATTATTATTATTATTATTATTATTATTATTATTATTATTATTATTATTATTATTATTATTATTAATGTCCAGACAGACACGTTCATTTGTGTGATCTGATTTTTCTATTCTGCTGAGTTGTGTAAAAGATTATATTTTATCTATTTCATATATCTCTTTTTTTATGAATAATTGACTTTTGAAAAACAACAAATTAAACCACATAGAAAAGTAGAACTCAATGTGAAAACATCTTAAAGAAAGTGAGAAAATAAAAATGTGAATGCTTCGATGAAAACAAAAACGTCTAAAAGTTTAGGTTAAATTAGACTTTTGGTCCCTTAACTTATTTAATGGTTTCATTTTGGTCCCTTAATTATTTGTTGTTTCATATTGGTCCTCTAACTTTACTATGGCTACCAAATAAATCCTTTTCCGTTAAATTTTACCAAAATCTGTTGATCTTCATCATTTTCATTATCAAATCCAGAATTTCATCAACTCATTAATCACCAACTCATAAATTCATCACCCTCTTGACCACCAAACTTAGAAAAATGAAAATCTACAACAAATTCAATAATTCATCACCAAACCCACTTCCAGTAATCCATTCCCTTTCTTCAATTTCTTTTATCTACAAGTTCTTTAAAATTGATTCCACGGCATAAAAGAAGTGAGAGGTCAATAGTCAGGTTTGAAGAAATTGAAAAAAGAAGACACAAAGTTCTTATGCAAGCCATAAAAGTTCTATCTTTGTAGAAATTGAAGAACATGAACATGTTTACTAAATTTCAAGGATGTACATGTTTACTCTACAATAGAAAATCCTTGCTCTTCCCTCAAATTGTTGTTGCGTTAAGAGGTTTTGTTTGATTGGAAAAGATTTGATTTTTATTTGTTTTGAATTAGGAAGAATATATAGGGAGTGAAATTGAAGAAAAGGAATGGTGTGGGTTGGAAAGAAATTGATGAAGGGGATTTGGTGATGAATTATTCGATTTATTGCATTTTTTCTGGGTTTTGTGATGAAAAAAGTGATGGATTTCTGGGTTTGCCAATGAAGATGATGAACATTGACAGTTTTTGAAAAAATTTAACAGAAAGGATTTATTTGACGGATGGAAGTATAGTTAAGGGACCAAAATGAAACAATAAATAGTTAAGGGACCAAAACGAAACCAATAAATAAAGTAAGGGATCAAAAAACCAATTTAGCCAAAAGTTTATTAAGATAGAAGCTATAAAAGTTCAGACTGATGTAAAAAAAACTGCAGAAGTTAAGAAGAGTTTAAAACAAAAAACTATTAAAGGTATTGTGAGATTTTAAAAAAACGCCACAACAAAAAATTAAGTTTTCCGTAAGTATAGATTACCAACAAAAAGAATAACATTACTAATTCTCTTGAAGCCCATTGTATTTAACTTGGGTCTATTTAATTGTTTAATTTAAGAGAACTTCTTTTGATTCAAGTGGATGCTAACGTTGAATTTAAGTAAAAAATATTGTCACACTCTCTACATACGGTACGAACTGAGTTCGCATCGTAAAAAGCAAGGAGTTAGTTTGAAAACCATATCGATATCATCCATGTTAAAATACAGGCCTATGGCCCGATCCGGCCCATTTTCCCAGCTTTACGTACAATAAATATAAGAAAAAATTGTTTTTTCTCCACCTTTCAGTACCTTTGCATGCAGATATTTACACACATACTCATCACACTTCAGTATTCAGTTTTCTCATTAAACCCTCACAAACCAAACCCTAGTGCACCCTTCCACCATTCGCCGCCGTTCTCCTCCGTCTTCGTTCCCTTTCCTACTCTTGTAAGTCGTTATTTATTTTCCGATTTCGTTCGAAATTATTATTTGAAACACGATCTTCTGCACTTAGTCGGAAATAGCAATGTACTCCTTATAATTTCTCATTCATCAATAAACCTTGAAAACTGAAATTACATTCACGATAATAATTTTGTTCGAATTTTCACCATTACTCTCGTTGACAAGAAATTGTTTCTGTTTTCTTTATTCTTTAGGTTTCATATTTGCGTTCTGAAAATCTATTGAAAAATCTTTATCCCTTATTAGGTCATTATTTCTAATTTAACTTAGGTTATTTGGGATTTTTTGCTCTATGCTTGATAATCTTTGTTATTTTGTTTGATTGCATGATTTTAATTTGCTCTTTGTATGATTTTGGGGATTTTTTGCTCTGTGCATGATTTTGCTCTTTGCATGAGCTTGGGTTGTGTTTTTGGAATCCATATTCAAACATAGCTTTTTTAGCCTGGCCTGGATAAAGCAAGAAACCAAATTTGTTATGAAGTTAATTTATGAATGCTATGATGGAGTTAATTTATTTTTTATATGGTACAACTCAAAATCATGATTCTATTTGGTTTGCACAACCAAAAGATTATTCCGAGAACCTTTTTCTGCCTGACGGAGGTCCACGTGACTAATAAAGGACCCGTTTATTTTCCGCGCACACCTGTTTACATAAACATGAAATATAAATATTAAATGTAATAGTTGGTTTCTGTGTATTTTTTATTGAATTTAATTTATATAGATAATTAGAGATTAGAGATACTTGTTTTAAGTGATTATGATTATGCTGTGTTTTGGTTCAATAGTGAGTAGAAGAGCGACGGCACAATGGTGTATTCGGAGGCTGAGATAACGAGGCTGTATAGGATCCGAAAGACAGTGATGGAGATGCTTAGGGATAGGGGCTACCTCGTTGGAGATTTCGAGGTTAACATGTCAAAACATGAATTCACAGAGAAGTATGGTGAGAACATGAAGAGAGAAGACCTTGTCATCAACAAGGCTAAAAAAGACAAACCCTCTGACCAGATCTATGTCTTCTTCCCAGAGGACAAGGTCGGTATCAGTACTTTGAGGACTTATGCCAAGCGTATGGAATCCGAGAATGTCTACAGAGCCATCGTCGTTTGCCAGAACAGACTTACTAATCAGGCAGGAAATTCCATCTTTTTTGAAATCACGTCCAAATATCACATGGAAATCTTTCAGGTAATTCATCTACCAATCAATTCTCCCTTTGTGCACGTGGTGGTTGTTAATGGTTGACGTAACTGTCATTGGTGCGTGCAGGAGGCAGAATTGTTGATTAACGTAAAAGATCATGTGCTTGTGCCAGAACATCAGGTTCTCACTGACACTGAGAAGAAAACCTTGCTAGAGAGATACACCCTTAAGGAAACTCAGGTCGGTATATCACTTCTTTTCTTTTTTCATTGGGGTGTGGGGGGTGGGGAGTTATGTCCACAGCCCCACTCCCTCCTTTTCCGGTTCAACTCACGCATTCTATCCCCTCTGTTCATCCTTTTAGAATTTTTCTTTGATTGTCTTAAAACGTCACTTGGGTGAGTATTTAGAGCTTAATGTCGCCGATTGTGTGCTGTGCACCATGAAGCATCAAGCTTCCATGGGAGGTTTTGAAACACTAAAATAATTGAAAGGTTAAATTTAGATTTGGTGTTACAGATATCGAATTTGAACACTTAATGTTTGTCTAGAATTTGGAGTGAGTTTGGTAGTACAATCTACAAGCGTTCAGGGGTTTAAATTGAATATAGTGTATAATATTAATTCTTGAAAATGTAGTTATTTGTTTAGGCATTTAAAGATATTTTCCTCAGGTTAGTGGTGGATACTGACTTTCCTAAATGACAGAGTATTCAAATATAAGTGCATAATTTGTATAAACTAAAACATATGAAGTCCTTTTCAATTAAAGCCACTAGTTGGAACTATTCCATTAGCTGAAGCTGAACACATAAACGATGATAAGAAAGACGGTTTTTTATCATACAAGTAGAGCAGCACATACTTATCATTAGCTGCAATCACAACCAACTGCTACAAAGTGTTTCCCTTTTACGATATTCTCTTTATTTATCCCAGCCATTTATTTAGAGTATCAGCTAGGCATTTAAAAAGTTTCTTAACATGCACACATGTATTCCCTGCTTGCTTCATCTTCTCTGATTTTCACTTTTCTTCTTTCCTTGTTCACGATGATGAAGTACAATCTAGTTTCCGATTCTAATTTAGATTTGGATGTAATTAAGCATGCAGGAAAAAGAAAATTAGCATCTGTTGTATTTCATGCAAAGCTTCTTCATTGTTTATTTCTTTAGTGAAAGTTATCAGATTTGTTACCATTATCATTTGCTTGTCCTGAGAGTTTTTTAATATATTCAGATTGGACAGTTCTTCTGATGAATCTGCATTTTTTAGTGTTTACTCCTTCATTCTTTTTCTAATGGATGTAGCATTCTTGTCTGCATATTGTCTTGTATTTGCAATTATAGCATTCTACTACAAATTTTTGTTGCTGTCATGGTTCATTATATCTAATCTTTGTGGTCTGTATTTCAGCTACCTAGGATTCAGGTGAAGGATCCTGTTGCAAGGTATTATGGCCTGAACCGTGGAGAAGTTGTTAAGATTATCCGACCCAGTGAGACTGCAGGAAGATATGTTACATACCGATTTGTTGTATAGGGGTTTCCTTCCCCAATAATAATATAGTAGTATATGATAAACTTGAGTACAGTACATTTTCATTTCTTATGAGACTAAATTCCTTCCGAAGCAAACTTGAATACGTTTAGTTCTATATGTTTCCTGGAGAAATTGTTAACATGTAACAAATCTTCTATTTGTAAAGAGCCCTCTTCTGATAATTCCATAGATTTCATGTTATTATGTAAAGTTAAATGACAGGAACTAGAGCAGTTATTCAATTATTATCGCGACTTCAATTGATATGGGAAGTCGACCAAATGGTTTACTCATTGATATTGTATCATCTATTATAGTCAAAACCTTGACTGAATTAATTCTATTCTCCTACTTCCTATCATAATCATTACTAGCTTGTATCCATTTAGCATTTAATCCTAATATATTTTCCCTTTCCGATTTTTTAGCAGCAAAAGTGGTCCATAACCGGTTCTATATCGTTATTTTGATGAAAATAAACTTGTTTCATTTATCAATAAAGTTTTAATACAGGAATGGCATATAATTCAAATTTTGGTGACTAACATAGAACAGTGACACTCTTGTTAACAAATGAAAGAACAACATTATCGGTTTGTCTCATAATAAAATTTAGGGGAATGTTAAATCGTGCTCTTAAGGGCACATGTTAAGAACACCAATATGAAAAAAAAATTATTTCAACTTGTGTATTATTCAATTTGTTTAAACATTAAATTCTCTATATCATTAAATGCACATTTCTATCTTTAGGTAGCTTATCATGTGCCTTTAGGGCACATGTTAACATGACCCTAAAATTTATTCTGAAGTTTGATAGACTCCACTTCTGAAACCGGTAAGGCTCATATTCTAAGAACACACTAGCAAGGCTCATATTCTGGAGCCAAATAGCCTCATGTGGTAAGGGACTTCCAAATCTCCACAATGTTTTAGTTCAGATAAAATGTCCCTTGTCATCTACTACACACATCATACCTGCCCTCTAACAATTTCCCTCTTTATTAGATTGAATGACAATGCATCAAATATGCTATTTTATTTCTAATGAAGAAGATATGCTGCCATTTTACGGTTGTTTACCATGTGTGTATTGCCACATCAACGCTTTATGTGTTAGCTAAAAAAATGGAACAAATCAACGTCTCTAGGTAACAAAACAGGGATAAGAATATTTGATTTTAAAATAGAGGGACCAAAATTATGGAACATGTGATATAGGGAGATCAACAATTCAATTAAGCAAAAGCAATTTGATTTGTTTATAAAATGGTTAATAGGTCTTTACCCCCCTGCTAAGTGGGCGTGTTTTGCGGTTCCCCCGGCTAAAAATTTCTTGAACAATGCCCCCTTGCAAAGTTTTTTTTTTGTTTCCCCCCTTGAGTGCACTTTTTACATCGGTTATTTTGTTCAACCGATTTAAAAAGTTATGTTTTTTAAATCGGTTATTTTGTTCAACCGATTTAAAAAGTTCAAATTTCTTGCATCCAAGAGAGGAAAATGGGGGAAACCAAAAAAAAAAAACTTTGCAAGGGGGCATTCTTCAAGAAAATTTTAGCAGGGGGGTAACGCAAAACACGCCCACTTAGCAGAGGTAAAGACCTATTAACCCTTTATAAAATAACAAAAATTTGCAGTAGTAAGAAAAATTGAAGTGCCTAATCATGAATGATAAAAAAAAGTCTATTGTTATAAAAAAAAAGTCAAACATTTCATCAAAACATCATATTATATAATCATAACATTGAAAGATTCTTAGAGCTCTCACTTTTATTCCCACATAAATGCTATAGGACTTCTAACATCAATTTTTCCATTTAACCATTTTAAACTTCCAAAGCTTTGATGGCTTTTTGGTTTCGAAACAGATGTTGTAAATGTAACTGTGTATAATTTTTTCTCATTTGTCTTAAAAGTTAACACTCTTGGTTCAACCGAGATCTTGACAGATGGATCATCTGACTTAACTGATACCTTGTATGTTCCTGCCACACCCACATTAGTGAGAGTCCGTGTATACTTAATCTTCTTTACACCATGTATGGCCTGAAAGACCACAACAAAGGAAGGGTAATTAAGGTTTGTTACACTGTATTGTTTCTTTGGGTCGCATGTGTGCTTCCTCTTAGCCACGATTTTAATATCAGCAGCTGAGTAGTTCAATGCACAAAGAAAGCTTAAATAGTCATCCACTGTCAAATCATAAACAAGTCCAGGATTTAGTGCGGAAACTGGGTTGACGTGTCCAGCACCAAAATCAAATGGAGTTGCTGGATTTTTGCTAGCACCATCCAATAATGATCGGTTGTTCTTGTAAGTTGTATAAGCAGTTGTCATTAATGCAGATCTAATGGCAGCTGCACTCCATTCTGGATGAACTGTCTTGATCACAGTAGCTAATCCACTTACATGAGGGCATGCCATGGATGTTCCTGAGATAATATTGAAATCTACACGCCTAGGATCAGAATCCAAACTTGTGGGACTCGCATTCCTTGTATATGCTGCTAAGATGTTAACACCCGGGGCAATTAAATCAGGCTTCAATATTTGTGGGGTTAATGGATTAGGACCTCGTGAGCTGAATCCTGCAACAACAGGCGACGGCTCAACCCCAACCTTTGTTCCTTGAAACACAATTTTGCCCATCGGTTTTGGACTAGAAAACAAGTACTTCTTAATAGCTTCACCGTCTTCGAAGCCCACAGCAATTGCTGGTAAAACATGGGCATCTGCAATTGGTTGTTCTCCATCGGTCTTAGTGTTGGCTAACACCATACCCAAACCACCAGCTGATTTTACTACACTTCCTTTCTCGGTCCTAGGATTCTCTTCTTCATCACACAACACAATCTTTCCAGATACTTTTTTTGGGTCCAAGCTACCTGGAAGACATTTTCCAGCACTTCCTCTTTTATCATTGCTTGCGTTTCCTGCATATATGAATGGCACAGGAGTATCAGGCAAAGAACTACCTTTATAAAGGGACACACCTGGATATTTTTTTCCATTTTTGAGATTGACATATGCAGGAAAATCTCGATCAAGTGTGCCAGCACCCACAGTGGTAATCCATGGTGCTGCATTTGTGACAGTAGACGAAATAGGACCAGCATTTCCTGCAGCACATGTAACTAGAATCCCATGCTCCATTGCTGCAAAGGCTCCAATCGCGAGGGTGTCATCAAAGTAATCAACTGCTAGACCTCCAATAGACATGGAAAGAACATTGATGTTGTCGGCAATGGCCTGATCTATTGCAGCCAATATATCAGAACCGCTACAGTCTTCTTTGACACAAACCTTATATACAGCAACTCTAGCACCAATAGCCATCCCACGTGCAGTCCCGTTGGCATAGCCGAAAAGACTCACGTTTGCCACAGGAGATCCTACAACCGTGCTCGCTGTGTGGGTTCCATGGCCATCATTGTCTCGAGGCGATCTTGAATTGATTGTTTCATTAATTGAAGTTGTAGATGCCTCATAGCCTTTTAAATAGAACCTTGCACCAATCAATTTCTTATTACAATTTGAGACTGTGAAATTGGTACCTGTTTCACATTTTCCTTTCCAACTGCGGGGGATTGGCCCATATCCAGTGTCATCAAAACTCTTGCTTTCAGGCCATACACCTGTGTCGAGGATTCCCACAATTACATCACTGCTTTTGTTTGTTGTGGGAAACATACTAGCAATTTTATCAAGCCCAAGAAACTCTGGTGTTCGAGTTGTTAGAAGTTTATACCTTTTATCTGGTGTCACCTTAAGAATCCCAATTTGACTCTTTAATGACTGGAGTTCTTCAACTGTTAAACTTGCCGAGAATCCATTAATTGCATTATTGTAGGTGTATATCATTTCTGCTGACTCAGATACTGAATTAAGAATCGATTCGTACCAAATTGAATGGTGATTAAAGTTTGTTGGCATTTTAGATTTGGCAACATGTACTATGTAAGTAGTCTTCTCATTCCCACTCTTCTTTGTTCTTGCCAGAGACACGTTGCTCATGGCCAGAATCACAAAAAGAGCTACAATGAGAGGTTTATTAAGTGTTTCCATGTTGTATATATAGATTTGTTTTTTATGTAATGAGACAAGATCAGATTTGGTGAGAAAAGTAGTAGAGGAATTTGCTTTATATAGGGGTGCACTTGAATATATTGGAACTATTGTCAAAGAAAAAGTGCAGTAATATCAAGAGAAATTGCATGAAAGATGCCATCCATTTAAAAAATAGCATTAAAATATATACTTCCTTTGACCTCTTATAAAAAATATTTATTTTTAGATCCATTTAAGAATTGATGTATCTAATTTATATTAAAGACTAAATACATCAGTTATTCAATGAACCTAAAAAGTGAATTGTGTTTCTTATAAAAAATGACAGAGAGAGTATTAAATAATTATAACTTTGACTTTTTTTTTACCAAATTATAATTTTAACTTAGGCAATAATATGATTTGATTTTTTTTTTTTGACTAAATGATTTGAATTTATATATATATATTAGATTCATTTAACAATTGATGTATCAGATCTATATTAAAGACCAAATACATCGGTCATTCAATGAACCTAAAAAGTGAATTGTGTTTCTTATAAAAAATGACAGAGAGAGTATTAAATAATTATGATTTTGACTTTTTTTTGACGAAATTATAATTTCGACTTATGCAATAATATGATTTGAATATTTTTTTTTTGACTAAATGATTTGAATTTATATATATATATATATATATATATATATATATATATATATATATATATATATATATATATATATATATATATATATTAGATTCATTTAACAATTGACGTATCTGATCTATATTAAAGACAAAATACATCGGTCATTCAATAAACCTAAAAAGTAAATTGTGTTTCTTATAAAAAAATGAAATAGAGAGTATTAAATAATTATAATTTTGACTTTTCTTTTGACAAAATTATAATTTTAAATGCTATACAATTATAAAATTTGAGTAGTAATTTTTTTAACAAAATTAAATTATATAAATTAAATCGTATAGATACTTTTTGACTAAATTAAATGATATAGTCATTTTAAGGAAATTATATGTTAAATTGAAGAATCAAACTTAAAATAATGCTAACAATACATTGGATTTTTTTTATAAGACGAAGAACATCTAGATATCAGGAGAACAAAGAAGACCTTCGCTTCCTTAATTTATCTATATCTCTTTATTATATTAATAAAAAGGAAAAAAAAATATATATAAAATTGGGGAACATTGGATGCTTTTGATTTGTAGAGAAATAGTAAAAGATTAGGCACGAGAACATTTTTTATATCGGGGAGGAGACATGACAATTCTTATTATACTGTGTTTGATTCTAAATCTTTACCGTGTTCGATTCTAAATATTTTTCTTGGATTGGACAAATTGGAGATCAATAGATTAGAATAAAATTAAAATTATTGTCTATCACTAAATCATGTGGCAATTATTGTCTCAAGTACAAGTTGTCTAAATTCTAAAATGTTAAAATAGCTTTTTGTTTGATAAACGTTTTATAAGATAAAAAAATAAAAATTGGTCAATTCTTAAAAGTTTATTCTATTGTGTTATATGTCATATGTTATATTGTCTTATAATTATCTTTTGCAGATTAAACTGATCCATTATTTAAAACACAATTTTTGACACTCTTATTATTAAAAAATCATGTATATCATATACATTTTAACCATTAAAAAAGACCATGTTAGAAAAAAGATGTGTTGCAATATCAAATTTTGATTATATTAAAATAAGTTCGCTAAAACAATTCACATGATAGTAGTGTATTGAAAAGTGTAAGCTAAATAATGTGTTGCTAGCACTCTCAAAAACTTTGTGTAACATGATTGTATAATTATTCCAAAATAAAAAATACCCTCATTAATTATTCTACTTTTTAACATGATTGTATAATTCCAATGCAATTTTAATATATTTTAAAGTTATTTTAGGAATTGTAATAAAAACATTACATAAAATCAAAATAAAAAAACAACTCCTTAATAAGTGTGCAAATTGGTATATTTGCTTAAAAATAAGTCCGTTTATGTTTCAAACTTTTAAGTATTTTTAAATAAGTTGACTAAATAATACTACTCTAAAATATATTTTTTACACAATATTCTAAAATAAATAAGACAAATGATAACAAGTATTCAAAGAGATATATATATATATATATATATATATAATTCGAATTTTCTTATTCTATTATCACATCTTCTAATGTATATATTGGCAAATATCAATCGGCTAATATTGGAAAGAATTGCAGAAGATTAAAACTCGGTCTAATATTTTGTGATCAATTAAGAAGGAAGTTTGCTCACATTAAAAAAAATGGTAAATACCAAAATACTTGCTATGAATTGTGACAATGGTATGATTTGTCAAAATTGTTAATATATCAAAATACTTGTGAAACTGTATGATTATAGTTAAAATTGTTACCTACTACAATTGATATCATGTGATGTTTTTTTTTTTGCTTGTTCAAAAAAGATATCATGTGATGTTTTTATGGACTTGCTACTTTGGGGATACCAATTCGGAGAACAAACGTTTAACCACTGAGAAATATAGAAAGAAAGTTTTACGACTCTTTGCGGTGAAGATATTGGTATAAATTTCTAGTGATCATAAGTACATGGATGTAGTAGCAATCACACTTTTAGATTGGGATATTATGTTTCTTATAATCTTTATTTTACATGTTACAAATGGTGATATAAATACAAATGTTTTTTTATAAGTAATGACAGCATCAAGTTAATTATAATGCAGGGACTACGTACGAACAAATGTGGTGAATCAAAATAGTACAAAATAACTAAGTTACTACATGAAAAATCAAAAGCTAACGAGTCACATTATTATTTCATAAAAAAGAAAGACGTCAGATTATCACATGAAACCAACAAAAAAGTTTAACATAAATTTGTTGTTATGTTTTATGATATATATATATATATATATATATATATATATATATATATATATATATATATATAGAGGAAGCCCCTAATATGGTCCTTAATTTAAAGGGACCACCCGGTCCTCTTTAATTTACCTCCTATAGCAAGTCACCATTTTATATTTTATTTTTTATGGTATTTGTGTAAATAACACCATCTTCATCTCATCACCATCTTCAAATCTAAGAAAAATAATCATGATTCTCATCCCACTCTATATTCAAATCCAGACAAAGAAACAGAAAAAAAAAAAAAAAAAAAAAAAAGCAAAATTTATGATCCTTTGTATGCTTCCTGTAAATGAGTTCGGGCAAATTCCGGATTGTGGCCTGAGTCATCCAACTCGATCTCTTTATACAGACAATATTTTACTTAGATTTGTTGGATACATAATAGTTATACACTGAATAACAGAAGCCCTTAATCAATTTTCACAAAAACACAATTTTTGTAAGATGAAATTGAAATGAAAACAATCCCCATGATTCTTTTATTTTTAACAAAACGGAAATGGGGAAGTATGTTTTATTTTTTATAAAAAATTTAGCAATCTTTGCAAGTGATTACTAGAGTTTAAGCTCTGTCAAACATTTTGCACAACAATAATAAAAATCCTTTAGGTTTTTGGTCTTGCACAACAAGTTTTTTATGAACAAGATTAAACTGTTCTAATTAAGCGGTGTGTTCTGCCGTCACATAGGATGTGGGTGGTGGAAGCAATTCATGGGTTGTGTTGTTCTTTGGTGTGGTGTTGGATAGAGAGAAGGGGGGAAAGAGCTTTGCAACTAGAGAGAATATTTGAGGCTTATTTGAAAAATAATTTGATATGCAGAGAAGGAAGAAAATGTATTTGGAGAAATGGAGAAGAAAGTGAGATATGTCTGAATGGATAGATCATAGATATATTAGAGATGTCAAAAGGGGCCGGCCCGCCTCGGCCCGGGGGCCATGCCATATAAAGGAGTTTTAGTGGGCCGGTCCATTAAGTCTCATGGCCCGGCCCGTTAAGCTCAGCCCAATAAGCAAAGGCCTACAGGGTACGATGGGCCGGCCCATCAAACTTTCTTTTTTTTTTACAAAATAAATTCAATGGACAATAAAACTATTTATAATGATTTATTAAGTTGTTATTAGTTTTTTTCAAATAAAGATAATCATAACAAACTTGGTTTAATCTTTAAAAAAACAACAAATTTGGTTTAATAATTATCTCCTAACTAACAAATCTCATCTTTTGTTACTTAATCATCTAAAGATTTAATGGTAACTAAAACTCCTTATTTTTAGCTAAAATTATTTTTAGAATTTTTTTAAAAATACTTTTTTTAACTCTTTAAAGGGCCGGCCCAAAAGCCCGTGGGGCCGGCCCATAACAATCCATTAAAAATATAGGCCCGAAGGTCCGGCCCGATCAAATTTTTTTTAAAGTCTGGCCCGTGTAAAACTATAGGGCTAATGGGCCGGCCCGATAGCCCGACCCATTTTTACGGCTCTAGATGCAAAGGTCAAAATTCACAAGGATATGTTCTCTATGGTAATTTCACCTTTAATACACTAACCACTAATAGATAGTGTTATTTACAAAAATACCATCAAAAATAAAAATAAAAAATAAAATAAAATAAAAAGTGATGACTTGCTATAGGAGGTAAATTAAAGAGGACCATTGATGGTCCCTTTAAATTAGGGACCATATTAGAGGCTTCCATATATATAACCTCGTTTAATTTCTATATCTAATTAGATCTCTAAATGGTCCTCTACGATGATAATATATTGGTTTGAATATATAAATGAGGATAATTTTTACCTTATAAAAAGCTGATTTTATAATGACGAGTTAGATCCAAAACTCAATTTTAAAATGATGGTTTTTTGTACAAGGAAAACTACATGGCATTTTAGAATGATTCTCCATAATATTTTCATTGGTATGTTTTCTATTTGCAAATGATGGTTAATACTTATTTTGAAAATGGGATTATTTGTATTTATGAATTTATGCTATATTAAACACATAAGAAAATGCTAAAGGTTGTACAAGGACATTGGATATGATGCTTTACTATTTTATAATAGTCCAAAAGAAATCATACTATTCATAAAGAGGGATTAATTTGGAAGCATAATCTCTGCAGTAAATAGGTTCACACAATTTTCATTCTGAATCAATGATAATTAATTGTTTAAAATTGATTTTGTTAATGTTAGTAATGTGTTATTTGAACCATTCAATTTTAAATTAACAGTCAAGATGGTTTACTATATCAGGTTTATTTTTATTATAGAATCATGACACTCAAATTGTATAAAAACATAATGCTTTTTTTATATATATTTATTATAGAATTATAACACTCAAACATTCTCAGAGCTTTCACGGTAATTTCCAACTAAATGCTACAGGACTTCTAACAACAGTTTTTCCGTCAGACCATTCCAAACTTCCAAAACTTTGAGAGCTATTTGGTTTCGAACCAGATGTCGTAAATGTAACTATGTATAATTTTTTCTCATTTGTCTTAAAACTTAACACTTCTGGTTCAACCGAGATCTTGACAGATGGTGCATTTGACTTAATTGATACCTTGTATGTCCCTGCCGCACCCACATTGGTAAGAGTCCTTGTATATTTAATCTCCTCTACACCATGTCGTCCCTCAAAGACCACGGCAAAGGAAGGGTAATTAAGGTTTGTCACATTGTATTGTTTCTTTGGGTCGCATGTGTACTTTCTCCTTGCCACGATTTCGATATTAGCAGCTGAGTAGTTTAATGCACAGAGAAAGCTCAAATAGTCATCCACTGTCAAATCGTAGACAAGTCCAGGATTTAGTGCAGAAAAAGGGTCGACATGTCCAGCACCAAAATCAAATGGCGTTGCTGGATTTTTGCTAGCACCATCCAATAATGTTTGATTGTTCTTGTAAGTTGTATAAGCTGTTGTCATCAATGCAGACCGAATGGCAGCTGGGCTCCATTCTGGATGAACGGACTTTATCAAAGCTGCTAATCCACTAACATGTGGACATGACATGGACGTTCCTGAGATAATGTTGAAATCAACGCGCCTTGGATCAGAATCCAAACTTGTGGGACTTGCATTCTTTGTATATGCTGCTAAGATGTTAACACCTGGTGCAATTAAATCAGGCTTCAATATTTGTGGGGTTAATGAATTGGGGCCTCGTGAGCTGAACTCTGCAACAATAGGTGACGGCTCAACCCCGACCTTTGTTCCTTGAAACACAATTGTTCCTGTTGATTTTGGATTAGAAAATAAGTATTTCTTGATAGCTTCACCATCTTTGAATCCCACGGCTGTTGCTGGCAAAATGTGGGCATCTGCCACTGGTTGTTCTCCATCGGTCTCAATATTGGCTAACACCATACCCAAACCACCAGCAGATTTTACTACATTTCCTTTCTCGGTCCTAGAAATCTCTCCACGATCACACAACACAATCTTTCCAGAAACCTTTTCTGGATCCAAGCTACCTGGAAGACATATTCCAGGACCTCCTTCGTCATCATTGCTTGCATTTCCTGCATATATGAATGGCACAAGATTTTTGGGCAAAGAACTGCCATTATAAAGGGATACACCTGGATATTTTTTTCCATTTCCGAGATGGACATATGCAGGAAAATCTCGATCAAGTGTGCCAGCACCCACAGTGGTAATCCAAGGTGCTACGTTTGTGACACTTGAAGAACTAGGACCTGAGTTTCCTGCAGCGCATGAAACTAGAATCCCATGCTCCATTGCTGCAAATGCTCCAATTGCGAGATTATCCTCAAAGTAATCAATTGACTGGCCTCCAAGAGACAAAGAAAGAACATTGACATTGTCGGCAATGGCTTGATCCATTGCAGCCAATATATCAGAAACACGACAGGCTTCTTTGAAACAAACCTTATAAGCAGCAACTCTAGCACCAACAGCCATCCCACGTGCAGTCCCCTGGGCATAGCCAAAAAGACTTGCATTTCCCACCGGAGATCCTACAGCCGTGCTCGCCGTGTGGGTTCCATGGCCATCATTGTCTCGAGGTGATCTAGCCTCGTTGATTTCATTCAACGAATCCATCGATGCCTCAAATCCCTTTGTATAGAACCTGGCACCAATCAATTTTTTATTACAATTTGAGGTCGTGAAATTGGTACCTGTTTCACATTTCCCTTTCCAACTATGGGGGATTGGCCCGTATCCGATATCATCGAAGCTCTTGCTTTCAGGCCATACACCAGTGTCAAGGACTCCCACAATTACTTCACTACTTTTGTTTGTTGTGGGGAACGTACTAGCAATTTTATCGAGCCCAAGGAACTCTGGTGTTCGAGTTGTGAGAAGGTTAAACTTTTTATCTGGTGTCACCTTAAGAATCCCAGCTTGGCTCTTCAATGACTGGAATTCTTCAACTGTCAACATTGTCGAGAATCCATTAAGTGCGTTATTATAGGTGTAGAGCATCTCAGCTGACTCAGATACCGACTTAAGAACTGATTCGTACCATATAAAATGGTGATCGAAGCTTGTCGGCATTTGAGATTTTGCAACATGTACTATGTAAGTAATCTTTTCGTTGTCACTCTTATTTGTTCTTGCGAGAGATACATCACTCATGACCAGAATCACAAAAAGAGCTACAACGAGAGATTTCTTAAGTGTTTCCATGATAGATAACTTTGATTGTATGTAATGTGATGGAATGAGATTGTGTAAGAAATGTAGCAGAAGACGTTGCTTTATATAGGAGTGCGCATGAAAACATTGGAATTATCGCCAAAGGAAAGTGCAATAAAATAAGGAGAAGTTACGTAAAAGATGTCCATTCATTTAAGAAAAAGTAGTAAATGATATATTTTTTTTGACACAATTAAATGATATATTAAATAATTATAATTTTGACTTATGCAATAATGTTACTCCATCTTTTCTTATATATAAGCAAATTTTTAATTTTTTTGGGTTCAATCTATAACTAATGTATCTGGTCTATAACATATATCAAATACATTAGTTATTAAATGAATCTAAAAAGTGAGAATTTGTTTATATATAATAGGCGAAATGCATATATAGGTCTTTAAGTTTTATGCTTGTATCAAATAGGTCATTTAAGTTTTATGTTTATTTTAAATAGATCCTTTAAGTTTTTAAAATGTATCATCTAGGTTCTTCCGTTGTATTCCGTTACAAAAAAAAGATGACGTGTTTAAAGAAAACAGATTATAGGATATGTTCTTGTTGTATTTATGTATCATCTAGGTCGTTTTACGTCATCAAATTAACAACCATGTCATCTTTTTTGTATTGTAATATAACAGAAGGACCAAGATGATACATTTTAAAAATTTAAATGATCTATTTGAAAAAAAACTTAAACGACCTATCTAATACAATTGCAAAGCTTAAATGACCTACGTATGCATTTGGCATAACGTAAGGAGTATTAAATTCATAATTAAATGAAACTGTTTTTCTATTTGACCAAAAATAAAGTAGTTTTTCTGTCAAGAAAATGAAGTAGTTTTTCAATTTGACCACCTTATTCACCTTTAAGAGGTGAAATTCTAGCCACTAAACCACCTGAAAAAAAAAAATTGAAAATACTCCAACGAGTTTTTAAAATTTTATCATGTCGTGACATACAAATTTATTTCGTCTATATAACTTATAAGTACATAAATTTGAAATGAGCGTGGTATAAATATTTAACGGATTTTTATATATAAAATAAAAAAATATTTTATATAAATATTATATTAATGTTGATATTTTAAAAATACTCATAAATTTTTATCATATTGACTTTATTGTCTTGGGACATAATAATTTGTTTCCACAGAGATAAATATAGAAAATAAACATTGAGCGTGGTGCTAATAATTAGTGGATTTTCGCATATAAAAATATAAATATTTTATATAAATATCACATTAATGTTCATATTTTGAAAGTGACTTATCAAGTACATAAATTTTATTCTCACTATTCTCTGGACTTGCAAGTGACTTATTGTTCATGATCATAATCACAGAAAGAGTTACAACGAGAGGTTTCTTAAGTGTTTTCATATTAGATAGATTAATTTGTTTGTATGCGGTTGATGAGATGAGATTGTTTGGGGAATGTTGCTGAGAACTTTGTTTTATATAGGGGTGCACAGTGCACTTGAATACATTGAAACTTTTGTTGAGGAAAACGTGCAACAGAATAGGGAGAAATTGCAGAAAAAAGATGTCATTCATTTGAGAAATCATATTAATTATAATTTTGACTTATGTTATAATGCTATTGAAGTTTTATTTATAACTAGTATCCTAAAAATAAGTTTGTAGATTTATTGGTTTATAAATAATATATTTTACTTTAAACTAAAAAATTATAATTATAAATTTAATTGCAGTTTTGGTCCCTTTATTTTCAACTTTTTACAGTTTTGGTCCCCCTATTTTAAAATTCGACAATTTTGATTTTATAATTTAAAAGAAACAGTTTAAATATTATAAAATTATAAAGACTTCATTGCAATTTTGGCACATCAAGTTTTACAATTGCTTGATTGAGGCCCCCAAATTTCATTTACTCGATTTTAACCCTTCAAGTTTCACAATTGCTCGACTTTAGTTCTTTAAATCGCTCAATTTTAGCTCTTGAGATTATCCCCTTTAGCATTTTGCAAGTTTTCTATCGATTTATATGCTTAAAATTTGCTTATGTGACATTTTAAAAATTAAGACAGATGAGGAGAATAATGACAAACAGATTTTTTAGTTCGGTGGAGAAGATGACATCAGTTCAGTTTTTTTTAAGACAATTTTTTTTTTGTGAATAATGAGAGAGATTGAGGGTGCACGGTGGAAATACATTAAAATATAATATTTATATAGTCTTTTAAAATTCAATCAGTATACTCTGTGTAAAGTGACATTAGTAATCGATCCACGTAGCATTGTTACATCTTCCTTCAATGTCCACATCATTAAATTTAACGGAACAATTTAACAGAAATAAGTAATTTGTTAGACGCCACTTATTTGGTAATTTCCAAATTCTAGAAAGAAATTTGACGACTTTGCCAATTTAAGGAGCATTTGATTATTTACTCCAATAACATCTCGTTAAGGAAAAAAATTACCGTGCCAAATAATTTTTTATTTTTTTTGGTAAACTAAATGTATCATTCGCGCGCAACTGCAGAGATTAACCTTTTGAGATAACTAAAATTTATTTAAGAGATTGACCTCTCATAACAAATGTTTTTCCATACACACCGACTGTGTCCAGCTATCTACCACTTGTACCGAGTACTACTAGTATACTACAAGCAAGGCCATATAGTAGTTCCCAAAAAAAAAAAGCAAGTCACCATTAAATAATAAATGCAGTCACTATGAGGAGAGTTTGATGCCATGATACTCTTTTGCAATTTGCAACAATGATGCCAAGTTACATTTAATAAGGGTCGGTTCTATAAGTTGTTTGTAACCATAGAGTCTTCAATCTCTCAACAAACCTACCCATTGAACAATAGAAGAATCCTCTTTTAATTGAGCAATAAAATTTCATTATTTTTCTTTAATCTTTATGTGTAATTGTGTATATACCAAATATCTCTAAAGTGTGGCTCTATTTATTCCTCGTGGCCTCACAACTCACAAGTCCAAATATAAGACTTTTCAATTTTCACATAGTCGGTGAATAATTCATCAAATATAGAAAGAAAAAACATATCCTCAACTCAAACAAAAAAATGGGGATAGTAGAAGAAGCTCACAACGTGAAAGTTTTAGGAAAAGGAAATAGTTTCATAGTTCTAGCTCATGGATTTGGCACAGATCAATCTGTGTGGAAACACTTTGTACCTTATCTTGTTGATGATTTTCGAGTTGTTCTCTTTGATAACATGGGTGCTGGTACTACTAATCCTGAATACTTTGATTCTGAGAGATATTCAAGTTTAGAAGGTTATGCTTATGATTTACTTGCAATTTTAGAAGAGCTTGGAATTGATTCTTGCATATTTATTGGTCACTCTGTTTCTGCAATGATTGGTGCTATTGCTTCTATTTCTCGTCCTGATCTCTTCCATAAACTCATCATGGTCTCTGGTTCACCAAGGTAATTTTAATGATTTTTGTTTATTATACAGTGTAATTTTTATTAAAAAATGTTTTCTCTTTTTTAATTTTATATATGTGTTCAATTAGATAATATTGTCCTAGGAAAAAAATAGATAATATATAGTGTATCAAGATTTTACTAGTAAAAAAACCGTTCTCAGTAAAATGGTTGAGAAAATACCAATTTGTGTAATGGTGATTGGTGCTAGACGTGATATGGAGGACCACAGTTCGATCCATTCAACTGCCATCAAGAGTGGTTCGGAACCACTTGATGTCACAGTTTGATCCCCGCAAATAAAAAATTCATATAAAAAAATATTTTAGTATAGTTTGAAGTTTGAACTAGAAATTTTCATAAACTTGACCTTAATATATTAATGGCTTGATGTGATTGAGTTCTTTTTTTTTTGTTGTTGTAATTTTTGTCCTAGCTAGCTAATTTGTTGTTTGTTGTTTTCTTTTAATATGAAATTTTTTTAATGTGAAATGATGGTTGGTGCCTTGGTCTATAGTAGATAATTTGTTTTACAAGAAAAAATTTGAAAAATCTAGTATATATTACTATTTCTATGACAAATTTCATTTTGAATACTTTGGATTCATTTGATTTTGATCTTAGTTCGTTAATCATTTTAGTTTAACTATTTTTATTTAATATTATTCATATGATATATATAATAATACTAATAATATAAAAATATTACTAATTTTTAAAGTATATACACAAATCTTGCAACAAAAAAAAGTATATACACAAATATTTATTATATTTGTAAAACTTTTTTTTTTTTTGACAAATTTGTAAAACTATTTAAGTGTGATAGTGTCATGGATTTTTCCTCTTTGGATTAGGTATCTGAACGATGTGAATTACTTTGGAGGATTTGAGCAAGATGATTTAAACCAATTATTCAACGCAATTGCTGAAAATTACAAAGCATGGTGTTTTGGGTTTGCACCACTAGCTGTGGGTGGAGACATGGATTCAGTGGCAGTGCAAGAATTTAGTCGAACATTGTTCAACATGAGGCCAGACATAGCTCTAATAGTGTCACGGACAATTTTTCAAAGTGACATGAGGCAAGTTTTGAACCTTGTTACTGTCCCTTGTCATATCATACAAGCTGAAAAAGATATGGCGGTTCCGGTGATGGTCTCGGAGTATCTTCACCAACACTTAGGTGGTCCGTCCATTGTCGAGGTCATGGCTACAGATGGTCATTTACCGCAGTTAAGCTCGCCGGATATTGTTATTCCGGTGTTGCTTAAACACATTCAGCTCAATATCGAGCCCACAAGGTAAATAATTGTTTCACCCCATCATTATTTGTAGCGTTTCAAATAGCGGTTGCACCAAAGGTTGCGGTCGTTTTGAAATAATTATTGTTAAATGCAACTGATGCGGCCTCAATTGGACTAGTGTTGCAATTTCCACGGTATAAAAAAACCGTTATGTCGCAATATCTTGCTCCGTCGATTGTTAATTTTTGTTTTTATTTGTTTGTGATATAATTATGGTATGGATGAATGAGTGGGGAATCAAATGTCGTTGTCTATCACTATGTTGTAGGGATGCATACATTTATTTTCTCAACTAATTCAAGTAGATTGTGTGGACTAAATTTTATGAAGGGCAAAGCTTCATCTACCCTATTTGTATTTCTGTTTAAAAATCCCAAAGTCAACTTTTGTATTATTTGAATAATAGTTTGGTGTTTAATATATATTTTCAATCTACCATGATAATCCAGGCTTGAAGGCGAAATTCTTAATTGAGAGTTTTGCAATTAATTATAATATTGTTCGCTCTATAAGTCGGTTTATACAATTATGCGTAGAGGAAATATGATTTTAATCTGATAGATACTTGTTGACTACCTCGTGAAAATTGGTAATTTTAGTCTTTGTTGTATTAGTCTTCTCACTTTATTACGCACAAAATTGTCATTCTTCGGGTTTGTGATATTTAAACGATAAACTAGTTTTACTTGATCATTTTCGCTTACCTCTTTTCCTAATAATCACAGCTGCCAGAGAAACTACAACACTTTCCAAAACCAAGAGGCTTCTTCAACAAATGCAGAGACTTCGTCGTTGATGAAAATGGAAGCAGATTTGTAATTTAAAAAGTTTCGGTCGTCGGCTTATAGTGTTGGTGTTGCTAGCTAGTTAGGGACAAGCTGAAGAAACTGTCATTAAGAAGAATATGATAAGTTAAGGGTCCTAGAAGAAGGAGAATGGTAAATTCGTCAAAGAGATAAGAAAATTTACTATTTCCCCATTTTCTAGTGTGAAGAAGGAAAGAATTAGAGTAACTACAAAATGTTTTTCTTTTTTCCATTATCTCTGAACTCATTTTCTTTCTATTTTGTCATGTATCATGCTATTGTCTAACAAACTACGTTTTTTTTTTTTTTTTTTTTGGTTTTCACCACCAGTTGAGTCTGGTTCGGGGATCAGTTCTGGCATTAAGTGGTTCCAGCCCCCTCCCGATCGCAGTGTAACATGTGAATCATATTTAAACATGTGAAATGACCCGTGAACAATTTAAACAGACATTGTTATGACTGATTTATTTAGTATTTATTAGCTTGATATGGTTTACTACTCTTGTGAGGGATCAGGTTTCTGCTATAAAAAAGCACACAGTTTCATGCGGTTTCGATTCTAGACCGTTACATAGAAATCGGACGGTTTAAATTAATAATACAATTTTATATAATAAAATGATTTCAGCCGTCGATCAGAGAGATCGGACGGCCAAGATCTGTCACAGCATCCTCTTGTGACTTATGCCATTAACTTTTAATTAGGAGTTAAGTAACCATGAATGGATGCGTTTTTTGTCAAATAGTCTAGTGATTATAAATTTCATTCTTAAAATAGATAAGTGAATGACCGGATTCTAGCTCGATCATCTGTATGTATAATGCAATATTTTGCCAATTGAGTTAGACTCACAAGATGAATGGGTGCTCGTTTTATTAAACTTAATAAGATTTGTATGCATATTGTAATGCCTATGTTTTTGATATGTAAAGTGATCTCATATAATTCATAAAGCATTCTGTATTTCTTTTTGTTCCTCACTATCTTTAGCCGTATAATTTGAGACAAATTAAACTTATAAAATGTGAAGGTGCATCTGGTATCATCATCCACGATGAAATTAGAAGCAATAGTCTTCCTTGTGAAAAGTAGTTACACCCTCCGAATGATTATTTTTGAGGTTTAATGAATAGTTGATCGATGACTATTTCTCTATTCCTTCATAGTTGATTAGTTAATTTATTTGATGTATATTTAAATCCGACGTAGCCAATATGTTAATTATTAGATTTTTTTTTTAAAGAACGTTAATTATTTAATAAGCATGAAAACAATTATTTATTATAATAGTGACCAAAGAGCCTATAGAGCAGGATGTCAAAGTTAGTTTGCGCAAAGAAAATTTGGTGGGTTCTATTTTACATCATCTCACAATGCTTATGGAGAAATTTTATGATCAAAGGAATACTTTAGTGAAAAAAAATACTTTTTTTTTACACAGAAAGAAGAATACTAGACGAAGCAAAAGGAGTTAATATTCGTAATTATAAAAAAATTATATGTTCACAAATCTTAGTTTAACTAATAGAAATGTTAAAATTGTTAGTGTCGAATCTCAGTCTCTTCATTTTATGTGTGAATTTTTAATAATTTATCATTTCGTTTATCCTCTAAAAAAATCAATGAGGATGAGAAGTTAAAAGTAATGGAAGTTTGTTCAAAAAAAAGTAATGGAAATTAAAGAACTTTCAATCAGGCATTGGCCATTGTTTAGTTTCTAGTGACAAGAGTTAAAGGATATTACAATGGCCGTATGAGACCCTTTGAAACATAAATTTCAAGGTACAACATGGGTTAAGAATGTACAATTGCAAGTCAATCTTTTTATTTTTAACAACAAACAAATTTTTTATTAATTGAATAGTGCTGCAAAGTACAATTAATACTTCACAGCAACTTGAAAACCAACAACTTACAAAAAGTACAAGATACTAATTAAGGGTATTTCCGATGGAGGATCTCGATTCGTTACGTAGTATCCACAATCGAACTATTCATTTTTGAGTACTTATATAGGTTTCATGTATATACATCACTCATTTATAATTTTTTAATAATAGTATCTAATAAGCACTTACTCCCTCCAACCCAACACTTCTCAACAAATCTAAATGGGTCCTACTAATAACACATTTCACCAACAACTCTAAATCATTAAAAGAGGATCCCATAAAAAAAGGTACTAAGACCATCTCCAATGGTAGTATCAATTTCAATAAGAAGTGGTACCTATTAGATATTACCATCGGAGCAAAACACATTATAGTACTTATTAGGTACCACTTATCAAATAAGCATTCTCTCTCTCTATTAAAATATAGTTTTGTGTGATCTGATTATAAAAATGTAGAGTTAATGATGAGATGTAGAATTATTCGTGGGCCTCAATTAAAACTTTTTAAGAGGTGCTCGATTAGAGTGATTGAGGGCTTAATAAGTACTATTATTAAAAAATTATAAAAAAGAGTGATGTGTACGCGTGAGACCTAGTTAAATATTCAAAATTGAAGTGGTCCATTGTGGATGCTCTAATGCTTATTTAAGAAACAGTACCTATTAAGTACTATTTTCTGTTTTGCTCCAATAAAAGTATATATTAGATACTGGTACTTATAAAATTAAGTACCACCATTGGAGATCTATTGCTTAGTTTGTTCTTCCATTGAAGTGTGCCTACATTACAAGTTACATTGTTTATTTTGAAGCAATCTTATCTTGAAGCAAATGAAGGGGACGAAGACACCATGCATGTGATGTTCCTTTGCGATAAAAGTATTCAATGCTGGCAGTGAGTTGGACTTTGGGATAATATGAGTATTTGTCTAAATACGAATAACATTGTTGCTGAAATTCTTTTTATCATTTTACATAGGCTGAACAAAGATAATCAATAATTGTTTAGTGTTATGGTGTGGAGCTTATGGAAGTGAAGGAATAATCAAGTTTGGGAGAACGTTACGAAGCTTAACCAAACTGTTTGCGAAAGAGCTAAACATCTCCTCACAAGTTGGCGAAATGCTCGGCAAATCCGATCCTTAATCAACACTCCACAGTCGGTTCCCCAACCAACAGGATGGATAAAGCCAGCCTACGGAAGGCACACGTGCAACATCAACGCTTCTTTCTCATCTATTCTAAACAAGGTGGGGATTGATATGTGCATTAGAGATGATCAAAGAAGTTTTGTGACTGTCATAACTGAATGGATAGAGCCTATGTTTGATGTGGAGATTGGAGAAGCTATATGACTATTGTGTGCACTCAAATGGACAGATGAATTGCAACTGCACAATACGACTTTGAGATTGACTGCAAAAGGATGGTGGATAGTCTGTATAGCAAAAGGACCTACAACTCCGACATTGGAGCTATTATAAATGATTGTAGGTCTATGTTATCAACAAGTTTCGTGAACTCTGATGTCAAGTTCATTAGGAGAGAAGTAAACAAAGTTGCCCATAAGTTAGCTTGAGTGACTTTGTCTTTAGCTATTTTCCATATCTTCAACGACATACCGACATGTATTTATGATTTTATTATTAATGAAATGAGATAAGTCTTTTACTCTAAAAAAAACCCAAAAATGTCATAACTAAATAATATGTTTTATTCTGGACATGTTTGTTACTATATTTAATACATATTGATGGAGTGAAGTACAAGTTTTTTTTTTTTTTGACGAAGTGAAGTACAAGTTGCTTATTTATAGATTGTATAAATTTTATGTGGCAATTTAGACGTCCAAAAAATAACACAAACAACCTTAATAAGTCGTTTCCTTATGTAGATGCTCTAACTAAGAAAGAAATTAGAACTAAACGACACAACTGCAAGTCAATTTGAAATTCTATCGAGCTTGTATGATCACAATGTAAAATTTAGACTTTGTGAGTAATGACCTTGAACTCATTTTTGCGCCTATTTTTTGTAAGTGCTCATTGCAAACTTGTTTACCATATTCATATGACTTCCAGTTTCACAATATAAAACCTAAATTGGAAGGAAAAAATTATTTAGTTGAATAGTACTTACTCAACGATTCTTTGCTCTCACAATAGTTCATCCTTTCCATATCTCATATAAGCCAATAGCCATAAAAAAACATTTTATAATTTGCTTTTACATTTTTTATAATTTATCATTGGCATGCTGTATCCTTTACAAATTCAGAAGATATAAAAATCCCATCCGTAAACTCCCGAGTAATCAAAGCATCTAAAAACATAAAATAAAAACATTATCGTTTCTACCAAAAAAACTCACATAAAATTAAAGGATTGGAGCTCACATTCAACATAACAATTTCCACATTTTTTTTAAATTTTAGAAATAAAAAAAATACTCAATCCGTCCCAAGATATAAGTAAAATTGAATCAAAGAAATTTAATATATTTAACTTAAAATTTAAACTAAATATATTTATTTTTATTGACCAACTTTTATTTATATTTTAAGACAAAAAATATTAATAATAAATTCTAAGAGAAAATATGACTCTATAAAAAAAAAAGTATTTCTGGCAGAAATCAAATCATAAATTTCTCTTAAAAACGTCCAAATCATTTTTCAGTTTTCACCGTATAACTTTTTGTTTGTTTGTTTTGAAAAACACAAACGCACACGAACAAGGTTTCAACAGTTCTACCCTGTACTTTGGGCCGAGACCCAAACTCTTATCGCACGTGCATATCACGCGTTAAGCGCGTCGCGTCACATGTAATTCCCAGTTCCATCCATTTCACGCACAACCCTTATTCTCTCATATCCCTTCTTCATCCTAATTTCCAAAGCCTCGAACCTCTTGACCCTCTCAATTTCCCATTTTACCCTTATCTTCTCCATCTCCAAAATCCATCACCAAAATCCTTCACAATCTGAACCCGCTCGCGAAACTCCAAATCAAACCAAAGGATCTGTGTTCATCATCTTCAACAATGGCTCCTGTTACCTCTCAGCGAGCCGAGCTAGCCAAGCTCTGTAGCTCCAAAGACTGGTCCAAAGCAATTCGAATCCTCGATTCACTCGTTTCTCAGTCTGATTCTATTCAAGACATCTGGTTCAACCTTCATTCCTTTAATTCTCGATGATTCAATTTTTTTTATCGTTGTTAATTATCTCTTGTTAATTCTAATTCGTTGTTCAATTTTGTTTTTATGCATTTTTCAGCAACAGAGCTTTCTGTTATAGCCAGTTGGAACTGCATAAGCATGTAATTAAGGATTGTGATAAAGCGATTCAGCTTAATCCTTCGCTTCTTCAAGCTTATATTCTCAAAGGTTTTTTTTAGTACTTTATTGAATTGATTAATCGGTTTTTACTTTATCAAATTGTTTACATAAAAATCTCTGCTGTGTAATAAATACCATGGAAAGTGCGATTTAAAGTTAATTGATGTGGTTGATGAATTATTTGACGTTGGAGTTATGTTTTAAATTTTTAAGTTAAGGATTGTTATGCTTATTAATTATCATGGATTTAATTTGTATACTGACAATGTAAAACTTTTTTACACATGCATCAAATCAAGTGATGTAGATATTTTAGAAATTAACTTATAGAAGTGACATCTGGATGTGATTTGATTGAATGCTTGTGTAAAAATGTTCTACACCGTCAATGCATAGGAATTAATCTCAAATTATTATTGCTCAATTTTTTTAATATGAAGTTTCATTATTGAAATGAAAAATGATATTTTGACATCAAAATTTTGATGTCCTTGGTTTTTGTGTGTATTTTTGAAATATGTGTAAATTGTAGAAGATAAACAGTAAGAGAGATAGAGATAAACATATACCATGTCACGTACGGTGTATATGTGTGTGTATTTTGATACAAAAATAACACAACTCATTGAAATAGATGAGTGACTTTTGAACTTAATACTGGCTTTGTTCTGTTTATCTAGGTCATGCACTTTCTGCGTTGGGAAGGAAAGCAGATGCTTTATTGGTATGGGAGCAAGGTTATGAACACACTCAGCATGAGTCTGCTGATTTGAAGCAGTTGTTAGAACTTGAAGAGCTTTTAGTGAAAGAAAAAGAAGATAATAATGCATTATATGAAACCAATGCATCACCAATGCCGCAAGCCAAATCAGAATCTTCAAGTAATAGGAACTTGACTGAAACTTGTGAGAGCCAAGCTAAATTAAGTGGCAATACAAGTGGTAAATCTGAGATCGTGTTAAAGTCTACTGATAAATTTGATGCAAGGAATGAATTAAATACTGAAGGTAGAGAGTCTAATAAATGTGATGCCCAAGTGAATGGAAGCCCAGATGTTATTGATAATTTGAGGTATAATTCTGAGTCAAGTGATACTTCAGAGTCGTGCGATAAAGTATTTACTAATAGCGGTGAATCAAGTGACTCAAATGATGCTGCTGAAATTCTTAGAAAGCCCAGTTTTAAGTTTACTTTCCCCAGTGAAAAGAATAGTGAAGCAAGGAAAAATAAAAAGTTTTCTGTTGCTCGGGTTTCAAAGACGAAGTCCATAAGTGTAGATTTCCGGCTTTCACGGGGAATAGCTGAGGTTTGTTTCTGCCACTGCTGATTTGCGGTATTTATCTGTTTGATTGCAGAATTGATATTGTGATTATTTGTAGGTTAATGAAGGAAAATATGCTCATGCTATATCCATATTCGATCAGGTGGAATATTGTCCTCTCTTGTGATACTTGTGGTGTCTTCCTTTTATGTAATTATTTGTATCCTCTTTTTATTGATCATCAAATGACAAACTGTGGACTTGTCTCCATCACTTACTCAGATATTGAAAGAGGACTCTGCATATCCCGAGGCACTGATAGGAAGAGGGACAGCATATGCATTCAAGAGAGAACTTCATTCTGCTATAGATGATTTTACCAAGGTATTTACACAAAATGTTGGAATGGTGCATATTGATTTGTTTATTTCCTCAATTTATATGTAGTTTATGTGTTGTATACCTCAGGCTATACAATTTAATCCAGCAGCTGGTGAGGCATGGAAGAGGAGAGGTCAGGCCCGGGCAGCCTTGGGGGAGTTTGTTGAGGTGAGAGTGCTTACCCTTTCTCCATTTCTGTCTAACATTTTGAAGTTTTACTTAAATTCCATTTCGGATTGAAATCTCATTTTGTTGTTTGAATACTTGGCTATTTTAGTTCAACCAAGGTTTTGAGTCTGGTCCATTGACATGCAAACACTCAAATAATTAAGTGGACCAATTCTATTGCAGAAAATTAAAATGGCAAAAAAATTGGTTTTTTATTTTTGTATGCCTGCTTCTGTAATTAAGGTGCATGTTTGATATGGATTACACATTGCTGCTTAAAACTTCTAGTTGAACCAATGCCTAAACAATATACATTTATTTATGGAGAAAACTAAGTACAGTGCCTAAGGCACCACGATCCTGTTATCTTGTTAAAATATGATTCTTGTATTATTTTTTCGAAGTCAGACCCATGATGTATCAGACCCACATCGTTCAATCCACTCTTGGTGTAACCGAAGAGGTTGAGTTGAAGATAGAAAGACTGTTGAATTTTAAACAAAAAAAATATGCGTGTCCTTGGTTTATAAGAGAACAGTTCCACCTATACATATGGAATGTATATTTTCCGTTATTTATTTTGGTCTAAACTAAACTAATGTGGTTGTTAAGAAGAGTTAAGTGGTTTTTATTGTGATAGATTCATGTTATTGCACTATGCGCTATGCACTATGTTATTGCAATATGAAAGATTGAACTTTTTGGCGCTTCTTGTGATGCTACCGAGTCAATTCTGGTTGTATATTCTGATCTTCTTACACAAATAACAATCCAAAACTGTGACACTGACCAATGCTTCTTATGTCAGGCTATCGAAGACTTGACCAAGGCATTAGAGTTTGAATCTAACACAGCAGACATTTTACACGAGAGAGGTATTTTGTCTAACACCGAGTGTTTTCATTAAGTGATTGATGCATGCATCATATAGCAACTCCTTGAAGTGTAGACAGAGCTTTCATTAGTTTTATGTGGAATGAGTTTAAGATCTCAGTTAATTTCTAGTTTAGGGAGTTTGATTCTAAATAATTGTGATGATAACATCGAACTAATTATTTCTAGTCTAATGTATGCTTTTTATTACAATTAAATACAGGAATAGTGAATTTCAAGTTTAAAGAATTCAATACTGCAGTTGAGGACCTTTCTGCTTGTGTGCAGCTAGACAGGGATAATAAGTCTGCCTACACATATTTGGTGGGTCCTAAGTCTTAATATTTAAATCCTCATTCATTCAGAGCCCTTGATGTTGGTTTTCTTCCCTTTTACTTGATGTGCAAACAATTTCTTTTACAGGGTCTGGCATTGTCTTCAATTGGTGAATATAAGAAAGCTGAGGAAGCACATCTAAAGTCACTTCAACTTGATAGGAGTTTCCTTGAAGCATGGGGACACCTGACTCAGGTATTTATGAACTGTAATTTACTGATGGAGTGTTGGTTCATTGCACAACTGAATGTAATGTAGTTGCAAAACTGATAGTGTTTGAACTGTGATTAGTTGTATACTTGTATGCACTTTGGTCTCTTGTAATATCTTTTGTCACCACTCTTATCCGTGCCATTTTTGTCTACCTGGGTTCCATTTTATTTATCCAACATGAGTTGAAGTTTTCATCTCATGCCAGCATCTGCATTTTTATGTTACCTTCATGCTTAATTTGTTTAGTATGTTACCATTTGCTACTTTTATTCTGAATATAAGGTTTTTGGCAGTTCTATCAAGATTTATCAAGGCCGACAAAAGCTCTTGAATGTCTGACTAAAGTGCTGCAAATTGATGGGAGGTGATTGTTGTGAATGAAATAGTATTACAATATCATTGTTTCCTCTAGTTTATTACAATATCTGAGGCTGATTTCTTTTCAATTTTGATGATAGGTTTGCTAGAGCTTATCATTTGCGTGGCGTTCTGTTCCATGCAATGGGAGAGCATAGGTATTTATGCAATCGTTAACTGCTGATTAGTTGGAGATTGAATATTTGTTTGACACGACTGTTGCGAGCTTTCAATTGTATTGATGATTGGGTCCATGAATACAATTAACAAGAACTTTGATGATTTGCTGACAGACATACATTTGTTATAGAGTAAAACTTAGAATTAAAATATGGAATATGCTGAAACCTTTCAGGGAGTAAAAATGTCTGAGACTGGTTTTAAGTACTTAGGAGTTGTCATGGAGGGAAAACTTCGTTTGATTCTTGTTTTTCACTACATTAACTGAATGAGGTCTTAATAGGAAGAAAGTTTCGGACTTGTAAATATTAGCTGGTTGTAGAATATGTACTTAAATTGGGATTTACTGTAACAGGAAGGCTATCAAAGATTTGACAACGGGGTTGAGCATTGATGGTGCCAACATTGAGTCCTTATATTTACGAGCTGCATGCTACCATGCTGTCGGACAATACAAAGAGGCGGTAAGATTTTAATTTCAGCTTTTTGAAGCATTGCCAGTTCACATTTGTTAGTTTACAACTTAATTTGATGGTCACACAGGTCAAGGATTATGATGCTGCACTGGATTTGGAATTGGACTCAATGGATAAGTTTGTGCTCCAGTGTCTTGCCTTTTATCAGGTTTGTTACATTATGAAATAGTACATTTTGTTTGCCTCTTTTAATCTTAGAGTATTTAACAAAATATCTACAAACTTGCTAAAAGTAGTAAACGACAACCAAGAGACTTAAGCCAAGTAATATGCATCATGGACGAAGAAAGAATAGTATTGGTCATAAAACTAGATTTGAAGGTAAGGTGGTAGGGTTATTTTCATAAATATTTTTAATGAATGAAGGACATTAGTATTTTTTGGACTTTAGTGGAGTTAACCTTGGGAAGAAGATTTAAATTATTCCTATTATTATTGAAGAATTTAAGAATCCGATGTAAAAGAAGCATTGGAGGTGATAGTAATGGTAATATTGATAGCTAAGCTAATATATATACTTGGGAGGGTATGGAAGTGTTTAGCAGAAAAAAGCATAAGATGTCTCAGAAAATTGTTCAATAAGATTATGAAGTCTAAGACCATGCCAAATGAATGGAGGAGGAAGATAGTAGTGTTGCAAAGATTAAATCAAGAGACCTACATTACGGAAAATCAATTTGGTTTATAGTTTATACCAAAGATCGCTTATAGATGCTATATTGCTTAGAGACCGACCTACGCAGAGTTTTCATTGATTTGTAAAAGACATGGTATATTTTCCAAGATAGGTTTTGTGGAAGGCCCTAGAGAAGAAAGAAGTTGAGGTTGCTTACATTCGAATGATTATAGATATACATTAGGGGGCTATGAGTAGTGTGAGAACACAGAGTGGGGATATTGAAGATTTCCCTTTAATTATACGGGTTCATATGGGTCAATATTGAGCCTTTCTAATTTATAGATGTGCGCATTAAACATATCCAAGAACCAAAATTGAGATGCCTTTTTCTTTTTCCAGATTATATAGTCTTATTTGGAGAGTCAGGGAAGAAATGAATCAAAATTTAGAGAATCGAGACAATCATTGGAAACACATGGCTTTTGCCTAAGTAGAAGTGAAACTGAGTTATCAAAGTAAACAAAAAAAGGTGCGGTTTCATTTGGAAATATGGAAAATTTCTGAATTTGCTAGAGGTGGATGTTCAAGTAAAATCCCTTACCGTGTTGGTCCAACTTTATGACCCTTTTCAGATGTTTCAGATTTCATGATTTCCAACTGGCTCCAACATTGGAGGAATTGGAGCAGATATTGGGGTATTCTCTAAAAGAAAGCGCCTTATCAGTACATGGAGCATGATCCTTCTTTGTAGATGATTGATGGGTCATTGAGGGCAAAGGTTATGGTACATAAGCCCAAAACTTATGTACCGTGCATAAGCCAATCAAAACACAAGGATTTTACTCACACACCCCCTAATTTGCTCGCGCACCCCCACCCCCACCTCATTACTCCGCGCGCCCCCCACATTACTCTGCGCGCCCCCAACCCCCCCCCCCACCCCACCCCCCTCACTCCACTCATTTTTTTTGATTTTTTTTTAAAATTTTTTTTTGAATTGTTGTTTTTCACTTTTTTTTCGAAAAAGATCGAAAACTTTTTTCCGGAAAAACTATAAACTTTTTTTCGAAAAAAAATCATAAAATTTTCCCGAAAAAAGATCAAATACTTTTTCCCAAAAAACCGATAACTTTTTTCTGAAAATTTTTTCCCGAAAAAAAATCGAAAAACTTTTTTTCTGAAAAATCGGAAACTTTTTTTCCAAAAAATAAAAATCAAATTTTTTTTCCAGAGAGTTAAATGGTTTCTGGAAATCATTTATTTATGCAATATTATTCTGGAAACCATTATGCTGGTTAAATGGTTTCAGAGAGTTAAACAGTGAAACCATTTGTATTGTAAAATGGTTTTATGTGTTTACTGAAACCAATATTGTTATTTTATGATTTTAAAAATTCTGGAAACCATTATGCTGGTTAAATGGTTTCAGAGAGTTAAACAGTGAAACCATTTGTATTGTAAAATGGTTTTATGTGTTTACTGAAACCAATATTGTGTTTTTATGGTTTTAAAAATTCTGGAAACCATTATGCTGGTTAAATGGTTTCAGGTAGTTATACAATGAAACCATTACTATTGTTAAATGGTTTTATGTGTTTACTGAAACCAATATTGTGTTTTTATAGTTTTAAAAATCCTGGAAACCATTATGCTGATTAAATGGTTTCAGAGAGTTAAACAGTGAAACCATTTGTATTGTAAAATGGTTTTACACTAAATGGTTCAATGATTTTAAATACCGATTATTACTGAAACCATAAATGTGGTTTAATGGTTTTGATAATTTTCTATGTGAAACCAAAATAATTGCCTAATGGTTTCTTACAAAACTAGTGTTGATTATCTTGGATAATCCTAAATAACCGTCCATAAATAATCCATAACCATTTGTTATAATCGGACATTAAAACCAAATATAATCGGACATTAAGTTTCCGATCTTTTTTCCGAAATAATTTTCGATTTGTTTTTTCGAAAAAAAGTTCCGATTTTTCAAGAAAATTTTTTTCAACAATATTTATGCTTTCAAAGATCCATTATGAAATTATTCCACCCCAAAATAATTTGGGCATAATTTTAGTTTAAAAATAATTACGAAAATATTTAATCATACATAATAAAAAAAATAAAAAATAAAAACTATAAAAAAAAACTAAATAAAAAAAATTTTAAAAAAATGAGTTGGAGGTGGGGGGGGGGGGCGGGGGGGGTGGGGGTGCTGGTTTATGTACCGTACATAAGCTTGGCTTATGTAGGATAACCAGACCCGGTCATTGAGGATTCCTATAAGCGAATTAGAAGGAAATAGGGTCAATGAAGGTAATTTACATGGATTCCCAAAGAAATATCTAGAAGAGGGGCACAAAGTTAGCAAAGACTGAAGACTGAGATACTTTCATGGATGTACCGGCTCATTTTTTGGGATTGTCTTATTTTCTAATATTTAAGATTTCATAGACTGAAAAGAAGGCGCCACCGATTTTAATTTTTTTATTGAAAAAACCTAAACTATATTGATCTGGAACCAGGAAAATGGATTCGGGAAAAGAACACCCTACACTGTCTGCTAAAAAATGGTTTCTTATAATTAATTTTATAAAATTATAATACTTTATGCACTATTTATATTTGGGGTAAAATAAATATTGTTAAAATAATTTTAATTTTCATTCAATTAACTATAAACAATTTCTAATCAACTCCCAAATCTGTTTTTCTAGTTCAAGATCTATATTGTTTTAGGTCTCACGATTTTTTCCATAAACAAATTAAAACGGTGGCGACTACTTTTCACAAACGATTCGGCCGCGACACGAGGTAAAGGGAGACCTCAATTGTTGGGTTCAGATAGGGTGATTAAAATGGAGGATTTTTTTCTGAGTGTTTTGTAATTTGAAAGTGCCACCCAAGCCTAAAGGAAAATCCAATTGCACCGCTATAAGATCTGCAATCCTGTGTGAGACTGAATGATTTAAAGAGCTTAAGCCTGATATCATGAGAATGATATGATATGAGACAAGATTAGGAATAACTAAAAAGAATGTTGAATTATCCCCAGTATAGAACACATGAGTCACAACTTAAGCGGTTTGTAGATGGAGAATACCTGCCAAAGCACTAGTAAGGAGTGTTTACTAGATGGAGGATATTACATTAGTTAGAGGGAAAGAGAAACAAGAGAAAATTATGTCAAACAATAAAGAGAGATTTAAAAGTAGATGGTATATTTGTGAACTTAACAGGGTAGTGTTGCGTCACTTCCATCGATTAATTGATATAGTCAATCACACCTTGTGAGTATTAGGCCTGGTAACCTGGTTACTCTTCTATTTATATGAAAAAACAAATATACTTCTTGTTTTACCATGAAATAACTATTAACGAAGTTGGGAGCGTGGTAATTAGGCTTGGTTCAACAATACATCTACCTTCCCCAATCCCCACTTGGTAGAGGAGCCTTGTGAATTGGGCCTCCCTTTTTATGAAATTATATTATCGAACTTGTATGTATCTGTGAAATGCAGTCGACATTGTCCTTTTATGTTTTACCATTAAGAGCCAGGTTCAATGATGTGATTCAAACTCCCCTGTTTTTTGCAGAAAGAGATTGCTCTTTACACAGCCTCAAAATTTAACAGTGAGTTTTGCTGGTTTGATATTGATGGAGATATTGATCCACTTTTTAAGGTAAAAGCTATGAATCTTATTCCACATTTCTTATACTTCTGTATCTTAATTTGGCCTAACTAAATGTGTTGTGGGATATATGAACTTAACCATTTTGAATCATGGTATCATTGCCATGGCATCTGAATGCGAGAAACTCACAGTTTTTGCTTGTTTGCCTTATAACTTGAATTTCTTTGTTGGTTTCAGAAGCATAGCAATTGTTATCCCGAAACTTTTGTATTGGAACTACTTTTTGCAATGCCTGGATTCACAATTCTGTCATATTTATTTGTGCCTTCTTTATATTCAGGAATACTGGTGCAAAAGATTGCATCCAAAGAATGTATGTGAAAAGGTTTACAGGCAACCTCCTTTGCGTGAATCTTTAAGAAAGGGAAAGCTTAGAAAGCAAGAATTAGCTATTACGAAGCAGAAGTCTGCTCTTATACAAGCTGCAGACTCCATTGGCAAGAAAATTCAATACGATTGTCCTGGTTTCCTGCCTAATAGACGTCAGGTAAAGTGAATTTATGTTACTGTCTATATGTCTGTGGCTTACTAATCTCAATTTTGTTTTCCTGTGTTTTCTGTGAAATCCTTCGTCCACAGATTTCTATTTTCTACATTTTTTTCTTTGTCGTAATAGACTCGGGAACGGATTTTGATCTTTAATAGATCCCTCTTCCTTGATTTGATAATTACTGTGGAATGTAGCAGCTAACAAGTCTGTTGAGAGTCCCACAGGGATTGTGATAGGCTTTAAAAATCTTGATAAATGATGGGGATCCCTTATCTTATTAACTGGTTTTTGTATGGATGAGTTTGAGCCAATCCAAAATTCTAATATGGTATTAGAGCCTCTCCTAGATCTATTGGGCCACCTGTTATCTTGTCACTTAGATCATGCTCTAGATGTCGAATCTTGAGTGTGAGAGGGGTGTGTATTGAGAGTCCCACATTAGAAGGTGATATGGCCTGAGTAGTGTTTATAAAATGGTGGGCATCCTTCACCTTACAAGCTTATTTTGTGGGGTTGTATACCCAGCCCACTTTTTAATGAAGTAACACTTCTTGAGTATATATCATAATGTGAAATTTTTAGTTTTTATCCATTACATGGTTTATTGATTTGTCATGGTTCATTGGATGTTTTGTTGACATGTCTGTTCTATTTATTAAGCTTGATTACTCTCCTTATATAGTTCAGATGTGTAGTACTGCAAAATTCACACATTCATATTAAATTTCCATTTGAGACCATTATCATATTATTATCTTAATCTTCAGACTCGATGCTTATTATTTGTAAGTTTTTAATGTTTGAATTTTAAAGCAACTTGCATCTAACTAATGTTCATAGTTTTTTTTTCCTACAATAACTAATGGTTGTAGTTATTCTCATATTGTTGACATTTCAGTGTTTTAATGTTTGTCTCTAACTGTCATTTTCTTCTTATTTATCAGCACCGTATGGCAGGATTTGCTGCTATTGAAGTTGCACAAAAGGTCTCTAAGATTTGGCGTATCCTTCAAGGGGAATGGAAATCTTCTAATAAAACCAACTCAAACTCTAAGAATGGAAAACGGGCTCGTAGGAGGGAAAGAATTAATATGCCCAGTCAGAATAGGGGAGGTGCAGGCTGTAGCACAAGTAGTGCCTGGGAAACATCTTCATCTGGAATTGTAGATGATAAACTTTCCAGCCGTCACATGTCATGGAAAGATATTTACTCAATAGCTGTTAGATGGAGACAGATTTCTGAGCCTTGTGACCCTGTTGTGTGGGTGAACAAGCTAAGGTAGACCATCTTATCTGTCAGTCTTTACATGTTTTGTTGTTCATGCATTTGGTTATTTTACATGTTTGTCTTTATATTTGGAATGTCCAGTTGTTCTTCATTATCATTGTTTCAACTCTCTGTTGAAATTATAGGGTTTTAGATAAATAATAGACTTAGAATTATGATTATGGTTTTATATGATTGTTGATTATGGTTTGATGTTTTATTAAAAAAATTAAAAGCAACCTTTTATACTAATACAAGAATCTATTGAGTAATTATGATAAAACCTGATTTGGATATCTTATTAGTAATTTTTATGATTTATTCCATTTAAAATTGTGCATATGAGTTGTCTCTTACTTTCTGATTGTTTAGTCCTTGAGTAATTTTTGTATATAGGTAGGTTAACTTATGTGCTTTTGTGGATGCTTGTAGTTTTTGCATTTGCATGAGATTTTATATGTATTGATAAAAAAAAAGACTGTATGATTTCTTTGCTGCAAAGGCTGTATGGTGGTTTTATTTAGCTTTTGTGGATGCTTGTAGTTTTTCATTGCATGAGATTTTATATGTATTGATAGAAAGACTATTTTTTTTTTTTTTTTGCAAAGGCTGTATGATGGTTTTGCTGTATGATGGTTTTATTTAGCTTTCTACGTTGATGTCTTGTATTAAGGACAATGGTTTTGTTGAAAATAAGGAATATAAAAGAGGTGTGGTTGCACTTGCTAAGAAACCTTGTAGGGCATAAGTAACAATAGAAAGAAGAGGAACAAAAATGAATATTCATTAGAACAAGTGTGACTTAAAGAATGTTTCACCTCCATATTGTTTTCCAATCTTTGTGCTCTAACTTAATTGCTGCTTTTTCGTGATGATTGGTTTTACATTTATTCAAATTTTGAAAATTTCGAAGGGCAACTAAATTTTCTTTATGCTGTTTTATGAAAATATGCTGTTACTTATGTTGGCATCGGTTTGAAAATTTCCTTGCTTCCTGCAATCTTTGGTTAACATTCCCAGTTTCTCTCCAGATTATTTCTTTGGACTTTGATGAAATTGAATATTGTTTTTAGATTTTTAATTGGTTTCCTTGCACTGCAGTGAGGAGTTTAATTCTGGATTTGGTTCTCACACTCCCATGATTCTGGGACAAGCCAAAGTTGTCCGTTACTTTCCGAACTATGAAAGGTAAAGAGACTTTTTTATTCTATATTGACTGATTGCCTTTGGAATGCTCATTCTTTTTAAATTCCACAGGACCTTAGATATTGCAAAGACTGTCATGAAGGAGAGATCTTATGTCCACGGAAAAACTGATCAGATCATTCATCTTTCCAAAGATGGGAAATTAGAAGAGGTACTTTGTATTAATTGATCTAGATATGTTCTTTTTGTTGTTACGTTGCAAGGGGCCTCTAACTTGTGACCTTGACTTGTATAGCTTTGAAAAAGTTTGTTTTAATTTCCCACATTGGTAATGCACCTCTGTTGTTTCATTGGGTGATACACTCAGTTTTTCCTTTGTAGGATATACAATTTTTCTTCTATACATTCTACATAGATATAGTTGATGTACAAGTAACATTGAAAGTTGAAACTTTCAAGTTGTATCATTGATAACATTTCCGAATACTAGTGGGTCGAGTCAGATATACTATTGTTAAAAGCATAAGCAGTTAAGTGATAGGATACAAATAGTTTTGTGCCATCGACATTCCCCTTTTAAGGCCCAAGCTTGAAACATGGACAACACAAGCTAGTTTTTGCTGTAAACTAAAACTCCGCTGAATTTTTGGAACAGTGGGAGGAAGCATTGATAGAGTTCTGACGAGGCTTCCATACCATGCACAGAACCAATAATCTTAGAAACTGAAGTTGTTAGCTAAAGATGCATTACTGGTTTTAGATTACAAGTATCAAGCATGTAATCTGCTATTTTTATTCATAAGGTTTAACTTTCTTAGTTAACTGATTGGAATTTCCTTCTAAATACGCTCAAGAATTTTTAATAAATCAATTAATTTCTATGAAGAAATTCTCCAAGTTTCTTGTCATTTTCCTTGTGATTGTTGCAAATTTTAATAATGATCTCCGGTGGAGCTTATGTGTTACTCTTTCCAAATAGCAGTTTGTATGTTGGTATTTCAATATTTCATGCTTTTATGAAAATGAAAAGTTAAATATTTGGTGTGCAGATCATGCATGCAAAGTCATGCTCTGACCTTTATAATGTTGTTGGTGAGGATTTTTGGTCGGCTACTTGGTGCAACAGTACTGCATTCGAAGAGTAAGTGTGCTTAGTGAAAATATAGATATAGTACGTGAGAAGGTACGTATACTTTTTCAAATGCTTACCTCTGGATGTTAATTCTTCCTACAGGAAACAGCTTGAAGGGACAAGGATAACACTTGTAAAAATGTAAGCTAGATACACTTGTAAAAATTCAAGTTATTTTGTTCCCTATTTCCCTTTTCTTGCTACTTAACTTTAGCTTTCATACATATGTATATTTAAATGGGGAATTGATGAATATTCAGGGGGCAACATGGTTTTGACTTTGCAATTAGAACACCTTGTACGCCTGCGAGATGGGAAGATTATGATGCTGAAATGGCAATGGCATGGGAAGTATGTTATACTAAACTTTAGTCTATTGATGTTACCTTATCTGTCCAATTTGTGTGGCCTGTTTCTGATTTTAATATTTCTTTTGATCTTTACCCATGATCCCCATGATGGCTTTATCATTGAACAATTTCTGATGCTTCCATGGGAATTGTTTAGAAATTTGCTGGCTGTATTTTTTCTTTTACATTTCATAAGAATAGTTGAATATATGTTCTTTATAATTAAAGTTAGCACATATGTTACTGCATGATATGTGGAAACTTACCTTGCTTGATACTGTTTTTGTTAGGCTCTCTGCAATGCTTACTGTGGTGAAAATTATGGATCTACTGATTTCGACGTGCTTGAAAATGTGAGAGATGCAATATTAAGGATGACATATTACTGGTATGACATTATCAAAATATGTAAATATCTCTCCTGTAGTATTTGCAGTGATTTCTATAAATTTATCCACGTCGTTTTTCAGGTATAATTTTATGCCACTATCTAGAGGAACTGCGGCAGCTGGATTTGCAGTTATGCTGGGTTTGTTACTTGCTGCTAATATGGAGTTCACAGGAAGCATCCCACAGGGTTTCCAAGTTGATTGGGAAGCTATTTTGAACATGGATCCAAATTCTTTTGTGGATTCGGTCAAAAGTTGGCTATACCCGTCTCTGAAGGTGACAACCTCGTGGAAAGACTACCATGATGTTGCGTCAACTTTTGCAACAACAGGGTCGGTTGTTGCTGCCCTGAGCTCTTACGATGAATGAACTCTTGAAACAATGGCCAGGTGAGTCCATGGCATACCGCATAATTTAGGTATCTGTATGGTTGGATAAATAACAATATTGCTGCTGTTTTTTCACAACCTTCTGCGGAAAGAATCAACTTGCTGATCTTCCAATTGAGGCTTAATCTGTACACTAATTTGTGTTATTTTTATATATTTATTGTAATAATATGCTATTGTAATCTGTACATTAATGTAACTTTACTCATTGGGCGATGAAATTACCTTTATGTTTGTTATTTTTCAATAATCACTCCTCCCCGTCTCCCAAACAAATAAGAAAATATTGTCTATATACAAATAGACACATACTGTTTGTGTATATTGTTCGAATGGCGATTATATTACATAAGGTGCTATAGTATTTGGGATTAAGCAGGTAAAAGAATGTAACAATTGACTAATAATGAATTTAGCTTCTTAAAAAAAACATTTGACTAATAATGAATTTATTATTTTATATAAGTTTGAATTTAAATCGAAGGTGCTTGAGTATTGGATTCTCTTGGATTTAATTTTGTTGCTCAAATATGCAACTCAATGTTCATTAGATTTTAACCATCAAATAAATTAAAATAAGTTGACTAAAACAATGTATGTAAATTAAATTCATAAATACTTTTAATTTCAAGATAATTCAAACTGTCTCTAACACTCACTTGTTTAATGCGTAAAATCAATGCGTCTCACTTTAAAAATGTGTCACTGATGAAACTCACATTGATTTCATCTAATAAGTGAGTAAGTGTTAAACCAAGGACTCCCTCCCTTTGGTCTTAATATATGAAAAGGTTTATTTTTTAGATTCATTGACTTTTTAATGTATTTGGTTTATATTTTAGAATAAATACATTAAAAACTTAATAAATCTAAAAAGCAAACTTTTTTTTATATTAAGAGCCAGAAGTAGTATTAAAAAAGAGATGATGCACTTTTAGAAATACTAAACATTTTTTTTCCCAATTTTTATTCTTTTAAAAAGTTACACATATTGTTCATTTCAAGAATCTAGTAATATCTCTTTATTAGAAACTAAAATTGACACAAATTTTAGAAAATAAAACTAGAGATGAATATTACTAACATGCTGGCAACTATAGCAATGTTTTCCGTTTCAAAATATAAGTCGTTTTGATCATATTACACAAATTAAGAAAATGTAATTAATATTGTATGGAGAAGAGAAATTATGAGTTAGCTTACAAAATTCTTTCATTAATAGTATGGAAAAGATAAATCAAAGAATTGAAAGAAGAGAGAGTAATAAATAATTAAGGGTATAATGAAAAAAATAACCTTAAATGTTTATTGTAAAACGACTTATAATTTGGAATGAAGGGATATTAATTGATCTTTAGGAATGTTAGAGTAAAAGAGAGAAGTGAAGGAAATGAACTTCATTGATTGAGTAATGAAAAGTTAGTTACAAAATCTGTTATGAACCCTTATATACAAGTTGTAGTGAAGCTCTATACTAAGCTAATGTGTACCAACTATACAATATAACTACTCAAGGTTTGTTACATGGAGGGAAAGTTAGTTACATTATGAAACTTGTGATCTAAGCTACATGTGGTGAGATATTTCAACATCCTCCCTCAAGCTGAAGCTTGATAGATATCAAGCATACTAAGCTTGGACAGAAAACCTTGAAACTTGGGAGCAGGCAATGACTTGGTGAGGAAGTCAGCAACTTGATCTTGTGTAGAAACAGGTAGGAGTCTTAATAAGCCTGACTGCACCTTTTCCCTAACCAAATGGCAATCTATCTCAAGGTGTTTAGTACGCTCATGAAACACGGGGTTGGAGGCTATGTGCAATGCACTTTGATTATCACAGAAAATGATTGGCAGTTTTGAACATTCAACTTGTAAATCCTTAAGCAAATACTGTAACCATATTAATTCACAAGTTGCACTAGATAGAGCCATGTATTCAGCCTCTGAGGATGACTTAGAAATAGTCAATTGCTTCTTAGCCTTCCAGGAAATAAGAGAGGATCCTAAAAAGAAACAATAGCCTGTAGTTGATCTCCTTGTGTCAAGGCATCCTGCCCAATCAGCATCAAAGTATCCCAACAATTGAAGTTCTGATTTCCTGTAATACATGAGTCCTCTGCCAGGATTATGTTTGAGATATCTGATGACTCTACAAGCTGCCTTGTAATGAATCATAGTTGGCTTGTGCAGGAATTGGCTTAGCTGTTGAGTAGCATAGGCTATATCAGGCCTAGTGTTTGTAAGGTATAGTAATTTCCCAACTAATCTCCTGTATAGACTAATGTCTTCAAATGGCTTGCCTTCATCATTGTGCAATTTGATAGAGGGATCCAAAGGAGTGGAGGCAGGCTTGGAGCCAAGCAAGCCTGAATCTGTTAACAGGTCAAGGCAATACTTCCTCTGTGATATACATATACCTTCTTTGGACTGTGCAATTTCTAGGCCAAGAAAATATTTCACATTGCCAAGGTCTTTGATTTTGAAGTTATTATCAAGTATAGTTTTGATTCTCTGAATTTCATCTAGACTAGTGCCAGTCAATACAATATCATCAACATAGATAAGTAAAACAGTGGAATTATTGTGATGACTGAGTGTGAAGAGAGAATAATCAGAATTGGATTGTTTATATCCCTCCCTAACCAACAAGGATGTAAGCTTTTCATACCATTTTCTGCTTGCTTGAGGCCATACAAGCTCTTGAGTAACTTACAAACTTGATTTGGTTTATGAGTTATAACTCCATCTGGCACACTCATATATACATCCTCCTGTAAATCCCCATGAAGGAAAGCATTGTTAACATCCAATTGGTGTAAGTACCACCCTTTCACAGAGGCTAGTGCAAACAACATTCTCACTGTAGTGAGCTTGGCTACAGGAGAAAAAGTATCAAAGAAATCAAGACCTTCAATTTGTGTGTAACCCTTGGCAACTAATCTTGCTTTGTACCTTTCAATGCTACCATCAGCTTTGTGTTTAACCTTATAGACCCACTTACAACCTACAGGTTTCACATTAGGAGGCAAGTCTACCAACTTCCAAGTACCTGTTTTAGCTAGAGCCTCTAGTTCAGTTTTCATAGCCTGCACCCAATGTTCTGATTTACAAGCTTCAATATAAGATTTAGGTTCTGTGTGTTGTGTGAGAGACAATGTGAAGACACTATGTGAATTAGACAATTGAGCCAAAGAATGATAGGAAGATATGGGATAGAGAGTACATGTTGATGAAGGCTGTGATGATGAACCTGAAGCATTGCACAAGTAATCTTGTAAATAAGATGGCTTATGTTTTATCCTTTCAGGGCTAGCATGTTTTGTAGGTGAAGGCTGAGTATCATGGACAGGTGACAATGTGTCAGATACAGGCATAGTAGGCTCAAGTTGTGAAGAAGTTTCAGGTTGTATCATAGAGTTGTCTGGCTCAAGTTGTGTAGAAGGTTCAGGTTGTGTCAAATAGGTGTCTGGTGTGGGATTAATAGGCTCATAGTGAGTGTTAACAGGCTCATTGGTAAGGGTTTCAGGTGTTTGATGGATAGTAGAATCTGGGGAAGTGCAAAAATACTGCCAGTGAAACTTAGTGTTTTAAGTTATGTAAGGAAGAATATGATCATGGTGAATTACATTCCTAGAGATGATAATTTCCTTTGTCTGCAGATCATAAAGAACTGCACCTTTAACACCTTGCTTATGCCCTAAGTAAACACATTTTCTAGCTCTAGGAGAAAACTTAGTTCTATGCACAAGTAATGTTGAAGCATATGCAAGTGAGCCAAAAACCTTTAAATGTTTCAAATCAGGTACAGTTTTATATAGCATTTCATGTGGTGATTTTCCACCAAGTATGGGAGTGTTGATTTTATTCATTATGTAAGTAGCATGAAGCACAGCATATGACCAAAATTGTTTAGGAAGATTTGATTGAAAAAGTAAAGCTCTGGCAATGTTTAAAATGTGCTGGTGCTTTCTTTCAACTTTGCCATTTTGCTGTGGTGACTCAACACAGCTAGTTTGGTGTAGAATTCCATTAGATGAATAAAAATCATGCATTAAAAACTCTGGGCCATTATCAGACCTAACAATCTTGACATTATGATTAAACCGAGTCTTTATCATTTTTATCAAATTCATTACATGTTGTCTAGTTTCAGCTTTAGACTTCATTAAAACAATCCATGTAAATCTACTATAATCATCTACTGCAGTTAGAAAGTAAGAATGATTATGAAAGGATTTTATTGAAAATGGACCCAAATATCCAAGTGAATTACATCACAGGCAGAGCTAGCTCTGCTAAAGCTATTATTGTAAGCTAACTTTTTCTGCCTAGCAAGGTGACAAATGTCACAAACTCCATTATGATCTACTGTGACATAAGGGAATTGGGATTGTAAGCTAACTAATCTACTATGGGATAGGTGGCCAAGTCGAAAATGCCAAAGAGTAGACATAGGTATAGTAGGTAAGCTTGAACCTTCAATGGAAGCCACATGTGCCAAATTATTTGAGAGATTCAAAAGATACAATCCTTCCTGCTCATCAGCAAAACCAATCATCTTCAGGGTCTTCTGATCCTGAATATAACATTTTGAGCCAATGAATTTTATCAAACAATTAAGTGAATGACATAGCTTAGATACAACAATTAAATTGACAGAAAAATCAGGCATATATAGTACATCTTTTAGGATCAAATTTGATGAAAATCTGACAGTGCCAGAAAACTTTGCAATTGCAAAATTTCCATTTGGAAGTTTAATGTTCATAGGAGTGATTTCAATATATGATTGAAACCATTGTAATGACATACATATATGGTGACTAGCTCCTGAATCTAATATCCATTTGCCAAGACTATATGTATTATTAGAGAAACAACTTATACCTTTGTTGATTCCTGATGAATGATCAAGAACCATGGAAGAACCAACCTGATTTGAGCTTGCAATTTCAGCACCTTGAGTGAGGTTTGAATTCTGAAGAAGAGAAACTAACATATTCAGTTGTTCTTGAGAGAAGGTAGGCATAGGAGTTGCATTTGGAGATTCATTTCCTCCCTCAGAGGCAACACTATGAGCTTGAGGTTTCTTCAAGTGAGGAGGAACACCATTTTTCTTGAAGCAATTTTCAACATTATGATTGTTCCTACCACAAAAAGAGCAAGAACGACCAACCTTCCCTGCAGAGGCTGAATTCTTGGCCAAGCGTGCAACATTGATCAAGGCTTTCGAATCATCATTAGAAACAAGGTTACTTTGACGTTCATGTTGTAAAACCATGGAAAACACCTTATTGATAGGTGGAAGAGGATCCATTAGAAGGATCTGAGAGCGTACAGTAGCAAAATTCTCATTGAGACCGGTGAGAAAATGAATAGTGTGAAGAAGCACGTGGTTGAGCCTAGCAGTGCGCATCGCAGCACAAGAGCAACGCTGCCGGCAAGTGCAAGTTGGAATAGGGAGATACAATTCTAATTCGTCCCATAACATCTTTAGATCGGAGTAGAAATCTGTAACAGAACGTGAATCTTGCCTCAATGCATAGATTTCTTGCTGTAATTCAGAGATTCGAATGAGATCACCTTGGGAGAAGCGTTCGCGAAGCTCATTCCAAATGTCAATGGCATTTTCAAGGAAAACAACGGATTGAGCAATTGCTTCAGTGACGGAATTGAGAATCCAAGAAGATACGAGTTGGTTACATCGATTCCAAGCTCGGAAAGAAGGATCAAAATCGTCTTCAGGAACAGGAATGACGCCATTGATGAACTCAAGCTTCATTTTGGCGCCAAGAGCGCGCTTCATAGAACGCGACCAAGCATGATAATTTGCACCGGTAAGAATGGGAGTAACGGTGACAGAAGATGGACCATCACCGGGATGAACGAAGTAAGGAGAAGATTGATCAAGGGAAGGCTCCGTTGGAGCAACACGAGGAGGCATAGTGTCGCCGGAAAATTCAGTTACGGCGGCGGAAGAGGATCTTGAAGGCGGTTGATACCATGTTAGAGTAAAAGAGAGAAGTGAAGGAAATGAACTTCATTGATTGAGTAATGAAAAGTTAGTTACAAAATCTGTTATGAACCCTTATATACAAGTTGTAGTGAAGCTCTATACTAAGCTAATGTGTACCAACTATACAATATAACTACTCAAGGTTTGTTACATGGAGGGAAAGTTAGTTACACTATGAAACTTGTGATCTAAGCTACATGTGGTGAGATATTTCAACAAGGAATGCAGATGTAAATGAAGTGCAAGTTCTTTCCTTGCACATAGACATAGTTAATATGATAAGAGATGTAAATGGAGTCATGCGATTTTTGAACATCTATTTTCTTCTGAAAAACAATTGCAATGGATCCAAACAAGAGATCGTTGATGATCTTATTACATTTATAACTCCAAAGAGTATTATGTATCAAGTTTTGCTCGGGTCATCCACTATTTATATTCATATCTCAAGTCCAATAGCGCTTAGCGCGAGAGGTGTTAAGAAGTCTCACATTGGTTGCAAGATGATCTGAATATGTTTTTATAAAGTGAGGACAACTCTCATTTTAAAAACCAGTTTTGTAGAAATGAGTTAGATCCCAATATAAAAATTTAAGATTCTCCTTAGCAAGGGAGTGTTTGGATTTTGAGTGGGTGTTGTTCACTTGTTTGTGGGATGATTAAGTGATTATTTGAGTTTGAGTGTGAGCATGAGCAGAGAAAAAAAACATATTGCAGTGGCTAATGACAAAACAAGTAAAACTTATATAGAATTTTTTTGGAATCAATATCATTGTTGGAATGAAGCAAAAGAATCAGGGTTGTTTCACACTTTCACTTGTGTTGTGTGAGTATGTGAAATGTGTATGTTGGGAATTGTTTTGCAAGAGAATGTTTTATCCGAATGAATGCAGACTACGAGATTAAATATGATCATGAGTTTAGAAAAAGTTACCACAAATTTTGTTGATGTTTCAACACTTATCTTCTTTCTCTCCTAACACTTGCACTAATACCTAGCAAGTTGTTACAACAGGAATTAGAATCTTAACCTCCCTGCAAAGTGACAAGGCTTGTAGGTAAATATCTCTATAGAGAAATACTCGCTGGACACAAAAATTTGGGCACAAAATTTATATATATACACAAATTAAAAAAAATTGACACATCAAATCATATTACTTTAATCATTTTTTGTTTATTTTTTTTATGATTTTTGTGAGTGTGTCTAACAAATATGATTTATGTTTATGCCTATATAAAAGTTGTTCATCTCTACAAATGAAATAAGACTTGCAGGGGAAATGAGAATTTTTAATAAGTCATGTGCGCACGCACGCTCGCTTGCACACAAGTATATATATATATATATATATATATATATATAGGCGGTTACAGTGATGTGTGCGGCGGTTTTGAAGCGTCGTAGGATCCGGCGTCGCAAAGTTATTAGCGGCGGTTCTGGGTAACTGCTGGTATAACCGCCGCAAACATATTAGCGGCAGTTCATGTAATTTTGCGGCGGTTCGTAACCGCCACTAATGGGTACTGCGTTGCAATTTTTTTTACCATGTTTGCGACGGTTTGAACCGCCGCTATTGACTTTTTTTCAAAAAAAAATGTTTTTTTTTTACCTCAAAAACGTTTTTTTCCTGCAATTTTTTTAAAAAACATTTTTTTTCTCATATGTCAAAATTAAAATCAAGAACATGACAACATATTACTACCAATTCCACTTCAACATCCAAAATTAAAATTAAAACAATTCAATACACAATAACTTTACACAAACCTAACTCTCTTCCTAAATGAAGAAAGTTAACATGACTAAAACTTAAGTAATTAATATAGTAATAGCTAGCTAGAGTACAACTTAAGTAATTAACATCGCCTTAGCTAGCTACGGTTGAAACATCAAGTGATAAATCAACTATCAAAACTATGATTACCAAAGTAATGTTGAGCCAAGACACTGAACAACAATGTTAAATTATAAAATAGCAATCTTCAAATCTCCAAATTTAACAATTCCATGTTTATCCGCTCTTTTGATTCTAAGTTCCTCTGCAATCTCCAAATCTTGAATATTCATATCTAACATGCCGTCAAGATCTACAAGAATAGAATTGAACAAACATAACTCTTTTCATGTTTATAAATTTTCAGCAAAATCTAAATTAAGAAACTCGTATCTAACCATTGCTAATGAGTTCATTGATGAAATTGTTGTAGTACTGCAAATAGATAAGTAACTATAGGATCATTCATATGTGCAAGCCAATTAAAAACTGGATAACTAAATAGGTAACATGATAATTTACAAAGCCACTTACAAGTTGAACATCTTCCATAAGCTCTAAAATTTCCAACTGAACCATTTTAATACCTTTCTAGTACTCAAGTCTGTCATTGAATCCTACATATAAGTGTTAGTTGTGATCAAAACCACAAAATGAGATAAAATCAGTGAACTATAATAAACCTATAAGGATAATATAATAGGTATGCCTTTAGCTTGTATAGTGTTGTATCCACCTTGACAACAATCAATAAATCAAAAAACTAAAACTAAGAACAAATTCTAAAATAATTCAAATTAATGTTATTACCATAGTGTCCAAATGCAATCTATATTCCAAATACATGGCCCAATCTATATTAGCATAGTTTCAACAATATGCAAAGAAATACCTGAATCCACAAACCTAACCACCAGGATAAATAATTGTCAAGTAATTGAATATTTTCAAAATGGAAAAACAGAACCAGAATCCACAAACCTGCCAGAAAACAAATCAACTCAAGTCAAAACTTCGATGCCTGATATGAACAAAAGAGAGTGATTCTGCAAAAACATTTATGTCAATTAAGACACTAATAATAAAAAGGAACATATTTGTCTTTCCGATTGATTGCTTCAATTGTGAGACAATGCATTGTTAGAACACACAATGAAGATAAGCAACAGACCAGCTTTGCAGTGAAGGATATGAAACCTTTAAAATATCTTTTAGGAGCATTCATTTGTGTGTGTTTGGTTCTTGTTTGGTTCTATGTCTTATAGAATTCCCTCAAGTACATCAAGTTGTGAAGAGTAATACAATTTTACCATAGTTTACTTACAATACAACTAAGATAAAATCGTTATAGTGGATAAAGACACAACACAACAAGCATCAATAGTATCAAAGAAACAAATCAAAATTTTCCAAAAACCTAAAACCTAGTAAAATTATAGAAATTTGTCTCAGTCTCAGCAATTAATATCAAAACTTCATCACTTAAAATTAAAAACAAGGGGTTGAGCAGTGTTTCATCACATGAAATTGAAAACAATGGTCGAGTAGAGAAGAGTAGACGTCAAGCAGAGAGAGGGAAAGGGGGAGAGAGAGAGTTGAAACCTGCAATGAGGAGAAGGAAAAGCTACATCGGCAACGAGGAGAAGCTACAGCGGCGATGACAGGAGCTACAACGGCGGAGAGGAGCTACATATGGGGAGAGAGATAGAAAGTTTCGATTTGGAAATTGGAACAATGAAACCTATGGAAATTTATTTTGTTATACGGCGGTTGAAGATCGCAACAATAACAGCCGCTAGAGACAAAGCGATGACGGTTCCTTTCATAGTGCCTCAAAAGGTCCGTCACTATATTCCAATTTTCTTGTAGTGTATGTGTCAACTTATCATTGAAAGACATGTATCGAGAGACTCCACCTATACACACCAAATTAACTAGCTTCCGCATTTAAGAAGCTTCAAAACCAACAAGTGAAAATCTGCACTCTGCTAAGTACAGGTCATTGTCATTAGATTTCGAATCATTGGCAACAGCACCGTCAAAGTTCAATCCATTGCTGGTCTGTAATGGAGGTGCTTCAGCATGTGCCGCTTTAACAAATAATGAAACATTTGAAACAGACAATGTACGTTGTGACTGTGTAGCTTCTGAATCTATATCTATAGACTCAACGCAATTAGAAACTAGCATATTTGAATCTGCAGCTCTTGAGAATGAGTCAGAATGCAGTTTCCCAATACCCTTTTCCTGGCTATGTTGCACTGTTAAGTGTCTGGTCACCTTACGTGAAGATAAAGATCCACTCTGAACAGGGTAGGACTCTTCATTCAGACATGCTAATCCGTCAAAAAATACAAACAAATACAAATCAAGTCAGTAAAAAAAACCAATAAACTCCATAAAAGAGAGTTTGGGAGAAAAGAGAAAACTGAAAAGCTTAATCTGAAACTATTTTCTCAAGCGTAATTTTTACAATTATATTGCGTGTCACCCACGTGTATAAAATATTTGAGCTCAATTAACTCTGAAAAACAATAACCACCACTAACTGAAACCCACACTAAAAGCCCAAGGCTTAGTTGATATAGGGCCAAGTCCAACAGTATTCTAGTCTCAAGAACTCTACCACTAACACATTGTCCACATACTCCTATATACTTAGTGCAGCATCAATGATAACTTCCAGACAGTAAATGATATCGACATGACTAAAATGATATCCACTAATATCAAATAGAGATTATAGAAATAGAATTGAGGTCAAAATCCACTCCTTACCATTTGTCTGCACCAAGTCGCCAACCAAATGAAAAGCGCCAACATGCTCTCTAATATGTTACACTTCAAAAAAATTTCAATGCAAAAGACTTTCTTGGTAGATAGCTTCATCTTCTCTACACAAGACCATAGCTCAAACCTGAAATGCATTGCATAGTTATAATGTATGCTTAGTGAATCACTTGTTATAGAAATAATACTAATCTATATGTTGGAGTTAGATCATGAAACTATGTCAAACTTGTTTTACACATATTTCAAATCAAGTTTGACATAATATCAATTTAACATGAATAATAAGAAAACAATGCAACAATGAGCATGATTCGGTGTTTGCTTCTGAACATAAATAATAAGAAAACAACTAAGTAAATTGACAATGAAGCATCAGAAAGGCCAAGCAAGGCAAAAAACAATAGAGCTTCTGCATTTAAAAATGCCAAACTGAAATTCAGTATAATTCACAAGAAAACTAGTAACATTTTATATGTGGAAGGAGGAAACTCTGAACTCAAGGAAAAAGGGAGAAAAAAAAGAAGCAAATTCATGGAAACAAATAGTGTAAGCATCTTTGATGATCACAGCTCTAATTGTCGCTTACCGCATATATATTAGAAGCTCAGAACACTATAAAAAACCAGAGAATACGAAGCCAACTTTGTTGGTAACCATCAATTAGAAAAACCAAGTATGGCAGGGAGGTAATGATCTGCATTCAAAAGAAATAAAGTGCTGAATCAGATCATCTATATATACATTACCAATAGATAAGTACGTGGATGGCCAGATGAATGGAAACAGTTAACGTACAAGCTGGACAGCCAGAAAAATAGACAAAATATCTCTAGTGACGAAAAAATGAAATTTCAAGGTTCACCATTTCCTATCAGCAGCAACGTGAACATGCAAAAGATATGGAGCCTTGCAGGTAGTGCAGTGACTTTCAATCATTTTAAATAAAGACTTTTTGTTCGCCATCCTTCCTTGTAATCAGTAATAAGTAATTATCGCTAATAAAAGTTGTAGTTATATTATGATGGCTGGGTGTATATAAACTACTCAATAAAGTAAAATGATGAGGATTTAATTCATATACATTAATAACTTTTTACACTGCTAGTCAATCATAAGTCAGTCAAAACAGCCAGATTATTAGAAACGTTTGATTTTTATCTTAACCACTTCTAAAATCTTTTACACTGACTACACAAAAAATAAACTCAAAGGATAATACAGTGTTCAAAACATTAACAGTGATTTAAAAACAAACTTACCTTGACAGATCGCCAATGATCCAAACATTCTCGATGAACATATTTTGAAGTACCTTTGCACTTCCAAGGAGCTATGCAGTCCCTACCTAAAGAGAAAATAAAAGGTACATGGTAAATTATACAATATATTGTGATACATCCCAATGCCACCACAAACGGATCACCACATACTACTGGAAAATCAAAAGACTTGACATCAAGAGTTTCAGGACGAACCTAAGACAACATACAAAGAATTGATCATCTCAAACTACCTAATAAAATTATAATAGCTTATGAACATGTGATAAGCTAGATAAACTCAAATAAACCAATTTAAACAGATTCATAGTACAAAACTCAAAATCAAGAACATCTATTAGCTTACAACAAGAAACTAAAATTCAACCTCCCTCTTGATAAAATATGGAATCTGATTACAAATCATTGAAATGTTAGTTCCAGTCCTCAGTTAAACAGAACATGAATAAAATCTAAAATTGGAAAACTCAATGCTATCACAATACCTCAGATTTTTTTAATCTCAAAAATTACTACAAGAGTTTCGCCTTCACATGCCTCCAGTTCCACGCTCAAGCTTGAAATCTCCTTTAACTCTTAATTTTTTCATCTCCTTGCAAGAACTAAGTCATGCCAATTGCCATTACATAAAAACATAACAGGAAATGCCAACAAGATAAGAAAGAATCACAATAGGAGATGAAGCTAAAACTAGTGAGTCACATTTAAAACAATCATGCAAGTAACCAAGAGCAAATGGAAAGGTCAGGAATAACCACACGAAACTATCTTAATCCTTAGAGCAAATTATCTGAATTAAAAGTCAATTGCATAAGTGAAATCCAAAGTATAAGATTTGCATTCCAATTAACTAACTTAGCTAACTCAATAAAAATAGCTAAGAGTCTAAGACCTAAATTTTGGAATCATACAAAATATTAATTTCTCAACTTCCCAATTTCAAACTCAATATTTTCTAAGATCCCTAGTAACAATTAAATATAAAAACTATCACTTATGAACCCTAAACTCTAAAAATCAGATTCAGAATCATAACTACCAACCCTAATTCTTAATCAAACCCCAAATTTCGAAACAACCATAATGAAAGAGAAAGAGATGGCATGAATCTGACCTGTAAAAGATATCCAGAAATAGTTGGAACAGAGAAAGAGGGGAAGAGACACACAAAGTTTTTCGTTGTGGATCTGAAATAAGAGATGATTGTAATGAAACATCTGGAAGTTGTATGGACCGACAACGACTTCGAATCTACGGCGGTGCTTCATGAAGGTACTCTCTTCGTCCTCAATATAAGTGTCTGTAACTTTACAAACTCTAGATCATCCAAGTCCTACAACCCTATTAATGTTGTAAACCCCGAACCCGAACAAGGAGATTACTCCGACTCCTCCGATACTTTTTTTGGGTTTTTAGATTTGAAATTTTTGGTTTTGATCTTGGGGTTTGAGGTTCGATCCGTGTCATAGAAGGGTTGAGAAGTGATTTTGATGAAAAGATTGAAATTTTTGGGCGGTGAGGGTCTGAGGGAGAGTGTGAGGTTCTGAGATTTTGATGTTAGTTTCCATCGGTTAAAAAAGAAAAACAAAAAACGCAAACTGCAGCGGTTTGAACTGCCGGCATAACCGCCGGTAAAAATGGAAGCGGTGGCGGTTCTACACCAACCGCTGCTAATGGACTGTCGCTATTTTCTTTTTTTCTTATATATATATATATATATATATATATATATATATATATATATATGTAGTAAGACTTCTAACAATAGTCTTTTAACCAGGCTATTTCGAACTTCCAAAACTTTGAGTGCTAATTGGTTTTTAACTAAATATTGTAAATATAATTGTGTATAATTTTTACTCTTTTGTCTTGAAAATTAACATATTTGGTTCAACCGAGATCTTGACAGATGGAGCATCCAACTTAATTGATACATTGTGTGTTTTTTATGGATCCACATTATAGTCCGCATGTGTTTAATCTCCTCTACACTAGGACCACCCTCAAAGACCGCAACAAAGGAATGGTAATTAAGATTTGTTACATTGTACTATTTCTTTGAGTCACATGTAAACTTTCTCGTTATCACGATTTCGATATCAATAGTTGAATATTTTAATGCATAGATGAAGTTCAAATAGTTGTTCGTTAGATCTGGAGTTTATTTTAGTGCAAGAACAAGGTCCACATGTCCGACCCCAAAATCAAACGATGTTACTGCATTTTTATTACCACCAACCAACAATGTCTTTTTGTTTTTGTAAGATGTATAAGTCGCTGTCATCAGCACAAATTGAATGGCGGTTGAGCTCCAATTTGGGTGAATCGATTTGATTAGAGTTGCTATCCAACTCTGTGATGCATGCCAACGTAAATGTTAAAGTCCACGCACCTAGGATCTCAATCCTCGTTAGTGGGACTTGCAATCCCACTAAATGCTGCTAAGATGTTAACATCTAGAGCAATAAAATCAAGCTTCAATATTTGTGAAGTTATTGAATTGGGGCCTCCTAAGCTAAACATCGCAACGACATGGGATGGCTCAATCCCAAGCTTTGTTCTTTCAAATACACCCATAGCAATATATTTATTTGGATTTTGGGGAAACAGTACTATTTTTTAATGGCTTCACCATCTAAGAATTTTACCGCTATTTGTCGAAAAAATATGGGGTTCTGCCAACAACTCCTCTTCATCAAAAGTGGCCAACACCATGTCCAATCCACCAACTAATTCAACTATATTTCCTTTCTTCGACCTAGTAAGGAATGCAATCTCACATGGAATATCTTTCCTGCGACTTTTTTTTTGGCCAAACTGCCCTGCACACACTTTATAGTATTTTCCCCTTCACCATTAATGCGTGTACTCCTGCGTATATAAACAACATAGGAGTATCAGACAAAGAACTAACATTATAAAGCGGCACCTCTGTGAAATTTCTGACTTTCTTGGAGTGATATATGTAGGGAAATTCCGAAAAAGTGTGGTTGCTCTCATTATGACAATCCAAGGTGCTACATTGATGATATGAAAAAACTTAGGACCCAACTTTCCTACCGCACAAGATACTATAATCTCATGTTCCATTGCTGCAAATACTCCAACTGCAGGAGGTCCTTCTACATAATCAAGTGGTATAAATCTGATTGACAATGACAGGGCATTGACGTTGTCAACGATAGCTTGATCAATTATGGCTAGATAATCATAACCCAAACAATCACCATTTTCCCAACAAACCTTGTAGATAGTAACTTTGTCCCTTGGGGACATCCCACATGATGTATCGGTGGTGTAACCAAAAATACTTGCATTCCCTGCATATATGAACGACACAAGAGTATCGGGAAAAGAACAACTGTCATCATAAAAGGACAGTCCCGAATAATATTTTATGTTTCAGAGAGTAATATATGCAAAAAAATCTCGGTCAATTGTGCCATCTCCCACTGTGGTAATCCAAGGTGCTACATTGGTGATCAAAGAAGCAACGAGACCTGAGTTTCGTCCCCCACAAGATACTAGAATCCCATGCTCCATTACCGCAAAGGCTTCGATTGTGAGGCGGTCCTATACATAATCAAGTGGAATAAATCTTATCGACAATGAAAGGACATTGACTTTGTTAGTGATACCCTGATCTATTGCAGCTAGAAAATCAGAACCCAAACAACCCCCACATTCCCAACAAACCTTGCATATAACAACTCTGGCCTTTGGGGCCATCCCACATGTTGTACCGGCAGCGTAACCAAAAAGACTCGCATTTCTCACCGGAGATCCTATTGCTATGCTCGTCGTGTGGGTTCCATGGCCATAAGTGTCACGTGGCAACCTAGATTCATCAATCAGACTACCCTTATATGCCCCATATCCTTTTGGAAATAATTGACACCGATCAATTTGTTATTACAGTTTGAAGTTGTGAAATTGGCACCTCTTTCACACTTTTCTTTCCATGTGTTGGTTATGGAACCATATCTAGTATCATCGAAGTTCTTGCTTTCAGGCAAAACTTCAGAGTGTATAACACCAACAATTACATCCTTCATGCTTCTGTTTGATGATGATGCACATAACACCGCGTGAATTCTATCGAGCCCAAGGAACTCTGGAGTTCGAGTTGTAAAAAGTTTGTACTTTTTATCATGTAAAAATTTCATAATAAAACTTTGGTTTGACATTAACATTGCTTCTGTAGTTGTTAAACTTGTTGAAAACCCATTAATTACATTCTCATAGGTGTACAAAATTTGTGAGGTTCTAGATATCGATCTTAGAGTTGATTCATACCAATGAGAATGGTGATTGAAGCTTGCTAGCATTTGGGAATTTGTCATATGAACTATGTAATGAGTCTTACCCTACTACTTCATTTTGGCCATAAACACATCATAAATCAACAAAGTTGCAAAAAAAGTTAAATCCATATGTTTCTTGATTAGCCTCTTATTGTTAACCTGCAGTTATAACAAAGAGAAGAAAGGTGAGTGGGTTTGACCGTATTTTCTTTAAAGATTGAGTGTTTGGGCTGGGTGGTGTGTGTGATAGTTAAGATATGCATAGACGCGTGCATGCATGTGTACCCACGCGTATGTGTGCAAGCGTATATATACTATGGAAGAACCTTCCTAATTCAGTAACTTCCATAAATCTTGATGAGAATGACTATGCTGATTATGAAATTTTTCATACTGTTCTCGATTACATGGTTTTGTTGGAACAATGTGATAATTTTGGGAGAAATTAGAGAGAATAGAACGAGAGAATTGAGACGAGAATTAAGAAAAAGAGTTAATTGCATTCATCCACATGGGGCAAAGGTATTTATATACAAAATGGGGGCTTGCTTCACTGCCAAGCGATCGTATATTAACTACCTAAGACAAATCAAAAACTATAACAAACTAACTAACTATTACTAGCTTCAGAAACTTTCTCAACTTCTGAAGCTCTTTAACTTCTGAAGCTCTGCTCAGCTTCTGAACCACCAGAACTTCTGAAGCTCTGCTCAGTTTCTGAAGCACCAGAACTTCTGAAGCTCTGCTCAGCTTCTGAAGCTCTGCTCAGTTTCTGAAGCACCAGAACTTCTGAAGCTCTGCTCAGCTTCTGAAGCTTCTCCAACTTCTGAAGCTCTGTTTTCTTGAAAACATGACTTATTAATTCAACACACCTCCTAAGACATGTTTTCCAAAGCATTCATTCCTATAAGCTTCTTCAGAGTGTCAAACCTTGCCTTAGCCATAGGTTTGGTTAGAATATCTGCAAGTTGGATCTCAGTATTGCAATATTCCACCTCAAGCTTATCTTTGTTCACTTGATCTCTTAAAAAATGAAACCTCCTCTCAATGTGCTTACTTCTTCCATGACTAACTGGGTTGTTAGCCAAATCAATTGCTGACTTGTTGTCAATAAGTAGCTTCATCCTTGTTGTCTCTACTGCCTTCAATTCAGTGAGCAACATCTCAATCCAATTTGCTTGACAAGCTGCAAATGAAGCTGCCACATACTCAGCTTCACATGATGACAATGCCACTATCCCTTGCTTCTTAGAACACCAAGAGATTGGTGCATTACCTATCATGAACAGGTATCCTGCAGTACTCTTCCTGTCATCTTGATCTCCTCCCCAATCTGAATCTGAGTAACCATAAGCCATTAGCTTCTTGCTACTGTTCCTTTGGTTTGGAATTAAAATGCCATGATCAATGGTTCCTTTCACATATCTAAGGACCCTCTTTGCAGCAGTCAAGTGATTCATCCTTGGTTGATCCATAAATCTGCTCAGCAGACCAATACTATGACATAAATCAATTCTAGTATTGCACAAGTACCTCAATGATCCTATGATCTGTCTGTACAGTGTTGAATCAACCAACTCATCCTCAGTATTCTTGCTCAGCTTCACACCTGTTTCCATAGGAGTAATTGCAGGGTTGCAATTGCTCATGTGAAACCTCTTCAATATGTCAATGACATATTTCTTCTGATGCAAGAAATAGCCTCTATCTGTTTTCACAAATTCCATGCCAAGGAAATATGATAGCTCTCCCAGATCAGTCATCTCAAACTCCTTCATTATGTCTGCTTTGAATCTCTCTAGCACAGCTTTGTTTGATCCTGTGATCAACAGATCATCAACATACAGATTGTCTCCTCAGAGCTTGCAGCTTGATACCCTTCAGTTTTTCATCACCTCCATAAATCTTTTTCAATGTATCCCAAGCACCTTTAGAAGATTCTTCCTCAATGATCTTCTCAAAGATATTAGGATCCACACACTGATGTATGATGAACAGACCTTTTGCATCCTTTTTCTTCAACTCGCGATGCAAGGCTCTTGCTGCTTCATCAGCATTTGCAGCCAAGTCTGGTACTCCATCATTAACAGTTTCAAGAACATCTTGAAACCTGAAAATGACCTTCATCTGCGCACACCAACGATCATAGTTTTCACCTTTGAAAACTGGAAGATTTGCAGGAAATTGTGATGAGGTTGTGCCATTGTTCGCCATTGTTCGCCATTGTTTCTTGATCAAAGAATCAATGCAAAACGTGAATCACAACCGGGCTCTGATACCAATTTGTTGGGACAGTGTGATAATTTTGGGAGAAATTAGAGAGAATAGAACGAGAGAATTGAGACGAGAATTAAGAAAAAGAGTTAATTGCATTCATCCACATGGGGCAAAGGTATTTATATACAAAATGGGGGCTTGCTTCACTGCCAAGCGATCGTATATTAACTACCTAAGACAAATCAAAAACTATAACAAACTAACTAACTATTACTAGCTTCAGAAACTTTCTCAACTTCTGAAGCTCTTTAACTTCTGAAGCTCTGCTCAGCTTCTGAACCACCAGAACTTCTGAAGCTCTGCTCAATTTCTGAAGCACCAGAACTTCTGAAGCTCTGCTCAGCTTCTGAAGCTCTGCTCAGTTTCTGAAGCACCAGAACTTCTGAAGCTCTGCTCAGCTTCTGAAGCTCTGCTCAGCTTCTGAAGCTTCTCCAACTTCTGAAGCTCTGTTTTCTTGAAAACATGACTTATTAATTCAACAGGTTTACCTGAGAAAGAAGGTTGATTCTTCCCTTGTTATTTCGCGATTCGATCTCAGATTACCCAAGCATGATGAACATGCCGTCATTTTCCTGCGTGGTTTAGCTAAAAAATGAGTTTAAAAAATGGTATTTGGTACTTCCCTTAGGTTAACAAGATATCCATTTCATTGGTTTTTGTTGATATAATGAAGCTTACGCTAATTGATGTTAGACTAGATATGGAATGTAACCTGATGTTGAGGTTTCCAACATTAATGGTAAGTTTGGTTGGAATGAAAGAAAGTGAGAGGAAAAAAATTACGCAAACCAATGAATGAATGTGGACTAAAGTTAATCCCAGTTCATTCATTGATTTGCATAATTTTCTTTCCTCTCACCTTCTTCCTTCCAACCAAATGGTCCCAAAAAATGCTTAAATTACTCCATGTCACTTCTCGAGATCGAGAGAACCTTATACAATTTTTACGCAGTTGTTGTGTATTAGAAGAATCGACTGCGACCTCCCTATGGATTATAAACTACAATTTAGCTGATTATGCAATGGTTATGGTGGAGGAGTTGCCCCACTTGGTTAGGGTTAAGCTTGAAGAATGATTTCTACCTCTCGAGCTCGTAGCGCATGCACAAACATTGATAGCAAGACTAGTATGTTTAGTAATCAAGAGTGTGTAGCATGGGCATTTTAAATTAGTGTTGGGTTAATTGTATTTCTTGATCATAATGTTATCTTTTGTTTACAAGAGATGACATGCGTTATAATAACATTCCAGTTTTCTCAAATTTATTGAATGATGCCTTTACATTTGTCTCGACTAAGCACGACCTATGGAATTGGATCAGTAAGATTCTATACTTTTCTCTAAAACTCAGGTATTTGAGCATTTTTAATGTAGGTATTGATACTTTTAGCATTCATAATGCATGTATTAACTACCTGATAATTTATGTTTGTTTTTTTTTTTTATTTGTTTGGGATTATGAGTGGGTTTGTTTAAGCATTTAAAAATATTATTTTTTATTAACTCGTTTGTTTACAATCGTACAGTAATCCACACGTGTTGGCCATGGGTTCAATATGCAAACTGTTCCGTCGGAGTGTATAAGTTCCAAACTTTTACATTTGCAGTTAACTCTTTTACGAGGTTCAAATCCGAAATCAGGTTTGTAAAGTATATTCTTACGCACGCATTATTGCTCAAGAAGGCTACTATACAAACCATGCTTAGCTTGGATGATGCTCAGATATATACAACATTAAATCAATGTCCAAAGGGCTCTACTAAATTATAACTTCATATTTTGACGTAGAGGCCAGCGAGACACAATTTTATGAAAGTACATGTTAGAGGTTTTCAAATGCATAGTGTATGTGAGTTTGGAGGTTATGAATTTTTGTTAGTCGTAGCAAAGTTGTTTTTTTACCTTTTACATTCGATAAACAAGGCCGACCCAAGGGTCAAGCAACCAAAGAAATGGTTTTAGGCCCCAAATTTTTGGGCCAATATATTTTTTTTTTCATTTGGTAATAAATATATAATACATCAATTGAATTATTTATAAATAAGTTTTGTTTATCGAAGTTAAAATGATAAATGTTTATAATGAAATGAGTAATATATGAAAATAAATAAATTGTTTAGAATGAAAAGAGAAATATATGAAAATAAATAAGAGTTCAAAAAAATAATGATACACGTAGTATTACATAAAAATTTAAAGGGGAAATGAGTTCTAATATATTTATAGTGTTATGCATGTAATAAATGGTTGTGAATGTTTTTTGTGGTTGATATGCATGACTTGAGTCATATTTAATACATGAGAATGATGTAATTGTGTATGATTTATTAATATTAATTTTTTTAATTTAAACTTTATAATTGGTTGGTGGTGTCATGCATGTAATTGGTCGGTGTTGTTTTTGGTGATTAATATATATGACTTCAAGAGTGATATGTAATAGATGATAGAGAGAAAACAAATTATATGTTATTTATCCCAATGTCATATATATATCGACCCACTTGAATTGGTTTGGTGGTATTGACTTGAGATCTAAGAGTGTGCTCCTCCTTAAAATCAAAAACTCGATTTTCTCTATTATCAGTTTAAGTGGCCTAATGGTTTACCTCATTCACAACAAAATCGCGGTATAAGCTGTGAAACATGAGAGGATAAAATACTATGATAGAATGAAACATATTTTGTATTAATTGGAGACTGTCTTCCTTGGACTCCAAATAAGCTTAATGGATTCTAATTCATCATAAAACTCTTCCATCCATATTTAGAACTTGAGACACTTTGTCAGAAAATCACCTTAGAGCTTCTTTGTTTGCGAACGGATTTGGATATCAAGTAGTGTTCAATGGCAGAGGAAGCTTCATTTGTTATCATGTAATCCCCAATGTACTCAAAGAATCTAACCTCAATATAAGGCTAATTTCTCTAAAAAATTCTCTATGAGTGCATGAGTTTGAGGAGTTTATTTAAAATGGATTAAAAACAATTAATGACTATGTCGTAATTTTTTTTTACAAGAGTACCCCAATTATTAAGGGTATAGTTCTTATATAATTAGACAAATCCAAATAAATTCTTGAACTATCCTATAAGTATAACATTAGAGTTATGCATGCAATAAAATTCATATCCGTGATATCTATGAACCTGTCTCGATTTGACGGAGAAAATTCGAGTCGGTTGAATTTAAGTTTTTTCCGATGTCAAAATATGGAGGTGAGATGCATAATATCGATATTGATACTCGGCCCGAATCCGCCCCATTTATATTGAAATTATATTTTACATATTTTATATTAAAAATATTTAAACAAATTCTAAGTTACATTTGCATTTTTTTAAGTTGAGTATTATCAATTCCAAATACGGAAGACCTTAAGGCTCCTATAACCCTTACAAAGATAATTATATATGTACCTCCCTCCAAGAGCATTAGTGCGGCTCAAACCCATAACATCCTGAATCTAAGACCTATCTTTTTACTACTTGACGAGTTTCCAAAATACTAAATTTAAATTTCATCATGGGCAGTTATAAAATGATCGATTCGTATCACTTTTATAAATATAGATTGCATCATGTCAATTTGACCTCATCAAAGTCTTTCACCGTGCACACGTGACAAATATTACTATAACGAATACGAATTTTTAAAATTTTATCGTTGGATTAAAAATTTATAGATCATTCATAATTTTTTTTCTCAACAATAGATTTTATAAAATTGATATCTATTATAATATTATTAATAATTTGTGCACCATGCCCATGCGCCACTTTCATAGCCATTTCATGTTAGACAAAGTCTATATAAAAATAATTATTTCCTCCGGTTTCATATATAAGAAACATTTTGCTTTTTATATTTATTGTAAAATAAATGTATTTAGACAATATTATAGTCTAGATTCATCCATTTTATAATAAATCTAAAAACAAATGTTTTGTTATTTATGAGACCGGAGGGAGTAAGTTATTAGCCGAACACAATAAATAATCAAATTTAATTTGTGTACATCACAATGATGATTTATTTTTCTCAAATTTATCTTTTATTTTTAGTAGCAATAAATTTTAAAAGAATAATCTTATACGGCAATCTTTAATTTTTATAAATTATAATAATTGTTTTTTTTTATGTATAAGTAATCAATTTTTAATTCTCAAATTCTCTACTTTTGTAGATTCTTTTGATTCTTGTGTAAAAAAAAATGCAAACAGAGAAATAAAGATAAAATTAAAAGGAAATAGAAACAAAACAGAATTACACTAAACACATCAATAAAACTAAACAAAAATAGAGGGAAAACCATGACTAATCTCGCTATGGTTACAGCATCACTAATCAGAAACCAATTTCTCTGATATCAATTATGCCAAACACCACCGTTCCATCGCGCAACGTCGTCGTTTTCACGTTTCGAAGTTCCCAAAAACATGGCTTCAGTACCTCTTCTGAATCAGTTTGGACAGATTATCCCATAGAGAATGCGTACGAGCTTCTAGAAGTATCCGAAACAAGCTCATTCGATGAGATCAAAGCGTCGTTTCGTAAATTGGCGAAAGAAACTCACCCTGACCTCGCTGAGTCAAAGAACGATTCCACTGCTTCTCAACGATTTGTTCAAATCCTTGCTGCATATGAGGTTCGTGCAAATCGTTTTCTGGTTTTTTACGGTTATAGCCTCATAGTTGAAATTGTAAGGTTAATTTTATTCACGAGCAAAATTTTATACGAAGTTTTACTCATAGAAGAATCAATAATGCCTCTAAAATTGTGTTTAGGGGTTAATTTAGATTGAAGTTTATTATTGTTACTCTGTTTGTGGATAAATGTGGTTAGTTAGTTCTTAACCATAGAAATATTGTGAAATTGAAATAATGAGTTATAATTTCGAAGAAGCTCCTTTGGATATTAATATCAATTACTATGTAAAATGAAGTTTATTGCCGTGGAAGGAAATTGCATGCCTAATAGTTTGATCAGATGGAAAAAAAACGGCAGGAGATTGCTCAATTGCTGTTTGTTTCGTGAATTTGCATCTGCGGTTCCAGTAGTTGGACAAAGAGAACATCGTTACATTAAAAACTAACTAGTAGTGGATAATTCCAATAAGTAATATCAGTGCTTGGTTCGACTTGATGGCAAAGTGAGAGTGGGGATCCATGTGTAATAGATCCCTGTATCGAAAGTCATCTTGACTTTATGTGTGGAAGCATTCCTATTTCGGATATGTCATATTTTGTGTTTTGAGTTGAGCCTAACACATCCCTAAAGCCTAATTCTAAAACTATTGGACTTCGTGGGTGTATAATATGATCTATGAGATACCATCTATTGTTTTGAATTGAGTCTTAACTCATCCTTACAAAATCGACTTGTAAGGTGAAGTTTGTCTCTTCTTTATAAACTCTTTTCAGATTTTATATCTTTTTTAATGTAGGACTTGAATTGTTTCTTATATTGTGTACATGGTGTCAGTGTTGTCAATCGTGGATTGTGGAAAATAGCAGTTCAAATTTGGCTTTTCTACAGTGCTGGATAGCACTAATTGACAACACTTTATACTAAATAATGTATTGCGAAACAATAACGATTTGTTCAAATTCTGCAAACTGTTGTAGCTGCTTCTGACAATAATGCATGGTCTTGTACATATTTTTGTTTGGCATGGTGTTTTGTGATGATTAATTGGCTATATTCATCCTATAGCAACATAAGCACATACTTCATGATTTTAACTGCTGGAAATCTTCCAGGTCCTGATATGAATTCTTTGTTGGTAACTAGAATGACGTTTTGTTTTGCTTTTCAGGGAATATTGAATTAACGGAATAATTCATGATATGTTGCAGATTCTTTCAGATTCTCAGAAGAGAGCCCATTATGACATGTACTTGTTATATCAGAAAAAGGTTATGCAGAAGCATTCTGAACAGGGTTCAAAATTGCGCATTTATGAATCACAGGCTACAACATTCAATGAGATGGAAGTTGTTGAATGGTTAAAATGGTATAGATTAGCTATAAATGATATTTTGTCAGAGAAGAAAGTGGTGGTTGGAACAGGATATTTTGATGTACTCGAAAGAGATTTTTATTCTGCTATTCATGCAGCATACTATGGTCCCGAAATTGATTCTATACCCATGGAGTTTCTTCCCGACTGCTTTGAGGCTGAGGAGAGATCCTCTTATGAAACTCCTGAGGTTTTGCACTTGGTTTCCGGCCGTGATCTTTTCGGGATAGTTTGCTTAGTCAACAAGATTCCAGAGATATCATCTACTGAAAATGAAAAGTTAACTTCTTATAGACCCTTCCATTCAGGCCTTTGTCAATCTATAACGGATGTGGATACCTGCAGGAATGTAGAAAGGCCAGATAATTTTGTAACACAACAAAGCTGCAGCTCTAAAATTTCAGATAATGTTTCAGATGCGTATAAAGATCTAGAATTGCATGTCTCTGGAAAATTAGTTGCTTCAGCATCTAGGGTCCTACCTAGATGTCGTTCTGATGCGATGCAAAAGGAAGATGCTGAAGATCACATTCATGTGTTCCTTAATTCAGATGAAGAAACAAGGCATATCAGCAGTGGCTTTTCAAGAAATTTATATGCAAATAGCACTGTTGGAAGAAAAATGCATTTGGGAACCATATCTGGACTTGGGAGCAGTCCAGACGAAGGATGTTGTTATGTCTACAACAGCAGTTGTGAAAAAACCCATGTGATTATGAAACACAGAACATTGTTGGTATGCATAGTTGCTATCCCACAGTCCTTGTTTGTTTAATACTTGGAACTTAAAATGGGTTTTACTTTTGCTCTAGTATCAACTATCAAGTCTTTTCTTTTTTGTATTTTAAATATTAAAGAAGCTTGGTATGGGTTTCAGGATCTAGCTAGAAATTCGGTATTATGGATAAATTAGTAAAGCTAGATGCTTGTAATTATAATGTTATTTATGATATGATTTTCAGGTGAAGCATATGCACTGGTATCGTGTGGGTGACAAAGTTTCAATTTGTGAGTGCAGATGCACCAGAGCACGTTTACCACCAAGCAAGTAAAGTTCTAGCATCTCTCTATTACTGATGTTTGAATTAGCACAATAATCTCTTTGGTGTTAATTAGTGCATATGCCCTCTCACACTTTCTGCTCTAAGAAAAGAATGTTTGTTTTAATGCTTTTTTGTTTTTACTTTTCTTTTCTGGGTCCAGGTTATGCTCCCCCTAGGTTTTTTTGTTTTTTTTTTCTTCTCTTTTTTGTTAATAATATTTGCTTGTGGTTTGTCAATTTGATTTAGTGGTGCCCAACCTAGTTGGGATGATTGACCTTTTCTGACGCTACTTTTCTTTTGCTTAAACAAAAGTAAAATAAATAAGTGAACATATCTTGTATTGATCACTTTCTTTGTTAGAACATGCTATGGTCTTATTTGCATACCAATCCTCTCTTCCAATGTGTGCCAATTTGTTTTTTAAGTGTAGATTTTATTAGGCAATAAAGTTCTATTAAAGCTTGAAGTGATTTTGTCATTAAATTAATTAATTTCATGTTCAACTTTTAATTATTCAGAAATGGTGTTATTATAGCTTCTCGAGTAAAAGAACCACGAAATGATACAATAATATTATAGATTTATTGCTCAGAACTCTTTTTCTCTATACTCTAGTATTAATAACTGCAAAAATAAACTTTGCCGTTTTCTTAAATTTGTGTATTTTTAATGATACTGCTACTTGTTATTTATGCAGATCAATGTCGTTCTATCATTACTGTTTGTAATCTTTTTTAATAATATTAATTAATCCCTTAATTATACAGATTTTGGCTATTTGAGCCTCGCTGTGGCTTCCATGACATAGGAGGTTGGTATGTGGAAACATATGGCAAAGATAAGAAGGGCCGTACTATGCCATCACAAAGGTTCTGGGATGGCTTGGATTATAGCCAGCAAACCGAAAGGTAAGTACTTAAGAACTTTATGAAGAGCTACTTAATGTAACCAACACATGTTTTTCTTTTAAACTGTATGTCATCGAATGATTAATATAGAATGATGTATAATAATACTTTTTTAAATGTGTTTTGGCTTGGTGAAACTACCCATAGCCGCATTTCAATTTTTCTTAATAAAATATTTGATTGGTCCTTTGATTTGTTCACTGAATTCTGAAGCTTATTTGACTAATTTGTTCTCAGGCCATGGGAACCGAATTTCTCATCTTCTAACTACCATTTGTTTCACAATAGACATTTACAAGTGGTAGTAGCTAATCAATATTTTTGAAATTATGTTGCAACGACCTGACCGATGTACTTGTCTTTGGAGTTTACTGACAGTGTCAGTTTTACAATCCGCAGAAGACTTCATCCAGCGATGTATCTGTTTGCTCTTGCATATCGAACACTTGATCTAGAATATGCCAAAACAAGCAAGAAAACATTTACAGATGCCGTTGGAGCACATATGTTCCGAATTCTTCACTGGTGCAAGAAACTTGCTAAATAGGTATTATATCTATTAGCTATATGCACTGTCTATAAATTTATTGAGTCAATTCTAATCCAATTTGTACAGATCAACAAACTTTTTACCAATGCCTATTTTGTGATTGTAGAAAGTTTCCCTGTTCATTTACAACTACACAATGACTCTTGGGAGAGATACTTTGTAAGTACCAAAAGGAAAGCTTATTAGGGGCCTTGCTTAGTCTTATCTACTACTACTTGGTTGGAGAAAATGTATCTTTTAATCTTCCTGGTGCTGTGACCTGTTGGCCAAATACTGAACTCAATCGGTCAAGGACTAGCTGCTGGGGCTGCTATAATATTCGAAGAACCAATGCCAATATGCAATGCCTGAACTTAATTGCACGACATTGATTTTGTCAAAAATGCTCTCTGAAGTACTTGCCCCAGAGTTGTTATACAAGACTGAATCTTTATGGATATACATCTATGAGTTTCTATGTGTGTACCATACCTTTGCAGAAGCCTAAATATTCCCAAAATAAAATAATTTATTTCGGCAAGTATTATGAAAGCTAGTTTTTTACTGCACAAATAATTTCATCCCTTTACCAGAAAGTCTCAGCTGACAAATTTCATGCAATTTTCTTGGTTACTATAACTCATGGTATATAAAATTTAATCTCGTTGTGCTTGTATAGATTTGCATCCTAACACGCATATGGAACTTGCATTGCATAATCTACTTGTGTATCTGTCGATAACTGGTGCTTTTCTCATTATATGATTTTGATATTGCTCCACGTGATCTTTAGTTTTGTTTCTTCACTATCTATTTCAGGCTTTGTTTGCTTTTACTTTGACTGCGTTGGATGGTGTTTTTAACTAACAAAATAAAGCTTTGGCCATAGAGTGGCAAGTTGTAACAAATGATAAACTGCTATATGAAATTTATGTGTGCATCCTTTTTGTCTTTTACTTGAGCAGATCCTCCCATTTGCAGTACTGCCCTCCAGCTAATGCTCGATAAAACCTATCTCTACAGTATACTGGTCTTCCATCAGCAGCCTCAGCAGCAGCAGCTGCAAGATTGTCGTCGGCTTTCACATCGGCAGGCAATTTAAGCAACTCCTCCTTTCTACAATACACATTAAAAGTTTCAATGACATGGAGGAAGTATACTCTTGAAGATATTGCAGGATCTTGTCTTTCCGTACCTTAGGTTGAACTTTGTGTTTACTTTGGGAACTTGGGTGGTTGATTTATTTTCTTCTGTGTTAAAGGTGGAACGAAGAAAATCCTCCACTGGTGTAGCAAAGATAAATAGCATAACTCCGGTAACAAGTAATGCTCCAGTCCCAACTAGAGTCTGCTTCAGCAGTTTAACAACTGGTTTAACCTGGAGACATGGAATATATGTGAATCATGCAGCAAGAAATAAGTTTAGCATATTGCTCTTCTACCCTGCATCCTAATTTTTCAGCTTAATGAGCTTATTCAATGCTGCACTTTGAGATGTCCAATACCTTGTAAGAGCCCAATAATCTATCACGAGCTAGGATCTGCAAAGAAAACTAGGATTCAGTTACAGTAGCCAAAATTAAAGAAATGAAGCATGTCGCTAGTTCTTTTAGTAGTTTTAGTTTGTTAAATTTCAATTTTCAACTACATTTCATTCCATGTATCATGTATCCTTCATATTCAATAATTTCGAATAGACTGCTTGTTGCTTAGTGAAGAAACATCTCTTACAATTTGAAAGGAAAAAAGGTGCTAACCTATTGTTTTTCTCCTTTGGAATTTTTCATTTGATCTGTCTCAAATTAAACTTTACCAATGACTTTGTCTTTTGCTAAAAAGACTGGTAATTGATTTTATTTAAGTACTTAGTTCGAACATGCTAGGGACATCTAAAACGGGCAATTTTTTTTAATACATTTTCCATCTTTTATTGTCAAATATTCTGCTGTTAAAAGTTTGTCATATTACAATATATGTATCTTATGGCCTACTAAATCTACACCTCGAATATGGTTTTACGCAGGTGAAGTCTTCAGAGGGACTTTTGTTCTGTTCACTTTTTTAGGTAAAAGAAGAATGTGTAAAAGAGAGTTAAGACTAACCTCAGGCGGCTTGACCCACATCTGCCCATCATACCATCCACTTTCTTCATAAGGAATGACTGCAGACAGAAGTCTATCACCAACATAACTCCACCCCTGCATTGTAATTTAATTATTTTCTTAACCACAGTTCTTTAAGTGTGAAGTTGTAATCATAGCTCAACACTTAATTTTATCGGATATTGTTAGTGTGCATGACAAATAGGTTATAGTTGGTGACCTCTATTGCACTTAGGAGGGGTGTCTGCCTAAGGTGTTCTCAAGTAGAACAGCCTACATCATAATTTCTTGCAGTGGGGGACTGCGTTCGCGCGGCTCCTTAAAAAAAAAATGCAATACTATTTTGAAATAATGATGTACTACATTAGGACAAATTTGTTTTGAACTCTCTCTGCCTTGCTCACCCCATGCTCCCCAGTCCCGAGTAATGAAATGATTATGATGTGAACAAGAAAAAGATGATCAGAACGCACCAGATAAATCCTCAAGATAATTAAAGACACAATGAAGAGTGTTCCTGTTCCAGCAGCTAGTATAAATCTCAGAGGCTCCTGCAAGGTAACATCAACACAGACAGAAGAAAAATTTATGAACAACATTATATATGTTATGTTTGTGTTTGTGTTGTTGAGTGCAGTTCACATGGACTCGTGTGCATGCATAGACTTCTCTTGTATCTTACTAGATTAAAATAATATCCTACTATTATGCACATATACTTTTAACTTCACACTTACTCTTGAAGGATTAAAGCTTGCAGCTGCAATTGGCGCTCCAAGGACTGTGAATACTGCCAACCAGAGACCTCCAAGGCGAAGGAAGAACGACCCCGGACCCAGTTCGCCCCATGAATACAGCATTCCATCCTTCAGAGATGAGTACTCATTTACCTATTAGACCATGACATATTCCAACTTAGCATGAAATGTAGTGGAACAATCACTATAACTAATAATATATTCTTATTGTTTTGCATGAACCGTTTCAGTATGTATGTGTGTGCAGCAGCAGGGATATCTCACTAGCTGTTCAGCCATTAAATTCATACACTAATATCTTGTTACACTCAATTCAATCATTATATTTTCTCATTCCTTTTTCTATATTTTCTTTTACACTCCTCACTTTTATCACATTACATCTCCCACTCTCTATTTCCTTTCTATCTTTGTTCTTTTTTACCTCTCAGTCCAAAAATAATATCCTATTACACCCTGCAATATTATGTCTATTTGGAGGGTCATCAAAGATTCAAAATAAAACTAATTATTGCCACTATTCAGTAGTTGTCTATACTATACACATACCGGTCTTTGCTCAAAAGGGACTTCAATTTCCAACCCAGGGTCCCAGCTACCTCCTGATGATCCATTTGTTTCTCCATTCATCTCACCTTTTATGGCCTTAACCTTGATAGAAACCTGTTGAGAAAATTTTGAAGTCCTGGTGTTTTGGATGATGAATGAACCATGGCTGCTACTTGGTTTTGTTTGTCTTCCATTTGGAATTAGAGAACAGTGGAAATTTAATCTAATCATTTGCTTGCTGAATTTTAATAGTAAGCATATAACTAAATCAGCAAAGCAAGGTTGTGTTCAATTCTTCATTTAGAGAAGAAAGAAAGAGGAAAGAATTGATACTATGCACACTGATTAAAACCAATTGTTTGTATTTATGTTTGTCTTCGTACAAGAACCACATATATTATTTACGTGGAGGAGGACAAGTAAATAATGTTTGTGCATTTTCTAGATTTTTTGGGATCAGGATTGCATGTTATAACGTGCTTCACGCAGTAGGCGATCTCAACCGTAGAAAAATAATCTGATGCTCTGATTTATTCAATACAATTGATCAATTTCACACAGTTTCAATCTCAGCCGTTCTTTTTTATCGTACGGTCGGCAGCGCTTACTGCACTGATGCATTATATGCATGGGAGCCATTTTTTTTTCTTCCATAGAGGACTTGAGAGAGGAGCCCTGCCTCTTGATTATGTGGACAAAGCTTATTGTCCACGTGTGCTTCTTATTCACCGTTTATATGATTCGGTTAGGGTCCTTAGGAGGACTTAAGATTATCCGAACCTAATATATTTTGTGCACTTTATATTTTTGTGGTCTGAAACAAACGAGTAGAACTGTTGCTTGAGTAACGTGGATATTGTTTCTTTGCACGCAAATTTTAACATGTTCTTGTTGCTTACACGCAGTAGGAACGAGCATGATTAATTTGCTAAGTAAAGTAGTTTTAGTATTTATTTACCTGTTGTGCATTCAAATTTAATTAGTAATTTATTATTTGTGTAACACTTTAGAAGTAGATTTGGCTGTTGTTTTAAGTGGGCGAGTAGCCAATAAGGGAAGCTGATCATGAACAAACAGAGTCTACATGTGCTATGTTAGCCTAAACTTTCTAAAGTGGTTGCTTTACGTTAATATTAATAGTAATGTGGTAAATTATATGGAACTTACTAATATAGGGAAGGAATAAAATGTCATATATTTAATTAAATTCAAAATTGTGTCACCAAATAATTGAAGTTTAGGTGATTAATGAATTTAAGAATGAATAGTTTAGGAGAATTTAGATTTAAATTATCACTAAAATAATTTTTTATCAAATCTTACTCATCTTTTTGGTTGAGTTTTAGATTAGCAAGACCTCTATCACCTGAAAAACTTGTGCCCATAACCTCTTGTGTCTGTCATGTTGCAAGAACTAAAGAACCAAGGAAACATGTTGCAATACTGTAGTTGAGGAAAAATAGTCATCATATACCAACTCTATTCAACCTAATTGTTATTCAAACTAGTTATATTCAAAAGAGTCAATTGTGTGATTTGGGTGGATTTTCAACTGTTCAAATAAATTATCATGTCTCAATTTTGGCTATGTTACAATTAAGTCCCTCTAGAGTTTCATCCATATATGCTAATAAAATATGCAAATGTTTTCTATCTGAGTCTAACTAGGCACTAGCAAAGGCTTAAGTGGCATATGAGGTGGAAATGACATGGCTGTGATGCTAATGTAATGTGACAATAACACGTGGACATAACTAAAATGTAAGGAGAAAAATAAAAAGCTCCAACATAAAATCAAAATTCAGAACACATATTATGCTATTTAAAAGGATTAAGCTTTTTTTTTTTTTTGAAAAAAAAGCATTACCACCATGACACGAATGTTAAATATTCGAATATTTCGATCGAGAGTTCTATACATTTAACAAAACATTGTCTCCACCCAAACTAAATAATTGATTCCTATTAAACATTTATGTAAAAATGTCCATGACTCTATGAAACTCTTACTTTCTTGAACTTTTTTTTATAACAAAAAATTTCAATTTTGTGGTCCTTTTTAAGATACTTTGACCATTTTTTAGTATATTAAATGCTAAATTTTGTTTATACTATTATTAATTATGGAGGGAAAATATTAAAAGTAACTGAGTTAATACAATTATAAGTAATTAATATAAGAATATTTATGGAATAAATGTTTTTTTTTAAAGGATGGAATAATTTTTATTTTTATTTTGACAAAGGATGGAATAGATTTATTTAGTCTTTATGAATTGGAGTTTTTATTTTTGTTATGGTGGACTGAAATAGTGAAAATAGCCGTGTTGCGAAAAAGTTCAAATAAGCGAGCGTGTAACAAAAAAAAGAAGCGGGCGCACACAGTGTGAACCATCAAAATTTCCGTTACAAAAAGTTAACTCCACTAAGAGAATCGTCAAAATCAACTTCTTAAGATTCATTCAGAGTGCATTTCTAGAGAAATATCATTTCATTTGAAGAGAAACCGAAAATCTCTCTCGGCGTAATCCAAATGAAAGCGAAAACGGTTAGAGCAAATTGGAGCTTCAGAACGAAGAAATTCGCGTTACCTTCGGTTTTCCTTTTATGCATCTTCTTCTTTCTCGCTGGATTCTTTGGATCAAGTTTCTTCCATCATTCACAGGTTTTAATACTCTCAATTTTAATCACATTCTTTCAGATTTTAAGCTTGTTTTTCTTTTGATTTTGTTTTGTTTTACTGAAAATTGTTCGAAGTAACGATCACTGAGTTTTTCAGATTTAAGTTTGCTTTTCTTTTGATTTTGTTTTGTTTTGCTGGAAATTGTTCCAAGTAACGGATCGCTGAGTTTTTCAGGAAGATGAATATGGAACGAGAGCGAAATTGCTTGAAAAATTGACGGCGAGGCATCGGTTGGTGCATGCTGGAGAATCCGGTGACGATTTCATTACTTCGATTCCTTTTCAGGTTCGTGAATTCTTTCTTCAAGCGTTCATAATTTTTTCGATGACGTGTTGTTCTTATAGGTTAGTTGAAATTAGCGTTTTACCGGCTGAGATGATGGCAGCATTATACTGTTCCTTTTGTGTTCTAAGTAGCGCAATGTTTGTTCAATTAGTTGGTTGAGTCATTGATTTTGGTGAATTTCTATTATAATTTAATTAGGTTGTTAAATATAGGCTATAGCGGTGCTATATTGGTGTAATAACGGAGCAAAATTTGAATAAATCTTTATTGTTATGCTATATGCTATTTATTTAGTGTAAAAAGTTGTCAAACAGTATATATAATGGTGCTATAGCACTATTGTGTAGTAGCGGAATTTGGTCGAACCTCTATTTTTTTGCGATCCGCGATTGACATCACTGATTTTGATTTCATAGAAGTTTTATTATGCGAAGGTTCATAAATTTGAAATTTATTATTTTCATTGTTACTTGAATAAGATTAGTATTGAGCACAAGATTCTACTTCAGGATTGTTTTGTGCTTTGACACTGAAACGTAACTTTGATTTGTGTTCCTTAGGTTTTGAGCTGGAGCCCTCGCGCTTTATACTTTTCTAATTTTGCAAGTGCAGAACAATGTGAAAGCATAATTGAGATGGCAAGGGCAGAGCTTACACCATCAAGATTGCAGTTACGCGAGGGAGAAACGGAGGAGGGTACAAAGGGAGTCAGAACAAGGTAGTGTATGTTCTTTGTCTGTAGAATAACTAACTAACTAACTACATGGTTTAGTAACAAAAATTAATGGTTAACTGTGTGATTTGATCACAAACTTGGAGAAACTGTCAATAAGACTCGCAGAAATAAAAACAGTACACAAGAAATAAGCTATATTTTGGAATGACTAAGATAATCAACTCATAAATGTAATGTAGTTTTTGGATTGGATTATGGCGAGTCTGACATTGAGAAAACAAGTTGCCATCTATTTGAATTCCTTTGTATTTGCTTTTCTATTTATTGCGTCTAACTTCAGCAATGAACTTTTTGAGGAGAGGAAATGAACGCATCTTGTTTTGATTGCCTACCAGTCCTGACATGACTTCTTCTCTACTAGTGTTGACCTCTCCTTAGGATTCAGACACAGAGTGGAAAACTTCACATGGTTCTTGGATCACAGGCTTTGTGAAATTAAGTTTTAAACTGAATTTCGTCAAAAATAATGTCCTCAAATAATCCTTTTATTTGCTTTTTTATGGTCTTATACAACCCATGTTTCATTCCAAACAGCTCTGGTATGTTTATTAGCGCTTCTGAGGACAAAACCGGAGTTTTAGAAGTCATTGACAACAAAATTGCCAAAGCAACAAAAATTCCCAGGACTCATGGAGAGGTAACATTTCATATTATCCCCCCTGCCGCTCGCTTGCTCTGTAAGAAGGCCAAGAGAATAATTAAAAATCTTGTTTATTTCATTCACTGATGATGTTTCTCACATGCTTTTAAACTTCACTTTTTTTTTTTTTGAATTTGTATCTGCATAAAAAACTGTTAGGTTACAGTTTTTTCCTTTCAGTAAAACTAGCATTGTGAACATTGCTTTTGGGGAATGTTGGAAATTGTTGCCAAGCCCTGTCATTGGTCTTTGGATATTTTCACACCAACAATTTGTGAAGGTAGTAAGGAACGTCAAGGCTTAATGTTTTTGCTTGACGCAGAACAAATATATTAACAGTGAACTTAATGTTCAACATAACAATAGCATTTCTTCCCAAGAGGTCATTTTTGCAACAAACATAGGTTTCCATTACATGACAAACCAGCATGTAGATGAAAATGGTGCATTAAAACTGAAACATTATAGCAAGGACTGGATTAGGGGAATTCAGAGAATCAATTTATAAACTTTGACCATTTCAGACCGTAATTTTGTTCCTCGTAGTTGGAGGAAGAATGACATATAAGTATTAGGTTCCTTTCATATCCAATCAGGTGCTTTTTGATTTTGTTGAAATTGTAAACCTCTTCTTTTCAGGATGATTTCTAAACTATCTGAGGAATCACCGTGTTTCAGGCATTTAATATCCTCCGCTATGAGGTCGGACAAAAATATAATTCTCACTATGACGCATTCAATCCTGCTGAATATGGCCTGCAAGAGAGCCAAAGGGTATGTCAGAACAAAACTCGTACTTTTTCATTTGCACTTGTTCTAACTGGTAATTTATGATTATTAGAAATAATAATGCCTTTGGAGTTCATCTTCTACGACCAGACACTAACAGGTGACTTATCATACTTAAAGGTAGAGTCAATAAGGGAAATTACAAAAGAGATGTCTAACTAAATTCCCTTTCTATAAGCCAACTTTGATATAGATTAAAAGAAATAGTAATATAATTAATGTGTACATTTTTTTTTTTATCATTCAATTTTTTTTTTTTTTATTAATAAATAAGTAATTACATATGAATTAAAGGTAAACGGACAACAAGTTGTGCCGCCAAACCTTTTTGGATATAATATTACTAAACTGTTATTTGTATATACTCAAGTATTAATTTGTCACTCATAACTTGTTCAGCAAGTCACTCATCTAACCAGTTCTAGTTGAATTAATGTATATTAATTTATTTTTATAAATCTCAACTGGTAACTTACATACTTCAAACAAATTCCAACTATACTTTAGACTAAATTCCTACAACACTGCAGTAGATACTCTCATATCTATTTTTAACTTCATGGTTTTCCTATACAATATCATTATCATTAAAAAAATTAATAATCATTAGCATATTTTGTAAAATCTTATATCGGTTCATTTATAATTGTATAAATTATATAAACTTGTACATACATCAAAAACTTTTTTAAAAAAAAAAGTCAAAAAAGAAATGATGACTTATCTATTCAGCTGTTTTTAAACAAATTTGATTGAGTCGATTTGATAATCTCTGATTTTCACTAGTTCTCACGCACCTTCACTCCAATTAGAGGCTTATACCGATTGGTTCCCTATCTATTCAACTGGTTATGTTTTTTACACTATCAGTTCTGGTTACCATGCAGATGGCTTCATTTTTGCTGTATTTAACAGATGTTCAAGAAGGTGGGGAGACCATGTTCCCATTTGAGGTAAAACCTAGTTTGTCACTACATCTTGATTCACATAATATTTCCATTTTCTTCTAGTCACACTCTTTATAATTCATGCATTGTTATTGTGTAGAATGGGTTGAACATGAACAGTAGCTATGATTTTGAGGATTGTATTGGTTTAAGAATAAAGCCACGGAAGGGAGACGGACTTCTATTTTATTCGCTGTTCCCTAATGGTACAATTGATCCGGTTAGTATTTTATTCTCGTCATGTTTGTTATAATTATTTTTTACTCATCTTCTGGGACAACACTAATGAGTAATTAAGACTGTTTTACAATTCACAAAGTGACTCGAATTTAAGACCGGGATCTCTCCCTTCACGCAGATATATATGTTTAAAGTCTAAACTTTGTGCTAATTTTAGAGATGGCAATAGGTATACTAATATAAACTCCACCAAAATAGGTGTACTACCAGGGCTGATATTTACTTATGAGGAACATATTGGTTCTCTCATACTCAAATCTGCATTTGTAGTAATTTTAGTTTTAATGCTTATACCTAATTGAAATACGTAGTTTTTTTTAATAACTTAATTGGATAGGTATGTACCTAGATTTCAAAAATTCAAACACATTATGCGTGTTTTAGTTAGATATAATGTATTTTCTTTGATATTCATTGTTGGACAAACTAACAAAATAGTATATTATTTAATGTAAGAAAATTATTTTAATACTAAAGAACTATGGTAAACCAACGTCTGTCTCAAAAAAAAAAAAAAAAATGGTAAACCAACGTCATAATAAATATTGAGCAAAGTGATTTGCCTAAAAGATATAAAATTTTCGAATCTCGATTATAAAATATCAGAATTATATGCACAAGTTGGACATCATGATATTATATATGCTGTGGTACATGTAAATATTTTGGAATAATTACCTTTGTTTTTGTTTGAGTTGGGTTTTAGAGAAAAAGGAAAGAGATGACTTATTTTTCTTTTTTAAATTTAAGACACTATAAAATATTCTTAACAATAAATTAAGTCTGATTGAAGTGTTGTATGATCATTTATTTTGTTGCTCATTATTTTTTTTTATTTTTTATTTTTCAAAATATCAAATATAGATCAAAGTATAGACTTAACCTTTAAAAGCTCTCCCCTGCAAAACTCAATTTGCAAACGAAACTTAAAAGTTACCCTCTAAATGAGAGGATCACCTTGACGTACAAGATTGCAATTGAGAGAAAGCCTTGTAGAGCTACCCCTCTTTCTCCTCTATTTATGTGGAATCCATACTTTCTTTTTACAATCATACTTAATATAGTATTGTTTAAATGTAATTATATAATTGATTTTGTATAGACTATAGAGTTATTAGTGACATGTTTAAAAAAATTTGACACTGATATTAAAAAAATGACATGTTTAGTAAAAAAAAAAAAATTGAGATGTTGAGATAGAGATATTAAATGTTTATTAAATACCAATATAAAAAAAATTATAAGTGAGCAATGCGTATGTGAAACACACTTAAGTCTCCAAACAGAAGGAACCCTATTGTGAATGGTAATGGATAATATCCATTAAATACAACAAAAATAAATTTTCAATTCTCAAGTTAGTTTCCAAACTATCATTTTCTCTCACTTCTTTCTAATCATAAAAATTGAAGAATTAAAAGATAATGAAATTAGACACGACAACCAAATAATCAAGGTGCACATCATTAAAATTGAAGGTTGGATGAAGATGCTGCTAAAAGGAGATCAAACGTCTGAGTTTTTAAAAGGAAACAAAATTGTAGATTTTTGTTTCTTTAACCACAAATTTAAATTTAGTAATATAAGAATATCAAAACTACATTTAAGCTTAATTTATGATTATATGTTTACAATCTTGAGGTACTCTAGAATTTTAAACTTAGAAAAAACAGAAAAAAGATGTTTCAACCTTTGTCCTCTAAATTGAAATTTATAGCCTTTAATGAAATACTTTGTTCACCAATTTGTTAATGGATGGGAGGGGGAAGGATCACTCACTTGCACACGTTAGTAACTGTTGAATGTAAAGTTAATCTTAATCAAACAATATAGATACTTATTATGCTTATCTATGCTAAAGTTTAACAATATTGAACTTGATATGCACGTTATTTGACAATCTTTCTATATAATCTTTGGCAGACATCACTCCATGGGAGCTGCCCCGTAATTAAAGGGGAGAAATGGGTAGCTACAAAGTGGATAAGGAATCAACTACACTACGATGATTATTAGATAAATAGTACCTGCATTTGGGATACAGAGATTGTGGTATTTATTATTTCTATCATACAGTTGATTTATTGATAGTCAGATGAATAATCAGGTCTAAAACCTGATTCGACGCTGGAATTGTAAAGCAGGACTGTACATTAATATAATACATGCACCGTGCATATTACATAGCCTTTTCTTTATTGGTTATTCAATTTCTATAGTTTGATCAATCAGAAGTGCAAAACCGTGAAATATGATAAAAGTAAACCCCCTGCTAAATATGAAATCCCAAAATGCCACATATTATATTTTTTAGGTATGACAGTCATATTTTAACCATAACATTTTGAAATAGAACCACTTGTCTTTACCGATCTCAGCTTTTTCTTTTTGGATGTAACTAATAAATATAGGCAGAATCATAAGCTCATTAGTAATATGTAAGCAAAGTGGGGTTAATAAACAAACTAATAAATCTTATTTAAATATTTTTGTTAAAATCACTTGTTAAAATCTTACCGATCTCACCATTTAGTTAGATACTGTACTATTTAGAATGCCGGGTGATTTCTTCCACATAGCCCAGCACTTTTCAGTAACTTTGTGTGAAATCCAACAGATTTGGCCAACACAATTGCTATGCAAAGGGCAATTTAAGAGTTTAGACGAAGTTTACCTACAACCTTGTGCTTAGTATACGGTAGGTCTTTAATTTCTACTTTTTATATTTGCAGACCAAAACAAAAAATAAAAAGATAAAATAATTTCGCAAATGAAACATCAATTACATAGGAAACAATTTCTTCAGGCATTAAATTATGATGATTGTTGTGATGGGATTAACTTCAAAGAAATACTTCTATGATGAATATAAATAACTACTCTTCCTAACAGGTGAAAAAACATTAAAACTTATATCTATTTATCAGGAAACTTTTTCAAATTGTTGCTTTTGGTATAATACAAGCACAAACAAATAGGTCGTAAATATAAGAATATATGATTTTGTCTACTTGCTAGATTTGTGTACCCGGGCATTGATGAAAATCACATTACCAGTTACCTATTTTTGCTCATAACTTGTTAGCATATTAGCATTAGTCAGGTATTATGGGTTATACTATTACACTAAGTTCTGTATAATTAACAATCCCAGCCCATAACATTACTAATGCTAACAAAACCTAAACGCCTAAACAATAAGATTCAAACTTCACCTTGTGATCTTCATGTGCATTTCCAGAGGAACTGGTATGTCCCTCCATATACAGATTGTAATGGAAGCTTCAGATGCTTGCTCAATTAATTATATCCTCCATAAGCAAATGCAAGCTACAAATATAGGCAGAATCATAAGCTCATTAGTCCCCCATAACTTGAAAAGGCAAACATATTTGGATTAGAAGAGAACTCGGTATCATAGACTGAATTGAAAGAATGAATTAAACTGTGAAGTTTCGATGTTCAGTCTCCTTACAGAAGGTACCCCCTTCTCAGTCCATTTAAGCATTCAATAGTAGTTGATGTGTTTCTCTGACTTCTTTTTCCTCTTGCCTGCATTTTATCATCTAAGTTATTACTCTTCTAACTCCTCAGAGCGTATAAGAGAGACCGACACCCACCACTACCAAAACCTGTAAAAGGGGTATATATACCTTCACTGTTTATGCCAGTTGTTATAGGGTTGCTTCCCGCATTGCTTCAGGGCATGCATGCATCCAGCTGCTAACAACAAACCAAATGCGCCAAACGCCATTAAAGCTGCATTTCCAACACTTTGATAATAACCACCCTGCAACAGTAGCAAGTTAATATGTACATGACAGAATACACACAAGATGGTTGAGACATACATTTTTTTTTTCTTCATAAAATCATTTTCCAACACAAGTTGGTGGATTGGGAAATATTACAAACATTCAAAAGAGATGGACTACTCTGATGCCCTTTTCTTCCAAGGGTAGCAAAAGTGAATTGTCAAAAATGTATTGCTTGTTGAATATATTTTTAATGAAAATTTCTGACCATTTATAATAAAACTACCAATAAGTAATAAATACTAAATGGTCCCCGTGAGCTTAGCTCAGTTGGTAGGGACGTCGCATTATACGTGATATGCAGATGCAGGGTTCGAACCCTAGACACCCCACTTATTCACCTTAAAGGTGAAATTTCTAGCCATTAGGCTACTTGATCAAAAAAGTAATAAGTAATAAATAACTTAGGAACAGAACCCTGCGGAGTACCAGAGCAACTCTCTTAAAGGTATATTACACCTACAATATCCTTCTGTGAATTTAACCCTTCTTTGTGAACCTAAGAAGCATGAAATATCGTCCCATAAGCTAACAAAATTCAGGGATAAATTGGGGCAATCAAGTTCACCCAGACTCAAAAAGTTATGGCTGTTTTAAAAGCTGTGGCAGCCAGCTTGGTTAATCATTGCTTAGACAAGCCACGTAGACAGGATAGGAATTCAAATGAAGATTTGTATCTGCTACTTTTACCAACAATTGAAGGATTTAAACAGGGCCACTCTTGAATAGTAAATTCTTATGCCACCCACCCGCCCTGCACAATTATGGCATTCTAAATTTAAAGCCTAAAAAAATTTTCTGCTCACATATGATATGACTCATCTCAACTCATGTTGATAATGCCAAAATGGATAATTATATGTTTCCTACAATTTCAGAAGAAAATTATGCATAAATACACACTTGCACCACAGATAGCAGGATTGCAGCATTTGCGGGGGCAAGAGAGATCCCCATCATCCCTCCACGCAATTCATTAGGTACATACCTGCAAACAAAGAAATAAAAATATGAAATCCATTATTGAGAAAATGAAAAAATACAACTCTTGGTAATGAGATTACATGGTCCTCAATCTAGCAAGTGATGGTAAAATGAAGCCAACACAAGCATGAAACAAGCTAAAAAGTGTCACCAGAACTCCAATTTCCTGCACATGAAAAATTTATGAGCCAAATGTAGACTTCAAGATTGAAAATTCGACCAAAAGCATATTTGATACTATTTAAAGACAACAATAACTGCACCTGATAGTCATAGGCTACAATAGACAAGAGAAGAGCCAGTATGATGTATGCATATACTAAGCAGTCCTCAATTCTAAGTGATGATGGTCCACTAGTAAGACAAGGAAAAACAGTGCTTCCTATCATCCGTGAGCCCAAAAAGCATGTAAATATCAATCCTAATTGCACTTCTCGGCCATCAGCCTAAAATCACATGCATTAAGAATAAATAGATATATACTGAGACTGAAAATGTAACAGGTTCAATAACACGGAGCCTCTTATTCAAAAACATTCAATCATGCACTTCTCGACCATCAGCCTAAAATCACATGCATTAAGAATAAATAGATATATACTGATACTGAAAATGTAACAGGTTCAATAACACGGAGCCTCTTATTCAAAAACATTCAATCATGGAAACATATTCCTAAAATAATGAACTAAACAACAAAATCCCTTATAATTTGTGAAATACTGAATCAAGTCCATTTATAGTTTCACCAATACCAAAAGGCTGGAAAAAAGTAAGCCAGTAAAACACTCATTTAAAGCAATATGTACATATTGTTTTAAATATTCCCCATATAAATTGATGTTACCATATATTATAAGTTGTGCTCTAAAATTTCGATATCATACCACCACCGTAGGTGCCCAAAGTATCCAAAAAATCCCAATGGAGAAGTGAAGGCAAGTTTGTGCCCATGTCAACAGCCATATCCTTTTATCTGTGGATTATAAATTATAATCAGTATGTCACTTAAACTTTTCATTTCTAGAAAATTGATACATGTGTTTCTCCAGTGTCAACTCTTTTCCACATCTAACCTAATAAATTATCACTCAATTACTAAACCAGTCAGTTTGAACATAGAGATGGACTTTATCATGCACAGTTCAGGCCTAATACAGATTGAAAATGAAACAAAAATAAAAATAAGATCAAACAGTTGACATGGAAAATTGCATATAAAACTATCACAAGGAAAGCAAATGGTTGATCATCAGAAACTTAACGACTGAAAAAGAGCAAAATAAATTCCACTATACATCTTCGTTCTGTGAAAGAAGTCAAATCTCAACCATGAGTTACAAATTCAATACAGTTGAACGACTACATGTATATTTCCTCTCCTATGATATTTCCATCTTCCAGTAGATTCTTATTGCAGATTTCTTGCAACAAGGAATTAATGGTGAACCATTTATTTATGGAACAGCATAAAGAATAAGATGATGCAAAGCAACAACTGTCACAGGAAAGTAATTTAGAACATTATAACAGGCATAGCAAGGAAAGAGGACAATTAGAAAAAGGAAAGCTTGAGTAAATAGGTAGAAAATAATAACGGAAAGAAAGAGGTTCTTATAAGTACTCCAATGGCTCATGGTATAAGACCAAAATTGTAGTGGAGACAAGGCAGTAAGTTTCATCTAATAGCATAAATAATCAAACAGACTAGCTTCTTTGTAATTCCAGAATGTTCATGGTTATTAGCAAGTTATCCGATTTCCAAAGAAACGTTGGGTACTGAAATAGTGTCAAAAAAGAAGGGTTAAATATGTTTTTAGTCTCTACTTTTATGTGATTTTGACTTTTAGTCCCTTTTTTTTTATTATATTTTTAGTCCCCCACATTTTCGCCGTTTGCATTTTTAGTCCCTACAGTCAATTTTTTGTGACTTGGATAACGAAATCATCCACATATGATGACACAGATGTCACATCATTCGATGCAAATGTTATCCTAGTCAATTTAAGTTATCCTATGTGGGCAATTATGTTATCCCAGTCATAAAAAATCGACTAAAAATATAATTAAAAAAATGTAGGGACTAAAAATATAATTAAAAATATATAGGGACTAAAAGTCAAAACTCACATAAAAGTAGGGACTGAAAACATATTTAACCCAAAAAAGAACAATGAACTGTTTATTATAAGAGAATAAAGCGTAAAGAAGCCTGAGAAAAACATGTGAGCTTACCACCAAAAATACATGCATAGAAGGACAGACTATACTCCTTAAAAGATGTTGCTGTTGGAGCTTCTGTCCATCCTCTGGTGAGAAAAATGAAGCATATGATTGCTAAGAAGATGACTGCAGAGGAAGGAGCAGAATTTTTCTCCATATTATTACCAACTAGCAAATTTGCAAACATTTGGCTGGCAATAAGACATGCAGACTCAAAGAAAGTCATTAACCAATATGTGTCATTAAGTGTATCAAGTCTGTGTCCTTGCTGCAGACAAATACACAAAACAAGATTGACATTAAGGTGAAAAGAAAAAAATCTGAATCAAGTCATTCCATATGGAAGAACTACGCCTACTGAAGAAAGATAACAAAAGAAAATTACTGATTACCTTCTCATGTTGTGTGACCATCCAAGTCTCAAAACTGAATGAGAATATTGTATTGGCCATAGAGAGACATATGCTAGTCGTGAAAATGCTTGGTTGCTGTGTAATCTTCTTCCATACACCAACAAAGAAGTGTAGGATGCAAAAGATCAAACAAACTTTCTTGTGACCTCTATACAAATTGCAAGTAGCAAGTTAGTTTAACAACAAAACATTGAAAACTTCTTTTAAAAAATGCATTTCTTGATTGTGCATTGCTTAGGTGGTACTTTTGGAATAACCAAGACGCTTCATATCAATAATAATAGCAAACCCTGCTCAAAGTTAAAATCACATGCAGAAGAATGCTATGACTAATTTGATAGAAACATTGAAAAGTAATACATTGGAAAATAAGACTGACATAGCAAAATATATAGGTTTTACAAGATTTATTATAGTGTCATCCTTAAATTTTGGAAATGATGGTTCTTGGAAGGTTGGATTTTCAAAATGAAAAGTACTCTTAATAATCATCTTAAATATCCACCAAAATCAACATAAAATACTTCAGTGAATTGAGAAACATCAACATTCACAGTGTTAGTAATTCTTCCACATGGAAGGAATTTCATACTATAATTTGGCTGATAAACATCAGTACAATATAAATAATTAAACAAATCATATTTACTGCACAAAATTTGCATATATTTACAAATGTTGAAATACAACAACATAATTAGGTTTTTCAACTGATCTAATAATGACAGCGAGTAAAACTAGAGGCTCACATCAAATCCGAAAGCATGCCAAGGAAAGGAGCAGCAAAGAGAGCAGTTGTATAACCGTAACAGAGAGACATGACCATCTTCTCCGTGCCAAATCCATATGAAGCTAACTCAAACTCCCCGAACACTGACCATAAACCTTCCACAACTGAGAAGATGAAAAATACGACAAATGAAATCATCATTCGTAATTTCACACTGCCGATCTAAGGCTTAATTGAGCAACTAACTAATCATTACAAATAAAATCAAATTCAACATTCAGTTTCAAAAATATAACAGATTTAGATAAAACAATACAATTTCCTAACAAAAAATAAGAAAGCAATGAATAGTCAGCTAAATTATGCAGAAATTCTACAAGCAAACAATGAATATTCATCATTCGTAATTTCACACCTCTGACCTAAAGCTTAAGTGAGTAACTAACTAATCATTACAAACAAAATTGAATACAACATTCAGTTTCCAGAACATAACAGATTTAGAAATAACAATATATGAATAAAATTTCATCACAAAAATTAAGAAAACACTGAAAATTCTGCTAAATTACGCATAGATTCTACAAGCAAAAAATGAATATTCATCATTCTTAATCTCACACCTTCGATCCAAAGCTTAATTGAGTAACTAACTAATCATTGCAAACAAATTCGAATTCAAAATTCAGTTTCCAAAACATAACAGATTTTGAAATAATAATATAGAAATAAAATTTCATAACAAAAATTAAGAAAACAATGAATAATCAGCTAAGTTACGCAGAGATTCAACAAATAAACAATGAATATTCATCATTGTAATTTCACACCCCCGATCTAAAGCTTAATTGAGTGACTAATCATTATAAGCAATATCGAATTAAACATTCAGTTTCCAGTACATCACAGATTTAAAAATAACAATATACAAATCAAATTTCATAACAAAAAAAAAAGAAAACATTGAATAACCTGCTAAAAAAATTACACACACATTCGTCAAGAAAACAATGAACATTCATCATTCGTATTTTCACACCTCTAATCTAAAGCTTAATTAAGTAAATAACTAATCATTACAAGCAAAATCAAATTCAACATTCCGTTTCCAAAACATAACATATTTAGAAATAATAATAATATACAAATCAAATTGCACGACAAAAATTAAGAAAACAATGAATATTCAGCTACGATATGCAGAGATTCAACTTCCGTAAACAAAAGAAATTCAAAATTACGAAATCCGATCTATCACATTTTCTACTAAACCTAACAGTGTTAAATTGAAGAAGAAGATAATGAACCTGAAGCGAGACAATAAACGAAGAGGAAGTTCCGCTGGAAACGAAGAAACGATGAAGAGATTCCATGATCGAAGATTGTGGAAGTTCGATTAAGGTTAGAAGCATGAGGATAAAGAAAGATCGAGAAGAAGCAACAAACGAAGATGAAAATGAATATGGATGGATTCAGTTCCCAAACGGAATTCTCAATAACCACTGCCATTGGCTTTATATAATGTTGGTTTCTGAAAACGAGCGAAGAGAGAATGTAATGTATTTACATTCCGTTCGGATCCAATGTAAACCCTAGATCGTGGTTTGTGGTAATATGAGATCAAAGATAATGAGAGTGAGTTTGAAAATGAAGGTTAGGTTCAGTTATATTGTTTTGTTTATGGTTTGTGAACTTGTTTATGGAGTATTAGCTTCTCATTGTAATGGAGACGCAAATCTGTTTAAAAGGAGTTCTTAAAAAAGGAGGAATATAACGACGTCGTTTTCAATTATAGAGGTAAAGTAATTTTATTCAAGAAATTAATGTGCATGTGGGAGTTTCGCTGGACTGTTTAGAGAAAAAAGAATTATCTCTTCCAAATTAAAACCAAACTTCTTATTCTTTAATTTGTTTTTGGTTCTCAAAATCTAATGAAATTTTAAATTAATCTTTGAAGTATAAAATTCAATCGCATATTCTCATGAACATAACTGGGGTAAGAAGTTGGAGGTCCAAAGACGTACTTCAAAAAAAATCTTAATCACAATTCACATGAGACAATTTAAGCAGACAAATGGCTTACAAGTTGGAACTCACTCTAAAAACGGCTAAAGACTTGTGTTAAGAGAGCCTTAATTAAGAAATATATTCATCGTAATTGTGTTTGCTGAGATTTGAAATACTTCTTAAACTCCACAGCAAATGATATACTACTTTTGCAGAAGAGGTACAAAACTAAAATCTATATTTCATTAGTTAAAGCTATTCAATTTTATTGGGGTGGAGAATACGGATCCTTTTACAGTTTCCTGAGTGATTTAAGAATTAGATTAGGCATGATCTTAGCATAATCAAAAGGTATATTGTTGAGCTTAGACATCACATTTATTGCGGAGCAATTATAGAAAAGAAAAAAACATTTATTGCGGAACTCTATCATCACATCAATTGAAGCAATCTGATTCAACAGAAAACCGCTTTTGCCAATGGACCTCAAGCATCTAAACACAGCAATAAACGCAACCTTTTCATCCTAAACATGTAGAATTGCTTGTCAGCCAAAAAAAATGGACTACTTCAAGATGATAAGTTAAAGTTACTCTTAGTTTTCTCAATTATGTCGTAAAATATCTCGAGTAATTATACCAAGTACCAACATTACATCTTTGTCATCATGCATTTACTCAGTTGAACAAGCAGTCACTTATGTATCCACATCTGCGTGCAGACTGTCTAAGGCGCCCAATACCAGAAAATAAGATACAGTGAATAATTCAATATATACAAGAGCAACTTACAAAGAAGAATTTGAGAAGAATTTGTAAATAACCTAAAACTAGGCGTATCAAATCATGATATGGAAAAACAGATTAAGTGGAGGGGAAAAAAAGTGAAAAAGCAAACCGAGTAATTCAATTGCCATGTCATTCTTATCTCATATTTAGACCTCTTTAGGCTGGATCAGCTCAAAGTCAAAAAACTCAAACATCAGACGTCTCACATCACGTTTCCCATAAACAAGATATGAGAGCCCATGAATAGCTTGATTAACAGCTGTTGTGGCTGGGTTTCTCCGTCTCCGGTTGCGCTCATAGGCGTCTTGAACCTTATCATCGTATATAATAAAGCGGTGCAGTTGTTTGGCCCTCAAATATCTTCCACAATTTTTGTTCATAAGAATGCGACGATGTTTCTCTTGTAGCCACAACCCAGGAGCATCCAAATGCTTCATCAACAATCTTTCAGCCATCACCAAATCCTTAAGAAATTAAAAAACATTATAATTCATAAAGTATTCAATGTAGAAGAAATTTATGCATACTAAATATGAACAAAGTTGCATGTCCCCTTTCCCCGTCTCATCAGTATAAATGTGACACGCCAATTAAACATTTACATGACTGCCTCTGCTTCCACCGGCTAACATAAGGTTTCTCTTTCCACAAACTCAGTGTATACTCAGCTCTGTATTTCTGTTTCAAACTCTCTCCCCTTCGGCAGCCTCACCGCCTTGTTGACATCATCTTTCTTGTTTTTCTTTCAAAATCACACACGCTCCTGTCTCTCACTATACCATCAAGCCTAAAAAATGGTTGCCCACCTCTCTCGTTTCTATTTCAGAATCTGATTCTCTATCACTCTAAACACACTCGTGACACTGCTCAAAGCATCAAACCAATTCCTCAAGCCTCACCTTCAGCAACTTCCAAACGATTTTTATTGAATTGTAACTCAGGAACAACTTTCCAGTATTTGCACTGGAGCTATTCTTCTGAGCTAAAAACATCTTTTGGTTTTTTCATGCCCAGAACTGAGTGGAAATTCTACATAATCCCCTGCCCCTCTTTCTCGGCTTTTTCATGGAAACTTTTCACAGCTAAGATTAGGCTCAGGAAATAAAGGAAACTTACTTAACTATGACATGGTAATTTTTATGTTACAAGTAATACCCGTTGCAATCTATTGTTGTGCAAGCAAGCTAGATTTCAGACTAATGAAATAAATTATCATCCCAGTCCCCAGGCCATATCCTCACCTCCCCTTTTCCTCTCAACATTTGTGTAAATTTTACTAGAGCTAATTATCACAATACTGATCACAGAATAAGAGAACTAGAATAAATAAATCTTGAAGCTAGTAGGAGATGGAAAAACTGTTGACTGTTGAGAAATGATATAGACTATAGAGTAGTTTGGACACTGGTGTTGCAGCAAAAAACACTGCATTGGAAATATCAAGAGTAAACTCTAAATTTCGAGAGCCTTTGACTTGTGAGTCAACTGTTTTTTGTTGTATGGCTGGCCATGTAGCAACCACAATGTCGTATTGAAAAGGCAGAATTTAATTGGAGAGATAGGGAAAGGGACAGCAGATTTTTAAACAAATACTATGATTTATTCCATTTATGAATGTAGAGTCTTCCTGTAAGACTTTCTAGAAATGATGCCAAATTTTCCTATAGACAGCAGAAAGATCAATACCTGTATCTTTTGACCAACGTATTCTAATCTCTCAAAGCAAAATCGAGGATGCTCAAATTTATACTTCGACGGATGCAGGAAACAAAGCTGCAATTGGACAAGGCATTCAACATCAGCAAACTTTTAAACTTGTAAGTTCTAAGTAGTAACTACTCACTTCACATTTTCCAAAGAAGAGTCTTAGAAGAACCAAGTTGACTTCTGAATAAAATGTATTGACTGTTTCCTAATTAAACTATTCATACACTATAAATTTGAGTTGAGAGAGGTTCTAAAGCCAGACTGTGTTGTCATGCAGTGAACTGTGCAAAAACCAGAAAATTACATAAAAAAATTACTAAACGGCTAAACCGGGTAAAAGCAGAATGGTGAAAAGCAGTAACATTTAACTTTCCCGAATTTCACACAAAAACTTGAAAATATCACTGCAGGTTTAATAAGTCTGCAATTTTGACAAGCAAAACTTAAAGGCTTAACCCTCACTATCACTAAACATCTTTGATGCCATTTAACATGAAGCCTGAGAAAGATATAGCTAGCCCTACTCTAGCAAGAGAAGCTAGATTTATGCTTTAAATAGAATTAGAGGGAGTAATATAGCTACCTGCAATCCAAGTCCAAGCTCTATGTTCCTGGCTTCAGTAATTTCTGGAATTCTGTCTGTCATTTCTAATGGATATCCAAGTGTTCTCATAACTTGAGGTCTGCTATCATAGTCCCATATATTTCCTCTGAACCGATGCATGCCAGGGGGAACACAAGCTCTAAACAGCCTCGGATGAGTAAACAGAGCATCTGCAGGAGGCTGAATGAAGAACAGTGAACATCATTTCTGCCTCAATCTAATAATATTCTATTGTGTAGGAAAGGAATAATGCATCAAATTTGGAAATTGTGCAAAAACAAATACAGTTGTATTAGCTACAGAATCAGATTAAACAAGTCGGAGCTATGTGCAATTGTGCATAATAAGTGGATCTTGATGTGCTAATTTTTTATAAATAAATAACACAATTAACAGAAGATATGTGTAACTTGCCTTATAAGCAACAATATCTTGCCAGTTTAGCTTGTTTTCAAACTCAGCAGATACATAATCCACATCTTCAAGTTGTCTGCGCAACCTGGGCTGGCAATGCTCATCATCTGGATCCATTCCAAAGACTTCAAAAAGAACACGGTAGACTTCTGGAAGACCAAAACAAAGATAGATTGCCCCAAACAAAGCCCAAAATACCGACCTACCACAGAATAACAAAGGTGAAAATGCAGCATACAATTAATCATCAAACAATTCCAGCTTGAAAAAGATATAGTATCAGATATAAAGGTCATTGATCTCATAAGTATTTTTATTTAAACCTATAGTTTATATCACTAACTCATGGTTTATATTATGGGCGACCAAACATAATACGAAACATCAATTTTAAATCAAATCAGAGTTAACCCAAATGCACAAGGATTTATGTCTAAATATCATTCATTATGTGAAGCCAATACAATATTAACATCCTATGCATTGTATTTCTTACTATCATTCCAGAAAACAAGAGACATAAACAGAAAGCCATATAATGCAATTTATGCAAATGAATAGCGAATAACAGCGCAAGCTTAACTCATGAGAATAATGCTTATATGCTAACCATCTAATGTCCATCGACACATTCATATGATATTTAACTGACAACTATCCAATCACATTTAACTATGATGCAATATTTTTATATCCTTTATCAAAATACCTGAACAAACCCTTGCATAATAAATTTTTGTTTCAAGCTGCATAATAATTAAACTCTATTTTAAGTTGTAATTGCATTGAATTAATGAATTCTACCTATGATAACAAGTTGCACTAGCAGAATAACATAATAACTGTGAAGTACTAACTTAGAAGAAAATTTTGAACTTACTTGACAGGTCCCTCTCTATCCCTTCTCATAATCTTATCCATATTATCATAAGGAAATATCAAATTCTGCAAACTAGCAGCTTTAATCCACTTAGGCAAATTCTCCTTCCCTATCAATCCAAAAACTCTCTCCCTCATTGGACCCGGCGATTCCCTCGGATACCGTTGCAAAAAGAATTCAGCCAATGCCAATTCAAGCACAAAATGCCCTAAAAAAAACAACCTCGAATGACCATTCCTAACATGCTTCGTTTTCGTTCTATCACACGAAGGATGCTGAAAAGCCAAATACAACAAAGTATCAAACTGTTTCGCAGGATTATCATCCTCTAACATCTCTGATGGTTCAAGTGAGTATCCAAGAGCTTGTTTTGCTTCGAGTAAATACTCATCAATCCATAATTTATCGGCATTGCTAAGACGCGACGAAGGTAAACAAGAACTCAACAAAGGAAATGATTTAAGAGATAATTGTGGACTATTTAGAAACCTTTCTGCTAATTTTTTGTCATCTAATGGTGGTTTTAAGATGTACCTTCTTGGAGGACCTTTTGATTTTGGATTAGTGAATTTTTTGCGTTCTGCAAGTTCTTTTAGAAGTCGTTGAGGATTGTTTTGAGGGAAATCTTTAGTTGAATCAATTGTAACTGCGAGAACGCGAAGGGTTTGTGAAGTGTTTCGGGATTTTGAGTTTTTGATAAGAATTTGGATAGGGAAAGGAGAAAAGGAAAATGAGAAAGAGAAGTTAGTGTGTGGTGATGAGCATGGTTTTGAGGAGAGTGAAAATGAGGAAGAAAGTTCCATTGTTAATTGGAAGATTAATGTGATTGATTTGTGGATTTTTGAATTGGTTTTAGCACCATAGATGAAGGGGTTTGGGTGTTGTTTTGCAGGGTTTTGGACACTCGGAGGGTTGGATAAGGTGAGGCGAAATGTCACGTCCTTTGTTTGGAGGAACAGTTGGATATTTGTTTCAGATTAATTTTTATATATTACAAATTTCACATATTGATTTTTAATTTTTAGTTTTATTTTTTACAAATTTTCAGATTGATTAATTTTAATATAGAAATAAATTAGAAAGAGGCTTGCTTGAAGAAAAAAAGCTTGCATCAACCGATTAAAGGAAGAGTTGAATGATGCTAAATTCAACTAATATGAATTTTTCGGTACACATTTGATTTAATGTGTATCAATATACTTGTTAATATGAACAATTGTGAATGATTCATAAATAGTGCTTATTAATTTTTCTATATTAAATATTATTTGTGGATCTAATAGAATTGTACACCTCAGTAGTGTAAATATTTGTGGATCTATATTAAATATTATTTGCATGAAGAATTACCTAGCTCAATCTTCTCTATCTTGCATTCCAGAATATGTCATGCAAACTGCAAATATTCCAGCTTCAGTGTGTGATGAGGTTGAGAAAATTTGTAGAGATTTTATTTGGGGTTCTACTGCTAACCAACAGAAGTGTCACTTGGTATCTTGGGAGAGGATTTGTCGTCCAAAGGAGGAGGGTGGTCTCGGATTTAAAAACCTTTGTATGTTGAATCAAGCTTATATACACAAACTTGCTTGGCAAATGGTGGCAGAACCCAACAAGCTTTGGGTGCAGGTTATGAGAGCCAAATACAAATGTGGCTCTCTCTCTCTCTCTCTCTCTCTCTCTCTCTCTCTCTCTCTCTCTCTCTCTCTCTCTCTCTCTCTCTCTCTCTCTCTCTCTCTCTCTCTCTCTCTCTCTCTCTCTACTCTGTTTATTGTAGTTCGTAGTAATTCCTCTAATATTTGGAGAGTTATCTCGAAGTCTTGGGAGCAAGTTAAGTCTCATATTCGATGGGTGATAAAAGACGAACATGGAACTCGTTTTTGGAGAGATCCTTGGATCCCAAATTGTGGTACATTAGAGGATCATTATGAGGTTTCTATCCTTTCAAGTGAAATAGAGTATTATGTGTCAAATTATGTGATAAATGAGGATTGGAATTGGGATTTGATTACTAACCAGCTTCCTAATTCTATTTGCAGTTTGATAGCTAAGTTGAAGGCTCCAACTAATGGCAACAGTGATATGCCTAACTGGGATCTTTCCACTGATGGAAATTTTAGCTTAAAAACAACTTACAATATTAATAGCGGATTGAATAATGATACTACTAATATTCATTCTTTGTTTGATCAGGCCCAACTCGGTTTCGCACGAATCTTTGGAAGTTGGCTTATGGATCCTTACTTACTAATGCAGTGAGATCTCATCGAAAGATGACAAACGATGAATTGTGCCCTAGGTGTCAATCTCAACTTGAAACCATCATGCATATGCTTCGAGATTGTGAAGATGTTCAGCAATATTAGAATCAATTCATCACTGAAGACTATTGGGCTAAATTCTTTAGCCTTGGTTTACATGCTTGACTCGAATGGAACATCACAATTAATAACATTGGAGCTAGTAACACTGATTGGCCTACTTTCTTTGGTGTCAGTTTGGGCTCTTTGGAAGGATCGTAATAACCTAGTCTTTTCTAGAGAGACGGAACTTCGGAATCATCTTATTCCCAAGGTGGTTAACATGGCTTATCAAATCAAGAAAGAGATAAATTGCCCCCTTGCATCTCGGGATGAGAATATATCTAAACGCGATACTCTTTGGATAAAACCTCATGCTGGCTTTGTTAAAATAGACATTGATGGCTTTTACATAAATGGAAATTCAGCTTGTGACGACCTCATTAGAGATCCTCATGGTCATTTTGTGAAGGTTTTTTTTTGTGTAATCTCGGAACAGGAAATGTCTTGCTTGCTGAGTTATACGGTATTCTGTTTGGTTACCACATGGCTAGAGACATGCATTTAACTAATGTCATCCTAGAAACTGATTCAACTCATGTCGTCAATATGATCAACAACCGGTTTACTTCCATCATTCATCTTCAACCTTTTCTCCACGAGATTATCTCTTTTATCCACCTTTCAGGTTGGACGATCCATGTCAATAACATTCACCATGAGGCAAACTCTTGTGCCGATGCTCTTGCGTTTAAAGGCCACACTGTTGGTTTCACTCATGTTATGCTAGATTTAATTCCTGCTTATATCAGTATGCTTCTTAATAAGGACTTAAGGGGAGCATGTTCCTCAGTAGTCGTGCTTTAGTTTTTCTCTCTTTTTCCCTTTATATATATATATATATATATATATATCCAAATAAGATGTATACTAAATTGTTCACCCTTCAACAAACTTAATATATGAAGAAATTGCATTGAGAATCAATCAAGATTGATTGAAAAGGAGTATCATGGAGATATTTAGCTAGGATATCAGAAGACTGAAATTATTTTTTTTACATTTTGCTAGAACTCGAACCTTGTACCTCTAATTCCTCTAATCTTTAGCTCAATTAGTTCAATCAGTTGAACTATTCATTACACATGAGATAGCTCTACCTTGAATCCATCTACCAATTTCAAATTTCTTTAAAAGAAGAAACTCACTTAGAATCCAAACTTTTCTTTAGAAGTTCTCGTGGTAAACTTCTTATTAATTGTGAGAGGAAGCATTGTCGTATAACTAATTATGATTTTTGTTTGCTAGGCCAACAAGCTCCTAAATCTATTATGCACGTTCTAAGTGATTGTGATGTGGAGTATGATAATTAGAGCAAATTTTTTAGTCTAGGTTCATTGCAGTGTGAGAACTATATAAGCTTTGGCACGATAGAAACCAACTTATTTTCTTAGGAAAACCTTTTACTCTTAGAGCAATTATTAAGCATCTTCAGATGCATTTGCAATCGATTCAATTGTTAAGAAGTTATGCATCGTTTGTGAGAAGATTTGAATAAGTATTTATAAAGTAGATGAAATACTCATCTTACAAGCTGATTTTGTATGGTTGAGTTATGCCCAAAACTCAATTCTAAGATGGTATCAGAGTCTCTCCACGATCCGTTGGGCCGCCTGCTAATGAGTTTCTGATTAGGCCATCCACCATTTATATCCGCACACCAAGCCCAACAATGTTGGACGCGAAAGGATGTGTTAAGAAGTTTCACATCTCTTTCGAGAAGGTCTGAATAAGTGTTTATAAAATAGAGACAATCATCACCTTACAAGTCGATTTTATAGGATTGAGTTAGGCCAAAACATCTTGTAATTTAAGGTGAATGAGTGAGATATTCTGAATTTAAGATGAATATATGAGTGAGATATTCTGAATTTGAATCCGGTCTTACATACAGAATACAAAATCCCTACCGTAATGTTTAATAATTTAAAACAATAACTAGAACAATATCATAATATTGATAATGTTTAGTCATTTAAAATTGTTACATACATTTCATGTTAGTATCTACTTGTGACAATTAACGGTGAAAATCAATTTTAAGGATCGGAAAATTTAAATTGACCACTATTCAATGAAGATTTTTTTTTTAATACTTTCAATGAAGAATTTTAAAACCTAAAAACATAAGTTTGAATATTTAGAGAGATTTAAATCCTATTTAACATTTTATTTAATTCCTCAACTCATCATTTACCAGCTTTGAACAAGAAACCTCAAAACTAAGAGATCACTCGGGATCATGTGATCTATTTTATCACTACTTTTATCTTTGCATTTTGTCACAATTTTCTCACATACCATGTGCCATGGGGACAGTTTATTATGCTCTCGATGACCATTTTCTAATACACTTGGGGAGATTATGCACTTTCCACGAGAGCACGTTAATAATAGAGCACTTGAGGTATATACTCCATATATACTTAGCTGGTAGGAGGGGACATGAACTAGGATTAAATTGTTTTACAAATTAAGAGTTAAATTGATTCTACTGCCTATACAGATTATAATGAATTGATTCAAGTAATAAGAAATTGTAATATTAAACATATTGTGATGAATTCTATTAAATGGTTCGTATGTATGTATAAAGAATTAGTTGAAAGAATATATCTTGTGCATTCACATAATTTTCGATAGAAATTAGTCATTATATTAAATGATAGTAGAAAATTTGTACTTTTTATAATATAATAACTAATTACTTTTAACATTTTTAAATTTATTTATGTAGTTGATTCTCATTCGTCGTTAAACTGCCACAATATATCCTTGAGGTAGCCTATATGTCGCCACTAATGTGGTTAATGAAGTCTATGTGGCACACCTCTAATTTACATGTAACCCTCATATAGACACACATATAAATTAAACCAAACAAATTCTGATCCTTCTTCTAACAAAACTGGTATACAATTTGATAATCATCTTGATCATTTTTAGCCATGCATTCAGAATCAGGTGACAGTAATTAATAGGAGTTTAGTACTAAATGAACACACTGATTTGTTGGGAAGTTGTTGACAAAGTGTTATGAATCGACTGGGCATGGATATAGCAATGTTGCTATGGGGCATCCTCTTATTAATGGATTAAGACCAATACATATATAAGAACAATTTACGTTCGTACCACATAATTCGGATTTTGAAAAATCAAATCAAACAATGTAACCATCAGACAGGAAAATCCATCTTTTATATGAATGAATTGATATAAACCATATATGCATCTATGATTAGTCTGCACTAATGGGACCCTTATTATGCATGATGTGAAAACACGTACCTAAACCATGTCTCTGATGTGTACTAGAGCAAGGTGTTCTTTATTACTGGGATCACCAATTATTGCAAATGGCATCTTCCATCCGCAAGCATATATGGAAATTAGCGTATAGTGTATGTACTGTAATCAGCAAAGAAAGTAGTACTAGCCTACCCTATTTGAAAATAGAAGCATCGTTGTTGTAAGGATCAGTCAGACCTAAAACGAGAGAAGTCTTTATTTGGCAATTAGTCAGAGTAATGTTAGCATATGTTTGCCAATATGAGTATATGACTTATAAATCTTATTTTATGTAGTGTTTAATGTGAATGATCCTCCAACTTCTCGTGATCCATTGAAAGACGGTGGTGCAAGTGTATGTTTTGAATAAGATTAGTTTAATTTATAGGCACTTTAATTTATTCTTTGAAATTGAAACTCTTCAATTTGTCATAGCAATTTAGTCCCTTAAATTAAAAAATGTTATCAATTTAGTTGTTTTCTCAATTTTCTGTAAGATTAAATTGACCAACCTTTACGATTTCAAGAATTTTTTTTTGACAATTTTTTTTTATGATTTCAAGAATTAAAATACATTTTTACTATATTATATTTACAAGTAAACCATCCATTTGGACTGATGAATATCAATTAATTTTCTATTTAGTCTCTCTAAACTATGAAAATATACTAAAGTAGTCTTGAAATTAATTTTAGTCTATCAAAATATATAGTTTTTGAACTATCATTTTCTCTCTTATACATTTAAAGGATATGAAAGACTAAATTGGTAAATTAATAGTAAATTGGTGACTACTCTTCTATCCTTTCATAATTTGAGGATATTTACCATTTAACCGATGAAAATAAACCATATAAGTAGATTTGTATGTAGTCCCCTCAACTAATTGTAACAAATTTGCATACCACATACAAATAGTTTGTTTTCATCGGTCGAAGAATAAATGTCTCAAATTATGAAAGGGTAAATTAGAATTTTCCTAATAATAAATTAATATAGATTTATATAGTTTAAAGATGTAATTGGAGAGAGATACATAATACGTTGTTCATATTTTTACAATATATATTTTTTTTTTACTTCAATACCATATATGATTTATTGTGATGCCTAAAATTAGCTCGTTCTTGAGCACATGGCCCAAATTGCTGTAGGTGAATAGATCTATATATGTCCCACCGCATAAACTTTATGAATCATTTTGACCAAGAAAAAGTTCTGAATTATTATCATGCATATCTATTTTTATTTTTTTAGGCAATTATCAATATCATGCATATCTATTTTTATTTTTTTAGGCAATTATCAATATCATGCATATCTAGCAATGCATTTTTCTATCTTTCATTTTTTTTAGTTGTACAAAATATTATGTGTACTCGAAGATCTTAATTTCTACTAATTATTTTTTGTTGATAAAGTTAATTTCTACCTATTAGTCATTATTAGTCTTATTCACAATAGATTTTTGTTTGTAGTTTTATATATAATTTTCTTAAAGACATTTATGAAAAAGAAGTGTCAAGCTAATTATATATAGAGCTAGTTGTCTGCGGTTGAGTAAACCTATATATGGATAGTTTTTTTTTTTTTTTGGGGTACAAAACCTATGGATAGTTTTATACCTTATGATTTATAACTTGTGAAGGAATGAAATTAAAAATTAAAAAATAAAAAATTATTTTAGAATGGACAACAATTAATTACCCACTTACATTGCAGAATCATAAAGTTTTATACCCAATTAATTGTTGCTAACGTACATCCATTTATATTTTGTAAGAAGTGTTTTAGCAACATACACCTTAAGATGTATTTAACTACTTTGCACACACACACACACACACACACACACACATATATATATCTACTCATATATTGATACACTGACATGTTTTTTTATGTAATTCACATCCACCTCAAAGTCTCTTTCATATATCCCAGAGAAAAATTATTTTTCATCAACTTTATGATTCTTTTAGTGAAGAATATTAGAAGCTATGATAGATTTTCAATTTGATAAAAAAATAAAATACCAGCTATAGAAATCTTCCTAAGAAAATCCATGATACTACATTAATTTAAGATTAGTTTTTGAATTTAATGGATATGCACAATCAGTGTAAAATATTTTTACACGGACATCCAATGAAACTCCACTAACTTGCCACATCACCCCACTCATGTATGGTTATTTTGAAACTACATGTATGACATGGAAGAATGATGATTTCTTATTGGTTGAGTGTTTAAAGTTTCTTTACTCCGTCTGCCTATATCCATTAAACTCTTAGTTTTTATCGTAAAATGTTATTTTAATTATTATATTACATAAGATTGTAAATATTTACATAGTTTGTTATTAATTATCTTCCAATAACTTACCAAAAAAAAAATCTTCTAATAGCAATTAAAATTTTCAATTATCAATTTAAAGTAAAATATATTTATCATATATTATTTACAAGTTAATAAATTTACAAACGTATTTCTACCCGTGCTTGACACGGGTCTGAATACTAGTGATTTTATAACTTGTCAAGGAATGAAATTAAAAATTAAAAAATTAAAAATTATTTGACTTTAACTTGATTACAGAAAAATGTATATATGAAAATTTTCAATTTGTCTTTAACTTTTTTGTTGTTGAATTTTCCATGATTAATTCAAATGCATATGAAAATTAAAACAATGCGTATTGACAATTAGTGAATTTATATATATAAAATTATATATATTGTAACTTGTAAGGATTTTCTTTTTTATTATTATAAAATATAAGGATAGAGACTAGAGAGGGTGTAACTAATAAGAATGAAAATTGAAACAACTTTCCATGTGGAAACAAAGAACATTAGAAGCCAATCAACATACAACAATCTCATCCTCTCCACTCAAACTCCCTAAGCACACACCACACACAATAATGACATCTCCATTTTTGTATTATGCCCCTCATCTTATTTCATAATGTCCATAATGCCATTCACATTCCTTCCTCTACCCTCCATATATTTACTTTTCCTTCATGATAAGAATACCTTATTTAGGAAATTCACAAGGTCCAAACATTTTTTTTTGGATTAACATTGTTTAAAAATTTATTTGATTTGAGGTTCAAATTCTAAGTACTCTATCCTCATTATTCCCGAAAACACTATTCAATTTAGCTAGCATTTAATACTTGATTGATGTTCTAATTTCAAAAAAAAAAATTAATATGAAGAAAATGTAAAAGAAATCTTCAAATATAAAAGGTCCTTGAGCCCATATTATAACTGACTCATTAAGCTTTTTCTTTTCTTTTTGCTGCTTCATTTATAGTGAGCTAAAAAAAATTCTGTCCTTGCCATGGTGGATCGTGGTCAAGTGAAAACTACAACTTCTGCTAGTGACTTGTCTTTGAAGAAGCAAGAGCTTCTTTCTAGTGCCATGAAAAGAACAAGTGATTGGTATATGATTTTTTTATGTTCTTCATAATGTTTTATTGGCTTTTATATATGTCAAATGTACTTTAACAAAATGGTTTAATTTTCTTGTATTATTATTGTTTGCTACTTTTTGTTTGATTTAATGACTGAAACCAATAAGTTGTATTGCTTAATTATAGGATTTTTTCTCAGGAGATTCCTAGTGATGTCAATATCCAAATTGGAGAATCTTCCTTTACTTTACATAAGGTAGTGACTCTTTGCTATATATATAAAATTATTTGCTTAGAATCATTCAAAGTGAAGAGTAATGATTTCTTAATCTAGTTTGGTTTTACATGTCAACCAATTGTTTTTAATGTTGATTGGTTACAAACATGTCCTTTTTTTATGTTTGTCTAAAAATATAGAAAACAAAAGTGTAGAAAATTTTCATGTTTCTCATCTATTTATATTGAATTCTTTTACATATATTACGATAGATTGATGGTGCAAAATAGTTTTACAACTGACGGTGTATATGAATTAAATCCATTGCAGTTTCCATTAGTCTCCAAGTGTGGATACATTAGGAAACTCGTTTCGGAATCTAATGATACCGACGTGTGCTTCATTGACCTCTCCGATGATATTCCTGGTGGAGCAGAAGCATTTGAACTAGCAGCGAAATTCTGCTACGGGATAAACTTTGAGATAAGTGTTGAAAACATCGCTATGCTTCGTTGTGTGGCCGAGTTTCTTGAGATGACTGAGGATTATGCAGTTGGAAACTTGGTTGGAAGAACTGATGCTTATTTGAATGATGTAGCATTGAAAACCATTGCTGGTTCTGTTTCGATTTTACATATTTCAGAAAGTCTTCTTCCAATAGCAGAGAAAGCGAAATTGGTGAGCAAATGCATAGATGCAATTGCTTATATAGCTTGTAAGGAAAGTCAATTGTGTAATTCTGGAAGAAGTGATAGTGGTTCTGAGGGAGTGATGTCGTCTTCTATATCGTCTCAGCAGCGACCAGTTGTTGATTGGTGGGCTGAAGATCTTACTGTTCTTAGAATTGACATTTTCCAAAGAGTTCTTATAGCAATGATGGCTAGAGGATTTAAACAGTTTGCTATTGGTCCTATTCTAATGCTCTACGCGCAGAAATCTCTACGAGGTTTGGTGAGATCCCTCTCTAAAAAGATAGAAATGCTATAAAAAATATGGTTTTTTAGAGTTGAGATCTATGTAGCACCGACACAATAGATTGAAGATGTGTCTGTTGTCCGATACTGACACTGACACATAATTGCATTTAAACATTTTCTAATGTGTTAGTGTGAGTGCATCGTGATGATGTTCGTATCTATGCCTGTGCTTCAAAGTTCATAGGTAGAGATCCTCTCGTTCGCAAAAGAAATGAAAAGTTCAATTACTGTGATTTTGAGTATAATTTCTAAAAATGCTGTTTGACCTTTCTACACTCAAAAGCTGCATAACAAAGCTTTTTCATTTCTTTCGAGAAATGAATAGAATTTATACTAGTTTTTATAGATTCAATTGTTAATTTTTTTTTCGCACTTTTTTTTTTTTGAGGAGCAGGATATATTCGGAAAGGGAAGGAAGAAGATTGAACCAAGACAAGAGCATGAAAAAAGGGTAATTTTAGAAACAATAGTGGGCCTATTACCAAAAGAGAGGAATGCAATGTCAGTAAGCTTTCTATCAATGCTGCTTCGAGCAGCAATATATCTCGATACAACAGTTGCTTGCAGGCTTGATTTGGAGAAACGAATGGCAACACAATTAGGACAAGCTGTTTTAGATGATCTTCTCATTCCTTCATATTCATTTACCGGCGACACGTTATTTGATGTGGATACAGTTCAGAGGGTCATGAGTAATTACTTAGAATTTCAAATTGGAAATCATTTTGTCCACAAGGGTGATGATGAATACTTTTCTCCTCCCCAAAGTGATGTCGAACGGGTTGGAAAGTTAATGGAAAACTATCTTGCTGAAATATCAACCGACCGGAATTTATCCGTTGCAAAGTTCATCAGTTTGGCTGAATTGATTCCTGAACAATCAAAGCCAACAGAAGATGGGATGTATAGAGCCTTAGACATTTATTTAAAGGTACATAAAAATTGCAGCATTTCTAATTTCTAGACCTAATTAAGTTACACTTTAAAGCATCGTAAAACCACGATGTGAATGATTTTGTTGAACTCACCGTCAATCCAAACATGTCTTATTAAAGTGGATTTAACTATGTTCCTATTTTGATATTGAATTCTTTAATGACTTCCTGAGTAAGTTAGAATTTGACAATTTTCAGGCTCATCCAAATTTAAGTGACATGGAGAGAAAGAAAGTTTGCAGTGTAATGGACTGTCAAAGATTATCACGAGAAGCGTGTGCACACGCTGCTCAAAATGACCGGTTACCTGTCCAAATGGTAGTTCAAGTTCTCTATTATGAACAACAAAGACTTCGCGATGCAATGAACGGCACTGAAAGTGGTGAATCGCCTTCTAATCACACCAAACTAAATGTGTATTCAGGTGATGTTCAATTTAATCCGGTTTCAAATGAACTCGCAAACTTACGAAGAGAAAATCAAGACCTAAAATTAGAGGTAGTGAAGTTGAAAATGAAACTAAAAGAGATAGAAAGTTCGAAACTTAAATCAACGGTTGTATCAACGGTTAATAGTCCTACTGCAAATCCTTCACCTTCTCATTCTCATTCCGCTGATAAACCTCCTCTGCCTCGAAGATCATTTATAAGTTCGGTTTCTAAAAAACTTGGGAAGCTTTCTCCTTTTCCGCGCGTTGATGGTATTGTTGGACCTTTTACTAAAAGTCGCACAAAACCAAGCAAGAACCGACGCCATTCCATATCCTGAGATCATTAAAATAAATACAGGAGTACTATTTTCCTAGTTTTTTTGCTTCATTTGTGTGATTCTATGTAAATTATGTCATCAGCATGTTTAAAGTGAGAACCATATTGTAAAGGGTGTGGTGGTGAAAAATAAAATATAGTAATTCTTAAGTTGAATTGCAGTCTTGATTATGATTAACATAAATAATGTTGAAATACCTGCCGAGAGGGCTACAATTGTGTATAGCGGACACTTCCCAAATTAGCCGTGTCGGTGCACAGTACTTATAATTATACTTTGATTATGTTATTTTCTCAAATTATTATCGATGTCGACGTGTCAGTGTCCATGTATCTTGGTGTCCGTGCACCGTGCTTCATCCTGTATAAGTTAGTTAAGATCTACAAATGAAACCCTCTACAAATTGATGATAGAATTGTGTAGAAGTATTATCATTAAACTTATTATCAATTGAAGTACAATTATATATGACCTGCATTTCGAATGATCATAGCTAGGAATCACGATCATACAAAAAAAATAATTGAAACAAGGACTAAGTGTGAATACGAGTATATGTGACCTAGAGCAATTGAGATCATAAAAATTAGGTGGGTCAAGCTGCTTGTCATATAAGTCTTCCTAAAGATTGAGAGACCATAAAATCATCGAAGAATCCAAATAAGGTAACAGCGGACTGGGGTCCAATGGCGGCCTAAGAGCATCTCTAATGGTGATACTGTTTTGGGTATCATACATCACTAAAAAGTGGTCGCTACAATGTCATATAGTATTTATGCAACTCATACGTGTTTTGCTCCAATGGTGATACCACTCTAGATATCATACATTATTAACAAATTATTAATTCTATTTAATTCGATTATACCATCTATGTCACGTCATGAAACTCCAATGATAAAAAAAATAAGGTACGGATCATTAGTCTATGATACTCTCTATGATAGCCTTATTGGAGATGCTCTAAGCATCAGATGATGAAATCCCAACAAATATATGAATCACAAACTTTTTACATAAAAATTAGTTTTTTTTCCTTCTAATTTACTCCTTACATGTGTTGCATTGGTGCGGGTACGATACCGGTACGGGATACGGCATTTTTAAAAAAACTAAGGTACAGATACGTTCCTATATATATATTTTTTTAATATACTTATATAAATAAAATAATAGAGTTAAAAAAAAATTCAACATAAAAAATACAACACTTTTTTTTTAAAATACCAAGGCTTAAGAGAGTACAAAAGAGTAACTAAATAGGGTCTTTAGTAGCAAAGGTAGCAGAACCTTTGCACTTGCAGCTGCTACTTCTCGTTTGTTGTTGCAAGTTGTACTTTAGAAAAGTAAAAATAGGCAAGTGTACTATTCTAATACTACTACATATTATTATAATAAACTTGACTTTGACACGCACGGATTTTGTTGAGTGATAGATATATAATTTAAATTTATATATCTATCATAAAAATTGCAAAAAAAAAAAAAAAACAACAAAATGATATCTAAATATAAATATATTGAAATGTAAATTAGGCAATACAAATGGAACTAAACGGTATTAATATCATGACATAATAACCATTAAAATTATATAGAAATCATATAAATAGGATAACAAATTATTAAACATTATGAAAAAATTATTTGTAAACTACACTTGCTATTGTATTTGAATTTTCACTTTCATCTGATCTACTACTTTTCATGAATAATCTACCAAAAGAACAACAATTTCCAGCTAATTTCACAAATTAAAGCTACAAAAAAGTCATAGATTCGTTTTGCAAAAAAAAAAAAAAACCAGAAACAAAAAGCAAAACTTTGAAAAATAGAAAGAACAAAAAAAAACTTGCCTCAAGCTACAAAAAAGTCATAGATTCGTTTTGCATAAAAAAAAACATCGAAACAAAAGCAAAAACTCGAAAAATAGAAAGAATCAAAAGAAAGAACAAAAAAAAAAAATTGCCTCGGCAAATTGAAGATAAGAAGAAAGAGAGAGAGAGAGAGAGAGAGAGAGAGAGAGAGAGAGAAATAATGAGATATAATACAAATATAGCATGCATTAAAGTTTTATGTGGCTCTATATAAAGAAAAAAAAATAACATATAAAAATGTGTGCATAGTGTTTGCAAATTTGGTGAGAAAAATAAGGAGGTCATAAATAAGTTGTTGGGGGTGGTCATTAAGAAATGAATTAGGATGGAAAAAAATTAGGGTTAAGTGGTTGCTAACCTTACTTTTATTATAATTTCACAAATTAAAGCTACAAAAAAGTCATAGATTCGTTTTGCAAAAATAAACAAAAAAACCCGAAACAAAAAGCAAAACTTTGAAAAATAGAAAGAACAAAAAAAAACTTGCCTCAAGCTACAAAAAAGTCATAGATTCGTTTTGCATAAAAAAAAACATCGTTTTGCATAAGATTAAGATAAGATAAGATTAAGATTAAGATTAAGATAAGATTAAGATTAAGATTAAGATTAAGATAAGATTAAGATTAAGATTAAGATAAGATTAAAATTAAGATAAGATTTTGGCACGGATTAGAAATTCGTCTAATTGATTTTTACAAATTTACTAAATGTTAATATATTATTTAAATATTTTATTTAGAAATTACATACACATATAGAAAAGAATGAATAAACTACAAACACATATAGGAAATAATGAATAAAGAATGATGAGAAAGAAAAATGAGGTTGAAAAAGAAAAAAAAAATGGAGAGAAAAAAGAAAAAAAAATAACGCAAAGAAAGAGATGGTAAAGAAATATCAAAATGGAGAGAAAGAGAAAAAGATAGTGAAAGATAAAAAAAAAAATCAAATAATTTTTAGGTAAATAAAAATTATATACTCCCAATGCAAACATAATCTCAACACATTTTCTTTTTCATTTTTCCAATATTGTATTTGAAATTCAAATTTGGATACGCAATAAATGAGGTGGTAGTTGGGGTGGTAATTAAGAGAGGAATTAGGAGGGAAAAAATTAGGGTTAAATAATTACTAATTAGGGTTTTAAGAGGGGGCAAACCTTACTTTTATTAAGACTAGACTTTGACCCGTGCATTGCACGGATTTAATTGAACGATAGATATACGATTTAAATTTTTATAATTAAAATTTGCAAATAAAAAAAAAACACAATGAAATCTAAACATAAATATATTGAAATTTAAAACAGAGAGGACAAATGAAACTACACAATACTAATAAATTAATAAAAATAGATGATATCATAAAATTGAAATCATATAGAATCAAAATAATTTTATTCATAAATGGTAGTACAAAATTAATTACAAATAAAATCATTTAGTGATGTGTTATTTTTAATATATAGTAAATTGCTAATTCAAAATTCATATTTAGGTGAGAGAAATGTGTTATTTTCAATATATTGAAAATGACTAATTCAAAATTCAAATATAGGTGAGAGAAGTTAGATGAGAGTATTAATTAATAGAAGTTTAGGAGTGAAAAATTAGGGTTAAGTTAAGAGCTTAATTAGTGTTTTAGTAGGTGTTAAACATAACTTATTTGTTATTTTCAATACATAGTAAATGGTTAATTCAAAATTCAAATTAAGGTGAGAGAAATGTGTTATTTTCAATACATAGTAAATGACTAATTCAAAATTCAAATTTAGGTGAGAGAAATTAGATGAGAGTATTAATTATTAGTGGTTTAGGAGGGAAAAATTAGGGTTAAGTTAAAAGTTTAATTAGGGTTTTAGTAGGTGCTAAACATAACTTTTATTATAACTAGACTTTTACCCGTGCGTTGCACGGATGTTGCGGAGTGATAGATATACGATTTAAATTATCATAATAAAAATTACAAATAAAAAAATAAAATGAAATCAAAACATAACATAACATAACTATATTGACACTTAAATTAACCGGTACAAATGGTGGCATAGATCATAATAAATCATTAAGTATAGGAGTGAAATAGATAAATAAATAAATAAGAGAAATGATATTTTGACATCCAATTTGGGACAACTTTTAACAACTCTCTCTCTCATACTCTCATTATATTCCCACTCTCTCTCTCTCCTCCTTTCACTTTATTATTTTTGTTGCAAAAAAAAATGATAGTTGTCCCAAAAAGGACAACTTTTTGGGTATACAAATAACACCATTCACTCATAGATTCTTTTTTTTTTCCCAAATATGCAGCAGTAGAAAAACCTCATTAGCATAACAGAAATAACAAATATGATATAGGTGATGCCTCATTCTCACAAAGAAAAGGTATTGAGCGAATCAAAAGCAAAAAGTAAAATGACGAAAAGATTGAGAAAGTAGAAAATGTGGAAGATAAAAACGAAATTCGACGACGATGAGACCAAGAAAAAGAGAAAGATTTAACAGGTAAACATCAACAAAATTTCTATGTTAACATCAATACCGCAACAAAACGAAACAAAAAATCAAATCTACAAATGAAATACATGAAACTATTTTAGATTTTACACTTAAAAATTGTAACAATAAATAACTATAAAAAAAGTAATTATTTACAAATCTAGATTGGTATACTCATCTTCTTTGCCAATAACAAAAATCGGTGCTTCTTCCTCTTCTCCTTCGTGGTACTAAATTGTCTAGAGAGAGGGTGTGCATGTTGATACCGATCAAAAATTGGGTTGAGATGTAGAGACAGAAGAAGGAAGGTATTGAGGGAGAAGATAAAAAAAAAATATATATAAAAAAAAAAAAAAAAAGTGGGTTGAGAGAGCGGTGAGTGAGAAGCAAGAAGAGAAAATCGTGAATAAAAGAATTAGAAGCGTATAATGATAGAGAGATAATGGAGAGATGCCACATTTTTAGGTATAATATTCTATTGTGCCATATTTTATGTGAGCATTTAATAATATTTTATTTTCAATGCATAAATCTAATAAAGACTTTTGTCAAAAAATAAAATAAAATAGAAACTAATAAAGGCAAATTCAAAATTCAAATTGAAGAAGATTTAATAAGTGGCGGGCCATAGTAATTAATATGTGGTTGTGAGATTAAAAGAGAAATTAGGAGGGAAAAAATTAGGGTTAACATAAAGCAAAACTGCAAAACCTTACTTTTATTATAATTATAATTAAGATTAAGATAAAAGTAATATTATAATGCTAGCCTACTTACTTGTTGAACTGAAACTGAAAGGTTACACTACATACATGGATTCAGATGTTTATTGATAGTATACACGGATAAATATGCTGATCTGATACACCAATGAAAAAATGACTCTTAAAAAAATAAATAAATAAAAAATCTGAATAGTTTATTTCCTAATTGAATAAAAAAAAAAAAACTTTTTGCTGTAAATCTGTACCGACGCGCGTACCGAGGTGTACCTCATGCGTACCCACACGTACCGCGGTAAAAAAAAAAAAATTTGGTTCGCTGTCGGTGCGTACCGGGGGAGTACCGTACGCGTACCAGTACCCGGTACTGGTACTTTTTCAAAAACGGAGTACCCGTGCATCACAGGTATTTACTCATCAATCTATAACAACAAGTTATATGTACGTAAAATAAACATGAACTGCATCAAAACAATGAAAATAGAGAAATTTCAAATTCATGTTTGGCCGGAGCGAACACAGTTAGTTTGCTTCTCTAAATATATAAGGCCAACTAATCTCACCATGTATGCGAGATAATGATGAAATGCGAGAAATACTAAGGGATAATGAGGATGATCGACTGGGCAACTATGACTTACGTATAATATTTACTCTTTCAAATAAAAAAGTTAATAAATGATACTAAGAATAAGTTTTTTTTTTTTTTTTGTTATCAATTATCATGATGTAGGCACAAAGTTTTCACCATCATTAGTGATGATTAATTTCTGTCAGAGGACGCACAAAGTGTTGGAACAAAGTTGGTTCTGACATAACCCAAGTAGTTTTGATGATAACAATAGTATTAATATACAATAGGGAATACTGATAATTTACTCTAGTGTGCAGATATACAAGTCAAAATTTTATTATTCACTAGAAGATTGAAGTTCTGGTTACTACGTTTCAAGTATCCCCAGAAGTTGGGAAAATGCAAATTCTGAAGCCAACACAGAAGTTGAAGCCATCAGAAGTTGCAAGTCAAAGTCAACCAGAAGATGAAGTCATCAGAAGATCATTTATTATCTGCAAATTCTGATGATGATGAAACAGCAGAAGACGTCAAAGAACATTCCATTCTCTTAACGACTATCATCTATATGGAAAAAGATCTGAAGGAGCAGAAGAACTTCATTCAGACCGTTATCCTCATGACAATGACGTTTGTACTATTGTACTATCTTTGTTTTCCTGATTTGGGCGAATATTCAAAATCAAGGATCAGAATTTGATCTTTACTTGATTTGAATAAGCACATTTCAAACGAAAACAATGGTACAGTACTACCTAGCTGCTTTCATCAATGTCCGCTCAAATTCAAGACGCTCCAACAACGCCTATAAAAGGAGGAAGAATTTGAAGACGTGACAATACACTTACAACGAACAAAGAGCTGTTATTCTGCTAAATTTCAAAGAGCAATTTTAACTTAGATACAACTTGAGTTGATATTCAAATTCAAGACATTAGTCTTCAACTTCTGGCCTGTCAGTAATTGAACCTTAGTTTTCTTTTCAAGGATTCTAAGAACAGTCTTGTTATTTTAAGTTGTATTTCTTTGTTCTCTGAACTCTGATATTGTTTATTAGTTGTTCAAAACATTGTATTTTGTTTTGTGATTAGAAGTCTCTTGCTTGTGAGCTTGAGCATTGGAAGTCTCTTGTAACGAGTTACTTGAGCATTGGAAGTCTCTTGCTGTGAGCTTGAGCAATTGTAATCTTGTGTGATTATAGTGAAATCCCTTGGAAGTGCAAGGGGACTGGACTACTCTCGGTTTGTGAGAGGAATCAGTATAGAATCTCTTGTGTCATCTCTTCTCTCTTCTCTCTGTTTTCATTCATTCATACTCTGTTTTTGTTCACCTTACCAGAAGTTGATTGTGTTTAAGTTTTGGCCCGTTGCGAAATCTGATAAGTTGAAAAACTTAGAAGAAGTTTTAAAACTAACCAAAACACAATTCAACCCCCCCCCCCCCCCCCCCCCCCCCCCTCTTGTGTTTTTCACACCTTCACAAAGTGGGTTCTCCCAACCAAAATTTTTTCCAAACCCATAACTATCTGCTTAAGAGGTCTAAAGCCTTATACCACTTGAACCAATTCATATGAGACCTAAGATCTTATACCACTTAAATCAATTTATTGTTTGTAATTAATTTTTTTCTTTTAGTAAACTGAACCACATTATTGATTAACGCTTTTTTTATAAATAATTATTATTTTTTTCTTAAGGGGTTAAGATCTTAGCACTTGAACTAATTTATTGTTTGTGACAATATAAATTTTTTTTCTTAGTAAATAGAATCATGTACTTGTTAACTCTGTTTTTTTAATCGATAAATTTTTTTTAAGATATAAATGTTAATAATTAGTTTGTTGAGGGTGAAAATTGAACTTGAAAGATATTTATTCATGTTAGTTATTTGTTGAGGGTGAAAATTAAATTTGCAAGTTAAATAGCATAAAAGATATTTATTCATGTTAGTTATCATTTTATTATTTTAAATGAATTATCATACTATTATTTAGTTACTTTAAAAATTCATTTTAATTTAGATTGACAATATATATTTTCAAAATATTCTATAGTGGGATCCATGTAAAATTATTAAAGTCCTTTGTGATGAAAAGCTTTTGGAAAGGTAATAGTAATACTAATAATAGCTTAAGAAGTGACAGGCTTGCAATGTCGATGTCTAGAGCCTAATCATGAGTGAAAAGAAAAGAGATCATGGTTTGGTTTCAATTCATGAACATTCTAAAGGTATGAAAATGTAGGTAGTATGTGTTTGGTTTGGCGGTGATTAAAATTGATTTTGGTAAAATTGAGTTTGACAGAATTAATTTTAATTAAAAGTGAGTTGAGTTAAATTGATTTATGTTTGGATGCATTGATGTAAAAGTGATTCTCATCAATTTATAATGTTCGAATAGTTTGATTCAAAATTGCTTTTGAAGTGGTTAATTACTAAAATGGGTTTTAAATTTGACTAATAATCAACAATAAAAAAAGAAACCACATTTTAAAAAAAAATTACTAACAAAAATCACTCAAAAGCCCAACTCATTAGTAAAAAATAAATAAAAAAATAATCATTCAATGAAATCATGTTCTCCGGAATCTTCCAAAATATACCTGTCCTTCTCTTCCATTTTTCCAAAACCTTCAATGGGTTCTATTATTTCTGCAATTTCAAATTTTCAATCACTTAATATTCTTCTACCAAGTTCCAGAATCTGATGATCATCAAACAGCACCAATAGAAGATCATGAACTAGAAGAAACAACTATTCCCAAGAATACCTTCAAGTACAAGTCATCACATCCTGAAGAGCTCATCATGGGTAATAAGAACAGTCCTAGGAAAACAAGATCAAGCTTTAGGGATGAAGAATCCTTATTTGGTCTAGTTTCCTTGATTGAACCTAAAACCATTGATGAAGCATTATCTGATGATGCTTGGATAGTTGCTATGGAAGAAGAACTGAATCAATTTCAAAGGAATGATGTATGGGATCTGGTACCCAAACCAAAAGGCAAGAACATTATTGGAACAAAGTGGGTATACAGAAACAAGCTGAATGAACAAGGAGAAGTTACAAGAAACAAAGCTAGACTTGTTGCACAAGGATACAGTCAACAAGAAGACATTGATTATACAGAGACTTATGCTCCAGTTGCAAGATTGGAAGCTATAAGATTGCTTACTTCTTATGCTGTCAACAACAACATTACACTTTATCAGATGGATGTTAAGAGTGCATTTCTAAATGGTGTAATATCTGAAGAAGTATATGTCAAACAACCTCCAGGATTTGAAGATATTTCTAATCCAGATCATGTGTTTAGATTAAAGAAGTCACTCTATTGACTCAAACAAGCTCCCAGAGCTTGGTATGAGAGACTGAGCAACTTCTTGGTTGACAATGGTTTTGTTAAAGGTCAAGTTGACAATACATTATTCAAGAAAACCATGAAGAAAGACATTCTGATCATTCAAATCTATGTTGATGACATCATTTTTGGATCAACTAATGCTGGACTTTGCAAGAACTTTTCTAAGATGATGCAAGATGAATTTGAGATGAGCATGATGGGAAAATTGAAGTACTTTCTGGGAATTCAGATCAATCACACAAAGAAAGGTAACTTCATTCATCAGTCAAAGTATATCAAAGATCTTCTGAGGAAGTATAATCTTGAAGACTGCAAACCCATGAACACTCCAATGCATCCTACATCAAGTCTTGGCAAAGGTGAGTCTGAAGGTAAAGTTGACCAGAAGTTATATAGAGGTATGATTGGATCTCTTCTCTATCTAACAGCTTCTAGACCAGATATATTATTCAGTGTATGTTTGTGTGCAAGATTTCAATCAGATCCTAGAGAATCTCATTTTACTGCTGTAAAGAGAATCTTTAGATATCTGAAGGCTACTTGTAACATTGGATTACTGTATCAGAAATCTAATGATTACAAACTGATTGGATTCTGTGATGCTGACTATGCTGGTGATAAACTCGAAAGAAAATCCACTAGTGGAAGTTGTCAATTCATTGGTGAGAATTTAATTTCTTGGGCCAGTAAAAGGCAAACCACCATAGCTATGTCAACTGCAGAAGCAGAATACATTTCAGCTGCCTAGTGTTGTACACAACTACTTTGGATGAAATATCAATTGGAAGATTATCAAATAAGCAGTCATAATATTCCTTTATATTGTGATAACACTGCTGCCATTCATCTCTCTAAAAATCCTATTCTACACTCAAGAGCTAAGCATATTGAGATTAAACATCATTTTATAAGAGATTATGTACAGAAGGGAGTAATTGATCTCAAGTTTATTGATACTGAAAATCAATGGGCTGATATCTTTACAAAATCCTTAGCTGTAGAAAGATTTGATTTTATCAAAAAGAATCTTAATATGATGGAAATCTGTGAATAAGCTGAAACTCTGGTGAAGAATACTATTTTAGGAAGTTCTGGAAGTTTAACAGAAGTTAGGGGGAGTCAGACCTTCTATCAGAAGTTTAGACTAACCATCTTATGGTATCTTATATCAGAAGATAGGGGGAGTCAGAACTTGTGTATCAGAAGTTGACAAATCCATCTTCTGTATCTCTATCAAAAGATTGTGAATGGTTCTGAACGTGACGTGGCAGTAACTGTTGAGTTACCTCTTCAACTGCTGTCGCTAACGTGTCAGGTATTTAATTAACCTTCTAATACACGTGTCTGTTTGCTATTAGAGAAAGAAGTTGGTTAGTGATGATTATGTTCTAATTCCTTTGTGAATTGTTAAGTTACTCTATTACCCCTGTCCTTTCAGTTAGTACGTTTTTGCGCAGTTTGTTTTTCTTTCCTTTTTAAACACCAACTGTTCACATTCACACACTTTACACAATCACTACCCACACTTTCATCTCTTCTAAAACTCAGAGTAATTCTTTCTTCTCTCAAATTAGCAAACCCTAACCCCTAAACTCAGAATCATGGCCTCCTCATCTACCAAGCGCATTCAAACTCAAGCAGAAAGGAACACAAATGTACCCCCAATTGCTGATATCAAAGGATCTAAACCTGGTGTTCTCTCTCCAGAGAGAGTACCATTTCCGATTTCTGACCTATTTCTGCATATTGAAAGACCAGTCGACTTCGAAGCTATTAGGGTTAATGGCTGTGACGGAATGAAGGAAGTATTTGTTCATCAGAAGTTGACAACGTACCTGGATTGTCTCAATGGACCTGTCTATTCAGAAATTGTTAAAGATTTTTGGATGAAGGCACAAGTTTGTCTCAGCAATAGTATTCCTGAAGAAGAATACTATGGCAAAGAGATTCGCTCAGAAGTTGGTGATGTTCTAATCAGAATTAGACCTGAGCATATAAGACAAGCAGTACAGTTACCACGGCAAGGTATTATTCCATATGGCACTGATGATGTAAGTCCTTATATTCAAGAGGAAATCTATGGGAAGAAGTCTACGTCCAAGAATAACAATGATATGGTACCATTCTACAAGATGCTTTACAAGATCATCTGTGACTCTATTTTACCAAAGGTTGGTTCATCTGACCAAGTTTCCAACTTATATAAACTTGCTTTATATTATTTGGGAAAGAAGGTTGATATGGATTGTGGCCTAGTAATTTTTGAGCACATGTGTAGAGCTATCACTGATAGTCAGACCAAGAATAGGACAAATGCTCATTACTGCAGATTGCTCTCCTTCATGTTTCACAGAAGTTATTTAATTCAATCACTCAAAACTATTTTTCCTCGTTATGCATCCTACATTGATGATTATCCCTCTATGATTGGTGGTCTATGTGTGAAGAAAGTCCTTAAGTCTCAAGGACCTGTGATTACTCCTCAGATTCAATATAGACCAAGGAAGGATGAGAGTAATAAGTATTTCTACATCACCCCTGTGTCTACAGAAGAAGTTTCTGTTATTGCTGGTATGCATAAGAAACTTCTGGAGGAAGGAGCCAATGTTAAAGTGGAAGAAAGGCTAGCAACACAGCAGTTGTTGCCTGTGCAAGTGAAGAAGAAGAAGAATGCAAGAAAAGCAGAATATGTATCTGCAGAACCACAATCAAAAAGGACAAGAAGTCCTACACCCCAGAAGAAGTCTGGAAATACTTCTGGTGTGAAGAAAACTTCAGAGGTTGCTGGTAAGAGTATAGTTGTTGAAGAAGTGAACCCTGGACACTCAGAACCTGCTGCTCAAGCAGAGGTTGCTGTTGAGATTACTAAGAAGGCTAGTGCTTCTGGACCTGCTGCTAATGCTGCTCCAGAAGTTTTTAAGAAGAGCAGAACTAATGTGAAGAGGAAGAGAAAGCCAAAGTTGCTGATTCTTGAATCAAATGAGGATACTGAGCGTGATGAAGCTATTGCTGAAGTTGAAGCTTATAAGGCTTGGGAAGAAACTAGTTGGGAAAGTGGGATTGAAGCTGACCCTAATGCATTTCTTGATGCTCCCATTCCCAAAGATGAGTTAGCTCAGAAGTTGGCAAATCAAGGTATTTACAGAAAGATCAATTTTAAAGATATTCCTGATTTTGTCATTAATGGTCCAAAGCTTGCTAAGTTTGCTAAAAACATCCCCTATACAGTTCCTATTCAACATTCTTTTTCAAAAATCTTTTCAGATTTAACTCCAAAACCTAACTGTATAGAAGAAGTTTCAGCTAGTGCTTCTCTTGAAACACAAGTTGTTAGCATTGAACCATCTTCTGACCCCTTGAAATAGTTAACTAAACATGTGTTGTCCACTATTACAGAAGCAGATGTTTCTACTCCTACTTCTGTGGAGAATGTTGAAGAGATAGCAACAGAAGTTAATGCAGTCGTTGCAACTTCTGGAGCTATTCCTCAAGAGACTACTCCTGCTGCTCATGTTTCTGCTAACCCTGTTTCACAAAGTTCCAAAGACTCTGAGAAGACCTTATCATATCATCAGGCTTCTCCAATTGAAACCTTAGTTGAAGCTGGCACTTCTGCCAAAGCTTTACAACTACTAGAGTTGGAACTTCACAAACCCTCACCTCAGAAATCCCAACCTCCTCAGTTAACAACTTTTGAAAATGACTATCTTAAAACCTTTGAAGAAGTCATTACACCCTCTCCAACAGAACAAGATAAAACACCTGAGCCCTCAAATGTCCTAGATAAACCCTCATCTTCATCTGTTCCTAACACCCTTCAAGCCATCACACCAGAAGATGTTCAGCGTGTGCTGATGGGCATTAATGACAAGGTTAAGGAATTTCATAAAGATCTACCTGCTCTTGGATTTGCACCTGATCAAATGGATGGTGAATGCTCTGCTATTGCAAATATGTGCACGCAAATGATGCATGATCTTAGTTCTCAGTACAGAAGGAGCTATATCATGACCCTTGCAAGGCACAAGTTTACTGAGTATAAGGCTGCAGAGAATAGGATCAGAAGAGCAAAGAGGTTGCATGAAGAAAAGATGAATCTGGTGATGTCTAGGGCTGTGGATCGGTTTTCTACCTTCTATGAGCAAGAATTGGATAAGATTATCAAGGTGGACTCTGAATCAGAATCTGTGGTTGACAAGATGGGTACAGAAGTTGTGTTACAGAAGATACAGTCTATTTCTGAAGAAGCTCTGAAGAAGCTTCAAGTCAAGCTGCTGAACCCTTATCTTCCCCCTTAACCTTAGGATTTCTGTGTTTTTATTTTGCTTATGTTATCAATCATGTTCTGTTTAGACAATTTCTTTTGGATCTGTTTTGTTAATTGTCTTGGATAATTATTTTTGTTTTTATGATATTGTGGTTATGTTGGTTTATTTTCTTTATTATTCAGAAGATATATCTATATATAAACTGCTGCATAAACATAAAACATAAACATGCATTCAAACAATTTTCATTCATATAAAAACTCTTTTACATGTTTTTTGCATTTCATCATTACTCTCTGAGCAAAGACGTTTTTAACATGAAAATAAAACTACCTAACCTAAAAGGAAATTTTTACAAGATGATGAGTAAGAGAAGCTGAAGAGGATGGTGCCCCAAACTTCAACCTGGGAGCCTCTAACCCTCTAGCTCTTCAAATTTACTGTTTTGTAAACTTGGAGCCTCTTGTCAGAGACTCCTGTTCATCCTCCTGCATAAGAAGAACTTCTTGATCTTCTAAGAACAGAAGATAGTTGAGAAACTTGCATCTGATTTTGAAGCAAGGACCTTCAACATGTTCTGATGTTTCTTAGACATCATATTCCATGAGACTGCATCTAATGTTGATAAGATTCTTCTCTGGTTCTTCTTTGAAAATTTCTTAAACCCATTTCTTTCAATCACTCTTCTATCCTCACAAATATTTTCTTTCATCTTGATGAAGAATTTATTTTCTCTCATTGAAGTGTTGAGTGAAATGACAAAGAATTGGTGTGCTTTTATAGCAATTTTGGTTGGTAGGAGTTACCTCGTTTTTAGCATTTGCATTAACTAATTGTGGTTTTTCTCATCTATTTTAATGCATATTTTTGACTTGACTAATTCCTTAGTCACGTGTTCTTTTTATTCTTAATCCTTTTATTTTATTCCTTTTTGTTTAATGACAAAAGGGGGAGTAAGAGTAAATTAATTTAAGAACACTAACTGAAGCCAAATTAAAATTTTTCATTTCATTTAAGTTCAGTTATTATTTTTTTATCAGTTATCAATATTTTCTCTCTAAGGAAATTTTTCTATTGAGATCAGAACTTTCTATACATGATACACGTAAGAGAAGATTGCACTTTTCTCTTAGGTAGATCTGACCACAGAAGAAAGCTTGCAAACCTATCTTCTGGAAGTCAAAGTGTATACAGAAGTTATGAATTCAACATTAAAATTTTTGTTGAGACCTTTTAGGGTGTTGGCTTCATTTGGTAAAATAAGCCTGATTCCATGATGTGGAGCATGATGTGTGGCACATCAGGGTTCACATCTGGACGCCCTACTGGACGCGCCTTTATTTATTTAAACGCGATCTTTTGAAAAAGATTTGTTTTTCAAGTATATCGTGCCAGCTTGCGCGCCAAGGAACAAGATAATCTTTCATGGTTCTGTTTTATTTTATTGGCCGACTTTGATCAAAAAGATTTGAAACAAACAATTAAAAGATTATGATCAAATAAATCTCAAGGCAAAATTTATCAAGGCCAACTCGTCAAAGCCCATGAAGCTTGTTCTATATAAAGGAAGACTGAAGACCAATTATTAATCAACTGAAATCAAGAAGCTAAGTCTACAAATTGAGTCTTAGGGTTTTAGTTCTTTAGTTGTTCTTTGTTCTTTGTGAGCCTTCACTTGGATCATAGTTTTGATACAAGTAAGGACTGAGTTTATAGAGTTGTAATCTCTAGTTGTCTTTCTCCAAAGCTTTGAAGCAAGGAGTTAGATTGTGCAACACTCTAAGCCTTTAGGTACGAGTGCTTTGCTTGTCTAGGAGTGTGTCTCCAACTGAGTTTGTTATTAAATCCTTACTGGGTAAGGTTGAGGGGGAGTGAGCAGAGGTTCTCATATCTAGGAGTTCCTAGGTAGAATTAGCACGGGTAGTGATTAAGTGAGAAGTTGTAAACGGGGGAGTTTAGCTTTGAATTGATACTACCATAGTGGATTCATCCCTGGATTGGTATCCTCCAGAATAGGGCTTGTTATAAGTGCCGAACTGGGTTAACAAACTCACGTGTTCTTTTGTTTTCTGCACTTTATATTGTTTACTTGTTCATCAAGTTCAGTTGTCCACGATGTTGACACATTAGGCTACACATCGTACGATTCCTAAAGTGTACACATCGTGCTACACATCTGACACTTGCCACCAGAATTTCAATTGGCATCAGAGCAGGCACCCTGCCTGTTTGAGGGTGAGCTCCAGGGAAGTTACTTTCTGGAAACATGGACAAGGATGGAACAACGGTCAACAAACCACCCCTCCTGGATGGAACCAACTATGACTACTGGAAGCCAAGGATGATTGCCTTCCTAAAGTCACTTGACAGCAGAACTTGGAAAGCTGTGCTCAAAGGCTGGGAGCATCCCAAAATCTTGGATGCTAATGGTGTTGACACTGGTGTACTCAAGCCAGAGGAAGATTGGTCAGCTGCAGAAGACACTGCATCACTTGGAAACTCCAAAGCTTTGAATGCTTTATTCAATGGAGTGGACAAAAATATGTTCAGATTGATCAAGCAGTGTACTGTTGCAAAGAATGCTTGGGAGGTACTCAGAACCACTCATGAAGGCAATGCCAAGGTAAAAAGCTCAAGAATCCAACTTCTCAACACTAAGTTTGAAAACCTCAGAATGAAAGAAGAAGAATCAATTCATGAATTTCACATGAATTTGCTTGAGGTAGACAATTCCTTTGAGGCTCTAGGTGAAAAATTGTCTGAAGAAAAGCTGGTGAGAAAGATGCTTAGGTCCTTACCTAAGAGATTTAACATGAAAATCACAGCCATTGAAGAAGCTCAAGATATCCCAAGTATGAAACTTGAAGAACTTGTGAGCTCTCTTCAAACTTTTGAGATGAACTTAGGTGAGCAAACTGAGAAGAAAGGAAAAGGCATAGCTTTTGTATCTTGTGCTGGTGAAGAGGAAGAAGCTGTTGAATCAGATGATGACCTCTCAAATGACTTAGCCATGTTGGGAAGACAATTCAACAAGCTTCAAAGGAGGGTGGACAGAAGACCAAGGAGGAATGTGAGGAACATCCAGACTGACATCAGTAAACTAGGTAACACTTCAACAAAAACCAAAACTGATGATAAGTCAACTCAGAACAAGGGTGTTCAATGTCATGAATGTGAAGGCTTTGGTCATATAAGATCAGAATGTGGCACATATCTGAAGAAGCAGAAGAAAGGCCTAACTGTTTCATGGTCTGATGAAGACTCTGACACTGACTCAGAGAATGTTGCTGCTAATCATGTTAGTGCCATAACTAGGGTGGATAATACTGATGTTGAATCTGATGATGAAGAACTTACCTTTGATGAACTAGCCTCAGTCCATAAAAAGCTATTTATCAAGAGTGAGGAACTGTACAAGGTCAATGAAGAGCAGAAGGAAATCATCAGTCAACTGGAGACAGAGAAGGGTCAACTACAGAGTCAAGTTGCTAGTCTTGAAAGTGAAGTCAAGTTACTGTCAACCAACTTGAAAAATATGACCAAGTCTGTAAAGATGCTCAACCCTGGAACCAACATGCTTGATGAAATTTTGAAAGTAGGAAAGTATGCTGGTGACTCATCTGGTGTAGGATTTAAGAACAAACATCACAGCAAGAAGACAAATACTAAGTTTGTTCCTGCTCAGAAGAAACCTGACCCTAGCAGAATGTGGACACATCACACTCCACATCAGAGACCTGCTGGCAAAGAGAAGTTTAATGCTTGGAGATGCCACTACTGTGGGAAGAATGGTCACATCAAGCCCTTCTGTTACAAACTCTATGGGTATCCCAAGAAAAAGCCTCAGGTGCAAGCCAAAACAGCAAGGGTCACTCCTAAGAAGATGTGGAAGCCTAAAGTTTCTGAAACTGCACATATTGCTCACACTTCTCTTAGAGCATCTTCTAGTAATGATTGGTATTTTGATAGTGGTTGTTCTAGGCATATGACTGGTGTTGAGAAATTTCTCACTAATATCAAGCCTCATACAACAAGCTTTGTAACCTTTGGTGATGGAGCAAAAGGTGAAATCAAGGGCAGTGGTAAACTCAGCAGCAAAAGCTTACCTAACCTAGAGGATGTGCTACTTGTTAAAGGCTTGAAGGCTAATCTTATCAGCATAAGCCAATTGTGTGATCAAGGTCTCAAAGTCAACTTCACAAAGAATGAATGTCTTATTACTTCTGACAAAGGAGAATTGCTGATGAGAGGATCTAGGTCAAGAGACAACTGCTATCTATGGATTCCTGATGAAACAGCTCACTCCACTACATGTTTGATAAGTCAGGAGGAAGAAGTAAAGCTTTGGCACCAAAGACTTGGCCATTTGAATCTGAAGGGAATGAAGAAGATTGTGTCCAAGGAAGCTATTAGAGGTCTACCAAAGCTTAAGATTGTTGAAGGCAACATATGTGGTGAATGTCAAGTTGGAAAGCAGGTTCAGATGTCACACCCAATGTTACAACATCAGGTGACATCCAGAGTTCTTGAACTGCTACATATGGACTTGATGGGACCAATGCAGGTAGAGAGTATTGGTGGCAAAAGATATGCTTTTGTGGTTGTAGATGATTTCTCAAGGTTCACTTGGGTTAGCTTCATCAGAGAGAAGTCTGACACTTTTGATGCATTCAAAGAATTATGCCTTAGACTACAAAGAGAGAAGGATAGTGGCATTGTTAGAATCAGAAGTGATCATGGGAAAGAGTTTGAAAATTCAAGATTCTCTGAGTTTTGTGCTGATGAAGGAATTGGGCATGAGTTCTCCTCACCAATCACACCCCAACAAAATGGTGTAGTTGAGAGGAAGAACAGAACCTTGCAAGAGGCTGCAAGAGTTATGCTACATGCCAAGAAGCTACCTTACTACTTTTGGGCAGAGGCCATGAGTACTGCATGCTATATACACAACAGGGTAACTCTGAGAAAAGGTACCTCAATCACACTGTATGAGATATGGAAAGGAAGAAAACCAACTGTCAAACACTTCCATGTCTTTGGTAGCAAGTGCTATATCTTAGCTGACAGAGAGCAAAGGAGGAAGATGGATCCCAAGAGTGATGAAGGAATCTTTCTAGGCTATTCCATAACCAGCAGAGCCTATAGAGTCTTCAACAACAGAACAAGAACTATGATGGAATCCATCAATGTTGTCATAGATGACTGTTCAGATAATGAACCTGATGTTGATCCTGATGTGGACACATCTCACCCCCTGCCTGAAGACTCTGAAGTTATAGAGATTCCTGAGAAGACTGATCAGCAAGAAGATGTGACTCCAGTGAACAAGGGTCCCTCTGTTAGAGTTCAAAAGAATCATCCAAAAGAACTCATAATAGGGAATCCTGAGTCAGGGGTTATGACAAGGTCAAGAGAGGTTGTATCCAATGCTTGTTTTGTGTCAAAGGTAGAACCAAAGAATGTGAAAGAAGCCTTGACAGATGAGTTTTGGATTGAAGCTATGCAAGAGGAGCTGAACCAGTTCAAGAGGAATGAAGTGTGGGATTTAGTTCCTAGACCTGAAGGAGTCAACATCATTGGTACTAAATGGGTTTATAGGAATAAATCTGATGAAAGTGGTGTTGTGACTAGAAACAAGGCTAGGCTTGTGGCTCAAGGTTACTCTCAGATTGAAGGAGTAGACTTTGATGAAACATTTGCTCCTGTGGCACGTCTTGAGTCCATAAGGTTACTTCTGGGAGTAGCATGTATCTTGAAATTCAAGCTATTCCAGATGGATGTGAAGAGTGCTTTCCTCAATGGCTACTTGAATGAGGAAGTTTATGTGGAACAGCCCAAGGGATTTGTTGATCCAAATTATCCAGATCATGTCTACAGATTGAAGAAGGCATTATATGGATTAAAGCAAGCTCCTAGGGCATGGTATGAGAGGCTAACCAAATTTCTTGTGCAGCAAGGTTATAGAAAAGGAGAAACAGACAAAACCTTGTTTGTCAGAGAAGAAAAGGGCAAGTTCATGATTGCACAAATCTATGTAGATGACATTGTGTTTGGAGGAATGTCTGATCCAATGGTCAAGATGTTTGTGAATCAGATGCAGTCTGAATTTGAGATGAGCCTTGTAGGTGAACTTACCTACTTTCTTGGTCTGCAAGTCAAACAGATGGAAGATACAATTTTCATCTCCCAAAGCAAGTATGCCAAGAACATTGTGAAGAAATTTGGAATGGAGAATGCAAATCACAAAAGAACTCCTGCAGCAACCCATCTCAAACTTTCTAAAGATGAGCATGGTGTCAGTGTTGATCAAAGTCTATACAGAAGCATGATTGGCAGTCTACTTTATCTCACTGCAAGTAGACCTGATATTAGCTTTGCTGTTGGTGTGTGTGCAATGTACCAAGCTGAGCCCAAGATGAGTCATCTGAATCAAGTCAAAAGGATTCTTAAGTATGTCAGTGGTACAAGTGATTATGGAATTCTCTACTCTCATGGTGAAGACACAAGATTGTTGGGTTATTGTGATGCTGACTGGGCAGGTAGTGCTGATGACAGGAAAAGCACTTCTGGTGGATGTTTCTTTTTGGGAAGCAACCTTATATCATGGTTCAGCAAGAAACAAAATTGTGTTTCTCTTTCTACAGCTGAGGCTGAGTATATTGCAGCAGGAAGTAGTTGTTCTCAGCTACTTTGGATGAAGCAGATGTTGGGTGAGTACAATGTGCAGCAAGATGTGCTCACATTATACTGTGACAATCTAAGTGCTATAAATATTTCCAAAAATCCTATCCAACATAGTAGGACAAAGCACATTGATATACGTCACCATTTCATTAGAGATCTTGTTGAAGACAATATTGTGACTCTAGAGCATGTTGCCACAGAAAATCAACTGGCAGATATTTTCACTAAGGCTTTAGATGCAAATAGGTTTGAGGTGTTAAGGGGCAAACTAGGTATTTGCCTCTTTGAGGATCAATAGCCATAATTGCTATTTAGACGTGCAACGGTTACCTGTTTTTTCCCTCCATCCATAGTTGCACGCAATCCAAAGGCAATATTTCCAACGGCTATTTCGCGTTCAAAACTCCAAGAAATCCGTTTACTCAAGATTTTTCTTATTGCCTACCACATTGATCACCACATTCGTTTCTCAACCACTCAAACGACCAAAAATTTTCTTGATCTCTCTCAAACCCTTTGTTCATCTTTCTGAAATTTTCTTTGAAATCTTCATACAAAATCATCATCATCATCATGTCTACTGCAACCAAAACATCTCCTTCCACAAAAACAAACACTCCTCCATCATCACCAAAACCTATTTCCCCACATCAAAAAGATATTCAAGGTGACATGATCGTCGATGCCACTCCTGTCTCAATGATCAAGCCATCTGGATCAAAGAAGAAGAAGTCTAAACGATCAAGAAGGGAATCAACCCCCATTGCCGCAGAGGAAGATGTTGTTCCTTCTCCTTACACAGAAAAATCCAAAAAGAAGAAGAAGAAAAGCAAGAAGCCAAAGATTGGCTCACCAAAGAGGGTTCACACCATGGAAAGTCTGCATGTTGAACCTCTTCCTGCAAAATCTGGTGATGCAAATGCTGAAGCATCTATGGGTGTAGGTTCTTCAAACCCTAACCCTGAGAAGGCTGCTGTGAAGATTTCTGAGGGTCAAAGGCACCCCTTGACTCAGAAGATCATTGATTCTGTGCTCCAGGCCCTGCAAGAACCTAATGTTGCGGCAGATGTTGGCACATCATTGCCACAAGGTGAAGAAGAGTCTCCTGCTGAAGAAGAGACTGCTGCTGTTGAAAGACCTGCTGTCATTCCTGATTCTCCTGATCAGGTATTTGTTGAAGAAGATCAACCTGCTGAGGTTGAGGAACCTGAAGATAATATCCAGTCTGACAAAGATGTTGTGGATGTAGAAGGCTACAATTCTGACATCCCCTTGAAGAAGCTTACTGAGGAGAGTATTGCAAGAAGGACTAGAAGTGGTAAAGGTCCTGCTGTTGTTGAGATTTCTCCTGCTGCTACTAAGGAGAAGAAGAAGCCTGTTAAGAGGCAAGTCATGTATGGTCCCAAGAAGGGATTTAGTAAAGCTGTGGTTCCACCTGCAAAGAAGAAGACTCAGAAAAGAAAAGAGCCACCTACAAGTGACTCAGAGTACGATGTGGAGCAGGATGTAGCTCACATCAGTGAGTCTGAGGAAGAATCTGCTGAGGAACGCAATATGGAGCTTGATGTGATTCACATTGAGTCTGCTGTGAAGAAGAGCTATGGGAAGAAGAAAATTCCTCAGGGAATTCCTGACATCCCAGTTGATTTGATTTCCTTCCACAACCCTGCACATGCTGGAAAATGGAAGTACATTGCTCATAGAAGGTTAGCTCTGGAGAGGGAGCTCAGTGCTGAAGCCTTGCAGTGCAAGGAAGTTATGAGGTTGATCAAGCGTACTGGCTTGATGAAGACTGTTACTGGACTGGGTGACTGCTATGAGAAGGTAGTCAAAGAATTTTTGGTAAACATCCCTGCTGGTTGTGACAATCCTTTGGACAAGGAATACCAAACTGTTTTTGTGAGAGGTAAAGAAATTCACTTCTCTCCCACTGTTATCAACAAGTATCTGGGCAGAAGTGAGGAGCCCTTTGCTGAGATGGAGGCAAATGACAACTACATAATCAAGGCCATCACAGCTGGAAAGGTCAAGACTTGGCCTAAGAAGGGAAAATTGCAAGCAAGCAAGCTCACTCCAATCTACAACATCCTGAACAGGATTGCTGCTGCTAACTGGGTGCCTACCACACACAACTGTGATGTGGCTACAGGTTTGGCTAGGTTCATCTATACTGTGGGTAACAAAGTTAACTTCGATTTTGGTACTTATATTTTTGATCAGACTATCAAACATGCCAAAACCCTAGCTGTCAAACTACCCATTGCCTTTCCTTCCCTACTGTGTGGAATCATATTGAGCCAGAGACCTGATGTTCTGGGCAAGGATGATTTGTCTTGCAGAAGAGAGTCTGCTATTTCTTTTAGTCTCAAGCAGTCTGATGTGACTCCTGATGTGGGCACATCCAGCTCAAACAATGCTATGTCTAGGACAGACATGATTGCTGCTTTAAAGGAGACTTGCAAGGCTCTGGATGAGAAGAAGGCCAAGCTGGAGGCAGTCATTGCTGGACTGGAGCTTGAGGATGAGCAAACAATGGCTGAGGATGAGGAATTGGAGGAGGAGGAGCCCAATGACTCTGAAGCTGAGGAAACTGATGGGAGCCAGGATATTTGAATTATTGTAATTCATTAATATTTCCCTGTACTCAGTATTTCCTTGTTTTTGCTTGTATTTTGTGGGCTATGCCCTGGATTTCTGATGCACCTTTGCGTGCCTGTTCTGTACTTGCTGCACTATTAACGGCCTGAGTGCCTCTTTCTGTTCATGCACCATCATCTCTACATCTCATGCTATCTGCATTCTATGGTGTGTTACTTACTCTCAGTATGTTTGTCATAATTTATGGCTAAAAAGGGGGAGTAAAAATTAAAATGAACAACTTTGAAGTCTTAACTGCAGCAAATTGTGATGTGTTATTAGAGAGAATAGAACGAGAGAATTGAGACGAGAATTAAGAAAAAGATTCTATTCATCCACATGGGGCAACTTCTGAACTTCTGAACTTCTGAAACTTTCTCAACTTCTGAAGCTCTGCAACTTCTGAGGCTCTGCTCAGCTTCTGAAGCACTACAACTTCTGAAGCTCTGCTCAGCTTCTGAAGCACTGCAACTTCTGAGGCTCTGCTCAGCTTCTGAAGCACTACAACTTCTGAAGCTCTGCTCAGCTTCTGAAGCTCTATAACTTCTGAAGCTCTGCTCAGCTTCTGAAGCTCTGCTCAGCTTCTGAAGCTTCTCCAACTTCTGAAGTTCTGATGTGTGGCACATCTGACTACACATCTGGTATACATGCTTATTTTTCTTCAAATATTTTATCAACAAATTTTTGAAGAATTAGTTTTCTAAAGCATGTTCTTCTGAAGACCTTTTCTGTACATTTTCAACTGGGTGATGCATTCTTAAGAAGTCCAATTGAAGATGTTATCTAATTTCTACATGGTGATGCATTCTTAAGAAGCCTGTAGAAGTTATTTTGTGTGATGTTTGACACATCTGTGAGTTTTAACTTGGTCATGCATTCTTAAGAAGCCAAGTTTAAAACTTCTCTATTTCTCTCTAGGTCATGCATTCTGAAGAAGCCTATAGGGGATATGAGATTTAGGGGGAGTACATGGAAAGTGCTCTAGTTCAAAGGGGAGTAGACTATTACTGGGTTTGCTACCCTCCCTTATGTGTGCATGGAATCTCATGCTTGTATGTGTCTGAGAATTTATTTTTCTCAGTCTTTGGGAATTTATTTTCCTATCTTGTGAGAGTTTATTTCTCTCTTTATTTGCGAGGCTCTGATCCGCTGCTGTATGCCTCTGATGTGCCTATACATCTCTCCAAGTTTAGTTGGGTGACTCAAAGATTATTTTAGCCCAAAATTTGCCAAAGGGGGAGATTGTTGAGACCTTTTAGGGTGTTGGCTTCATTTGGTAAAATAAGCCTGATTCCATGATGTGGAGCATGATGTGTGGCACATCAGGGTTCACATCTGGACGCCCTACTGGACGCGCCTTTATTTATTTAAACGCGATCTTTTGAAAAAGATTTGTTTTTCAAGTATATCGTGCCAGCTTGCGCGCCAAGGAACAAGATAATCTTTCATGGTTCTGTTTTATTTTATTGGCCGACTTTGATCAAAAAGATTTGAAACAAACAATTAAAAGATTATGATCAAATAAATCTCAAGGCAAAATTTATCAAGGCCAACTCGTCAAAGCCCATGAAGCTTGTTCTATATAAAGGAAGACTGAAGACCAATTATTAATCAACTGAAATCAAGAAGCTAAGTCTACAAATTGAGTCTTAGGGTTTTAGTTCTTTAGTTGTTCTTTGTTCTTTGTGAGCCTTCACTTGGATCATAGTTTTGATACAAGTAAGGACTGAGTTTATAGAGTTGTAATCTCTAGTTGTCTTTCTCCAAAGCTTTGAAGCAAGGAGTTAGATTGTGCAACACTCTAAGCCTTTAGGTACGAGTGCTTTGCTTGTCTAGGAGTGTGTCTCCAACTGAGTTTGTTATTAAATCCTTACTGGGTAAGGTTGAGGGGGAGTGAGCAGAGGTTCTCATATCTAGGAGTTCCTAGGTAGAATTAGCACGGGTAGTGATTAAGTGAGAAGTTGTAAACGGGGGAGTTTAGCTTTGAATTGATACTACCATAGTGGATTCATCCCTGGATTGGTATCCTCCAGAATAGGGCTTGTTATAAGTGCCGAACTGGGTTAACAAACTCACGTGTTCTTTTGTTTTCTGCACTTTATATTGTTTACTTGTTCATCAAGTTCAGTTGTCCACGATGTTGACACATTAGGCTACACATCGTACGATTCCTAAAGTGTACACATCGTGCTACACATCTGACACTTGCCACCAGAATTTCAATTTTAAACTATTTTAATCATTCATTACTGAACTCAGGGGGAGCTTGCAAACCTCATAAACCTGAAGGATGAATTTATATGATTAAAATAACAACCATTGTAAATTAATACTTGGTTTGTCATCAATCAAAAAGGGGGAGATTGTTGGAACAAAGTTGGTTCAGACATAACCCAAGTAGTTTTGATGATAACAATAGTATTAATATACAATAGGGAATACTGATAATTTACTCTAGTGTGCAGATATACAAGTCAAAATTTTATTATTCACTGGAAGATTGAAGTTCTGGTTACTACGTTTCAAGTATCCCCAGAAGTTGGGAAAATGCAAGTTCTGAAGCCAACACAGAAGTTGAAGCCATCAGAAGTTGCAAGTCAAAGTCAACCAGAAGATGAAGTCATCAGAAGATCATTTATTATCTGCAAATTCTGATGATGATGAAACAACAGAAGACGTCAAAGAACATTCCATTCTCTTAACGACTATCATCTATATGGAAAAATATCTGAAGGAGCAGAAGAACTTCATTCAGACCGTTATCCTCATGACAATGACGTTTGTACTATTGTACTATCTTTGTTTTCCTGATTTGGGCGAATATTCGAAATCAAGGATCAGAATTTAATCTTTACTTGATTTGAATAAGCACATTTCAAACGAAAACAATGGTACAGTACTACCTAGCTGCTTTCATCAATGTCCGCTCAAATTCAAGACGCTCCAACAACGCCTATAAAAGGAGGAAGAATTTGAAGACGTGACAATACACTTACAACGAACAAAGAGCTGTTATTCTGCTAAATTTCAAAGAGCAATTTTAACTTAGATACAACTTGAGTTGATATTCAAATTCAAGACATTAGTCTTCAACTTCTGGCCTGTCAGTAGTTGAACCTTAGTTTTCTTTTCAAGGATTCTAAGAACAGTCTTGTTATTTTAAGTTGTATTTCTTTGTTCTCTGAACTCTGATATTGTTTATCAGTTGTTCAAAACATTGTATTTTGTTTTGTGATTAGAAGTCTCTTGCTTGTGAGCTTGAGCATTGGAAGTCTCTTGTAAGGAGTTACTTGAGCATTGGAAGTCTCTTGCTGTGAGCTTGAGCAATTGTAATCTTGTGTGATTATAGTGAAATCCCTTGGAAGTGCAAGGGGACTGGACTACTCTCGGTTTGTGAGAGGAACCAGTATAAAATCTCTTGTGTCATCTCTTCTCTCTTCTCTCTGTTTTCATTCATTCATACTCTGTTTTTGTTCACCTTACCAGAAGTTGATTGTGTTTAAGTTTTGGCCCGCTGCGAAATCTGATAAGTTGAAAAACTTAGAAGAAGTTTTAAAACTAACAAAAACACAATTCAACCCCCCCCCCCCCCCCCCCCCCCCCTTCTTGTGTTTTTCACACCTTCACAATGTGGGTTCTCCCAACCAAAATTTTTTCCAAACCCCTAACTATCTGCTTAAGAGGTCTAAAGCCTTATACCACTTGAACCAATTCATAAGAGACCTAAGATCATATACCACTTAAATCAATTTATTGTTTGTAATTAATTTTTTTCTTTTAGTAAACGGAACCACATTATTGATTAACGCTTTTTTTATCAATAATTATTATTTTTTTCTTAAGGGGTTAAGACCTTAGCACTTGAACTAATTTATTGTCTGTGACAATATAAATTTTTTTTCTTAGTAAATAGAATCATGTACTTGTTAACTCTGTATTTTTAATCGATAAATTTTTTTTAAGATATAAATGTTAGTAATTAGTTTGTTGAGGGTGAAAATTGAACTTGAAACCTCTTGTCGTGATCATTCCACTCTCTACAAAAATTATTTTCATTTTAGTATAAAAATTTTAACTACGAATTTTTTAACATAAGTTTTTAGAGCACATGATAGCAATATTTTTACTCGATTTACCTAATAAGTTAGTTTTATTATCAAATTAATTTAATTAATAATTAAATTTGCACGTTAAATAGCATAAAAGATATTTATTCATGTTAATTATCATTTTATTATTTTAAATGAATTATCATACTATTATTTAGTTACTTTAAAAATTCATTTTAATTTAGATCTACAATATATATTTTGAAAATTCTATAGTGGGATCCATGTAAAATTATTAAAGTCCTTTGTGATGAAAAGCTTTTGGAAAGGTAATAGTAATACTAATAATAGCTTAAGAAGTGACAGGCTTGCAATGTCGATGTCTAGAGCCTAATCATTAGTGAAAAGAAAAGAGATCGTGGTTTGGTTTCAATTCATGAACATTCTAAAGGTATGAAAATGTAGGTAGTATGTGTTTGGTTTGGCGTTGATTAAAATTGATTTTGGTAGAATTGAGTTTGACAGAATTGATTTTGATTAAAAGTGAGTTGAGATAAATTGATTTATGTTTGGATGCATTGATGTAAAAGTGATTCTCATCAATTTATAATGTTCGAATAGTTTGATTCAAAATTGCTTTTGAAGTGATTAATTACTAAAATGGGTTTTAAATTTGACTAATAATCAACAATAAAAAAAGAAACCACATTTTAAAAAAAAAATTACTAACAAAAATCACTCAAAAGCCCAACTCATTAGTAAAAAATAAATAAAAAAATAATCATTCAATGAAATCATGTTCTCCGAAATCTTCCAAAATATACCTGTCCTTCTCTTCCATTTTTCCAAAACCTTCAATGGGTTCTATTATTTCTGCAATTTCAAATTTTCAATCACTTAATATTCTTCTACCATTTCTTCTTCTCAATGTCTCAATATACTTCCCTAATTCTACAATTTCTCCATCACTCGATACTTGTGTGATTAAAAAGGGCAAGGGCAGATCTGTATATGGTTGTGTTTTTGCAAAGTTCGCCACTCTCATGTTGTTTAATTCCAAGGATGGCGTAATATTTTCTTCCCTTTAATTGTTGCCAAAATTTATAATTTTTCTTTTGTGTTATTATTGTTGTTTCGGTTGAATTGAAGCTTCCATGGGTGTTCACCATTCTTTCTCCCCTAGTTTCTTTTGGGACAAACCTTAAAAGTTTGTTAAAATTTTGGAAGAGAATGTGCTGTGGCCTGTGGGGTGGTCTATACAGCCAATATTCCAGCTTCTTTGTTGGCTCGGGTGCAAAATAAAGTTTGATCGAGACACTATGAGAAACGAATCACTAGCTCATAGAACTAACTAATCATTAAGGATAATTTTATCATAATATAAAAAGATTAATATTATTCAAAGTTGCTTTTTTGAAGGCTGAATTTTAAGAACTAATTGGGACTATGAGCCTAATCAAGTGATTTTATCAACGAGAGAATTGGATATTATAAGGAAGTGTAAATGGTAGTTTCAAGTTTCATGCGAACAAGTTCAATGTTAAGAGACTGAATCATTATTATTAAGGAAAATGTTATTTGGACGACAATTTTGTTGTCTAAATTTGTATTTATAGTGTAGATGTAATTTATATTATGATTTGTCATTTAATATGTCTAGCACAATTTATCATTAGTCAAACTAAGATGAATTCCATCTTTAACATGTCAATGTCTACTTCATATTGATTATTTAGCTTTACACTGAGCTCCTCCTTGATCAATTAAGATGAACTTACCATGTGTGTCGTGCAAACATAGTGATGTGAGCTATGCGTGCTACAGCACGTGCCTTACACGGATGAGTGACACAAATTGTGTACTTCAACTTCACGAAGGTTTCTCATCCCACCCCCCGTCATTCTTTTTCACCCCCTAGAAATCCAACTTTACCCTTGATTTTACCCTCGAAAAGTTCGGTACACGCGTACTGAACTTTTTCGATATTGAAAAATAGGTGTTAAAAAGTTCGGTACGCGCGTACTGAACTTTTTTTAAGGGTTAAAAATGGAAACTCAGGTGGTGAAAAAGAAAGCTGGGGGGTAGGGAAAGAAATCTTCCAACTTCATATGTCTTGTACTATGTGTTGTGCATGAATCTTAGAAGCATAACTTATTGGACCTGAGCGTCCAACAAGAGGCCCATTAGGTCATGAAGAAGGGAGAAACTAAAAGAAAAAATTTAGGAAGTTAAAATGACCAATTTGTTTTTAAGACAATCAACATATTTAAGTTTAGTTATTTTCAGTGCGTGCTCTTGAAATTTCTCTTAAGACATTTCAGAGCAGCACGTAGACCTGTTATAACCATCTTATATTTACATACATTAATAGTAAAATTCATCGTTGAGCAATGGTAAAACTTTAATTTCCAATAACCCCATTTTCATTTTCAATTGAATTTATTATCAATTGGAAAATAAATATTAAAACAAAAATGATTAATTGTTATTTTGGCACAATTGATTAAATTAATTTAATAAACAATTGTATATCTTAAAACATATTTAACATGCACTTTAAATCAAAATGTAGTAATGTTGTGTCGTCTAAATTTACGAATTTAGTGATTAGGTCTGTAAAAAATATGTAGTAGTCCCATGAGTGTAGCTCAAATGGTAGCTATCAGAGATATTATTGGAATGACTAGGAGTTTGAATCTCGGATTGGCGGATTCGACATTTAAATGTGTGAGTCTAGCCACTAAACTACTTACCCAAAAAATAATCAAAATGTAGTCATTTTTACTATAATACTTTGTGGACATTAAATAGACTATATCATTAAATTCATCTTCTTTTTTTTTTCTGTGTTAGTAACACCGAGAAACTACATGATTGAATATAGGAGTGTTCATGGACCATGTAAGCAATTTAGTTCAGTTCATAAAAATCACTTTTATAAAAACTAGTTTATTTTTCAAAATCAATTCACTTTAGAACCAGTTCGAAAATGGTTTATAAATTACAAAAAAATTATGGGTTTTAGATTCATAATGGAAATGTGATTTTGCAATTGAGCCTCTAGTTTAAGAACCCAACATGGGTGTTAAAAGCTACATAAAGGCTCCGAAATTAAGGGCAAAGATTGCCCCCACACACTTGAAAAGAGTTAGCTAGACACCAAATGAATGACTAAACTCACACTCAAGCTGTCGTGTTTGAGAGGAGAAAAGGATGAGAAGTGGAAAAGTCATAGACAAAGTTAAGAATAAGAACAATAATAGGTTCATCAAGAACCAATAATCATGAAGATAGGTGCCCGAGTGAGCCATGGTACTATTAGAATTTAGAATTGTGATTTGCATATTGAATCGCATCGCATTAGCCAAATGAACGAGACAATGGATAGGATAGACAAGTTTAATTCATCTGGATAGCATTTACTTGTACTTGACATTTAATTTTCTATCTATAATGGGATCTCCTTTTAATTATTTTTTTCATTATATTGGGATCACCATGTGCAATGTTTTGGGTTCGCCATCAACAACAGTTTTGAATCATCATTAGGTTAATCATGTTCATGCCCCAAACGGTTAAAAAGAACACCACCTACAAATGGTTCATAAGCAGGCAAATCTACATTGTTACAGTACTATAATCATACAATATTTTTATTTTGAAAAAGACTTTAATGATGTGACTTGATTTGAATTTTGAACACGAGTTTATAAATAGAGATAATTTTTACTTTATAAGTTAATTTTAAAATTTGGATTTGATTCACCTCACGATTCTAAGCATATTATTTACAATTTGGTCCGTCTAAAAGATAACAGAATCATCATGAACTAAAGTTAAACAATAACTTGCTTGATTTGAGTGTTATATAATTACTAGGAGAAAACCCGCGCGTTGCGCGGGTTCGATTAAAATATATAATTAAAATATTTTTATAAATAAAAAAATAAAAATTGTAATAAGTATAATAATATATAGATATTAATTTAAAATATATATATTTAATATAACTATATGTATAAAAATAAAAAATAGTTTAGAAATATGAGATTTTTCACTTATTTATATCATAGTTTTCTTTATATTTTAATATAATAGATCTCTTATAATATTTTCTAAGTTTAAAGGGATGTATCATATTATATTTTAATAGTGTAATTGCTTAGGTTTTTTTTTTATCTGAGTTGCAATTGTATAGTTGCGTGCACTTTTTTTTTGAGGTATCCCTTATTTAAAAATTATGTGATCTCATTTTTTAAAAATTATGAATCAAATAGTGTAACTGTTTATTCTTTTCTATGCAATTTAAGGTATTAAATAATTTTTTTACTTCTCTCCCGTTCTTTTAAAGTCTCTTCGCATCACATATTCATTTAGTGGAATTTTATCCAGACTTTATTAGTCCCGATTTTTTTAGTCTATTGTTCTGCAAACATTTCTTTTTGCTTTGTCCTTTTTTTTTTGTTTCTTTTTCTTGGTGAGGTTTATATCCCTTCAAATTTATTGTCAATATTTGTCTCTCTTATTTAATAATATTTGCTTGAATATTTAGTTTATTTGTTATAATATAAACTTGAAATATTTTTTGTTGTCAATATATAAGTTTGAATGATGATTTCATGTATTTGAATTTAGGTTTAATTATCTGGATCACGAAGAGATAATTTATTATTTTAGACGAATTTAACATGTCTTATTATTTGATTTAAAAAAATTTATATTATTCTGATAAATATTTTATAGAGCCATAAGTTTAACAATTTTTTAACACTTTAGAATATGTACTTATTATTTTATTTAAATATAAATACATTGCATGTATTGTGACTTTTCTATTTATCATGGTACAACACGCTTAACTGCAATTTAAGGAATTCAATTTAAGGAAAATTTGGACCGGCTTGATTACAACACACTTAAGGAAAATTTGGACGGGCTTGTTTAGAAATATGACATTTTTATTTATGTATATCGGAGATTTGTTTATTTTTTATTTTCCTGTATGCTAAAGCTATCATTTGCGCACAACTGCGGAGATTAATTCTCTTGAGGTAACTGTGAATTATTTAAAGGGTTAATCTCTCCTGATAAACCTTTCACTTTAAGAATAAATAATATAGTTTATAATGAATCTCTTAAAATATTTTATTTTAATAGTTTAATCTTTTATAAGAACTTAGTTTTCTTAATTATATTGCATTGTATATACGTAACTCATTTTTCTATTTATATTTATATATGTACTTAGTTTTCTTATTAATATTTATTCTAACTCTTTATTATAAGGGTTAAGGGATAAAATGTTGAAGTAAGTCATGCTTATTGAATATGATTCATATACGGTGTTTTTTTTATCAATTGATTTTGTTATTTGAAAATTATGTATAAATAGCATAACAACTTTATTCTTTTCCATACAGTTTAAGGTCTCATATTTAATTAAAATATAATTCTTGTGATGATATATTGTCTTACTTTGAAATTTTATCTCAAATATTCACTCGGTGCAACTTATCTCAACTTTATTGGTCCAAATTTTTTTAGTTTGTTGTTTGATTTAAGTTTTTTTTTTATTTGTTTGATTTTTGTGGTGATATATTATCTTAATGAATTGTCATAAGTCTTAACCCTAATTCGCTATAAAAATATAACATAAATTTTATTAAATTATTTAAAGATACATATATCTGATAATTGTAAAACTCTTCATGTTGTTCTGTAAATGGACTTTGATTAGCACTACGTATATTTTTTATGTCAACATTTTGGAATTAATCATATTATATACTCCATATCATAGTGCCTTGTAATAATTGTTTCATAGGATATCAAATGTTGTAACCGTTAAAATATCGTGGTCTTCAACTCTACATATGATTAATACAAATTTATTAACTAAACTGTTTATTTTGACATTTTTGCAGATTTTTATTTGTTGTTAATTTTAGTAGTAAACTTACATGAAAATCTTGCATTGATACAATGCATGGTATCTTCCTTTTTATGAGAATGAGAAAGAGTGGAGGCTTTTTTGTAACTCTCAAAATTAGAGAAGTGCATGCAGAACACAATTAAAAAATATATACCCAAGAGTTGTTTGGATTTGTATAGTGCAATTTTATGGCCTTTGAAATATATTTCAAGTTCCCATAAGACGTAGTATTCACCTGATCTGCAAAAACACAATAAATTATTTTCAAATCAGCATATTTGTTATGCATGAAACTTAATTATATATAAAAAATATTTGGCTTGAATTTTTTGGGACATATTTGGCTTTCTATCTTTTTTTGGGTACAAAATTGGCTTTATTTTCTATTAGTCTATGTGGTTGAATTAATCAAGAGAATATACACGGTTTAGTGTAAAGAGTAACATACTTAATTATCATTGGATAAACTTATTTAATATATTTTGATTGTTGATAATACAAATATTTAGCACATGTGTATAAAATCATATTTTATTTTTTTGGGATAAAATCACATATTTATACGTACAATGATTTGCCATAAAAATTAATGAAGTAATCAAGGTATATCAGAAGAGTAAAAAATATAAAAATGGATAAATAGATGATAGAATGTTGAATATAAAAAGATGAAACTATTTATATAATAGATGATAATATATAATTACATGAGAGACCATGTTTCATAGGTTTCCCGAGCAGCAATGATGCAACAACAAAAATAGAGGCCTTTTTATATGGATTAGATATATCTACTCTAAGCAATGATACCAAAAAAAAAAAAAAAAATCTATCTACAAATATAGACTAAGAAATTTTATATTGGTTTTCAAGTTGATTTATCATGTCAATATAATAGTTTAACTTTAATTCATATCATGCTATAGAAACTAATGAATTAGTCAAGACATATACGAAGAGCAAGAAAGAGAAATAAAAACCAAAAAAGAAAAGAAAAAGAAGCATACCATTTAAAAGTTGTTTGGAGAAAGTAGCAATGCTATAAACATTTAGCACATAACTGACTATCGTATATATAGATCTTAAATAGTCTTTTATATTTTTTGAGAAAAAGATTGACTACTTTTTTTTTGAGAAAAAAATGACTAAATGAAAAGTGTAACTGATGATCAATTAATTAAAAAAATTATTAGTAATAGATAGTTATGGAATATGAAAGGAAAAAAGAAAGAAGAGGTGCAATTATATTGATTAATAATTTGTTGTTGTCATTTACTTATTAATAAAAACACACAATCATTGCAACATGAGTAGTGGAAGAATTGAAGAAACATCTATTCTATAGACGATTTTTTTTCAGATTTTTTTTTTCAAATTTTTTTTGGCCTCTTATCAAACTTAATAATAGGAAAAACAATAGTACAAAAAATAAAATAAAATTTATACTACTTTTTATTTTACTTCCACGCTCAATATTGTACTAATGCAAAATCTAAATTAATAATTTGGCCTGTATAAATGTTTTTATTAATTTCTCATAATCCTATTCATTTTTAAAATAATTTTAATGAGTGCTTTTCATAGTAGTTAAAATTTGAGATATTAATAAAAGTTATTTTTTTTATTGTTCAAAATTGTAATAACTAAAATGTAATTTAGTTTCTTCTACTTCACGTCTCTGTTTATTTATCTTTTCAAGTTATAATCACATTTAAATATTATTTAAAATGTAATTTAGATATTTATAAAAAATTTATAATACTTTTTTCACTAATAAAAAATAGTATAAATTTTTTATCAGTGAAGCTATCAAATTATTTATGGATTTTTTTTAAGCAAAATTATTTATGAATTTATATCACTCAATGCAAAAAAAAAATTATATCACTAAATAAAATAAATTAGTTTGACATAGTAAACAAAAAAAACTCTTAAAATTCTGTCAAAAAGAAAACCTCATTAAAATGATTTAATTAAAAGAGATGGTGAAAATGAAAAGGTTTTAGTAGAGATTTGTAAAGTTTTTTTATAGAGTGCCACATAAGCAAAATGCTTGGTGCCACTCCTCTATATATTTATATTTTTAATTAAGTTAAATTAAACAAAATGGAGCTCTTTCAAGGTTGCCACAAAGGCAAAATGGAGGCTTAAGAGCTAACATAAGCTTCCTATTATAATGTACATTGATTGATGATGATTGAAAAATGAACTTTGAAATATTGCCGTAGAGAGCTGAAAACATTATTGATGTATTATAAATTTCAATAATCAATATTATAAACATTTTGTCCCTGCTTCAAAAAAAAAAAAAAACATTTTGTCCTAAATTGATGATTAGGTTATCTTAAGAGATTTGTGAGATTTATACAAGATAATTCGAGTCTCTTTAAATTTTAATATCTCTTAGAAGGAAAAAATATATAATTTATAACTGTAATTGTTTTACAATAGTACTCCCTCCAGCCTTAATTGGACTAGATACATTAGTTATTTAATGTATCTAAAAAGTGACATTTACTTATAATTAACGTCGGAGGGGGTTATAGACAGAAATCATTTGTTAATAGTTATCCACAAAAAAAAAAAATACACACTTACTACCAATTAACTTTCCTTAATTTCATATAACACTAAATCTATTGTCTGATACTGACACTGACACATATAATTACATTTAAACATTTTATAATGTGTTAGTGTGAGTGCATCGTGATGATGTTCGTATCTGTGCATGTGCTTCATAGTTCATAGGTAGAGATCCTCTCGTTCGCAAAAGAAATGAAAAGTTCAATTACTATGATTTTCAGTATAATTTCTAAAAATGTTGTTAGACCTTTCTGCACTCAAAAGCTGCATAACAAAGCTTTTTCATTTCTTTCGAGAAATGAATAGAATTTCTACTAGTTTTTATAGATTCAATTGTTAATTCTTTTTTCGCTCTTTTTTCTTGAGGAGCAGGATATATTCGGAAAGGGAAGGAAGAAGATTGAACCAAGACAAGAGCATGAAAAAAGGGTAATTTTAGAGACAATAGTGGGCCTATTACCAAAAGAGAGGAATGCAATGTCAGTAAGCTTTCTATCAATGCTGCTTCGAGCAGCAATATATCTCGATACAACAGTTGCTTGCAGGCTTGATTTCGAGAAACGAATGGCAACACAATTAGGACAAGCTGTTTTAGATGATCTTCTCATTCCTTCATATTCATTTACCGGCGACACGTTATTTGATGTGGATACAGTTCAGAGGGTCATGAGTAATTACTTAGAATTTCAAATTGGAAATCATTTTGTCCACAAGGGTGATGATGAATACTTTTCTCCTCCACAAAGTGATGTCGAACGGGTTGGAAAGTTAATGGAAAACTATCTTGCTGAAATATCAACCGACCGGAATTTATCCGTTGCAAAGTTCATCAGTTTGGCTGAATTGATTCCTGAACAATCAAAGCCAGCAGAAGATGGGATGTATAGAGCCTTAGACATTTATTTAAAGGTACATAAGAATTGCAGCATTTCTAGTTTTTAGACCTAATTAAATTACACTTTAGAGCATCGTAAAACCACGACGTGAATGATTTTGTTGAACTCACCGTCAATCCAAACATGTGTTATTATATTGGATTTAACTATGTTCCTATTTTGATATTGAATTCTTTAATTACTTCCTGAGTAAGTTAAAATTTGACAATTTTCAGGCTCATCCAAATTTAAGTGACATGGAGAGAAAGAAAGTTTGCAGCGTAATGGACTGTCAAAGATTATCACGAGAAGCGTGTGCACACGCTGCTCAAAATGACCGGTTACCAGTCCAAATGGTAGTTCAAGTTCTCTATTATGAACAGCAAAGACTTCGCGACGCAATGAACGGCACTGAAAGTGGTGAATCGCCTTCTAATCACACCAAACTAAATGTGTATTCAGGTGATGTTCAATTTAATCCGGTTTCAAATGAACTCGCAAACTTACGAAGAGAAAATCAAGACCTAAAATTAGAGGTAGTGAAGTTGAAAATGAAACTAAAAGAGATAGAAAGTTCGAAACTTAAATCAACGGTTAATAGTCCTACTGCAAATCCTTCGCCATCTCATTCTCATTCTGCTGATAAACCACCTCTGCCTAGAAGATCATTTATAAGTTCGGTTTCTAAAAAACTTGGGAAGCTTTCTCCTTTTCCACGCGTTGATAGTATCGTTGGACCTTTTACTAAAAGTCGCACAAAACCAAGCAAGAATCGACGCCATTCCATATCCTGAGTACTATTTTCCTTTTTTTTTTTTTTTGCTTCATTTGTGTGAATCTATGTAAATTATGTCATCAGGATGTTTAAAGTGAGAACCATATTGTAAAGGGTGTGGTGGTGAAAAATAAAATATAGTAATTCTTAAGTTGAATTGCAGTCTTGATTATGATTAACATAAATAATGTTGAAACTTCCCTACCGAGAGAGCTACAATTATGATCAATTGTGTATAGCACGGACACTTCCCAAATTAGCCTTGTTGGTGCACAGCACTTATAATTATACTTGATTATGTTATTTTCTCAAATTATTATCGATGTCGACGTGTCAGTGTCCATGTATCTGGTGTCCGTGCTTCATCGTGTATAAGTTAGTTAAGATCTACAAATGAAACCCTCTACAAATTGATGATAGAATTGTGTAGAAGTATTATCATTAAACTTATTATCAATTGAAGTACAATTATATATGACCTGCATTTCGAATGATCATAGCTAGGAATCACGATCATACAAAAAAAATAATTGAAACAAGGACTAAGTGTGAATACGAGTATATGTGACCTAGAGCAATTGAGATCATAAAAATCAGGGGGGTTAAGCTGCTGCTTGTCATATCAACGTTAAGTCTTCCTAAAGATTGAGAGACCATAAAATCATCGAAGAATCCAAATAAGGTAACAGCGGACTGGGGTCCAAGGGCGGCCTAATCATCAGATGATGAAATCCCAACAAATATATGAATCACAAACTTTTTACATAAAAATTAGTTTTTCTTTTTCCTTCTAATTTACTCCTTAATAATTTAAAGTATTTACTCATCAATCTATAACGACAAGTTATATGTACGTGAAATAAACATGAATTGCATCAAAACAATGAAAAGAGAGAAATTTCAAATTCATGTTTGGCCGGAGCGAACGCCACTTAGTTTGCTTCTCTAAATATATAAGGCCAACTAATCTCGCCATTTATGCGAGAAATAACTAAGGGATAATGAGGATGATCGACTGGGCAACTATGACTTATAATATTTACTCTTTCAAATAAAAAAGTTAATGAATGATACTAAGAATAAGTTGTTTTTTTTTTTGTTATCAATTATCATGATGTAGGCACGAAGTTTCCACCATCATTAGTGGTGATTGATTTCTGTCAGAGGACGCACAAAGTAGGTTCTCCCAACCAAAATTTTTTCCAAACCCCTAACTATCTGCTTAAGAGGTCTAAGGCCTTATACCACTTGAACCAATTCATAAGAGACCTAAGATCTTATACCACTTAAATCAATTTATTTTTTGGTAATTAATTTTTTTCTTTTAGTAAACGGAACCACGTTACTGATTAACGCTTTTTTTTATCAATAATTATTATTATTTTCTTAAGGGGTTAAGACCTTAGCACTTGAACTAATTTATTGTTAGTGACAATATAAATTTTTTTTCTTAGTAAATAGAATCATGTACTTGTTAACTCTGTTTTTTTAATCGATAAATTTTTTTTAAGATATAAATGTTAGTAATTAGTTTGTTGAGGGTGAAAATTGAACTTGGAACCTCTTGTCGTTATCATTCGACTCTCTATAAAAATTATTTTCATTTTAGTATAAAAATTTTAACTGCGATTTTTTTAACATAAGTTTTTAGAGCACATGATAGCAATACTTTTACTCGATTTACCTAATAAGTTAGTTTTATTATCAAATTAATTTAATTAATGATTAAATTTGCATGTTAGATAACATAAAAGATATTTATTCATGTTAATTATCATTTTATTATTTTAAATGAATTATCATACTATTATTTAGTTACTTTAAAAATTCATTTTAGTTTAGATTGACAATATATATTTTGAAAATTCTATAGTGGGATCCATGTAAAATTATTAAAGTCCTTTGTGATGAAAAGCTTTTGGAAAGGTAATAGTAATACTAATAATAGCTTAAGAAGTGACAGGCTTGCAATGTCGATGTCTAGAGCCTAATCGTGCGTGAAAAGAAAAGAGATCATGGTTTGGTTTCAATTCATGAACATTCTAAAGGTATGAAAATGTATGTAGTAAGCCTTCTACTTCTTTTGGGACAAACCTTAAAAGTTTGTTAAAATTTTGGAAGAGAATGTGCTGTGGCCTGTGGGGTGGTCTATACAGCCAATATTCCAGCTTCTTTGTTGGCTCGTTTGTTCATCAATAATGGGTGCAAAATAAAGTGTGATCGAGACACTATGAGAAACGAATCACTAGCTCATAGAACTAACTAATCATTAAGGATAATTTTATCATAATATAAAAAGATTAATATTATTCAAAGTTGCTTTCTTGAAGGCTGAATTTTAAGAACTAATTGGGACTATGAGCCTAATCAATGATTTTATCAACAAGAGAATTGGATATTATAAGGAAGTGTAAATGGTAGTTTCAAGTTTCAATGTTTCATGCGAACAAGTTCAATGTTAAGAGACTGAATCATTATTATTAAGGAAAATGTATTTATAGTGTAGATGTAATTTCTATTATGATTTGATCATTTAATATGTCTAGCACATTTTATCATTAGTTAAACTACGTTGAATTCCATCTTTAACATGTCAATGTCTAGGTCATATTGATTATTTAGCTTTACACCGAGCTCTTCCTTGATCAACTACGATGAACTTACCATGTGTGTTGTGCAAATATAGTGATGTGAGCTATGCGTGCTCCAGCATGAGCCTTACACGGACGAGTGACACAAATTGTGTACTTCAACTTCACATGTCTTGTACTATGAGTTGTGCATGAATCTTAGAAGCATAACTTATTGGACCTGAGCGTCCAACAAGAGGCCCATTAGGTCATGAAGAAGGGAGAAACTAAAAGAAAAAATTTAGGAAGTAAAAATGACCAATTTTTTTTAAGACAATCAACATATTTAAGTTTAGTTATTTTCAGTGCGTGCTCTTGAAATTTCTCTTAAGACATTTCAGAGCAGCACGTAGACCTGTTATAACCATCTTATATTTACATACATTAACAGTAAAATCCATCGTTGAGCAATGGTAAAACTTTAATTTCCAATAGCCCCATTTTCATTTTCAATCAACTCATCACTATGGTACGCTGCAGAGAAAATCTCATATATATAAAATTAACATGACAATTATTAAATCCATTGAATTTATTATCAATTGGAAAATAAATATTAAAACAAAATTGATTAATTGTTATTTTGGCACAATTGATTAAATTAATTTAATAAACAATTGTATATCTTAAAACATATTTAACATGCACTTTAAATCAAAATGTAGTAATGGTGTGTCGTCTAATTAGATTTTGAATAACCATACATGGGGTAGTGGTGATTATTATTTGGAGGAATTACGTGATGCCACATGACATTCTTCTATTTCTTGCTAAAATAATTTTTACTAAATAGGAGTAGCATTTTCCATTTTTCAAAGATTAGATTTTGTTATACAAAAAGGTTTAACAACGCAGTTTATTATCCGTCTACCTTTTATTCGGGTGTAATTTATATATATATAACAAAAATAAAGATTAGGTTTGTAAAAAATATGTAGTCCCATAAGTTTAGCTCAAATGGTAACTATCAGAGATATTATTAGAATGGCCAGGAGTTCGAACCTCGGATTGGCGGATTCAACATTTAAATGTGTGAGTCTAGCCACTAAACTACTTACCCAAAAAAAAATCAAAATGTAGTCATTTTTACTATAATACTTTGTGGACATTAAACAGACTATATCATTAAATTCATCTTTTCTTCTGTGCTAGTAACACTGAGAAACTACATGATTGAATATAGGGGTGTTAATGGTTCATAAATTACACCGAACTGGACCATGTAAACAATTTAGTTCAGTTCATAAAAATCACTTTTATAAAAACTAGTTTATTTTTCAAAATCAATTCACTTTAGAACCAGTTTGAAAACGGTTTATAAATTACAAAAAAATTATGGGTTTTAGATTCATAATGGAAATGTGATTTTGCAATTGGGCCTGTAGTTTAAGAACCCAACATGGGTGTTAAAAGCTAAAAAGGCTCCGAAATTAAGGGCAAAGATTGCCCCCACACACTTGAAAAGAGTTAGCTAGACACCAAACGAATGACTAAACTCACACTCAAGCTGTCGTGTTTGAGAGGAGAAAAGGATGAGAAGTGGAAAAGTCATAGACAAAGTTAAGAATAAGAACAATAATAGGTTCATCAAGAACCAATAATCATGAAGATAGGTGCCCGAGTGAGCCATGGTACTATTAGAATTTAGAATTGTGATTTGCATATTGAATCGCATCAGCCAAATGAACGAGACAATGGATGGGATAGACAAATTTAATTCGTCTGGATAGCATTTACTAGTACTTGACACTTAATTTTTTATCTATAATGGGATCTCCTTTTAATTATTTTTTTCATTATATTGCGATCACCATGTGCAATGTTTTGGGTTCGCCATCAACAACAGTTTTGAATCATCATTAGGTTAATCATGTTCATGCCCCTGTGAAATGCCCCAAACGGTTAAAAAGAACAACACATTAACAGGCAAATCTACTTTATTATAGTACTATAATCATACAATATTTTTATTTTGAAAAAGACTATAATGATGTGAGTTGATTTAAACACGAGTTTATAAATAGAGATTTACTTTATAAGTTAATTTTAAAATTTGGATTTGATTTACCTCTCGATTCTAAGCATATTATTTACAATTTGGTCAGTCTAAAATGTAAAATTAGGGTCGGGTGAAGAGATATATTAATGTGAAATCTCATGAACTAAAGTTAAACAATAACTTGCTTGATTTGAGTGTTATATAATTATTGGAAAATGAACTTTGAAATATTGCCGTAGAGAGCTTCAACATTATTGATGTATTATAAATTTCAATAATCAATATTATGAACATTTTGTCCTAAATTGATGATTCGGTTATCTTAAGAGATTTGTGAGATTTATACGAGATAATTCAAGTCTCTTTTAAATTTTAATATCTCATGAACTAAAGTTTGAATCATCATTAGGTTAATCATGTTCATGCCCCTGTGAAATGCCCCAAATGGTTAAAAAGAACACCACCTACAAATTAAATGGTGACATTTACTTATAATTAAAGTCAGAGGGGATTATAAACAAAACCATTTGTTAATAGTTATGCACAAAAAAAAAAAAATACACTTACTACCAATTAACTCTCCTTAATAGTATATGTGATCAATATCAAATTAAAGGTACGTGTAAATAAAGATGGCACCACAAGAAATATGATTTTTAACAGCTACTTTTTTTGTTAAATGTTATTACAGGTCGTTGGTAAAATTAACATTTGGTAGTTTTGCCAACGATTTGTAACAACTTACAATAAAAAAAATCGTTACCAAAAATCATATTTCTTGGACCATAGAGTAGTATCATACACTATATATGATCTCATCTTAGACTATCTCAAATGATGGGTACTTATTTTTTAAGAATTTGTACCTAATAGGTACCCCCATTGGAGCAAAACACAAATGAATATCTAATAGGTACTAGTGCTAAAATAAGAAGTAATACCTAAATTATTTTTGTGGGACTCATTTATAGTTATATATAGTTATTGGTGAGATATGTTATTGGTGAGACCCATTTTGAATTTTTTAAGAGGTGTTGTGTTGGAGGAATTGAGTACTTATTATGTACTATTATTAAAAAATTATATATTTATGATGTGTACATGTGGAGTCTATTTAAGTACTATAAAATAGAGAGCTCCATTGTGGATGCTCTTAAGCGCTCGTTCTTGATTTTGGGTGACTTTTGAAAATTGAGAATAAGATGTTTCCAATTTTTCGCACCATTAAAGTTGTATGACATGGAGGACGAGCAAGTCTTTGTATGATTACAAGATCAAATATATACTCCATATTTAGACAAACATAAGAGACTTATTTTCAAAATAATAAATCAACTTTTTATCAAATTTATTTATTGAGAGTTGAGACCACACAAGACTAACTCATGGGGGACAATGGTGGAGAATAGTCCTAAAGTGATAAACTTGAAGAACACTGATAGTAGCTGCCAGGAAAACAAATTGAATTATACCATTGTAGGGTTCATTAGAAATAAGTTTAATCAAGAATATAAATAAATTTTTATTCTTACATGATCGACATCTTATAAGCCTACTAGAAGAGAGTTAAGAACATAAAATAAGTTGTATCATTGGAATTACTCTAAAAAACCATCTTTGTATATTTATAAAATTATAGTGATTTACCGTAATTCTATTAACTTTGCGGCAATACCAAATAAACACTAAATTACATAAAATAAAACTTCTCAAGTGAATTTGTTAAACGTCCTCTTCATCATCACATGCTACCAAAGGTACGGTGGCTCCACATTGTAGTAGAAAAAACTAAAATCAGAAGTACCCTAGTCCCTAACTAAACAATGAAATTGCAGTACATAGAATTTGAACGGTTGTCTTGTCTCATCAGAGTTGAGACTCAGCCAAACTAAACTCGGGCCACCAACTTTCACATAAGGACATATATTTCTTGATATGAGTCCAGATTCAGATTCTTTCCTTTATATATATATATATATATATATATATATATATATATATATATATGGCTAATGCTGCGGTGGACCACCTTCACAAGTGGTCCACCTTGGACAAGTGATCTACCGAATACAAATTTTATAAAATTTATTGGTAGATTGAAAGTTTATATCATATAGAGCATTCATAAAAAAATTTAAAAAAATTGAAAATCATTTGATATTTTATTGGGATTTATCAAGATTTACAGTATTTAATAAACCGTTAATCTTGATGGATCTCAATAACATATCAAATGATTTTCAATTTTTCTAAAATTTTCTATAGATGATCTATATGATATAAACTTTCAATCCAACGGTAGATTTTGTAAAATTCGTATTCGTTATAGAATTTTTCATGAATGGTCCACCATTGACCACTTGAAGAAGTGGTCATGTTAAAATTTTCCATATATATATATATATATATATATATATATATATATATATATATAATATTACTCGTGAATGGTGGTCTATACTAAAAAAGATGGCTATGAATAACTTTTAAAGATGGCTATCAATCAAATTATTTTCTACTTTTTCATTAGCCATCTCAAATAGTATTATTTTGTTAACAAACACATCAAAATAGTTTTGGTAACTCGTCTTTAAATGTGTTGTAGTTTAATTATGGTACCACAATTTACGATGATTATATTCAAACAAATTGTGATTAATTCAGTTAAATAAATAACTCTATTTTAATTTTTAAACAACTTCACATTATTTTTTTTATAGACTCTTTAAAGCAAGAGACATGATATATGAGAAATATTTGACTTAAAAAATGAGATAAAGACAAAAGGATCTGTCTAGCAACCAAATTACCTACCTAGAGAGGTCAGGAAATTAAAGTATATTCAGCGTGCATGCTACTCAACATTCATGTTGCCCTCATTTAAATGTTAGTTTTAGTATTTTATTACTACTTTGCTCCACAAACTTTTGTAAATTGTGAAATTTGGATTGCTACGGGTCCCTCCATGCGGTCGTAATACAATTTTATTTTATTTTTTATAGATAAAATGTAAAGTCATTAGAAACTTACATTATAAAGTTAAGAAGTTGAAGTTTGAACTCTAATGACATAACAAATTTAACATTTTTATCAATAAAGTTAGATTTGTAGAGTAATATAAAACATTTTTATTCTGACAAAACTAAGAGCAATCAGTTATAAGTTAAAATAGATATTTTATGTCAATTTGATATTTTTAACATATTTTTCAAAAAGATAACTTTAGGAAATGATTTTGAGTAGTTATTCAAAGAAACTTCTTATTTTATTATTTTTTTAAAATTATTATTCAAAAAATTCGTAGCAAACGGTGAAATAATTAAATCAACTTCTCATTTAAAATTTTTCTTTTAAAAATATTATAACAAAAATTGAAACACTTTATAAATAATTTTCTAAAAAAGTTGTAACAAACATGCTAAAGCACATTTTTAAAACAAAACAAATAAGACGTTTGAACCTGAAATTTGATTCAACTGATTAGATTTGTTTTTCTAAGTTTAATTCATATCAAGTGGAATTTGACCTTGTTGGTTGTTGTGTATTGAAAATGTGAGTTAGAGTCTTACAAAAAATTGTAAATTAAACATATATAAAAAAATTATATGAGTGGGAGGACTCATAAATTTAATATTTTAAGTTTTTGAATTGTAGAGAAAAGTACAAGACGTACTCAAAAACAATAAAGAACAAAGAGCAAAAACACAACAAATAAATGAGAACAACAATATATAATGTTCAGAAAAAGAAAACTAAGAGAGAAATTACGAAACCAAAGAAGCCTAAAAAACCAACAAAAACCTCGTGATCAATCAATGTGAGAAGATATCAGAACTTCACAAGAGAAGGGACCCTAAAACACAACGAATGTGATTCCCAAGCCACAACTAAACCTAATCAGGTCTCTAAAGATAGACCAGACAACAAAATGTCAAATAAAATCTGTTAGAAGTAATTTATATTTAAGGATATTTTAGTATTTACTATGTTAAGTCTTTTCATTTTTAGGGCCTATGTGGCAAACTTTACTCTTTGTATAAATAGCTACTCTTTTATCAATGCAATTAATTCTTCCTTTCAATATTTGTGGCTGCTGTCTTTGTTTTCTCTCCTTACTGTTTCATTGATTCATCACCTTGTACACCAACAAATTGGTATCTAGAGCTCCGGTTCGAATCCACGGGAAACACGAGTGAAACGTGAGTTGTGTGTGTTTGATTTTTGGTTCTTGATTTGTGTTGAATCTTGAACAAAAATCTGAACAGAATCACTTTTTCTGATTTTGTGGGATTGGGAAACACGAGTGTTAGTGAGATTTGAGTGTACTGTACAAGGTTTAAGATGAACGGAAACGGTGGCATGAGTACCAAGCTTCCAGTGTTTGATGGCAAAAACTGGAATCGTTGGATGAAACAAATGCTTGTATTGTTCGGTGCTCAAGGTGTGCTTGAGCTTGTCACTGAAGGATACGTTCCTGTTGCAGCAGATGCAACAGAGGAGCAGAAAGAGGCGCAGAAAGCTACAAGAAAGAAGGATCAGAAGGCGTTGTTCTACATTCATCAGTGTGTGAATGAGAGTGTGTTTGAGAAGATTGCTGATTCAGTGACGGCGAAGGAGGCTTGGGATCTTCTGACAAGGTGTTACGGTGGTGATGCGTCAGTAAAGAAGGTAAAGCTTCAAACCCTCAGAAAACAGTATGAGAATCTCAACATGAAGAACAATGAGAAGGTTTGTGAGTACATCTCCAGACTCATTCTGATTACTAATGAGATGAAAGCTTGTGGAGAAACTCTTTCAGAACAAGTAATCATTGAGAAGGTATTGAGATCTCTTACCCCTCAGTTTGATTACATTGTTGTATCTATTGAACATTCCAAAGATTTGGAAACCATGAGAATAGAAGAGTTACAGAGCAGTCTAGAAGCACAAGAGTTGCGTCTAACTGAGAGAAACTCTGAAAGAGAAGTAGAGCAGCAGGCTCTGAAAGCAGCCTCTGAGAAGAAGGTTCAGAAGAAGCCTTGGTCAGAAGCCAAGAATAGATCTGAAGGAGCTCAGAAGCCAAAAACCTCAACTTCTGGAAAGCAGAAGTATGCTCAGAAGGGAAAAGACAAGACAAAAGTACGGTGTTACTCTTGTCAGAAGTTTGGCCATTTTGCATCTGAGTGCAAGTCAAACAAAGAAAGAAAGTCAGAAGAAGCAAATATAGCCAGAAGTTCTGATGACTCTGATAGTGAATTTGTTTTACTAATGGCTTCTGAATCTGAGGATGTGAATTCAGAGTGGTGGTATATGGATACAGGGTGTTCAAACCATCTTACTGGAAACAAGAAGTGGTTGGTTGATTTTGACTCTAGAAAGAGTACAAAGATCAGATGTGCTGATGATAAATACCTCAACGCTGAAGGTATGGGAAATGTCAAAGTCATTTTGAACAATGGGAAAGCAGCATTGATTCAGAACGTGTGGTATGTACCAGGCATGAAAAGCAATCTGATGAGTGTGGGTCAATTGATTGAGAAAGGTTTTTCAGTTACTATTGAAGACAATCTTCTGAAGCTGTATGATGGTAATCAGAAGTTGATTATGGAGTCAGAACAGGGAAGGAACAGAACATTCAAGGTGAATGTTAGAACTGCAGACTCTGAATGTCTTAGTGCAACAAGTGTTGAGAAGGATAGTGAGCTGTGGCACAGAAGATTTGGTCATCTGAATTTCAGAAGCTTGGGTCATCTGAAGTCAAAGAATCTGGTACATGGAATTCCTATAATCAAGAAGCCTGAAAAATCATGCGAGGTGTGCATGAAAGGGAAGCAACCAAGACTGCCGTTTGCATCAGAAGTAGCTCCAAGAGCAAAACATGCCTTGGGAGTAGTACATTCTGATGTGTGTGGACCATTTCCAGTACCTTCACTTGGAGGAAACAAGTATTTTGTATCTTTTGTTGATGAATTCACAAGGATGACATGGGTAACACTCATCAAGTTCAAGCATGAAGTGTTTGCTGAGTTTCAGAAGTTCAAGGTGAAGGCTGAGAAACAGAGTGGTCAGAAGCTGAAGATTCTCAGAACTGATGGTGGTGGTGAGTTTAATTCTAATGAGTTTAAAACTTTCTGTGAGGAGAATGGAATTGAGCATGAGGTTACAGCTCCTTATACTCCTCAACACAATGGTCTTGCTGAGAGAAGAAATCGTACTTTGCTTGATATGGTGAGAAGCATGCTGAAAGAGAAGAAGCTTCCTCATCACTTATGGGGAGAAGCTGTTGCCACTGCAACATATGTGCTCAACAGATGTCCAACGAAGAAGCTGAAGGAAATAGTTCCTATTCAGAAGTGGACTGGAGAGAAGCAAAGTGTTAGTCATCTGAAGGTGTTTGGATCTGTATGCTATAAACATGTTCCAGAAGCCAGAAGACAGAAGCTGGATGATAGAAGCAAAGTAATGTTACTGGTGGGGTACCACAGTACAGGTGCGTACAAGCTTTATTGTCCAGAGACTAATAAAATTGAATTCAGCAGAGACGTCATTGTGAAGGAATCTGAAACTTGGGATTGGAACAAGTCTCAATCAAATTCTGATGTGAGAATCTCTGAGGATGGCTCTGAAGGTGAGTCAGAATCTGAAGGCTCTGAAGATGATTCAGAAGATGGAGATGACTCTGATGGTGATTCTGAGTCTGATGGTGATTCTGAATCTGACTCTGACTCTGAAGGCAATTCTGAAGCTCAGAATTCTGAAGGCAATTCTGAAGCTCAGAATTCTGAAGGCAATTCTGAAGATCAGAATTCTGAAGGCAATTCTGAAGATCAGAATTCTGAAGCCAACTCTGAAGCTCAGAATTCTGAAGCCAACTCTGAAGCTCAGAATTCTGAAGCCAACTCTGAAGGTCAGAATTCTGAAGCCAATTCTGAAGGTCAGAATTCTGAAGCCAATTCTGAAGCCAATTCTGAAGGTCAGAATTCTGAAGCCAATTCTGAAGGTCAGAATTCTGAAGCAAACTCTGAAGGTCAGAATTCTGAAGAAAGAATTTCTGAAGGTGTTCAGAGGCTACAGAGAATCAGAAACATCCCAAGAAGATTTGCAGGATTTGAAATGTTGCAAGACACTGAAGTTGACTCTGAGGGAGAAATTATTCAGTGTGCAATGTTAGTAGATTCTGAACCTGTGAGCACAGAAGATGCTCTTAAGCAACAAGTCTGGTTGCAGGCCATGAAAGAAGAACTTGATGCTATAAAGAGGAACAAGACTTGGAAGCTTTCAGAACTTCCAAAAGGCAAGAAAGCCATCAGCGTCAGATGGGTTTTCAAGCAGAAACTAAAGCCAGATGGCTCAATTGGCAAACACAAAGCGAGGTTAGTAGCAAGAGGATTTCTGCAGAAACCTGGACTAGATTATTCTGAAGTGTTTGCACCTGTAGCAAGACACGAAACAATTAGACTGGTAATTGCAATAGCTGCTAACAGGAATTGGCCTCTGATGCATTTAGATGTGAAATCTGCATTTCTGAACGGTCCATTACAAGAAGAGGTATATGTGTCACAACCTCCTGGTTTTGAGAAAAAGAATCAGGAAGGGATGGTGTATAGATTGCATAAAGCCCTCTATGGATTGAAACAAGCGCCCAGAGCCTGGAATATGAAGATTGATTCATTTTTCAAGAAGCAAGGGTTTCAGAAATGTGAGTTGGAGTATGGTGTTTATGTTCAGCACACTTCAGAAGGCAATATGATTCTGGTATGTTTGTATGTTGATGATATATTGCTAACAGGAAGTTCTGAACAAGAGATAGCTAAGTTCAAGAAGGTTCTGATGAATGAGTTTGAGATGACAGACCTTGGAAAAATGAGTTACTTTCTAGGGATGGAATTTCTATATTCCGAGAAAGGAATCATTTTGCATCAGTTGAAGTATGAACTTGAGCTTCTGAAGAGATTTAAGCTGGAAAATTGCAAAGTTGCTATCACACCCTCTGATACGAATCAAAAGTTGGATTCCGATTCTGATGGAGAGGATGTGGATGCTACAACCTTCAAACAGTTGGTTGGTTCTCTGAGATATTTGTGTAATACCAGACCTGATATTTGTTTTGCAGTTGGAATGGTTAGCAGATTTATGAGTAAACCAAAATGGTCCCATTACCAAGCTGCTGTCAGGATTCTGAGGTATATCAAGGGGACTCTGAAGCATGGAGTGCTATTTCCCTCTGAAGGAAGAACCGAATCAGAACTTCTGAGTTATTCAGATTCGGATTGGTGTGGAGACAGAGTTGATAGAAGAAGCACTTCTGGATATTTATTTAAATTTCTGGGAGGTCCTATTTCGTGGTGTTCCAAGAAGCAACCTGTTGTTGCTCTATCAACCTGTGAAGCTGAATATATTGCAGGCGCTGTGACTGCATGCCAAGCTGTGTGGCTTCTGAACTTACTGCAGGATCTGAAGATCAAGGTAAACAAGCCTCTGAAGCTGATGATTGATAACAAGTCTGCGATCAATCTTGCCAAGAATCCAGTGCTGCATGGAAGAAGCAAGCATATTGAGACCAAGTATCACTTTCTGAGGAATCAGGTTCAGAATGGAGTGCTTGAAGTTGTGCACTGTAGCACTCAGAAGCAGCTGGCAGATGTGTTGACAAAGGCTATCAAAACTGATCAATTTCTTCGTTTGAGGGATGGAATTGGTGTTGTCAGTTTTGTCTAAATATAAATTAAGGGATGGTGTTAGAAGTAATTTATATTTAAGGGTATTTTAGTATTTACTATGTTAAGTCTTTTCATTTTTAGGGCCTATGTGGCAAACTTTACTCTTTGTATAAATAGCTACTCTTTTATCAATGCAATTAATTCTTCCTTTCAATATTTGTGGCTGCTGTCTTTGTTTTCTCTCCTTACTGTTTCATTGATTCATCACCTTGTACACCAACAAAATCAAGTCTAATCTAACCTTACCCCCCAACCTATAGAGCCCAAAAGCTAGCAAACAAACTACTCACATCCAATAGTAACCTTACATCCCATTGATCCATCTAAACCACCTAAAAATACTATACCAAATTTGAGAAAAAAAAAAAAAAAAAAAAACACAAATAATAAATAAGTGATTGCTCAACTCCGCCATTGAAAAAAAAAAAAAAAAAACACTACCCGCCATATCCATGACAACTCTTCTATAAAGCCATCAATTACTCGTGTCACATTTTTATTTTTCTAATACTAATCGTGTCCCTTTCAAACATGTATTATCATTCTTCTATCATTACTCAAAATTCACTTTCTTGCTGTAAAAATAGTTTAAATTTTAAAAAGATTCTAAATCCAATTTGCTCGTGACCCCGACAAAATCAAAATTCACAATCCAAATAGTAAAACATTTTGACCGATCTTCTCATACTTTTACAATTAAAGCATATACTGGATCACTCTCACACTCCATTTTATATACTCCTCCTTTACCTTTACCTCTTCAAAAAACATCAAATGGCTCAATTGAATCCTTTACTTGTCTCTTTACTCTTCTTAACTCTCTGTCTTCATTCATGTCCTACTTATGCTCAACTAAGTCGACACCACTACAAGAATTCATGTCCTAATGTTCAAAACATTGTCAGAGAAGCTGTCAAAAAGAAATTTCATCAAACATTTACAACTGTTCCTGCCACTCTTCGTCTCTTCTTCCATGATTGCTTTGTTCAGGTAATTAACTATCGATTCAATTGCATGCAAGTAAAATGTAAGAAAGAAGAACCCTTTTCTGATTTATGTTGTGCATGATTGTGATATTGCAAATTAAACAGGGTTGTGATGGTTCTGTTCTTGTATCATCAACCCCACATAACAGAGCAGAGAGAGATCATCCTGATAATCTTTCATTGGCTGGTGATGGATTTGATACAGTTATAAAAGCCAAAGAAGCTGTTGATGCGGTTCCTCTATGCAGGAATAAAGTTTCTTGTGCTGATATTCTTGCTATGGCAACCCGTGATGTTATCACATTGGTTTGTTTCTTTCTTGATTGATGTTATCACACACTAAGTCCATGTTTGGTATCGCAGTTAATGTATCAGAATCATGGTATATCCACCTACAATACACTTTATAACTTTTAAAAAATCACAACGGATTACCGTTAGTATATCTACCGTGATACCAAATATACACTTACAAAATTGCGGATTCAAACTTGTATTTCGGCACATCAAATGCTCTTGCATCATTTTACTATTCCAATTACTTTTTGAAGAAAAAAAAATTAGTCATCTAGAGAAGAAAAAAAAAAAAGACAATTTTTGTCCCATAGACCCAATTTTATTTTATTTATTTTTGGTATTAAGCATCTAATTCCCAAGAAAATGAGGTCTCAGACTCTCATTAATCCAGAGTTCGACTACGGGATAAATAAAACGGTCTCAGTAATCAAGAATTCCACCGCGAGATGAATAAAGCTGTCGAGAATTGTTTGATGTCTCCTCATTGATGTGCATGTTTAATTGAATTTATAGGCCGGTGGACCTTACTATGAAGTTGAATTGGGAAGATTTGATGGATTAAGATCTAAAGATTCAGATGTTAATGGGAGGCTTCCTGAGCCTGGCTTCAACTTGAATCAGCTTAATTCTTTGTTTGCAAAAAATGGGCTTACCCAAACAGAAATGATTGCACTTTCAGGTAATGCACCGCATGTTTTACACTTTTCCAATTAAAGCTTGCCGGTCAAATAATTTGAAACAGCTGCCAACATCAGACATGATCTATGTTCCCCTTGTGATTGCAATTATATTGTTTGAAAGTAACAGATTCAAAGTACTAAAAAAAAAAATCAAAAAAAGAAGTACTAAAAATTTAATGTTGGTTTAAATTGATGATGTATTTAACTGAAACATGGTTTTGTTCTCTCAACTTCTAAATTTAAAGATTTTAGGGTAGGTTTGTTATTGATTAAAAAAAAGTGATTTTGACAGTTAATAATTTAGTGGTTAATTTTTAGAGTTTTATATAGAAAATTATAAATTTATAATCATGTTTTAGTTGGAGATCTAATTGGATAATTATACTACAAAAATATGCTACAAAGTAACTATACTCAAAAGTATCTCAATAAGGTCTCATGACTCATTTTCAACTTAGTATAGGTTTGATCTCACGGTGAGTATGTCAAAATCACGATAATTCATTGTGATTTTGCTGAAACTACAAAATGTAGCTTTCAAAAAATTATGATAAATTATCTTGATTTTGATATACTTACTGTGATGCCAAATATAAATTTAATCAATGTAGCAAAATGTCATTTTCAACTTAATCAATGTAGCAAAATATTTGAAGATCTTTATTTTCCATGTAACAATACCAAATAATTTAGTATTTCTAGTGGTTGTCGGCAAGATACCCAATTTATATATTAAAAAATAAAAAAGCAATCATCATTGGAAATTTAGAAAAGAGCATGGAATAAAATTATTAAACTTTGGATTTGGATCCTTTTTGTTGATTCATTCATTCCCTCTACAGGTGCACACACAGTTGGATTCTCTCATTGCAACAAATTCTCCAATAGAGTATACAATTTCAAGACACAAACTCGAGTAGACCCTACATTAGACATACGATATGCATCAGAACTTAAATCAATGTGCCCAAGAAATGTTGATCCAAGGGTTGCAATTGACATGGATCCAATTACTCCACATGCATTTGATAATGTTTATTTCAAGAATCTTCAAAAGGGAAAAGGCTTATTCACTTCAGATCAAGTACTCTTCACGGATTCAAGATCTAAAGCTGCAGTTAATGCTTTTGCTAGTAGTAACAAAATATTTCGTGCTAACTTTGTTGCTGCCATGACTAAATTGGGTCGTGTTGGGGTCAAGAATTCACAGAATGGGAACATTCGTACGGATTGTTCTGTGATTTAATTCACATCAAAAGTTTAGAATATTATGGATGAAGACATGATTACAATTTAAGGGAAATACTTTTGGTGTACATTTATTTCATCATCGTTATGCTTAAAATAATGGCTTAATTTTAGTCTCCAATTTTAATATTTTTTTCTCCCTCCATTAGATTTTTGAACGGTTGTTATATTTTAAATGACGTATTGTATAACTTGATGATGTGAAATGATCAATAATTGTGAAGTTACGAGAAAAAAAACCTTATTAATCTCAATGTCAACTTTAGGAATTATTTATTTTTATAATTTAATTAATGATATGTAAATAATTAATTTACGGATGATACTACATCATTAACTCACATGTCATCTTATTTCAAACATGTCAAACCATTAATTTTAAGTCCAAAAAATTGAAGAAGAGACCAAAATTGAGGATTTAAAAATGGTGACTAAAGAAACGGTAGAAGCAATATAACTAAGCGGCGATGAACTATGCGGCCGTTTACTCAAAACAATGAAATAAGGAAAAAAGTTAAAATTGAAAGTATGAGAGAATAAGAGTGAAATTTTTACTTTACACAAGCAATCTTCATTCACCAAACATTGTGATTGGTGGATATTATGACACAGTTACACAAGTGACCAATCACATTTAGCCTTGTGTCAAGGACACTTTGATTGCATGGAAGACTTTTTTTATTGCCAACAAGTTCACTGTTTAAAATGTGAATTTTGTTCGCAGTGTGGACAACAAACACTTTTTTTTCTGTCTTTTCAATTTTACATGCTCATTATCTAACCCAACGAGGAGGACAAAATTAAAAACTCAAGAAGCGCATGAGAAACTCATACGATGCAAAAAGAAAAACTCAAATTATTTATGTCAATATAAAGAAATTTCGCCAAAATTTGGATTATATGAAAATATTATATAAAAATATGTTTTTTAAGTTCATAGCTTTAATTGAACCCTCTCAAATGGGCTATATCCGCCTTGTATGTGGATTGAATAGTATTTATGGGCGGAAGCCGGAAAGTTAGGTTTGAGGGAGGTGGGAAACTATTATTTAGGGGTTGGAGTGGTAATCTTTTGTATATATTTATGTATATTTTAAAATAAAATAAATGTGTTGGCCTTGGCCACAAATTTTCAGGAAGGAACCGTTGCCAAGAAAAGCTTTTGATTTATGTATATTTTAAAATAAAAATAATAATTACATAAAATGAATATATTGGCCACGAATTTTCACGAAGAAATCATCGTCAAGAAAAGCTTTTGATAGAGTCCACGACCCCTCTATAAGTGTTTTAGCCAAAAAATGAAATCGTGCATAATTTTCAAAATTAACCATATGTTGCATGTCAAATCAACAAAAACTCTTTTTAGCTCTTTCTCTTTGAACATAAGTACAAATAACTAAAACCACCTCAAACCACTTAAAACTTTCATATTAAATAGCATTTGCAAACACACATTATTATGTGTAGCACAAACGTTTTGAAAACACGATTATGTCAAATTGAAAATTTGATTGTGTGAACTAAAACGAAATTCGGTTTTGTACAATAAGTTAACTTACTTAAATGGTGTCATCTTTAACATGCATGAAATATGAAAATATTCGTGACATGTTTCTTATTTTATGTATAGATTTTACCTTGAACCAAAATCTTCAAGGAAAGCCTCTTAATACTCGATTCGTGTGGTATGTTCGCCAAAATCTGCAGAAAATTAGCAGTTTTTTAGTAGTGCGATCCCTAGTCAAAGCTTTAAGTACAAATTATGTGAGTGGTAGTGGACAAAAAACATAAGTTCACTTTCCTTCTTTTTTCTAGTCATAATGATAAATATTATATTACATGAAATGCACACATACAAATCGAAGGTTTCAAATTAAAATATGGGATACCATGCATGCACACATATATTCAATCTAACAATTTCAGACTTTAAAATTATAATAGTTAATAGACCAACGAAAAAGGAGAAAGAATAATAAGAATAATATTTTAACATCCTAACTCCAAAACACTCATTCAACACCTCAATTTTTCTATAACCTATCATGTCACTTCGGAGGGGGACATTGTTGTTTATCGGTCATGTCCGGTTTAAGTTAGTTACTTGTTGGCAACTAATGTAATGTTATAGGATTGATTTGCCTCGATTAATTCCTGTTTATAATTTTTCTTTCCTTTCGGGCTTAAGCCCTCATTATAGTCGCAAGAAAAAAGAGTGTGCTAGTGTTAAAAACATTTATAAAAGAAAAAACCTCAAAAGCCACAACCTACATAAGCAAACAACAATACGTACATTACATAGTGTGAAAATTGGTCAAGAAGGTAACCAAGCAGATGCAAAGATAACATTATTCCCTTTCCAAGTAAGCACAAGAAACTCATCTTCTTTCTTTAATCCCCAACCAACAGCATGTTCATTAAGCATAGCCTTAACTTCCAAAACCGAATCCTCGCCGAAACAAATCCCCTGAAAATGCGCATTTCTCATTCGATGTTCCCACATGCTTTTAGGCTCAACTCTCTCAATTCTCTCAATCCCTTCATATGCTATCACATTCTCAATCTTCCAACAAATTCCTGCTTCATACCACTTTCTTTGTTTACTCCCTTGTGGTAAAAACGTGTCCACAATGTCGTATGGTATCCAAAGATAATTAAACGCGGATTTTAGTCTACAAACCAAATCATTAGATGTTAAATCCGCGTCTTCATCCACTAAAATGACAATTGTTGGATCTAAACTCCACAAAGTTTCTAGAAACATTGATCGCAATGATGAAGAGTTTGAATTCGTATTAGTAGCATTAACTGCGTAAAGAGATTCATCTGGAATATAATGAAGCATCATGTGACAGTTTACAACCAATGCTTCATGAGTTTTATTATAATGTTGCAATTGCACGCGTAGATGTTCGATCAATGAAGTGAATCCGTCTAGATAAGTTGAAGAAACAGCTTTGAATTCCATAATAACGTTTTTTGATTTAGCAAAATTAACCAATTTTGTACCTAATTCGTCGTAAGAAAGATCAAGCAAAGGTGGAATTGGCATATGCATATTCATATTCCTAGAGTCCGCGACCGTGAGCTTGATTAAAGGAGGAACCTCATCGCGATTGGCAATGGCATCGATTAGAGTAGGAATCTGCATGCAATGTGTTAAACTTAAATCAACAATGTGAATAACTGAAAATCCTTTAGTAGCTTCTACAATTGTAGAATTAGCTGCTGTGTAACCGAAACGGTGCCAAGGCGTTAAATCAACAAAATCTGCTAATTCAATAACAGAGAATTTATGGATTTGCATAGCGAGGTTGTTACAATTGTTATAACTACTTGCGGTTTTTGTAACCGCTTCGAGAATTTTGCAACTACCGGCTTTGGACGCGCGATTTATGAGAGCTCGAATGAAGCTTCCGGCTAGGCGATGATTTGAGGCACCATCTTGAGGAGTTGTATTGTTAAGGACCCAAAGTATTTGTTGTGCTAGTGTTGCATTGTTGCTTTCAATTGCATTGGCACAGTGAACGAGTAACTGTTCCATGCAATTGGTTTTGTTGAAGTTTTGTAGAGAATTAATAGGTGTGGAAAATTCTGAACAGGAAATAGTAGTTATTGGGATTTGATTTGATTGTTGTTTCATGGTAGGGTTGGAAAAGTGTTTGATTTGATGAAAAGGTGAAAACCTGAAATGTTGGTGTGAATTGCGTCATTGATAGATGTGAGATTATAAAATATGGAGAAGAAACACACCTGACATCTATGCATATTCACACATTCGAAACATCGCTGATTGTTTAATTAAGATAAGACAATTTAAATTTAATTTTAATATTTTTAATTATAAACAAAAATTAAAATATGCATCTTTTTAGACCGTCAATATAGTCAATTTGTATTATATATGTAAGAGTCAGGTTCAAATTCTAAAAATTCATTTATTCACTTGGTTTAGCATATTGAATTTTGAATAACTATACAAATGATTTTGACATCACATTTTCGCCCAAAACCTTAACATGACTCTAAAGCCACTGCTTGGTCATTGATGGGGAGTTTTGGGTTAAAACAATAAATTGTGCTAAGAACAACTTGTAATTTTGACACTACTTCTTCACTCAAAACGTTAAAGAATTAACTTTACGGATTATTTTACTTATATATTGTTCAACATGTACACAATTAATAATTTAAAAAATACAATAATTAAATAAAACTACGTATATGTTTGGGTAGAATGAATATGATGTATAGAGAGGAGAAAATAGAGAGGGGACTGCATAATTCAGTGAGAAAAGGAAAATAGTAAAGTTTGGGAAGAATTCTATTTCTGAGAATGAATAAAGGGAAATAGTACATTTCAGCTTTTTAATAAGGATACTAAAAAAAACAGAAGAGACAAGTCAATAATAAAAGCTCACTCCCCCAAAAATACTTATCAAGTCAAATTCGAATACCGTTCCATGCAACTGCAAGGATCTGCTGTACCTGGCTATTTCAGTTTTTGTGTAAAAGAACAGTAATAAAAACCCATAAAAAACAAAAACGAACAGGGATAAAATAGAGGAAATCGTACCATTTCCTAGTTCAACCGACTTAATGTCAATATTATTAAACTAAATACTTCATTCAAATTTAAACTCAACATGTCACAATTATATATATGAATTTTAAATAATGTTAGTTATACTTATTTCATTTACAAACAATTGTATCATTTCTTCCAAATACTTCTCTCCAATATATGAAGCGGAAGCGGAAGCGGTAACGGGAGAGTCTATTTTCTATCGGGATTTATATACGATAATGTAAGTCTCACATTGCTAATGAAAAAAAGAAATTCAAAAAAATTGTATTTGAGAAGTCATACATTCTTAGAAAAGTGAATGGTGGGGAAGTTCAATGTTATATATAAAGACCTCAATTTTCTTGTTTCAACATACCAAACAGTAGCACTTGTAAACACTTTATGTTTATATCTGCGTATTTCTTTTTCTCTTATACTCTTGTATTAGAACATTTGAGATGTAGTTCAAATATTTACTTTGGAGAGTGTGAGTGTACTAAGATCATGGGGTGGTTGAGAGTGAAGTCTATATGTTGTAACAATTTTAATATAGTGTTTATTCTTTGGTTGTCGGTTTAGACAACCGCCGTGATTTTTTCTCCGGTTTTGGTTGTCGGTTTTAATATAGTGTCTATTCTTGAATTGTTGATTTTGTTCTTTTTTTTATGCCGGTTTTTCCCAACATTTTCCACTCTCCAAAATGTGATAAATCAAAAAGAAGACAGTTGAAACTTAAGATTAAAAATATGTAATTGAAGGAGACTCAATTAAAGATGGTAAGATAGTCTTTCCAATGAAGTCAATCATCTACAAAATGTATACTTCATACCAACATAATAAAATAGTGACCAAGAAAATTAAAAGAGGGAAGTAGAGAAGGTAGATTCTGGCCTGTAACTGTACTGTAGGAGCTAGCACTATTTGAGTGTATTTTGGGGATATGTGACGTAGTTGGCCAGCACATTTTGTTTGGATTGGAATTGGGATTCTAAGTTTAATAGGTTTTCGCATTCACGCATTCGACTATATCGATAATAGTTAGATTAAGTTCAGAAGATATAGATTTTTAAAAAATTTACACCATCTAATCTTAATCCATTAACTACAGATGTGGTTGAATACGTGTATGCGAAAACTTACTGACCAGTGTAGGAAATCCCAATCCTTTTGTATCTATGTATGTGAGAGTGTGGAGGTTTTTTGTAGCTTAGGCAGTTAAGTGTTTTGGCTCACTTACTCACGGGTCATCCTATACTGAACAAATCATTTTAGGCACTATTTTCTTGCGGCTCCTATTTATAGCAACAATCAAATCATATCTGTGCCCATTTTGTCACTATTTTACAATTAGAGGTCAAGTTATGTTAAGGTTCCTTTTGTTGTTTTGTCAAAGAAAAGAATTTGGTGCTATTGTTTTGTCAAATTGTTACCATGTAAATAAAAATCCAGATAAGATCATCTAATTTTATTTTTCTAATCCTCCATGCAACGCTACATTTCTTTATAATCATTATTCTTTAACCATTTCTTAATTATTATAACTCGATCTAGGAAGATATATATAGTCTTTAACCACATGAGTATTACCACTATCTCATTTAAGTCATTGTGTGGCCTTATCTGGAGACCAGCTGAGCAGAGATATAAAGATTTTGAATATTACGACAAAAGCATCTCACATGTCACATGAAATAAGGCACACCTCTTGCAATGTCTTATTCCCTTGTCCAAGGATTATACACCATTAAAAAATTGGAAGGCAAAAATTAAAAACATGCATGTAAATATTGTTATGATTTTGTCTAAACTCACAATAATAAATTGATGTGTGGAGCAAAAGAAAGGGTAACCACCAACAAATGGATTAAAAGCATATGATGTTTGTTTATCCGTTTGGTCCAATAATGACCTACTCTGGGGAAAGAGCACATCCATTCAACTGGAACCAAACAAGTTTTTTACACTACAAGAAAACAAACATTTATTGGCCGCCAAATGGCAACCACAAAGTGGCAAAAACGGCCACAAAATTAAAAAAATCGCAAATTTTGTGGCGGCCAGAAGCGGCCCGAAAAACAGTGGCCGCAAACACTTAGCGGCGGCTAAAGCGGCCGCAAAATTCTGACGCAACTGACAGGCCTACAACATATTTAGCGGCGGCTTTGGCCGACGCTAAATGTGACGCAACAACAGAAGATTCTAGAAAATATAGCGGCGGCTATGGCCGTCGCAAACTTTAATATTATTTTTGAAAGAAAAAAAAACGTGTTTTTTTTTTCTGTTTTTTTTTTTCTTTTAACTAGGAGAATGAAAAACATATTTTAATTAATATTATTATTATTAATTTTTTTGTTTGATGGGAGAGTATTTGTGACAATTTTAATGATATTGGTGTTGTTGAATTTGATGATATTGGTGTTGTTGTTAAGAATGAATTTTTAATTGAAGAATGAAAGAGAGTGATGGTGGTGATAATATTGGTGTTGTTAAGAATTTTATGATATTGTTGTTGTTGTTGTTAACTATGAAGCACCGACACCTCTATGATTAGACGTGTCGCGGTGTCCGACACGTGTCGGTGTCCGACACTCGTATGACACTCGTACGACACTCCTACAAACGTGTCGGAGAGGTGTCCAAAAAAACAATTTTTCCTTTAATCCGACACTCCTTAAATCGGTGTCCGACACCTATAAGACACTCGTACAAACGTGTCGGAGTAAGTGTCCAATTTTTTTTTTTATTTGCTTCTACTTTTCTCAGCCATATATACAACGATTAAAGATGTGTCGAAATAATAATATTGATCAATGAGGGATTAAAGATATTACATTTTGATCACATTATTTTTAGTTTTTCGATAGTAGATGGATGAGTAAATCTCAAATGTATTATCATATATTCTTTTAAAACTTTTTTTATTGAAAAATTTGTTCAACTTAGATGCATATGTATGTATTTTTAATTCTAAACTTATATTTTTTATAAATATGTAGCGGTGTCGGTGTCGTATATTTTTTACATTAGCGGTGTCGGAGTGTCCGTGTCGTGTCGTGTCGCAGTGTCCGTGTCAGAGTCTGTGTTTCATATGTTGTTAAGAATGAGAGAAAAGAAAAAGAAATGAGGATGAAAGAGATAAGAGTGGGAGAAGAGAAAAAGAAATGAGGGGAAAAAATAAGAATGGGAGAAGAGAAAAAAAAATGAGGGGAAGAAGATAAGAATGAGATAAAAGAAAAAGAAATGAAGGTGAATGAGAGAAAAGAAAAATAAATGAGGGGAAAGAGATAAGAATGAGAGAAAAGAAATGAGGGTGAAGGAGATAAGAGTGGGAGAAGAGAAAAAGAAACGAGGGAAAGAAGATAAGAATGACTAATGAGAGAAGAAAAAGAAATGAAGGTGAAGGAGATAAAAGAAAAATAAATGAGGGGAAGTAGATAAAAATGAGAGAAAAGAAATGAGGGTTAAGAAAAAAATCTTGATTTTTTTTTTTTTAAATCGTGTTACTTTGCGGCGGCTTAAGCCGCCACTAATTTTTCCGCATTTTTTTTTGAATTATTTAATATTTTGCGGCGGCTTAAGCCGCCACTAATTTTCCCACTTTTTTTTTTGAATTATTTAATATTTTGCGACGGCCATGGCCGCCGCTAAGTGGCAGAAATCATTTTTTTTTTGTTTTTTGCCGTTTTGCTTTATTTTGTGGCGGCTTTGGCGGCCACAAACTTACTGGCTGCCAAAGCGGCCAGTAAATTTATATTGGATTGGCCACTAAAATGTTGTTTTCTTGTAGTGTTACAACAATTCTCAATTGGATTACAAGAATTATCATCTAGTTCTACCAAACACCTGAATCTCTTCTTGTGACAAAAAAAAACTCAATTTGACCTAGTTTATCCAGGGTGATCCCAAGAATAATTTGCTCAAACCCCTAGGATTATACCAAGAGACAAATTCTCTCTAAAATCCTAGTCTTGTGCGGTGGCAAACCCCAATTCCCCATATTTTATCGCTCTCTTATTTTTCTATAAATAAATCACCTCTATTTATAGGAAAAATATATGCTATTATTTTAAAAGAAAAGAAATGTTTTAAAATAAAACCAAATCTTAGTCAGATAACTTTCGAAATAAATTTTTTCAAAATAACTACATCAAACAAAACCTGCCAGTCCAACGTTCGCGCCTAGCGCAGCCTCCAAAACTAGGAGACCTAACTTGAGCTCGACTTGCACCTGGCGTGGCTGCCCTGCGCAGGAACTCGAGTGTTCGACCTGATTTCTTACTTCAATTTTGAGGCATACTCAACATATATAAAATTTACTACGCGGTTTGCATTTTTTGACACAAATAAATTTACTTCATTTCATTCATGAGAAGAAATCCAATATAAGCGAGATCAAACTGAAAAGATGAAGACGATCATAAAATTGTGGTGCCCTCGATCGCAACATTATGAGCAACAAAGTTAGTTTGGCTCATAATAAATCTTTCCCAAAGTTTAGAAAGTTACCTAGTTGCCTGTCATCTCTACTACTATATTGACATGCAAATTGCAATCAAGTTCATGATTCACACTTTGTCAAAACCCAATTCACTTTATCCCCGAAAACTTCAATACACGCATACCGAAGTTTGTCGATATTGAAAAACAGGTGTTTTACATCGTTAAAAACTTCGGTACGCGTGTACCGAAGTTTTTTTTAAGGTTAAAAATGGAAACTCAAGGGGTGAAAAAGAAAGATGGAGGTGGGGAACGAAACCTTCCCAAGTTACTTAGTAGTTTCAACAAGGTCCAAACCATGGGCGGATCTGCCAGCCCAAATCATTTTTAAAAATATAAATATGTATTTTATAATTAATTTTAAGTCATTTTATATACATATTTGTACAAATACTAATGTAACTATTAGTTTATAATTTATTATTGATGATCGTAAGTGTATCGTACACATATTAGTTTAAGTAGTAGTGCAAATATTAATTTATAGTCTATTAGTGATGATTTAAAGTATTTCGTTATAGGTAAAATATTATTTTAACTTAGTTTTATAATAATCAACTTTGATTTTCTTTGAGAAAAAAATGGATAACTAATTTATACGCTAGTATAATTTTGGATCTATATAATTAGTCCAAGACAGGTGAAGTATATAGTGATATGCATATTTAACGGTTATAGTCTTTCTTTTAATAGAAATTTTGTAGTTTTTTGGATATAGTTTGTTGGTTTATTTTTAATAAAAAATTTTGGGTTTGTAGTTGTTCTTTTCTGGATATAATGTTGTATCACTAGTAATTTCATATATTGTTTGTTGTTTAACTGAATTACCGATAAATAACTGTTTTTAAATATTGTTTGTTGTTTAACCCAAATATTTTAGCCCCACCGATTATTTATGTCCAGATCCGCCCCTGGTCCAAACTATTATTGTAAAATTATTTGTTGCCTTTTGTATTTTAGAAAAAAAACATCATTTCATAAGAAAGTGTCAACGAAATAAGTTTTATATCTCTTTCAAAACACATGCAAAATTTTGAAAAATTATTATTCCACCCCTCAAAAACTGTTTTTCACCTCGAAAAAATTCAATAAACATTTACCGAACTTTTTTTTAGTGTAAATTTTACTCAAATTTGCACTTAAAAAAATTAGGTCGTGTTTACCGAATTTTTTTGCCTTCAAAGTGGGGAAACAAACTGTCCAAAATTTTCTGATGGTAGACTTTGTATGGCCCAAAGTCTGCTAATTAATTTAAAGTTTAAGTTTGATATGTAGTTTGTCATAGATTTTTTTATTTTAATTACAGTTTTTGTTCTTTTATGTTTATTGATGCACAAAATTGATTTTCTATCTTAAAAGTCACTCAGTTTTGATTCCTTCATCAAATTTTTCATACTTAATTGTGATTTAATATAATTTAAATAACATGACATATGACTTGATGATATAGATTCATTTAGGTAAATTAATTATTTATATTTTATTAATTAAATTATAAATATGAATAATTTTTTAAATATAAATTGGGGTTCATAATGTTTTTCCAAAAAAAAAAAAAAAATTAGTGTAAATATTATTTTTAACAGAAAAAAGAGTTCAAATAATATGTTTAAAAACTTTTTTTGCATGGACAAAAATATAATTACAAGGGGAAAAAAACGCAGACTGCCCATATCTATCACATGCTAGGATGTTGTAGTAACTCTATGAAACATTTTTTGTTGTCTGTGATTTTTAATCTTCAAGCTGTAAAATTTTCATTCTCCTTGTTTTGCATCTTCTTCTATAGAGTGAATAACAGTCATATCCATTGACTAACAACAAATTAATTTTACAGTTATAAATTGAAAATATGAAACACAGATCAGAAATAGAAAATTTGGTACCGACGTGTTTGTAAAGTATGTCGATTTGGGATAAGCAGCCAATAAAAAGCATACCGGAATACTTTTCTAAGTGAACCGGTTTGAAATTGTTACCGATACACTTTGGTATGAGTTTGCCGATATCAATATTCATACCTTAACACTCATATGAAAGTTTGCCGGTATGAATATTTATGCCAATAAATTCATACCAAACATTTTTTATAATAATTTTAAACCGGAACACTTTAAAAAATTTAAAATAGTGTTCCGATATGTATTTCGATGAATTTTTATTTTTTTTATAGTTTTACTTTATATATGAGAACATATTCGTCCATTCAATTTTAATTGTTGGGGTAAAGGAATAAAGGTAGGGGTAGAAAAAAAAAATTCCTGAGTTTTGGGCCTGTGCAAATTCCACCCATTTACGAAAAATTCTATCTCAATGCCCCCCACCAAGCCCCCCCGCCCCCCCGCCCCCCCTCCTCCCAAAACAATTTCTTTTTCACCTAAAAAAGTGTAAGTTTTACTGAAATTTTCACTAGAAAAAATTTCGGGACGTGTTTTAAAAAAATTTGCCTTATAGGAGGATGAAAAAGAAACAACATCAAGGTGAAATGAGAAATTATCCCATTTTAAAGTTCACGAGGATTACATGTTTGTTTATATTTGTATTGCTTTATTTGATTTTATGAGTGTGAGCTATGAAGAACTATAAAGCATTGACCCCTCTATGATTAGATATGTCATGGTGTCCGACGCGTGTCGGTATCCGACACTCGTACAAACGTGTCGGAGAAGTATTCAAAAAAAACAAATTTTCCTTTATTCCGACACTTCTTAAATCGGTGGCCGACACTTATAAGACACTCGTACATACGTATCGGGATAAGTGTCCAAATTTTTTTTATTTATTTATACTTTTCTCAGACATATATACAACGATTAAAGATAAGTGTCCACATTTATCTTTTTACTTTTAAAATTTGAAAATTTTAAATAAAATAAAATTTAAAAATGTTTCATAGAATTTTAATTACTTGACAAACAAATTGATAGAAATAAAATTTCTGGTAATAATATTTCGAAAACTAAAATTTCCAGAATTGTAATTTTAATACTGTAAAAAAAGGATTGTAAATTTAATCACTCAAACATACACTGCCTATATAAAAAAAAAAACAAATAAAAAAAAACTAAAACTAAGAACAATTAAGGATATAAACGAAGAAACGTGAACTTAATTATTTTAATTTTTCAACCCATGATCATCTCCTTAAGAGATTCATTGTTAATTTTTTAAATTTTATTACAATTATTTAACATTCTTAATTATATTCATTAATTTTTAGTCTTTTTAATATATGGAGTAATTTTCAGTAAAAAGTATTTGAGATTTTGTCAAAGTATGTTAGAAAAATATATTGTCAAAAAATTATACTGTACTTAATTATTTTTCAACTTAAGTTTGTTTCTCTTTTTTGAAAGGGTCAAATTAAGTTTCTTAAAAATAGATAGATGCATCTGATAAATAGAATTTTAAAACTAGAATATGGATGGATAAATGGTCGATGAGAAAATGCAATTAATTAATCTTTTAATTAGCCATACTCTACTATCTTCAACGGGAAAAAGTGGAAGAAAGCGAATAAAAAAAGGACTGGTACATTGTACCCAAAGAAAAAAGGACTGGTACGAAAAAGAAGTCTGTGGGCTGTGGCTAGAACATGATGTCATAGCTTTGTTGGTGAATGGTGATTATGTGTGATCGTGTAGGAGAGAGAGAGATAAAGTCATTCCCCATTTCCAACCAAGAAGGAGAAGCTGAGCCAAAGAGAGTGTGTGGATAGAAGAAGAAATGATATTTTTTTTTATAGTTTTATGTTTTATTTATTTTGTTTTGTCTTTTAATAATGTCAACATTTCTTGATTGGAATTCATCAATGCACTAAGTTTGGTTTTTTGTGTAAACTGGGTATCTTCTATGTGCAACTGAAGAGATTAATTTTTCGAGTCTTGTGGAACTCAAATAGATTGTAAACTCTCCCTAAGAGTTTTAATACTGCTGTATGTCCAAAACATGAATCGAACTCAAGATCTTAGTTAAATTAAAAGAAATCCGCATAATCTCATCTAAGTGTTCTTGGGTACACTAGAGAGAATAACAGTAGTTGTCTTCTCATCATAATGAAATATTTTTAGTTTCTCTCTTTATGTTGTGAACAAGTGGAATCTAAAAAATTGCTTATACATTAATAATTAGCTCGTGAATCCTTAAAGTGTAATCTAGTGATAAAAGATTTAAACGTTAACAGAGTTTGAAAAAGCAAGTTTTAAATTCGTTCATTGACTACTAGTAATATTTTTCCTCTCCTCTAACAATGGACTAACAACAAACGTTTATTTAAAAATAAATAAATAAATAAGACCTCGTGATCTCCACATATAGGTGCTACTTTAATTCTAGAGCTGTTTTTCCATTTTTTTTTTTTTTTTAAAAAAAACTTGTAGATTGAGTCAATTATGAAACAAGACAATAAAACCAATTCATAATCTTGCAAACTTTACTTTATTCCTTCAAAGACATCCGATAAAATTCAAACGATAAAAAAAAATTAACATCGTCCGTAAGACAAGATGACTTAGATGACACAAAAGAAAATCTTACAAACTTTGCCACTTTTTTAATCATGCCCACATTTACATTGATATTTCCACTTGTATTTATAACATTACTAGTATTCGTACCCGTGCCAAGCACGGGAATAACACACATTTCAAATTATTTAAATATTAATTTTATATTTTGATTTAAATGTAGTTTTAATTCTTGTATTTTATAAATGTGGAATTTTGGTTTAGCAATTTTTTGTGATTTTTCCCACTTATTATAAACAAATTAGACATTTAATCTCTCTTTTTATTTAATCTTTAATTTTGATAACTTGGCAGTTTAAATGACACGTATTATCAATGTAAACTAATTTTACACTGACAACAATTAAGAATGCTTCTATTTTCCCATGTCATATTAAGAAAGTGAGGTTAAGTGAAGTTATATGGCAGAAAACATAGTTGTGGTTTGTTGGCAGTGTAAAATTATTTTACGCTGTCTGTGCATATACTTATACTTTATTCTCTTTTTTAAATGAGACGACATATAATGTGTGTTTATGACCACTTCATATTTAAAATTTATGCATACCAATAGAGAAGACATATTATGCATACCAACATAAGTTGTGGGAGGAATCACTATAAAATTATTTGTGTCTTTGCTTTCTATCTCTTTTACTTTGCTACTTAGTTTATCCGCTGCATTCATTTTTGAAAAGAAACACTTTGAAACTAAGAAAAATGCAACACAATTCAACCCCCCCCCCCCCCCCCCCCCCCCCCCCCCATCTTCTTGTGTTTTTGATCATTCAAATATCACTCTATTTTCACCTGTCATTGCTGCATCTTACACCTATATTTTTGTCCTACGCAAAATTTGGGTTCAATCAACCCAAAAAGTTTGACATGATTTTTTAAGCAATTTTTTATAGCAAAATATGGGTTCCATCAAAGTGTCTATTATACAACTTGAACCTAGAAACTTGTTTATTTGAATCCTTCCTCTTTAATTTGATCAAATACCACTACAACAACAAATACCTTAATCACCCATGACAACAAAATTAATTTTCATGTGTGTTTTTGGGTTTGACTCGATTTTCTTTTAAAATAATTAAGAAAATGAGTCGGCATGTCATGTAAACAAAAAAAAAATCATCATTTTCAAGTGTGACTTTGATAACCACCTCATCTTTATTTAACGGTCAACTAACGTCAAAGTCTAAAATAGACAATTATGATCTTTCAATTACCATTTCAAAAAAAAAAAAAATGGACGAAAACCAAAAAAGCGCGAACTTACATGGACAAACTGCATATTGAAGCCAAAATTTTAAATTTTGACTTTTAAAATTATAAACACATTTATTATTAATCGTGCTCAAGTTCATATATATCTTAGGTGACATATTCACAATGTGTTTGAATCATAATAAACATTTTTTATTTATAAAGTGTAATAATTAAGTAGTGTTGTATATTATTTAAATTGATATAAATATATTTTTACATAATAATATAAATTGGGTGTATGCGATAATCTTAACAATGTTGAATTATTTCCATCCAACGGCTGTTAATGAGTCCTCTCATCTCTCACATTAACAATTTCTCTTACTTGATAATTCCACTATATCCTTATATGAGTCAGGATCCGTTGACACCAAATAGTTTGACATCAAATGTTACATCTCTCAATAACGTTTTAACCGATATAAATTTTATAAAATCCACCGTTGGATTGAAAGTTTATATCATATAGATCATTTGTGTAAACTGTCAGACAAATTCAAAATCATTTGATATGTTATTGAGACGCATAAGATTAAAGACATATATATATATATATATATATATATATATATATGCGAGTATGTGGTGAGGTGGGTACCGTACCCATACTCAATCATTTTTGCTGATAATTACCAATGTTCGTGCTCATTTTTTTGCAGATACCTATTGTGTATGAGTCCATTTGTCATCATTGAGAAAAAAATAATTCTTTAGATTAATTTGAAATCACTTTAAGCATGCAATATGAATATTATAATTAAAGAAAAAAGAATAGATTAAAATTAAAACATAAAATTTAGATGGACCAATATTGTTCAAAGAAAATTTATAAAAGGGACTAAAAATAAAAGTGGTATAATTTATGGTACTAAAAACATATTTAACTCTAAACTAAAATGATTTATGTGCCATTGAAATTTATAAATACAATTTACATAAAATATTATTATATACTTCATTTGTTCCCTGTTAACTGTCCGTTTTTGTCGTATTTAGCGTTTTTATTCAACTGTATCTTTAGTATTTTAAGGGTAAGATTTGTCAATTGTACCCTTTGTTAATTACTCATACCTTTTTCAATAAAACTAATTAATGCCATATATTTGGAAAACTAAAGTTCTTTTTTTAAATCTTTATTTGGTAGTACATAAAGTACTCTTATCGTTTTACAATTTTTTTTTGTAGTCAACAACATAAATATCTTGCCACAATTTAATTTTGGCCATTAACACAACGACTATTGTGTTTTCAGTTTTCCCAACAGCAATAAATGCATTCAACTCATCAACATATTGACCAAATAGGGTAACATTAAACTTGAACCTATATGATTTACGAATTTAATAAAACATTTTAATATTTTGTGATAAATAAAGTAATATAAAAAAAAAAAAAACATGTGATACTAACTCATCATAGTTCAACTGAATTGCAATAATTTTAGTCTTCAAACCATTGCGTTCATACTCCTTTGGAGCTCCAATGCCGGTTAACATTCTCATAATGTCTACAAAATATGATTATAAACACGATTAATAATATCACATGTCTACCTTATAACGACAAAAACAACAAAACTAATACATATAACGTACTAATATTTCTTACCATAAAGATAATTTGTATCATAGTGAGGAACAAATATTGGAACATGACTTTCAATTAAATATATATTAGAATGGACTTTTTTCACATTGCAAAGTTTAATCTTCGTGTGGAATTGAAAGTTTAATTTATACTCGTGCCTAGTAGTACGGTATGATCCACCGTTTACAACAAATCCAAAAATTTTAATCGAGTAGACAACACCTTCCTTAAGGTCTTTCTCAAACTTATAAATCAGAGTGCGACGCATTGTACGCTGTATTTTGTTTCCCTAAACAAAAAGACAATAAAATAATATATTACAATGAAAAATATATTAAAACTTAGTGTAAATGAAATTTAAACATATAGAAGTGTTCTTACCGTTGAATCCATTAGTATCGTAACCAAAGAAAATGGTGCATTGTTGCCGGACACATCGCGCACCAACCACATCCGAATTACACGAACTACAATATTCAAACTCTCATTAGTTTGGTTGATTTCGGATATCAGATTAATTTTATTCGCCATTGTTTAGTAACTTAACAAATGAATTTGTGAGTTGGTTGTGGAAAATAGCAAATGAATTTGTGAGATGGTTTTGGAGAAAAAGAAACAATATTTATAGTTAGGTTTATAAATATAAAAATTAAGAGCAAATTTATGACAAAATATCGGTTACAATGTTGAATATGTAACGTTCAAATAAATATAAAAAATATTGATTATAATAATTAAAAATTATACGTAACGGAAATATATTTATGATAATTAAAAAATATATAGAAACGATTAATTATAATAATTAAAAATTATACGTAACGGAAATATATTTATGATAAATAAAAAATATATAGAAACGGTTAATTATAATAATTAAAAATTATACGTAACGGAAATATATTTATGATAATTAAAAAATATATAGAAATGATTAATGTATTAATTATATTTTGTATTAATATAAATGTTTTTAATTTTCATTATTATTAAAAATTGTAACGTCTTCAATTATTAATTAAAATTGAATATAATAAATGATAATATAAATTTTTGCATTTTCATATTTAATTAAAAATATAACGTTATAAAATATTAAATAAAATTCATGTCATAAATATTTTCATAAAAAGTAACACGTGTCACTTTCTTGTCAACACCCCTTAATTTATATATAATATAGATTACCGATAAATTACTATAAGCACCATCCCATCGTAAAAATAAATATTTCTCTTACAAAATTTGTTATATTCAAATTAGTGGAAACATAGGTGTACCGTGGGAACCTCATTGAAAAATATGGAAAGGTTCTGTAGGGTCATGACAAATTCGGCGAGACGCAACATTACAAAAGGAAGAAAAGTCATTTGTTGCACTTGCTTTCAACTCAATCTCAACTTGGTTTTGTTTACTCTTTCGAATACTAATTGGATTATCCAAAAGATTTGACAAAATATTGTAGTTTGAGTGTGGCTTTGCGACAATAAAGTGGCTCCCACTTCCAACCATCCCATAGAGCTAGAATGAAATAAAAGCCAAAACCAGAGAATATTACTATGTCAATTTTAGACTTACTAGTATTTTTTTTTCTACTTATTTTTACTAATTTATGAAATTAGTTTCTATATTTTAAATTATTTAGTTTTGGTCCATTTATCAAATTTTTATACATAAATATAATTTTATTAAAGCTACAATCATTAAATCAAAACTCTTGAATTCAATAAAGAAACAGAATTGAGTAATACAAAAATTTGATAATTTAGGGCTTTAGTTTGATTTGAGAACCAGGTGATGAAAGATTAGACGAAAATACGACATGTCTTCTATTTTTATTTTTTTATTTTTTGAGTGGTGTTGAAGAAGATTATATAAATTTCTAAGGGCTTGTTTGAATCACTTTTGTTTTTCAGTTTTGAAAATTTGTTTTATAAATTTGTTTTTAAAAATCAAAACATGTTTTGGTTGTTTCAGTTTTTTAGTTTTTAAAACTAAAAAGTTTAAAACAGTTTTAAGAAATAAGTCTACCAAACAAGTTTTTTATTTTAAAATTTTTAAAAACCAAAAAACAGTTTTTGAAAACCATTTCAAATAGGGCCTAAGTTTATTAGCAAATTCTATTTATTTATTTTTAAAGAAAAAGATAGCAATTTTAACATTTAAAATCAAAAAGAATTGAAATGAGAAAGAAAAAAAGTTAAAGGCTAAAATATTACATAAAATTAAGTTAAAAAATCACGAGAATAATTTTGTCAAATGATTATTATGATAACCATTTTGACTTGATAATACTACTTCTCTAGTTTCCAATACCACATCAAAATCAAGGGTATGTATGTGTGTTTGGTTAGGTACAGCGATGAAATTTTTTAGTTGTATATAATTACAATGAATTATGCGATTATAATAAAATTGTGCAGCATATGCCTGCTGAGCATTGGTCTGGAAGATAAATAAATGTGCTAGAACATGTTCGGTATTTGGTGTGGTTGACTTTGCATGATGAGTTGGCCACAAAGAGTAAATTGAATCGGATGCATATGAAACGGCTCTTCATACCTTACGTGACTATCCCCTTACATTGTGAGTATAGATCAACATGATAGATATTCACAATGGGTGAGTTTTTTTTTTTTTTTTTAATCGGCAAAATTTTATTAATAGACAATTCCTTAAACAAGAAGTAAAAGAAATTGTTGGATCATACAACGAAAGACAAAGTGATGAACCATAAACAAAACGATGTGGGACATATGTCGCTATTTATGGTTTTGCCGTAACAAAACGATTCTTATGGCAGTAGCATTATGTCTCGTAGGTCGTGGATAGAAATTAACCATAAATACACTTATATGGTCGTCTCTCAAGCATTTAAAGGATGTTTGCTTGCAAGTGCAACATCGTAGAACATATCAGTTGGACAATCCCTAGTGAGGCTTCGATTCACATTAATATAAAGACAAATTCTATCATAGGCACAACCCCAAAGTAATATTATTTGGGCACACACACAACAAAGAGAAAAATTTAAAGATAAATTATTAAGTCACATCAACTATCATTAATCAATCCTTTTATATTTAATTTTAAAAAAATTATGTATGTGTGCCTAAAAGATAAGTGTTAGGTTTGTGCCCAAGTAAGAGTTTCTCTTATACAAATGGAGCAATACAGAGGAAATTTAAAAGCAAGTTGTGGAGCAAGTTGTATATTGATCTATAAGTGATAGTAACAACACTTTTGATGACATTAAGTATATTGTTACATGGAAGGAGTCTAGCTCATAATATTCGAAAGCTTTTTTAATTTGGATTGAGAAATTGTTATCACTTATCATATTGTGTCCTCTTATCATGCGCGTTAAATGAACCCTAAAGAGTTTAATGAAAACAATATGAACCTTTCTCTCTGTTTATCAAAGAACAAAGAAAAATCCGGTGCCGGTGTCTTACAAAATCTCACCGGATTTCATTTCCGGTAACTAAAAAAAACAAAAATAGTGTACTAACAACCACTAAATTGCACGATCCATAAACAAAAAACACGAATCTCAGAAAGAAAAAAGAACTCAAACAAAAAGGTTGAGAACTTTGCGGTCTCCGTCATGAACGTAGTGATCTCCGATCTCACTTTCCAAACACGTCATCATCGTCACAGATTCATCGACGATGTTCCGGACCGGCGAATTTCCTTCCGGCAATCGCTGGTCAACGCGTTTTGTGGCGTCAATCGGAGATTAAGATCAGTCGTGGCTTGAACCTTCGCAACTTCACCTGATCGTTTACGTTTACCACCAGAACTCATGAACCGTAAATTCAGACCTCGCATCCTCCGCGCGTGGTTACAGGTGACTTCCCCTTCGGACGAATCATCAACTGTTGAAGTAAAAGCATCTAAACCGAGAAACTCCGATATTGGTTTAAGTGTTCCGCCACGGAGCACAGTTTCAACCGCCGTTTGGCACACGTGCCAGTTTCCTGTCCATAAAAGTCCAACGGCACCGTTAACGGGGTTAACGGTTCGTCCACACGCTTCAAACAACAGAGATTGAAACAGAGCTGCATATTTTAGAAGACAAAAAAAATTAGCTTTTCTAAGTTCTAACCTCACAAAAGATTAATTACATGTTTAATATCAGGGTGAATACGATAACATTTTGATTACTCATGTGATTTTGCAGAAACTACGGAGTATAACATTAAAATAAAGAGTAACTTTGAGGTAAAAGAGTTAAAAAAATTATTTACCGGGTCTTTGTGGTTGGGGAACGTTGGAAATGAAAGACATGAGGTCTGCACGGCCGAAAAATTTGGCTACAAAGACAGTGGCATGACCTTGGGCTTCAGGGGTATCAATCCATTGAATACAAGGGCGTAAGATACATGACTCGCTACAACCCTTTCTAAGGACACGGCAACCGTTGCAACTCATGGTTCTTTGGTTAAAACTTAAAAGTGAAAAATAAGTGAAAGTGTTTTTGCTTTGTTCTGATTTTTGTTGGTTTAAACTAACTACTAAGCTATAAAATGGACCTTACATGAGGAGTTAGAAGAAGTGATGAAAAATTGGTGGAAGGGAAAGGAATGGAACTAGGGTGCAGGTGCAAATGGGGTATAAATAAACACTAGTTAGGTGAGAAGAAGAGGAGAATAGAGAACGAGAGTGAGTGGGTTGTAATGAAGTATGGTTAGGAGTTAACTAGGGTTAGGTTAGTGAGTGAGCGAGAGTTTGGGTGCGTGTGTCTGTGTGCAAAAGCTGTTTTTTTATTGTGTGGAAGGGTGAGGTGAGATTCCAAGGTCTTGGGCGTGAGCGGCTTCGTGTTTCCGCGGATGGATGTTCCTCCACCGTTGGATTCTTTATAGTCTTCTCTTTTTTGGAATTTAATAAGTGACTTTTCTTTTCACCCCCTGGATAATACACTCCCTCCATCCTAAACATTAACATCATGGTTGATCTCTAAAGTTCCGATATTAAAAAAATAGTAACGTATCGTATTCGATACGTATTTGATATCGATATTTTTTTGATACGTTTTAATATTTGTATCGATAAAGTATCGGTTAAATCATTATTTTTAAATAAAAAAATAATATTCGATATTCTTCCGATACGTCTCGATACTCGTATCGGAAAAGTATCGGTTAAATTATCATTATTAAATAAAAAAGTAATATCCGATACATATCTGATATATCCCAATATCCGATGCTTGTTTGTGTCTTTAGCACTTCTTGTGGTTTTCTTTTATCAATATAATTTTTTATTTTTCAAAAGAAAAACTATAGTATCCTACTATATAGGAGTAATAGGTTGTTAAACATTTGAACTTTTCCCAAAATTTATACGTTTAATTATTAATATTGTTTAATTTAATCATGTTTATATATTGTGTATTTATATATTTAATTTTTAAATAACGTATCGCAGCAGTATCAGATTGAAAATTTTAAAAAATTTCACGTATCGGTATCGTGTCCCGTATCGGGGCTTCATAATGGTTGATATTTGGTTTAAAATTTAGGTTATACATTACTACATTAGTTTTTGTTCATAAATTTTGTTTATATTTTGAATCGAATGTTTATCGCTCATTTCATCTTACATTATACAAAAGCTTTGTATTTAGGTTGATCATTATATTTTAATGTCAATATAAATTCGTCATTTTTATTAAATTTTGAGTTAACTTCGGTTAAAACTTTCACATAGTATTCCCCTAAGTTATCACTATCTACAAATATGTTAGTTATATAGGCTTTTTAAATAGAGTTTTGACTAAAAAAAATATCTTAAACTTTTTAAATATAATTAAGAGGTCAAATTAAAACTTAAAATAGATACAAGGACCAAATATGCAAATTGAAACTTTATTAACCACTCGAATCTAATATTTTAGTTAAATAAATATCACTTTAATAAAAGAATATTTTGAAATAATTGTTGTTTTACTTTTTAAATAAAAAATAATAGTATTAATTTATTTATTTCAACTTTATGTTCTAATTAATGTTATACATACATTACTTTCCACTCCGGTCAATAAATTACACTATGCATTACTTTATTAACCACAACTAAAACTAATAACCACAAGTAAATAAGATTAATTTTGTAAAATTGTAACATTTGTTTACTTTTTAAAATTTTGAAGGGGATAAAGTGTGCATTTATACTTATTTCTTTCTTTCTTTTTCAAACAAAAACAGAAAAGCTTTGATCATCAGGCAAGTAAGTGATTTGGTACTTGTCAAAACTGATATGACTGTTTGGTAATCAATTTTGAAAAATAATATAGGTTTTATGGATGTCACAACTATAAAAGATGGGAACAAAACTATAGTAACCAAAGTGTTAAAGGATTTCGTAAAAAGTGGAATTCGAGGTGATATACAATGTATTTACATAAGTGGCCATTCGTTAGAGTTGTTTGGACAAACTGCCCTTGAAGCAATCAAGGAGGATGAGCATCAAAAGGGAGAGGGAGTCACAGTTACCAATAATTATATTTTACTATTTTTGAAAATTTCAATCTAGGCAATATATCATTCGCTGAATATAATATAACATAGTTTTTAACATGGCAGTGAAATTTTTTGAAAATTTGCTGGATAGAATTCCACGAAGAGTTACTACTACTTTCCTACTAGATATGTGTTCAGCAGGATCTTTCATGAAAACTGCTTGGAAAGGAATACGAGGCACCGGACATGGAAAAAAAATAGTATTTGACGCATGTCAACAAGGGCAAACAATTGAAGATGGTCGGTTTATGCATAAGATTTTAGGACCTATCATCAAGAGCCAAACAAACAAAATGACAGATAAGAAATTGTTTTTGAAGATGAAGCAACAATACAAAGGAAGTGCCCAATGGCCAGTCCTATATTGCTCAAAGAAGATGAAATCAAAGTATTTATTGGAATGATATAATTGTATGATGCAGGTATTAAAACTAAAACTTTTACCTAAACTGCCCTTGGAAAATAAAAAGATACTACATAATTCTGAAATGATATTCAGAATTAACAGGGTAGAGGATTTACCCTACAACATTTATTAGGTTCTTGTTCATTGAATAGTATTTGCTTGTATTAGGACACGTGAATTGGACGTTGTTGGATTTTCTGCTGAATTTCCTCATAATTCCCCTTTTTCACTTCAAATGTATCAAGGATATTGTGAAATTATTCATAATAAGACTTTAGGGACCTAATAGAATTATTAAAAATATGATCTAATAAAAGAAAATACGCAAAAAATTTAAAAAAATTGTCATCGATTTAAATTATAAATAATATCAATAATATAAAGTTCATTCATTTACTAAAATTTAAATGTTTTAAACATAAGATAAATTTTTTAAACAAGAAAAAATAAGACTTATTTATAATAACAACAACTCATATTCAGCATAAAGTGTATCAAACAGAACGTCAAGAGTCTACAAACTGCAAGCCAATGCCTATACAAACTAAATGACTCGACCACCACATATTAGAGTTTTAACCGGAGCTAAATTTTCAGAACTAATATTTTAAATTGTTCTGTTTGTAACTTTCACTAAATGTAGCGGTGGAGTAGGTTAATAAAAAGGGTAAAATTGGAATATTGAGTTGTTTATATAGGGTGAAGGGTTAAATGCGGAGGTAGGAGATAAATTTTAGATGGGTTTCTAGCCCGAAGCCCAGCCCACATTCTTTGAATAGGCCCAACATCATTCCAAACACTGAACTCAAAGCAGCCGGAGTTTGTCGTAGCCGGGAAGGCGAGAACGTCTCTCACGGCCAATTTCTTCCAATCATTCTAAGGCATTCACAATTTATCTCCTTCAATCTCAACGTGAAATTTTCGTTTTCTTCTTCCAATCAAGTAAGTTCATCCAATTTTTTTCTCTCTTGCTCTCCAAATTGAGTTACTCTAATGGTGGAACCCCCATTTTTAGCTTATTTTTATTTTTGGGGATTTTTGCTCAAAGTCCATTTTTGTTGATGAACCTTGTTTTTTAGCTAATGTGGATTTCTCTGTGTTGAGAAAAGCTTAGATTTCATGTATTGGCTTAGGATGATTTATTTTTTTTGCACTTAATGTGTTGCATATTAGGTGTTTGATCATTTGCCTAAGTGGTGTTATGTAAACCTTTTACCGAGTAGACTGAAATTTTTGCAATCTTGTTGTGTGGCTGTGAAGTAAAGCATGAGTTTTTATTAAACATAGCTCTAAATTAACTGCATTTGGTTCACTTTCGTGTTGATTTTTGCATTCATGTCATGCTTTCAGTAATACCTCGCATGGTTGACTAAAAGCAACCAAATCAACACCTTTTGTGACATATGAAATAACATAGAATAGACACATACTAAACCATTAATAATCTGAGAAAGTGGAAGTGATGAAGTGTAACCACATGTGTTGGTGTCCATGCAGGGTTGGATACCGACACACTTGGCACGCCTTCATTGTGAAGTATTAGTGCTACATTGTTTGCTTCTGACATCACGCTAAAGTTAGTAGTTTTAATTGAACTTTTCATACTATGCTCATGTTTATTTAAGAGATGCACCTCTAGGAATAGGATATATTGGTTTTAGTAATCTCCGGGAACAATATTATTTATCTATATATCTATCTCTCTATATAATGCTTTACATATTTTTAAGCAAAACACGTGAACCAAGTGAAAACTAGGTTCATTTATTCACATTTCCATCCTTTACAATTTTTAAATAATCCATTTTTGATTATTTACTCTCTATCCAGTTGTTTTAAGTATAGTGACTAAGATCTAAAATATAAAGCAATAATCAAATACTAGTGTTTACTTTAAATATCAAAATTACTAGCTTGTACCTTCTTCTCTGGGTTCTAAATTTAAACAAGCTTAGCTTGATTTTCGCAAATGGGAAGCTTATGAAGCAAAGCTGATATATTTGGAAACATATCTATTCTTGACAACCTTGGAGTTGAGTTGTTTTGACCGACACCTCTAGTTTGTATCAATTTGGAACAATAGTTAGGTTGTCAGTTTGTGTTTTAAATTGGATATGCAAATACTTGGAAAGCAAAATAGTACCATATAGTTAATAGATAACTTCATATATTCACAGGAGCAACTAATCTACATTATCATACATTGTTTGTTACTTCTGTATTTTTTTAAAAACTGTAGAAATGCATCTCTTACTTTGATTTTTAACACATGTCCACATTACTCTAATGAGTATTTGAATATTTGCTGCAAATTAAATGTTACTATCATTAAGGCACAAATAACTGACTAAGGATAAACAATTGTGGCCCCCTGATTACCAACCGTGGTTGCAATTGATCATACCTACAAATAAATAGTTTATTGCTGCTTTTGGTATGCTGTCACACAATCAGCTTCTGGCTTTACTGAATAAACTGTCTTTGCCTGATGTATATAAATATATAAATAAGTGCTATCTTGAGTCATAGGGTTATGTACTGATATAGTACTGAACTAGTTACAAGGTTTATGGTATAAAGTTTTGTTTTATCAAGTTTAAAGTTTCATTTCTTCATTAGATCTCCATTTGGCTTTTAAATTTAGCGGGCTGGCCCTAATTTACAAGGCCCTATGAGATTTTGGCCTTGACTCATGTATGTTAGAGCTGAATGGGGTGGCTGACCAATACTGAATCTATGACTATAAAACCCAATTTAATCCCTACATGTGTGGATTTAGAAAAATATGAGAAGTGGCCTCTGTCATTACGGTTTGCGATTCTGGAGTTGCACTTAATTTTCTTTTCATCCCACTCACTAGCAGTGTCACATTCAGAATGATGCAACTTCTCAATTGTTGATAGATGCATCACTAGAAAAGTCAACCCTGATGTATGAAAATAGTTTATTTGAATAAAATTGGTTGTGTTTTATAGTTTCTTTCTTACATTTCTATAATGAATCTATCTGATTGGCATTGCAGCCATGTTTTTGGCAAGAGCATTTGGACGAACATTCTTTGCTGCTGCTGCCAGATCAAAACATTATTCTACTACAGCTGCTGCTGCTAGTAGAAACCCTCTTCAGGAGTTCTTTGAGGGAGAAAGGGACCTTGATAATGAGCAACCAGTTGTCTATGGTATGAAATATGCACTTGTTCTTTTCATTCAGAATAAGAATTAAAAATCTCACTGATTTTCAAGTACTAATAATGACTTTGTTTGGTTGTTATTTTACCCTTGTTGTTAGGTCGTAGTTGGAAGGCTTCTGAACTGCGTCTGAAATCTTGGGATGACCTTCAAAAGTTGTGGTACGTGTTGTTAAAGGAAAAGAACATGTTGATGACTCAACGTCAAATGCTTCTTGCTCAGAACTTGCGTTTTCCTAACCCAGAGCGCTTACCTAAGGTATTTCTTCACTTTTTACACTGCTCTGCTTTATGCATTCTGTATTTGTTACCCATAGTTATGTGGGAGTTTAATCACAGTGGTGGGTGGTGCTTTTATCATATTGTTTGGTGAACACTGTTTGGTATAGAACATGTGAGAGAAAATGAATGTGGAATGTTAAACTTTGTATGGGTAGGGGAAAAAATGTGCATGGCTATCAATGATTTTTCTCCATTTAATTTATGTGAAATCAGGTGAGAAAGTCAATGTGCCGCATCAAGCACGTGCTTACTGAGAGAGCAATTGAAGAACCAGATCCCAGGAGGTCTGCGGAGATGAAAAAAATGATAAATTCTCTTTGAAGACTTAAAAGGATATTTTTTTCGTTGCATTGTTGGGTATGCTGTAAGAATAGGACATCTACTTTCATGGATGTTAGAAACTTGCTGACCAATGCACTGTGTTCAAGTACATGATTTGCTTAAATTTTGTCTGTTTAGGTTTCTAAATTTGTTTTGTTTGCCCTGAAAGTCAATCTCAGCTGAAATATTTACTGTTCCCAGCCAACAACAATAATGTTTTTACCACGAACATTACCATTGTGATAAATTGAACCCCATCTGCAGAATGTTCACCAGCATACATAACTTTGTGAGACTGTTGGACTGTTAAAGAAACAGAAGGCATGGTTAGATAATAAGCTTCATACTCACAATGCACTCAGCCTGATATGTAATAAAAAATTGGAAAAGTAGATGAATGGTACAGATGAAAGTTGTCCGCCAACTAAATGGTTGTCAAAATAAACTTTCTCTTTGAGAATAAAGAGTTTTTTTTTTTAGGGTAAGAGTTAGTGTACTGTTATATAAAATTTGTTTCAAATATAAGTATCGTATATTTTCAAGTCATTATAACTTCACTGTGCATTTATGACAATTGTTAGCAACCATTAATATTTAATAGAGACAATATTATGGAATTGTTACACTTAATAATCATTTATTTATTGTTTTTATTAATGTGTGAAAGAATCTTAGACGGCTAGTTCGTCTCGATTAAAAGTAGTTAAATTTTTGTGAAAAGTTAAATCTAATTTAAAACTGAATTATTTTCAACAATAAAATGCATAAATCAACCTCTACTCCACATAAAAATCTATAAAAAATAATCTCCAAATTATTACTCTTATTTAAATTTTAAGCAATCAAACACTCGATTGTGAACAAACACATCCTAAAAAATCTAAGTGGCGAGTGGCTTGGCTCTTTAAACAAGTGGAAATATAGTTGATTTTTTATTCTTGTTCATGGAAAACATTTGGTTAGGAAGAGATAATCTACATTGTGTGATCCGCATGTTTTACAATGTAGATTGATCATTTTTAAACTTTAGTGCAAATTTTGTGCCTATTATAATAACCCAAAAAATATATAATTGTTTTTAAGTTTTTGGTATCAACAATGCAAACTAAGAGGATAATCTATTATCTATGTCAGTTTTTTGGGCGTTTGCTTTGATTTATGCTTTAGTAACTTTGACCTTTCATAACATGCACTTTCATCTTGAATGTATATAAAGAAGAACAAAAGTTAACATTTTTTTGGGGGTTATATGATGTAGAAGATACAAAATTTTCACTGTACAATGATTAATATTTACCATAAAATTTGTTAGACTTACGTTACCTCTTTTCAACTAGATTTTTTTCATACACAAGAATCACAATTCTTTTGGAAACACCTAAAGACTATGAAGACCCTTAGCTACATGAGCTCCCTAGAGATCACAAAGCACTCTCACTCTCTTTAGCTAATATGTTTAGATGTCTTTTTTTCGCCCTATTAATTACTCAAATAACATCCGCTACTTAAGTAGTGGACGGCGTTTTTCCTCAAATTTCTCATTTTTACTCATCCGCTACTTAAGTAACGGATGAGTAAAAATAGGGCACGCGAAAAACTCATAGGGTGGTAAAAGTAATCATCATATGTTTAAGATCATCAGGCTCATAGTGAACCAAATATCATCTCTATTCTCTAGAGCCCATTTGTAGGCTTTTTTTAGCATAAATTAGATGTCATTCGCGCGCAATTACAAAGACTAATCTTTCGAGCTTTGTGGACCGAAATGGACGGCAAACTCTCCCAAAAGTTTTAACACTGTTGTATGTTCAAAGCAAAGATCAAACTTAGAACCTTGATTAAGCTAAAAAAAAAACCCATGTCATTTCATATAAGCGTTCTTATTAGTTGTAGGCTTTTTTGTTTGATGATTTGTGTTGAAAGATTGTTATGAATATATGTGCACTCAATTCTCGTGTCATATTAGAATTGTTGCGTCAAAAGTTTAGTGGTGGCTATGTTGTATTCAATAATGAGTTTATACTTATGTTTTGTCTAATGCACACAAATAAACTTGCCTTAATCAATGCAAAAATACGATTTCCACAGTAAGATCAACCAGTCACATTATATTTTATTTGATACAATTTTCTCTCCGATGTTTTCTCTCCAATGTAATCCTAACCATTCATTTGCTTATCTTTTCTCTCTTCTTAAGTATTATTTTATTCTTTATAATTTAACAACCATTGGATTAAAAAAAGGAGAGAAAACATTGGAGAGAAAATTGGAGAGGATCCAAATCCTAATTTATTGATCTAATAGTAAACTTGTGCATAATACAAAACATGGCATCATAAAATTGACATTTATTTAGCCTTTGAGGTTCTACTGTGGTTGGACTGAACTTTTGTTAAGAAATTAATGGCCCTTGAAATATTTTTCGGATGACACAAACGACCACACCAAGAGTAAATTCTCTTCATTGAAATTTTATCAATTTTCCTCAATTGTTACATATTCACCATCAAACATAAGAGAGAAAAAGATAGATGATTAAATTGAATGATAGATATATAACAATTGAGAAAATTCTAATGGAGAGAATCCACTCTCCACACCAACCACTCACACCCTCGGCAACGGGTATGCCTTTGCAAACTAAGCTCCACTCTCCCACAAGATATCACAAAATTGCAAGCACACATGCACAAAATTACACTAGACACTACAATGCAAATTTTGGTGTCAAGTAGCCTTTGTGCATATAATTTTTCAACAGCATTCAAAAGCTCAAGAGCTGTATCACCATTCAAATAAATTTTGAAGGTCTTGTGTGTCAGTTATACACATTATCTTAAATAACTACCTTAAAAGTGCCAAAATTTTGTACTAAAACTAAATTGTTGATAACTGGGAGCGACATATATCATAAGCTCAATAATATATTGAAAGTGTGCGGTGGTGCTTCAGAGATTCACATTGCTGAATTCCAGAAGCCCAGAGCCAAAGATCCAGCTCCACACTAAGCACCTGAAATGAGATAATACCATATTTCAGTCAGATAGATAGTGAAACTATGAAATGAAATATGTTGATACTTATACAGTCTTACATGAATGTTCAAAATCAACTTCAACAAAAACAATCAGAAATGAATGTTCGAGGAAATGATTCCTCGTACGACAATTAAAGGGAATCATCGGTCAATTGTCTTCTACTTTTTCTCTATTCAACAGAATAAACTTCAAAAGAAGAACTCTATATGCATTTGTAGGAGAAAAGAACAATGATGAGGTATTATCGGAGAAAATAACTCACCTGTCTTCCTGATTTTACACTTATCAGCTCCCTCATTTTCTCGACAGCATGTATAGAGCAAGCTCTTAATTCAACTTCCTCCTCAGTCCCTGGACATATTTCTCCACTGGCCTCAATTGTACTAGCAAGTGTTGAACTGAATTTTAATATGCCAAGTTGCTGAAGCACGGCTGGGACAATATAGTCTGCCATTATAGTCAGAGAGCTTATGTCTTTAAACTCGCCATATCCTTGGCCACCAAATGCACCCCATAAATCTGCTACAAATATCTGAGCTCTTTTATATAAAAATACTTGACGACCTTTGTACACCGAATGGTCTCTAAAGCCTAAAACATTTCATAACAGGAGTTAGTGAAACAAATTTTTTGCACACTAATTGTTCATAATTTATTTCAGAACTTAAGCAATGAAAGACAAGAATAGGAAAAATGTTCTACCAGGAAAATGTCGTGCAACAAGGGCAACAAGATTCATAGCTGATTTTCCACACTGCTCAACAAGATTAGATGCTTTTCCGTCAAAACTTCTTTCCAGTTCAATCCCAACCTAGCAGTAGAAGTGAACACTGTTAGACATATGACTATGACATTTTAAGATATGATTATAAATCATTACCTTAGTTACATTCACATAACTAGACGCCAAAAAACATAATTAAACTACTAAAAGCAAAGATGGATATAACTGTGACTAAAGGTAACTTCAGCAGCAATGATTAGTTTTACCTCATGAAGTAGCCGAACACGTTCATCCTCCAAAGGAAGGGGTCTAGGCCAATTCAAAAGCTCGCGAAGTTGTGGACCTAACATTATGAATTGAATTTGTCATTGTGTTATATGCGGAAAAGATTTTCTTCATTTAAACAAAGCAAATCTACCATAACGCCTAATGTAAATGAGATGTCAATACGTTTTGTTTTTTAAATACCGCCACTTGAACATAGATATCAGACATTGTTCTCTCAGAGCAATTACAATTTGACTAGGGTTTCTGCTCAAGCACTTCAGACAATCAAATATGTACCAAGCAAAACTATTGTGTTTAAACTGAGCATAATATGAACGGATATTTTACAGTGTTCTGTTCACAGTCCTGCGATATGATTACCTACAATCGAGTAATATGCAGTGCATGCACCATTACTTGCTCTAAATACAATGCAGGCCTATTTCACCTCTGTACCTAACTACCTACCCTTAAATAATTGATGATAAAACATGAACTGAATTGAAGATGAAGATGAAGTTCGACACATTCAATTGCTAAATCCACACCAATCTATGCATGAAAAGAGACTTGCATACAGGAAATGCAAGGTCCAAACAGAGTTACCAGTATATTTTTGCAGACGGTCAGCATCGAATGCAGACTTATCCTTTTGAAGAGCTGCCTTTAGCCCAGCTGCCAAATTATCATAATTCAAATCCTTATCTGTCGTCAAATAAGAAGAGAGCGATCATTAAAAAGAACAGAAAGAATGGCATGGTTAAAAGCCAGGGGGAAACAGATATGCTAAAATCCTAGGACTAGAAGACAATCCACTGAGCCTATTTCATGTATTTGTAAGCTAAAATGTAAATTAAACAACTAACATGCTATTGTCAATAACAGCCTAAAGTACCACAGCCAACAAACACAACAACAATCAAAATATTTTCTCATTAAGTAAAGTCTACTGCAGATCAGACGAAACCATTGTGGTCAAACTCCAATGCAACACCGACAAAAAAAAAAACGTAGTTCTATATGATATATAATTATTTCTCCTCAGCATATGAAAGACAATAAGGAATTCAATATCCACTTAATCTCCAATACATTACAATCTAACAAAGAGAAGCATTTATCAAAAAGTAAAACTTAAGCACAGTTTCTTACCTCCAGTCGATACTGTACACTAAACACACACAACTGTCAAAAGTTATCAAAAGGTGCATTGTAAAAAACTTTTTAATAGTACACATTTAATAAAATAATTGTTTTTTCGTGTCTAGCTCAGTAAGAGCAGTGTATAAGCAAAGAAACTATATGAATTTACTACAAAAACATGAGTTTTACAGTATTATGGTTTTTTGTTGAAATATACAAAGTGAAGATAACAATGACTTCTGAGATGATTAAAGATGCTATGATAATGAATATGTTTGAAAGCGCTAGCATTAGTCAATAAAGAAAGCCACTCCAACAACTGGTCACATAATAGTAGTAATAAGTCAATACACAGGAACAAACATGTTGTTGACCACATGTCCAAATCAAATGCTTTTGGAAATAACATCACAGATATGGAAATCCAAATTTGCAATCTCTTGAATATTCACAAACCATTTTCATATTCACATCATGTTCCAACAACACGTTCTACAGGTATATTAACTTATTTACGCTGTAACACCAAGAAAAGCTCTTCTAATAGCCTGTCTAAATTGACGGATTTGAATTTATCTATGGACATGAATATTTGTGAGATTATGTCGAAGAGCTTATGGAAACAACTAAAATATCCATGAGCAGCTTTCAGCTTATTTTCATAAGCTTTTCAGAATAACTTATGGAGTAAGGTACCGTTTGGCCTAGCTTATTTCAAACTTTTTTACTCAATAAAAGGAGAAGCTAGGCCAAACAGATTTTCAACAAGTTCTTGATAGAAAAAAGTTGCTTAATTTTTATGAGTAAAATACATTAAAAAAAAAAAGACTTTTGAAGCTAAAAAAACAACAATTATCAAAAACTCTTATTTTAACTTTTAGCTTTCAGATAGCTTCCAAGACCTAAAAAACGTCAGGCCAAACGATACCTAACTTATATGTAGACAGTTTCACTTTATTTTATCTTTTTAGAATAACTTATGAAAACAACTTCAACTTAATTCAGCGCTTATATCAAAAACATTTATATGATAAGTGCTTAAGCTATAAGCATTGAACTAGACTTTTTTAATCTAAACATGACTATATGCTTAAATTTAAAGACCAAGCTCTTGTAATGAGGAAAAAGATCTCCTTTTTCTTGTTATAGGTACTCCAAGGAACTCATTTCATAATAACCAGGCAAATGCAGCCACAATAATTTCAAATGCATTACAGTGTTGCCTAGGTGCGGGTACAGTACCGATACCCGATACGGGTACTGGTACGGGGTACGACAACTTTTTAAAAACTAATGAACGTGTATGGTTATAAATTTATGTACGGATATGTACCCGGTACCGGTACTCTATGGAGTACTTGTGTATCATAGCAGAAAAACAACACCTACGAAAATTATGCAAAAACAGGGGATCATTAGCACTCTAAATTAAGATTAAGTAAAAGAAAACAAACCAGGCCAGAAGCAAAAATTCATAGCGTCCAAAACAAACAAGTACTGAACAGTGAGTGGTCCATTATCAAAATAATGAATTCCTTCAAAATCCCATTCAACTTTGGGAATGGAATCAATGGTGTTAACAACTTTCTCAATTCCTGAAAAATACATCACCAACGCATAATGCAACATTTGAATAGAAGAATAAACAAAATAGAAAAAAACAGAGTTGAAAATTGAACCTGAAGTGTCAACAACGACATGAGAGGAGCGGCTAGCGACCCAAGCAGAGGTTTCTCTAACTTCGTCCATGGAGTTTTCACAATGCGCCGTTTGAATGTCAACAAGCTGTGGTGGTGAACCCTAAAACGATGACCGTTTTGAAAAAAACGAATACACGTCTATATATATAAGAAAAATTTAGATAAACAAAAAATAGATTTTTTATATATAATAGAAAAAATAAGGTAATTGGTTCCGTGGTGATTAACACTGAACTTATAAGGAGAACCACGGTTTAATTTTTGTAATTACGATCAGGAAGCACTGGAATCACTTTATTAATAAAATTTTGATGATAAAGAAAAATATCCTAGTTGGAGGGAGATTGTTGGAAGTTTCGCGGGTTTTGATGCAGGTAATGTGTGTAGTAGTGCGTGTTTTGGGACAGCACAGCACACTCACTGACCCTTTTTATGACCACGAAATGTCCAATTTTAGGCCTGCTGAGGATAATAAAGTTCCACCGTCAGAGACCATATCCAATGACTCTTTTCCAATTCAAAGTTCAAACAAAACTGCCCATGTGATAAATACTACTCCTTCCTGCTGCACCTTTTTATGGTTTCAATTTCAAATACTCATTCTGTCCATATTTTAGACATGGAGATCGAGGCTCTACTTGAACAAAAAATAAAAAATATTTGTATTACTACCTCCTTCCTAAAACAATGATCCTTACATATAAATACATAATTTGACTTATTACTTTTCCTCTTTCCCAAAATAAATTACGGAGTATATGTTTGACCACTATTACGTTTGTCCATGTATAATTTTAATTGTTAATATATTCAGTTTTCTTTCATAAAAAATTTTAAAAATTTAATATTGTAAAAATATTTATTGAGAATAAATCAAACAAATTCTTATTTATTAATATTTATCTTTATATATTAGTAAAAAATTATGATAAAAATAAATGTCAACATAAACAATTATTTTGGGATGGAGAAAGTACGATATAAAATGAGATGAATAGTTTAACTAAATTAAACTAAAGTTTTTTATTTAAATATGAACAACGATGACAAATATTAACCTAATACTACTTAATTATTAGAATTGACATAAAATTACACTCTACAAAGTTTTTGACAAATTTATTGATTCTTTTTCTATATATACTCAATTGAATTTCCTTTGAGAAGGAAAAGTCAAATTAAACGTATCTAAAATGTGTACTACGATCTTAGAAATATCGACAAATGGAGCGTTATTTTTTAGTACACGAGCATTGCACATTGTTGGATTATAAGAACGTCAACAATAAGAGAACTTAACATGAGTTGTTGGAGTTGAATTTTATGAGCCTAAATTGCCACAGAATTTAAGCAATGCATAAGGAAATTTAACTCATTTTACTTCAATGCCAATGCTAATTTTAATAAGCAACTCACATTTAGTCCAACTAACTTACTATTTTTTATTTTCAGTTATTTTTTATTAAAATTTAGATATTAATTCAAGTTTCATTTAATATACGTTCAACCTTGGACACCAATTTTTATAAATAAAAAAAAAAAGAATTGATAAAAAAAATAAAAAAATCACCACTTGGGTGAAAGTTGAAACACGCTGCATAGCCTGCATTCCACACATTTGTCACTTCAAGACTCTCTAGTAGTCTCTAGAAACAACTCTCTCATTTTTTAATTACTTTCGAGTATTTTCTCTTCTCTGTTCAACATCCTCATAGAGACAACAACACTCCTTCATAAACTCAAATACTCATCAAACAACCTCAAACTCCCATTTATCCTTCAATTGATCACTTTAAATTGGAGCTGTCTTTTTCCATTTAGTTTTACTCTCATTAAGAGTAAAATTAAATACTCAAACTCTCTTTTCCATTGAATCGGAGCTGTCTCAACAAATTGATGTTGGAGATTAAAAGATGTCAGGGTCGGTTGTGACAATTTGGAGGCCCTGAGCAGAATATTAAAAATGAATTTTTTAATTAAGAAAAACACAAAATCAAATATAAAATAATCATATTCTAATTAGTGGAATTGAGAAGGAAAAAATACACGAGTTTCTGATTATGTTTGAGACATGATAAACCTTTCTTTTAGTGTTCATTTTATTTTGTTTTTCTAAAATATACACTTAGCCACTTTAAATTGGTACAATAAAAATAAACTAAAAAAATATTAAGATTTTTTTTAACTCTTTTGAATCATTTTTTTAAGAGATCTATTACCGCATGATATTATTTTTGAGCCCCTAAAAATTGGAGGCTCGGTGCGCTAGGGCAACCTGCACCCCCATACGGGCCGCCCCTGGATGCGGTGATGCAAGAGACAAAGCGATGTCGGATTGCGTTTCTCTTCTCTCCTTCTCCATTTTTGTGTTTCTATTTTCTTAAAAAAATAGTTATTATATTTTATTGATAAGCAACACCCTATGGTGCTTTAGAAAGCAACCGACAAGAAATTTAAGCAATGGAGAACGCTATATATGCTCCAATGCTGAAAAATTTGAGAGTGAGAACTTATACCTCCACCTAAACACTAAGCAATCTACATTGTAGTTGGCCCGAGGATGAATCTCGCTAAGTTGAATTATTACATTAAAATTAAGAGTTACCAGTACTACACAAGTGAAGCCACACACCACATCATAAACTAAAATCTTAAAGTATTACATTTGTTTTTTTTTCTTTCTTTTTTTGATATAGTAGAGGGCTATAGCCCAAAGAGAAAAACTACAGAGAAATCAATCTAGGGGAAGAATTTCCCATAAGATCAAAATAAAACATGTCTCTCTAACTTGAGGAGGGCAATCCTCAAAAAAGGTAACATCAGAATCAATCGAACATCCGAAATTAGCCAAAACATCGGCACACTTAGTTGTCTCCCGGTAGACATGAGCAATTTTAACTTCCCAATTCAAATCCAACAACCTCCAAATTTGTTTCAAGAGAGGACCTCCATTACAGCTTGTAGAGGTACGCTTCTTCAAGGCTCGAACAACCGCTTCCGAATCAATATTCAATTCCACCTTCCTAAATCCCAATCTATAAGCATAACGAAGGCCTTCATACACACCCCAAAGCTCTGCCAAGAACGAACTATAAAGACCAACACACCTCACAAAGCCTCCTAGCCATTCTCCTTGACTTCCTCGAATCAAACCACCACACACAGCCACAAGATGTTCCTTGTATGCTCCATCCGTATTCAATCTAACAAACAATTCTTTAGGTGGCTTCCAAATAATTAATGATATAGTGTGATTTGACAATGTTACAATATCATTAGTTGATGAGGCACCCATATAATCTTCTACCATTTTCAAAACATATTGTGCTGGATACACAGGACATACAAAATCATCATCAAACAATTCTTTATTCCTCCAACTCCAAAGGCAGTGACAACTAACCGCCCAAACATCACACTAATTGCCTTTACCGGTCCAAGAAGTCACATTATTAAGGTTGAAGTTAATCCATAGCTGAAGGTTTGTTGCATAGAATTGAACATTATGATTTACAGGGATCAAGCGTCGCCACACCGCTTTTGCCTCGAACAGTCCTGCATAACATGGAGGATAGTTTCCTCTACATTGCCACAGTAATTGCACATAGCATGACTCAACTTCATCTTATTCTTTTAGACATTAGTTAATAATCTACCATGAAGCATCATCCACACAAAAGATCTAACTCTCTCATGCGCATTTACTCTCCAAACTTTCTTCCAATGCGACGATACCTCAACATCATGATGACCACACAAATTCATATACATGTTTGAAATTGAAAACTGCATGTTGCTACCTCCAGAAAAAAGTATATATTACATTTGTGATTAATCTTATTTTCAACCATTTTATTCAATGTGAAATTTTAAATTATCCTTGAATGGCATATTATAACATATAAGGAATCATAGAAACAATATACATTGCTTATTATTTTCGGTTTATTATTATGTTGAATTATTGAGCATCAACAAGTTTTAATTGTAAATTAATTATTACATTAAGCATGACATTGCATAACCCTTCAAAACGAACATGACATAAAAACAAGTCAATAATATTTGAGAAGGAAAACTTATATAAACAAACAAGTGGTATAAAATTGTTATGAATAAAGAGAAAACAGAAACAAGGGATTGTTGGGCAATGTTTGAATTAATTTGAAGTTGCTTTAAAATTGCAATACAAATGAGACATTTTATATGGTGAGTCGATACCCTGACATTTTAAATGTTCCCACCTATTCTTAGTGGTTCGTTTCGTTAGAAGAAAAGAAAATGGTAAGAAAAAATACATAGAACAAGTAATGAAATTATCTTAGTCTAAGTTCATTACTTATTATGTGTTTTTCTTTCGTCCCACTTTTTTCTTTTCAACCAATCTACAAGTGGAAATATAGACCCCTCATCTTTTTTTTTTTTTGGTACATAGAAGAATTGACAAAGTAAATATAAGAAATTCTCACACAAGTGAGAGAGCCGGGATTCGAACCCCGGTCATGACGTCCATGTCTTAAAATTTCGGCAAATTTTTGCCAGTTGAACTAGGACTTATGGACTAATCCCCTCATCTTTTATTCTTAGTGAAAGATGTCAATTCGGTCAATCTTAATCTGCCACAATTTAATATAATTTATTTGTATAAATTCTGATGTAGTTTTTATCTAATGTTTGATATAATTTTGCTTTATAGTACAATAAACATATTTACTTTCTAGTGCAATTTTATTTTGTAAAATATCAGTATACATTCTAAAACACAAAACTCCTATTTCAAATTTAAGAACTCAAAAATCCAAAAAAGTATAGTAGATTCAAAACTCAATAGGAGTGTTTTTGAGTTTCGGGTTGAAAAAAATTACTTAATGTTTGGAAAAAACTCAAAATTGACGATTAATATTGCTAGTGAGCCGATCTAATCGATTGCGAAGCCAAAAAAATTCTAAAGTTTAGAAAAAAATTCAATTTTACATTAAAAAATCTCAATTTTACTCTAAATTAATAATAATAATAATAAAAATAATAATAATAATAATAAAAATTCAATTTTACCCTATATAACTCCTAAAATATGCTTCAAAAAAAAAAATGCTTCAAAAAAAAACTCCTAAAATATATAAAAAATTAATATGTCATTGCCCCGACACGTCGGGCTTTGTTTCCATAGGATTTAATAAAGTCCATTAATTAATATGTGATTGCCCACCAAATTGAGGGAAGTTTTTTTCCCAAATCCCTACACCTACACTTAGGGTCCGTTTGGCCTAATTTATTTTTGAGCTTATGCAGATAGCTTATGCAATTTTTATATATTGTTATTATAAGTTTTTCAAGGTAGTTTATGATAAAATAGCTTCTAAAAATTCAATTTTCACTAGTTTAAATTTATAAAATAGCATAAAACCTAATTTATATTGCATAAGCCGTTTGCATAAGCTCTAAAATAAGTTAGGCCAAACGAGCCCTTATACTTTCACTCATACAAATCACAAAAACTTCCAATTTTACCCTTTTATCATATGTTTTCACCCCCACAAGGCCACAATATTTTTGGACCTTTGCTTTTTTTTTTTTTTATAGTAATTTTTGGACCTATTTATTCGACAGTTTTATTTTATTTTTCAATATTTAGCATTGACTTTGACACGACTTTGACACCATCTTAAAGAAGAAGGAAAAAAAAAATCATTATTTTTGGTTAAGGGAATTAAAATGGTTTCATTCGAAAGAACAAATCGGTAAAACCTATTTGGCATTTTTGCGATTTGATGGCCATTAGGCCTTTCCAATCCACCTTCTCGTTCCATACATTCTTCTCTCTTTTCCGCACTCCCAATCCATTTTCCTCCGCCGCCGCCACCGCCACCGCCACCAACTCTCCACTACCCTTTTCCCTCATCCGTCGCTTCACCGTATCGTCTTCAACTCCATTCTCACGACCTCCTCGCCGCCCCCAACCTCCTCCTCCTCCGCCACCGTCTGACACTCTGGCGCACAAGATCGGAAAAGCCATTCGCCGCCCCGGCGCTGCCTCTATCGCCAGAGTTTACGCTGATATCAATGTTGGCCGCCCTAAGGAATATTGGGACTATGAATCCCTCGCTGTTCAGTGGGGGTAATAATTTTCAATCAAATCCAATTTTCACACCTTTGATAAAAAAAAATCAATTTTTTTGTTGTTTTATTAATTTTGAGAGTTTTTATAGGGAACAAGATGATTATCAAGTTGTGAGGAAGGTTGGAAGAGGGAAATACAGTGAAGTTTTCGAGGGTGTTCATTGTACGGATAATGAAAAATGTATCATCAAGATCCTGAAACCTGTAAAGAAGAAGAAGGTGAATTATCACATTGACTTTTTTTAAAAATTATTTTTACTGTGAAATTTTGATTTTTGGGTCTATTTGGATTTACATATTTGAGGTATTGTTGGTATAAGCACTTGTGAAGCTACTAGGATAACTTACGAAAACAGCTTATAGCTTATATAAAAACAGTTTAATTTAATATTTTGTTATAGAAATAACTTGTACACAACCGTTTATCATGACATTCGCTTATGCTATAAGCTGCAAATTAAGTTGTTTATCTAAACAGGGGCTATGTGAATGGATTGTTGTGTACTTGTGTTTAATTCTTGTATGTAATGTAGTCACCAAGTTCACTCATAGAAGGATGTGTATGGGTTTTGATGGAATCATCATCAGTCATATCGATGCGAAGCCAAAAGAAATAAGAGAGACGAGTGTTTCTGTCTCTAGTTTAGTAGTTCTCCATGGATAGCATGCTCAATTGTACCTTGGTATAGCTTTGGTCTTTGTTGCACGAACTTCAAACCGTTAATCCCCTACTTTAAATTGATTTTATGTATAGTTTTTACTAAATCATGACATGCTTTTTTAAGAGTTTAAAGGACATGCAGTGCAAGTTTAATTTGATCACATGATTTTAAATCTATTTTTACGTTGACAACCAACGAGGGTCGACTGTTTTACCACACCATCTTGCTCTTATAAGTGTGATTTGAATGTAATAGAATGAATGAAGTAGCAAAGTAGTAAGTTTGTATTGGTTGCCAGTGTAAATAGATTTACACTGACAATACACACCCCTTTAACTAATTTTAACTAAAACACGGGTTTCTTTTTATCTTTCCTAACCACTAAAGGTGTTTAAAATTTAAATTATGCCCTTTCGATATTCATGCAACTGACACTGCACACATCAATTTATATTTTTTTTTGTGTGAACTCCATGTCAATTTGTTGCATATAATACATTGGGGAAATAAATTTGACGTTAGTGGTTCGTTTTTTTTTTGTTATTTTAGTATTTTTCTTTGTATTTTCGGTTGTGAGTGGTCATAAAAGTGTTCATCGGAGTGGTCACAGTGCTCGAGAGTAATTAGGTATTCTGTCATTTATATTGTTGTCTGCAGTATGATTTCCTGAAACCTTGTACATTTGTGTACATCCCTTTTCTATCATCTGGCTATATTAACATGCTCTTGATTCGATGCAGATAAAGCGGGAGATCAAGATATTGCAAAATCTATGTGGAGGGCCCAATATTGTAAAGTTGCTTGACATTGTTAGAGACCCACAATCAAAGACCCCAAGCCTTGTATTTGAACATGTTAATAACATCGATTTTAAAGTGCTCTATCCTCATTTGTCAGATTATGATATTCGATATTATATGTATGAACTTCTAAAGGCAAGTTTTTATGCTTTCTTGTTTATTAAAGAGCAACAAACCATCTATAATTCAATTTTGTAGTCATTATTTGTTGTCCATATTGCTGGACAGTTGACAGAAGATATGCTAAATGCTTCATTGTCATAACAAGGTTAATTATTATATTTTTGGAGAACTAAGTAGATTGTGGTCAAGGCATTTGCCATAGTTTTGTTAAAGAAGCTTCTGTATTAATTGTGGATGGAAAATGTCAGGGATCCAGTGGGGAGAAATAGTAGTTGATTTGATTGAAACAGTCAAAACTAGAGTAACCATTTTATTCAGTGATTGAGAATAGGGGAATGGATTCTGCACCAAAAGTTTTTCATTTTACTTTTGGCATTGTGTAATTTTGATGTTCCACATTCTAGTTTTGGTCCTTCGCATGCATGCATTGTTTTCTCATCTGCAGAAATGTACTTTCCAATATTCACGGTCCATGACCCTGACAACATGAAATCTGTTGTCAGTTTTACTAAATTGAATAGTCTTGACAGAAGGAGTTACACTACTAAATATGCTTGCACAATACAATGTATCTCTATCCGCATCTATGTATATCTGCACATGTGTCCTGTGAATTTTCCTATTGGTATATTTGTTATACATTCTCACATGTGGCATGGTCTGATTGGTGCATGTGACATGTCTTAGTATATTTTTTCAAGTTTGTGATATATATTTGTTTGCATTAGTTTTTTCTCCTCCATTATTTGTGGCTTTTAATTCGGAAGAGTTATATTTTCTGAATCTTCTTTGACAGGCATTAGATTATTGCCACTCACAAGGAATCATGCATCGGGATGTAAAGCCACATAATGTAATGATCGACCATGGGCAGCGTAAGCTTCGCCTTATTGACTGGGGACTTGCAGAGTTTTATCATCCTGGGAAAGAATATAATGTCCGCGTTGCCTCAAGGTTCTTTATGTCTCTTTTGTTGCTTTTTCTAATGACATATAGTGGTAGAAAAATTTCCTCTGGTCAGTCCCAGTCGATGAAGAAATCAGTGAGCTGGGAAATATTTTTTTAGGCACAAAATTAGAGGGTTTTGGGTTATTGAATTCACTGCTTTAGCTGGTAATATCTGATTAAATTCCCACAATTTCATCATTCTAAGCATGGAATCAAGTTAAAGTGCAAATGCGGTTTACACAATTACACATGGGAGTTTGGATCCCAATCTAGCAATTATTGCAGTTTACTTCGCCCTTGAAAATTTATTTCCAAAGGATATTCACTTATTTCTTTGAAATACTTAATGGCATTTGCATTAAATTTTGAGAGGATATTTGGTCGGATATATTACTTTCAGAGTTTTCTTCATATTTTCTTTCTTCAATGCATCAGCCCCCTTCTAGATTTTAAGAATTCTTGGGGGGGATCCATTTTAACTGGAAATTGAATTTCACAAACTTCTAGGTTGGAGTCCCTTTTTATTTTGTTTGTTTTTTGCTAATTTTCGTCTAACTAGTATAGTAGAATTTGGAACCTAGACTTTTGTGTGTTTTCTTGTAAATACTTTCTGGCTTTCTCAAAATCATATATTTTTCAAAGAGTGATAAATTCCATCTGGAAATGCACTAGTTACCCTTTCTGGCTTTCTCAAAATCGTATATTTTTCAAAGAGTGATAAATTCTACCTGGAAATGCATTAGTTTACCCTTTGGTTTGAAGAGAATTCCCATATTGGTTTTCTTAACACGTGCAAATTGTGGTCTTCACATGTATATAGTGACATAGTATTGTCCAATATAATCTAAGGCGACGCCTTTGTATATATTTTGAGCTGGTTCATTTTTTAAATATATGTATTCCTTTGGATGTTGATACTGTTTGTATACAGTATAACAGGCATTGTTGTCTTTGAGCTGTGTACAATAACCTGTATATGCTTCTCATTACCAAAATATTTATTCTGCACTTTCATTGTAAAAGCTATTATTTGACTCTTTCCTTTATGCTTTGTTTGTAGATATTTCAAAGGTCCTGAGCTACTTGTTGATCTTCAAGACTATGATTACTCTCTAGATTTATGGTCTCTCGGTTGTATGTTTGCTGGAATTGTAAGGGGTCTACTTTATTATAATGCAATTTTTATTATTATTTAGGATATATGCATGATTCTCGATTACAGAGGCGAAGCTTCACTTTCACTAATGCATGAAATATTGTTTTCTTCCTAAAATCAATGTATAGGGTACATTTCTCTGCTTTACTTACCTGGCGTTTTTTTCCCTTCCAGATATTCCGGAAGGAGCCCTTCTTTTATGGACAAGATAACTATGATCAACTAGTGAAAATAGCCAAGGTTAGTGAAAAGAGTGAACCAGATTTGGTGTAGTTTGAGTTAGATTTATTGGGTTATTTATGTTTTTGGGTGATAATTTAGTAGTGCTTTTGCTTCGCGTCTCTGGCATCTTCCGGTAACATGTTTCACCCTCGGGATTTTTTTATATAAAATTGGGAAGTGTGGAATTTTTATTAACTGAAGTGGCATTGATAACCATTTTACAACCTCTCCCAAAGGGATTTGAACTCATACCACTGAACTAACACCTCATGTGGGATGTTATGTTGCAAGTGTTGTTTATTACTTGTACACTTTATGGTTTCCTCCTCCCTATTTTTAGACATTTATCTGCTATGTTAGGTGTCATCAAGTTTGCACCACTTACTGGTTTTGTGATTTGGTCTTTGTATGTAAATGAAATGATATTTGTATTCTTGGCTTTTGAGAATGCCTATTTTTGCGTCCAAATTGTGTTTCCAACTTGGTCCTATATTGTAATAAAAAAAAAACTTGGTCCTATATTTTTTTTTACCAATCATGCTGAACAGTTACTTTTTAAATATATTTTTCATTATCTAATAATTATTAGTTTTTCATCTGAAATAGATTTAGAACTTCTCTGTACTATTATGCACATTGAAAGATAGAAACAGAAAACTCCGGGTTGATGAACTGTTTTATCCCTTCTGTAACAGGTACTTGGAACAGATGAATTATACGCGTATCTGAACAAGTATCGCATAGAGTTGGACCCGCAGCTCGCCGTGCTTGTTGGGAGGTTAATTTCCATCCTTTACAAATGATGTATATTGGTTCTGTTCCTCTGAATTGAGTAATTCACTTTAGAGGAAAAATGGAAGCGTTATGGCCATTGATTGGAAAATCAGTGGTAGGCGGTAGCCACTGGTTAGAAAATCAGTAGCTGAAATTTAGTGTCATAAATTCATAATTTGTTATTCATTTACATGAATAATCACAATTTCTACTATTGAGTTTTCCTACATCTTAAAGTGAATCCCCACTTTAAAAGGGTTGAGTTTTGTGTGTATATGTTGCATTTGCTCACTAACCTTTATTTTTCTAAAAGTTTTCAACTGATAAATTGTTCTAATATTGTGGCAGGCATGGTCGGAAGCCATGGACAAAGTTTATTGGTATGGATACCAGACACTTGGCTGTTCCTGAGGTAGCATGCGTATGAATATTTCTGTTATAGAATACTCATATGGTCATATTGTCATTCTAAATATATCGCCATTTTTTTGAAGGCTATTGACTTTGTTGACAAGTTACTACGGTATGATCACGAAGAACGGCCCACTGCAAAAGAAGCTATGGTAAGAAGCCCAATCTTTTGACATCTTAACATTTGTATTATTGAAATAGATTCAGTCATTAGTGGCAGATAGACTTTTGGACTCAGGCTTCTAATATGATATGTTTGGATTTTCTTCCCCTTTCGGGCTTTTGTGGATAAAATCATGATGGAAAGTTATTTCAGAATCCTACCTGGACTTAATTTTTATTTAACCGAGTGGCTGTTGTTTTTTATGTTCAGTACCCTAGAAGATTGTGTGATAAGGCTTGATTTTTGTTGTTGGAATGTTCATCATTTTGACTCAGATTATAATTGGCTAACTACTTCTCTTTCCTGCACACACTTATTTGACAATAGGAACTTGTTTTGCATTACGTAAACTAATATTCAATGCTTGCAGGCCCACCCGTACTTCAATCCAGTGAGAAGTGCAGAAAGTAGTAAAACGCGTACACATTGAGTTGCTGATGTCTTATTTGAGATATCTTGCTTTTGGCCCAAGAATTTTCAAATATTATGGAGCCGGATTTAGGAGATTCTGCCCTCAAGTTACATTGAAACATGAAACCCGTTTTGGGCACAATCCAGGTCTCTATGATTTTATTATATTGTGTGCTTCAAATTTGTGAATGAATTAAATTCCATTTCAGTGCAGCTCTTCTGTTTGCAGTAACTAGTCAGATTTGTGAGTTCCTTATTCTTTTGTAGTCTTGAAAATGGAAACGGTGTTAAGTTCAATTCCATTTAAGTTAAGCTTATACGCTTCTGTTTGTTGCAACTGGCGAGATTTGTGAGTTGCTTGCTCTTTTGTAGCTTCAAGAAAATGCAAAGAAGTTCAATTAGAACAAGATAATTTTTTCTTAACAAGTTCTCATTACATTTCCTATTGAGTTTGTTAAATAGTGTGTTGCTAACATTGCTCGCATTAGAATCTATTGGCGCCTAAAGTGGTGATTATGCCGGTATAATTACTACAAGGTTTATCGAAAGCCCATTCCAAATACAAAGACAACACAAGTAGCAGGCTCCAAGCTTCTCCCTCCATGTTGTGAAATGCAAGGGTCGGAGACGGAGGAGAATCAAGGAAGTGACTTATGGCTGTGGCGAATAGTAGTAACACAGTGGTGGTGAGTTAACTCGAGGAGGGAACAAATTAAATTGATGACAGTTGTTTAAGAGTAACTAAAATCAAAACGGAAAATTTAATGAGGATGAAAATATTGCATTTTTTTGGACTAAAATTTGTTTATTTTTAAGGGATGAAAATACTTATTTAACCTTATTTTATTTTTACTTTTAATTAATGTTATTGTTCAATTTTTTTTTCTCTCGATAATATTGTTCTAATTGTTGAGTAAAATAGTCAATGTACTAGTACATATAAAGTTAAATGAGACAACTAAATTGTAAAGAAAATCATAGTGCATTCTTAAATTAAAAACTTGATTAACTTCTTTTGGCAATATATTTACTTAACTAAATATATTATTCACGTCTGTCAAAAAAAAAAAATATTATTCACGTGACATCAGCTCACCGACAATGAAAAGAGAGTGTTGTGTGTGTAGAACTAAAGATTGTTTTTCACTATCGATCGTTGGTTGATTTGGTGATGATTGATGTTGGGCAGAATGACTATAGTTCGGTTCTCTATAACTGCGATTAGAAAGGGGCTAAAATCACTTTATGTCCATACTTTTATATTTTATAATGGGGATCACTTATTTAAATTTTATCTAGCACGATAAAAATGATTCCCAAGATAAAAAGTTAATGTATGTGATAGTGAGAACCGAACACGAGAATTTTATTAATATTCATTAGAAAATTTTATATATATATATATAGACACACAAAGAGAGAGAGAGAGAGAGAGAGAGAGAGAGAGAGAGAGAGAGAGAGAGAGAGAGAGAGAGAGAGAGAGAGAGAGAGAGAGAGAGAGAGAGAGAGAGAGAGAGAGAGAGAGAGAGAGAGAGAGAGAGAGAGAGAGAGAGAGAGAGAATCTCTTAATGAGAAACGGGAAACACTTTTCACTCTACTATTAAAAATAGACATTGACTAATTAAAATTTGAATTCCGACTACGAGAGTTTTTTCTTATTTTGTGTTCGTTGCACTTTCACTATATTATATCCTACTGAAAAAATCTATGGGAATTGAAATCTAAAATAAATTAATATAATTTAAATTTTTTATAATCAAAGGATTTTTTTTTATAATTTCAATTTTAAACTTTCCATAAACATTCGTTCAAACATTTTTCGGGATGCTAATTTATCAATGTAAGTGGAGATTCATACATAGATTTTTTCATTTGACGCTCACACGTGAAAATTGCTTCATTGTGGTACAATGAAAAAAAAAAGGTTGGGAATCGGAACATGATCAAAGTATCTTAATATATTCATTTAAAATTTTGTTGATGGAGTTCCTATAGATACGTGAAAAAGAGGGAGTCAGATAGAATCTCATAGTGTTGTTGAACGGGGAATGAACGAGTATTTTCCACCACACTATGCCCATGTAACATCCTTAAACATATATCGTATTTTCATACACAAGTAAATTATACAAAATCAATCTAATAAATAATTGAAAGAAAAATATAGGAAACATTCAAAATAATATAAAATGAAAAGTGACATATATAGACAACCTTAAAAAAAATAAGAACTACATAAGAAAATAAATATTATTAAAAAAATGAAAATTATTCTGTTCGAGAGATGTAGAAATAATGAGAGAGAGAGAGAGAGATTCACAGGTGTAGAATGAGAAGCGCAGAACACTTTTGACCCCACTATTAAAAATGCACCTAGACTAATTAAATTTTCATTTGAGAATGAAGTTTATAATCATTTTATATTTAAAAGGTTACTATATAGTCACAGATATGAAGATGAGAGAAATAATTTATCTCTTAACAGTATAAAACGGAAAGCGAAATAATATTCGTCATCTCGCTCTATCTTATAACATTGTTAAACATATATCATGCAAAATATATCTCAATTTTATCTTAGCATTTTTAATTAAATATTGCACAAATAATATATTAAAATGAATACATAAATAATATTTAAAAAGAAAATTATCCCGTGCACAGCACGGGCTAACATACTAGTTAAATTGATGACAGTTGTTTAAGAGTAACTAAAATCAAAACGGAAAATTTAATGAGGATGAAAATATTGCATTTTTTTGGACTAAAATTTGTTTATTTTTAAGGGATGAAAATACTTATTTAACCTTATTTTTTATTTACTTTTAATTAATGTTATTGTTCAATTTTTTTTTTCTCTCGATAATATTGTTCTAATTGTTGAGTAAAATAGTCAATGTACTAGTACATATTAAAGTTAAAATGAGACAACTAAATTGTAAAGAAAATCATAGTGCATTCTTAAATTAAAAAACTTGATTAACTTCTTTTGGCAATATATTTACTTAACTAAATATATTATTCACGTCTGTCAAAAAAAATATATATATTATTCACGTGACATCAGCTCACCGACAATGAAAAGAGAGTGTTGTGTGTGTAGAACTAAAGATTGTTTTTCACTATCGATCGTTGGTTGATTGATGTTGGGCAGAATGACTATAGTTCGGTTCTCTACAACTGCGATCAGAAAGGGACTAAAATCACTTTATGTCAGGTTAGGTGGTCCAGTGAATCAGATATTGGTGTTGAAAAAAAAAAAACATTGTCTTTCACTCGATCCTTTACTTTTGATAATTTTGTCCCTACATATCAGTAATGAATTGATCAGTTTATTTTCAAGATTTGTACCGTTTGTGAAAATTCTAGTTCAAAGTAGCAATGCTTGAAATAAATTCTTTTTGACGAACAATGCTATCAAGAAATATAGATTAGATTCTTTGTACTCCTTATACACACATCTATATAACGATATTGATGATTATCTTTGTGTAAAAAGAAAACAATTATATTAACGTTCTGTTTGAAATGCTTTTCAAAAATAGTTTTTTGGATTTTAAAAATTTTAAAATAGAAAACTTGTTTGGTAGACTTGTTTCTTAAAACTGTTCTTAACTTTTTAGTTTTAAAAACTAAAAAACTGAAACAGTCAAAACATGTTTTGGTTTTTAAAAACAGTTTTTAAAAACAAATTTATAAAACAAGTTTTCAAAACTAAAAAATAAAAGTGATTCAAACAAGCCCTAATTATCTTAACTATGATTTCTCAAATACTATAGCAGTAAACCTGTAACTATTATCAACTTGCTATCCGGTGAGCTTAACTCAAATGGTAAGATAATACATTATATATGCAGGGATCGGAGTACGAACCTCGGTCATCCCAGTTATTCGTCTTAAAAGTGGAATTTCTAGCAAGTAGGTTACTTAACCAAAAACAACAACTTATTATCAACTTGTTACAAGATAAATTCTAATATAGACCACTTATTCAAGTGGTTTATGGTGAACTAATGCTATAACGAATATAAATTTTACAAAATTCATCGTTGGATTGAAAGTTTATATAATATAGATCATCCATAAAAAAATTAGAAAAACTGAAAATCATTTGATATGTTATTTGAACTTGTTAAGATTTACGGTATTTAATAAACCGTTAATATTTATGGGTCTCAATACCATGTCAAATGATTTTTAATTTTTTTATAGATGATCTATATAATATAAATTTTTAATCTAACAGTAAATTTTATAAAATTCATATTCATTACGGTATAATACTATTTATCACTTGTCGTTGTCCACATTGAACCACTTAAAAAAATAATACACAGTAACATTGGGCTATTTACAGACCTAACTATAAACTTCACAGTCCATACTAAACATGAGGAACAAAAGTGGCAAATAATAATTGGAGACAAGGACACGAGTCACACCACATATAAATTTCAAGATTTTGTTGTTTATGGGACATTTTTGCATATAAGACAAAATATTGGTGGATGTGGAACAATACCGACGGAACCATCTAACTCGCAAGTCGAGTCACGAATGTATATAAAATAAAATGTATACTAAACAGTGTCCTAGGGCATTAGCTAAACATATAAAAAAATAAAATAAAAAAATAAAGTTAATATCAAAAAGACAATTTTAATATGTTAAATGCACAATTTTTAAGATCGAATTTTTATATTAGTATACTTAACTAGTGTCCCGAGAATATTATTTAATATTTTCTTAAAACAAACCAAGAGTTAAACACTTAAAAACAAAACCTTTGAGCTAGCCTTAATATTTTCAATCCCAAAAATCACATACACACATGAGATACAACCACTCGGGTGAATATGAGGGCCTCAACCTTAATGATTGTCTGAATAATAGTTTAAATAGTATGATTGACATTAAAAACTAATTATTTCGATGTCGACCGTTATAAAAGTGGAGATTTTTATGATCGATAAACATGATGCATAGTTTTTTTTTTGGTCTTAGATGAAGTGGTAAATCCATTGAAATTAAACTCACACAACTGTGAGATCCCGAGTTCGAACCCGGGTCATGACGTCCGGCCTAACAATTTCGCCATTTTTATCAGTTGAGCTAGGACTTCTAGACCATGATGCATAGTTATTAACCAATATGTAATTGAGCTAAGCACTATGTTGAATTGGACTAAACAAGACGCCAAATAAGACTTAGGTTTAGTCGAGACCAATAATAATATCAGTTTTTGTGAGATCAAAACTAGGGGTGTTCAAAAATCCAGTTAACTGAACTAAATTGTAGTTTGAACTGCACTGAACCATATTTTAAACTGAACCATTTAATTCAGTTTTGAACTGAACCACTTTTAAAAAACAGTTACAATTTAGTTTATAACTGGTTCAGAACCAGTTTGAACATATGAATTGGTTTTTAAAGGCTTAATTGCAATTTTGGTCCCCCTATTTTATAAAATCTGCAATTTTGATCCCTTTATTTTAAAATCAAACATTCTAATCCCCATATTTTGATATTTTTTACACTTTTGGTCCCCCGCCTTTTTTTTAACTAGTTGGCAATAAAAAACGCTTATGTGTCAATACGATGTGGCAAATAACAATTCCACGTCAACAAATTTATTATTTATAATAACTAATATAATTTTTTAAAAATATTATAAATTCATATAAGGTAAAGAAAAAGGAAATAAATAAAAATAATTCTGAAATTAAAAAAAATGTAAAAAGAGATGCAAAATTTTCAGATCTAAGTTTCATCACTATGTTTCATCTTCACCATTATCATCATTCTCAACTCCATCTTCTTCATATCTTCGACCTCATAAATCACAACTACAACATCATTATCATTGCTCTCCGCGAAGTTGATTGGTCATCGCAGCCGCGTCCACTCGCCGAATTCTTCTCTCGATTCACCATTCCAAGAATCTTCTTCCAAATGGAACAACCGTCACAAATGAAATCCCTACTTGTACCAATTCCTCCCTCATCCACTCTCTTTTTTGTTTTCGATTTTGGCAAGTCCAGCTTCATATTCCTCTTATGGGATTATAATTGTGATTTTGTCACTTTTAACAACAGGTTGTGGTAGCTAAAACGTTGGAACATCACAGACATTATTAATAGCTTATGCAAATTAAATACTTCTATAATCAATTTTTAGATTTCCCTAATTTTTTAGGTTTTTTTCATGAACTGATTTTTGTTTGATTTTGAACTTATTTTGAGTTTTATTACAATCTTTGTCATCGTCTATATTAGTTTAAATGGAAAATGGATTTGTTATTTTCTGCATCACCATGTTTGTCATTGATAATAATGATGTTGTTAAGGTTTATGAGGTTGAAGATACGAAGAAAATAGAGTCGAGAGTGATGATGATGAAAACATGGTGATGAATAACTCAGATCCTAAAATTTTGCATCTACTTTTTTACTTTTATTTTATAAAAAATTTCAGAATCATTTTTTTTTACCCCTTATATGAATTTATAAATTTTAAAAAAAAATTATATTAGGTATTATAATTTATAAATTATAAATTTGTTGACGTGGAATTGTTATTTGCCACATATGCGTTTTTGTTGCCAACCAGTTAAAAAAAGAGTGGGGGACCAAAAGTGCAAAAAATATCAAAATAGGGGGACTAGAATGTTTGATTTTAAAATAGGGGGACCAAAATTGCGGATTTTATAAAATAGGGGGACTAAAAGTGCAATTAAGCCTTAATTAAATAGATTATTTTTATTAATAACATAAAACTCAAAAAATCGGCTGAAAACCTAAAAAACACCAGAAAATCCTAAAATCGACCGAAAACTCAAAAAATCGGTTGAAAACCCAAAAAACACCCGAAAATCCATAAATTGACGAAAAACCTAAAATCGGAAGAAAACAAAAAAAAATCAGTTGAAAATCCAAAAAATCGGCTGAAAACACAAAATCGTCCGACAAAACTAAAATTGGCCGAAAATCCAAAAAAAACTCCAGAAAAACCAAAAAACAGCAGAAAATCCTAAAATCGACCGAAAACTCAAAAATCGGCAGAAAACTCAAAAAATCGGCGGAAAACCCAAAAAACACCTGAAAATCCATAAATCGACAGAATAACCTAAAATCGGCCGAAAACACAAAAAATCGGAGGAAAACTAAAAAAATCGACCGAAAAACCGAAAACCCAAAAAATCGTCTGAAAAATCTAAAATCGGCCGAAAAACCGAAAAATCGTCTGAAAATGCAAAAACACCCGATTTTCTGTTATTCGACCGATTTTCGGTTTTTCGGCCGATTTTTTTGATTTTCGGGTGTTTTTTGGATTTTCGGCCGATTTTTTGAGTTTTCGGCTGATTTTTTGGATTTTCGGTTGTTTTTTTGGTTTTCGACCGATTTTAGGTTTTTCAGCCGATTTTTAGTTTTCGGCTGATTTTTAGATTTTCGGGTGTTTTTTGTGTTTTCGGCCGATTTTCGGTTTTTTAGCGGTGTTTTGGGTTTTCGGCCGATTTTTTGGTTTTTCGGCAGATTTTTGAGTTTTCGACCGATTTTTGGGTTTTCGACCGATTTTTAGATTTTCGGGTGTTTTTTAGCTTTTCGGCCGATTTTCGGTGTTTTGGGTTTTCAGCCGATTTTAGAATTTTCGGGGGTTTTTTGGGTTTTCGGCCGATTTTTGTTTTTTCGGCCGTTTTTTGGTTTTCGGCCGATTTTCAATTTTTTAGCGGTGTTTTGGGTTTTCGGCCGATTTTTTTTTTGATAGATTTTTGAGTTTTCGACCGATTTTTAGATTTTCGGGTGATTTTTGGGTTTTCGGCCGATTTTTTTGGTTTCTCGGCAGATTTTTGAGTTTTCGACAGATTTTTGGGTTTTCGACCGATTTTTTAGATTTTCGGGTGTTTTTTTTGGTTTTCGGCCGATTTTCGGTTTTTTAGCCGTGTTTTGGGTTTTCAGCCGATTTTAGAATTTTCGGGTGTGTTTTGGGTTTTCGGTTTTTCGGCCGTTTTTTTGGTTTTCGGCCGATTTTTAGATTTTCGGGTTTTTTTTTGGGTTTTCGGATGATTTTTTGTTTTTCGGCAGATTTTTGAGTTTTCGACCGATTTTTGGGTTTTCGATCGATTTTTGGGTGTTTTTTTGGGTTTTCGGCCGATTTTTGGGTTTTCGGTTGAATTTTTGGATTTTCGGGTATTCTTTGGGTTTTCGACTGATTTTTGGTTTTTCAGCCGATTTTCGGGTGGTTTTTGGTTATTCGGCCGATTTTCGGTTTTTAATAAAGTTGATATCCAAAAATTCTGATCATTTTTTCTCGATATCGAAAATAAATCAATTTGTTTTTTCAAAATCGGAAAAATTTCGACAAAAAAAAAACTAAGAAAACTGGTTCAAAAAACAACATAGAAAACCAATTTTAAATTAATTATCTGAAACTAAACCGGTTCAAAGATGTAAACCGATTCTAAATCGGTTTTGAACCGAACTGAAACTGGTTTGAGAAATAAACTGGTTTTTATTAAAATGGTTTTTTGAACCGCACTTAACCATTAATATGGTTCAGTTCAGTGCAGTTCATGAACCATGAACACCCCTAATCAAAACATGAAAGATGTAAGATCAAAACCTTTTAGGCCAACCTTGTTGGTGCACCATAAAATTTACTCTAGCCGACGGTGTACTACTACTACCGCTGCAAGCATTGTCAGCAAATCCACAAAAATCAGAGTGCAGAGGCACTTTTGTAGTGGCAGGAGGTGAAAATGAAAAGAGAAAAATCTAGCATGGATTTAGCTGTTCATTATTGTCTGTTCCCAGGGGTGGACATCGGGCGGGTGTGGGCGGGTTCGGGCCCAAAATGCCCATCCATTCTAAACCGCGGTTGATACGTGGAGATCCATTTTTGTCCACTTTCGTCTTTCGGTTTGGACGGGTTAGGGTTGTGCGGTTTTGCGGGTTCGCGGGCGGATTATTTCGGTTTCAATAAAAAAATATATAAACAAAGCAAGATCAAAAAAATAAACTTAGATTCATAACACAAAAATTAAAAAATCAATATCATTATTTGCAAATATGATATTATTATCGAACCAACAAAATAAAAATAAAACTTAAAATAAAGAATAACAAAACATGACGAAAAAATTGATATTACTACTATTTTATTGTGATAGTAAAAAATTGTATTGTAAATTGAAATGCATTGATTATTTCCTTTCGGAAAAGAATAGTACTATTATAATTATTGGATATCTGTGCATTTTTTTAAAAAATATATATTCCACTAACGTCAAACATCACTAGTATAGTAGACTAAGTTTTTTTTTTTTTTCATTATGTGGGCGGGTTTCGGGACCCATCGGTCCAATTCTCTCCACCCGGACCCGCCCACGACAACTCTGTGTAAACCGAATTTTCAGACCCGCTAACCCGTGGCCCAATCCAAACCGCCCATTTCTCTGTTTTTTTATTCGATTTTTTCGGATTAGATCGGATCTCGGTTTTTATGTCCACCCCTATCTGTTCCCATTTTTTACTATGTCAGGTGAAGATTTCCGGTTGGAAAGAAAAACTGGGTTAAAATCTCTAGTAAAATGAATGCACATATTATAAGAAAAAAATTGCTTTTTAGATTCATTGAGTTTCTAATGTATTTGAATTATATTTTAGACTAAATACATTAAAATCTCAATGAATCTAAAAAGCAAATTTTTTCTTATATTAAGGAATAGAAGGAGTAATAATAATAATAATAATAATAATAATAATAATAATAATAATAGGGTAGGGGGTCTTGTTGGTTGTGGTGTTTGTTAAGAGACTCAGATGGTTGTGGTTAAAGAGCTATTCACGAAAAACTTGGAGATTATGATACTCTTCATGTGGAGATGTGATGTATGTATTTAGGATTGAATTTTACTCATCGACAGGGAATTAGAAAACTTCATGTTGAAAGTGACTCTAAAATTCTGATTGATATGATGACAAAGAAAAATAATTTCAATGGAAACATGTCCTCTTTAGTGTGTCGTATCAGATGACTCCTGAAGTTGAATTGACAAGTTAATTTGTCTCACACTGATGTGAAGAAAATCGAAGTGCTGATTAACTAGTTAATTTCAGCTTCACTCTAAGTTCTTTTAATGTTCATTTCCACGAGTTTTCGCCTAAGAAACTTCAGAGCCTTTTTTTAACGATTTCTTCGGAGCATACATGCCTCGAAATGTTTGTCTAAATTTAAATTTTTTTTTTTGACTTCGACCCTCTTTTATACAAAAAAGAAGGAAGTTATTACAAGTTGGGTCATGTATCTCATGATGACCAATCATCCTTTTGTATAAAATTTGATACCTTAAATACTCAATTAAGAGGAACACCTCCATAAAATTGCGTAGACATAGCTATCATTTACTAACCGTTTGTTTTGTCCATTTTCATTTTATATTTTGTTTGAAAAAGGCTAATTGAAGCCCACTTAGAGAAGTAAAGATATATCGAAAACTTGTAAGAAATAATTTTTTTTCATCGTCAATATCTGATTTATTGGACAACTTAATCTGATTTGGAGGTAAATTATGATATCAATATTCTTAATTAATCAATTTAGTAAATCACCATAAATATTTCTAATCAATTTTTTAATTTAATGGTCCTAGCTAATTGTATCACAAATAGTTTTTTTAAACAACAGATAAATATAAAAAAAAAACAAAGGGTTATTGATAATATAATTTGTTATTGAAAATATACACGAGACAATTTAATAAACCAAATTTATTTATTTAATAAGTTTTACATGAAACTTTATTATATTGCAAAATATTTTTTAAGCAACTGCAAAATTAGTTCTCATTGATGATAAATATAAAAAAGCACAAGATAAATATTTATGACTGATACGTAAAAGAAATTAGATAAATATTTGTCAATAATTATAATTTATTACAAAAATTATACACGAGACATATGTTTATCACAAAACAATAATTTAAATTTATTAATTTGTTGATGTCTACTAAATATAAATTCGAATAATTAGAATATATTAATGATAATATGTTTAAAAATATGCACGTGACAATTGTTTTAATAAAATAAACTCATTAATATAATAAATTTTACAACAAAAAAAAAACACAATAATTTCACCTATATTTTTATAATATTTTATAACAAAATTTAAATATTTTATTCTAAATCAATTTTTACATTATTATAATGATAAACTTAAACATCGAATATAAATTAATGGACCCGTATAAATAGTTTAAATACACATATTTATAAGCTAGTTATTAATTTATGTAAAATAATATCAGTGGTGGAGATAAAGGAAAAATGAACAGATGGAGAGCTTGCAGAATAGATAAAGACATCCTCATAATTATTTTATTTTAAACGACATAACACTCGGACCTAAAGCGACAGCCAATAGAGGATTCTGGAGAGAGAAACAAACACAATAAAAATGGCTAAAATATTTTGTCCTGAAAAGCTCACAATTATTTTGTTATTGGGAAAACTATATTCAACGAAGTATATATTCTTTAATAATAATACTATAAAACTAAACACTTTTTTAGATAAATTAAAAAATTGAAATTAATTAATAGTAGTTCCTATCATTGTCCCCTTCTTTCTCTCCCCATCATCTTCAGTTACCATTTTCTCCTATTTATTTATACAAAAATTTATATATAGTGGAGAGTGGAGACTAGTTATCTTCCAAATTTGTGCAAACTTAATTATCGTCGCGTATCATACTTGACCCCTACTTCGATTCTCCTACCTATTCCCATTCTCTCGTGGCATTTCTTATACCACACTGCACCCCTTCACATTCATCATTTCTCTTCATATATCTATATATATATATACATAAAACACTTGCTAACATTTTCTACCATAGTTCTCTTGAGAAAATTAAATATGAGTGATGAATCAGTACTTAAAGTTGTTATTAGAGAGTTTGAAGTTAATAAAGACAGAGAAAGAGTTGAAGCAGTTGAAAGGACATGTGAAGTTGGACCCAGTAACAAACTTTCTCTATTCACTGACATGCTTGGTGACCCCATTTGTAGACTCCGCCATTCACCTTCTTATCTCATGCTGGTATGTTATATACACTTTCACTATTCCATTAGCATTTATCAGTCACAGAAGAAAATATGATTATTATTATTTGTATATGGTTTCAATTCAACTACAGGTTGCTGAAATTGATAATGACATAGTGGGAATGATAAGAGGTTGCATCAAAACCGTCACATCTGGTAAAAAATTCTCAAGAAAATCAACTAAACAACACCCTGTTCACACCAAACTTGCTTACATTTTAGGCCTTCGCGTTTCGCCTAATCAACGGTAAGCAAGTTATTCATTTTGGTCCAATAGTTTGAACTCCGATTCTCCCAACTATTTACCATTATACTTATTCATTTTTTATTATTTTGGTCGAATAGTCAGAGAATCAGAGTTCAAATTTACACATGACGACCAATTTTTTATTTATTATAATATAATATGATAGTTCTTATCAAGTGATATAAGCTTACTGACAATTATATTCGATTGTACAAAATAATTAATAATTAATAATTAATGCTAGAATAAATAAATTCCATTAATATTCTTAATGATGTTAATTGTTATTTTTTAATGGTGCAGGAGAATGGGAATAGGATTGAAGCTAGTAAAGAAAATGGAGGCATGGTTTAAAGATAACGGCGCTGAATATTCATACATGGCAACAGAAACTGAAAATTTAGCCTCTGTTAAACTCTTTACGGAAAAATGTGGTTATTCGAAGTTTCGTACACCGTCAATTCTCGTCAACCCCGTTTTTGCACATAAAACTAAAATTTCATCAAACGTCACTATCATTCCATTAACTCCGTCAGACGCCGTTATTCTCTATCGTAACTGTTTTGCCACCACTGAATTTTTTCCTAACGACATTGATGCCATTCTTAATAACAAACTCAATCTTGGTACTTTTCTTGCCGTGCCACATGGATCCTATAGTGTTGAAATGTGGCCCGGCCCAGATAGGTTTCTTTTGGGCCCACCATGTTCTTGGGCTATTTTAAGCGTTTGGAATTCTAAGGAAGTTTTCAAGCTAGAGGTACGTGGTGCGTCGCGCATGAGACGCGCATTTTGTAAAACAACGCGGATTTTGGATCGGGCTTTGCCGTGGTTGAAATTACCATCAGTTCCGGATTTGTTTAGGCCTTTTGGGTTTCATTTTTTATATGGAATTGGTGGTGAAGGCCCAAATAAAGTTAAGATGGTTAAGGCTCTTTGTGGGTTTGCTCATAATTTGGCTATGGAATGTGGTTGTGGGGTTGTGGCTACTGAGGTTGCTTCATGTGAACCGTTGAAGTTTGGGATACCTCATTGGAAAATGCTATCTTGTGCGGAGGATTTGTGGTGTATTAAGAGGCTTGTTGAAGACTATAGTGATGGTTCTGTTGGTGATTGGACCAAGTCTAAACCCGAAATCTCCATTTTTGTGGACCCTAGAGAGGTTTAAAAAAATAACCCATGCTTTTAAAGTACGGTTATGGTCGCATTGTTATTATAGAATTTTTTATAGTTGTAATTAAAATTGCAGTTGCGATGTCGTTGTAGATATTTTCAAAATCTTTCTTCTTTTTTTTTTTGGCAAAATTTTCAAAATCTTTTATATTGTGTCACATTCAATTATTGAAATTGCAATTTAAAATTATGATTCTGTCTTGTCCTCTTGATTAAGTTTTTTTTTCTTCTTTCACTTCTCTTAATCTTGTTTTTGTCTACTTTTTCCTTTAATTTAAAGTGTATACTTTATGAAATATATTATCTAGTTAGGTTAGTGTCTTATTAGAAGATGGGAGTGGACTTAAAGAAGAGAATTGAGATATATATGTAAATTTTTGTAAGTTAAGTTGAAGGAATATCCCCATTCTCCATTCACATAATTTTGTCGTTATAATAATTTGCTTTTTTGTAGCTATTTTAGCATTGTTTATCTATATGGGCATGCTTAATTGTATAATAATTAATGAGTAATATTCTTATACATATTCCATAAAATATAAATATTTGGAATCTATGCTACATGCAAAGTTTTATAATGGGAAATATGTGGCTTTAAGATGAGGTGCGTGATATCATCTATTGTAGGAATCCCAATATTATGTTGTTTGGACATGTCATATGCAGCCAAACTTTTCTTAAACCTTTTGACACAATACAAATAATATTTATAATATCTTTTGTCGTTTGATAAAATTATTCACGCAGCCAAGCCAAAGATCTCATCCTGCCCAAGTTTGTTTGTTTCATTATTGATTTTGTTTTTGGTATTTTTCTTAATGGGGGAAGCATATGGGTCAAATGGCTCCTACATTAAGCTAATTGTTAGCAATACTTATGCGGATATTTGTCCTTTTTGAGGTTCTCTTTTTTTTTTTTTTGAATGGTTTTTGAGGTTCTCTTTTGATAGGATTATTTATTAAATCTTTTTCTTTTGATGGTATTAAAATAGGAAGATATGTTATTTTTCTTCCTTTTTTTATGACAAAAGAAGAAGATATGCTATTTTAAATAATCTAACATACTGTATGTATATTAGGCATTTAGGTGGACATGCTTTATATTTTCTTGTATATGTGAAATAAAATAAGAACTTGACTTTCCGTGAAAAAAAAAAACTTGACTTTAGTTATTTGACATTGGTTTTTCTCTTAGGTAACGATGAAATAATTGAATAATAATGTTATAGAAGCTCCGTCAAATAAAAATAAGATATAATAATATAATAATAATGTAATAGAAGCAAATGAAAGAGCAGTGTGACTTTGTATTATTTTTTATTTATTTGAAAAGTTGTGACTTTGTGCTTATTTTTTATGTTGACCTTTAAATTAGTCTCTATTGTTTCTTGGGTGTTTCAATATGTAACGTAGCTCATAATTAAAAAAAAAGAGTAACGTAGCTGACCTGGGACAAGAATACGACGATATACAGCTGCAAATGCAATATACTATTTTTGTTTGAAGGTTCAATGTTTTGACAAAACGAATAATTTTGGTTGTTGAAGGCGTTATTTGTGAATCTTACGAGTTTGATACGTCAGAAAAAGAAATAAACAAAATGTTGTCCCCATAAATCTTACGAGTAGGAGACACCAAAAATAGGCAGGAAGCATAGTTACCACCTCGCCGACGTCTTATGCTCAAAAGGGTAAAATCCAAAAGCAAACACAAAAAGCAAGAATAAAGGTATTCTGTATATTCTTTTCAGTTATATAAAATTATTATATCACATAGCATAATAAGAGATGCAGGTAAATTAACATTGGGGAAATATCATTTATCACAAAATTATTCAAGCAACGCCATTATACATATGTCACCAAGGGCGAGAAAAAAGAAGAAGCGGTTGCAAATGGAAATATTTTATTGACGGGAGAAAATCAAGATACAAATTCAAATAAAACTACAAAGGAAACTACAACAAATTCAAGATACAAATTCAAAGAAAACGCCACCACGCCGCCACGAACACATTATTTTCTCCAGGCAAAAAGACAAAAGTACGAGCCGACAAAAGAGGGGCGATGCAGAGTAGCGCCACATCGCCAATGATCGCCGATGAGATGACGTCAAAAGAGGCAAGCACGCCCAAGACGAGGATGTAATGGAAATAGATTTCACAAAATAAACTTCATCCAGGGTTAATGCAAAGATGAAAGAAAATCAACACTACAAAAAGGATTATTTATAGAAGTTATTATGCAAGAAAGACGAATTAGGGGACGATTATTTCCCCACGTCCTACCACTATCACCACTTCGCCTCTTCGAGCCTCGTGCTTGGGGGGCTGTGGACCGGACGAAATTTCTTAGGCCCATTATGAAATGGCCCAATAAATGACCCAAAGCGTTTAAAACATTAACTTGGCGGGAAAGTTAGAGCGTAGGCGTCTTCAGATAGGAAAGGCCGCCCTTCACGTCTCGCCAGTTCGCCCGAAAAAGAATAAATCGCTACTACCTCCATGATGACACATTGGAAGAAAAATAACTACCCATTACCTCCATGATGACAAATTGAAAGAAGAATAACTACCCATTGCCTCCATGATGACGCGGTGGAGGAAGAATAAATTATCCACCACCTCCATGATGACACGGTGGAGGAAGAATAAACCACCCACGATCCTCACTTCCAAGGGAAAAGGGGAGGTTGACGGCAACAAAGATTTGCTCGCTTCACTCTATAAATAGGGAATATAAAATAATTGTAAACGGCTGGTATTTTTGTAACATTGTACTATTATTATCATTAATATACTTATACATTTTTACCAGAACACCTAACAAATATAAGATCTTTATAAATTTCTAAGATCATTTGCTACTTATTTTTCAAATATAATCCGCCTTAATATTACCAATTGTTTTTTAAGAGTTCCTGCATTAAGAGACTAAGAGAATATTGGATATATTTGTCAAAAAAGAAGAAGAGAATATTGGATATAATGTGGTAGATGATCTAATAATGAGAAAGATCAACATCGATGGAATTGTAAGAATTTGTCTTAAAAACTTAAAAAATATGTTATATCACTATATTTTAAATCAAATAATTGATTAAGAAAGAGTAAAAATAATTGATTTCTTGTTGCGTATTTAAGTTGTTTGCAAATAATTCTACCTGCCGTTCAATAGGAATTTAAGAATATATGTTATAATTGATTCAACAAAATAGAAAAAATAGAGATCAAAATATGCAACTAAACTTAAAATATATCTTAAGAAATAAAAAAATATACGAATACTTAATATTTTACCGTAAAAAAAAGGAGTACTAATATTTACTATTTAATACTCCCTCATCCTTAAGAGAAAATTGTAACAACTAATAAATCATTTTACAAATGAAACATTTAATGTTACTTTTCTATTATATCATTAATCATCTTTTCTTTAAATTTTAATATTTTTTAATTTATATGAAATAATTAAAACGATACTTTCTCCATAACAAAATATAAATAAAATTCAGCTTTCTAAGTTCATTGCATAACTAATATATGTGCTTTATTTATAGACCAAATATTTACAGACTAGATATATTAATTATACAATAAATATAAAAATGTAAATTTTATTTATATTTTATTACGTATGGAGTATAATTTATGACAAAGGTAATAATACAAATTCTATCTTTTCTTTCTTTTTTGTGTTAAAAGTAAAAATATTATTTTATTTCAAAAAATGAGAAGCGGCAGAACGTTCAGCTCTTAATTCCATTCCATGTTGCAATTTCATCTCTTTTTAGTGGTCACAATCCATTTATTAATGTGATTCGCACGCAAGTGAAAATTTGTTATGCATGGAGTGCATGGTGATACTGATTTAATTTATGTCCTTTTAGCTTTTAATTTGGACTTGCAAACTAGTGTGACTTGACAAAAAGAAAAATAAGGAAAAGTATTTTGCTCAAGCTATTCTACATGAATAAAAAAGTAATGAAAAGACAAAAGATGAGCTTTTTCAAAGGGAGTATTACATAAATCATCAATGAATTCGATTGCTACTCAGTATTTACATCATGATAAGTTATTGTTGAGTTCTTTTTTGTGTGTAAGTTTATAAATAAAATAGGAAATTATTTCCTCTTAGTAGAATAAGTAATTTTCATCCTTTTTATATTTTTATTTTAACATGAATGCATCATAATTGTAATTATTATTTAAATGTCACTACTACATTTTTAACATATAATAGTGTCTATTTAATAGCTCTTTTGGATAAAACGTTATTAAAAATTTAAAACTGACAGCTATAATAGTGTTTTTTGGTCGGGCGCTATTATAAGTTTTATATATAATAGCGGGTTTAGAATAAGCGTTATTATAGAGCTTCAGCAAAATAAAAAATATTAACATGTTAAAAAAAACAAAATATGTTACTATTAATTACTAATAATTAATTAATTCATTTTAAAAAAGAACTGCAACATGTTCTCAATTTTTTTCTCAGAACTCTATCTTCTTCTCTGCCCTTAACACCTTCAAATTGATTGAAACCCAGAAATGCTAAATCGATTGAACCAATTACTCCTCAAGGACCCATAACTCACCGTCACACAATTGTCACTCACCCTAACACCCAGGACCCTCACCCGTTCACCCATCTGAAACCCTCCTCTTCAATCGTTCACTTACTCACGAACCCACCCTCTCCCTCGTTCACCATCATTATCTTCGTCGGTTGAACCCTAAAACAAAAATTGACTGAACCTCGAACTCGTTGTAACCATAAAACCATCTTCCCGCATCGTTCACCATCGAGCTCGTTGAACCCTAAAAAGTAAAAACAGAGTTCAAGTTCAACTTAAATCGACGAAACCCCTTCACTTCTGTTTAATCATCGATTGAAGTTAATTTTTCTCTGTTACGAAGGCACGGCATTGATTCACTGATTCCACTTAGGTACTCACTTATCTTATTTTTCACATGTGTTGTTAGTTACTCTCTTCGTCCCAATTTGATTGAGGCAGTTTGACTAGGTGTATTATTCACATATCTTGCTTTAACCTTATTTTTCTACTATAAATAAAAATAAATATTAGCATATAAGATGTTGTTGGATTCATCTCAATGGATATTTTCAAAATATCAAATCTTTATAATTTTTACTATTATACAATTAAAAATATTAATCATCAAAGTTATGCATTGACATGCGTGCAGCAGTCAACTGACTCATTCTTTTTGGGACAAAGGAAATAGGTCGGAGGGATCTAGTGTGAGATTGGGCTACTCTCTTGGAGCAACAAATTGATGTGAACACTGAGTTTCATTTATCCTTTCTTTCTCATTTTTCTTACTTGCATCACGTATTTAATCTTTTTTATGGAATAAATTTTCCCTATAGATTCAAGGTTCACAAAAATTTTAAGACTAATATTCGTTTAAATAAAGCTAAATATAATTAAGATACTTGTTACTTCTCCTTATTGTTCCCTCTGATACCACTTTGTTGGAGATGAACCAAACAAAGAGAACAACTTAGAAAAATGTTTTGGTAATTAAAAAGAATTGAGAAAATGAAAAGTGTTAAATTTTATTGATCAATGAGATGTATATATACAAGAGTTTCCTAACTACCTAGGACAAAAAAAAACTAACTGGAAAAATACAGCTGCACATAGCTCACTGAAACAGAGCTTCAGAAAAAAAAAAAAAAAAAAAAGAGCTTCAGAAGATGCGAAGCTCCAGAAGCTGCTGAGCTTCAGAACCCAAGGAGCTCCAGAAGTTGAAAGGCTTCAGAACCTGAGACACTTCAAAAGCTTGTGAGCTTCAGAAGCTGCAACCATGTTTCAGAGCTTGGCTTACAAAACCAATACTCCTCCTTAAGACAAGCTATCGAAACATACAATTCATATTTCCCTCCTGAGCTTGAGGAACTGATCTCTCTTCACAGCCTTGGTCATTAGATCAGCTTGTTGGTTCTCAGTGGGGCAATACTCCAGGATCAACTTCCCCTTATTAACTTGGTCTCTGAGAAAATGAAACCGAGTTTCAATGTGCTTGCTCTTGCCATGACTAACAGGATTCTTAGCCAAATTGATTGCTGATTTGTTGTCAAGCTTCAGCACCACTGTGATGTCTTCAACAATCCCTATCTCACTGAGAAGTGATTGCAACCAGTTAGCTTGACAAGCTGCTAAAGAACCTGCTACATACTCTGCTTCACAGCTTGAGAGAGCTATGACTGACTGTTTCTTTGAGCACCAAGACACAGGTGCATTTTGAAATTTAAACAAGTATCCACTGGTGCTCTTCCTTTCTATCTTATCACCACACCAGTCAGCATCAGAATATCCACTCAACTCTAGCTTTCCATTATCCTTAGAGTATGGAAACAACACACCATAATGGATTGTACCATTGATGTATCTAAGTATCCTCTTTGCTGCTAGCAAATGACACTTTAATGGTTTGCTCATAAACCTGCTAACATAACCTACTACATAGCTAATGTCAGGCCTGGTTTGACACAAGTATCTCAATGAACCAACTAGCTGCCTGAACATAGTTGGATCAACATTGTCACCACCTGCCTCTTCATCAAGCTTGACCTTAGTATCTGCAGGTGTGACTGATGAGTTGCAGTCAAGCATCTCAAACTTCTTCAGAATCTCAGTAGCATACTTGGATTGATGTAGTATAATTCCCTTTGGAGTTTCCAAGAGCTCCATGCCTAGGAAGTAGGTTAGCTTCCCTAGGTCAGTCATCTCAAATTCACACTTCATCTATGATTTGAACTCCTCTATTTCTGTAGGTGAGCTACCTGTCACCAACAGGTCATCAACATACAAGCATATGATCAGCATATGCTTGCCATCACTGCCTTTTACATAAACACCATACTCTACACTGCATTTCTTGAAACCTTGCATAACAAGAAAGTTGTCAATTCTCTTGTTCCATGCTCTTGGTGCCTGTTTCAAGCCATACAATGCCTTGTGCAGTTTCAACACCTTGTCCTCTTTTCCCTTTAGCTCAAAATCTGGAGGTTGTTTAACATAAACATCTTCCTCTAAGGGTTCATTCAGAAATGCTGACTTTACATCTAAATGAAATAGGGGCCATCTTCTACTACAAGCTAGAGCAATCACTAGCCTAATAGTTTCATGCCTTGCCACTGGAGAGAACACCTCATCATAATCCAACCCTTGCCTCTGCAGAAAACCTTTAGCTACAAGCCTTGCTTTGTACTTGATTATCTTGCCTTCAGGGTTTTGCTTTGCCTTATACACCCACTTCACATCAATTGCTTTCTTGTCTGATGGTAGATTACACAAATCCCAGGTCCTGTTCTTCTCAATTGACCTTAACTCTTCATTCATAGCTTCCTTCCAGACCTTGCTCTTTAGTGCAGCCTTCACATCAATAGGCTCAGTATCAGCTAGCATAGCATAATGAACAATTTCTCCTTCATTGTCTACTATGTTATCTGAAGCCATCTCACAATCAGCTAGTCTTCTAGGAATTTGAACTTGTCTCTTAGGTCTAATTGGTTGAACTCTGTCATCATCATCACTTGAAGTTTGCATATCTTCATCAAGGCCTGTACCATGATTCTGATTCACAAATGTGGTTGGTTCATTGTTCTGATCTGAATCATCAACTAAGTCCACTTCACAAGCTTTCTTAGATGTTGATTTTTGTTTCCAATCCTAGTTATCATTCTCAATAACCTTCACATCTCTAGTGATTTCAACCTTATCAGTGATGGGATTGTACAATCTATAAGTACCTGTTCTATGATATCCTACCAATATCATAGCTTCACTCTTGTCATCCAGCTTCTTTCTCTTGGCATCAGGGATGTGCTTATAGCATAGGGAACCAAACACCTTCAGATGTGACACACTTGGCTTGACTTCTGACCAAACCTCCTCTGGAACTTTGTCTACCAATCTCTTTGTAGGTGATCTGTTGAGGATGTATACTGTAGTAGCCACTGCTTCTCCCCAAAACCTCTTTGGCAGCTGCTTCTGCTTAACCATGCTTCTAGCCATGTTAAGTATACTTCTGTTTCTCCTTTCAGCAAGACCATTGTGTTGAGGAGTGTATAGTGCTGTAACTTCATGAATTAAGCCTTGACTCTTGCAATAATTCTCAAATTCTGTTGAAGTATACTCACCTCTACCATCAGTTCTCAACACTTTGATTGGCTTTCCACTTTGCTTCTCAACCAGTGCCTTAAACTTCTTGAACACATCAAAGGCTTCACACTTAGCCTTTATGTGATACAGCCATGTCATTCTAGAGAACTCATCTACAAATGTTATGAAATATTTGTTTCCACCAGTAGATAACACATCTATAGGTCCACAAACATCTGAGTGTACAACATTCAACACCTTACTAGACCTCATTGGTAGATGATTTTTGAATGAATCCCTAGGCTGTTTTCCAAGTAGACAGGTAGTACAAGTCTCTACAGGAGCTATTACACTAGGCAGACCTAACACCATGTTCTTTGAATTCAATAGTGACAAGCTTTTGAAATTCAAATGACCATACCTCTTGTGCCATAGTTCACTGTCCTTGATCTCAGTTCATGCAGCTAAACACTCATGTTCAATTGCTTTCAACCGTGTCTTGAAAGTCCTGTTCTTGCTTTGAATTGACTTAAGGATCAAATTTTGTTTTGAATCAAACAACTTCAGTGTTCCATATTCCAAAACCACCTTGAATCCTTTGTCAAGTAACTGACCTACACTCATCAAGTTACACTGCATTTCAGGCACATACAAGACCTTCTCAATCACTGACTTTCTTCCATTCTTCCTCTGAATGACTACATTGCCAATTCCCTTAGCATCAATGGATTTACTGTTGGCAAGTTTGATTTTTGTGTTGAGACAACTATCAAAATCAGTCAAAATGTTCCTGTTTCCAGTCATATGGTTTGAACAACCTGTATCAAAGTACCATTCCATAGATTCTGCAGTCTCATCAGTGATAGTCACCATGAAACTTACATCATCATCTGAATCCTTGTTCTCAGCCAAATTTGCTTCTTCACCATTTTTCTGATTCTTGATTTTCTTCTCATTCCCACATTCACTTGCATAGTGTCCAAACTTTGAACACTTGAAGCATTGAATGTGACTCTTGTCTTTCTTCTTTGAGTTGCTCTTCTGTTTCCCTCCTCCTCCATTAGAGGATTCAGGCTTCTCTTCAACACTTTCTTTGCCATTCTTGCTCTTCTGCCCATTTTTCTTATTGTTCTGAAACTTCTTGAATTTTGCATACAAGGCTTGCTCATCTTCCTTGACCTGGTCCTTATCACCATGCTTCATTTCATGAGCCTCCAATGTACTCTGCAAATCTTCAAGCTTCACCTCACTTAGATCTTTAATCTCTTCAATTGTCACCACTATGTGATCAAACTTTGAAGTTAAAGTCCTAAGCACTTTCTCTACAGTTTCTTGTTCTTCAAGATTACTTCCACAATTCTTCATCTGATTAGTGAGTGTCACTAATCTTGTGAAATAATCTGAGATCTTTTCATCACCCTTCATCTGCATCAATTCATATTGCCTCTTTAATGCTTGTAATTTGACCTTCTTTACCTTAGCATCACCACCATAACACTTCTGCAATATGTCCCATGCACCTTTTGAAGTCTCTGCATCTGCTATCTTTTCAAAAACCTTTGAATCCACACACTGATGAATCAAGGACAAGGCTTTGTTGTCTTTTCTCTTGGCTTCTCTGTGAGTTGTTCTTTGTTCTTCATTTGCATTTGCTGGGAGTGCAGCAACCTCTGCATTCACTTGATCATACACCTTTTGAAAAGTGAATATCACCTTCATTTGCTTCACCCAAGTACCCCAATTTTTCCCATCAAACACTGGCAGGTTTGCATGAAAATTGTTGTTTCCAGGCATGGTTGATTGTAGTGATCAACCAACAAATCCTTCTACACCAGAAAGACTTGGTAAAGATCAAGTCTTGATCACTTCTTGATCAAGGTCCCTTGGAACGTACAATGCTCTGGATACCACTTTATTGGAGATGAACCAAACAAAGAGAACAACTTAGAAAAAGGTTTTGGTAATTGAAAAGAATTGAGAAAATGAAAAGTGTTAAATTTTATTGATCAATGAGATGTATATATACAAGAGTTTCCTAACTACCTAGGACAAAAAAACTAACTGAAAACAGATAAAGGCTACTATGAAGATAGAGGAGCTTCAAGCTTCATTGGAGGCACATGAATTGCGAGTCAAGCAGAGGAGCTCAAATAAAGCCATTGATCAAGCTTTGCAGGCAAAATTTCAGAAAGGTTCCAAAGGGAAAAACAAGAAAAAGAAAGAAGATTCAGAGAATGATGGCAAGAACCTAAAAGACTCAGAGCCTAGCAAAGGTAACAAGAAAGGCTCAAAGAAAAAGATTGATAGGAAGGATGTGAAGTGTTACAATTGTCAAAAGCTTGGCCACTATGCTAGAGAGTGTCAGTCTAAGAAAGTTGAGAGAAGTGACAAGGATGAAGCTCAATTGGCAGAGGGAAATGGTAGTGACTCTGATGATTCCCTGCTCATGGCAATTACAAACACTGAAAGTGACAAATCCAACTTGTGGTATCTTGACACTGGCTGTAGCAATCACATGACTGGCAACAAGAAGTGGTTCTTGAAGCTTGATTATTCAGTGAGAAGGAATATCAAGTTTGCTAATAACAGTCAAATCACTAGTGAAGGTATGGGGACAATTCTTGTGAAGAGAAAAGATGGTCAGGAATCCTTCATTAATGAGGTATTGTATGTTCCTTCCATGACAAGTAATTTGATTAGTCTTGGTCAATTACTTGAAAAGGATTATACAGTGACAATGGCTAATAAAGAATTAAAGATTCATGATGCTAAAAGTAGGTTAATCCTAAGAGCTCCACTGTCAAGCAATAGAACCTTTAAGGTTGAAATTAGTGTGATTGATTTCAAGTGTTTAGCCTCAGTTACTGGTACAGAAAAGAATTGGATATGGCACCACATGTTTGGACACTTAAACATCAAAAGTTTAAGCATGTTGAATTCCAAGAAGATGGTTCATGGCTTTCCTCATATCAGAGCACCAAGTGAAGTGTGTGAAGAGTGCTGTGCAGCAAAGCAGGCCAGAAATTCATTCAAGAATGAATTACCTATGAAGTCAACTCAGAAGCTAGGAATGGTGTACTCAGATGTGTGTGGTCCATTTGAGGTGAAATCCATTGGAGGTAATAGCTATTTTCTGACATTCATAGATGATTGTACTAGGCATGTTTGGCTCTACCTTATCGAAAAGAAGAGTGATGTATTGACCAAGTTCAAGAAATTTAAGACACTAGTTGAAAATCAAAGTGGATTTAGTGTTAAGAAATTGAGAACTGATGGAGGTGGTGAATACACTTCACATGAATTTGCAAAATTCTGTGAAGATGAAGGTATAGAGCATGAAGTCACTGCACCCTACACCCCTCAACACAATGGTGTAGCTGAGAGGAAGAATAGAAGCATCATGAACATGGCCAGAAGTATGTTTAAAGCTAAGCATATGCCTCATAAGTTTTGGGGTGAAGCAGCCTCTACAGCAGTTTACATCATCCATAGAAGTCCTACAAAGAGGTTACAAGACAAGAATCCTCATGAAGCTTGGACAGGTTTGAAACCAAGTGTTAGTCATTTTAGAATATTTGGCTCACTTTGCTTCAAACATGTTCCTAATCAGGTTAGAAGAAAACTTGATGATAGAAGTCAGACAATGATATTGCTAGGTTATCATCCCACTGGTGCTTACAAATTGTACTCACCTAGAGATAACAAGGTTGTGATTAGCAGAGATATCAAGTTTGATGAATCAAAGGGTTGGGGATTGGACTGAAGGCACAAGTGCTGAAGGCTCAATTCTCAACAGAAGACTTATACTTGAGGAAACAAATCAAGAGGAGATGGAAGTTGAAGATCATCAGCCTAATGCTGCACCTAATCAACAGTTGAGAAGATCAACCAGAGAAAGAGTACAGTCAATAAGGTTGAATGAGTATGATGTGTTTCCTGATCAAGCAATCACTGAAGATGGAGAACTGGTCAATGAAGCAATGATTGCAGAATTGGAACCAGTGAGTCTGAGTGAAGCCTTGAAAGATTCAAATTGGTTAAATGCTATGAAAGAGGAGATGAAGTCAATTGAGAAGAATAACACATGGACATTGATGAATAAAGCTGTGAACAAGAGACCTATTGATGTGAAATGGGTTTTCAAGCTGAAGATGAAACCAAGTGGTGAAATTGCTAAGTACAAAGCAAGGTTAGTAGCTAAGGGTTTTCTTCAGAAGCCTGGACTTGACTTTAACGAAGTTTTTGCACCGGTGGCAAGGCTAGAGACAATTAGGCTAGTTGTTGCAGTAGCTACCTACAAAGGATGGGCTATGCACCAGCTTGATGTGAAATCTGCCTTCCTGAATGGACCATCAGAGGAAGAGGTATATGTGAAGCAGCCACCAGGATTTGAGATCAAAGGTCAAGAACAGAAAGTATACAAGTTGAACAAAGCCATCTATGGTTTGAAACAAGCTCCAAGAGCTTGGAACAGGAGAATTGATAGCTTCCTATTGGATTTGAGTTTCACTAGATGCACATCAGAACATGGAGTATATGTGAAAGGCTCAAGTCATGATGAGATTATAATATTGTGTCTGTATGTTGATGATTTGTTGATCACAGGATCAAACAAAGTTCTGCTAGAGAGGTTTAAAGCAGACATAATGAAGGAGTTTGAGATGACTGATTTAGGAGAGCTATCATATTTCCTTGGCATGGAATTTGTGAAAACAGATAGAGGCTATTTCTTGCATCAGAAGAAATATGTCATTGACATTTTGAAGAGGTTTCATATGAGCAATTGCAACCCTGCAATTACTCCTATAGAAACAGGTGTGAAGCTGAGCAAGAATACTGAGGATGAGTTGGTTGATTCAACATTGTACAGGAAGATCATAGGATCATTGAGGTACTTGTGCAATACTAGAATTGACTTATGTCATAGTGTTGGTCTGTTGAGCAGATTTATGGATCAACCAAGGATGAATCACTTGACTGCTGCAAAGAGGGTTCTTAGATATGTAAAAGGAACCATGGATCATGGCATTTTGATTCAAAACCAAAAGAACAGTAGCAAAAAGCTAGTGGCTTATGGTTACTCAGATTCGGATTGGGGAGGAGATCAAGATGACAGGAAGAGTACTGCAGGATACCTGTTCATGATAGGTAATGCACCAATCTCTTGATGTTCTAAGAAGCAAGGGATAGTGGCATTGTCATCATGTGAAGCTGAGTATGTGGCAGCTTCATTTGCAGCTTGTCAAGCAAATTGGATTGAGATGTTGCTCACTGAATTGAGGGCAGTAGAGGCAACAAAGATAAAGCTACTTGTTGACAACAAGTCAGCAAATGATTTGACTAACAACCCAGTTAGTCATGAAAGAAGTAAGCACATTGAGAGGAGGTTTCACTTTTTGAGAGATCAAGTGAACAAAGATAAGCTTGAGTTGGAATATTGCAATACTGAGATCCAACTTGCAGATATTCTAACCAAACCTATGGCTAAGGCAAGGTTTGACACTCTGAAGAAGCTTATAGGAATGAATGCTTTGGAAAACATGCCTTAGGAGGTGCGTTGAATTAATAAGTCATGTTTTGGAAAAACAGAGCTTCAGAAGTTGTGATGCTTCAGAAGCTGTAGAGCTTCAGAAGCTGAGGTGCTTCAGAAGCTGCAGATCTTCAGAAGCTGGGGAAGCTTCAGAAGTTGCAGAGCTCCAGAAGTTGAGAGAGCTTCTGAAGCTAGTAATGAATAGTTAGTTAGTTAGTTTGTTATAGTTTTTGATTTGTCTTAGGTAGTTAATATACGAACGCTTGGTAGTGAAGCAAGCCCTCATTTTGTATATAAATACCTTTGCCCCTTGTGGATGAGTGCAATTAATTCTTTTTTTCTCAACATGACTTATTAATTCAACAGATAGAGGCTAATAATAGTGGATTCAGTGGTGTTGGCAAATTCTGTTATCTCTTCCTTACCCTTTTACCACATGCAAATCCACTGGCTTCCACAGGGTATGTGTGATGATTTGGATCGCACTGTGCGGCGTTTTATTTGGAAAGGGACGGGTGACTCCGGTATGCACTTAGTTGGTTGGGAAAAAATTTCACAACCGCGTCGGCTTGGAGGCCTGGGCGTTTGTATTGCTCGCTTACAGAATGTGTCCCTTCTTGGAAAGCTTATTTGGGAGGTTATTAATACCCCAAATAAATTATGGGTGAAACTCATGGAAGATAAGTATCTCAAAGGCAGGTCTATTTTTAATATTACGGCATTGGGTGGTTCGACGGTTTGGAATTCTATTATCAAAGCCATGCTCATGCTTAAGGATGGCTACACCATTAAGATTGGAGACAATAATTCAAAATTCTGGTATGATCTGTGGATGTTTAAAGAAAAACTTTGTTCTGTAGTTCCTTTTGTAGCTATTCAAGACACTGAATTACGAATTAAGGATGTTTGGCAAGAGGGGATGTGGCACCTGGACAGGCTTTATACCACGATTGCGGAGCATGTGCGAACTGCTATTCTCTCTTTGAGGCCTTACATTGTTAATGATATACCGGATATTTGGGTGTGGCATAACTCTAGCTCGGGTGTCTATAATGTTAAAAATGCTTACGAATGGCTGTTAAATCCTCTCCCGATTGATAATCACCTCAATTGGAAATGGATTTGGAAGCTGAAAGTTCCAGCAAATATTCAATTCTTTGTTTGGCAGGTGTTGCATGGTGCTATTCCTACTAAAGAAGTGTTGAATCATCGCCGAGTTTGTGCGTCAAACCTCTGTCCCCGTTGTTCAGACACGCCAGAAACGGTTTTACACTGCTTGTTTGGTTGCGTTGAAGCTGTCGATATTTGGAGAAGGTGTGGGCTACAATATATTCTTCCTCCCATGTCTGATGTTGATTTATTTCAATGGTGTAAGCAACATGACATGTCTCATGGTAGTATCATCTTTATTATTATGTGGGTGATATGGTGTTCCAGGAATGAGCTCATTTTTAATAATATTATAGCCACTGTGCATGATAATGTGGCAAAGATTATGGCCATGACTAATTTCTGTTCAACCGCCTTTGCTTCTCACGCGTCTGGAACTGTTCAAACACCACAACGTCGGCTGGTCACCTGGTCTTGCCCTGTTGAGGGAGTAGTTTGTCTCAATGTTGATGGGAGCTTGTTGGGTTCAAACCAAATTTCCGGTTTTGGGGGACTTATCCGAAATAACTTCGGAGGTTTCTTGAAGGGTTTTTATGGTACGGTGTCGCAACCAAGTGTTCTTTATGCTGAGATCATGGCAATTCTTCATGGTCTGGAGCTTTGTTGGGAGAATGGCTTCAGAAATATATCTTGCTACTCTGACTCCTTGCTAGCAGTTACCCTGATAAGGGATGGTGTTTCGCATCATCATAAGTTTGTGAATGAGATCCAAAACATTCGTCACCTGTTGCGTAAAGACTGGACCGTTGGCATTACGCACACTCTCAAGGAAGGAAATGCCTGCGCAGATATCCTGGCCAAGATGGGAGCATCTGTGATCTCCCCTTTGGTTTTGTTGGACGAACCCCCCTCTCAGTTGTCCACCGCTCTTAGCGCGGATGCTTGGGGTGTAGTTTTTGTTAGGGAATAATCCCTTCTTCTCTTTGTTTTTGTTTGTTTTCTCTTGTAACCAAAAAAAAAAGTATAGTTTCCTTCTTAAGCTACTTCTCTCTACATTTTTCCAATGGTTTTAAAATTCAGCTCTTGTTACGCCACAACATTGACTTGTTGGAAAGTGATATATTCGGAGTGTACATATATTTAAAGAGATAACATGGTAAATTTCAGTCAAAATATAAAAAAGATAGACTATGGAATTGATGAGTTAAGATCCTCTCTATTATCGCTTACTGTATTACAATTTTTTTTATTAATATATAGTTTTGAAAATATAAATACAAAAGTATGACATTAAATTAGGTGTGATCATTTTTATACATCATAAAATATTTAAAAACTTTAGTAATAAAAAAAAATTAAAAATGAAAAGGATGCCAATTCGAAATTAATCACAAGTTCATACACTACAAGAAAATCAAGATTTCTTGACGAATTTGTAAAATATTTTGTGAAGGCCCAAGCCCTGATAAGTTTGCGACGGCCGAAGCCGTCACAAATGCTTCAAAATCCGTCAAAAAATTAAAAAAATAATATTTTCATTTGAAAAATCCGTCCAAACGTTACTGACGGCCTAGGCCATCTCTAAATAACACGTTTCTGACGGACCAAGCCGTCACAATGTAATGACGGAGTTTCCAACGGCCTAGGCCGTCGCTAATGCTTAACGAATTAAAAAAAAAGGCTGTTCACGCGGATCGAAACAAGTCCCTTCTCATTCAAACTCTTCATAATTCTCTCTAAATTTCATTTACACAAATCCTTCATACTTTTCAACTTCTTTTCATTTACTCTTCAAACTCTTCATACTCTTCATTTCATTTACACAAATACCTTCTCATTCAATTTTTTTTTTTCAACTTCTCTCTAAATTTGTCCAACATCTTCATACTTGTTCTTCATCTCATTTCATTCACATTCACAATTCTTCTCTCATAATATTTTTGTTCTTCTTCAAAACTTCATCATATTTTTGTTCTTCATCAAATTTTTTCCAACATCTCTCTAAAACTTCTTCAAAGCTTCATCATATATAAATCTTCATCATATAAAATATTTTTGTTCTTCTTCAAAGCTTTGAATTTTTAATAGATTGTAAGTGTTTTCTACTACTTTTATGTTAATATCATTGTTTAATATTATGATATATGGAAAAAATTATTGTTTGAGGATATAATTTTGTTTGTTAAGTAATTTCAATTATCTAATTTTTTAATTTTAATATAAATAACATAAGTTAGTTTATGTAATGACTATTAGATTTGAAATATAATGTACTTTTTATTATATTTAAATTATATTTAACATAAGTTAGATTTAAAATACTTGTAATATAATGTAGTTTTTATTTTTCAAAATAATAAATAAATTTGTTTTAAAAAAAAATTAAAGATTTAATTATTTTAAAAAAATTAAATTTTTTATTTTTTTTTTAAAAATAATTTTTTTTTTTTTAAAATCCACCCAAAATCCGTTACCCATTAGCGACGACCTCAAGCCGTTGCAAAATCCGTCCGATCCATTACTGACGGCCTGGGCCGTCGGAAAACTTACCGACACCCGTTTTAGCGACGACCAATGGCCGCCAGCTGGCCGCCAGTAACATATCACTTAGCGACGGCTTTTAGCCATTAGCGAGGACTTTTGGCCGTCGCAAAATGGCGTTTTTCTTGTAGTGATAGTTTACCTACTTCCATGGCAATGCATTCAGCTCAACCTTTCCAATTTTAAATTTGTCTAGTGCTAGTAGGTTCAAAACTTGTCATCTAAAATTGTAACCATTTGACATTTTTTTATGCAAATAGATCATCAAATACCACTTAAAATTCATACATATATAATTGGAAGGTCTTAAATTTGAACTCAGATGAATGTCTTTAGTTTAACAACATATCATCAATTGTTGGTTGAATTAAATCTTTCAAATAGTCGAAATTGATAAGACATGATATTAATAGATAGCTGATAACATGTCAAGAAACATAAACGCACCCGAACATGAAGAAGTTTAATCTTTTCTTAAGACTACTAAAGTTTATTACAGTCACCAACGCGGTAGAATTAGACAATTAGGCATTATGTGTTCCATGGACAATGCCGAGTTGAACGTGTGGGGCGCCACACATTCACCTATGAAGAGAGAATTCACACACTATCCGCGCAAATATATGAGCAAAGCCGACGATATGTAGGCCAATGTTCTGACCAATAAGGCTTAGGAATGTCAACGAGGCGAAGAATGATCGGGGAGTATTTTACCATACAATTCCTCACCATTTAAAATGAACCTCGTCCCCATTCCTTATTTCATAGAATATTCTTCTTTCATCTCTATTACCGCGGATCTCCACAGTTTCCACTAGTATTGTTCATTGAAAACCATAAATTGAACCGAACCATAAAATTATATCCTCATTCTTTTGTCAAAAACAATATATCCTCGATCATTCTCGAGAGGAAACATTCTATGTTTTGAGAGTCACCAAACAAAATAATTCCCACATAGATTCCTATTTATAGATCAAATTGACATCCCTAATCTTATCCAAATTCTTTCTCCACCTTCTCTCTTCTCAGCAAACCCTATCCGCCGCCGCTGTACCCTTTCCCCCAAATCCAAACACGACGGCGCGATGTAGACGCTGGTAGCGGTGGTGCGACGAGCTTTCTTGGCTCTGTATCACCAGGTTACGTCTCCGTTCATTCTCCGTTATCCCGCCTCCCGTCCATTCGTTTCTCCGTTCTCCGTTATCTCGTGCAAGGGTGCGACGAGCTTTCTCTGTGTTTGGTGACGGCTTTCTTTGGTAAGGGTGTGGCGTCTCGTTGTCTCCTCCGTTGTGCTTCTCCCGTGCCGTTCTTGCTGCTGCGTAGGTTTGTCTCTGCGAGGATTGGTTTTTGTTCCTCGTCGGAGCTCCTTTTGTCTCCGGCGGTGGGTCTCTGTCATTGGCAGTTTTGGTTTCTGGTGTTTGGATCCGGCAGTGGGTTTCGGTTATTGGTGGGTGTTGTTCCTCTGGTGTTTGGATCCGGTTTAGGGGTTTTGTTGTGGTGTTTGGTGGAGGCGGTTGCGAAGCAGCTGGGGTGGCTCGGTGTAGCGTTGGTGACGGTAGAGGAGGTGAGGTGGTGCTGTCGTTTTGGCGTGGAATCGTGGAATTGTGGGGTCTCGTGCAAGGGTGGTGTGGCCGGAGGCGATGTGGAATGGTGGGGTGGACGGAGGTTGGGGGCTGTTTGGGTCTGTTCTTGGCCTTGGGTTTTTGTCCTGGCGTGCTCGAAAGGGCGAGGTACGTAGACACTCTGTGTTGACGGATGTGGTTGTTTTATCATACCTTTAGGACGTATTGGTGTTGGAGGGTTATGAGGCCCTGTTTTTGGTGTTGACAAGGGATGCCGGTGTTTGTCAGAGGTGGTGTCTTGGGGCAATGGTTTGGTGTTCGGATTAGGTGTTGGATGATTAATGCCGAGTGTGAGTGGATTCTCTCTGATACTATAGTCTCTGACCATTTTCAAATCTGGTGAGATTTGCAGGACTCTTTAAGTCGCTGAAGGGTGTTCAAATCTGTTGAGATTTGCAGGTCTCTGGTATCTGGTCGAACTCTACTGCATCAGTGTTGACTGTTGGTTCTCTTTCTACCGGTGTCCCCCAACCTTCGACTTTTGGTGCTGCTTTCTAGATCCTGATGGACCCAGTAATTTTAATTCGAGTTCGGAAGTTAGTGTCTAGTGGTGTCTTCTAGGATTGCATAGGGGTTTTCTCCGGTGGGTTAGCGAATCTCTATTGGTGTAGGGGTAGTCTGAGGTGCTGATTTGGTGTACTGTTGTTTGGTAAAAGTGTTTTATCACTTTACCTTTTGTTGTATGTTTTCAACAATTTCTTATAATTCTTGTTGAGAAATTGTTCTTTAATAAAATTTAGCCGATTCAAAAAAAAAATTGACATCCCTATTAAAACTAGCATTTATCTAGACACAATCAATCAATCAAAATTATTTACGCAACTTATCTTTCTATTCTACACTTTATTTTATATGTATAAATATAATCGCTTAAACTAATTATTGTTAGAAACTATGGGCCGATTCCACGAGTAACATTCAAATTCGACAAACAAACATTTGAGATAGATTAACACCAAATAAAGCAATGGATTGACTTACTTAACTCTATAGTCTATACATATATCAGGATCAATCTTCATATTATAATGGCAAATTCAACGAACCTATGCAAGTTTGATTACGCTTATCATACAATAAACAACAACTAAACCCCACATAAATTAAATTTTATTATTGAACATGATTTATTATATAAATAAAGTAATGTATCATTAAATAATATTAAAAAAATAATAATTAATGTTAAAAAAGTATTTGTGGTACATGTTAACATTACATAAATACCAAAAAAATATTTTTACATTAGACTTCTTAACATACTACGTCTTTGTGGTACATATTAACATTTCTCTTTTTCTTATCATACAATAATTAATAATTAAACCCCACATAAATTAAATTATAAGCACGCTAGTATTGGTATTAGTCAATCATCATCATGTATGTACGTATATGAAGTGTTAGGCAAGGTTGGAATCAAATATTCTAAATAAGTCTTGCCTAATTGTCACTAAGATAAATTAGGTGGAAAGGGTTCACTCTCCAAGTCACATTATAGAGTTTAATAAGATAGGTCAGAGACAAATATAGTCATGGAGGATAGAGAATAGAGATTGACAATTTGCCGTGTATGAGTACTGAAAATTGTGAGTTTCTCCCTCGTCCTTTTCCACATATTTGGATTACCTCTTGTACAATAGAAACGTGGTTTTGATTTTGTGAGTGTAGAAAGAAAGAAATTAAAAATTAAAAATAAAGAAGTGATGATAAGAGAGAAGAAAATAATGTGTGAGATAGGAGAGTGGATTCTCTCAGGTGGGAAAAAAATTGAGGGAATAATGTTGGACAATTGACCATTGAATTATAAAGATAAAATAATATTTAATTTTAAAAGAAATGGAAAAAAAGGTGATTGATGGTTGAGATGTGAAAATTGAGAAAAAATTGAGGAAAAAAAATTGAGATGATCCATTCTCGTGAGATAGACACATAAATTAAACGTAGAAAAAACATGAGAAAAAGAATAACATAGGGTCTAAATCCTTATTTGACCGATCATTTAAGTGGTATGGTCTTTTAGGACATTAGGACAATGACAAATAGCTGGTTTGACTATAAATTTGAAGTTAACGATGCAGGTAGAGGTGAGAATAGGCTAGACCGAGTTAGGTTTTGCTAAGCTTGAGTCTGACCTGTCAAAAAAATTAAAAGTCCGAGTCTGGCTTGTGGCCTATTATAGGCTTATCTTTTAGGTCTGAGTCTGACCTTTTGAAAATCTAAGGTGGTCTTTTAGCCTATTTAAAAGCCTATTTCACATAAACATATTTAAATAAATAATTATATTTATTTTTAAAAATACTTATGAACTAATAAACAAACGTTCTTTTTATATTTAATATGATATTTTAGAGAATTTAACTATATATATCATCATATTTCAATTTTAGTTTAAAATAATACATTTATATATGTGAAACACTAATGTAGATTAATAAACTTAAACTACTAAAAAATATAATAAATATAGAATTTAATGAAAGTACAAATTTTAATATATAAATAATAATAGGGTCATGCTAAATAGTGCCCCCGGGTACTTGTTAAGCATATCAAAATTAGAAATAAAAGATAAAATTAATATTGATAAAATAAATTTTTACATTATCGTTTCATTGAATTCACAAATTTCAAGACAAATTTTCCATTTTTATATGCTTAACTAGTGTCCTGGTGGCACTGTTTAGCATTTTCCATAATAATATTATTAAAAACATTATTAATATTAACTTAAATAGGCCGGCCTAGTAGGCTAATAAGAACATCCACATTCATGTCACTCATATGAGTAGTATAAATGTACCCCACATAATATATTATACTCCCTCTGGTCTTATATATAAGAAACAATTGACTTTTTAGATACATTATAAAATTAATGTATCTAGACAATAATATAGTCTAAATACATCAATTTTACAATGAATCTAAAAAGTGAAATGTTTCTTATATATAGGACCGGAGGGAGTATTATTTTATATTTTTAACTATTTATACCACTCAATCATATTTTCTAAATATTTATATCACTTATTCAAAACTCTAACATGACCCCCACAAAGTTCACAATATACAAAAAAATTTGAATGAAAAAGAAAGAAGAAAAAAATATGAATGGAACATGTAGTATAGTATTATCATACTCTTTTTTTAACACAAACTAGTCTTTGACCCGTGCGATGCACGGAATTTAGTTGTATCATGTATGATAGATATATAAAAGAAGTTTATGTAATAAAAATTGCAAATAACTGTGTTAAAATTAAAAACAAACAGCATATACAAATACAAATAGTCAATATAATATCATGACATAATAACCATTAAAATTCTTTCAAGCCATAGAAATCACCCAAAGTAGGATAACAATTGTGAAATAAACAAACACTGCTCTCATGTGTATCACTCATATACTTGCAAAATTTACACACATAGGCTTGTTTTGCAATGCAACTGCGTAAAATTTGAATCATATATTACATAGCATGTGCTTCACCAAGAAATCTAAACTATGAGTTGAAAGCATAAAAAACATGAATCACTGAAAAGTAATATACTAACTCAGTCTTAAATTATTATCATACTCACATTTACATAATTTAAAGTATATGTGATTGAAACTTCAGGTTTTCTTGAAAAGATGTTTTAGCCAAAACATCTATCAAGTGTTGAGGTTCCCTGCATTATGAATCAATAAAAATAAGTCAAAAGATTAACTAATAAAAAAACAAAAAAAAAATGTATAAATATGTCTTTAGTCTTGAATAAGTGAAACATAGTATTCATAGCAATTCATGTTCAATAAAATTATTTTGGACATACCATCAAGACTCGCTCCAACTTTCTGCCAGAGGCCCTGCAGCATATAAAGATCAAATAAACTATGCTAAAAAATTTGAATATTCATTGTTCAACAATATTTGCTTTGAAAATCTCTTTAACCCTACCTTAATTAATCAAAATTTGTGTCACATAATCATAGCTAATGACATATACCTTACTAATATTCTCTAAGGACAATGCATTTTAGTGTTTTGTTTCACCTGTGATAACTTGGCATACAATACATATGGGACAGTTTCACAATCATTGCCTGTATGAGTATTTCATACAAATTCTATTTAATTAACATGGCATACAGTACATATCTACAAATCATATAAGCATTTCACAACTATCATGAATTTCAAAAATGATTAAAAAATTAAAATAAGTGAAAGTAAATTGTTATTTCTTAATGGAAAACTAATCTGTTTCAAAGAGGATAAAATTTGACATACTAATTCTTTCAAAATAATTGCCAAAAAGCATTTAATGTTGTAGAACAGAAATAATTGCTTAACCTTGAGTTACTACGTACTAAGGAAAGCTTTTATCAACTAAAACTAAAATCTCTTTACCATAGGTGGCAAGGCCAAAAATCTGAAACATGTACTTCAAAAATCAAAAAGTAAAAAAAAAAATCTAAATTAATTAAGAAACAGTATATATCATGTTATGTTTCCAACAATTTTGGAATTGAGACATCTATTTCATTATTGTTGTATTTTGCTTGAATCTAAGACACACAATTGTGACAAACTCTAACAAAAACTCCCCTCTTTGCAATCGGTATCACCAAACTCCCAAAAAAACTCCACAACTTCATACCAATCTATCTTAAATCTCATATAGGTAGAATAATAACATTACTATATCCATCCCAACAGCCACAAACTTAAATAAACTTATGCTTGTTTACCACTACAAAATAAAAAACAGAAGACAATTTTAATCAGAACACAAAATCATCAAATTAATATGTCAAAACCATCAAAGTAATAGAACACAAAATAAGAGCACAAAAATATATAGGAAGACAACTTTGAAATTAAACTATTATGTGCTAAGAAAGTAGACATAAGAGGCAAAAAAATAAAATGGACAGTGTGCAAACAAATATCGAAGCTACTAACCAATGACATGGGTATTGCAAGTGAATATCAACATAGAAGTTAACGTACCTGTTTAAAAGGACCTATTTAAAAGGACAATAAAACTCTGTCATAAAACATAAAAGATAGACTAAATCCAAACATGTTAGCAACATCAACTTAATCAATCTAGTTATCTTAAGGCTGTTTGGCATGTGATAGATCAATGCCCAAAAAAACTTAACTATTGAATGAAAACATACATGAAACAATTCTCATATGCAACATGGTAATCACATACCAGAAATGTTGCACATAATAATGAGGAACAAAAGAACATTCACACAATTAGAAATTGAAACGGGCAAGTAAAGGAAATGTCTATAGTTGAATTTTGATGAATATAATAGAGGAAATAGAGATATGAAAGAAGCCCCACTATTATGGTCTTAAGGTCTTTAATGGCTTGTATTTTGGTAATCAAAGCCTTGCATTTTGAAACAAACAATAATAGAAACCTGGGAACAAAAGATGGTAATAATTTGTCTAGAAACGTGGAGTTGAAACTTTGAATATAAAATCAAAGTAATGGATAGATGATATCAAATTTATTTATAATATATCATTTTTAAAAAATAGAAACAGTTCAATATTTATTTTGGACACATCATCAAATACACAATCACAAATACAACATTAAAATGTAGATGATCAAGTAGAATTTTGCTCCTACAAATTTGCCATATCAGACGCCATTCTCCAAATTTATGAGGAGCCTAGGTGCTTAAAACATATCAATCCACTCCTATTTTTACTCAATTTTTTTGGCACTGCCATATTAGTTTCAATATTAGCAAATCCAATATTCATTCCATTTCTGGTCCATCAATATTAATATAGACTATGTCTATTTCTATAATGGTTGAATTCAAAATCAAGTATCAATTATTATCTTGTTAAATCAAATAAAAATCTATTTTCGAGAGCATGTAAACTGTAAAAATCTACAATATATAGAAACCAAAAATTATAAAACAGTGTCAAACTGTCAATAAACTATTGTTTATAATTTTCATGTGCAAAGATTCAAAGTTGTAATTCTAAAAATAAAACCATTGAGCTTCTGCAATCAAACATACAAATTAAAGTTACATACAATCACAATTTGAAAAAAGAATTAGAAGAGAAAGCATGGAGTAACAAAAACGTATTATCCCTTCTCCTTGTTCCAAGGCAGATGTTAATTCCCAAATCAAATTGTAATACTGACAAAAAAAAAAGTATGGAGCAGCTAAATAATTAATGGGCCGTACCTTCCATATTAAAAAAACATATTGGAAGGAAATATAATAATTACTACCTTGTATTAACTGACTGCATTTTTTCAAGGAGAGGGTTTATGGAAAACGGCCAAGCATTAATTGTGATGTTTAAGAAAGATAAAATAGAAATAAAATAAAAAAGAAAAAATGGGACCGCATTGGAGGGAAAAAGGGATTTGCTAAACATTACTTTTATATAGATTAAGATAAGATAAGATAAGATATACATGCTCTTATGACATAAGTGTGAAATGTGTGAAAAACCACTCCGTATATTTATGCTCCCTCACTTGTCATCTCTTTACCAATCTCTTTTTTTTTTTTTCTATTAATCAGAGACTTATAGATTCTGTAATGATAGGTAGTCGTTTCAAAGTGTTATCTAGTTGAGATTTATTCATCTCTTTGATGCAATATTTTTACACTCTCTATAATGCTTTAAAAAAAATAACTACTTGTAACTAGTAGGCTTAATTATTATTTAAATTTTATGGGAAATATGGGAGCATTTAGGTTAATGAGTCCAAGCTTTTAAAAAGATAAAGTAATATTAGTCAAATGAGTTTACAAAAATATTTATTTAGTCAAATTATTCGATTCCTAGGTCAAGTGATAAAAACTCCACTGATAATTGGGTCTATTCTACCTCTTAAATAAGTGTCTATCTTTTTCTTTTACCTATATTTAGGTGGGTTGATTAAAAAAAGGTTCATGTTAACTTGTGCTCTAAGGGCACATGATAAGCTACCTAAAAATAGAAATGTAGCATTTAATGATACAAAAAATTTAATGCTTAGATAAATGAATGGTATACATGTTTTAATAAATATTTTCCATATTTATCTTCTTATCATGTGCCTTAAGGGCACAAGTTAACATTCTCCTTAAAAAAAATTGTACTACTACTAAAATGGGATTTGACATGTGTGATCACTTCTGCCGTGATGACAATGTTCCAATTAATGTTGTCGTTGTAATAAGGTCCACTTGTTTGAACATGATCATCTAAAATCAACTTTGAGTGTTACTCTTCAAAGACAAGGAAAAGCAAAAATGATCATTTGTCCTAATCATACATCATAATAGATGATTAAAAGAGCATGGTGATTATTTGTTGAATTAATTTAGTTATGCAGCTACCTAACATTTCTTTTTAATCAGTGCTAACACTATGTTTTCTTTGAATTTATACTTTTTACCTACTATTTATCAATTTAAATAATATTTTAAAATAGTTTTATGTTAATAATTTGTAAGTTTGGTTTTTTTTTTCTAAGTTATTTGATTTTCTTTTTCTTGGTTAAAATTTGATTTTCTTCGTACTACTATAATATAATCCAAAAATTTGTCTTTACTACGTGCTCGAAGGTATCTCTACAGTATAGAGAGATTGACTCCACAATGATAGATGAAAGCAGATGTAGTCATTGTGATGAGGTTACATGGATATGTCTTCTAACCCTAGTTGAAACAACTACATATATGTAAAAGCTCATCACAAGATGACTTTCTATGACTACGTCGTTGGCTCGTAGCCATCATGACCTTGGCACCAACCTTCCCAACTTCTTCGTCTCTCCCCACGCGATAGTGCAATAGGTTGAAACAACATCGCATTTGATCCTCAACGACAATGTCAAATCTATGTTTCTATAGTAGGAAGAGAGAGGTGCGACAAGCATACAAAAGGGTGAAAATATCGCCAACTAGTGTTTTTTAGCGGTGCACAATTTGTGCGCCTTTGGAAATGATAAATCATTTTACCGGCGCACAATTTGTGCGGCTTTGGAAATAGATAAATAGATATGACTATCACTATTACCATGCAACAAAATACAGCGATAACATTTTGATATATTAACATGCCCTTAAGGCACTTGTGTACTAAATATACAAACTTTGTATTAAAAATTGTGCATCAAGTAAATGTAAATACAAAAATGAATCAAATGTACCTTAACATTATTTTTTTATTATCCTTATTCAAATCAAATTTTAATTATTTTTCAACTAAAGGACTTTGATCATGTGCATGTGTTAATAATAATAATAATAATTGTAGTTATTAAACAGTTAAATATCAAAATCTATCAAGTGAAATGCCCATATAACAAAATTGCAACCATGTCTATGCTGTAGCATAACCATCTAAGTATGTGAACATTAGTGAAAACACTAACTTAACCCAACAAAACAATGGTGCAATGCCAGTTACTTAAGAACCAAAACAAACTAGACTAGGCAATTGAGCCTAGTATTTGATTCTGGTTAGTTATATAAGCTCATTAGCACTTGATTCTAGTTAGTTAATTAACCTTATATCTTAGAATGCTTACAAATTTTGTCTTAGCAGTTCATAAGTCAATGATAATCTTTCTCTCATTATACTACAACAAAACCGGGTTCTTCGATAAGATGTAGCCACAAAAAACCTTCATACCTTAAGCCACAATCAGTATCAGTTAGAAGATGTTAAGTAAGCTATATCTCCTAATGCTACCAAAGTGATCGACAATTATACAGCGATGCAATGGTGCTTGAAGTCTGCAGAAAAAGTAGATTTTTAAGATACTGATTGCCTCCTACTTCTAGACGGCGTAGACTTTGTCTCCTCAACAACTGTAGAAGCAGGGCTTTCAGACGTATCAGAGCTAGTAATCTCTCCGTTTTTTTCTTTGCTTGACCAAATCTTAGAGAATATTTTCTTTGACATGAGGAAACCTTTCATTTTGTTAGCAGCTACTTTTTCTGCATTGTTGTTGCTGTTTCTGTCACTACTCTGGCTACTTCCACCTGATAACTTTAGTGCGGCGAGTTCCCCTTTCAAAACTTTTATGTCTTCTGCAGTTGCGACTGCATCCCATTCTTCCTCTGTGTTAGTGGTAGTAGACCTTGAGCTACCGTGAGACTCACCGGGATGCAATGCCCTGATAGAACCGGGAAGATCAGGAGTGCTCGTGCCTCCTGATGATGATGTCGTTGAAGCTCTCATCTGCTCAAAGAAGAGAACCTGTACAACGACACGTAGAGGAAGCCGCTCATTCTGCACTGCATGCATGCAAGCTTCTGCAGACAGCTTCCTGCAATCCATTAACCTACATATTCTTTTCCTCTCACTTTTGCTGATTCCAGGATGTTCCTGCATAACGTAGTATTGTCAGTCTCAGAAATTCGGATCAAGTCAATGAAAACTCACTAGGTATATCTTTGCAGGTTAAATTACTGTATATGTCTTTATAGTTTCACTTTTTTTAAAAAAATAAATAAATAAATTCTAATAGTTTTAAAATTTGTAATTGGGTCCTTAGGCTTATAACATATTTATAGTTTGAACTAACCTTTAAATACATGTCAATGGCGCGATAAAGGCCGTCATGAGATTGTCGAGGAAAGCTTGATACCAAATTGGCGATATTCACGAAATTTGGAAGAGGCAAATTGGGATCACATGCAATCTCAGCAAGGTAGCTATCAACCAGCTTTGCTACCTTCAACTTGCTAGTAGAATTTGATACCATCTTAGGGCTTCTGATCTCCTGCAATTCATCTTCCAACGGAGATTGCTGTTCATGTGCTACAAACACTTCAACTAGCTTCTGTACAGTTTCAACATCGTAGGTTGTTTCAACACCCGTCTCACAAATCAAAAGATCAGCCACTGTAGCCTCCTCAAGGCGCTGACCTATTCTTCTGATCAGTTCGGATCTCACCGATACTTCACATTCCAATTGAATAGCCACTTTTAATAACTTCAGCGAGAAACCACAAGAGCCACTTCCCATATCTGGTGGCAATAAACCGACAATAGTCTCCAACAATAATCTATTCTTCGTGATATCGCCACTTTGGATAACGCCCTTGCTGAAGCCAGGCAACCTTCTAGAAGCATATGCACTTAGAGCTTCTCCGACAACCGCACCAGAAACGTTTCCATTGCTCGTTATTGTTGACATGACTCGCTTATAGAGATCAAGTTGGAGATCACAAAGGTCTTCCACCCACCAATCCTTTGGAACCATTAGTTGTTTCCTAACACCATTCCAGTGTGATTCGTTCCCATTTTCAGACGGGAGCTTTTTCCTGTTATATGTGTATGACCACTCCACCTTGGATGGATCCATCGAAGCCTTGGTAGCTATGGACTCGATACAATGGCTCACGATCTTAAGTTCTTCTGACCATGGAAGAATAGATTTGGTTGTTTGTAGAACAATAATGGAGTCTTTCCAGCTCCTGAAAATGCTGGAGTTGAGGAAAACTTCAATCTTGTAGATAAGATTTCCCTTTTCAATGGTTTCATACATCTCAAGATACTCCGCTGCACAGCGAGCTGCAACCACATTGTATGCATTTAGAGTGACTACCATACCGTAACAGAACTTTGCACATATTTCAAAAGCAACAGGTCCTCCGGGAATGTCGTGGATATAAATTTCATCGTTCTCCTCATCTGTGTCTGAAACCAACTTTTGCAAGCGTAAACTTTTGGACAAAAGTGGAAACTGCAGATATTTATCACGTAAAGATTTGATCAGCAGCCAAAAGGATAATCGAACCAAATAAACTCATGTAGCGAGCACAAACAATTGAACAAAACCATTGTATACAATAATTACAAAAAGAGTGCTCGATAGAGTGGATTCGTAGAACATTACCTTATGTAGATAAAATTTTACGTCCCCAACATTAACGACTATGTCAGATGCCAACTCAGTTGCCACATACCTGAACAAATATATTCCACCTCACATTAATAATGAATGAAATGAACAATTCAAAACAAAAATATTGGGAGAACTACTACTGCAGTATGTCGAGAAGCAATAGTACGTCTCTGGCATGCACATATTAACTACAAAAGGAGGGGGGAAATGAAAAGAATAAAACTATGTTTCTTGATCTCCAATCAATGAAAGCACGTGTTTGTTCTGCTGAAACAACAGATATTGCATCCAACATTGTTCATAGATATGATGAAGATGCAGAACATAAAACAAAATATGAATATGGTCACTCTCTGAAGTTTGGTTCAGGGCTTAAGAACTCATTAGTTTGATTTTGAAGCCACAAAAAACCGTGAATGAAATTGAGGTCAAAAGCTTTAAACAGGAAAGCATACATTATTGTACTAACCAAGCTTTATTAACTTGAAGCAAGAACTTTTAAATAGGTATTATCATATGATTAGTTAATAGTGTAGAGCTTTTGACATTTTCAGTCAATCAAAATTAGATCCATACTATGTGTTAGATTGAAAACCTCAAACATTCAGTAAAGATATATGAGTATCTGAACTATGGAGATCGGTTGCATATCATTGACGGATAAAGAATAGAACTTCAAACATATTTATCCTTAATTTGACAAAGACAATCAAGCAAAATAGTATGCATGCTTATACTATGAATTAGAGAAGAAATACAATTTTTACAAAAAGAAATAATGAGCTAGTAACTTTATCCTATAACTTGTAGAACTATTAGGAAAAAGCAAGCTTAATGCATTGCTAGAAAAATTCTAAGTTTTATAATTGTACAAAAACAGGGTCCGTCAAGACAAAATAATAATGAAACTTGCAATAACTTGGATCATGTTTGGATAAACAACTTAGTGCTTATAATATAAGTGCTTATGTATAAGCTATTTCCATAACAAAAGATAAAATAAAGGCGAACTGTTTTCATATAAACTATAAGTTGTCTTCATAAGCTATCCTGGATGTCATATAGGTTTTATCCATAAGCTCTCTCAACCAGTCTCACAAGTGCTTAAATAAGTCAATCCAAACAAGCCCTTGATATTGAAGCAATCTAGATTCTAGGTAACTTAAACCAATTGTTCAAGGTAAGGAAGGAAATCAAAAGAACAAATCATAAATAACAAATCAAGATAACATATGAATCTAAGCAAGAAAGAACTGATCTAGTTAGATAGGAAACTGAGTACAATACATACCTGACATTTTCTCCATCAGTTTGAAAAGAATCAGGCTTAGATCCAAGTTTCATAAACTTCATCTTGACCAAAAAGTAAAAAGCTCCAAAAAAGCTTAAATCACTCCACAAACTCTTGACCAAGTCTAGATTAAAAAAAGTGAATGCAAGTAACTTCTTCCTTCTATAAAGAGTAAAAACCAAGAAGGATCAAGTTCCTTCTTCCTTGTATGACCGAATCTTTCCCTTGAAACAAGGCAAGTTAGAATACCAAGAGAGAAGGTTAAATGAGTTTTCTTTTCTCAGAAAATTTTGTTTATAAAACTAAACTTAAGTTATTATTATTATTCTTTTTTGTGACTTGAATGTGAAGAGACTCAAAGAACATGTTGCTTACTAAATTGGTAACAAAGTCCAAAGAGACCGGCCAAAATAAACCATGTTAGGAGACATTACCAACAAAACAAACTATCTCAAACACACACACACACACTCACACATTCACATATATTTATATAATAATAATCTATCTATGAAAGGAAGAGTAAAACTTTGTTACAGACACCCCCACTTGTTGAATCTGACACCACCGCCCCACTCTCTATTAAAATTATGTTTCTGAATCTTGGTATTTGTTTCTTTTCACTTATTTTTTTGTTCTTGTTGTTTCCAACAATGGATTTAGACACACCACACAACAAGTAGTAACTAACAAACAAACACACTTTCTGGTCACTACAACAAAGTTTCAGAAGCAAAATTCCATAGAAGTACTCAACAACATTCACTCACTAGTTACTACTAGCCATGTTTTAGCTATGTCCCTTCTTTGAATTTCAACTCCTGTAAACACAAGACAGCATATTTTGGTATTAGTTCATAAAACCACCTATTTAGTAGACATAAAGTATCGTTTTTTGTGGTTTCTATAGATCATTGGACACGTTACAAACTACAATAGGATTCAAAAAAAAAGTTTTTTTTTTCTTGAAAAAATGAAATTCAACAACAAAGTAAACATTTTTATCAGAATTCTAAAACAATAAAGCTGCATTGAAATAAACCCAATTGGACAATAATAGCAAAAACATAGATTTTCATGTTCTGCTTCAAAAGTTAAAACAAAAAATGAAACATGAGATTGTTGAAAGCATACCTAGAAGACCCAGAAGTTGTTTGTGGTTGTAGTGAGAAGGAACCAAGGAAGAATAATAAAAATGAGAGTGGAAAAAGGACAAGAAACACAAAGGTTGTTTTGAATGTGTGATAAAAGAAGAGGTGTCTACATAGGTATCACAGGAACCACACAGATAAGGAATAGGAAAAGATGACCCTTCAAAAAAGATGAGCTGTTTTTCATCTTTTGATAACAGCCACCACCACAGCTGCACAAACACAAAAATCCAACCAATTTCAGAATGTTCCCACACTCTCTCTCTCTTTCTCTTTCTCTCTCAACTCATAAGATAGCTTTTGAATTAGTAGTAGCACTTTCTCAACCCCACCACCCCCTAACTTTTCCTTTTCCCTTTCCTATTCTCATTAACCTTTTTTATCATCCTCTTAGACTACAATAGTACAACAAAACATGGACAAAATAAATGAAAGAAATCCATCAAAATATTGTAGGACTGATAAATTAATTGATAGTTTATAAATTATGAGTAATGGTTGTTAGTTTGTGCTCGATAAATTAATTAAAATGTTTAATAAAATTAAGGTAAAATTGATCCCACAATCTTTTTAAGTTTTTAGTTTGTAACAATTTGATATTTTATTTTTTTTTAATAAATTGGTCCTTTATGTTTTATTATAGTCACAAGGTCAACCTATTTAACATTTTATCTTAAAAAAACTTTTTTTTTTATTGAAGGGTTACAAATTGGGAGAGAATGGTTTCTATACCATGTTTTCCAACTTTCTTAAAAAAAAGTTAACGTTTTTTTAACAGAAATTGTTAAATAGGTTAACTTTGTGACAATAATAAAACATAGGAAAATGCTAAACAGTGCACCCGGCGCACTAGTTAAGCATATTAATATAGAAATATTTTCTTGGAGCTTGTGCATTTAATGTAAAAGGTTATTTTTTTAACATTAACTTTATCTTTTTATTTCCTTTTTGAGTATGCTTAACCAATGCACCAGGTGCACTGTTTAGCATGACCCTAAAACATAAAGGATCAATTTGTTAAAAAAAAAAACATAAAGGACCAAACTGTTACAAACTCAAAACTCAAAGGACTATGAGACTAATTTTGTCTTTTAAATTAATGGTTCAAGTAAATGATAAATGTGAAATAATATAAAATCAAAGTTTAATTAATAATAAAATTTATATTTAAGAAAGTAATTTAAATTTGTTAATGTAATATATGTTTTATATATTATTATTATTAAATTAATTTTTATAAGTTAAAGTTTTATTTTAATTTAATATATATTTCATGTTAAAATGTCTATGTATGCTATACTTAAATCCTACAAAGACTAGCCTATTGAAGTTATAGCAAAATAATTTATTTTTTTAAATAAAAATTATTTGAAAGAGAGATGAAGAAACCTGAAAATAGAGCGTAGAAATAGAGGAAGTCAAGAAATGAAACGACTAAGAGATAATGGAAAGTTTTGTTGTACTTTAAATATATGATACAATACGTATTATAAAATATAATTAAATTATTTTAAATTAAAATAAATTATAAAGGATAGAGATGAATTTTAGTTAGAATAATAAGAATAAAAATGGAAGGAAAAAATAATAAATTATAAACTCATAAGTTACTTTAAATAGCATCTGAGAAATAGTCAATATAATAAACAATAAGTTGGCGATGAAAAGATTGTTACCAAACAATCTTTTAACTTATAAGCTACTGTAAAATATAAATTAAAAGTCGGTTTTTTATCTTGCCAAAGTGATCTATTATTAAGCATGTCATTAAGTTCCAATGTTTAATGAATTCTCTTTATGAATGAATTGTTTAGAAGAATATGAATTTAATTTTTTAAAGGAATAATTTTTAATTAGACTTTGTTTACTCCTCACAAATTATTACACTTTTTTTTTTGTTACCATGATATTGATACAAAGTTTTCACCTTCATTAGTGATAATTAATTTTCATCGAAAAATCTATGGAACTATAATGAATATGATAACGAATTGAGTTTTTAATTTTTTATAAAATTAGTAGTTGCCCTTATAAGAAGCAATTTTTATTTGGATAATAAGAATTTAGACATTTTTTCGATCACACTCAAAAACAATATACATCCTATAATAATTTTAAAAACACATCTTATTTAATATTTTTCATTATTTAATATCTTTTTTTTTTTTTTACTATTTTGTGTGTGCGTGACCAAAGATGTAATCAAATCTTTGTGTCCATTTAAAAATTATTTGCTTATAAATATAAATAACAAAAGAAATTCAATTAATATTTATTTTTTTAATTAAGATGAAATGGTAAAATTAAGAGAAAAATGATAAGTTATAAATTAGTAAAAATAAACTATAAACTGGTGAAAAATAATGTTACTAAACAAGTGTTTTTCTATATAAACTTATAAACTATTTGTAGGGATTCTAATTTTAATATGAACAATCGATGATAGAGTAATTTAATTACTATTTGTGAAATTAAGCAACTCAAACACCTTTAAGAATAAAGTTTTTTTTTTCTTTTTACCAATCACCATTAAACAAGATATGAAATTTCAAACTCTAATTCTTGTATGTAAAGAAAATTTAATTTGAAGAACAAAGCTCACATACTAATTATATGCAGATGACAAATTTTAAACGAAAGATAACCATTGCTCCATTATAGTAGATGTACTATATTTACTTATACTTATAATATGTTAAATAAAGGGGCATATTATTCAAATATAAAAAAATTTACAACGTACTGTATTTAACAACGTCTATTTTTATCTCTTATTTTTTATTTTCCAAATTTACACAAATTTTAATTTGATTTGAGGTTAAAATTTAGTGTAAAACTTTCCTTTACCTTTTGACACTCCATCCACTATATAAGAAGAAGACTATTCATTGTCATGTACCTTTTTGCCATAAACAATCTTTATCTTGAGCTCTGTTCCATTCCACCACTCTGTTTATTCTTTTTTTTTTTACTTTTTCTTTTTGAGGCATTATTCATCTTATGCTCCTCCAACTATCACACATTTTATGCTCCTAAAAAAATTGCCCTCTTAGAAATTAAGTATTGAACCTAATTCAATCTTGTAAAACTGACTTGTAAAGTGAAAATTATCATTATTTTATAAATACATATTCAGGTCATCACACAACTGATGTTGGACTTTTTAATACTCTCTCTCGCGCCCAGTGTTGTTGGGCTTGTGGCGTGGATATGAATGGTGAATGACCCGATCAGAAACTTGATAGTAGGCGGCTTAGCAGATCGCGGAGAGGCGCTGATACCCTCTTATAAATTGAGTATTGAGTTTAACTCAATCTTACAAAACCAACTTATGAAATGAGAATTGTCGCTTCTTAATAAACACATATTCAAATCATCTCGCAACAAAAGATTTCTTAAATGTTACATCCCCAACCATTCTACAAGGATTGCCAGAATTCCTAAAAAAAAATCACTTCCACAAGAGAGTATTAAATAAAAGTCATATTAGCATACTAATAGCACCTTATTGATGAATGGTAGCATTTGATTAGACTAATGGTGGGCTCTCTCTATCTTGAATTGCAGTTGAATGATATCTAAATTCTGGTAGATAGCGGTTTGTTTAGTACCCTCCTAGTGGACAAACACAATGCTTATCTTATCCAATCTTTTTATTCCCCCCTACCACATGCAATGCTTCTTCAATCGTCTTTTTCAATGTCTATATACAAATATTTATAATATATAAATCACACAATTTTATTTATTTTTCAAACACATCCCCATGATAATGCTTGTACTTAATTTATAGTTTCCCTTGCCTCAAGAATATTTTTTCCCAGAAAATCAGAGGCAACAAAAAGCTTCAACACATAAACATAATATATTTAATACTAGGGTCATGCTAACTAGTGTCCCCGGGACACTAGTTAAGAGTATAAAAATAATTATTTTTACATTGAAAACATTATTTTTTTACTTTTTTAAATATTGACTGCACACATTTCAATGCATTTTTACTATTTTAAGTATCCCTAACTAGTTAATACTATACTATAAATTTATGTCTTTTTTAGAGAATAATGAACTTATGTTTTATACACCTGATATATGCATATGATGATGATTTTTTATTTATTTTTTGAATGGCACATATGATGATGATGATGCAAGAAACAACCATCGGACATATGAAAAATGAAATAGATTCCTATAAATATGTCGTGACCCTAAATTATAAAAGTCGAATGAATAATGTCACAATCTTTGAAAGATTATTATGTTCATGAAATATATATTTGTCGGATTGTTGATCACTACTTCAACCATATTATTTAAATATCATAACATATTTCACATATTTCCAATGTACGTAGGTTATATTAGATACTCAAAGATATAGATATCAATTAGCAAGAAAGAAAAAACATATACACAACACACAAATATCATTAAAGATTTATTTTCTCAAATTTTAAAAGTTGGGAATTGAATATGACTCTATTCAGAAAAAGAAAAAAGAAAGAGAGCCCAATGAGTATGACCTATAAATAAACTGTGAAAATATGTTAAACTAAGATAGAGTTTAGAATCTAGTATTATCTCTGATATTTTTTAAATCTATTGAATAATTAATGTATCAATTATTCAAATAATATAACAATGATCTATTTCTAATAAAAATAGATGAATATATGGTAATTTTAACTGGACTTATATTTGCAAGCAACTTTTTTTTTTGTCAAATAGTCTAACGGTTAGAAATTCCACCAATAAGGTGAATAAATGGAATAACCAGAGTTTGAACTCCGATCCCCTAGATATAAAATACAATGTCCCACCAACCGAACTAAGTTCACGCGACTTTACTAGCAACCTATTGTGTTACTTTATATTTGCGAGCAACCATGTAAAATAATTATATACTTGATGCATAACTTTTGATGCCCACGATCGACATAAAATGGACCTGTCGAGGCCAAAAGTGTAATTAAAAGCTATGGAGATACTTTGAAATGTCACTATAATTAAAATGTGGTTTGAAAAAACAAGATTATTCAACAATTCAAAAGTTTTAAAATAAAAAGGTAATATAAAAAAGAGTAGCTTTCTCATGATTGAGTGAAAATAGACAGCAATATTGTTGTAGTAATTGTCATAGACTATCCAAATTAAGGATTATGCGGTCACAAATGTGTAACTTTAATTTATTTATTTTTGACAAATGTGACTTTAATTTTATTTTTGACAATAAATGTGTAACTTTAATTAAACGTGGAGATTGGAGAAATTAGCCATATAGAGCATCATGTATGACTTCACTTGTTTTGGTCCAATTTATATTTATTATTTGAATAATTGACCATTTTGGGTCCAATATATTTAATTTTAGCACATATTTGGAATATTGACCTATACCATGTGGCATGCATGCTAGTTGAAAATCTTGCTTTAGCAAAATTACTGTCTTTCCAGCTCAACTAACTATGGTATTAGTTCCTTGTGAGGGGACCATACTGTACGAACGACCTTAAAACAAGGGCACATTCACTAGTTTTCACTTTTTAGGCTACACAAGGATACCACTCTTCTTGATAGTTAAATAACAATAACTGTAATTTTCAATTAAACATTAAAAGAAGCAAACCCATAAAGCTAAGTAGAAAAAAGCATTTTGTAGGTGTATAGAAAATTACAACTCAAAGAAGCAGTATTTATTTATATTTGAATTTTTATTTTATTTTGAACGGCATATTTGAAAGTATATATAGTACACAAAGGATGGTTTAATTCTTTATATGTTGCTATGATTGTTATTATCACAAAGCACATGGAGAATTTGTTTGGTCACATGGATTTTGATTATATGGTCATATGTATTGCATTGGAACTTTCTATGAATGTTTAAAAGTTGTTAGAGGATAGCTCTTAAATTCACAATACTCGTCTTTTCTATATTTAATGTGAGATTCTTGTCGTTGTTTTTTTAAAAAATAAGTTGTTAGACTCGGAGAATATAAACTATTCATAATGAGAATCAAACTCGGTTAATCTAATTTTGATAAGTTGTGGCCGATGGATAGTAGTTTTTTTCTCTGCCCACCGTAATTAGTATTTTTGACTTAGTAGACGCCCGAGTTATCTCTAGGGCTTGGGCCGAGTACGCTACACGACTGATCCTCGAGTGAGCAAGGAGACATTTGGTTTTAGTGTGTAGCAATATTTTAATTTCTAAAGGGATTGAATTGCTCCGAAGTATTCTATCCAAAGAGTTGATCAAATATCATATAGTAATTGTGAAATTAAATTCCTTGTAATGGGTCTTTTCTGACACAGTTAGTGTGCAGAAAAATTCAATGAATATGTTGCAAATTTCGCACTTGATCTTTTTAAGATAAATAATTTATGCTGTAGTTAGGCACATGCACACTGGCTTACATGCAATGCAACTACCAAAAAACAAGTAAGTCATCATCATAGAGCAGATGAATTGTAATGATTTAATGAGTCATTTTCGAATCTATATCATAACTTTGTTATTTACACCTTTGAATGGGTGTCATTTTCAGTTTACTATATTGCTTTAAAGGCTTAAGAGTTGAATTCTATGGTTTGAAGAATCTTAGGGCCTTTTTGTTTACCATAGCATATTAGTATTTTGGGTTAAACAAGTAAATGATTCCTATAACTTTCCATAATTTTGAAAGACATTAATCTTAGATATGAAAAATTCTAACATGGTGGAACATTCATAAAAAATCCTATAACGAATACGAATTTTACAAAATCCACCGTTGGATTGAAAGTTTATATCATATAGATCATCTATAGAAAATTTTAGAAAAATTGAAAATCATTTGATATGTTTTTGAGATCCATCAAGATTAACAGTTTATTAAATACTGTAAATCTTGATAAATTCCAATAAAATATCAAATGATTTTAAATTTTTTTATGGATGCTCTATATGATATAAACTTTCAATCTACCAATAAATTTTGTAAAATTTGTATTCGGTTAGATCATTTGTCCACGGTGGACCACTTGTGAAGGTGGTCCACCGTAGCATTAGCCATTATATCCAAATAAATAATCTTGATTGGATTTCGAGGCTTTCTTCTTTAGAACACCTTGATCTGAGTGGTGTAGACTTTCGTGAAGAAATAGTTTGGTTAAAACTATTGATTTTCACTTCCCTCTCTTTTCGAATTACATTTGGAAAATTGTCAAATTAAAAATTTAAAACCAGCAAAATGGAAAACAAATCTCTAAGTCTTTGATCTTTCAAATAACAATCTCAATCAAGAAATTCCTTCATGGCTTTTTAACCTAAATACAAATCTTGTTCAAATTGATGAGTGGTAACTTCTACAAGGAAACCAAATCAGTGGTGCTATTCCTGATTCATTAGGCCACCTTTAGCATCTTGAATTTCTTGATCTTAGTAACAATACCATTAGTAATCCAATTCCATCATCATTTGCAAATTTATCATCATTGAAGAATGAATCTTTGTCACAATCAAATAAATGGTACCATTCCTAAGAGTTTAGGTTTCCTTAGATAGTTGCAGGTTTTAAAACTGGGAGCTAATTCGTTAACTGGTTCTATGCCAGAAATGCTTGGAGTGGAGTTCTTTCAAATGTGGCGACATTAGACCTTTCGTCGAATTTTTGGGAAGAAACAATATCATAGAAAAAAAATCTTGAACAACTAATTAAAATCTTGACACCAAAAATATATTAATAAATAGGATAAGAGGGTAGGGGCATAAGCCAAACCCATAAAATGTTAAAAGAAAGTTAAAATTTAGAAGACAGACTCTATTACTGAACTTAGTAAAGAAATATTGAATGCTAAAAGATTTATGCCTAAACTTTAAAAAATATTAGTTGACATCTATTTCTTCCTCCGTAAGTTAATGTTTTTCTCAAACTAGATATGACGACATAAGATTCCAACTAATTCTCATATGAGTTGGCATTGTTGCCACAAAGCGAAGAATATCGGGCTGCAAGCTAAGTGAAGGGTGAAGTTCTTCTGAACTCTTTTCTAAAACATGAAGAAATTTAGCAATGTTGGGGAGTGCAAGTTCTCTGCAGTGGAGATGTAATAGAGGGACCTTTGATAAAACGCTTCCCTTCTGAACATCTAAGCCTTCTGGTCTCCGCAACTTGTATGGTTTTCCAGTTGTTGGCTCGATATCGACTCGCGCCATTTGTTTCCATCGGCTGTGCACGAACCAGCCATACTTATAGTCACCCACTATCGGTGTCCCAAGTGCTTCAGCGCAATGGACACGCAACTGGTAAAAAGAGAGCAGATATCAGATTAAGGAACAAGTTGCTTTAACTCGGCAAAATCAATATATTTTACAGCAGAGAACAATAATTAAAAAAACCATGTTATTCCAACCTTTATTTAAACTAGTGCATGTTTGGGATCACAGTAAATTTGACTAAATCACGGTCATCAAATTCACCACCTCCAATCCCAACAATATAGATTGACTAAAATATTCAGGGATTTTGTCGATAAGAAGAGGTTGACTCCTTGAACCACCCCTTTTAGTAGTGATTCCACAACATATTCTAATGATATTCTAAGATAAGTTTAAGTCCCAACTTATTCAAACAGATATGAAAATAATGTCTAATTCTTTATTTTAACAGCACAGTTCAGTTGAATAGAGAATTTAAAGCATCATTGAAGATACCTGATGCTTCCGGTAAGTTAGTGGACGCAACTCAATCCATGAGCATCCATTTATCTTTGGACCAAGCACCCGATATTCAGTTACAGCTTCTTGGTGAGGTTCTATACTTGACTGATGAGCTAGCATTACCCTCTCAGTCTTCCCGTCATTCATAAGCACCTGACATAAGATCACATACATAAACACAATTTACTATCACTGGATGTAAAAACATGTGAGAGAGAGAGAGAGAGAGAGAGAGAGAGAGAGAGAGAGAGAGAGAGAGAGAGAGAGAGAGAGAGAGAGAGAGAGAGAGAGAGAGAGAGAGAGAGAGAGAGAGAGAGAGAGAGAGAGAGCACAAACCTTAGAAAGAGGAGCATGAATTATGCCTTCCTTCTCGTTGGGAGTTCCTATGACCAATGCCCAATATCTTTGATATGTAGTTTCACATGCATCATTCCAAGCCTAAAATAGGCCATTAGAGAGTTAAAGTTCAAATAGAGATATCAAATTGTTGTTGACAATGTTATAAAAGATTTGGTGGTGCATTCACAAGCTACATGATCTGTTTGAAAACAGCACTTAATATTTCGTGTAGAAAAAGCACCTTACAAGAAGATTTTGCATTGTTTATGTTACTGAATAACCATTGAAGGTGAGATACACTATCTTTTGTTCTCCCCAATATAAGGATGCCACTGCTCTCTCTGTCAAGACGGTGGACCTGAAAAAACCAACATAAAATTAATATGATAGAACCCAAACTGATATTAAATGACTAAGAAGTTTTTTATTTGATATTGAAGGACTGAGATGGCAAAGGTTGGAGCTAAGCTGCGTAAAAGATGAAGGAAAAGTAAATATGAAAGCAGAAATTTCCTTGACTGAGAGCCGAGCCCACTTCTTAACAAAAAAAATCTTTTCCTAGTAAGTAGGGTAACCTGTGTTGATCCAAATCAAATGGTGCCATTATGTTGGGCTACTTTGATCCTGACAATTACTCTTTTCCATAGTTTAATAGTAGGACTCATGAGCCAAAGAATATAAACTCCATTGTTCTCATACTTACAAATAATCATGCAATTTACACAAATTTGAGAGCCAGGTTATATCTTTCTCGCCTAGACATTCCCAAAATTCAATATCTTTCTCTCCTATTATATAGCCTAACTGCATTATCATTCTTCGTCCTCTTTGTCAAATCTTACGATATGCAAGGCAATGATTGCAACTAAAAACAAATAATAAAACTAAATGATTGCTCAAATTTTAGGAAAGGTAAGCCATCCAACTTCGTATCAAATAATTGGTCAAGTGATACACCAAACAGTGAAAGACCAAAGCAAGGAGGTATCAAATTAACCAAACCCTTTAAAGGGACCAGAGATTTTAATTTGTTATCCTTTAGTTAAAATGGGAGTGTCAGCATAGCTATATGAATATATATTCATTTGTTGCATGATTTACCGGCAAATGCAAACCAAATTGCTTTGTATTCATAGCAATGCCAATGAAGTATAAAAGAGTAGTTTACCAGTTTAGGGCCCTCCTCATAATCATAGGACAGTGCTGCAGCTGCCAATGCATCCATGCTATTATGAACTGGAAGATTCCCCTAACAAGATCATCAGCAGGAAATCAAAATCCCATAACAAACTCCAACCTGGTGAATTTCTACAAATGTGAAAAAGTCGTTCAAACCTTAACCGGCAATTTCGGAGGTTTATTTAACATAATAATGGCAGAGTCCTGAAAGAAAGACATTTAAATCAATAATCAATGAATACAATATTATTGAAATGCAATTGAATAATAAGAATATAACAGACAGACGCATAAAAATAAAAACACCAGCAGAAAACTATAAAATGTAAATAAATGTTGTGTTTGATGAACGACATATATATACCTTGTAAATCACAAGCCTCTGCAGATACTTAATTTCATCAGCATTGGGATATAGTGTTCCACATGGTATAGCATCATATCTTTTTGAAATCCTAGTTTCAGCAATTGATACTGGGACATGAACCCTAGCCCCGGGCTTCATCACTTCATTGGGTCTAATCTGTAGTTAAGCTGCATAGTTGTAGTATTATTAAACCTAAAACAAATCATAAGCAATTGAAATATATTTATTGTTAAACAACACACACACACACACACACACACACACAAAGGGAAAATGGCAAAATAAAAGGATAGACGTAAACATGAAATACCTTTCGCATAGGTTTCATCAGCTCTTTCTTCTGAGTGAAAGAGTCATCGGTAACTAGGTCCTCCATTTGCACCTAGAATAGGAAATTATCAACGTAAGTATATTTTCAGTTAATTACTGCAAAGGAACAAAAAAACGCAAATACTAAAAAATAGTAGACACTTACAAGACCCTCCCTGAAATGGGACTCAATGACAGAACCGGACGCACCCTTAAAATAATACTTAATCCAGTTGACAGCGGTAACACGGTCGCTCTGTTCATGTGCACTGATTGTATTCTTGCCAGGCAAAGGGTGACAAGGAAAAGGAGGCAGTGATAGTAATTGTCTGGGTTTTGGACCTTCTTTGGGCACATCCAAGCGAGCAATGTTGTTAGAAACTCTGATTACTTTATCAACAGAAACGGACCTTGGAGGGCGAACTCTAGAGTAGTGCCTCACTACATATTTCAGCCATAAGCAGCCATTGTTATTGTTCGCCCGTTTCAACATTTTTCCTCACCTAACACACGAAAATACTAGCCCATTAGCAAAAAGAAATGGGGTTTTATTATATTTTTGAATGAATTCACGATACAAAAATTTCAAAAATAATAATTATAGATGGAATCAGAAAAGGAGAAAAAGTTCTTGAATCAAAACCTATTTTCATACAAGTGCTTAGGTTAGTAAATAAGCTAAAATAAGTCAATCCAAACAAACTCAACATATCAAAACTAGAAATAGAATTGACACTAATAATAAAGCTTGTCATATCTCATATGATATCGCCTATCTTTTACCACTACGTTCACAGAGACCACATTATCTCTTCGTTGTGGCGAATGGATATACCACACTATCTCTTCATTGTGGCGAACAGACATACCACGTTATCTCTTCGTTGTGGCAAACGGATATACCACATTATCTCTTCATTGTGGCGAACAGATATACCTTAAATATCAAATTACTATGGGCACTAAACTTGTACGCTAAATTATCTACTAACAATTTCTTATTACTCGTACTTGTACACCTAATCTCAACATATTTATATTCACAATATGGCATTCCATTCTAATCACACATGTTCATTCTTATATTTCTTTTAACTATAAATTAAAAGGAAACTATTCTCATTGGAAGCAAGAGTATCTATGAGCACTCTCTAATCCATTAATAATTTTCTCTTAATTAGTTTGTACCGTTTCTATTAGTTCTATCTTGTGAGCTAACACTAATTTAATAATGAACTTATGTTATTAACCATCAGATTATAGAAACACTCTTATAGTCCACTAATCATGAAATTCTTCATTCTAAATGTATAGGATCAGAATAATATTACTAGTAATTTTAACAATTTCTCTGGACTACTAGCACAACCTATTGAACTGAGTAAGAATTAATTTAAGTCTATCTATACTAATTTGAACTTCATGCATCCAACACAATGGCGAGCTTGCCCTAAACATTTATAGCTTTTAAGCATAAGCTTTGTATTTGCTATCCTCATAATCTCTATACAGCTCAAACTTAGCGAACAGTTGAAGTTATTCTTGTTCGAACAAGGGAGTTAAAACTAGCATAATTTCATGCCTACACTACTTAAATTCATAAAACACAATTATCATAGTTCCAAACAGTCCCAAAATAATCCTAATCTCATGTTAATACAATTTATATAGACTCAAAACAGTTCCAATCTCATGACCACGGGAGCAACTTCCACCGAATTTGAACATCATACAATAATCTCGGCACTTAAAAGAAACTTATTTAAGACCACAATAATTATAAGTACAGGAATTTGACAAAAAACCCCCAATTAGTTAAATTTAGGGTTTAAAAGGAACCATGAAAATCTAAGATTACACTAAACTATTTATAATAGCTTTCACTACTCATCTAAACTAGACAAAATCTCTAAATTTCATGATTGTTAAAAGTTTTACCTCAAGTAAAGTAACCATCAAGTAGAAAACTCTCCATTAGTTGGCCGAGAGAGAGAGTTGGTCTTGTACTCTTGTTGACCGTAAAAACAATTGGATCCTCTCCTTCAAAGTTTGTCTCCTTCTCTCTCCTTCTTCAAATATTGGCCATTTGATGAATCTAATGGTTGCAAATTTAAAAGAGCAAAAACCAAATAACTCCAAATCTCCCAAATAGGGATGTCAACGGGGCAGGGATTGAGCGGATGGTACTTTACCACTTCTTGCCTCATTTCCCGTTTCGGGAACATTTCTTCCTCCATCCACATCCCCACGAATCTCCACAGTATCAACAGATTTCCACGGACATAAAAAATTAACAAAATTGTTATACATTTTAATCAAAAGCACGACATTAATATCTTGTTTTTTCTTCCTTTTTTCTAAAAAAGTACATATTTTGTATCTTTCATTTTTTTAAAATAAAAGTACATTTAGCATCGATAACAAAAACTGCAAAAGCACGTTCTAATATTTCTTTTTGTCAAAAAAATTAAATATCCAATTGAACTTGTAGTCACCTGCCACCATACATATAATCATCATAACATTTATAATGTATTAATTATTATTATTTATTTAAAAAGAACATATAAAGTTATATAATTATATATTGTATACATAATTTAAATAATATGGCCGGGGTCGGGGAATCCACGGTGGCGGAGGGACCTTTTCGTTCCCCGCCCCAAATTATCCACGGAGGAATTTCTCCCTCCATCCCCGTCCCCACGAGGAAAAAATCCACAACTTCGGGTTACCGTACAGATAATCCCCACAAATAATCCGTTATCAAATACAAATTGACATCTCTACTCCCAACTCCCTAATCTGGAGAAATGCCAAATAATTGCAGTGACATCCGCAAACAATTTGCAACCCACTCTCTTCTTTTATATTTATTTATTAGGCTTTAATGCAGTTTTGGTCCCCCTGTTTTGAAAATCTTGAACTTTTGATCCTCCTATTTTAAAAATCAACTTTTTGATCCCCTATTTTAGTTTTCTTAGAATTTTAGTCCCCCAACTCAATTTGATCAATCTTTTAATGATGTGGCAGCATCCATGTTGGCAATATTATTCCACATCATTATTTTATTTCTTTATTTCTTTTTATTTGTAAATAGAAAATCAATTAAAAAAAATCTCTCTTCATCATCATCATCAACAAGAAACTCAACTAAACCAACATCATTAACAACAACATCCACCATCATCTTCAAGACCCACCATACAAACCCATTTGATCACTAGCAGCAAGAAGACAAAAGAATAGAGTTAATGTTAGGAAGAACACCACGTATGAGCAATTGTAACACCATCAAGCAATTTTCCAAGCTCTTCATCATTCCTCACAGCCAACAACACGTGCCTAGGGATAATCCTATTCTTCTTGTTATCACGTGCAGCATTTTCAGCCAATTCAAGCACAGTTTTCAGATTCAAAATTATAGGGTTCCAAATTCAAAATCGCAAAATAATAGCAATTAGATTGAAAATTGATTTATATCTCAGCAGCAAGATATTCAAGAATGGTGGCTAAGTAAACTGTAGCTCTGATACCAACACATTGAGCGTATCTACCTTTCTTCAACTAACGGCCGATTCTACTGACAGAGAATTGAAGGCCAGCTCTGGTGGATCTGGTTACTTGACTTATTCCTTGGACCTCTGCCTTTTCTTCCTCCGGCACCTTTTTTTGTCTTTGTACTGGCTTCCATTTCGAGACTGGGAAATTATGGTTTGGTTGAAGAAGAGTTTTGAGAAGATGTGAGATGCAGAATATGAGGAAGGTGATATTGAAATTGTGAAATGTTAGCGCTGTTTTATGGAGAGTTTATACAGGAGTGTGAGAATTATTGTAATGAAAGTAATGATGGATGTTGGGCTTTCAATTTGGGATAAATGGATTTAGGGTTCCTCCGATTTGATTTTCCATTTTAAATTGCTTGCTTTTGTTTTAATTGTTGTTTACCTTGATTTTAATTCATGGGTTTTTATGGTAGTTGTTGACGGTGATGGTGGATGTTGTTGTTGATGATGTTTGGTGTAGTTGAGTTTCTTGTTGATGATGATGATGAGAAATAAAGAAAAAAATAATGACACATCAGCAAAAGATTGGCTAAATTGAGTTGGGGGACTAAAATTTCAAAAAAATTAAAATAGGGAGATCAAAAAGTCGACTTTTAAAATAGGGGATCAAAAGTTCAGGATTTTCAAAATAGGGGGACCAAAATTGCATTAAAGCCTATTTATTATTATTATTATCATCATCATCATCATAAAATATTGCCATTAATTTCATTATATTTTTAACTTACTATTATTCCTTATAGTTTTTATGAATTCTTCTCAATTAGGCACTAATTGATTTCCAAAATTCCATAATGTTTTTTGAAAAAGTTAAAATTAGCCTCTCTAAATTGATGCTAATGAAAATCAAACCTGAGAACTTAAAAAAAATACACTCTTAAATTTCAAGTCAATACCACCAAATCATTTCAAGTGGGTTCCAAAATTTTAGAATGTTACATAGACATAAATGGAAGATTAATTTATGGATCATGTTTAGGATACATGTTAAAAGGAAAACATTTATATTTAAAAAACAAAGTTTTAAATGCTTAAATAATTAATTTCACTACTTCTGAGAAAAAATTTCACTTTGCGCTCGTTAGCCCTAAATAAATGAAACCTAGGATTTTGACAAGACAGATAAGCTAGTTTGTAGCTTATGTCTTATGGCTTATAAGTTAAAAGACCTGTTTGATAATTGTCATATTACCGTGAGCTTATAACTTATTTTACTAGTTTATAGCTTATTTTTCATAAGCTAATTCAAGTAGCTTATAGCTTATCATTTTTTATTCCAATTTTACCCTTATATACTTTTATCTTAAATTCATTTTTATCATTAAAAATATATTATTACAATTTAAAATAAAATAGCTAAATTTTGTACCTTTTTTAACGCTAGCATATCCATTATTATTTTTACTATATTGTACATACTTTTTTTGTGTTGTTATATTTCATTTTAAAATGTTATCGTACAAAAATATAAAAAAAAGTTAATTTTCGTAACAATATTTTATGACGCGTTGTACATAAGTATATTATCATTCCCCCCTTCATTTTGAAGGTTGAAAAACACACAAGAAGGGGGGGGTTGAATTGTGTGTTACTTTTTCTAAGTTAAAACAAATTGCAGCGGATAAGGTATAACACACACAATATATGAGGATAGGGTTAGAGAGAGATGCTCAGAATTTTTATACTGGTTCCTCCCACTAACAGGAGTAGTCCAGTCCTCTTGTCCTTCACAAGAGATTTTCACTATAATCACTCAGATTACAAATGCTCAAGCACTAAGCAAGAGACTTCAAACTGCTCAAGCACAAAGCAAGAGACTTCTAACTGCTCAAGCACAAAGCAAGAGACTTCCAATGCTCAAGCACAAAGCAAGAGACTTCCAATGCTCAAGCACAAAGCAAGAGACTTCCAATGCTCAAGCACAAAGCAAGAGACTTCCAATGCTCAAGCACAAAGCAAGAGACTTCCAATGCTCAAGCACAAAGCAAGAGACTTCTAACTGGTTTTAATGTTAATAAAGATAAGAGATTAACACTTGATATACAATCAGAGGTGTTTACAAAATACAACTCAGTTACAAGACTAACTTAGAAAATTATCACAAAGTTTCTAAGTGTTTGATAGCTTCAGAATTTGACAGAGTTTCAGCACGTTCAGAAGCTTAAGTCTTCATTTTTTTATTTCTTCACAAATCTTCTTCCTTTTATAGATGATAAAATGAACGTTGAAGATTATAGCCGTTTGAAGAATTGAGACGCTCCTTTGTATAGATCAGTGAGCTTATTAGCTGTTCTGATTTGCAGTAGCTTAGGAGCTTAACGTTTACTACAAAATGAGAGATTCCTTTTGGCTTTTGATATTTGAACCTTGGTGAAAGCCAAATAAGGAAATAATCGTTTCTGAAGCCTGACTTGAAAAGGACCTTTCTATGGTCAAACCTTTTCATTCTTGGTTTCTGCGTTTGGACTTAGTCAGGCACAGTCTTCAATAAAATTGTACTCTCAAATGTAGCTTAACACTTATATCTGACGAGCCTTCAGATTTTGATAAGCTCAGAATTACTTGTTTCAGATCTGGTGAGCTCAGATGTTCTTCAGATTTTGATAGGCTCAGAATTATTTGTTTCAGATCTGGTGAGCTCAGAAGTTCTTCAGATTTTGATAGGCTCAGAATTACTTGTTTCAGATCTGGTGAGCTCAGAAGTAATTCCTTCAGAAATTCTAAGGTTCAGATAATAACTTCAGAGTTTCACAGGCTCAGAATTACTTGTTTCAGATTTGGTAAGCTCAGAAGTAATTCCTTCAGAAATTCTAAGGTTCAGATAATAACTTCAGAGTTTCATAGGCTCAGAATTACTTGCTTCAGATCTGGTGAGCTCAGAAATAATTCCTTCAGAAATTCTAAGGTTCAGATAATAACTTCAGAGTTTCACAGGCTCAGAATTACTTGCTTCAGATCTGGTGAGCTCAGAAGTAATTCCTTCAGAATTCTAGGGTTCAGATAATACGCAAATTTTAACTTTTAATCCTGCACACTGAATTAAATTATTAGTACTCCAATTTAACCTTAAATACATTGTTATCATCAAAATCAATTAAGGAGATACAAAATCATAATTTTGTTCCAACAATCTCCCCCTTTTTGATGATGACAACTATATGTATTTAAAATCAATTGTTGTTGTTTTTATTTAACATCTTGACTTCAGGTTCTGAGGTTTGCAAGCTCCCCCTGAGTCTGATAAGCTTCAAAAGTTTATCAATGATAAATATAAAACAGTCTAAGAGTAATATTTAATGTCCAATATAATTTCATATATTCTACCTTCAGAATTAGAGGTTTGCAAGCTCTATTTCTTCAGATTGACAAATATAAGATATGGTTTGCAAGCGTATCTTATATTATATGAATTTATGTTGGACAAAATTTATTACTCCCCCTCATTAAAAGTTTAAAAGACTTTAATATAACTTAACAAGAGTAGAGTTCAGAAAATGTGATCTTTAGAGCTTCAGAAATAATTTCACTGCCATAGGAAATAATATTTTCTCCCCCTTTGTCATTATCAAAAACGGGTCAGTCAAAGCACAAGTTACAGGGTAGTAAATGCACACAGCAAACAACCACCAGCAGTAAATGCATTCAACGGTAAAAGGGAATTGTTAAGTACCATGGTGAAACAGGGAATTGTTTCAGAATGAAGACGAGTTTCTTCAAGATCTGAATCAGTTCCAGGAAAAGGTGGAGTGGTTTGAATGGATGAGGGGTTTGGTTCAGAAGTGGTTGGCTTAGGAGATGAAGTCTGAAGGGGTTCAGTTTGGGATTCAGCAGGGACTTCAGAATTTTGAACATTTGAGGGTTCAGATTGGTCTACGTCCATTGCTATTGGGGTAGACTCAGAATCTTTAATAGGAGATTTCTGAGGGGATTTAGGAGTGTCACAAATGGTTATAGTGGAAGTTTAAAAATATTGAAAACGTGAGAAGTGATAGTGACTAGTGTGTAGTTAAGTGATTATAGTGGAAGTTTCAAAATATTGGGGAAACAAGATAGTGACGTAATGGGGGCTTGGCAGTTACTTTTAATAAAATCATCATTAGCTCTCCTTCATTATCCAGCGTTTACTAGACATGATGGGAAGTTACACAGATAAGTAGTGTTTTCAGAAGCCAGCTGTCAGTTAGAGAAACTGAGTGGTCAACTAACACTTAGAGTAGGTATCTGAGTCACAAGAAATCATATTTAATAATAAATAATTCTGATTGCTTCAGATGAGAGAGTGCTTCAGAACCTATATAATAGTTTCTAAGCCGTCCAAACTTCTGAGGCCCTTCAGAACCAGTTTATTCATTCAGATTTAACAGCATTCAGAGATATCATTCAGAAATAAAAACCATGTTCAGATTTTTCTTGATAAAATCGAAACGATCAATAGCAAGAGGTTTGGTAAAGATATCAGCCCATTGATGCTCAGTATCAATGAATTGAATCTTAATTACTCCCTTCTGAACATAGTCTCTAATGAAGTGATGTTTGATCTCAATGTGTTTAGCTCTTGAATGCAAAATAGGATTCTTAGACAAACAGATAGCAGCAGTATTATCACAGAGAAGTGGTATACTACTTATCCTTATCTGATAGTCCTCCAACTGATGTTTCATCCAGAGCAATTGCGTGCAACACTTAGCGGCTGAGATGTACTCTGCTTCTGCTGTAGATAGAGCAATAGTTGCTTGTCTCTTACTAGCCCATGATATAAGGTTTTCACCTAGAAATTGACAGTTTCCACTAGTGGACTTCCTTTCAATTTTATCACCAGCATAGTCAGCATCACAGAATCCAATAAGCTGATAATCTAAGGATTTCTTATAAAGTAATCCAAGATTAGTGGTTCCTTTCAGATATCTAAAGATTCTCTTAACAGCAGTTAGATGAGACTCTCTAGGATCTGATTGAAATCTAGCACACAAGCATACACTGAACAAGATATCTGGTCTAGATGCAGTGAGATAAAGGAGGGAACCAATCATACCTCTATATAATTTCTGATCTACTTTGCCTTCAGATTCTTCCTTCAGAAGACAGCTAGAGGGATGCATAGGAGTTGACATTGGTTTACAATCTTCAAGACCAAATTTCTTCAGTAAATCCTTTGTGTATTTGGTTTGATGCACATATACTCCTTCTTTTCTTTGATTGATTTGAATTCCCAAGAAGAATGTTAGTTCTCCCATCATACTCATTTCAAATTCATCCTGCATAAGCTTAGAGAAATTCTTGCAAAGAGAAGCATTAGTTGAACCAAAGATAATATCATCAACATAAATCTGAACAATCAAAATATCAGTTTTTAAGGTTTTTCTAAAGAGAGTGTTATCAACATGTCCTTTTTCAAAACCATTTTCTAGAAGAAATATACTTAACCTTTCATACCAAGCTCTTGGAGCTTGTTTCAAACCATACAGAGATTTCTTCAATTTGTAAACATGATCAGGACACTTTATATCTTCAAAGCCAGGAGGTTGTTTAACATAGACTTCTTCATAAATTACTCCATTCAGAAATGCACTCTTAACATCCATTTGAAATAGAGTGATGTCATGATTAACTGCATAGGACAAGAGAAGTCTAATTGCCTCAAGTCTTGCTACTGGTGCAAAGGTTTCAGTGAAATCTATGCCTTCTTGCTGACTATAACCTTGTGCAACCAGTCTAGCTTTATTTCTGACAACTTCTCCCTTTTCATTTGACTTGTTTCTGAATACCCATTTTGTTCCAATAATGTTCTTGTGTTTGGGTTTTGGTACCAGATCCCAAACATCATTTCTTTCAAATTGATTGAGTTCTTCTTGCATTGCAACAATCCACCCATCATCTGAGAGTGCTTCTTCTATGTTTGTGGGTTCAATTAATGAAATTAACCCAACTAGGGATTCATCCTCTTTGAAAGCAGATCTGGTCTTTCTTGGGCTATCCTTGTTACCAACAATTAGCTCTTCAGGATGAGATGATCTATACTTGAATTTACTCTTAGGTGGAGCAGGTGTCTGAGAGGGTTCAGTTTCTGAAGGGTCTTCAGTTTCAAGGCCTTCAGAGATATCTTCATTTTGAGTCTCAGATGGATATACAGCAATGGAGAGATCTTCACACTCAGAATTTGAGGAAACTTGAAATTCTGCAAAAGTCTCAGCTTGCTCTGACATTTTATCGTCAGGCTCTTTATCATCAAATCTAACATGTATAGATTCTTCAACTGTGTGAGTTTCAGAATTATACAATCTGTATGCTTTTGAGCGTTCAGAGTAGCCTATAAAGATACTCTTATAAGCTCTAGCATCAAATTTCTTTCGATAGACCTTGTTGTCTAGAATATAGCAAGTACATCCAAACTGATGAAAATAAGAAATATTTGGTTTTCTTCCTTTGAACAGTTCATAAGCAGTTTTGTTCAGAATAGGTCTGATGTAGATTCTATTCTGAACATAGCAAGCAGTACTCACGGCTTCTGCCCACAAGAACTTAGCTAGGTTAGACTCAAGCATCATGGTACGAGCCATTTCTTGCAAAGATCTATTCTTTCTTTCTACAACACCATTCTGCTGTGGTGTTCTAGGAGAAGAGAATTCATGGATTACTCCATGCTCTGAGCAGAAAGATTCGAAAGAGTCATTTTCGAACTCTCCCCCATGGTCGCTTCTAACCTTCAGAATTCGAAGATCCTTTTCACTTTGTATTTGTGTGCAGAAGTCACTGAATACCACAAGTGCTTCACTCTTAGAACGTAGGAATTTCACCCAAGTCCATCTACTGAAATCATCAACCATGACCAATCCATATTTTTTACCATTGATAGAGGCTGTCGAAACAGGACCAAACAGATCAATGTGAAGCAATTCTAAGGGTCTGGAAGTAGAGACAATGTTTTTAGACTTGAATGAAGTTTTAGCAAATTTTCCTTTTTGACATGAGCCACAAAGTGCATCTGAGTGATAATCAATGTCAGGCAAACCACTAACAAGCTTTTGTTTGCTAAGCTTAGAGATCAACCTCCAGTTAGCATGACCAAGACGCTTGTGCCATAGCCATTTCTCATCACTCAGAGACAAAAGACATATAATCTTTTGGTCAACCAAATCAGAAAAGTTTACTTTATAAACATTGCCAACTCTCATTCCCTTGAATACTACAGATTTGTCAGAGTCTTTTGATACAGTACATGATTCCTTATTAAATGTAACAGCACACCCATTGTCACAAAATTGACTAATGCTCAATAGATTGTGTTTAAGTCCATCAACTAACCAAACATCTTTAATGGAAAGAGAAGAATTACCAACTGTACCTGTACCAATGATCTTCCCTTTTTGTTTTCCTCCAAATCCCACAGAGCCTCCCTCTTTCAGAGTTAGGGTTTGGAACATATGCTTTTCTCCCGTCATATGTCGTGAGCAACCACTGTCCAGGTACCAGGGCTGCTGTTTTACCTTTCCTTGCATGAGCATCTGAAGCAAACATTATTTCAGATTTTGGTACCCATATTCTGATGGGTCCTTTAGAGTTAGTCTTCTGAATAGTATTCCTTCTTTGTTTTCTATGATCAACACAAGATCTAGAATTAATTAAGCTTTGACAAGAATGTTTAGGCTTAATTTGATTCTTGGATTTTGATCTGGAGTATATCACAGTTCCAAAGGTCAAGCAAGGATCTGAAGTAACTTTACCTTGATTTCTCAGAGGTTCAGATGACTTCTGAGCCTTAACTTGAGAACTTTTGGACTCAGAAATTTTAGGTTCAGAAGAACTTGGAACTTCTGAGTCTTTGGGTTCAGGTTCAGAACCTCCTTCAGAGTTGGATGCCTTCAGATCAAGTGTACCACTTTTAACAAAGGTAGAGAATAATTCAGGTGGAGTATCATCCTCACTATATGATTTCAGAGGTTTATCCCAGTTCTTAAACCGAGAATAACCAATGCCTTCACCATAGTTACGAGTCATATGATAAATCATGGAAGCCATTTTACTCCTATTGAAGGTACAACGAATAAATTCGTGAAGAGCATCTTCATGATCATCATTGAGCTTGTCTGCCAAGACATAGTTAGATTCAACATGACAAATACGAATGTTTAACGATTCATTTTCATCATAAAGAATCTTGGCATCCTTTTTCAATGATTCATGAACATTCTTCAAAATTTTGTGTTGACTTACTATACGAGAGTAATGTTTCACGGCAATCTTAAGAGAATCAATTAATTCAGATTTAGTCATGTTAGAGTATACCTCATTTTCATCATCTGAGTCATCTTCAGAATCTCTATCAGAGTTGTTACCTTCAGAAGTTCTTGCCATTAAAGCCAGATTGCCTTCTTCATCATCTTCTCCTTCAGAGTCATTCTCAATGGTCTCCCAAGTGGCTAACAAACTCTTCCTTACCTTTTCTTTGTACTTTTCTTTCCCAAAGCTCTTATTCTTTCCTTTGTCCTTGGATGACATTTCTGGACAGTCCGCAATGAAGTGTCCAGATTTCTTGCAGTTATAGCAGTTGTTCAGTTCTTCCTTTTTGTCCTTTGAAAAGGAACTTCTTGAGTTGTTTCCTTTGTTTGGAAACCTTTTGTATTTCTTGTTCCATTTCTGAAACCTTCTAACCATTAGTGCCATTTCTTCATTCTCAGAATTTTCATCCATCATATCATCAGAAGTTTCTTCCTCTTGTTCAGACACTTTGATCTTTGCAACTTTTGAGGAAGTCTGAACAGATCTTAGAGCCAAGGACTTCATCTTCTTGACAGGTTCATCTGACATAAGTTCTAGCTCATGACTTCTGAGTGAGCTTATTAAATCTTCAAGAGTCACATTGTCCAAATCCTTGGATTCCTGAAAAGCTGTAACTTTTGGTCTCCATTTGGAAGGTAAGCTCCTCAGAATTTTCTTCACGTGATCAGATGCAGTGTAGCTTTTCTTCAGAACTTGAAGACCAGAGACAAGGGTTTGAAACCTTGAATACATGGTTTCAATATCTTCATCTTCCTTCATTCTGAACAGCTCATATTGATGAACTAATAAGTTTGCCTTAGCTTCTTTGACTTGCTTATTTCCTTCATAGGTGGAACATAGAGAGTCCCAGATAGTTTTGGCACATGACTTGTTGGATATTTTTAAATACTCAGCATGAGATATTGCACCAATAAGCATATTCTTAACAGTATGATGCTTCTTATACTGTTTCTTCTTTTCAGCATCAAAGAACTTTCTGTAGGTATTTCTTACAACACCTTCATCATCCATGTGTTCAAAATGTATACCATCTTCAATGATATCCCATAACTCATCATCGGTCCCAATGATGTAACTATACATCTTGGTTTTCCAGAAAGGAAAAGTAGTAGGATCACTGTTGAAGTAAGGTGGTTTGTCTCTGTGATTATCACTGTTCCTTTCCCTATCATAGTTGTGAGGAGGTGGAACAGCAGAGTGATCAGGTCCAGAGGAAGCAGAAGGAGAGGTAACACCAGACATGTTTTTCAACTAAGTACCCCTAGATCTTTTACTGTTTCACTGTTAAGTGAAGAGCAACAGACCGGAGCTCTGATGCCAATTGAAGGTTGAAAAACACACAAGAAGGGGGGGGGGGGTTGAATTGTGTGTTACTTTTTCTAAGTTAAAACAAATTGCAGCGGATAAGGTATAACACACACAATATATGAGGATAGGGTTAGAGAGAGATGCTCAGAATTTTTATACTGGTTCCTCCCACTAACAGGAGTAGTCCAGTCCTCTTGTCCTTCACAAGAGATTTTCACTATAATCACTCAGATTACAAATGCTCAAGCACTAAGCAAGAGACTTCAAACTGCTCAAGCACAAAGCAAGAGACTTCTAACTGCTCAAGCACAAAGCAAGAGACTTCCAATGCTCAAGCACAAAGCAAGAGACTTCCAATGCTCAAGCACAAAGCAAGAGACTTCCAATGCTCAAGCACAAAGCAAGAGACTTCCAATGCTCAAGCACAAAGCAAGAGACTTCCAATGCTCAAGCACAAAGCAAGAGACTTCTAACTGGTTTTAATGTTAATAAAGATAAGAGATTAACACTTGATATACAATCAGAGGTGTTTACAAAATACAACTCAGTTACAAGACTAACTTAGAAAATTATCACAAAGTTTCTAAGTGTTTGATAGCTTCAGAATTTGACAGAGTTTCAGCACGTTCAGAAGCTTAAGTCTTCATTTTTTTATTTCTTCACAAATCTTCTTCCTTTTATAGATGATAAAATGAACGTTGAAGATTATAGCCGTTTGAAGAATTGAGACGCTCCTTTGTATAGATCAGTGAGCTTATTAGCTGTTCTGATTTGCAGTAGCTTAGGAGCTTAACGTTTACTACAAAATGAGAGATTCCTTTTGGCTTTTGATATTTGAACCTTGGTGAAAGCCAAATAAGGAAATAATCGTTTCTGAAGCCTGACTTGAAAAGGACCTTTCTATGGTCAAACCTTTTCATTCTTGGTTTCTGCGTTTGGACTTAGTCAGGCACAGTCTTCAATAAAATTGTACTCTCAAATGTAGCTTAACACTTATATCTGACGAGCCTTCAGATTTTGATAAGCTCAGAATTACTTGTTTCAGATCTGGTGAGCTCAGATGTTCTTCAGATTTTGATAGGCTCAGAATTATTTGTTTCAGATCTGGTGAGCTCAGAAGTTCTTCAGATTTTGATAGGCTCAGAATTACTTGTTTCAGATCTGGTGAGCTCAGAAGTAATTCCTTCAGAAATTCTAAGGTTCAGATAATAACTTCAGAGTTTCACAGGCTCAGAATTACTTGTTTCAGATTTGGTAAGCTCAGAAGTAATTCCTTCAGAAATTCTAAGGTTCAGATAATAACTTCAGAGTTTCATAGGCTCAGAATTACTTGCTTCAGATCTGGTGAGCTCAGAAATAATTCCTTCAGAAATTCTAAGGTTCAGATAATAACTTCAGAGTTTCACAGGCTCAGAATTACTTGCTTCAGATCTGGTGAGCTCAGAAGTAATTCCTTCAGAATTCTAGGGTTCAGATAATACGCAAATTTTAACTTTTAATCCTGCACACTGAATTAAATTATTAGTACTCCAATTTAACCTTAAATACATTGTTATCATCAAAATCAATTAAGGAGATACAAAATCATAATTTTGTTCCAACACATTTTAGTACTTTTGATTTATTTTCATGTATTTATTGAATTATTACTATAAAATATGCATGTATCTATATTGTCACAGCTTTTTTTAGTGCATTTGATTTATCTTTTATGTATTTGTTATAAAAACCCAAAATATATAATGTTTAATCTTTTATATAAAGTATAAAAATTCAAATGAAAATAAATTGAAATAAAATTTCAAAGAATAAAATTTAATTCTGTTATGTCTCATCTATAAGTTTCACATCGCTTGAAACTCGAAACTAATGGTAGTTTATATACAACACACCACATTCCTCTAATCAACCGAGGCGCATTTTCTACAAATGACAAAACTGTGACGAGTTAACCCCAAAGCGGACAATCTATCGGAGATGTGGATTTGAGGTCGGTTATCCCCTGCAGATAAATCTGAGTTCTGTTTGGAACAGTGGCGCCATCTGTGGAAACAATAAAACTCGTTCTTGAACTCAGCCCCTTAGCCTCGACTGGGGGGCATCAGTTATGGCTCACCTATAAGTCTCACATCGCTTGGAACTCGAGACTAATAGTAGTTTATATACAATACGCCACACTCCTCTAACCAACAGAGACACCTTTTTTGCAAAGGACAAACCGTGACGGGTTAACCTCAAAGCGGACAATCTCTCGAATATGTGGACTTGAGGTCGGTTATCCCCCGCAGATAAATCTGAGGTCTGTTCGGAACAGTGGCGCCATCTGTGGGAACGTTAAATTCGTTCTTGAACCTAGCCCCTTAACCTCGATTGGGGGCATCTGTTTTGGATACACCAAATAGTCTCACATCGTTTGAAACTCGAGGCTAATGGTAATTTATATACAACACGTCATACTCCTCTAACCAACCGAGACGCCTTTTCTACAAAGGACAAAATAGTGACGGGTTAACCCCAAAGCGAACAATCTCTCGGAGATGTGAACTTGAGGTCAGATCGGAACAAATTCTATATATAAAAAAACTAATAATATATAAAAGATATATTAAATTAATAAATTTGAATAACTAAATTTGAAGTATCTTAAATATAAATTTCATAATGATTTTTCATAAGAGATTTTATATACCGTTTTTTTGTCATTTTACATTTTTCAGTTAGTTGAACCGCTAATTTTACTAAACACTTCAATCAGCTTATCAGCCATAAGTCATCAGTCATCAGCTATAAACTATCAGCCATTAGCCATAAGCTTACTTATCAGTCATCCGCTATTTTTACCAAACAGAGTCATAATGTATGTCTCACTATTCATCCGCTTATATTTATCTATATCATAATATAGACAATAAATAGAATGTAAACATTTTAGTACACATTTTATATAAATACACTGAGTGGATAATTTTCATAGGTGAACAAATAGTGTTGAATAGAAAAATTAGTAAACGCTATTTGTAAAGCTATATAAAAATTGTTCATCTCAATTGATGTATTGATATACTATTAAATAATGTAAATACTAACGTGTACTCTTGAGATATATTTTAAGATCTTAAATAGTAATTTTTATGAAACACATTGAAAATTATAGTATTTTACTTTTTAAATAACAATATCTTTAGATAAAATGTTTAAAGTGTGATCGAAAACACTCGTTAGCAGAATACGTTGAATAAAATGTGTATCAAAGAAGAAAGTAAGTAAATGGCACAAACCTAAACTTTAAAATAAAATATAAAATTATCAATCATCATGAATATTAAATGTTTTGACTTGTCAAAATCCTTTATAGAGATTAGATTTGATTTTATTTTCTGTTCGTTTCTTGTTGTACACACACACCCTATTTCCTTCTCAAAAGTACTTTGCATGTAGAACTCATGCCAGTCAGGAGATTCTCTCAAGTGAAAAAAATAATTAAGGAAATAATATTGAATAATTGACCATTAAATTATAAAGATAAAATAATATTTAATTTTAAAAGAAATTGAGAAAAGGTAATTGATGGTTAAGATGTAAAAATTGAGAAAAAATTGAGGGAAAAAATTGAAAGGATCCATTCTTAGAACTCATGCAATTGTGACTTGCCACATGGCAAAATCACAGCTGCCACCCACTTTTAAGATTAAACTAAAACTATTTTTTTACCATATTTATTTTTAAAATAATTGCATGAAAATGAGGTGAAAATCTTTGCAAAACTGGCCCAAAGAATCCACCTTTTTTGATGATGACTTCACCCTTGTGGCTAACCGTTGTTTCCTTTTCATGCCTTTTATTTTTCTTGTCTTTCAAACTTTCAATAGTTAAATGCACAGCTTTAGAAAGAACAAAACAAAATTTCAACAATAAATAAAAGCCTTAGAAAAGAACAAAAAGTTAAACAAACGGTAAAACCAAGGTGCTTCTACCGTGTTATCAACAAATCATTGTTGAGCAACGTGAGTATAGTACTTAGCATAAAATTGGCATGACCCCATGATTTTTACTTAGATTCCCTACATTTTTAAAAATACTCATTTCTAACATTAATCAATCTCGATCATTGTTAGCGGTGCAATTTGTTGTCTGTTTATTTTTTATTATAGTGTAATTATCTTTTAAAAAAAAAATTAATAATTTTTACCATGATTTTTGATCGATTGGTTAAGATCAATAAACTTATCGCACATTTATAGTGTAAATCTAAACCCAATTTTTTTGGCATAAAATAAGTAACATATATAAATTCTTGTTCCCTCAATTTTGAGGAAAAACATTGTGAATCATGAAAGGAAGAGCATTGCACAAAGGAAAGAAAATAGGATAATGCATTAAAAAATAAAGGACTAGTTTCTTGTCAATAAATAAAGCACTTGTTTAATATCCACCGAACACTAAAAACATTTTAAAGCAAAGAATTGAAGCCATTAGAAGCATAGCATAATTCAAATATTCCTAAATAAGTATCTTGTTATAAAAGTTTACCAAATAAACCCCTTAAATAAATTTAATACCAAGCTAATGTGATTCCAAATTAAAAACATAATGTATCCAAAAAAATAATGAGTAAAAAAAAAGTGAAAAACATTAGTAATTTTGAAGAGATTTAAATATTAAGGAGCATTCAAATAACAATTAAGCCCAAAACTCTACAAGTTAATCCATAATGCTCAAATAGTACTAGTTACTACTTACTACTAAGTAGTAAGACATAATAAATTCTTTAAATTGGTCCACATAAGCCAACTGCAGCAAAACTAATCAAAAGCCAAAGTTACCTTAACATAGGATTCTTTATATTAATTTAAGTACATTAAATTAAAATAATAGCAATAAAGACATAGGAGCAACAATTTTCCACTTGTGAATCTAGATGAGAATAAACCTGCAGTGAAGGAAACCTGCAACAACAAATAAAATAACCAACATTACTTATCGGTTATCACTATTAATTAATTAATAAATGATATCAAAAGTGATTATTCTGAAATAAGCACTTACTTGGATCAGAATTAATCAACATAGCAGTTCCTCCAAAGTTACAAGTTCCACCATTTCTCTTATGTTTCTGCCAGTAACTATTAAAAGCATAAGAAGCATGAGCAACCAATGTATCAGGGTAATAACAATTCCCTTGTGGAGTAGTAATCTCTAAACAATCAGCACCGCCATCACCACAAGCATAATCCAAAGCTTGTTGCAATGTTTCTTCAGGAACACTAGGCTTAGCAACACACCAAAGTTTCTGAATAGGAACATTTTGTGGATAAGGTGAAGGTGAACCATGTTGAATTGGATTACAAGGTGGTAAATTGAAACCATATTGAGGTGAATTAGCAGGAGGAGCAAGAAACTGTGGTGGTGGTAATGGTGATGGTTGTTCTTGAGGGGCAAAATTGGGAGAAGAAATTGGTGGTGGAGATGAAACAATTTGAGCTAAAGGAGGTAAAGGTTTTGAATTTGGTTCATTTGAAGGAGACCCAATTGGATAATTCAAAGGGGGTTCAGCAATTTCTGGAAATGGGGTTGGTTTAACAGGAATAACATAAAGTTTTCTAGTTAAGGTTTTTGTTCTTTCTTTTGGGACAACAACATTTATGATGTTGTTAAGGTTGAAAAATCCAATCTTTTTCATGGATTCTAAGTGGGAAGTAATAAAGTTTACATTTTTATCTGAATTTGAGATTATAGAAAATGTTGAGTTAACAGTTTGAAGAAACTCAGTCATGGGTTTAACTAATTTGAAATCAGGGTTTTGATTAAAACAGTTTAAATCAAAAGCAATGGAAACTTTAATGTCTTTTTCTAAACCCCATCTTGTGAGTGAATGGTAAAGATTTTTTAAAGCAGACAGAACAACATTAAGGTTGTTGTTTTTGTTTTGGTCTTGTTGGTTACAGAAAGTTGAGGTTTTTCCAATAATGTTGGTGATTTTTGATGAAGGGTAATATGGGAAAATATTTGACCTAAACCATTTTTCAGCTAATAAAATGTTGCTAGAGACTTCATTAAGATCTTCATTGTTCAAAGAAACAGCTAAAGGAAACTCACTGTTTGATGAAGCTGTTGCAATGTCTTCACTTGTTTCACATAGGTTTAAGAACTCAATGTTTTGTTCACCAGAAAATGCTATGCAAGCTACAAAATACAAAAATAAAAACAAAATAGTTTCATTAGATAATAATAATAAATTACAAAACTACAAAAAAAATGTGAAAAAAAATGAAGAAACTAAAGCATTGGTACATTGAGAATGAAAATTTTGAGACATTTTAGTTGAAGAGAAACAAAGATGAGATTGTAGTTGTTTTTCTTACCAGTAAGAGCAAAGACAAGATGAAATAGCCACACCATTTTCATTTTTTTGACTTGCCAATAATCACAAGGTTATTATCAGTGTCTTGTAGGTTTTCTTGTTTCTTATATATAGGACCTCTGTCCTACATGAGTATTGCAGAGGAAGACACTTTACCTTGTTAAGAGTAATTTTTTGTCTCCAAATAAAGTTTGGACCTTTCTAGAAATAAATAAATTTAATTGAATAAACATTTTAACACCGTTAAAAAAGATAGTTCATGCATGGTCCACATAAAGAAAAACTGTTTATGCACTCTAATGGACTATGAGTAACGGTATCATCTATTGGGACTTCATGACTAATGGGTAATTGATTATAGGAAAAATAAGATGTCTTGTTTATGTTTTGACTGAAAAAATATAACATAAAAATTCATTCTCTTGTTTGAGTATGTAAATGAATAAGATAATAAATTTTTGAAAAACTCATAGAAAACCAAATTATATACTAGTACATATAAATATTTTGTACATCCAATTTAAAGTTATAATTGACTATAAAGTATCCACACTTCTCAAATTAAGCGTGTCCATATTTAATATGTGTCAGTGTCGTGTCCGTATTTGTGTTCGTGTTTCAAATGCCTATTATGTTGTAATAGCATGAAACTATAGATAGTGAATTTTATCTTTCTATAAGGAATTATTCCCTTGCTAAATTTTTTCTTTCATCATCTATTAAAAACTCTTTTATTGTTTGATCTATTTTCTTTCATCAGCTGCACACCCAAACATAGTTAAGGTACACAACTAGCTCTTTGATTGGGGTCTTTGAATCTGGTGTGTAAACTGTGATCTTATTATCATAATAGATAGTTCTCTTTATTCAAAATAAATAAGGTTTTTCTCCACTGCGTGTGTTTGAGAGCATAGACACCCTAGATTCACAAGTTGATTAGTATCATAAGTTCACAAAATAAAAGACCATTAGACCAATTTCTGTAAAATTGTGTACACATAATATAATTTGTGTTTAATATTTCATCGGGTCCTTATGACAAGAAAATATTCCCTTTTAGATTTTATTTTTTTGACACACCCTTTTAGATTTATTTAATAATTCATGTATTTGATTTATAATATAGCTTGAATACGCCATTTATTCAATTAACTTGATTTTTTCCCTTATAATTATTGGTTTTGTAAGCCAAGCTATGAAACATAGTTTTAGTTTCTGAAGCCTCTCAGCTTCTGAAGCTCCTTGGGTTCTGAAGCTCAGCAGCTTCTGAAGCTCAGCTACTTCTGAAGCTCTGCTCAGTTACTTCTGAACCTCTGTTCAGTTATGTTTTTCTGTTTTGGTAGTCAGCTAGAAGTTATCCGTTAGCTAAGTTGTGTATAAATACGGGTATAACTTCACATGTAAATAACAACCTTTGTGAATAAGACTTTTACATTCTTTCTTTTCCTAAGTTTCATTTTTTTTCATCATTTTTTCTTTCTTCTGTGTTCTTTGTCATTGGATTTTATCCCCAACAAAGTGGTATCCAGAGCAAGCACGATCCAAGGGATTTTGATTCAAATCTTCTTCAAGAGGAGAATCAAAGGTTGAGGTGAATCAACCATGGCTGGGAAAAGCAATTTCCACGCAAATTTGCCCATTCTTGATGGAAAGAATTGGGATACATGGGTGAAATAGATGAAGGTGATATTCATTGTTCAAGAAGTGGATGAACAAATGAATACAGTCCTTAACCCATTACCAGCAAATCCAACAGATCAACAGAGAGCAACATTCAGAGAAGCACAGAAAAAAGACAGCAAGACTCAATTTCTCATTCATCAATGCGTTGATGTGAAGGTGTTTGAGAAGATTGCAAACTCTACAACCTCCAAGGATGCTTGGGACATTTTGCAGAAATGTTATGGTGGAGATGCAAAGGTCAAGAAGGTGAAGTTGCAAGCCTTGAAGAGACAATATGAGTTGTTGCAGATGAAGAGTGATGAGTCAGTTTCAGATTACTTCACAAGATTGGTGACTCTCACCAATCAGATGAAGAATTGTGGTAGTAATCTTGATGAGCAAGAAACGGTTGAAAATGTATTGAGAACTTTAACTCCTAAGTTTGATCACATTGTAGTGACAATAGAAGAGACAAAAGACTTGAGTGAAATCAAGATTGAGGATCTGCAGAGCATTCTTGAAGCTCATGAGCTGAAGCATGGTGAGAGAAGCCATGTCAGGGAGGATGAGCAAGCTCTTTTCACAAAGTTCAAGAAATACCAGAAAGACAAGAAGAAATGGCAAGGAAAGAAAGATTCCAAGAAGAGTAAAGATGATGGTGAGACAGGACCTGAATCCTCTGATGGAGGAGGAGGGAAACTGTAACACCCCTTTTTCGTCGCTTGAGAAAAGAGCATTACATTAAAATACAACGGACAATTTTCCTAAAATTGTATATTTCTCGACTAATACCTCGTTGATCAATTTACTTTACAAAATACGCATTAGTATAATTTCATTTTATTTTAAATATATATAATTTCATAAACCAATTATTTTCCTCCATTCAGAGTGTTATAAAGATCTGTGAACAATTAAACCAGTTCCTTAATTAGTGATAGATATAAGTATATGAGTATAAAACATAAATCTTTACATGAGTATTCTTTATACTGTAACAAAATATAGTACACAAAGTGGAGTCATTCTCCAGAATTTATTTTTAGAGATGTTGATCTCTAATATTTTCCTTCCTGACACTTGGTATTTCACAACTAGATCAAGAAATTTTCATGATATTAATATAAGACTTTCATCATACCTTAAACATAATACTTCCACATAATTATAATGCATTTCATAATTAAACATAGTAAGCCTAGGGCTCATTAGTCTTAACAGTCATCCTGATAAAATTACAAAAAGGTTTATAAACCCGACGAGAGTTATTCTAAGCCAAAATAATTACGACTTAACTTAAACCTATTAAACCATTTGAGTTAGTACTTCACAAGGTAGAGTTTTCAAGAATAATATTACACACATAAAGGACTAGATTAACTTTCTTGAAACTCTAATCCATTTTGGAATGGTTATTCTAATTAGCGGCCGTTGGGACAGAACTCTCCTTCCTCCCAATAACTATCCGGGTCTTCTTCCGGGTCTTCCTCTTCTTCTTCTTCAAATGAGAAAGTCATCGCCGCTTCATTTTCAGCCACTATTTCAGCTTGATTGATTGACACCTCATTATGTGGAATCAAGAGCTCCTGAGGTGGTACATAAACATTCACAATCGGATCTGCTTCTATTTGGCCTGGTGGAGCATTATTGATATCTTCTAGAAGTGATAAACGTAACCTTTCCATAGGTAAAACCTGTTCTAACCTCTCGCGGGTAATCACTACACCATACTCGGTCGTAACACTAGTAAGTCCATTAAAAACTAAGCGACTATTACCACGATCAATCTCCCACCCGTCGTGGTTCGGATCTTCCAAGAATTCAATTCGGCGGATTCCCGAATGAGTCAAAGGTCCTCCGGGCATCATCTGTACAATACTCGAAAATACATACACGAAACACAAATAACCAGAACAAACAAAGATAGGGTGAATTACTAGTAAACAAATTTAATACCAATTAGCATAAGGAAATATTTTTAAAAATATACATGTCAGCAATTAAACTTAAGCATAATTAAAATATATCATCTTTTTTTTTACTCATTTCTTTATTAATGATCAAGTACACTTGATTTTCTTTCTATTTAATTCATTAACTTGCGAGATTTACTTGACTTTTATTTGAATCATATATGTACTCTCTAGCTATTCTTCTCTCAATCTCTCCCTCTCTCTCTCTCTCTCAATCATAAACTCTACTCCATGGAGATTCCTTTCTTAATGAGCATAAGGCCGTTTCGGCGACTATAACATGATTGTTTGTACTTAGGTATTTAAACGTTACCCCAATCATTCTAGTCCGATCGCACTACCTTATATATAGATAGTCTAGTTTTATCAGGCTCACCGTGTCGGGTTTTACGAGTACCTTCAGTCCGGAAGCAATCCCCGACTATTGATAGGTGTTCGAAACACAAGTGCCCTCGATAGGTCCTCAAAGTAACCAAACCATAACTATCCTCATTCCCATTTACACCTAGGTGTATTAGGACCTGTTTAGCTCCTCATTTATCCTCATTATTTTCTTAAAACTAAACCACTCTTAAGACACTAAATGACTCTATATTAATTAAGGGTAGTTTGAGTGTTCTGTCATGTAGCACAATTTTCTTTTACATTTAAAACATAAATTTAACTTTACATTAAGTAAACAATACTAATTTAGATCATACATGGATACATACACTTTTATAACCAATCATAACCTGAAGATACACACATATATATATATATATATATCCTTTTATTCATAATTCTTAATTAGGTTGACCTTTTTATTCAAAACCCATCATTGAAAGCAAGCTAGATTCAAAAGAAAAGTAATTTTAGTTGAAATCAGCAGGTAAATAAGTTTTTGCAATTTCCTTAAAGTTAAACTACCTATGAGTTCTTTTAATTTAAAAGTAATCGTGTGAGAGACATACATATGATTTTTCATGAATCAAGCTTTTATATGCCCAGATATCATAGAGTTAAATTTAGATATATAACTTGGAAATTTTAAGTAGTAACTGTAGAAAATTAAGTAAGACTCAAATATAGTCCATATTTTATTATAGTAAGACTTAAATATAGTCTATATTTTATTATAGTTACTTTTAAGGTTTTTAATTGGAAAGAATAATCACTGTGTTATCTTCCAGAGATGTTTACTACACATCTCTTATGTTTCTTGACAAGTTTCATAGCCCAAAATACTCAATAAACAATCCTTTATTATTTTACCGTAATCACTAAGAAATTAACAAGAAAGACTTCATATATTTTTACTTATACTTAATCAGCCATTCATAAAAACTTATGCAATCAATTGAACTTGTCTAGAAGTAATTCTCCTTACCTTCAGATTCTTCAAATTCTGTCGCGAGATTACTTCCGTCGATAGTTCCGATGTTACCTATTACTCAACCAAATATACTACTTATTAGGTTATAGTTATTAAAAGAAAAATTCTATCTTGTTATTCCTTATAACAACTATTGTTTGTTCTTAAAAAAAGAAACCTTTCTGTTTTAATTTAGTAGAGTAAAGTTCTAGGTTCATAGTCCTGAAAAATCATCTTTGTTATTTTTATTAACTTAAGGATTTTGTTATTTTCTTAGGTGATGAATAGTTTTTATTAAGTCCTCTAGAGAAATTTAATTCAGAAAAAGAATGTATTTTTATTCTATTCTTGTTACTGTGAGTTGGTCTGAAAATTCATTTGAGATAGAAATCAGAAGAATCAACCAATACAACTTCAGAATCTCTTAATTGATGTTAGGGTTTTCAAAAGTTTAAACATAAATTTATCTTTTTCTTTCTCTTTGTAACAGATCTCATGAACCCTAGTTTTTCTATGAAAATAAGTTTTCTTGGGATTTTGGAAAGTTTGAATCTTTATAGCTTTGTCTTTAGGTAGAAAGAAAGGGTTTCTTTATCATAGAAATAGGGAACAAAAAGGGGAAAACGACATTGAAGAAGAATAAAGAATTTAGAGAAGAAACACTGACCTTGGAAGCTCTGTGTTTCTCAGGTGTTTTGGAAGCGCTTTCTATTTTTTTTTTACTGCTGGGACCTGTTTGTTTTATAGAGACTTTCAAGGTGTAGGTGGATTTACCTTTTTATTTTATCATTATTTTCTATTTTTTTTTCTAAAATATCTTAATCAATCCACCTGTAACTTATTATTTTTTTTTAATTTTTTTTTTCAATAGATTGCTTAAATATCAAAGTTTGTTACAATAAATTTTTTTTCTCTCTTAAAAATTTTCACTCAAGATATTGTGTATAAATACATTTTTATTCAAAAAAAAATATATCATTATTATTTCTATATATATATATATATTTTCTAAAGTATAATAAACTCAAAACAATTAGGTGGATAATAATGCCAATATTTTAGGGTGTTACAGAAACAGAAGGCTAAGTCAAAGAAGAAGGTTGACAAGAGCAAGATTCAATGCTATAACTGTGATAAGTATGGCCACTATGCAAATGAGTGCAAAAATCCAAAGAAAAAGAAGGGCCAAGAGAATGAAGAAGAGGCAAAGGTAGCACATGATGACTCAAGTTCAGATGATGAAACAAGTTTCATGGTGACAATTGCTGATGAAGCAGCAGATTCCATGGTGTGGTACTTTGACTCAGGATGTTCTAATCACATTACTGGCAATAGGAGCATCTTAACTGAGTTTGATGAGTGTCTCAACACCAAAATCAGATTGACTAATAGTGATTTCATTAAGGCAGAAGGCATGGGAAATGTTGTGATTCAGAGGTCTAATGGAAAGAAGGTTGTGATTGAAAATGTACTCTATGTTCCTGGGATGAAGTGCAATCTCATGAGTGTGGGACATTTGATTTCAAAGGGTTTCAAGATAGTTATAGAGGATGAGACCCTACAACTATTTGATTCTAAGAAGAGATTAGTTTTCAAGACAGCACAAAGTAAGAACAGAATTTACAAGACTCAGATCAAAGCCATTGAAACTACATGTTTGTCTGCAACAACCACAGAGGATAGAGAGAGTGATCTATGGCACAAGAGGTATGGGCATTTGAATTTTAAGAGCTTGTCAATGCTTAATTCAAAGTGCATGGTGTTAGGTTTACCTAGTGCTATAACTCCAGTAGACACATGTACTACTTGTTTGTTAGGAAAGCATCATAGATCTTCATTCAAAAGTCACTTGCCTATGAGATCTAGTGATGTGCTGAATGTTGTGCATTCTGACATATGTGGACCATTTGATGTTCTATCAACTGGTGGAAACAAGTACTTCATGACATTTGTTGATGAATACTCAAGGATAATATGGTTGTATCATATCAAGGCCAAGAGTGAAGCTTTTGAAGTGTTAAGAGGTTTAAGACACTGGTTGAAAAGCAAAGTGACAAGTTTTTGAAGATTCTGAGAACAGATGGTGGAGGTGAGTATACCTCTAAAGAATTTGAGAAATTCTGTAAGGATCAGGGCATAATCCATGAGGTCACTGCACCATACACTCCTCAACACAATGGTCTTGCTGAGAGGAGGAATAGAAACATTCTAGATATGGCCAGAAGTATGGTAAAGCAGAAGAACCTTCCATCAAGGTTCTGGGGTGAAGCTGTAGCCACAGCTGTTTACATACTAAACAGAAGTCCAACTAAGAAACTGAAGGATAAGGTACCTGAAGAGGTATGGTCTAAAAGTAAGCCAAGTGTGAGTCACTTGAAGGTGTTTGGTAGCTTGTGCTACAAACATGTGCCTGATGTTAAGAGGAAGAAACTAGAGGACAGAAGTATACCTATGATATTTGTTGGATATCACATGACTAGTGCTTATAGGCTCTATAATCCTACTTTAGATAAGGTAGAGATTAGCAGAGATGTGAAAATGTTAGAGGATGAAAGTTGGGATTGGAAACATAAGATCACATCTAAGAAAGCTTGTGCAGTGGACTTAGATGTTGGATCAAGCAAAACTAACAACACAGTCACATTTGTGAACCAAAATCACAACCAAGGTGCCAACAGTGATGAAGATACGCATACCTCTAGTGATAATGACAATGTTGTACCACCAAGACCTCAGAGGAATGTTCAGTTGCCTAGAAGGCTAGCTGACTGTGAGATTGTTCCTGATAATGCAGTAGACAATGAAGGAGAAATTGTGCATTATGCAATGCTTGCAGACACTGAGCCTATAGATACCAAAGCTGCATTGAAGAGTAAGGTATGGATGGAGGCAATGATTGATGAGTTGAAGTCAATTGAGAAGAACAGAACATGGGACTTGTGTGAATTGCCCTCAGACAAGAGAACAATTGATGTGAAATGGGTATACAAAGTCAAACAAAATCCTGAAGGCAAAGTGATAAAATACAAGGCAAGGCTTGTAGCAAAAAGGTTTTTGCAGAAGCAAGGGTTGGACTATGATAAGGTATTTTCGCCAGTGGCTAGACATGAGACAATAAGGTTAGTGATGGCCTTAAATTGCAGCAACAGATGGCCCCTATTTCATTTAGATGTGAAGTCAGCATTTCTGAATGGACCCCTAGAGGAAGATGTGTATGTGAAGCAGCCTCCAGGGTATGAACTGAAGGGCAATGAAGACAAAGTGCTGAAGCTGAACAAAGCCTTGTATGGTCTGAAGCAAGCTCCAAGAGCTTGGAACAAGAGAATTGATCAGTTCCTTGTCACACAAGGTTTCAAGAAATGCAGTGTAGAGTATGGTGTTTATGTAAAAGGCAGTGATGGCAAGCATATGTTGATCATATGCTTGTATGTTGATGACCTGTTGGTGACAGGTAGCTCACCTACAGAAATAGAGGAGTTCAAATCACAGATGAAGTGTGAATTTGAGATGACTGACTTAGGGAAGCTGACTTACTTTCTAGGCATGAAGCTCTTGGAAACTCCAAAGGGAATGATATTACATCAATCCAAGTATGCTACTGAGATTCTGAAGAAGTTTGAGATGCTTGCCTGCAACTCATCAGTCACACCTGCAGATACTAAGGTCAAGTTTGATGAAGAGGCAGGAGGTGACAGTGTTGATCCAACTATGTTCAGGCAGCTAGTTGGTTCATTGAGATACTTGTGTCAAACCAGGCCTGACATAAGCTATGCAGTAGGTTATGTTAGCAGGTTTATGAGCAAACCATTGAAGTGTCACTTGTTAGCAGCAAAGAGGATACTTAGATACATCAATGGTACAATCCACTATGGTGTGCTGTTTCCATACTCTAAGGGTAAGGGAAAGCTAGAGTTGAGTGGATTTTCTGATGCTGACTGGTGTGGTGATAAGATAGAAAGGAAGAGTACCAGTGGTTACTTGTTTAAATTTCAAAATGCACCTGTGTCTTGGTGCTCCAAGAAACAGTCAGTCATAGCCCTCTCAAGCTGTGAAGCAGAGTATGTAGCAGGTTTTCTAGCAGCTTGTCAAGCTAATTGGTTGCAATCACTTCTCGGTGAGATAGGGATTGTTGAAGACATCACAGTGGTGCTGAAGCTTGATAATAAATCAGCAATCAATTTGGCTAAGAATCCTGTTAGTCATGGCAAGAGCAAACACATTGAAACTCGGTTTCATTTTCTCAGAGACCAAGTTAATAAGGGGAAACTGATTCTGGAGTATTGCCCCATTGAGAACCAACAAGCTGATTTAATGACCAAAGCTGTGAAGAGAGATCAGTTCCTCAAGCTCAGTTGGGAAATTGGAATTGTATGTTTTGATAGCTTGTCTTAAGAAGGAGTATTGGTTTTGTAAGCCAAGCTATGAAACATAGTTTTAGTTTCTGAAGCCTCTCAGCTTCTGAAGCTCTGCCCAGTAACTTCTGAACCTCTGTTCAGTTTTGTTTTTCTGTTTTGGTAGTCAGCTAGAAGTTATCCGTTAGCTAAGTTGTGTATAAATACGGGTATAACTTCACATGTAAATAACAACCTTTGTGAATAAGACTTTTACATTCTTTCTTTTCCTAAGTTTCATTTTTCTTCATCATTTTTTCTTTCTTCTGTGTTCTTTGTCATTGAGTTTTATCCCCAACAATAATAAAGACCATAAGGTATATTACCATTCTCATGTACTAGCATGTTATGTAAATATTATTTGTGTGTCTCGATTCTTTAGTTCGTATTCATAAGGAAAATAGTTAAGGTAATATTAATTCAATTGAGAGATAAGTAAAGTCTAAAAAACAGTGACTATTTTAGCTAGTAAATAGTGGTTGAACTTGTATTGCGATGGCATGATTTGATAATAATTGAAATTTGTTAACCATTATAACCACTTAGTTGTATAATAAATAGATAAGTATATACACACATTTTAGAAAATTAGTGTGACAAATACTTTTTTGAACCTTTAAACAAAATATTTACATTTTTTTTACACAACAAAATATTTACATTGATCACTATTAAAAGTAGACAATATTAAAGAGTCTTACCTTTAAAAAAATAAAATTGGTCAACACTATCTAACTTTTGTCTTTTTGCACCTCAAAGAAGGCCCATAATAAGGCCCACACTCGGTTACAAACCAAAGTGTCCGCTGTAGAAAATTGCTATCTAGGTCCCCTACTTGCTCTCAGGTCCTCCTAAAATCCCAAAATACCTTTGAGGTAGTGGTAAAAGAATTCGTCGGTTACTTAACAAAATTCGTTGTTGGCACAATATTGCGTCAGGTAGATAACAAAATATAGGGATAAAGATATTGACATAAAATTTCGTCAAGTAGACAATGAAAATGTGGTTTGGTAATTGAGACGAAAGTAGTGGTTCTTGCGCAGGAACCAGGTTTGGCCAATATTTAGACGTATTTTCGTCGCGTACTTAACGAAATTGATTATCAAGTACATTTTCGTCACTTTAAGAGGCCTGGAAGTAAACATGGGAGCCTAGATAGCAATTTTTTCCGCTCTATCCTTCCTTCTTTCACAGCCCATGGGCCTTAGTCCCAAGTGGTTGGTAAGATGGCCCAGTTCATAAACCCGATCGACATACCATTTTATTATCTAGAGGAAAATGCAAATTTTGCTGCAATATTGGGGTCCTCCTGGTCAACATCTTCCTTCCTCAGTGGCGTCACCATCTTTGTTAACTAAACGTTACTGTCAGGAATAAATTGACCGTCCAACTCATCTCTATTACTACTAGAGTACTACCCACTCACTTTTGTACGTAGTTTTTGTTCATACGTTATTCATAAATACTAGTACAATTTTCAGGGACAAAATAATTGATATTTTTATTGTTAATACAAAAACATAATGATATTTTATTGTTAAGTAGCGCACGTCTTTTTTTGTCAAGTAGTTTGGTATCTAGAATTTCACATTTAAAGGTGAATAAGTAGGAATATTAGGATTCGAATGTCGGTCCCTGCAATAATTTGTAATGTTCATGTCAATTGAGCTATACTCACGGGGACAAGTAGTGCACGTCTTTATAATTATATTTAATTTAATATTTCCAATTTTTGTTTTAGTGTTTTGCAAAATGCAAATGATTTATATCATATTGTCAATGTTGTAAACTGATTTTTCTTATTATCAAAATTGAAAAATTCTCCCGTTAACTTAACTCAATTGGTAGGACAATGTATTATATATGTAGGGGTCGAAGTTCGAACCCCGATCATCTTATTTATCCACCTTAAAAGTGAAATTTTTAATCATTAAACTACTTGACAAAAAAAAAAAATTGAAAAAATTTCGACTCGAAATTCAAGTAGACAACATTAAAGAGGGGTCCTTCAAAACAAATTATCTAAGAGTCAAAAAATCAAAATCATGGCAATGTTTTGAGTATTGATTGATATTTTGAATCCGCCCAAATTTGGAGAGATTCACAAGTTATATAGTATAAGTTCAACATAATCGAGATTTTAAAACATGTCGAGCGCGCGGGAAGACTACAAAGTTCAGTATATATTGAGTTGTGTTCTGACTTTCAACAAATACTAACAAATTTTGTTAGTACATGTTGAACTCGTGTTGGGAATGTGAGTAAATTTCTTATAACTAGACTAACCCATGTTTCTATAAAGGGTCTTGCTAACGAGTGCCCCCGGAGCACTCTTTAAGCATTCCATTTAAAGTAACTTTTATTTAAAAAATTAAACATCATGATTTCCAATGCGTTGACTTTACACATTATCATCAAATTTTTATAAAAATCTTAGTATATATGTTTTTAAAGAGTGCCCAAGGGACACTCGTTAGCATTTGCCTTCTAAAAATTAAGTAATTTGTTGTAAAAAACACACAAAATGCTTATTTATAATTTAAATGAAATTAATAAAAGGAAATTCTCGTATATTTGTGATCTTAACTAGTCAGAACAGCCTTGACCGATGGACGCCTTTTAGTACGGTTGCAGCGAAAGGGGATGTACCTACAAGCAGACACTCTGACGCATCACCTAAGACTCTTGTTAGGGATTTTTGAAAAGTTTGGGAGAAATATCATGTCAAATGCTCCAAGACCACGAGAGAGACATCATATCTCTACCCAAATCCCCAATGCATTATGTTAATGAGTTATCTCTCTTAAAAATTTAACATTTTTCTCATTTACAGTCAATGTGAGATTTAATCACTCACAATTGAAACCCGACAACTCTTCTGCATGAGAATATTATATATAATCCTCAACGCCGAGTCAAGACCGTCAATATATTATGTGGGGGTGGATTTGCACATCTCCGATATTAATGGATGTTAGGATAACTATTGAAAAACCTTGATTGACATTAAATGTCAAACATTCTGATGTCAACCACTACTTAAGCGCCAACTTCTGTATCTGTTTAGCAGCATCGCATGACCTTGAGCCCGATGCTAAGATGGGTTCAGGCTCAGTCAACAACAATTTATTTTTGTCTTAGATTATTATGTGACAAATAATTCACACACAACTACAAAGTCTCATATTCAACCTCAAACTAAAGTGTTTGGTTTAATAATATCAATTTTTTTAATTGAGCCAAGACCGATAAAAAAATAGTTACTCCCTCCGATCTCATATATAAGAAACAAAAAAAATATTAGAAAGTCTTAATTATAAGCAAAAGCAACTACAATGATTATATTTATTTTGAATATTTCAATTTTACCCTTGGTTTTACTTTTCAAATAATTTTTCATACAAGCCTATAATCATTACTTTGTAGTTTCCAAGACTTTTATAGCTTGCTTGTAAGGGTAAAATTGGAAATGACATTAATTTTCTACTACTTTGACCACTTTCTTAAAGGGTGTGTTTTTTTTTTTTTTTTTCTTATAATTAAGACCAGATGGAGTATTTTAAAAAAGGGAAATCATCATTTTGGTCTCTGAAAGTGTAAATCGCTGTCATATTGGTCCTTGAATGTATCTTATTTTATAGTAATTTTTTGGACTAAATTGACCAACAAGAAACACATTCAAGGACTAAATTGACTACTTAAAACATATTCGAGGACCAAAATGACTAATAAAAAAGACATTTGTGGATCTAATTGCAATTTTAATACATTCAGGGACTCATGTGACAGTGAGTTACACATTCAAGGACTAAAATGACTATTTGCCCTTTAAAAAATAACACTAATGTTTAATTGAAGGCAGACATGTACAAGCTAAGTGGCAAATCGCATAGTTTGCAAGAAAAGCACAACTTTAATCATAAGTACTACTAATACTATGCCCTTTTTCATAAAACGGAATGATTAAAGTTGTAGTAGTAGTAGTGTAGTCCAAATGCAAACAGAGGATAACATTGTCTTTGCTAGCGTTGAGCACGGACTCGCAACCCGACTCGAAATCGACATAACTGCTAACATATTGAAGCATTCGGTTGGGTGCGGGTCGGGCCTCGGATCAACAGTTATGAAAAATCGGTTACGAACGATTGTATATGGGCGGATGCGGGTTTGTGAAAATTCATTTCTTCATAACCGAAACTGACCGAACTATTACTAAAATACAATTATTTTTATTATTTATTTTCAGTTTCAAGCACTTTTTCCCTTTCAATCTCTTATAGTCTTTGTTTTGTGAATTTTATCTATCTTTTTTTAGGAGAAAAATATTACATTTTAAAAGCTTTTATAAGTTTGCAATATGTTAATAAAGGAAATGGAAAAGATAATATTCTAGATTTATCTTAATTTCTATTTCTCGTTTACTATCTATTATTGTTGCTACAAATTTGAAACAAAATAATTGCTTCTCAGTCTTTCTATTGTATCATTTGTTACATTATATATGAAATATTGAACTATTTGAAGAATAAGAATTTTTTTGATCAATGAAATTTTGGATATAACAATAAAGTTTCAATCTAAACCGTTAAAATCGACCCGCTAAAACCATCACCCGGATGACCCGACACCCGAACAAACCGAAAATGTAAACGGTCGAAATTGGATCTAAATTAAAAGGTTGCAGTTTTTATCGATTTTACAATTTTCGGCCCGAATCCGACTGAACCCGATCGATGCTCAGCCCTAGTCTTTGCGCAGTGAAAGAGTCCAAATGCAAACAAAAGAGAAAAAGGAATAATAAAAAGCGATAAAGCATCAATATTGGGCGCGTGAGGATGTCCCCCACACTACACAGCACAAGGTTGGTCGGTGAATGAATGAATCAACTGCAGTGGTGAGTAGCGGTGAGTAAGTAGTGACAACGTAAAGAAAGCAGAAAGAAAATATGATGATCGAATACGTTATGTTATGAGTCGCTTTCCCTACAATTATTATACTACTTATATGGCCTTAATTAATTAAAAAATTAATAATAATTAATCTATTAAAATGATAATTGAGTTTTTAGAATTTGTGTTCAATATTTTATTGCACATGTTAAAGGACCCAAAAAAAATAATAATTTATTCAAAAATTTTATTTTTAATATAAAATACACAAATTTCAATGTAAACTTACTACTCCCTTCATTTCTTAATATAAGAAAAAATTTGCTTTTTAGATTCATTGAGTTTCTAATGTATTTGGACTATATTATAGACTAGATACATTAAAATCTTAATGAATCTAAAAATCAAACTTTCTCTTATATTAAGGAATAGAGTGAGTATTTAATTTTGATCCTACCTGGATCAGAAGGTTCGAACAATGGTCAGCTGCACGTCGTGGACGGTGGACAATGGATGGAGTTTGTACCTGCAGGTGTTTCGACGCTCAAGTCAGTATAAGACACAAAGAGAAGAAGTAAAGAGAATGATAATAGAATACCTGACTCCTCAATAATGAGGAGTATTTATAAACCCCCTGTGCGTGGCCAACGGTCTCCCAATTGGACCGTATTAAGTAACCCATATAAGGATGACTGCCAGGTTTCTGCGGAGAGCGGGAGAAACAGTTATAAGTCCTCAGCCTGGGTCAAGCAGTTCCGCTTATGGCGGATAAGGGATAAACTTGAATGATCGTGGGACGCATGCTCAGAGGAAAGGTAAGGCGTGCTCGACACACAAGCATGCGTTGAAAAGCATTTGATAAGGTAGAGTTGAAGGTGACGACGTCACCTACGAGTTTGGATCGTCCTCGACGCTCGAGTAGATTGGACCTGCTCGGATAATGGATTGATCTATGCCCAGTCCAGAATAAGTTTTTCTAATATGTGCAAATTAGCACACGATGGAAAAATCTGTGTTTATATTACACATATAAACAAATTTATTTGCTAATATATTTTCAATTCGAGAGTGGATTCTCTCAATTTGAATTTTCTCAATTATTTACATACTCACCATAAAATATGAGAGAGAAAAAGACAAATATAATTATAAAAAATTAAAAGATTGAATTGAATGGTAGATGTGTAACAATCGAGGAAAGTTGAAGAAAATTGAGAGAATTCCAATTAAGAGAATCCATTATCCTTCAATTCATGTGTATCATGTGTAGTTCAACTTATGTAAACTAAAGAAACTTATAGATTTTAAGCTTGAACAATTCACAAAATAAAAATTTAAATTCATTTGGACAACAAAAATATACTATAAAAAAGGTCATGCTAAACAGTGTTCTCGGGACATTTGTTAAGCATACTAAAAATAGAAATAAAAGATAAAATTAATACTCCCTCCGTTCCTTTTTACTTGTCTTTTTATAATAGTAACACCAAATTAAGGAAGTGTATATTTGCACTTTATCTTCCTATTATACTCTCGTTTTAATTCACCAATAAATTCCTATTTTTTTCACACACTTTCTCTTTCCAATAAATTTAATATATTAGGTTAAAAAAAACAAAATTTAATATGTTATGTTCCAAAAAAAAAAAAAAGATTTAGTTTTCCAAATATATAGCATTAATTTGTTTTATTGAAAAAGATAAGAGCAATTGACAAAGGATATAGTTGATAAATCATACCGGTAAAATACCAAAAGGACAATTAAATAGAAACGATAAATCTAGCCCTAAAAGACAAGTAAAAAGGAACAGAGGGAGTATTGATTAAATAACTTTTTATATTCTCGATGTATTGAATGCACAAATTTCGAGACATAATTTTTATATGGAAAATGCTAACTAGTGCCCCCGGGGCACTGTTTAGCATTTTCCTAAAAAAATATTTGAGTGGTATGAATGAATTTGAATTTTATGTTGTTACAGTAGAACGCGGTAATAGATCAAGACTATTTGATTTAAATAGTACGGCTAAGATCGTTTGAAGTAATTTTAAAGCCATATTAATACAAACCGTTTGATCTATAATTGATGACTGGGATGTTAAACAACGTAAAAATTATATTACTTTATATGATAGGAAATTTGAATCCGTCCATTGTCAAATAACCAATTATCCCAAAAAGCGTGGATAATGCATAGGCCCACCTACTATATGCTTAAATTCCACTTTTAATTAGAAAGTGAGGGGAGCGGGAATCGAACCCTAGACCACTTAGTCATAGAGGCTCTGATACCATGTCAAATAACCAATTATCCCAAAAGCTTAAGCTGTTAGGATTTGGCACATCAATAATTTTATATTATTTCTAACATCCATTACGAAGTTTATTCTAAAATTTATATTAAATACATTTTTTGTAACCAAATTTTCTCTTGTATTTAGAACAAGATAAAAAATAATTGAGGTATATGATAGAGAATTAATGTATGACCTGAAATGTTGCTTAACTATGTTATATTCCTAGCAATGACTATTGACTAGTGAATGAACATGGTGCGACATAGTTACAAGCATTTAGGAATAATAGTACACGACGATGCTTTGCTTTCTTTGTCGATTCCGTCGGTGGGATCAGACATGCACAATATTATAAAAAGTTTTCTTTCCTTTTCTTCTTTGATTTTCTTCCACTAGTATACTTTATTACTATGTGATGATATGGATTGTAGTTTGTTTTTTATTGTTAGTATATATTAAGGGTTTAAGCTTTAACTTAAGCTATTAGTCCTTGTTAATTACATTTATTTATAAAAAAGTCTTGTGTTAAATTTTTGCACTAATATATAGAATCTTTTTAATAATTTAAGTTGCAGTTTGTAAGATATAACTCGATTAATAATTTAAGCAGCACAAACATAAAACTCAATTAAAATCGTGAACATTCAACGTCAAAGAATTCTATTGTTTTCAATATAAAATATAATTTTATCTGATCATAGTCGACCACGCCCGGTGCATTGCGGTTACGCTCCGCACCCTTCCGGTAAAATGGGAGGAGACTGTGTATCTATAGGTGCTCCGACACTCAAGTTAAATAAAGCATGAAACAAATGTTTTTAGAGTTTAGAATGTTGTACTTTGCTCCTCTCAATGATGAGTGTATATATATAGTCCCCAACGTTGGCCCAAGACTATTAATGAAAGCAATCAACGGCAGTCGGAAAACGACTGAAAATCTTCTCGTTGACTGTAGCCCCGTGAATTGGACTTCCTATTTATAGAAGGAGCAAAAGTTATACAAAAATTGAAAGGAATTACTAGTTAAAGAATCAATTATTATAGTAAAATAAATTTGAAATTTATGTAATTTATCTTTTTAAAATATATAAAAAAGTAAATTTTATATTAAAAACAATATTTAGTACACAAAATCTAATTTCTTTTACCATATTTAATTTCTCAATTAGTGTCTTAGAATCATTAGTTAACATTTTTCTTTAAATTAAATATTTATATTATAATAGCTACTTTGAGAATACCTGCAAGACATCCCACTCTTCAAAATTACTCAAATATAATTTATCTTTTTGTTTACGTATTGAGAGGTGAACTGGTATTATATATCTGTCTGGAGTGAAATTTAGAATTAAAATTGGGTATGCCAAAAGTACTCATTGCTTATGAATGCTAGTCCTTAATCTCCTACAGATCAAGACTTTAATCACTCTTAATGATCTCGTGTTTAGTCATCGAGATCAAAGATCTCCATCAATAAAGAATCATTTTATTATATAAATACATATACATATAAAAAGATCTCCATCACTAAACACGCCATCTTTTTTTTTTGGTAATAAACACGCCATCTTTTGACAAACAATGTACAAACCATTATATAAAAAAAATGGATATAAACATTCTATTTTGTTTTTAATTCAATTGATACATTTTTTATATTTGATTTTGTTGGGACAATGTGATAATTTGGGAGAAATTAGAGAGAATAGAACGAGAGAATTGAGACGAGAATTAGGAAAAAAGAGTTTATTGCATTTATCCACATGGGGCAAAGGTATTTATATACAAATGGGGGCTTGCTTCACTGCCAAGCGTTCGTATATTAACTACCTAAGACAAATCAAAAAACTATAACAAACTAACTGACTATTACTAGCTTCAGAAACTTTCTCAACTTCTGGAGCTCTGTAACTTCTGAAACTCTGCTCAACTTCTGAAGCACCAGAACTTCTGAAGCTCTGCTCAGCTTCTGAAGCTCTGCTCATCTTCTGAAGCTTCTCCAACTTCTGGAGTTTCGTTTTCTCGAAAACATGACTTATTAATTCAACACACCTCCTAAGGCATGTTTTCCAAAGCATTCATTCCTATAAGCTTCTTCAGAGTGTCAAACCTTGCCTTAGCCATAGGTTTGGTTAGAATATCTGCAAGTTGGATCTCAGTATTGCAATATTCCAACTCAAGCTTATCTTTGTTCACTTGATCTCTCAAAAAATGAAACCTCCTCTCAATGTGCTTACTTCTTCCATGACTAACTGGGTTGTTAGCCAAATCAATTGCTGACTTGTTGTCAACAAGTAGCTTCATCCTTGTTGTCTCTACTGCCTTCAATTCAGTGAGCAACATCTCAATCCAATTTGCTTGACAAGCTGCAAATGAAGCTGCCACATACTCAGCTTCACATGATGACAATGCCACTATCCCTTGCTTCTTAGAACACCAAGAGATTGGTGCATTACCTATCATGAACAGGTATCCTGCAGTACTCTTCCTGTCATCTAAATCTCCTCCCCAATCTGAATCTGAGTAACCATAAGCCATTAGCTTCTTGCTACTGTTCCTTTGGTTTGGAATTAAAATGCCATGATCAATGGTTCCTTTCACATATCTAAGGACCCTCTTTGCAGCAGTCAAGTGATTCATCCTTGATTGATCCATAAATCTGCTCAGCAGACCAATACTATGACATAAATCAATTCTAGTATTGCACAAGTACCTCAATGATCCTATGATCTGCCTGTACAGTGTTGAATCAACCAACTCATCCTCAGTATTCTTGCTCAGCTTCACACCTGTTTCCATAGGAGTAATTGCAGGGTTGCAATTGCTCATGTGAAACCTCTTCAATATGTCAATGACATATTTCTTCTGATGCAAGAAATAGCCTCTATCTGTTTTCACAAATTCCATGCCAAGGAAATATGATAGCTCTCCCAGATCAGTCATCTCAAACTCCTTCATTATGTCTGCTTTGAATCTCTCTAGCACAGCTTTGTTTGATCCTGTGATCAACAAATCATCAACATACAGACACAGTATTATAATCTCATCATGACTTGAGCCTTTCACATATACTCCATGTTCTGATGTGCATCTAGTAAAACTCAAATTCAGCAGGAAGCTATCAATTCTCCTGTTCCAAGCTCTTGGAGCTTGTTTCAAACCATAGAGAGCTTTGTTCAACTTGTACACTTTCTGTTCTTGACCTTTAATCTCAAATCCTGGTGGCTGCTTCACATATACCTCTTCCTCTAATGGTCCATTCAAAAAGGCAGATTTCACATCAAGCTGGTGCATAGCCCATCCTTTGTAGGTAGCTACTGCAACAACTAGCCTAATTGTCTCTAGCCTTGCCACAGGTGCAAACACTTCATTAAAGTCAAGTCCAGGCTTCTGAAGAAAACCCTTAGCTACTAACCTTGCTTTGTACTTAGCAATTTCACCACTTGGTTTCATCTTCAGCTTGAAAACCCATTTCACATCAATAGGTCTCTTGTTCACAATTTTATTCATCAATGTCCATGTGTTATTCTTCTCAATTGACTTCAGCTCCTCTTTCATAGCATTCAACCAATTTGAATCTTTCAAGGCTTCACTCAGAGTCACTGGTTCCAATTCTCCAATCATTGCTTCATTGACATGTTCTTCATCTTCAGTGATTGCTTGATCAGGAAACACATCATACTCATTCAACCTTATTGACTGTACTATTTCTCTGGTTGATCTTCTCAACTGTTGATTAGGTGCAGCATTAAGCTGATGATCTTCAACTTCTATCTCCTCTTGATTTGTTTCCTCAAGCATAAGTCTTCTGTTGAGAATTGAGCCTTCAGCACTTGTGCCTTCAGTCCAATCCCAACCCTTTGATTCATCAAACTTGATATCTCTGCTAATCACAACCTTGTTATCTCTAGGTGAGTACAATTTGTAAGCACTAGTGGGATGATAACCTAGCAATATCATTGTCTGACTTCTATCATCAAGTTTTCTTCTAACCTGATCAGGAACATGTTTGAAGCAAAGTGAGCCAAATATTCTAAAATGACTAACACTTGGTTTCAAACCTGTCCAAGCTTCATGAGGAGTCTTGTCTTGTAACCTCTTTGTAGGACTTCTATTGATGATGTAAACTGCTGTAGAGACTGCTTCACCCCAAAACTTATGAGGCATATGCTTAGCTTTAAGCATACTTCTGGCCATGTTCATGATGCTTCTATTTTTCCTCTCAGCTACACCATTGTGTTGAGGGGTGTAGGGTGCAGTGACTTCATGCTCTATACCTTCATCTTCACAGAATTTTGCAAATTCATGTGAAGTGTATTCACCACCTCCATCAGTTCTCAATTTCTTAACATTAAATCCACTTTAGTGTCTTAAATTTCTTGAACTTGGTAAATACATCACTTTTCTTTTCGATAAGGTAGAGCCAAACATGCCTAGTACAATCATCTATGAATGTCAGAAAATAGTTGTTGCCTCCAATGGATTTCACCTCAAATGGACCACACACATCTGAGTACACCATTCCTAGCTTCTGAGTTGATTTCATAGGTAATTCATTCTTGAATGAATTTCTGGCCTGCTTTGCTGCACAGCACTCTTCACACACTTCACTTGGTGCTCTGATCTGAGGCAAGCCATGAACCATCTTCTTGGAATTCAACATGCTTAAACTTTTGAAGTTTAAGTGTCCAAACCTGTGGTGCCATATCCAATTCTCTTCTGTACTAGTGACTGAGGCTAAGCACTTGAAATCAATCACATTGATTTCAACCTTAAAGGTTCTATTGCTTGACAATGGAGCTCTTAGGATTAACCTACTTTTAGCATCATGAATCTTCAATTCTTTATTAGCCATTGTCACTGTATAATCCTTTTCAAGTAATTGACCAAGACTAATCAAATTACTTGTTATAGAAGGAACATACAATACCTCATTAATGAAGGATTCCTGACCATCTTTTCTCTGCACAAGGATTATCCCCATACCTTCACTAGTGATCTGGCTGCTATTAGCAAACTTGATATTCCATCTCACTGAATAATCAAGCTTCAAGAACCACTTCTTGTTGCCAGTCATGTGATTGCTACAGCCAGTGTCAAGATACCACAAGTTGGATTTATCAGCGTCAGTGTTTGTAATTGCCATGAGTAGGGAATCATCAGAGTCACTACCATTTCCCTTTGCCAATTGAGCTTCATCCTTGTCACTTCTCTCAACTTTCTTAGAGTGACACTCTCTAGCATAATGGCCAAGCTTCTGACAATTATAACACTTCACATCCTTCTTATCAGTCTTTTTCTTTGAACCTTTCTTGTTACCTTTGCTAGACTCTGAATCTTTAAGGTTCTTGCCATCATTCTCTGAATCTTCTTTCTTTTTCTTGTTTTTCCCTTTGGAACCTTTCTGAAACTTTGCCTGCAAAGCTTGATCAATAGCTTTATTTGAGCTCCTCTGCTTGACTCTCAGTTCATGTGCCTCCAATGAAGCTTGGAGCTCCTCTATCTTCATAGTGGCCAAATCCTTTGATTCTTCTATTGCTACTACTATGTGATCAAATTTCTCAGTCAAGGTTCTCAAAACCTTCTCAATCTTGGACCTCTCTAACAGAGCTTCACCATTTGACTTCATCAAATTAGTGATACTCAACATTCTTGAAAGATACTCAGCTATCGTTTCTTGATCATTCATCACCAACATTTCATACTGTCTCCTCAGAGCTTGCAGCTTGATACCCTTCAGTTTTTCATCACCTCCATAAATCTTTTTCAATGTATCCCAAGCACCTTTAGAAGACTCTTCCTCAATGATCTTCTCAAAGATATTAGGATCCACACACTGATGTATGATGAACAGACCTTTTGCATCCTTTTTCTTCAACTCGCGATGCAAGGCTCTTGCTGCTTCATCAGCATTTGCAGCCAAGTCTGGTACTCCATCATTAACAGTTTCAAGAACATCTTGAAACCTGAAAATGACCTTCATCTGCGCACACCAACGATCATAGTTTTCACATTTGAAAACTGGAAGATTTGCAGGAAATTGTGATGAGGTTGTGCCATTGTTCGCCATTGTTTCTTGATCAAAGAATCAATGCAAAACGTGAATCACAACCGGGCTCTGTTATACCAATTTGTTGGGACAATGTGATAATTTGGGAGAAATTAGAGAGAATAGAACGAGAGAATTGAGACGAGAATTAGGGAAAAAGAGTTTATTGCATTCATCCACATGGGGCAAAGGTATTTATATACAAATGGGGGCTTGCTTCACTGCCAAGCGTTCGTATATTAACTACCTAAGACAAATCAAAAAACTATAACAAACTAACTGACTATTACTAGCTTCAGAAACTTTCTCAACTTCTGGAGCTCTGTAACTTCTGAAGCTCTGCTCAGCTTCTGAAGCACCAGAACTTCTGAAGCTCTGCTCAGCTTCTGAAGCTCTGTTCATCTTCTGAAGCTTCTCCAACTTCTGGAGTTTCGTTTTCTCGAAAACATGACTTATTAATTCAACAGATTTTTGACTTGTAAAATAACGAAAAATGTCACTCTTTATAAGAGCACGTAGTTTTTTTTTTTTTTTCACCGCCAGTTGAATCTGGTTCGGGGTCAGTTCTGGCATTAAGTGATTCCAGCTTCCTCCTGATTGCATTTGTAAGGAATCGAATCATGGTTTTTCCTATTAAATTCAGCGCTAATCAACTAATTTTTTTTTCTAATATGTACATTTTCTTTTATTATGTCATTTTATGATCATATAGTTATAAACCTTTTGAACCTGGAACTCCCAAGCTAAGCAACAAGCATAAAGCAAAGAAAAGATAAAAGGCAAAGACAATGAACTTATTAGCCAGTGGATTCAAGCAACATATATATAACGGCGTCAAATATCGAATTTGTGCCTTACCTTACCAAGAACCAGAAACAAAATATAAAGGACACCAACGTACGCTATTTTTTAATGTCACTACTTCTGCATAACCACCATTTTCATTTATTTCTTTTATTTTAATATCAAATTTATGCATCTCTAGCTCAATCTGAAAACCAGACACGAAATGCAAACAACAGTGCCACGTTACATTCCCACTAAATAGTTTATTTTGTCCTCATATAATAAGTTGCAACTGATTTATTACCCTGCCAATGTAGTACACTACGTGGTAATTCTTTAAACAATTTAGAAAATTATTTAGACAATGACATAAATTATAAAAAACAGAAATAAAATAAAATATAATAAGAATATTGTGGATTATACATAGCAGTCTAACAATCTTCACCAAAAAAAGTAGAAAGAGCATATATTTTTACCATAACATCAACGCAAACATTTACTGTATGCGAAGGAAATACAAATCTAATATTATCGCAAAGATAAGTACTATTTTTATCGTTTTATTGGAGAAGATTGATACACCTTTCTGTGAGTTGTACAGTCCGCTCTCTACTAACGTTCCAAGAGTAGTTTTCATTAGAAAATGGTTAATCTCTTTTGTTACTTTTTTTATTTCATTTTTCTCATAACAAAATAATATTTATACATAGCAATGTTGTATTTTTGAAATTTATAACTTATTACATTATTATCTTTGATTTTTTTTCTTTCAATATAATTATATATATACTTAATAATTACACATCAACGAGAGTTAGACGAGCAACAAGCTGCGCCGCTAAACCTTTTTTATAACAAATCCTAACCTACGAAAAATTACATCCATAGACCTAGGCGTCACCGCATTATCTTTGATTTGTTTGTAATTATATTATTATTAAATAAATGAAATGAAATAAAAGTAAAAGAGAATACAAATATTACGATTTATGCTGACGGAATCTGTCGGAAGAGCAACAGAGCATCTAGATCTTACAGCCAAAAGAAGTTTCCTCTCTCTCTCTCTCTCTCTCTCTCTCTCTCTCTCTCTATTATTTCGTGCTGAGTAATTTACGGAAACAACGAAATTCAGAAATGAATTGTGCGAAACAAAACGGAATAATAAGCCAAAATTCACCATGAAACCTTATAACTCGAGCTTCAACATCATCATCTTCTTCTTCTTCTCACTTTCTCTATCAATCTCACTCAACACTGCAAAACGTATCAATGAATCCGATCATCATACCACAAGAAGAATTCTCCATCAACCATTATTCCCAGCAAGTTCAGCACCACCACCATCACCCACCGTAACACCACCACCACCTTCTTCCTCCGACAACATTCCTTTCTTCCATGAATACCCCGAAGGACCACCGTCTGATCAAAATCAAGCAACACCGATTACTTCAAACGCCACAGCTGCAAATCCAACTCCAACACAACAACCAGCAAAAGGAACAAAAAAAGTAGCAATCGTGATTTCCGTCGGAATCGTAACGTTAGGAATGTTGTCGGCGTTAGCTTTCTTTTTATACAAACACAGAGCAAAACACCCTGCGGATACACAGAAGCTAGTGTGTACTAACACACAGACAAATAATCAACAAGATTCAAATTCTAATGCTCCGGTAGTAGCTTCTAATTTTCTCTACATTGGAACGGTGGAACCTTCCAGAAGGTCAACAACGGTCAACGATCCGAACCAAACAGAGAAGCCTAACCGTTCGCCGTATCATAAACTGAATTCAGTTAAGCGATCCGATCGGTATAGGCCGAGTCCTGAATTGCAACCAATGCCGCCGTTGAGTAAACCTCCAGACGGAAACATACCTCCGGCGATGTCACCGGAGTGTTCTTCCGATGAGGAGAGTAACGAAACAGCGTTTCATTCGCCGCAGAATTCGTCGTTAAGTCAAGAAGATGGATTTTACACGCCGTTTTCAGTTTCAAGACAGAGTTCTCTTGTTAATGGTAGTCCGGTGAAGAGAGAGAATCATTCGACGGTGACGCCTCTTCCGTTATCGAAGAGAATTTCTCCGAAATCTCGTACTTCTAATAATTCGCCGGATATTCGACACGTCATCATTCCGTCTATTAAACAGACTCCACCTCCGCCACGTCAGCAACCGGAAAAACAGTTAACAAACTCCGGAGGTGGCGGTGGACATTCAAGAAAGCCAAAATTCTCAGCGCCACCGCCACCTCCGAATTTGGCGCATCTTCAATCAACAACAACTAATACATTCTCAAACATCTCTAAAACTTCACATAAACCTTCTCCTCCGCCACCACCACCACCTCCTCCTCCTCCTCCGCCAATGATTCGAAAATCAGTGTCTCCGACGCCGGCGGTTTCTGGTGTTTCAGGTGGTGTTGATTGTGCTGGTAGTGTAACAAAAGTTTCAGAGTCTGTTTCTGATGATGTTGATGAGAGTGTGAATTTGAGATCTTCTTCCGAGAGGTTTGAAATTGAAGCCAATGTAACGGAAGGTGGAAAACCGAAATTGAAAGCTTTGCATTGGGACAAAGTTCGTGCAACTTCAGACCGTGCTACTGTGTGGGACCAAATAAAATCAAGTTCATTTCAGTGAGTATATTTCATATTTAATTCTCTATATCATTTTTGGGATTGTAGTAGTTCAAGTACATTTCTGAATTAATATTATTAATTTTTATGGTATGATATTAATTTTTGTTTTTATTAATAACAGATTAAATGAGGATATGATGGAGTCCTTGTTTGGCTGCAACAACAATGGAATGAATTCTTCTGCTACAAAACCAAAAGAACAAGGTGTTAGAAAATCAGTTCTTCCTTCTGTTGATAATGAGAACAAGGTGTTAGATCCTAAGAAGTCACAAAATATAGCTATATTGTTAAGGGCACTGAATGTGACTAGAGATGAAGTTTCTGAAGCTCTTTTAGATGGTAAGCTAACTTGTTCCCTTTATTTTTTTACCCTTTATGGTGCCTTCATCTATACTCCATTGATGATTCACATAGGCATAGCTTTAACTTTTAAAATATGTAATAAATATTGAGTAAAGTTTATGTATATCACCGATCGTTAGTTGGTCTCCAGTGGTGATTTACACACGGTTTGATCCCCGTAATTGCGATCAAAAGGGGGCTGGAACCACATGATGCTAGAACTGATCTCCGAATCAGATTAGGCGGTCCAGTGAGTTAGATACTTATGGTGGTGGAAAAAAAAGTCCATGTATATCATATGGGAAAAATTGTGGAGGAGGGGCATTAGGTATAGATTATTTGTGTAGTAATTTGTGGCAATAATGTAGAGAGAATGGACCATATAAGAAACAAGAGCATGGCTCAACAACTTCAAAACAAAAAAGTCATGATCCATGCATATTGTAATCTAGTAGTATATGATAGTAATGTCTAAATAAGGATCATGCCACGTGGATATCATTATGTTATTTTAAAGGAGGTGCAAATGTAGGTTTCTTGGTAGTGGGGATTTCAGAATTTGGTAAAAATCAAATCCAACTCATACAATGTACTTGAGAAGAATATAACAAGGACATCTTAACTTATGAACATCTTTAAGGCATAAGCTATTTTTGTCTTCTTTAACAGAAGAATTTTTGTCATTAAACTGGTTACTGCAAAATTGCCACTAAAATCAACTTATGCTCCTTAACAACTTAGCTTTGTGTTTTTGTTCCAACGGTCGGTGCTTCCTTTAAAAGTAATAGCGACCTGGTTTAGTGAGAGCCGTGATCACATATGATACATTCAAATCACTAACTGAGCTTTCACTGTTCTCAAATCCAAAAGATGGACTGTTCTATCATTTCTCTAGCAGCATTGTATTTCATTTTAATATTTTTCTTCACTCTTATAATTGAAGTACTAGTCTCTAATTCCTTGACGCTTAATATCAGCCGAGGGATAATAAAACTCCGCCCTTACTTCTCCTACAGTCCACTGGTTGTTTGCTCTTATTTATTTGTTAATTGTATACTTGAAACCACTAAACACATGGTGTTCCTTGTACTATTAATCTACTGAATCAGTAATAACTGTCTAAAATATGTGAAATATCAGAAGATAGATTTTACAGAAAGTGATGATATCCTAGTTTGCTTTTGCCTTGAACCAATTGCTTATTTGCAGCCTTTAATTTCACTTTGTCAACATCATTGATTCATGGCTGGTGTTATTTTTTAATGAAACAGGGAATCCTGAAGGTTTGGGTGCTGAGCTATTGGAAACCCTAGTAAAGATGGCTCCTACTAAAGAGGAAGAGATAAAGTTGAAAAACTATGACGGCGATCTCTCAAAACTTGGATCTGCGGAAAAATTTCTTAAAGCAGTGCTTGATATCCCTTTTGCCTTCAAAAGAGTCGAAGCTATGCTATACCGAGCAAACTTTGATTCCGAAATCAACTACCTCAAGAAGTCTTTCCAAACCCTGCAGGTATGGCTAGCTTTCAACTCCTTTTTATCTTTGATCTATTGATGTCTTCTGACAAACTAACCTATCAGCTGTAATATGTCAGGCAGCAAGTGAGGAATTAAGGAACAGTCGGTTATTCTTCAAACTTCTTGAAGCTGTACTTAGGACAGGAAACAGAATGAATGTCGGCACTAATCGAGGTGATGCTAAAGCATTCAAACTAGACACACTCCTAAAACTCGTAGATATAAAGGGAACAGATGGAAAGACCACATTGCTCCACTTTGTCGTCCAAGAGATCATTAGGTCTGAAGGTGCAGAAACTGAATCTGCAAAGGGAAATATTCCCGAACAAATGGAGTCCAAATTTAACGAGGAGCAGTTTAAGAAGAAAGGATTGCATGTTGTGAGTGGTCTCAGTAAAGACCTTGATAATGTTAAAAAAGCAGCAGGAATGGACTCGGATGTCTTGAGCGGCTATGTTACAAAGCTTGAAACGGGGCTTGAAAAAGTGCGGTTGGTTTTGCAATACGAGAAGCCAGATATGAGAGGGAATTTCTTCAAATCCACAAAGCTCTTTATGAAATACGCAGAAGACGAAATTGTGAGGATTAAGTCTCATGAAAGAGAGGCTTTATTCCTTGTGAAAGAAGTTACTGAATACTTTCATGGAAATGCAGCAAAGGAAGAAGCACACCCTTTAAGAATTTTCATGATTGTGAGGGATTTTCTAAACATTTTGGATTTGGTTTGCAAAGAAGTGGGAAGAATGCATGATAGAATTGTTGGTGGTGCTTCAAGATCCTTCAGAATAGCTTCAAATGCATCATTACCTGTTCTTAACAGGTACAATGGGAAACAAGATAGAAGTTCAGATGAGGAAAGCTCGTCATCCCCTTAGTATTGTGAATACAAAAAGAAACAATAGCCTCTCAAAATAACAGTGAAAGTAAATGAATGATCTTGCAAACTTAAATTCTCATTGGGTTTAATCCCATTTCACTAATAGTAATAGTGAAGAAGGATAACCTTCATTGAGATCACAAACATTAAACATGTAAAATGCATGTTCATGGCGAGGAAGAAAAGTGAACATACCCTTGAAACAATTTCTTGGTTCACTCAAATGGTCTTACTACAAAGGTTCATGCCAATGCCATTATCCTCATTGAAATGAGAGGTGTAGGAGATGATGCATCATTTTGTTTCTTCCACGGCAAATACATATGCTACAAGTCAAAAAAGGTTCTATTAGATCAGAGACATAGTTCCACACATTTTAAATGATGTGAATGTTTTGATGTACGTAAGAGGCTCTATATGTAATTTTTAAAGTCAAATATTAATAAATACTAGCTGTTTTGCAGCAATTTCTTTATCTGTACCTACATTTATAGGTTTATACTACATTAGAACCACACAAAAAAATATACCAGTACATTAAGTTTGGCGATTAATTTTCTATTTATCTTTTTTTTTTTTCAATAGCAAAGAGAACATATCAAATCAACAGAATAAACTTGTGCTGCATTTTTTCTTCCTCTACCAGCTTTCAACCATTAATTCCACCCTCAATAATTGTATCAACTAGACTCAATTCCTTGCACTGCTGGTCCAAGGAAAAGAACAAAAAGGGTTTCAAAAGTAAACATTACCAAGGGAAAGAAAAAGGTACTTGTGTTGAATAAAGAGAGTGATGGATGCTTTATTAGAGAACTAGCTGTAAATCACCATTTTTTTCATCATCCAACGGCCTTGCAAGTCACTCCTTTTTTTCCTTTCTGATTTGCTCCTTTATAAAGAAAATCAAATCCTTCACCAATGGACCCAACTTTCATTGATATATACATTGCTCTTTTAAATTTTAATAATCATTTAATAATTACACACACCACTATTATTGATATTACTGAATAGAGATGACAAGGAGAACTTAAAATTTTGCAAAAGATAAGTATTGAAACAAAACAGTATAGAACTAAAGCAAACATTTAAGGTATTGAGTAAGTTTTGTGCTGTATGATATTTAGCAGACACTGCTATTTTAATATTTTAGAGGATAAAAACTTGTCTTGTAATTTAGTACAGGACAAAAATTTGAATTTGAATCCCTTATTTATTTTTTTAGCAGATCAAATGCATAAGAAAGTTTCTGATTCCTAGAGAATGAGATCACGTCTATGCCTTTACACTCTATCCATTAGTCATTGGAAATTCACATGCACACTGTGTTTAATTTGACTTGAATTCGGCATCTGAAGTTCTAAACATATGCACTTGTTAAATATGAATAATTTGAATGACGGTGATTGCCTAATATAAATTGAAATATCAAATAAAGGTCCAAATCAATCTTTAAAATATTGATTTGGCCATAGAGACATAGTTCATTGAACACATAAAATAATTAAGCAAATGTTGGAAGAAAGTGTTCCTCTGCGATATATTTAACAATAAACGTGCAGAGAGGAGCAACACTTCATCCTTGAGGACCATTTCTTACTAACAGAACACATAAACTTTACAATTTGAACATGTTTAATATATCAACTGCTGTAACCTATAGTTCTATATCCCTGGAAAATCATAGTCATAGTCTCCGAAAGCACGATGCAATCCCAATTCCTCTTGTAGTCAAGATCTTTTCAACCAAAATTTTCCATCTAATTTCATCTTTTTTGCTTTGTTTTGCTATTCTCTGCTTAAAGTTCCTGAAATGAAAGGATAAGATTTGTTACAAATTGTCTGAATGATTGAGCTGAATTAAGTAAAGTCTTGGAAAACACAGAAATCACATAATATTGTTACCTGCACAAGGGAACTCTACAGACATTCGGATCAGCACACAGACGAGAATGCAGCTCCAACAGTTGCCACATCCTCTTGCAATGACCACAACCTCCTGGGACTCTCAACTTGCAACCAGCAAAATGTCGAACAAGCAATTCTAGCCCTTTGCAGGATGAATACCTACACGGTTGGTTTGATTTAAAGTCTTTATCATGCGGGCCAATAGTTCGACAACCATCTCTACATATGTGAACAAGAGCTTCCATTGCATCGTATAGTTGCAGATAGACCTCTCTTTCATTCATTTTTCTGATCCTCTCTTTCTTGCTCTGATTAATCAATACATTTAAAAGCAATTAAACCATGGCCAAATTATATATCGTGTTAAATACAAAATAATGAGGGGGCAAAGACAGATAGCCTTACATTTTCTTCTTCAATCATTGATTCCAGAACTTCCTTTTCTAGAACTGGGTGGCTCTGCTTCATTGCTTTCCATCCCTCCGACTCCGAAACAGTTTTGAAGTTTTTTATTATCATACGGTGACAAATGACACTTAGCCGCGGAGCATCACACAATAATGCAAGTTGAAATACATCAACAACATTATCTATGGTGAGTAACCCCATTTCTAGCTTCTGTTCACATTCACGCTTCAAGTGAGGGACCACATATACATGTGACAGCACCAACAAATGTAGGACAAATTCCTTCATTTCTTCTTGCTCGTAACTATGGAAAATGCACAAAAATTTTCAGCACATTTATATGATGCAAGATGCATTTCAACCACAGCAACTACAATACACTCAGAAAAGGATAGCAGTAATTCTGTAACCTTAATCAGCTATGTTGATCTCCTCCCCCATCCCCCAAACAAAACTCAATTTTTTTCAATTTCACATTTCTACTACTTTGAAATTGATCTACTCAGTTTTAAAATTTCTTAAAATTTATCTATTGCCAACAAATGGATGTATTGAATATATAAATCAAGCAATGACATCTAATTTGATCAAATATAATTCATGAGAATATTACGAAGTCTGACCCTACAGTACAGGGAGACAAACATTCCGATGATTTTGAATTTCATAAAGGGATCAAACATACCAGGAAGAGTATAAGTATCGAATAAAAACTCGTACTGCATCATGTGGAACCCCCGAGATTGAGATTGTTCGCCACCGATTGGAACGATTTGCTTGCTTCAGCATGCCTCTCAATACAGGAGACGCCACTCCCTGTTCATATAGTATAAAGTGAGTGGCATTCATAACATAACAGCTGAATTCAAGATAACATAAAGATCATTCCATGATGACATCAGATCATACAACCATAGTACTAGGCATGTCTAGTTGTTATATGTATTGTATATTAATCAATCTGAAGAAGTGACACATGCAGCCTAAAAAATTATCTAGTTGCGTAACGATATCTGCTAAGCCTATGAAAACCTTATGCCTACTAATAATTTTGTTAAAGTATGAGCACAGTTCATTGATTTGACAACGAAATTTGGATGTAGCTCACCAGTAACACTAGTTCATAAACAAAATCAAGTGGGATGAATAAACTTACAATAATGTTAGAATGAGCGTAAACAATGCCACCATTATCAGTATTAATGCAAACATCGGCTTTATAACCATCATTGAAAAGACGCTCCCATAAATCTCTTGTTGCTGAAGAGACACAGGTGTTTCGCCCTCTTTGTGCCAAATTGTTCATCACCACATACTCGCAAGGATAACCGGTTGCTGCTGATTGAGGCGAAGGAGGTGGAATCGGGATGGATTTCTTAGCATTCTGGAGTGAATTGCCATCAATGTTAGCCATCAGTTTATGCTTCACTGCTCTGCATAAACATATAAATCATCAAGTTTTTTGTAATACTTATATAAATAAATAAGGATAAGGATCCCTTTTTATGTTTCTCTTTTTTTGGTCAAGATTCCCTTTTTCTATTTCTACAATGACTGAAATTAAGAAAAAACTGCCAACTGTTGAATTTAAAGAATTGGAAAAGATTATAAAATCACAAGTTTCAATTATTTCCTTTTTATTGTACGATTAAGATAAGCCATTACAAGTTTACACGTAGGTTTGGATAAGATCGCGTTTTTTGTCAAAATTTTGACTCTTTATGCATAACAAAATTGACCACGATCCCCGCAACTGCGATCGGAGGGGGCTGGAACCACTTCATGTCAGAAGTGACCCCCGAACCAGATTAACCTGGCGAAAAAAAAAATTGAGTCTCTTTTTTAAAATAAAATAAAAATTGAGTCTTTTGTTATATTTGTTTCTAAAATATCTACACTAATATCCAAATGGTGATCTGTGATTGGACGCCTCTATGAAAAGAAATTACACTGATAGTGTATACAACTTACAAGTTAAATCTTAACAGAAATCATTCAATTAAGAGAAAACAAAATATGCACCGATAGTGTAAAAATATTGTACACGATCATCCAATAACAGCCAGGTATTTCGTCAAATCACCCCCACTACATCTACTTTAATGGTATGGCATGGAGAAATAGAGGATTCCTATGGAACATTAGTGTAAAATTGATTTTATTTTGACAGATCATGCATGTGGATAATTTCCTTTTATTATTATAAGATAAGCTATATTACTTTACCATAAAAAGAAAAAAGGTAAGCTATATTACAAGTAGGCTTCGATAAAATTTTACCACTTTCTTCATAAGTTATAAATTGTAAAGTTATTTATTTCTAGGGGTGTACATGGGCCGGTTTGGGTTGGGTTTAGGCAAAACCAAAACCCGAACCACATAGGGTACTCCGGATTGGGTTGAACAAAATAACCACCCACTTTAATATTGGGCCGGGTTGGATAAACCCACTTATTTCCGGGTTGGGTTGGGTGGGTTGTGTGGGTTATCCAAATTTTAAATATTTTTATTTATTTTTTAATATTAAAAGACTAAATGACGAATAATCATACTTTTTTTATAAAAATGACTCAACTTTTTTATTTTCTTAAAAAATAGTGTAACATATTTTCACTACTTTTTTAGCATCATAAAATGATAATATCATCACCATATTGTTACTTATAAATGTGACAAAAGAAGTGGAAAAGTGAAGACGAGATGATCAGATAATGTGTTAAAATTGTGATGTACGGAAGAGGAATGCGTTTGCCGTTTGAAATAAACACGCATACAACTTATTTTGAAAATTTGAGTATTGAACTAGATGTTTTTCTCTTTTAGTGATGGAAAATATTTAATATTAATATGAAAATTATTTTAAAAAATCATGGCACTACCGATTCAGTGGGTCAGTGGGTTTTTTGGGTATGGGTTGGATTTTGCCCGAAACCCGATTTTATTTATGGATTTTTCATTTTGAAATCCATACAAACCCAATAACCCGACCCAATCCACATTTTTGGGTTGGATTAGGTGGGTTTGAGTGGGTTAATTGGATTTGCCCAACCCATGTACACCCCTATTTATTTCTACATGATATGAATAGAAAATTAAATACCTCTACATAAAAATAAATAAATACCTTAAATAAAATACTTAAGTTTGATAAAGTAACAAAATATTATTGGATACATGTGTAAAATAACTTTACACCGAGAGTGTATATAAATTAAATTCAAATTCTTTTATAGAATGAGAATGTGAGATACTTATATTGACTGAATATGTATTTTATTTGAATGAAAAATGTTATACTGATTGAACATGTTAGGACCGGCAATTAAACCATCTTCCTCTTTTTTACTATACTTCTTAACTTTCATACTACAAACACCAAATCTGAAACGGAAACAAATTTTCATTTTTATGTTGTGATCCTTCATACAGTTTTGTGGTAAGACCAAACAATATCAAGTTTTTCATTCCTTTTCATTTTCTTCCTATGTTTTTCTTTCCCTTCTTTTTCTGGTCAAGTAGCCTAGTGGCTGTAAATTACATCCTTAAGGTGGGATGATCGGGGTTCGAACCTCAGCCCCTGCTGCATATATTAATAATACAATGTTTCTGCCAACTGAACTAAGGTCACGAGACTCTTTCCTTTCTATTTCCATGATAACAAACAAAGTGTAGGTATAAATTTCACATATCTAACTATTATTAGTTTGAGAGAAATAATACGTGAATAACTCATTGCTAATCCAAACATGTATGTCAAACTCTTCCATGCTCAAACACAACTATCATGATCAATTCATCATCATTAATTTCATATAAATCTCAAAATAAATTTTGATTATGATTCTCCATTGCATGATCATAATTTAAGAGACTCACTCAATTAATCAATATTTTAAATAATCAAAATTAATTAACCATGAACAAAATCCAAATTCTAAACAAAACAGAGAATCTAACAGAATTGATTAAGATTTGAACCGAGAAATCAACGAATAACAATCTATATAATTTAATCAAATCTTTTATATTATTATTATTATTATTATAAAAGGAATTAAAAATTGACATCACATCGACAATCTCATAAAATAAAAAGCGCGAAATGTAATGTAATAATGATGATTATTACCTTAATCGAACGAAGCTTGAAGTATTCCTTTGTTCCTTGCCCAAACGACGACGTTTATCTATCTATGATTGTTAATTAATTAATTAATTAATATCGAAATGGGAAAAGAGAAAACGCAAAGGATAAAAGAAAGGAAGGAAGGAAGAGGAGGAACTGGGTGTTAGTTTTTGAATTCAATAAAAGTGACCCTTTGTTCGTTCTCTCTGTCCTTGAGATAGATTTGAATGGAAATTAAGATTATATAAATAATTTGTTTATAAAGTCTAGTTGTCAGTGGACGTGTTTGCTGCCTAAAAATATCATCAACAATACCTTTTGCCACGCATATACTTCTTTCTTCAGTCTTATCTCTATTTTCATAGATAGATATTATTGTCTGTTATACAGCAAATTATTTATTACTAAGCCTAAATTTTTAACAAAAAAATATCTATTTGCCCTTCATTTTGGACTAGTAAGCCGTAAATACCATTTGGTTCTTAAAATAGAGGATAATTAGGAGCACTCTTTATTTAACACTCAATTTTAATTCGTTTAAATGAATATGGGTTTCTCATATTAAAAATAGATGTAAGATTCATATGAGTTTTATTTAATGAGAGGATTAGTATTAGAGAGAAGGTTTAAATTTATCTATACTGTTATTATTTATCTTCCTCAAAGTAAAAAGTACACTTGGCATCCTCACGTTATTTCTCAAGGAGCAAATTCATATGTGTCACTATTTTAATAATGTGGCGTCTATGTGGCGCCTACGTGTCTTCTCTTTGTGACCTAAAGGGACACGGTTCAATTCCCACTGACAACAAAATATTAGTTTTAAGATTTTTTTTTGTCTTTCTTATTTTGCCTTGTTTTTTATTTTTTTTATCAATTATTGAATTTATTGTGAAACAAAAAAATAATATAGATATTAAGATTGGGATGAATTCTATAGGATAAGTACCAAAAAAAGAATCTATTGTAAAAAAAAAAATAGATTTGCCTTGATTTGTTTTTTTTACCAATTTTTCAATGTATTGCCAAAAAAAATAACAACGAATCTTACAAAATAAAAAACAAACAAAAATTAATTAAAATATAATACATATTATAGTAAATTACATTACCCTCTTTTGAGAGGTGCTATACGTTAAAATATATACTTTCCTCCCTTCTTATACAAAATATATTAGAGAAAATTACTCTCATCTCACTCGAAAGAAAATTGAATTTCATCCCCCTTTCCCCTAATGTTAAAACATACATTTTCCTCTTTTAATCAAACTTCATTTTAACTTTTTACACGAGCTTTATTAATTATTTACGCAATTAGAAATAAATCTCTTCCATTAGTTCATATATCTTTGAATATTTTAATGGAACATTTTATAAAAATAATTAAGATGTGAGACCTAAAGTTATGTTCATGATGTTTTGTATATTACACGGGTTTGATTTAGTTCTTCATTCTATAAGAAATTACTCTCTCCTATTAGATCAAATATCTCTTGAAATTTTAACGAATATTTTACCCATATAATTAAGATGTGAGACATAAGATTATAGTCTCAATTGTCTTTACTTTTTACATACGTTTGATTTAATTCTTCACACCGTAATAGATTACCCTTTTCTGTTAGATTAAACCCTTTTTGATATTTTAATTGAAAATTTTGTAAAAAAAGTTAAGATGTATGGCCTAAGGTTATAGTTTCAATTGTTTTTCTTTTTTACACGGGCTTGATTTTGTTTTTCACACCGCAAGAAATTACTCTCTTCTATTTGATCAAATTCATCTTAAAATTTTAATTGGACTTTTTACAAGAAATTTTAATTGAACTATTTGATCAAGAAATGCCTAAGAATATTGTCTCAAATGTTTTACTTTTGACGGCTTTATTTATTTCTTTACGCCGTAAGAGATTATCATCTTCCGTTAGAACAAATTTCTCTGGATATTTTAATTGAAGTTTTCACAAAAATAATTAATAATTGAGACCTTAGGTTATGCTATCAATTGCTTTACTTTTTACTCGAACTTCATTTAGTTCTTCAAGTCGTAAGAGCGATTACCCTCTTCCATTGGATCATATCTCTTTGAATAATTTACTTGAACATTTTATATAAATAAATAAGTTATGAGGCCTAAGGCTATGGTCCAGTTGTTTTACTTATTACACGAGATTGATTAGTTCTTCACACCGTAATAAATTACTCTTTTCTGTTAGAGCAAATCTCTCTTGAAATTTTAATTGAAATTTTTACAAGTATTATAAAAAAAAGTGAGACCTTATATTATAGTATCAATTGATTTACTTTTTACACGAGCTTGAATAAGTTTTTCACACCTGTAAGAGATTATTCTCTTATGTTATATGAAATTCATTTTGATATTTTAATAAAAAAAAAATTTACAAAAAATGATTAAAATGTGAGACATAGGGTTATGGTCTCAATTGTTTTACTTTTTACACATTTTTTATTTATTTCTTCACACCGTAAAAAATTACTCCCTTCTATTACATCAAATTCCTCTTGAAATTTCACTTGAACTTTTAAAAAAGAAAAATTTAAGACCTTAGAATACAGTCTCAATTGCTTTACTTTTTACACGGTCTTTATTTATTTTCTCAGACTGTAAGAGATTACAATTTTCCATTAGAACAAACAATTAAGAAGACCTAAGATTATGGTCTCAATTGCTTTATTTTTATACACGGGCCTGGTTTAAATTCTTTCTATCGTAAGAGATTAACCCTCATTTGTTAGATAAAATTCCTTTTAATATTTTAATTGAACATTTTATAAAAATAACTAAGATTCTAGATCTAAGGATATCGTCTCAATTTCTTAATTTTTTATGTGAGTTTAATTTAGTTCTTCACACTTTAAGAGATTACGCCTCTTCCGGTTGATCGGATATCTCTTTGAATATTTTAATTGAATTTTTTTACAAAAAATAATAAAGATGCGAGGTTTAAGATTTTGGTTTCAATTATGTTTTACTTTTTACACCGGCTTGGTTTAGTTCTTTCCGTTAGATCAAATACATTTTGATATTTAATAGAATTTTTTTACCTAATAGTCAAGATACAAGACCTAAGGTTAGATGCTCTTGAATGAATTTTTCATCCCATAAAAAATTATCTTCTTCCATTAGAACAAAACGCTCTTGATAAATTAATTAAATTTTCTATCAAAATAAGAATAAAATAAATATATGTGCACATTAAAGTTTAAAATCATTAGTCCCATAAGTCCTAGCTCAACTGGCAAATATTGCCGAAATTGTTAGGCCGGACGTCATGACCCGGGTTCGAACCCGGGATCTCACAATTATGTGAGTTTAATTTCAGTGGATTACCACTTCTTCTAAGACCATAAAAATAAAGTTTAAAATCATTAATTCTAACAAAAAAGTCCAAAATCAATATATTTTTATGAATGAAAGCTAACTCATATATAACGCGGGCAATTTTTCACTTCTAAGTTAGAGAAAAATCAATATCCTGGAGAAAAACAATATATTTTTATGAATGAAAGCTAACTTAAAGAAAACCAGAAGAAATAAAGAGAGGAACAACAACAACAACAACAACAACAACAACAACAACAGCAAAACATTTTTAGCGTAGATCTAGCCCTTCTTTTTCAAAATCCAGAAAAATCCTAGAGAAAAAATTCAACAGAGTTATGATTTATAAACAAAACCAAACAAAATAGATCTAAAATCTCATTGCTAAATTTTTGCAAAACAAATCTCATTGCTAAATAAACTCACCGAAACTGCTATATAACAATAGAGTTTGAGCATGCTTAGAATCATTTTTTAATATGGGACATTTATTTGAGCATGCTTAGAATCATGATATTCGACAAACTGTTCGGGTACGGTGGGGACTGATGTTGTGGGTGGCTGGCCGGCAGTTGGATTAAGTGACGTGTGTCGATAGTGGCGATGTACCGAGTGGTTTCGATGAGTTTGATGAAAAGATTGAAGTTGCTGGTTATTGTTGTTGAAGTTCCGATGAAGACGAGGAAGAACACATTCTTTTATTTAACTTTTAAAATAGTTTGCTTACTAATTAAAAATGTCACTATAAGTTGACACGTGTCGCCACGTGATGTGTTAGCTAATTAGAAAAACGGGTCCATACTGTACCACATCACTATCCCGTTAACCAATTATTTTAAAAATGTATGGACTAAAAACATATTAAGGCCCAGCACAACCCATTATATATATATATATATATATATAGAGTTGTCAAATGGGTCAGCCCAGCACAGCCCAAGACATCAACTGGGCTTAAGTGGGCCGGCCCATTAAGGCCCGACCCGCTTAGTCCAGCCCAATAAGTAAGGGCCTACATGGCCCAATGGGCTGGGCCGACAAATTTTTTCATACTTTTTTTATCAAAAATAGACAAAAAAAAAATTTTAAATAAATTTTAATGGACAATAAAACTATATATGCATCGCACACAAATTAATATCCATAAAAAAAGTGAGTGTCATGATTTCATGAAATAATAAATATTTCAAAATATCATGCAAAAGTCGAGAGATCTGTGGATGATGATTCATAAATCTCATCTTTTGTTACTTATTTTATTAAAGATTTTATGCTAACTAAAATTCCTTATTTTTAGGTAAAAAATTTTTTAGATATTTTTTTAAAATTCTTTAAGGGGCCGCCCCAAAAGCCCGCGGGCCAGCCCATGATGGCCCATTAAAAAAATAGGCCCAGCCAGATAAGGTCCAATAATAATTTTTTTGAAGCCCGGCCCAGCCCGTATAAAACTATAGGGCTAATGGGCCGGCCCGATAGTCCCACCCATTTTTACAGCTATATATATATATAGGTTAAAACATATTTATATATTATATATATAAATATAATATAACAAGCATTTTGAAAATTTATAAAAAAAAAAAAAAAAAAAAAGAATTTCTAGCCCGTGCTTGGCACGGGTGTCCATACTAGTTTCATTTATTTTGAAAGTTTAATTTAATCTTCCATTTTTTATTTGAGGTCTACTGTTTGAAATGTTGAAATAAGAAGCATGAGATCTATATAGAGTTCCTCCATCTTTTATTTTTTTTAAGCAATGTAAGACTTTTCAAATATAATTTTTTTGATAATTTTTTTTGCTTAGCAATGTGAGACGTACATTGCAGTTAACTTTAACAAATGAAATGGGCTTTTAAAAATATGAATGTATTTGACTCCTTTACATGAAGGAATATATATATGTATATATGTATATATATCCTCAGACGTTGAGTCAAGACCCTTAATAGACATGTCAATGTTATTAAGTGATTGTCGAAAAACGGCTGAGAAATTATGATGAGCAGTAAATGTTTATCATTTCGATACCAGCCGTTATAAATGGCAGGACTCCCTTGACTGTTGAGATGTGGACGGTCGTTGGCCTTCAACATTTGGGCCATGCTATCAGAAATAATATAAAACCAATGATGTGATTCTATTCTACTAACAGCTTAAGCTTTTAGGATAATTGGTTATTTGACATGGTATCGAAGCCTCTATATGACTAAGTGATCTAAAATTCGATCCCCGCTCTCCTCACTTTCTAATTAAAAAGCGGAATTTAAGCATATAGTAGGTTAGGTGGACCTATACATTATTTACGTTTCAAGCCCAAGTGAACTCTTACAAAAAGGAACGTGTTAGAAATAATATAAAATTATTGGTGCGGCTCTATCATAACAACTTAGGGTGTGTTTGGTTTCAATTCTGGAGTTGCCAGAATTGGAATTGATTCTAGACATGTAGAATTGATTATGGTTTGTTTGATTTCTGAAAAGTAGAATTGATTCTATTTGAAGTTAGAAATCGTAGCTTCTGATTCTAGAATTAATTTTTACACTCAATTTTTTTGTTCATCTCACTTTTACATGAATATATCCAAACATAAATCAATTTTAATCAGAATCAATTTATAAAATCAATTATGCAAAATCAATTCTCCTCACCGTAGAACCAAACACTTAAGCTTTTAAAATAATTGATTATTTGACAGATGGTTGAGGAAGAAAAATTCCTCAGCTTTTGGGCCTAAAGTCCGATCCAAAACAGTAAACATGCTAAACAATCTTGTCAGATTTAAAAATTGAATGTCACATCAGCTAGTGTTAACAATATTTATCATCTACTTAATAGAAGGACCGAATTAATCTCGGTCTAACTATTATGTATTGAAAAAATTCCATTAAAAAGGAAGAATCAACTTTAATTGTTAAGCAGATTTTTTATGAAAAAATTAATTGTCACCACTAAATAATAGTGAGAATTTTATACGTACAAGATGCTCATGAAAATGGTGAAGCTTGTGTAAGTGGAATCCACTACTAATATTACATACAGACAAAAAGACAGGGTCGGCTTGTCATGACATTGTCATATATATCATCATCATCATATAGTAAATATGATCATATAAACCGTCCATAGTGCTACTAAATTTGAATGAAAATTGTAAATGAATTATACTAAATTGTCAAGAAAAGAAAGAGACATTTTGTGCTACATCAATCTACAAAACAAAAATTGCCAAGTTGGATTGAATTTTTGAGGTGGCATAAAACTTCACACATTTGAATAACTAAGCGTGGTATCTTTCATTTTTACCAAACAAAGAAATGTTAATTTCAAACTAAATATTATAGAAGACAAAGCAGGGAAAAACGGTGATAGTGATTAGTGAATTACTCATGACCCTTGAGTTAAACCTACTTTTCAAAAATTTAAATTTATACTCATGAACAAGACAATAAAAGATGAGTTGGTTAGATTACTAAGTAAACAGATTAATATTGTGATCAAACAGGTGTGACTGCCGGTTTAATTGCATCCACAAATAAATATTTTAAAATATCATCACATGACATTTCGATATTTTAAAAAATAAAACATCATATCATATCATACTTTAAGAATCAAACATAGTATGTTTTTTGTCAAGAAAAAAAAATATAATTAAACATATGTTTATAAAGTGGGCCTTGGATGGTCTACTATTGATGCAAATGTATTGAGATTTTGATTTAAGATGTGATATATAATTCCACTTGTGTGGTTGCATCTTTTTAATTTAGATAGACAAATGTTAGTAATTTTTGTTATATTAGTATCTTTTATTTACTAAGTTTAAATTTGAATTTTTTTTACTCTTACCTCAAATTTGTTGAGCTAAACCAACTATTTTATATGTAGTTGATTTTAGTACAATGTGATAATTTTGTTGACTCCTTTCTTCGTCAACAAAAAAACTCTATTGGACACGACATGTTTTGGTTCCTTACGGCTAAGCATGTCTTTGTATTTGGTTGTGAAAAGTTTACGCCGGATGTCAAACACATAGTAGTGATGGTGGGTTACCGCTCTCTCAAATAGATGCTTAATCCACTTAACGACTCGAGGAGGAGGCAACATCGAGAAAGGGGTGGGGGCAAAATGGGCCGAGTATGTTTAACGAACTCATTTAATCTGCTGTTTTGGATTAGGTCAATTGAAATTTTGAACTTGATCGTTCAAATTAATTTTCTCTACCCGACTTTTGAGGGATTAATCGCTAGGCAAATCAAAATAGGGCGGTCTAACCCAATCCGCTTTACCATTCATATTGAGAAACACCCTAGAAGCTCTAAGGGAGTGAGCATCATGAGCACGCTGCAAAAAACACTAAGATGCAGTGCTGAAATATCACATTCTCGTATATCAATCATTTCATTAAATGGACTTGATTTTTTACTTTAAGATTCGCTACTTGAAGTTCCCAACCGTATCGAAAATGGAAATATCAATTGGGCTAGTGGGCACAAATATTCCTTCTTGTTGGAGATGGTTGTTGCTATTTTCACTCTCTAGGCAAAAAGTATACCATTAAAAAAATATTTTGGTGAATTGGGAGAATTTGAGCAATGCAAGGGGAGAATAGCTATTTCCTCTGTAGTGCAAGAAAGAAAAGTGGACAAATGTTCAACAAGAAATATGATTAATTTTACTTAGTTGATTTGCTAAATGGGGTTGTGATTGTAAACTGTTTTTTTTGCAAAGGTAAAAGAAATTGTATTAATCAAGGCATAAGGCATTCCAAAGAAATACAAATAATGTCCTGATACAACTGTACTTTATAAGTAAAAAATAAATTTGTAAATTTGTTTTCATTTTATTTTTTAAACAAAATATTAAATAGACATATATTAAATAAGTAAAATATTTAATTCTAATTTTTTTTTTTTAAAATATTTTTCAAACTCAAAAACTTTATGTTATCTTAACTTATTTAAATTTTAATATCAACATGCATTTTCTATGTTTTAACTTTAATTTTCGAACAAAAATTTTGAAGTTTCCTTTTTTATATATTATATGGTATAGATGAAAAACAAAAAATAGTTCATCTTGAGAGAAAAGGTTCATTTTGCTTTTCATTCTTGCCTAAAGTTGTCAACAAGTTAATTTTACTCATCAACTTCCAAGTTTCCTTAAATTTACCATTAGGGCAAAATGACTCCGTGGTTTCTCTTCTCACCTCTCAAATTTCTTTTTTCACGCAGAAAAATTTAGGGAAACATTTCCCCATTTTTTTGTTTCAATGTCATTTCTCTCCCCCACCACCAAATTTTCCTTTACTTTTGGCGGGAGGGAAACTTTTTTTGCTTTAAAACAAACTCCGGGAAATGATTTCCAAAGTTTTTTGAGTGCAAAAAGAAATTTAAGGGTGGGAAGAGAAATTTTGAAATGACTCACTAGTAGAATCATAAGCTTAAAGACAGCCCATAAGTTGTCAGAGGACCCCTACATTACTCACATATACCCCGTCTTGACCAAAATGTCCATAATAAGACATTCGTATCTTAGAAAACGAAGGAAACAAATTTTGTTATCTAGGATACAAAATTATGTAGGTGTGTCTTGTCGCAGACATTTGGGCACAAACCACACAATTTCGTCTCATAGTTACCGAAACGTCAATTTTTTGAAATTTTGTCATCTAGGACACGAAATTGTGGATTTTGTCACCTAGGTGACGAAATTATGTTAAAACATAGTAGGCCTGCCTTGTCACGCACATCTGGACACAAAACACGCAATTTCGTCTCGTAATTATCGAAACGCCCATTTTTTAAAATTTTGTCACCTAAAAACAAAAAATTTCTGAACCAAAATTAGGAATATTTTGGGATTTTTGGAAAGTATGGAAGCATCATGGGAGCCTAGATAGCAATTTTCAAAGACATTTGGCTACCCATAGAGGAGAATTTTGTGTGCAAGATAATTTTGGGTCTTTAGCAGTATTGCAATTTTTGTTAAAAAATAAGAAGAAAGATTTGACCCAACCTAAAATTTAGAATTGACACCAAAAATCAGTCCAACAACAAAAATGGGCATGAGCCAAATTTACAAAGTATGAATAATTTTTATAGTTTTCATTACCTTTATGTCTCTTGAGATTTAGAAATATTTTGTGAGGTGAGGGTGTAAAATTTTAGTTAATCCCTTTATTTTATGTAAATTCGTGTACTCTTATTTAGGTCTTCGATTTGTTTCTCAGGTCAGTTATTAATGAATTTCAGTTGACAAAGAAGAATAGACCAATATTGAGTTTTTATTTTTGGACTTGAGCGATATTTAGTTATTTTGCTACAAATTCCACATTTAATAGTTCATATGTTGTCGAGGCAAACATTATCATAAAATAATCTTAAATCTCGAGACTCAGTAACTGTTAAATTATATATAACCATCATTGTATGATCATACACTCATATAGAAGCCGTACATTAACAAACTAAGTACTACGAAGTTTACAATGTCCATACATTGACATCAACTTAAGTCTAGTACAGAAAAACCCAATGTTTGACCAACATAATTGCGCTATTATATGATATATCCTCCACACACAATTACAAATTTAATCGATCGATTGACTTCTCTTAACAAGTACAGTATTTTTATAAGATTAGGTAGTTAAGGGCTCAAGTATATGTCTACCCACATGTGTCACATATTGTGTTGGTAATAATATTAGAATGCGAGACTTATTTTGATTCTATGAATTTTTTCCCAAAATCTTTAGGGTTCTTTGCTCTAGATCTTTCATGGCGTCCCTCATCTCCATTGGTGCATTTTATCCTCCAAATTTCATGATCGGTCCATCTTCTTTAGGTTTGGGCTCAAGTAGTTATCCTCTAAAGTCACCAAATGTTTGTACACGATTTAATGAATTTATTTGATAATAGTTAGACTCACACATTTTATATTATACTAGTATTCAGACCCGTGCCAAGTACGGATAAAAATACGTTTGTATATTTTTTTATTTTGTAGATTTATTGACTTATATAAAAATATTTTAATATATTTTACTTTAAACCGAAAACTTAAATTTTGATATTGATTATGAAAAATAATTTATAAAACAAAACAAATATTTACGATTTTATACAGTATAATATAAATAATTAAAATAACACTGTGTAATAAAAACTGATGAAGCCTTAAAATATTGATGAACAAAATTATAGGATTTGGCTGCAACAAACAAAGTAATAAAAAAATCCTATTAAAAAATAGAACTAAAGACAATTAATTAGTTCGGGTTTCCTCTTATTAATATATATAAGTCAAAATATATGCTTCCATATAAATTACAAAAAAATTACTCCATGTTAATATATGAGTGTGAATATAAACTCAGTACATATAAAAAAAAAAAAAAAAATCCCATATTAGTACGAATGTAAATATAGTCTTTGTGTAAATTAAAAAAATAAAAAAAAAAATTCCCGTATAAATACACCCAAAAAAAGACAAATCTATTAAAATAATTTATATAAAAAAAAAAAAGACCCCATATTATTATATTATTAAAAATAAAAACTCATGTATAGATTTTATAAAAAGCCACTAAAACAAATAAAAATAATAAATGAGTAAAAACCTCAACAATATCTTAAAAGAAAACAATTACAAAAACAGAAAAACCTAAAAAAAATATTTCAATATATCTTTTATTTTTAATTTCCACATCAATACCCTCGATCAAATAAAACAAATATAGAAGTTCAGATAATTTTCTTCAAAAAATAAATAAATATGAACCTCTCATAAATTATATAAAAAAGTCTTTGTATTAATATACAAAAATAATATAACTCTCGTATTAATACATGATTATAAGTCCCGTATAAATTATAAATAAAAAAGAGCCTTATAAATGTCAAAATAAACAAAAATATGTCTCCATACTGATATATTAATATAAATACAGTCGTCATATAAATAAATAAAAATACCCAGTATAATTTACAAAAAGTAGTTTTGTATATTAATATATGAGTAAAAATATAATATCCCGTATAAATGTTATATAAAAAGGCTCGATATAAAAAATATAATGTTACAAAAATTACTGTTACTTACACTGGAGAAGGTTTTAATTGGATCTTTGATCTTTTTGTTTTTGTTACAACGTAAATAAAGACTAAAAAAACAATAAAACTAATATCTTAAAAAGAAGTTTTTCATTGCGTCATTCTTAAGAAGATCACGAACACCTTTGAAAGTTTTAGTCCTCTGTTACTACTTAAAATAGTAAAAATAAATTGCCTAGTGTACCTATTATTATTATTATTTTATTTGATTGGTTATTTTCCATTTAATTTCATTCATCAATTTTCATTGTCATCCAATAATTCCTTTAATTTAATTATATGTGTTATTTGATAATATAAATTTTCCTTTTCAAGCAACATAATTTAAACTTGTTGAGTGATTCATCTTTAGAAATAAACGAAAATGGAGAGGTTATGATATATTAATAATGCATATGTAATTTACCCATTTCTTTAATAGTACTAATTCATTATTGTGTTTTGTGAAATCAAGAATTTAATTGTGCATCTATATGTGTAGTCCATAATAACAAACTTAATAATTTTTTAACTTCTAGTTTTACATATTCTAGTTGTTTATATGTTAATATCTTAAAAAATAGTATTATATAGAGAATACTATTATTAGAATGTAAAGAAAATCAACAAAAAAATAAATAAATGTGTTATCATTTTTCTGCCGACCAAACAAAAATCACAAATTACAAATACGATATAATAATAAATAATAGGTAGACTTGGGTGCTTACAAATATGATTTTTTTTATCAAGTTGCCTAATGACAACTCACACATTTAAATGTGGAGAAACGTGAAATTCGGGGTTAGCTATCCGACCAATCCAATAATGTTCCTAGTAGCTATCATTTGAGCTACACTTATAGGACGATATTTTACTATTTTATGACTAAAAATAAATAAACTAAAATATCACCGCTACTAATATCTCATCAATTTGAACTAATTAATTATCATATTTTTCCGTAAAAAAATATCATTTTTTTACCACGGACTAATAAATTACCTAGAAATTTATGATTTACACAAGTCCAATAACACTCATAGGAGGAGCTAGGAATATATATATATATATATATATATATATATATATATATATATATATATATATATATATAATTTGCATGATATCATATGATATCAATGAATTTAAAAGTAAAAGAGAGTGTGGAAAATAATAGATTAGTGGGAACAAAAGATGAAGGAATGATGAGGACAATATCCGGTCGATTTAATTGTGGTCTATTTGTGTATATACGGATATCCTTAATCTCTTTTATATCTTTAGATTTCATTTTACTTTTAAATAATAGAGAAAAGCGAGGAAAAAATTAAATAAGAATAGAGAGTGAAGACAACCAAACAAATCTCTCACATTGTAACAAAGAGTGATTCGTATTTTTCGTGTAACGTAACTTTAATAAGATTCACCATTTTTAAAATTAAAATAAAGGTAAGCGAGATTATGTGAATAACAAAAATATTAATGTCAAAGTGTATCCATTTAACAATCAAATTAAAAGGCAACAAATCGATAAAGGTAATTTGGATTTTAAAGTTAAATTTTAGTGCATATTAAAATTAAAATGAATCAACAGTAAATCAAATGCATGTGTTGTCCAAAAAATACATTTGAGAAATTTCAACTAAAAGCTACTATCTATGAATATGATTCAAATATCTCAATCAAAAGTAAAATTTCAGCTTAAAGTTACTATGCTGCTAAAGTTGAATGTCTTGAAGTCTTGGCCTTTGTGATGTTCTCCTAATGAAAATTATGAAAAATTAACGTTACCGGTCAGATACAGAAATAAAAGTAAATCAATCCTATAATAATTTTCACAATTGAAACTACAATCTTTAAAAATACCCAATGTATTTGCAAAAAAAATAAATAAAATTAAGTTATTCAACAGAATATAAGAAAATGAAATATTGAAAGATGAGAAAGAAATTACACAAATAAATATGAAAAATGAGTTGAAAAAATGAAAAATGAAAACTCATTAGTGTTCATGTGCCTTATATAAAAAAATGTGGTGAACCTTTGTACTATAAATAAATTGTACTCCTTATTGTACTTGCTCTTTGAATTGAATGAATGGTGGAGAAATTTAAAAATTTCTATTTTATTTAAATTAAATCAATGATGCATATTGTGCCAAAAAAAAAAAGAATGATGAACAAATTTTAAACTTCCTATTTGAGATTTAAATTGACTTATTTGTATGATTGTTTTAAGGAAAACTAATAATGGTTGATTGATGGTGGTGTAAAATATCAACCAATAAACATTTTGATTTCAAAATTCATAATATATCTTGTTAAAAAAATCATAATATATAGAAACTAATAATAAAAAAATTCGGTTATTTATTTAAATTTCTTAAATAAAATTGTCTTTATACTATATTGTACAATTTCTTTTATTATTATTTTTGATAATTTGCGATTTTTTTTGCTAAATTTATTTTATAATATTTGGATTTAAATAATATACAAAGTTATAAAAGAAAAAAAATCGGAAACAATGAATGCTAATAATGTACAGCAAAAGAAAAATAAGTCAAGAATTTCATGAAATAGGAATTGATTTGGATTAATCAATTAATTAAATGCTCATCATATAGTTTCACAATAAAAATTGAGAAATTTATGTCCAAAAAATATTTGAGGCATTTATTAACTTAAAATTTGCAGCAAAAAAAAAACTTAAAATAATGTTCTGAAAAATAATAATAAATCATTTTTCTTATTTATTTTGTGTATGCTTAATATATATTCGTTTATTTATTGGGTCCTATTTATATTTCAATTTTAATCATCTAAAGTTTTATATATTTAAAATAAAAAATTGTTCATTAATTTAATTTCGCTATATTGATCCCAAGAAAAAAATTGAAGTTGAAAAACATTTTGAATATTTTAATTATACCTTTTTATTATAATTTGAATTGTTTCCTTTATAATGTACACATTTATATAATATCATGATTTGTTCATCATTTATTTATTATTCATCCTTTATTATGAGATTCGTCCTTTATTGTGAGATTTTTTTTTTGAAGCAAAAACATTTAATGGTAAATCAATGTGAGAGGAGAATGTTTGTGGGAATGACACGTGTACACTTGAATTTGAAAAAAAGTTCACATTTTATATATATAGAGATGTGGAGAAGTGATGAATAATTGATTCGAACACAAACTTTTACATGTATGACAACACCAATTCGCAGCTACCTATTAATATAGAATCATGTTAAATAGTATCTTCGGACAATGATTAAGAAAACCAAAATAGAATAAAAACAGAAATTTTAAGTAGAAAATATTATTTTTCAAAATTCCAAGATATTGAATAATAAATATACTACTTTTAAAATTATATTACCATTTTATTTTCTTAATCGTTGTCTCGAGAACACTGTTTAACATTTTTCATTAATATATACTTATAACTCAGTTTCATGGTTTGATCATTAATGATATTAGTTACTTGTTTTTAATATTATAAAAAGAGATGCGATCGGTACATAAATTTGTTAGGTGACAATACATACTATAAAATAAACTCTTATTAAAATATTACAACATTGTTGTATTTAAAAAAGACCTTTCTTGCAAGTCTATATTCTAGGATATTTTTTGTCATGTCTCAAATTAATGAGATCACAAAATATAAGCAAGTAGCAACCATCCATCATCCACATTGCCATACAATTTGATAAATGGAACAGTTAGAACAATAGTATAAAAATGAAAAAAATAATCATGGTGGTAGTTGTGAAATGATGAAAACCAACACTGAATAGCTTGACAAAATGGAGAATTGATGAATGATAACAAAACAACATTCAATCTACTAAATGCTACCAATGCAATATCACACATTATTTCTCCAAGCTCAACATTTTTTATTAATTTTTTAAAAAAAAATTTCCATAAACATAAGCCACATTCATGCACAGTACATGTCTCTCATAAGTCATTTTTTTCAATGAAGAAAAATGTATCACGCATGAAATGATAAGTGGCAAAGTCAGAAAATTTATAAAGTTCGGACAAAATCTCAATTTTAAACAAAAGTCTCAGTTTTGCACAAAAAATCTCAATTTTAAACGAAAAATTCTAATTCTGCCCAATATTAATTCCTAAAAATCTTAATTTTGTCCAAAATTAACCCCTAAAATACATAATTTTTTTAACGGAGCCCGGACAAATACCCGGACATGCTGGGCCATAGCTCCGCCCCTCAATGATAATATGGTACATACAAATTGAGGTTTGTCCTTATTCTTTGTGCGAGTGTGTGCATGCCAGGGATATTGAATGACACATAGTAGTGGATTGAATAAAAGCAATGGTCTTGGAACCATGATTTTCCCCACACCCATTCTGCATCTGTAAGCAATAGAAGTGAGATATAAAAAAAACGGTCAAAATTGTTGACCATCTTGGGCTTGCTGATGTTTCAGAGTCAAAGGTTCTAGCTTGTTAGTCTTCCCATCACTATTACCTAAGCTAGCTCAAGACACAATAGAGAATATAAAGCGTCATGCTAACGGGGCACTGGTTAAGAAAATTAAAAAAAAAAAAAATTAAATTGAAAATTATAGTTTTTTACATTTTCGAGGCGTTGACTGCACAAATTTCAATGACATATTACTATATTTGCCTTCTTAACCAATGCTCCGGGAACACTGTTTAGCATTTTTCAAATATAAAAATATCATTCTTTTTAGCCCTATAAGTGGGGTAATTTCATTTTGTCGAGATTTATAAAGTGTGAGTTAAGTTTTATATTTGTTGAAGTTGAGTATTTTATATGTAAGACGACTTGTAAACTTAATAGTTTAAGAGGTTTTAGATGAAATAGTGATGTCAAAGTTACTCGTATGATTATTTAGTGTCCAATATGTATTGATCTAATTTAGTGAGACTCTTTCCTCACTACCAAGACATTCAAGCCTAAATGTGAATTTACTTTGTTTACATTATTACTAGTAGTATATTGGAATTTTGGTACACTTTTTATGTTACATACTGTGAGAATGTGAATCCTATCTTTTGATCAATAAGATTAGAGATGAACGAAATTCATGTGCTCATTCAAAACAATTCACACTAGATATGAAAGCTTCACTTGTTTGGATTTGTTAAATCAAACAATTGCTCCTAAATGAAGACATTTACAAATAGATCATGTGAGTATTTCTTTTAAAAATCAGGTATTATGATTCTAATAAGGTTTTTAGATTTGAGAATTTAGATCTGAAGAAGTGAATGGAGGAAGGCATGAAAATGACATATTTGACATGCCTATATAAATTATTTAAATATGAAAATGTGATGCATGCTTATTTAAAACAAAACTTTTTAAAAATGTTATCGGTAGAAATATAATGTAACATAAAGCACCAATTCGTGACAATTGTCAATCTTAAAAGACACATGTAATTTGGCATATGAGATACAATGAATTATTAGGTACATTTATTTATTTTTAAAATATTTATATTGAGAGATGAAAAATAAATATCAAACACATTTAGGCCCCGTTTGGCTCGGCTTATTTTTTACTTTTCTATTTAGCTTAAACGAAATAGAGAAGTATAAAATTATATTTGACAATATTTCTCCTTAAAAGTATCAAAGAAATAAAGTAAAGAAGTAAAAAATAAATAAAAGTGAAGTCAAACACAATTTTTTCCTTCTTTACTATTTTTAAGGAGACGAAAAAAAGGAGAAAATAAGCCGGGCCAAACGGGGCCTTATACACAAACAATTTAGTAATAGTCACATATATGTATGGGTTAATTATATTATTAACTTTATATATATATATATATATATATATATATATATATATATATATATATATATATATATATATATATATATATATATATATATATATATCATAAAATTGTCTTGTTTTTTGAGAGAGAGGGGTGTGTGTGTTTGTAAAGATAAAAATTGATTGTAAGGTGAGGTTTGTCATCCTCGCTTATAAACTTAAGTTAAAGAAACATCTTATACAATGTGTTATTCTTAATAGACTTTGAGTTGACACCCTAGAATAGACATTTGAAGTGTAATTCAAATGATTGATGATGGTCATGATCTAATAGCAAGTGATTCAACATATCACATATATGCTACGATAACATCTTTAAATTTGGGTCGGGCTTCGTTCAAATCTACAAAATCAAACTATAAGATTATGATTGTTCCGACTTATAAACACATATTCACTCATATCTCATCAAATGTGAGATTTTTAACACACACCCTTCATGCCCAAGAGTGGATAGTTGGAGTGTGATTCGAGATCGTGTCCCAATTCAAGGCTTGAAACATCTTAAGGCTCTTAGATCACTTACAAAGATAATTACATTTACCTCATTCAAATAACACTAACAAAGCTCAAACCTAAGATTTTCCAGATCCAATATTTATCTTTCTACTACTAGATCAAATTTTTAGAGTTTACAAATCTGATTTATAAAATAAAAATTATCTCCATTTATAAATTTATATCGCATCCAATACGAGACTTTTAACATTGAAATTCAATACATAAAAAACAAAAATGAATCAAGTATATGATGTGTAGTGTAGTGTAATTAATAAAATCATATGATAAGGAAATTAAATAAACTCTAGTTATATATATGTATTCTTTTGTGAGTGGGTAGCAAGTTAGGATAGAAGAGGAGCGTCTTCTTTCTTTCTTTCTTTCTTTCTTCCTTTTTATAAAATGTTTGATGCTATCACCACAGACTCAAAGTGGTCCAGCCTTTCACACGTGAAGACGCTCCTCCATTGCTATTTTATTCACGTGTGTTATCATATATACATCAATTCTTATTTGTGGCCCATTATATATATCATTTTCCCCTCCAAATTAATCCCTATCTTTTTCTACTTAATTAACCATTTATATGTACAAAGGACTATATATAATATATTGCAACTCATTGCTAGAAACAAAATTGTAATCAAGATGCATGGGTCAATCTTTCTCCCTTTACTTTTCTTGTTAATAAAAATAATTCTTCTTGCATATGAATTGTAGTCCTAAGTGTAAGGTGATATGTGACATCTTTATATAATTATTTTAGCCTTTTAATGATTTTTTTATCTGATCTTTTAACATATTTCTTCACATCTATTATTGAACATTTAGATTTGAGCGACACCGTAATAATTGGTCTAGAGGTAAGTTTACTAAGGCAATCATCTTATGTTTCTAAAAAAATTCGATGTTTTTGGATGAAATGACCCAATAAATTTTGGATAAATTTAAACAATGTATTTGTTGGATTAATCTTAAACTCGATAATAAGTGATCCAATAAATTTTGATAATATCTTAAAAAATTTAAATTGAGTTAAATCAACCAAAGAGTATATGGGAGAATTGAGTTTTTCTCAATTATAGTACTCAAAGTGGGATTGCAATTAAGACTTGATTATATTGTTAAAACTGAAAAGTTTAGTTAATTACTGATTGGGGTAAAAATGCATCCATGTGACTTGCTATATAAGATAAAACAATGAACGTGCTTGCAAATTGCAATTTAGTAGCATATGATGAAGAGAATTGACTACTATTTATTTGTGTGAGAAGTGTAGTGTGATATCTTATCTGGCAGTCAAGGACTGTTAAAGATGTCATTCCACCAGTTTTAATTGCATTCCAGATTTTGGATCTTGTGTCATTTACTTTAATCTAATTCCAACATTTACTTAGTTAATTTCAGTTATATATATTAAATATGCTATTTCCTCTTTTCGTTAGTTGGTTCAATAATAATTGATACTAAATTTGATAAAAAGAATCACAGTTCGATTCCTCGCAATTGTGATCATGAGAGGATTGAAACCACTTGATGTCAGAACCGACTTCCAAACCAAATTAGGCAGTTCAATGAGCCGAATACTAATTGTGAAAAAAAACATACTATTTCCAATTAAAAATATATTAATCAATATAGTGTGACACAAGTGATAAACGTTGGGATCTTTTAACCATTTTAGTTAAGAGTTCAATTTATAATTTGCATATGAAAACATAGTTGTTATATGAGGTTAGTTTCTTAAATGAATTTCAATTATCTTAAAATATTAGTCTCTTCAGTTACATGCGAATGAAATCTTAGTCTACTCAAAAAAAAATTAAGAAATATATTAATGACACATAACATCTAGTGTCTTAGATATAAAAAAAATAAATTAAGATTCACTATGTTCTTCTGATCATCCTCATTGGTATATTAAACTCCTCATGGGACAGTGTTCTCTGATTATTTGATTAAGAAAATAATTTACCTTAGATTTTAGAAACAAAAATGTGAAGACTTCATGATTAGTCAATAAGATTGATATGACAACTATAGTCTAATTCAGGGACGGATCCATGTAATATATATTGGGGTCAGCTGACCTCACTCATTTTTGAAGAAATAAACCAATTATATTGCATTTTGATATTTTGACCCCACATAGTCCAATTATTATTGATCTTCTGTGTGCAAAGTTGCTTCTACTTTTTAATTCTCAAAAATAATTGGTTTTCCTTTAAATAATTGTATAGTATAATTAAATTTTTCGAATTCCTTCTACTATCTGTCTTGTTGTTTCAACTTTTGATTGGTAGTCTTTTGAAGGTGTAACAATTTTTGTAAATCTAAGTAAGTTGCTTATTTTATTATGATTTTAATCCCAGTTTTTGGTATCTTTGTACACTTGTGTTTGTATTACAATCAAATTATAATTAATGGTTAAATATATTAACTTTTATTTTTAGTTCTTTAAAAAAAAAAAAATCAAACTTTGGTCCATTTAAATTTTATGTTTTAACTTTAGTGATCTCTATTTTTCTAAATAAAAGTTTACGTCGCATGTTACAACAATTTTTTATTACATTTGATTTAATTGATAAAATCTTAAAATACCATTAGTTTAATAAATAAATAAAAAGTAATCTTTAATTTTTATTAGTTTATCTATAACTTTACATTAAATATTAAATTGCCAAAATAAAAATTATGTATAGGTAAATTATTAAAGTAATAATATTTTATGATATTAATAACAACATGACATAGAAAAACATTATTTAGAACATGCTACGTGAAAATTTGTCGCATTGTGTTAATATTTATGATAAATGGACTTTGACCCCACTACGTAAAATTTCTGGATCCGTCCCTGGTCTAACTAACAATGAACGATGAATTTGACAAAATCACGAAGTGAAATTTTGACTAAAATCGCAATGGCGCATCGTAATTCTATTGATCCAAACTTGAATCCAATAGCTAGCATTGCTATTACACCAATATCACTGTGGTTGGTTACAGTATAGTGATATTCATGAGCATGCAAATAACTTAATAGCATATATAAATGACAAAAAGATAAATAACATGGACCAAAGAACTGAATGAAAGGCAACAAAAAGCATATTAATCAACTTTATCTTCATGCCTGTAATAGCACGCACGATGAGTTAATGCTATATCAGAATTTGTTCAATTTCTATTACTATAACTTTTAACTCAATCTAAGATTTACTTTTAAGTTCAAATATTAATTGAAATCCCACTAGTATTACTAGTCAAAAATCAAAATGAAAAATAATTGAATATTAAGGAATGGTTTTTGTGATTATATGAATCTATTTGCTTTGAATCATGATTTGTGTTAAATAAGTACATATGTTACATTTGTGTGCACATTGTCTTGACCAGGAGATATAGAAATTAGATTTAATCGGTTGTAGAAATAACGTATTCACGCATTTAGTTGACATTTTGATCTCAATCTAACGATCACGGATTTATGATTGGAACAATGCGACACTTTTTATGTCTGTAGTTAATCTCGGTCAAAAAATATAATGTCTTGTTTGTTGAGCAAATGTTTTTCCTTTTGACAAATGATGTTGATGCTTAGATAAAGACCTTATTTTTATTTACTTATTTATTTATGTTCGATAACAAATCAAACAAATCTGACCTCTATTAGTTCGAGTATCAATTTCATATATTTCATTAGTTTTATTTGAATTTCATGTGACAATATTGTAAAAGTCAAATTAAATTAAACCTACTATTTTTAATTATCTTGACATTTTCTCTTCTAAAAATCTACTAAACCAACCAATTATACTCTTGATATTAGGGATGATTTCTTTTTATGAAGAAACATTAGGTGGTGCTAATTTAGTAGACAAACAAAGATGTCTATAACCAAAAAAGATAGAGACAGGGGAGGCCAACAAGTGAGACCATTGATAATAATGTGCGAATGGAACTTAGGTGACAGGCCAGGTCACGGATCAACTCATAGAGCCATAGTTTATAATTTCATTGATTCATCAAGAGGAGTTTATAATAAAACATATTTTTAAAATGAATTATTTTAATTTATTTTATTGAAGTTTAAATATATTGCCATTTTCCAAAAAACTAAAATTTAATGACCAGTAAAAACTCAAGTTCGATTCTTAAAATAAAATAATTATCGACCAGGAACTTTAAATTATTAGAGTTTTTTTTTTTTCTCTTTATAAATTGAAGGAGTAACACAAAATAATGTCGGGTCATTATGAGATGGCAGCGAAGAGATCGTCAATATTTGGCTTAAAAATAACTTTAGAAGTGAGTTAGACACCACACTTTAACCCAAAATCTTTAGACGTAAGGTTTATGACTTATGAGTCTCTCACCTATAAAATGTTAAACCTCCATTTTTCTAAGCAACGTGAGACTTACTCACTCACACTTGCCACAACAATCTTCCCCTCAAGTGTGAGTCCATCCACTCTTGGATATGCTCCCCCTCAAGCGAAAGCTTTCTTCATTCATACACTTATACTTGTACCGCCGTTGTTGTGTTCAACTGGACTCGCCGCCTGACCATCTTTGTCGGAAAGACTTTCGATACAAGGAGTCGGTCGAAACCTTCGTCGAACCATCGGCTCTGATACCACTGTTGGATCACCATGATGGGGCAGCTAGGGGAATCATCCACATAGGGTTTAAGAACAATTTCACAAGTGAGTTAGATACCAAACTTTAAGCCAAAACCTTAAGGCGTTAGGTTTATGGGTCCTCACACTTATAAAGTGTTCAACCTCCACTTTTCTAAGCAATGTGAAACTTACTCACTTACACTTACCACAAAAAACAATTTTTTTGACATGAATAAATGAAAGATCCTAGAATTCAAAAATCAATTCTGCATATAAAACACAATATCTTTACTAATTGAGTTATAATCACGGAGACAATACAAAATAATGTATTTAATTACCCATACAATCTTAATTGTGCATTTTAATATTATACTAGCTTTAGAAATTTTGTTCTTCTTAATTTCCAATACTTTGTACTTTCTATTAATCTTTCTAACAAGGGGAAATCACCATTTTGATCCCTGAAAGTGTAAATCGCTATCATATTGGTCTTTGAATGTATCGAAATTGCAAATAGATCCCTAGTATCTCATTTTATAGTAATTTTTTGGACTAAATTGACCAACAAGAAACACATTCGAGGACTAAATTGACTACTTAAAACATATTCGAGGACCAAAATGACTAATAAAAAAGACATTTGTGGATCTGTTTGCAATTTTAATACATTCAGGGACTAATGTGACAGCGAGTTACACATTCAAGGACTAAAATGGTTATTTGCCCTTCTAACAAATTCTACTTTAGGGTCCGTTTGGTTTGAGGGAAGGAAAGAGGAAGGAAAGAAAATTGTGAAAACCAATGCATGAACTTGGATTAAGGTTAGTCTATATTCATGCATTAATTTTCGCAATTTTCTTTTATTCCTCTTTCTTTCCTTCCAATTAAACGGACCGTTAGGATACTTGAGGATATATAGTAGGATTAAGCTTTAGTCGCTTTCTTTTTTCTTTTTTGATATACTAAAGCTTTGGTCGCTTTCTTTATTGATGGCTAATGTAGACAATCAGAATATATACACAATAATACATCAATATATTATTATTATTATAGGTAAGCTAGCTATTGTAAATTTAGAAAAGAAAGATGCGTGACTCAGATCAACACTATTATATATGTATTTGCCTCTTTTTAAGTGCATTATTCAACAAAATAAGTTGACATGAAAATTGGTATTGCCAAAGTCATGATTCAAGGACTTGTATATATGAATGAGAGGTGGTGGAAAAATTAGGCAGAAATAAGGTGGACAATGTCATATGATGAAAACTAAGACCAAATTCAATCCTTTACCATCATATATGGGACAAAAGTTATTATCCTACAGCTGTCCTAAACTATAGGGAAAAATCAAAAGTGGTGTAGCATGTACCTTAGGAGTGTCCATAGACTCAATATTGGGAAGCAGTATCCTTTTTTTTTTTTTTATGTTAGAAGCTAGAGTATCCTTAAGACCAAACATTTGGAGGACATTTTAATAGTTCATAGTTCAATTCCTAATGTAAATATAAATGGATGATATTATTATTATTTTGAGAAGTCCAACATGATAATGAGAGGTGGATCAATTTTGGTAAAAAGAAAAAGAAAATTATTAGTGGACAATAGTTTTTTAATGAGTCTGAATGGCCTAAATTGCGAAGATATCTTAAAATGTTTAATAAGAACATTATAAGAGAGTGAATTATAAAAGAGAGTACATTAAACTTATATAACTCATGATAACAAGAACCACTAGGACTTCTATCGGCGCTGAAGTGAATTTATGAATTAAATTTAGGACTGATTGAGCTTGAGCTTGATTAGAAAATAGTGGTGGATAGCTTATGTTTGTCAAAACACGATAATTGAATGGCTGGAAAGAAGCAGGAGAAAAAACATGAGAAAAAGAGATGAGATGATTCAGATCTATGTTAACAATAACTCTAGTGTCTAGTTTGCAAGGAGATAAACAAATTATATTGCTTATAATTTAACTAGAACAGTTACATTTACATTTAATTTTCAAATATTGGTTGATATATCTAATTATATTAATAAAATGCTATAAACTTTTTTTTTTATCAATGTTATTGTAAAAAAAAGGAACCCAATTAATATAACTGACTAACATGAAAACATAAAATCTTGACTATATATATATATATATATATATATATATATATATATATATATATTCGTAATTTATTTTATTTATATGAAGTTATTTTTGCTCTCACAGATACCAAAGTACGATGAAAAATGAGTTAATGAAATTAACATTTTTAATCTAAAATTATCTACCAAATACATCAAATTGTTATCTGCATGATTTATTCATTAAGGAAATTTTGCCTTAAACATCCTTTTTTAAAAGAATCTCTTTAAAATAGAGTTTGAAATGGAAACAAGTAAAATTTATCTAAAGACTTTTTTTAACTATCAATATAAGTTGCGTAAAAGAAAAACTATCAATATAAGTTAATTTAAGTGAAATTAAACTTAAATTTCTAAAATATAATCTCAAATTTAAATTTAAGGTAGATAAATGAGATGATTAGTGTTCGAACCTCAATCCTTACATATATAATACAATGTACTGCTAGAGCTAAGTTCACGGAACATTTAAACTTTGTTTTAACTACAAACATTGTTAGATTTGGAGAGTTAAAAATCATGTAATTGTATATGTAACTGCTAATTAAATCTGATTCAGTTTATTTTGGCGGCACCAAAACCGCAACTTCACTTCCCACTCACTTCCATCCACTCACCACAGAATCTAATCTCTCTCCAAACACTTCCTACTATTTAGCAACACTTACCTTCTTCCACGACAACAAGTCTCAACTAATCTTATTTGAGACACATTTTGTTCTAAAAATCACAACATGTTTTCTTTGTCTAGTCTTCTCTGTCATGAACAAGATGAATCCACCTTCATCTTCCAAGAACATGAAAATTACACTAACCCATGTTTTCTTTTAGATGATGAAGAAGAATACATTGATTATTTGTTCAAACAAGAAACAAGATTTGGATCCTTATCCTATGATGATTATGATGATAATGATGATGTTGATTCAAGAAAAAGCTTATTCTGGTTTAGAAATGCTCGTTTACATGCTATTGATTGGATTTTCAATGTTAGTTTTCAGAAAACTAATCAAAATTTGTTCTTTTTAATTACCCTTTTCTTCTTACATTGTTTTTTTATTGAAAGTTTTAATTTTTTTTATTCAGACACAAGCAAAATTTGGATTCACATATCAAACAGCTTATTTATCAATCACTTATTTTGATCGGTTTCTTTCAAAACGATCCATTGATGTAAGTTTTTTAACACTTATTTATTAATCACTTATTTTCCAAATTTTTTAAATTTTGCTAATTTTTATTTTATTTTGTGCAGGAATCTAAACCATGGGCTATACAATTATTATCAGTGGCATGTTTATCAATTGCAGCAAAAATGGAAGAACAAAGGGTTCCTCCATTATCAGAATATCCAATAGAGTATAGATTTGAGAACAAAGTTATCAAAAATATGGAACTTTTGATTTTAAGCACTTTGGAATGGAAAATGGGATTACCAACCCCTTTTGCTTATTTGCATTATTTCTTCACCAAGTTCTGCAATGGATCAAGATTAGATACAATAATCTCAAAAGCCACACAACACATTGTCACATTGGCCAAAGGTAATTTTTCATTAATTTAATGATTTTTTTTATAAATTTTTTAATGAATTTTTTAAAAAAATGTGAGTTTTTAATTTGCGTAATTAAATTTTTTTTTTTTAATGCAGATTTTAGTTTGATGGATCAAAGACCATCTATAATTGCTTCTGCTTCTATATTAGCAGCTTATGATTCCACATTAACTAAAAAAGAAATGGATCTTCAGTTAAGTGTAATCTCATCATGGGGAAATCTAGAAAGTGTGAGTTTAATTAGTAATATTAATTTATTTTGTTATTCACTTTATTAAGATATTAATTAATTTTATTAATTTGTTCATTTTTTTTACGTTTTATGTTATAGGGACATGTATTTTCTTGTTACAATGTTATACAAGAAAAGAGGACAAACAAAGTTAAGAAGACACCTTCATCGGATTTATTATTATCAATAGAGTCAAATTCAACATGTGTTGTTGTTGAGAACAAATCTAATGGTTGTTTAGGAGCTAAGAGAAAGCTTGGTTATGAAAATATTGAAGAATGTCAAGAACAAAAGCTACAAAGACCATAGTTTATGATTTCATATAGGAAAATTAATTAATTTGATTGGTGTTTAATTAATTACTTATTGGATTATTATAGGATTTTTTTTTTGTTTCTATTGAAAAATCATTATTGTTGTTAGTTAGTTGATAGATCTATGGAGTATCATCCACCATTTTTGTGGAATGATTTGGTATTGATTTTTAGTAGCCAAAACCAAAAAAAGTTTCTGCAAGTTACAACTAAGAAGATAGAGAGAAAAGAAAAAGGAAGAGTAAATAAATAAATGAAAAAGTTGTTATAGCTTTTGTTTATCCAATAGTGAGTGAAGAAGTGAAAGTTCACAAGGATTGTGGTGGTGAAGTGAAAGATGTTACTTAAGTGAAAGCAAGAAAAGCTATGTGGAGTTGAAGTGAAGTGGAACACTATTTATTAATTATTCCTAGTGATAGTGTTTGCTGCACCAAAAAAAAAAAAGTGATAGTGTTTGCTTTTACAACTGTAATTTCTTTTCTTTTCTTTTTTCTTCTTTCACTTATTTATTTAATTATTATTGGTATGGTTTGCTTTCAATGATGTATTGAGAAAGGATTGCATTGAGAATGAGAAAATGGTTTTGTATGAATGATTTTATTGATGTGTTAACAATTTTTTATTTTTTATTTATAAAGAAAATATAAGATGAGAAGATGGTGTTTCAGTCCAAAATTGTTACAGGATTCGAATTTAGTATCTCCAAAATTTAAGATTTGTCTTTTTATCGCTAGACTAGACTCAATACTTAAGTTTGTGTTGAAGTGATTTGATAAAGTATGTAAAAGTTGAAAGTGATTTGATTAGGGTTTGGTTGGGAGGCAGGGAGGTTGCTTTTTATGAGGGGGAAACTTTCTATTAACTGTTTGGATGTACTGTGATTTAGATGTGTTAGAGACCATAAGTGGGCATAAGATTTGGCATTAACATGTACGGTTCCATAGTTGTGCTTGTACTTCCTAAACTAATAATTAAAGGACCTAATCTAATAGATTTTCTTTTGCATATTTAATGTAACTTTTAGTTTTCATAAGCTTTGCCCATCATGTGTTTGGATCCTCAACAATGTATACCATGTACAAGAGTAAGGGTGGACAGCCAACCCGGGCACGGCTCAGCCGCTTTGCGTTTTTGGGTTCAACCGGTTTGAAACGGCTAAGGGGTAGAACGGAACTAGAAACATGTCACCTGTGCTCAAATCCCCCAAACAACTTCATTTTGGCTTTAGTGGGAGGGGGATAAAGTTTACAAGTGAAGTCGGTGCACAAAAAATAAGTAGCGCAAAAATACAACACCTCCACACTAGTCCTCATTCGTCCTCACAATCACCATCCACCAATACAATTATCAAACCGGAAAAAACCCTAGCCGTCTCATTCTTCTCCTCATCTCAACGTAATTTCTCCATCCATGTCTTCGTTCTTTTGCATCCTCTTATGTAAAAAATTAATACATTTTTATCCTTCTTTAAATTAATTTTTGTGTTTGAATTATGAATTTCTTCAAGACCACAATTAGGGATGTCAACGGGGCGGGGAATGTGCGGAGGAAGCATTCTCGTTCCCCACCCCAAAATATCCGCGGGGGAATTTTTGCCTTCATCCCCATTCCCACGGGAGAATTTTTGCCTCCATCTCCATCCCTACGGATCCCCACGGTACCTGCGGGGATCCACATAGATCGATTATTAGAAAATTCTTATATTTTACCGACAAAATTATAACGATATTTTTTCCTTTTTTATTAATAAATAAATATTTCGTATCTTTCTTTTTTATTGATCAAAACAACACATAATGCATTTCATAACCAAAAAACAATGCATAACAACATATGCATAATCATACAAAAATTCATAACCAAAATATATCATAATTCATAGCAAAATAGAAACCTAGAATTGTCAAATATAAATAAACCTAGAATAATAATAGTAGTAAAAATATATATTTAAGTATATATAGACGGATTCGGGGAATCCGCAGGGACGGATGTTTAATCCCCGATCCCCGCCCCGAACTGCCTCCGAGGGAAGTTTTGCCTCCATCCCCGTCCCCACGGAAAAAAAATCTTCATTTTCGGATCTCCGAACGGGACAATCCCCGCGGGTATCCACTCCGACGGATGCAAATTGACATCCCTAACCACAATGGTTATGATTTTATTTGTTCTTTAGGTTTTTTTTCTTGTTCAAGTTATGGTTTATTTTGTTTTTGTCATCTTGTTTTCCTTTTATAAATGTAGCCTTCTTATTTTTATTTTGGTACATTTTGACAAGCTGAGACCACCTAAAGCTTGCCCTTTCATTATATTGTAATGGATGCACATCGTCGGAACCTATCTTACTTGGTACACGACAAAAATTTATTTGGATTAAAAGTAAATTGAATGTAAAATAATTTATGTTTTGATGCATTTAATTAAAAGTGAGTTGAACAACAATTCATGATTAAAAATCGATTTTGTAGGCAAAAATTTCAAATTATAGCTTTGTTAAAATTAATTCCACTAAAAAAACATTCAAATATGTCCAAACTAATTTTAAAGCTCTGAATTATCGCGTGATACTAACTATTTTCGGGGCATTAGCTAAGAAAAAAATATATTTGTCTTGAAAAGATCATATTTTTTTTACACTTTTAAAAAGTTGAGTACAAATTTCAAAATATTTTTACTATATTTAATTTTTCTAAAGAGCACTAGTTAACATTTTTCAATAAATTTTAATTACCTTGTTCAAAAGTCCAACCAAACATTCACTTAGACCTTTTAAACTAGAGTTTGAATCTTGACCAAAACAATCATTAACCAAATTTCCGATTTCTATATTATGCGCCTCATTTTTCTAAGAATCAGAGGGTTAAAAAAAACACATTAAAATTTACTAGTAAGTTAATATCAGTAACCTCTGAAATTAAAAGCAACAGAGTCTTCAATCTTGAATTAAGGAATAATATGATTGATTGACTATCTAACAAAATATGAAGAATGTGAAGACTGGAATCGTACATATTTCAACTTTGAAGCTCAGTCTGATATCAGTAGGTGAAACATCTTCAAAAATGTATTATTATTATAAGTGATTATAAATAATTGATCTATCATTGATCATGTGAATTCAGAGTCTGAACAATCTTATGTGTCAATACTGAAATAGGGTCAAATCTAAGTGGCCTTATCTCCAATTTTAACAACAAAATCATATAACCAACAAATGTGGAGGGGCTATGTAACAGAATCATGGTTCAGTATCTCCATGTGAACCATGCAATAAAAACAATGAGATTCATCACGGTAGTAATTTCCTTCTAGGATAATACAAGGTATATGACAGACTGTTATTGTATGCATGCAATTCGGAAGGACTTGTGATGTGATACAATTTCTGACACCAATTTCTCAATAATAATCTTATCTTTGGTATACCCCTTAAAATACCCTTCATCTCTTATTTTCTGATTTATGGGCCATTATGTTTGTCGTATCTTTAGTTTTGTTCAATAGCTTAGCTAAATTTGCTGTAAAATAATTGATTACTTATTCATTATAAACTACGAGTTTATCTCTTATAGACAGACGGTGTAAAATATTTTACATAGTCGGTAAATCACGACCTATTTTATATATGTTATGTTAGAAAATTATAATTAAGGTTAAATGTGATTGATGATCTAACAGTTATAAAATCGATTCACGATGTAAAAAATCTTTATATTTACATTGGACTGTTAAATGTTTCTTATCTCTTATTATTATTTTAAGCATTTCGCTCTTAGAGGTTTCTTGTTGTTTGGGGGTTGTGGACTGTTATATGTTTCTTTTTACATCTAAATATTATTTTAAGCATTTCGCTCTTATAAATCTCATGTTGTCTGTGGTTGTAGACCGCTATATGTTTCTTATCATCTCTAACTATTACTTAAGCATTTCACCTTTAAATGTCTCATGCTTAAGGGTTGTCCACTCGTATTCCTCATACTCCTTCCAATCCGCTACCAACTCGGCCACATTTATCTCAGCACAATCTCAATCACTTCCTTAATAACTCGGGAAAACCACTCTAGACCTCAAATGTGGAATGGACTCCATAGAGGAACAATTTCCTAGTGAAGCACCCTCAATATCACAAACCTTTGTAAATAGTGTTAAGAAATTCTATATCAGTGACCTGAATATGTGTTTATACATTTTAGAATTGAGAGTTTGACTCAACTCAACCCTCCAAACCCACTTATAAGATGAAGATTGTCCATACTTCATCTCGCAATCGATATGAGACTTCTTAAAAAATGAATCAACTTGGAACGATTAAGCCCGAGTCACTTTTAACCTTATCCCGAAACACGTCAAGCCTTGAACACGGTACACCGCCGTGGGACAAGATCACTTATATTTATTTGGTTAGACGAGGAAAATACAAGTTTTCATCATCACTTTCAAATTTCAATGAACAATGATAAAGACCATGACATTGAACGTCACACGGTTTAAAGAGACCTAATTCATCCATATGCATCACTACATAACAGTCACGGAATGGGATGCAGTGAGATGTCTGTTGGACCACAGCACAAAGCAACATCATACGTTATAAGGCTAAAGGAGTACTTTTTGATCATATGTATTGTCTCATACATACTAATTCATAACTAAAATGTTTTTGTCATATTTTCATTCTATTTCTTTTCATTGGACAAATATTATTTGTCTCGTTTTACTTGTGGACAAAAATTGAATCAAGAGCATATATGGTATAGAGATCAAGGGACCAAGTTAAAGATTTTTACCTCAAATGTAATGACAAAGTATTATTACGTGGGAACACATTCTTTGTCTACTCGATTATCACGTGTATCTTCATTCCTCAATTTCATTTTTTTATGGGAGATTATATCATATTAGCATATTTGTATAAACAAAATTGATTTTTTGTGTAAAAAAAATATTGATTTTAATGACAAAAGGCAAATGTTAATAACTTAGTATGCCCGTAATCTCAAATTTATCTACCAATATGAAATAAGTTACTAACAAAAACGCAATCCTTTTGCCTTGACAGGTTTGCGGGCAATGCAGGAAGAATCTCCACTAAAAAGTGCTCTAAGTTGTCAACATGTCACCTCATATCCTCTCGTAGACAATATTAATAGAGGGACTACTTTGATGGATGCAACTTCATTTCATAGACATTTTTACTATTCAGCACATTTCAAAAACAAAAAATGACCGACCATTACAATTTAAGAAACTAAATTATTTATTTACTTATTTACCGCATTTGGTATATGTTTGATCATGCAACCAAACATACAATGTGAAACCATGTTGACGTGGAACCTTGGTTTTGAAGCTTCTATGAAAGGTTTTTTTTTATCTAATGTGAGAAATTGGTTAGATACATTACTTCAATCTGAACTGATATTACAAGCTCACGAACTTCAATGACAATTTTTAACAAAAACGCAATCCTTTTGCCTTGACAAGTTTTCGGACAATGTATGAAGAACCTCCATTGAAAGTGCTCTAAGTTGTCGACGTGCCACCTCATATCCTCTCGTAGACAATATTAATAGAGGGACTATTTTGATGGATGCAACTCCATTTCATAGACATTTTCACTATTCCGCACATTTCTAAAACAAAAAATGACCGGCCATTACAATTTCAAAAACTAAATTATTTATTTGCTCATATACCACGTTTGGTATATGTTTGATCATGAACACACATTCACCAAACATACGGTGAGAAATAATGTTAACGTTGAAGCTTGGTTTGGAAGCTTCCATGAAATTACAGTGACATTATTAGCAAACACACGATTGAAAACCGAAACATACCACACCGTGTTCAGTTTTTTCTCCCAACCAAACATACCCCAAAAGTACACTTTTACAAAGAGAAAATATATTGAGTGTTGTTGGAAACAGAGGTGTTAATAGTAACTCCTTTTGAAAAATGCTCTTTATGGCTCCTTATTTGCTACTTAGGTCTCTCGTGTTGACGAAAATGCCCTCAAGATAAGTTTTTAAATTCCAAAACTAACTAGTTTTTGAACCTATATTCCAAAATACAAAAATATGTATTATTTTCGATCAAAATAGCTATAGAAGTTGAATTTGGAACTTACAAACTGAATTGTGTTTTATTTTTAAAAATTTTTTACGCTTCGAAACTTACTATTCAACGTAATTTTTACTTCGGAATTTAACATCCGAATTGTGTGTTTTTTTTTAAAAAAAAATTACACTTCGAAAATTATGAATCGAAAACGAACACTGACATTTCCTTGTTGTTGTGTCTTCTTTCTTTGACTTTGTTTTCATTTATTTGTACTTACCGTCTTTTTCACAACCCAATACAAAATATTTTTTCCTTCGGCCATAATCGTTATCTGAGCAATGCCGGTTTCATTAATATTTGGTTTCAATTCAACCGGAGGTTCCTTCATCCTAACACGTATCTATATAAACCAATACAATAACCACATATCAGAAACGTGCACTACAAAACCGAAAAACCAAAATTCTGTCAAGTTTGAATTTTATCTTCCAAAATCATTTCGGAATGTATGTTCCAAAATTTACGTTTACAGATAACACTTGAAAACTCAAAAATAAACTGATTAAAACATACATTACATATTGAATCTATGAAGCACGGACTCTGACACGGACACCGCGACACGACACGACACGGACACTCCGACACTGTTAATGTAAAAAATATACGACACCGACACCGCTACATATTTAAAAAAAAATAGAAGTTTAGAATTAAAAATACATACCTATGCATCTAAGTTGAACAAATTTTTCAATAAAAAAGGTTTTAAAAGAATATATGATAGTACATTTGACACTTACTTATCCAACTACTATCGAAAAACTAAAAATAATGTAATCAAAATGTAATATCTTTAATCCCTCATTGATCAATATTATTATTTCGACACATCTTTAATCGTTGTATATATGTCTGAGAAAAGTAGAAGCAAATAAATAAAATAAAATTTAGACACTTACCCCGACACGTTTGTAAGAGTGTCTTATAGGTGTCGGACACCGATTTAAGGAGTGTCGGAATAAAGGAAAAATTATTTTTTTGGACACCTCTCCGACACGTTTGTACAAGTGTCGTACGGGTGTCATACGAGTGTCGGACACCGACACGTGTCGGACACCGCGACACGTCTAATCATAGAGGTGTCGGTGCTTCATAGTATTGAATGACACCAAATAAGTGCAGGAACTCTCTATGAGCGAATATACATTGTTTTCAAGGCTTCAAAACGTGGAAAAAAAATCAATTTGTATAGCCATTGATAAAAAATAATACATATTAATGTATTTTGGAATATATTTCAAAAATAATTAATTTTGGAATTTAAATTCCAAAACCTATTTTAAGGATAATTTCATCAACACTGGGGCCTGGGTAGCAAAAGAGGGGGCTAAAGAGCATTTTTCACTCCTTTTTCATTTTCATTTCAAAATGGCCCAAATAGATAATATGAAACAAAAACCCAATAATCTCTGTTTAGTTTTTCAACATAAAAAAATAAAATCAATCTTACAAATAATTTGAAAATTCAACTTTTCCCTCTCTGAACGAACACTATGAAAATCGCGTTTGAAAATCACTTTTGAAGCTTGAAGCAGAAATTGAAAATCACGTTTGAAGCTTGAAGAAGAAATCACAATGGAGAAGAATCTTCGTTCATCTCTTCAATCTTCACCACAAGAATTCATCACTTTAGCTACAAAAATAACCCTAAAATCTTCAAAATCCATTCTCAAAACCCTAATCCATTCAATTAAACCCTCTTCTGATCTCATTTCTTCTCTCCCTAATGCTCTCTCCGAATCCATAACTTCCACCATCGAATCCTTCATGAATCTTCAAAATTCAGATTCCGAAAACCCTAAAACCCCTCCGGCCACCACCCTCCGTCGTTCTTCCCGCAAAAACAACACCGAAACCAAACCCCAACCCGACAAAAAACAAAAACTTCTTGAACGTCTTCAAATTCTATCTCACATTTCATTTTTGTGCTTTTCGCATCCGAGAAAAGTTTTCAATCTCTCCGAGTTGTTTCCCGGAGTTCAGAAATTGCATGATCATTTAAAATGGTTGGAATTGGATTCAGTTTTGTGTTCGGGGATTGTAACAATTTGTGAAGAATGGTGGAAGGAGAATTTACCGGAACGCGAATTGTTGATTGCTCAGACAGTTCCTTTTCTTCTCTCGAGATCGTTGGATTTGATGAAGAAAGTTGATGTGCACAGGGTTTACATGTTTCGTGAAGCGCTTACTTGGTTTGATTTTGAAGATGAGAGTACCGAGAGCTTGAAGAGGTTGTTTAATCTCTGTGTGGTTTCGCCTTTGTATTTGAAAACAGAAGATGGAAGAAAGTTTCTGTCATTTCTATTTCGGTTGAATGATCAACTTGAGAAGGAATTGTTGGCCATGATTCGTTCGCAGATTAAGTTAGGAAGGAAGTCTATATTGGAGGCTTTTGGGGATATATTGTTTCGAGCATGGAAAGCTTCACCGGAAGATTCAAGGAGTGGAATTGAAAATGGGTTTTTGCAGGATTTAATTGAGGGTTCCATTCATGCAAGTTCTGGAACTTTTGCTTCGCATATTAGAACAGTTTTGGGAGGTTTTATTAACCAGAGAACCATTGATGGGGTTGAGAAACTACTATATCGACTTGCTGAGCCTGTCATATTTAGGTCTCTACAGGTAAATGCTTTGTCAAAATAATTTCTTTTCCAGCCTATATTTTATCGTGTTTGAATGTCGGTTTGTTAAACTTTCTGTATAAAGACTTTGCATTATGCGCGTGCCAAAGAAAACGTTTCAGCAGCATGGATTGTTTACAGTGATGTTCTATCGTAGGCTTATGAGTTTCACAACTTTTGGTTTATGCATTGTATGAATTAATAGTCTTTACTTGTAAGTTGTAATTTTTATATGGCCAATGGCTTGTGCATGTAGATTAAAAAAACTAGCATATGACTTTGGAGGCCTGGTTGGCTTACCAACTTATGATCAATTTGAGCTCTCTTAAATTTAGATTTTCTATTAAAAACACGTTTTTTGTTTTGGATTAGCAGTTTCGTAAATTGAATAATTAATAATAAGTAAGTAATGGGTATGAATTATGATATTTAAAATAATTTGTGATTTGCCTTTCTATGTTCTGAATTTTACTTTGCCTTCTTTTCACTATAGGCTGCAAACTCGAATGTTCGTCAGAATGCTTTGCATCTGCTTTTGGACATATTCCCCCTTGAAGATCCTGATGCCACAAAAGAGGATAAGGATACATTGCTTGGCAAGCAATTCTTTTTGTTAGAAAAGTTGCTTGTTGATGATTGTCCAGAAGTGAGAACAATTGCTATTGAGGGTTCTTGTCGTGTCCTTCATCTATTTTGGGAAGTTATTCCGTCACCAATTATAACAAAGATGCTTACAAAAATAATTGGTGACATGTCCCATGATTCATGCAATGAGGTTAGGCTATCTACGTTGAATGGCATCATTTATTTGCTTGACAATCCTCACTCTCATGAAGTCCTTAAGGTGCTCTGTCCAAGACTGGGACACTTAATGCAGGATAATGTCCTCACAGTACGAGTTGCTATGGCAGATCTCTTGCTCCGTCTAAATGATGTCATAAATTTTCAGTTTAACAAGGTATGTGTATTCTTAAACTCAATTGTTTAAGAAGTTTCTGTATCTAATGTATCTGCTGATAACATCCATCAATTCTCAATGGTTGCCTAACAATTGTTGTGTATCCTGTAGGTGGTGAATCTTGATTTGCTTTTGTCTGTGCTTGCTAGTGATCAACCTCTTGTAGCTCAGAAGTTAACAAAACTGCTTATACCTTCATATTTTCCCTCAACAGTGCCCATTGAGGAGGCATGTAATCGCTGCGTTATGCTTGTAAAAAGGGCTCCAATGGCTGGTGCAATATTTTGCAAGTATACCGTCTTGGAAGGAGCGTCTAAAACTCATCTTATGGAGCTGGTAAAAGGATTCCTGAGTTTAGTATTGTCACCAGATCAACTGGATGCTGGTCAGATAGAGGGTTTTCTTGTTGCTGCTAGCTTCCTTTGTGATAACTTAGCTTGTGAACCATGCTATATGAATGCCCTCAAAGAGTTACTTACTGCAGAGAAAGTGGAGGGTTTACTGACTGGGGCATCTACAGAACAAGCTCAATCATCTTTGTTCAACATTTTCTCCACTGTCGGTCCAGATAGTGTTACAGGACTTCTTGAAGAGTGCATGACTGTTGTCACTAACTGCCGGGGTTTACCTGAAGATGTTGATCGCCAATCTAAAATGAGGTCTGCACATAAGTTGTTACTTTCTTTGGGAGGTTTCGATGACATGTTTGAAACCTTGACAACTATGCTGCATAAGGCTGCCTACCGTAGCCACGTTAAATTTGGAGCAGACATGCCATCACATAGCCTTACAGCTACGAAAATAAAAAAATCAAAATCCTCGGGAAAATTTTCAATTAAATCAAAGATAATTAACAGAAAACAATCTTTTGAAGATGATTATTTAGTAGCTGTAGGAGTAGCATGGCAAGTTAGAGATTTGCTTCAGCACGAGGATACCAGGAAAGCTATATTTAAATCACAACCTTTAGAAATGTTGTTTTTCTCACTGAAGATGGTATCCGAGGTCAGCATTGTGCATTGTGGGCAGTATGAATACATAGACATATCTCCTGTTTTGGCATATATGACCCTTGCTTTGCAAATGACGGTTGATAATGTTGGCACAAGTAGTGAAAAGAAGGGTGATTCAAAGAGGAAGAAACGTAAGATCGATTCTTCTACATTACTTTCAGAGGCAAGTACACTATTCTTGCACGTACTTTTTTATTGGACTGTTAGCTGCTGTTTAATATATATCTACCCTCTTATTGTGCATTTGTTACCTTGTATGTCAATGCCAAATTGCTAGTTATATTTTTTTCTAATTCATCACGCGTTTGTATTCGTTTGACTTTAAAATGCGTTTTTTTCCTAGATTGTTTGTTTCACTTTAACGTAGTTTGTAGAAATTGTTTGCTCCCAATTTGTAGTGTGCTAGTTGATGTGTCTCACACAACCATTTCTACGAATCAGGGAGAGGCCGGATGTCTCTTCTATTGCTAGACTCAATTGTGACATTGTGACTCTTGCATTCCTGCATTGGGCACCATCCACCTAATACATTACTTATATGATGCTTCAAGTTTTTATTATTTTTTTCTTATGTTATCTGAATCTAGCATTTCTGTGCAGCGAATTTTGACCTTTCTGGCCAGCTATAATTTCATGTCAATTTAGTGATAAAATTAGTTTTCCTGGAATTTGGTTGTCTGCATCTTCATTTGCTTAGTTTTTTTGGTTGGTTTTCATTATCTGCTAAAAGTTTCAACTGTCTGTCAAAATGTTTAAATTGTTATTTCCCTTGAAATTTTCAGGTTTTCATCATGATAGTTATGATATTGTAATCATACATACCTAGCGCACTCACTCATTTAAGTCCTTCCATTGTATTGGTATTATCATATTATTGATCTTCTGATAAAAGTTTTGTTTAAACAGACTGTGTTGGATCTGACAATTGAGCATGTGCTCAACTGCTTAGAAAAACTCTTTGGATTGGATGACACTGTACAAAATCGCAGTGTGGATTCACGTAACTTGAGGTCAACAACAGGGAAAAAAAATTCCAGAAAAAGGCAAAGGTTATCTCTGACAAATGCTGGCTGCCCAAGTAATGGAGGTTAGAAAATACATTCATATTTCATGTATTTTAGGTCTGCTAATGGATTGTGTGCTTTGTCCAAATACATGTAACTTAAGCACATCGTGCAGAAGTTGGAAAAAAAGCTTAAGCACAAACAAATCAAGTGCTTCAATTGATTTCATCTCAATTAAATTGTAATTTTGTTTTAAAAGATTTCTCTACAGGTTTCTTCTCTTATGATTTGACAATTGTATTTCGAAATCATTATTAGGCATTTCATTTGTGAAGGAATATAGCCCTTTTGCCAATCCCCATTGTAAGGACTTTTCTAAAATCTGGCATCGAACCATCTTCTTCAGCATCAACCCCTGTCCAAATTATACCTTCTGTCTTCATCCATTTCTTGAACATTTTATTGATCTCTGTTTTTGTGACGCTCGCCCCCAATTATGCTAGCTGCATAGTGTGCTGCGAAAACAACTTCATTCCATTGAAGACTCTTAGTTTTCCACAAGAGAGAGAGAGAGAGAGAGAGAGAGAGAGAGAGAGAGAGAGAGAGAGAGAGAGAGAGAGAGAGAGAGAGAATAGGAGAGAAATCTCTCCAAGGGTTTTCCCTTCACAATAGAGTCTCTATTCACAATGTTTACGATATTCAATAATGGTCAACTCTACACTGTATTCTCCTATTTATATAAGTACCCCTATAACAACCTTAATTAACTAACTAACTTTTATTACAACTAACTACTTTAACTACTCTAATTAGCCATTGTTCTATATCCTAACAATGTGGTAGGCTCTTTTTGTTAATTCTGATTAAAGCACTACAAGTTCATGAAGAAGCTTTGCACTATTTATAATACTCTGGATATATATCTAGTCGTTGTTAGTACTAATTTTTTAAATCTTTTTGTATAGGATCTGTACAAAATCAACTTCAACACGTACTTTGCAAGGTGAAGATGCTTACTGCTGTTCTCAAGTTCATGGCTGATACCACGGCAATGTGTTTTTCTCCTCACAACAATGAATTATTCTTGAATTATACATCAAAATACATACAGCATATCTTGTCTTCATTGAACCAGCTGTGTCATAATAAAACTCAATTCGAGGAAGAGGATAAAAAGAATACTATATTTTGTCTGAAAAGCTCTTTCACCTATGCTGCAAAAATACTCAATGTAACACTACCTGATTCTGGTGAATCCTCCATAACAACATCAAAAGCCTTTACTCTTGCCAATAACCTGCTTGATTTAATTGTTGCAATTGAATCATGTTTGGGATCTGCATATGCGTCACGTCTTGTTGCAGCAGCAAGGCCTTGGCTGCCTGATGTGGTCTTGGCATTGGGATCTCCAAGTGTTCTCCAACAGACTGACAGTGGAAGCCAACATTCAACTGCATCTGAACAAATTAAGTTAAATTTTCCAAAATGGCCTTTGGTTGTAGCCAAAACTGTGCTGCTCTCTGCTGTGAATGAAGATGAAGGAGATCATGACTGTTCTCAACCAGATAAATACTCCGCATTCAATAAACTTCTGGCCATGCTCATTATATTGCTTAAAAAGAACCGAAGTATAATGGATGCAGTTGGGGATATTTTCCTGGTTTGTTCACTTGTTGGACTCGAACAAAAGGACTTTGAGCTGGCATTAGGACTCTTGCAGTTTGTATGTTCCAAGTTGTTTAACCATGATGACAGGGATTGGGGTGACATGATGCTGTCTACTCTGCAAGAAATCTATCCTAAGATAGAGAAGGGAATTACAGAAAATAGTAACGACGGTGAACAGGATAAATTAATGCATGCAAAGGAGTTGATTGAACCTCTTTGGACGTATCATCTTTTTGAAAGTGGAAAGGTCAACATGACTGATGACTAGAATTAGTTTTAGTTTTTGTTTTGTATGTCTCTTTGTAGGAATTTGAGAATATAATCTACTAAGACCTTTAGAAACTTGATGTATATATACTGTATGCTTTTATAATGCAACTGAAAATGTAACATAAATTCGATTTAGTTTGCCAATACATTACCATTTATTTTTCTGTACAGAAAGTTACAAGAATTTTTGCTCATGCTCTAGCTTATTAGTTTCCTATGTCTTTTATGTGGAATATGGTGAATATTTTTGCTCATACTGTGGAATATGGTGAATAATGCAACTGAAAATGTAACATAAATTCGATTTAGTTTGCCAATACATTACCATTTATTTTTCTGTACAGAAAGTTACAAGAATTTTTGCTCATGCTCTAGCTTATTAGTTTCCTATGTCTTTTATGTGGAATATGGTGAATATTTTTGCTCATACTGTAGAATATTTTGTTGTAAACTTTCATTTTTTAACGAATTTATGAGCAAGAGATATTAAATGGATAAAGTGAAGGAAGTGAGAGTCGAGGGTATAATAATAGTTTTATCAAAGGAACTCATCCTTAATTAAACAAATATTCCATAAACGTCATGTATATTGTATAGTATCACTATTATAAGAAGGAAAAATCATTTTAATTCCCTGGGATGTAAATAATAATGATGGGAGCATTATCGAACATTTAATTCCATGCGTTTAAAAGAAAGGAAGGACTGGTTTGGAATCATTTATACATAATATAAACACAGGATTTGTCCATTTAAATTGCCATAAATTGAAGAAGAATAACAAGAATCATCAATATCTACAGCAACAAGTTCAGGTTTTCATCAATAATTCTGCTTGCCTTGAAAATAAAACAATGTACTAAATGAAATGGTTAAAGGGTGATTCATGAGTCGCCTTAGGATAACTGCAGCGATGCTCAAGAGTTCTACTATGCTGCTCCATTTCTGATTTTACACCCAAGGCAGCCTCGAACAATGCCAGATGAATTAGTGAATTTACAAGAATGAGGGTAGTCTAAAATCTAACTGTAACCATAACAACTAGCAATAACAAATCTCCATTGCCTTTTGATGAAGACTTGTTCGTTCGCTTTCTTTAGACGGGGATCTTCTTTAATTGAGCAGCAATAGGCATGCCTATAAATCCAACGAATAAGCAAAAGAACCACTGTACCAGAGTGAGAGGTGTTGTGTTTGCGAAGGTTCCCAAGTACTCGACTATTATGAATTGAAAGAAAATTGTAGCACTGATGACACCCACAAAAACATAATTATCCAATATGCCTTTAAAAACATTAACTTTCTCCATCTCACGTGAGTTTATCTCATTGAAAACCTGCAAAACAAGAGCAACCCAAAACTGGTAAGCCACATTCATACAGCAGTTAAATATCACGTGTTTCAACTTGATCTTTCCTAATTTGCCTTGAAGTAATAATTATTATTCCTAGACAAGTTGTAAAGAATTTACAAAAAGGTACCTGACAGAATACAAATGTGTTGAAGATAAGTGTGTTTAAGACTAGATCTGAATTTGGGCCATCAAGCGAAAAGATGGATTTTCCTTTTGACTGAAGAAGCCATATCACCGTAAACTGATACAGTGATTGTCCCAAGATATTCCTCCACATGACATTGCTGATGAAATTCCCTTTTCTTCCAACAGGTGAACGCTTCATTAAATCATCATTTGGAGGTTCAGTTGCAAGCGCAAGTGCTCCCAATGTGTCCATTATCATGTTCACCCACAGAAGTTGAACAGCAGTGAGGGGAGCAGTTCCTGAAGAGAAAATGCATGTTATATCATAAGATAAAGAAGTAGAAATAGTAAAAGGTTTCTAAATTTATATCCTGTCATGTCATGCAAGAAGATATGGAGTACATAATCAAACTAGACAAATAATCTAACTTTCTAACCTGTTAAGCAGGCTGATGTGAAGTTCACTATTAAAGCAACCACATTAACTGTAAGCTGAAACTGTACGAATTTCTGAATATTTATGTAAACGGAACGTCCCCATTTGGCTACTGTTACGATTGTGGAGAAGTTATCATCCAGAATTATGACATCTGCACTTTCTTTTGCAACCTGCACACGAATTATGTAATTAGCCGGACTCTAGTATTCTCATTTCAAAAAATAATAATTAATAGCTAATATGTAACATAACCCCTTTTCTTTTATTTTGGTTTCAGATATTTGACACTCACCTCAGTTCCAGCAATGCCCATGGCAAGTCCAATGTCTGCTTCATGAAGGGCTGGGGCATCATTTGTTCCATCACCAGTTACAGCTACAACTTCCCCAAACGTCGTACGCAGGTGTTTCACCAATGTATGCTTGTCTAAAGGTGAGGATCGAGCCATAACCTAGAAGGAATTAAACATTTATGTTACTTAAAGGATCAACCATGAATCATCTGTAACTGTGAGATATATTTGTAATTAAGCAATCAAGATGTGCAGTGCATAAAATAAGGTAAGAAGTACCTGTATTTTGGGAATCAGTTCAAGCAACTCTTCCAAACTCTTCTCTCTAAATTCTGGACCTTCGATGGCTATGCCATCATCTGTTAAAATCCCACATTCCCTGGCTATTGCCTTTGCAGTATTAATATTGTCACCAGTGACCATTCTTACTGTTATTCCAGCTGAACGACATAGTGCTACAGACTCCTTAACACCAGGACGAACAGGATCTTTGATGCCAACCACTCCAATACAAGTAAATCCGGTAACAGGAATTGTGTCTTCAGCAGAGAAACCATTTTCCAATTCCATATAGGCAAGGCATAAAGTTCTAAGTGCCTCATTAGCAAACTGGTTTATCGTAGTCTTAAGATGGTTAGTTGATTCTTCATCAAGTGGGACAACCTCGCCATTTGAATTGAGAACTTTGTCACAAGCAGCAAGAACTATTTCAGAAGCACCTTTGCAGTGTGCTCTTAATCCTCCACTAGGGAGCTCCACCACTACACCCATTCTTTTCTTGGTAGAGTTGAACGGCTCAACTTTAACAAGCTTGCATGCTTGTCTCTCTCCTTGAAAATCACCACCTAATGACAAGCCAAATTCCAATATCGCAGTCTCGGTTGGAGTCCCTAAAATCTCGTGTTTCCCTTGTTTGTTAACCACAACCTCTCCTCCTGTGTTGTTAAATATTGACTGTAGCAGCAGTTTCACAGCAGGTTCTGGGAGTTCAGAGAACAAACTAGAAGTCTTATTGCCCACTTCTTTGCTTTTCATACAAATGCATGTTTTCACAACGGTCATGTGATTGGTTGTTAAGGTCCCGGTTTTATCACTACATATAGTTGTGGCTGATCCCATGGTCTCGCAAGCTGCCAAATTTCGGACAAGGGCTTTGTCATTCATCATTTTTTTCATAGCGAATGCAAGGCTCAATGTCACAGCTAATGGAAGCCCTTCTGGAACAGCAACAACAACGATGGTAACTGCGATTGCAAAGTACTCCAACATCTCCAAAGCATCATCACCATTCCAGCTCCAGAAGCTTTCTTGTTGGAGTTTATGGCTCACAAGTCCATTCATCAGAACTGCAAAAGTAATAACGGCGAAGAACAAGCCTATCTTCCCAATAATAGTTGCCACTCCATTAAGTTTCACCTGTAATGGGGTTTCATCATCACCACCTTCACTGAGAGTAGCCATCAATTTACCCCATTGAGTCCTCATTCCAACTGTGGTAATCAACATTTTGCATGATCCATCTTGGACCTTGGTTCCAGAAAGAAGAAATGGATTTTCAGTGTTCACCACCACAGGCTCGCTCTCTCCTGTTAAACTTGACTCGTCAATCAACAGAGAAAATCCCGAAAGAAATAGTCCATCAGCAGGAACTTGGTCACCGATGGCAAGATGCACAATATCACCGGGAAGTAATTCATATATAGACATTTTCTGCCTATATCCATTTCTTGTGACCTGGATGGAAATTTTCTTCTTCTCCTTATCCAAATCCTTGAACTGTAACGATTGACGATAATCACTCGTTGCTGTCACAAAGACAACCAATAAGATACTTGCAACAATTCCAAGACCATCATGAGCCCCCTTAGGCCACCCTTCGGTTGCAATGCCAACAATCAGAGACACAAGAGCACAAACTCCAAGTATCATGAGAGTCATGTCTTGAAGGGCTTCCCAAACAAAAACCCAGAAACTTTTAGCTTGACTTTCAATGAATTTATTGATTCCATATATCTGTTGTCTCTTATTCAGTAAATCAGTATCATTGCTAATCCCCTCAGCGGTTGATGTACAAAGCTTTTCAGCAATGCCATCAACTCTACCATGATACTTCAACTTCTTTACATCATGACCTTCAACAATAGACCCCAATTCGTCACCACAGATTTCAAATCCTGCATCTTTAACTTCCTCTGGCACTTTGTAATCACTAGGTTTCGCACCTGTGAAAATGATCAAAAGTAAATATACTGGTTCTAATATTTATACGCTATGAGAATAATGCTGAAGAAACTTACCTTGGATAAACTGAAATGCTGCTTTGGAAACCAAAACTGCCACCCTCAGTTTCTCCTGCAGTAAGGAGAGAATAAGTCTTTTGAGAAATAAAACATGAAAATGTCACATTCTGTGTTGAAGAGAAAACCGGGGAATCAATTTTTATAGCACTTTATAAGTATTCTCAAATCCTTTATTAAAGAAAACAATTTTCGTACGGTAAATGACCACATGAGTGTAGGCGATACAGGATAAGTGGATGTACACAAGGAAAGTAAGAACACTTTGAGTTTTCTAAAACTGATATAGATAGAGAAGCAGTGAATGGCATGTAATCAAAATGTTGGTCGGCTATCTTCCAATGCTTCCATAATTATTTTGAAAAGGTTAAGTTTTATACCTTGTATGCTGGTAAAATGCATTTAATGTTTAAATTCAATCCACGCCCCCGTCAACAATATCGAATTCAAAACTCCATATTAGCTAATTTATGCATCTATGTTGATTATATGTTTTTCCTTATGGAATGTAGCAACATTTTAAATGCTAAACTATCATGTATCAACTAGATAGGCTCAAGATCTGGAATATACAAATTCTTAATAGTCGAGCACATGTCGACAACATTAGAAGTGTTTCCCTCCATGATCTTACTACCGGACAATGACCTTATCCTTATTTTTACCAAACCGATCAAGTCACAGTCTCAGTCGGGAGAACAAGGAGGAACATGAACTCCTAACGACAAGGCTATCGTCGTTGAAAATTAAAATAATTTTTAACAACCGGTCTACGACGGACCGGTAGATTCAAATACAGACTAATAGTCCAAGCAATATTTTTCAAAATAATTTTTAACACATAAACACATGTTGAACAGACAAGTATACTACTATTAATAAATAATTAATTGATTGTGCAACCAATGCAAATTAGGTAAGAACAACCAATGAGAAAGTATCTTTCAAATATTATAATGTAAGAAATTAATAATTTACCTAAAATAAATAAATAAATAAGAATAAAAAAATAGAAACCTGATTGGTACGACGCATAGCAGCAGCTTCACCTCTCTTGTCGAGATTTGCAGTAAAACGAAAGCGTCTTTTGGGATTCTTGACGAATCCACATACATCTCTCCATCTACGAAGAGCTTCATCAGAAGAGTTTTTGGATTTTACTCCTTTGAAATCCTCGTGTAACAAATTCTCCATCAAATCCAACACACTTTTTGTTCCTCCTCAATTTGGTTGCTATGTAATAGTATGAACTATGAATTAATGAATGAACAGTGGTGATAGCTTTTGAATGAATATACCTAACCTGTTATGATAAAATAATAAAATATAGATTAAATTAAATCAAGTTGGAAGGTGTTAGATTTGTATTTGTAGTCAGTGTGTGACCTGACTATCCACCGAGTAATGAAATGTAAACAAGCAGCCTTCTAAGAAGGAGCAGTTTGGAAATTGGATGACATTTCGTGGAAAGAGAGAGCTTTTGTTTGGTGCTACTACCCTAGGTAGGAGTACTTGCTAACAAATTTTACGGACATCGCATTATATATACAGCAGTCGTCGAAATTACTTAATTTTAGTCGTTAAAAAAAATACAAACAGTTATGGGAAAACTTACTTACGGTTTTTATGGATTTTGTTCTTGAGGGGTCAACGGCGTTCTTGTGCTGAATCGTTGCTCTTATGGGCGTTCTGTGGAGTTTTTTAGACTGATATATGATGGGCCATTATTTTTTATTAATGAATGATGACTAGTGGTGTGGTGTGGTGGGGACAATTTTTTAGAACGAGTTTTTTTCTTTTTCACAACAAAGGAACGCGTGAATGATATTTTTATGTTAACCACGCGCTATTCTAATTACTTTTTCTCTTTTAATTCCCAAACTAATTGAACAAATGTCGCGCCATTTTCTTTCTTTCTTTTCTCTTTTGTTGTTAAAGAATGTCGCGCCATTATCAAAAGAAAAAGAAGAATGTCGCGCCATTTTCTTTTACTAAATTAATGAGTCTTGTAGTACAAATTATGTACTAGTAATATTTAAAATTTTAACAATAATATATGATAGAAGTACTACAGAGTTAATGATCATCTTTTATTTTATGATTTAATTGATATTAATTTTATTAAATAATGAAAAATTAAGATGTAAATTGTATTAAATTGTTTTCAATTATAGCACTATTTTATTCATAAAAACAATAAAAGTGGTGAATTTTTATTACCATTTTTCTTGTTTTTATGAATAAAGTGGCCCGTTTTTTTTTTTTTGAAAGACGAATAAAGTGGTCTATTGTTTTCAATTATAGACTGTTGTTAGAATTGATCTTGGAACCAAATGTTAACTAGTGGCACTAGTTAAGGAACCAAATGTGATAAATTGATCTTGGAACTTGTGCATTTGACCTTTTAGAAATATAAAAAACACTATTTTCAATAAAAAAAATTACCTTTTTTGGTATGCTTAACTAGCGCCCCTGGGGCACTAGTTAGCATGACCCATAATAAAAAATTGTTAATCTTTAATTATAAACAAAAATTTATTTTTTAAATTCTTTGAATAACTAATTAAAGACTAAATTCATTAATTATTCAATAAATTTAAAAAATAGACTTTTGTTTATAATTAAATATAGAATGAGTTATTAGTAAACAAAAAACCTCATATGCCGAGTAAAATTGACTTAGGTTTCATTTATTATTATTAAAAAAACTATTGAATCGACTCTACTAAGAATAATCGAGATTAATTCTTACGTTTGATTGTTGGGCTGGGACATTTGGTGTACTTTTAGTAAGAGCCTTGCTATTTGGTACGGAAAAGAAACACGATGGATAAACTGACAGGTTTGATAAAATAAAATTTCAGGTTTTCACGGAAAACATGGGATAGATGGGATCTGGAATTTCTCCTGCCCTTCCTCTCATGTTGTCCATTCTACTTTGATCTGGATCATTCATCTATTTTTTTCTCTTTTCTTCTATGTTTTTTTTTAATTATTTGTGGGACAATCAACCCTTGAATAAAGACGGAAAGAAAGGCTGGATCAAAAAGGCAGGAGAGAATCAAATCCAGATAGATGTAACTGCTTATGGTAACATATAGAATTTTCCTTTTACAGTAGTAAATGTAAATTTAGCTTCTAGTAATAATGATACTAGTATGTAAATGTGAAATTGAAATTATCAAAGATCAATCATATTCTTGATTAACTCTAGCGAAAAAAATCATTCATGATCATGATTCACCTAAAACGCGTAAAGGACGTTCCAACAAATGATTAAAAAAGTAAACGCGGAAAGAAGAATCAGACGTCAATGTTTCGGACCTGCAGCCTTTTGGAGACGTCTTCTTCCTTCCATGTTAGTTTTAGGAAAAGCCTCGTAACAAAACTCTAATTTCATTTTTTTGTGCAAGTAAATGAAAAAACTTTAGTAAAAGCAAAATGATTGCAATGTCAAACGGTCCAATTATGCTAATTATAATGAAACTTCCTTTTCTTTTTTCGTTTTTTTTTCTTTCTAATTAAGCTCTTGTCCTCTTAGCTTGTTTGGTTTCCAAACAAAAGCACTATTTAAGTTTACTAATATAAAAATTATTTTACCGTAAAAAAAATATAAAAATTATTTTGACTACTGCATTTACTATTTTAAAAAATTATTTTAATATTTAGTATAACTCTGAAATAAAAAGAAATTGATTAAATTATTGGATTCAAGTGATTAATGAGTTTCACTGAATAAATAAATTGTAGGAGAACCCGGATTTAATTCTTGGGTGGAACAATTTCTTAGTCGGATTTTATTCATCCTGCGGCCGAACTCTGAAACTAGAGCCCCCCTTTCCTTAGAAATGAGATGTTTAAAAACCAAAAATAAATAAATAAAAACGAAGAGAATAAGAGTCAGAGCAATCACGAAAATTTGGCTTTGAATAATTGATTATATTTGTTAGATATAGGAGAAAAAACCTTTGCGTAGTAGATTGCCTCTTTTTAAGTAAATACCACAAATTGACTGTTAGGTTGTGCAGTGGTAAGAATTGATTTTGATAGAATTTATTCTGTAAAATTGATTCTGGCCAAAATTGATTTTAAGTTAAAGTGATTTATGTTTGGATATATTCATGCAAAAGTGAGTTTAACGAAAAATTTGCATGTCAAAATGAATTATAGAATCAAAAGCTACGATTTCTAGCTTAAAGCAAAATCAATTATGGAGACATAATTAATTCTACTTTTGAAAAACCAAACAAGTTAAAATCAATTCTATACGTCCACTAGGGGTGGACAGAATTTTTCGAACCGATCCGAATCCGATAAAACCGATAAAAATAATTGAATGTTGGGTGGTGGTGGGTCGGGTCACGGGTTAAACGTGTGAGAAAAATTGGGTTTGAATGGATTGAGACGGACGGGTTCAGATTAGATTTTCAGGCCCATCGAAATCCATAGCCGACCGAACTTATTCCATAGTAATTCACAATATTATTATTTTCTACCTCGTATATTTTTCACTCATGAGCTTAGACTTGTTTGTTAGTGACTTATTGAGCTTAATGCTTATGTCGAAATGAAAGCCCAATTCAAACAACATATTCATTCCATTCTCAATCAGTATCACATTCATTCTAAAACATTTTGAGATTGAAAGAGAGAATGACGAGACTGAGTTGAAACTCTAATTTATGTCGCCGTTATCCTTCCCCATTAACAACTTCATCTCTCTCGAACTCTTTCATTATGAAGACTCATTAAAATAGTGATAATAAAATGATATGAGAAAGTTGCTAAAAATGATTTTCATATATTCTCATTCAACTCACACCATCTCAAAAAACTCAACCAAACATTCTCACAAGTTAATCTCTTTTCTTGTTTTTCTTCTCTTCATGATGTTATGTCAACCTTACATTTTCTTTCACAATTGTTTCATCTTTCTTAATACAATTGTTGACTTGCTTTTAACCAAAACTAAGAGATTGTTTGTTTGAATTTTTTATAATTGAAGTTTTATGATTCAAAACCGTATAAACCCACCCATTCAAACCGACATCCGACCAAACCGAAATCCGACATAACCGTAAACAAAATCGGACGGACTTGCTTTTTTCACCCATGGTTTCATTCGGATTGTAGATTTTTGGACCGAAATTGACCGAACCCGACCGTTGTCCACCCCTAACGTCCACGATCAATTATGGCTACTCCATAATTGAAACCAAACATACACTAATTATAGCTCATGCCTTATGCACAAGTTTTAGGGTCATTCATATATCGTTAATGTTGGATCAACATTTTCTTCAGCATCATGCTATTTAACCATTAGTTCATCATTTTTAGCCATTTAATGATTGTTATATTACTTTTTTGTTTTAGCATTTTCCTAATAATATACTCCCTTTATCTCTTATTATATGCATTTTGACTAAAAGCATAAATTAAAAAAGGGTTAAATTGCATTTTTTATTCCTTAATTTATTTAATGGTTTTATTTTGGTCTCTTAATTATTTATTGTTTCATTTTAGTCCTGTAATTTTACTCCGTCCGCCAAATCAATTTCTTTATGTTAAATTTTATCAAAATATGTTAATCTTCATCACTTTCATTATCAAATCTGGAATTTCATAAACTCATTTATCACTTTCATTATAAATAGGAAGTGAAATTGAAGAAAATGAATGGTGTCGGTTGAAAAGAAACTGGTGAAGGGGGTTTGGTGATGAATTATTGGGTTTGTTACATATTTTTTTCCAATGGCTTGTGATGATGAAAGTGATGAATTTTTGCATTTGACAATGAAGATGATGAACATTAATAATTTTTGACAAAATTTAACACATAAGACTTATTTGATAGACGGAAGTAGAGTCAAGAGACCAAAATAAAACCAATAAATAAGTTAAATGACAAAAAAATCAATTTAGCCTAAAAAAATTGTAGATGTAATAAATTTGTTTTAAAAATGTGACTATTACTAAACTATTCTTTATGTATAAATTATTTATTGTTCATTTTTCATATTTTTAGACATTAAGCTATATGACAAAAAAAAAAATGTTTTCAAAAAATAATAACTGCATAAAAAATTTATAATAAAAAGTTATAATAAAAATATACAAGCTAAAATAAAATAAAAATTTGAATAAAAAGCTACAAGCTAAAACACTATTTGAAATAACATTTAAAAAAAACTACTCATTCCGTTCCAAAGTATAAATCATTTTGAGAAAAAAAGATATACCAAAATATAAGTCGCTTTACAATTTCAATAAACATTTATTGCTATTTTTCTAATTATACTCTTAACTATATTTATTACTCTCTTTTCTTTCACTTCTTCAATTTATTTTTCTCATGACATTAATGAAGAACAATTTTGTAAAGTAACTTATAATTTATTTTTTCTATACTACAACATTAATTACATTTATTGATTTCTGTAATATAATTAAAACGACTCATATTTTAAAGTAGGGATAAATATGTTTCTGGTCCCTATAAATATCTCAAGTTTTGTTTTTAGTTCCTCTAAATTTTTTTTTCGACTTTTGCTTCCTCTAAAATTTTCAATTAATACTTTTGATCCCTACTTTTAAATTAAGTCATATATAGACTTCATATTTTTTAATGAAATTTTTTAAAAAAGTTTAGAATATTTTAATAATCACGCACAAAAAAAATTAGAATTTTTTTAACAAAACATGAATTAAATATGATTTTTTTAAGCACAAAAAACATAAAAATTTATATTTAATTTATGCTTTGTTAAAAAATTCAAAAAAAATTTTGGGAGAAATTTTTTTAATATTTTAAACATTCATAAAAAAATTTATTCAAAAATATGAAGTCTACACATGAGTTGATTTAAAAGTAGGGACGAAAAATGTTAATTGAAAATTTTTAAGGGACTAAAAGTAGAAAAAAAAATTTAAAGGACTAAAAATAAAACTTGGAATATTTATAAGGATCAGAAACATATTTATCCCTTTAAAGTATAAACAATAAAAAAATTAACGCTTAAATATGTTTTTGGTCCCTGCAATTATATCTTGTTTTGAAAAAAGCCCCTGTAAAAAAAATATTTGATTTTAATCCCTGCAATATCTCAAAACATTTAAAATAGCCCCTGACTGGATTTATTCATAATATTGTAGGGACTAAAATCAAATTTTTATTTTTTTATAGGGACTAAAATCAATTTTTTATTTTTTTACAGGGATTATTTTCAAAACAAGACATAATTGCAGGGACAAAAAACATATTTAAAAATTGACCACGTCAGCTCTAAATCCAATCAGGGACTATTTTCAAAATTTTGAGATATTACAGAAACTAAAATTAAATTTTCTTTTTACAGAGACTTTTTTCAAAACAATCAAAATCATGTTTAAGCCAAAAATTAATATATTAGAAAACGCTGGCATACAGACCAACGCATCATATTCGTTTCAAAAATCAACGGCTAAAAACATCTTGATCGCCATAGATTCGTCACATCCCACATGATTGGACACAACTGCTTCTAACCAACCATCCACATTCATCATTTTTTATTTTATTTTTTTACATTAAAAAAATTGTAAAAAAATAAAATTCGCCATTTTCCTCTCCACACCCTGTTTCGTGAAGCACAGTGCATCAATCAAGATCTCTCTCTCTCTTTCTCTCTCTAACACACATTCTCGCTCTCTCTCTCCAAAATCGAAGATGAGCAAGGGACCGGGTCTCTACTCCGATATCGGCAAGAAAGCCAAAGGTGAATCAATCAATCAACAATTCTTCTTCGTTTTCGATTCGATTATACTTTTCTCGAAGCTACAATCATAAATTATTCAAAGAATTTTGATTCGTTTTCTTTCTTTCTTTCTTTTAGATCTTTTGACAAAGGACTATAACTCCGATCAGAAACTCACCGTTTCATCTTACAGCACCACCGGAGTAGTAAGTTCTTCAAATTTCCATTATAATCATTCAATCAATATTATATTCATATATTTATATGCATATATACACATGTTAATGTTGATTTTGCATTATTAGATGTGAGGTTATTGGATTTCTAGTTAAGATTAAGATCTAGCTTAATGTTATATGTTGGAATTAATTTGTTTGCATTGTGAGTTTGATGATGATTTTGCCTGTTCCTTTGAATGCATTCTTAATAATTGCATCTCTTTTATTTTAATGTGTCAATTGATCAATATTGTGTAGACAAATTTATCTCTGCAAATAATAATAAAAAAGAAAATGAAATGTTGTATGTTAGACCGAAAATAGACCGCGCAGAGTTGAGAGCAATTTTTTGATGGTTGAAATTTGATTTGTTAACATCTAATAGAAAATGCAAGATTGACCACTGTGGTAAGGTGAGGTGAGAAATGTGTAGAGGATATGACATAGATTCAATACTTTGTTAACTAATAACACTAATGCAAGACTGACAAGGTCAAGGTGCACTAGTGATCATCAATTGATTTCAGCTTGTGTTGAATTCATAAATGTTGGAAGCTGTTTGAATCACCAAATGATTAGTGTTGCTGTTATACATTTCCATGTTTTATTTTGGAATTTATCCTTACATGTTCCATACTGTATATGCTTATTACCTAAAAATTTGGGGATACTAGATAGTGTTTGATAGCAATGAAGGCTTTTCAGCTTGATTGTTCTGAATGAAATTACTTTTGACTTAATGTTTTTGCTGTTATCCCTTAATAACTTTTATTCTTAAGCAATAAGCATGCACCGGCTCTGTATAATCAACAATAACCAACAACACAGGAATACAAATTCATTGTACTTTCTGGTAATCACTGTGGTCTGTGGCTTTCATAATACCACAAGTATGCGTGACAGTGCCGATGGTCACTTTGGATCATTTCATAGGAGCAAAGCTTGTCTAATATTCACTCCAATTTTGGCTTCTTCCTTTTTCTCCTTTCAGGCCCTCACTTCAACTGCTGTGAAGAAAGGAGGACTCTCAACTGGGGATGTGGCAGCAGTGTACAAGTATAAGAACACCCTTATTGATGTCAAACTTGACACAGCATCAATTGTGGGTTCCTTTGTCTTTGTAGATTAAAATGATATTACATGCTCTTAAGTAAATTGTCTTACTTGGCTCTCTCTCTTCCAGATCAACACGACCCTCACATTTACCGACCTTTTTCCATCCACAAAGACTATAGCTTCATTTAAGCTGCCTGATTATAGCTCTGGCAAGGTACATAGTTTGCATCTTCTGTATGGTAAATGACTGAATGCTGTTCATTGTTTATGAAAATTTGTCTGATTTGTCTTTGGCAGTTAGAGATTCAATACTTCCACCCCCATGCTACCTTAACCTCGGTTGCTGCACTGAAGCAAAATCCTATTGTTGATGTTTCTGCCACTGTTGGTACCCCAACCGTTGCATTTGGTGCTGAGGCAGGCTATGATACTAAATCTGGCAGTTTTACTAAATACAATACTGGGATTAATTTCACGCGACTTGATTCCGTTGCTTCAGTAATCATGTAAGGTTTTTATTTTACAGAGGTTTTTGTTACGAATCTATAGCGATAGTTCATTTGAGTGACAAATTGATATTGAACATGTTCTTTTCTATCAGTGGCGACAAGTGTGACAGCATTAAAGTAACATACCTCCACCATCTAGACCAACTCAAGAAGAGTGCTGCTGTTATTGATGTTACCAGAAAGTTCTCAACAAATCAGAATACTATAACGGTTGGAGGGTCTTTTGCTGTTGATCCTCTGACACAAGTCAAAGCAAGGTTCAACAATTATGGAAAACTTGGGGGACTGCTACAACACGAGATCTTTCCAAAGTCAGTGGTGACAATTTCTGGGGAGGTTGATACCAAGGCCCTGGATAAAAATCCCAAGTTTGGGTTGGCCATTGCTCTCAAACCTTGAAGTTTTCCTATATTTTTGAAACGTGTGATTGGAACCCTAAACTCTATTCAATATTTTTTTTGGTGGCCCTTGAAGGGAGGGCAGAACAATAAGTTCCACATCCACAGATGAGCGTTTGTAGGTTCTTTCTGAATGGATGAATCATTTCAATAACTTGAATCCGCCTATGGCTTCTGTTTCCCATTTTTTATTAAATTTTCTGCTTTCTTTCATACATTGTTGTAAACATTCTGATATATGGAAGTCTTGTTCTTTGGGAGGATTCTTATCAAATTGCATTTTGCTTAAAGTTCCATCTTTTTTGTTCAAAATTTTGCTATAGATTTTTTTTAAAAAAAAAATCTATTTTTTTCATAAAAAAATCTATTTTTTTATCCTATGTTTGTTTCAGATTTTTCAAAAATCATTTTAGTAAAAAAATCATTTTTTTCATTAAAATGAGAATCTATTTTCAATAGCTTTTATCAAAATATATTTTTTTATTACTTATCAACCCTCACCATCTTAAAAAAATAGATTTTTATGATTATAAACAAACGACAAATAGTTTTGAATTTTCTTCAAAATCTTTACAAAAAAATATCTAATTTTTTTTTAAAAAAAATCCATTTTTTTAAAAGCTGAAACAAACAGGCCCTATTTTCCATAATTTTGCCACTTTTTCATTACATACAGGTTGGTTGATCAAGTTCATGTCTTAAATTTTTGTTTTTATAGTTGTTGCTGGCTAGCGTAAGCGTTAGCAATGAGAAAAACATGCATTGAATTCCATTTTAGTTGCGCAGTAACTCACTATAATTCTATCAATTCTACGACCAATCTAGACATGCACTTAATTGATGGACATCTATCAACCTCTATCCGAACACAAGACCTATACTTTGTATATATTCTCCTTCACTCTCCCTATCATTACTCTTTATTCTTCATATTTCATCTCTATCCACCTTCAATTTCCAAGCTGAAGGGGCGCACACACACACACACAAAAACATATACACCAAACTTTGATTATAATAGAACCATAAAGGTATATACCATCTCATACAGAATATACCACTGACATGCATTATAACATTGGTTTGTCAATTGTCACAACATTCTGTATTATAGTATCAGTTGTCTTTGGCCTTTTTTTTTTTATTTCACAATATGGGATACCAGACAACTATAACACCTTTTTTTTGGCCAAAATTAACACAACACTTAACTAGCGTAGTGTAAATTTCCGTACAACATCAAATCAAAATTCACCACAAACTGCTCATTAGAAAAAATTTACTAACCATCGACAATAGTAGTAGAACTGCTTGTGAGCAAAGTGCAAAAACAATATGACCTGACATATCACCCTACCCCACTCTAACTCATAAACCAAAATATTAACGAGCAATAGCCACACAAGATACATTATCCAAAGATAAATCTTTTCCTTGACACCAAATATGCACCAAAAGGAGGAGGTGTAGGCAGAACCAAAATGAGTTCTCCATGAACCAGTGAGAAAACCATACAACTAGAAGTGTATACCATTGTTTAGATATTAGGAAAGGCTGATTCAAACCTCCATTTGAGAAAGTAGCCTGAGATGTAAACCTACTTCTATAGCACAGACAGAAGACAGTGATTGCAAAGTAGAATTATGAACATATTAAGGGGTGAGTAAGGGATTTCAAACATTTAAACTACTTGTGGCTGCTACAGGGTGATATAACCACAACTTGGTCCTAAATTGCATCTGCCTATTTTGTTAATCCTAGATAGCGTCACATAGGCCTCAAACGCCTCACTTATAGAATTCAGCTCTCTGTAAGAATACATGGCACTGGCAGTAGACGCCGAATTCACTGCACTAAGGTGCCAATGTGCCATTAAAACGCAAATGAAAACATGCAATTCCATTAATTTACAGTATCCGTGGAAATATCAACCACTTATTCAACAAAAAATGTTTTAACTTAAAAAACTGTTACCTCTGTTCCCAAAATTAGTTGAATTCAACAATCTAACCTCTGCCCCTAAAATTAACTAAATTCAACTACCTAATCTCTGCCTCTAAAATTAACTGAATTCAACAACCTAAGCTCTGCCTCTAAAATTAACTAAATTCAACAATCTAAGCTCTATCCCTAAACACAAATCAACTACATAACTCAAAAAAATAAACATGTAGCATCAAAATTAAGTGATAAACAAACATTAACGGTGATAATGTCAAGCATTTCATTAAGCAAAACAAAACATAAACTTCTCAAAATTCTGAAACCATTCAGATCTAAATCACAGAACATTCAAAACATCAACAAAATCAAATTCTAGCAGTAACAATAATACAAACAAAACTAATAATAATAGTATCATAAACAAAAACATTATTAGATATCCTAATCAACATTTTGCATAATGTCTTCAGGAGCAAACTTAGTACCCTTTTCCTTATCAGCAGCAGCACGACCCTTCGCCTTACGATCAAGCAACGATTTCCTATCCTTATCCAAACGAATCTTAGTAATAACACATTTCGAAGGATTAACACCAACATTAACAGTTGAACCATTAACCTTTTCACGTGTTATGCGTTCGATGTGGATAACCCATTTCTTACGATAAACTTGAACAATCTTTCCTTCGCGTCCTTTGAAGGTTCCTCTAACGACCTGTACTTCGTCGTCTTTACGGACGGGGAGGGAACGGACGTTGTACTTGGATCGGAGGTCGCCGGAGAGAGGTGCGCTCATCAAGACGCGACGGACGCTTGATGGTGCTGTGAAATGAGCCTTGCGGCTCTTTCGACGGCTGCTTGAAACCCTAGGATTGAACTTCATTGTTGTTTCTGTGTTCTCTGGTTTCGCCCCTTTGGTTTTCTGTGACGGCGATGAAAATTTGTGTATATATGAATGAAAACTGAAATTAGGGTTTTGAGGTTTTTTTTTTAATTAATTTTTGTAGTGGGAGAAGTTGTTGGGCCTTGTTTATTTGATAGGATTTTGCTACTTATGCTATTACTTTCATTTTCACACCCACTTATGAGAGAATAAAAATACTAAAGACTAATGGACAAATATAAGGATACTACACTACATTACATTAAAATAGATAAGTGGGATGACCATGGTTTGAATTTCAACCTCTGCATATATATAATGCAATGTCCTGTTAACTGAGTTAAACTCATGGAACACGAGGAGGTTGAATAATTGTTCAAGAAAAGGAACCATTGTGAATCGAGTTGGCTACGAAAATAACATAGAGTTTACCTCCTTGCAAATATGCTTCAACGAGATGATGTAATCCATAAGATGTAGAATGGCAATCAAAAGGGGTTGAACTGCGCCGAACAATATGAATAAAATTTGCGAATCACATTCCACAAAAGAGAAATAATACTATAATCACATGTGAACTTAAGACTCAAGTAAAGATCGTTATGCTCAAGAAAAATGACGGTGTATATCCTAATATTACAGTGGATTCTTTGATGAAGTTGCCAAATGAACGTGGAAAGAAAAAAGAAAGTTAAAGAGAGAGTAGTGATAGTGTGAGAGTACTTAGACATTTTATTTGTAGTGTGAAGCAGGGAGGAGTGCAAGCAATATTATATTCGATTTATGATGTTAGGAAAGTGAAGTGGAAAACTTTTTTTTAACAATGTCTAAGTATTTCCAGTTCACTTCTTTCCTAACATTATAATAGATTTTGCTTCCCTTATCTTGTGGACTTTAATGATATCAACAAAGCCCCATTAGTATAGAAAAAAAAAAGAATAATTTTTTATTATTTTCAATTTTTTATTATAAACATAACTTATAAAAGAAATTTAAAAAAATGTGAAAATACAAAATATAACTTATCAAATAATTATATACTTATAAATGTAAAATATATTTTATTGATTTGCTCGAGAACATGAGTATGACCCCATTCCCACCCAGCACTATCTTTAGGGGGCCTTCTTCGTCATCCCCGCAGAGAAAAAATTGTCCGCATTCGGAGCGCCAAATGAGACAATTTATACAAGGATTTGTATCTATAGTACAAATTAACATGAAATAAATTTCCTACAATATGTTTTTACACAATTTTCAAACAGTTTTACATCACAATCGTCATATCTAAAATGTACGATTGAGATTGTTTTGTGATTTTATGACTGCATTAATTTGGACCGTCCAATTTATAATCAACGGCCAAAATTTAAAATATGTGAAAACTTTATTAAAGATTAATGCATGAAATCTATATTATCTATAATTTTTCTTGACCAAAAAGAAATTCATTTGCCGAAGAAGAAATTTTTTTTTTTCGCAATACAAGATTCACTATTTAATTCCTCGCCGCCAAATGATATGAAAAAATATTTGATTTATATTGAATGTCAATGTCAAATTAACTTATTTACATTTACATTGATAAAGACCATGAAACCCAAGAACACTTAGATGAGATGACGCATGTTTCTTCTAGCTTAACCAAGGTCCTGGGTTCGATCCCTGGCTTGGGCATGCAGCAGTGTTAAAACTCTTAGGGAGAATTTGCCACTCATTTGGGTCCCACAAGGCTCGAGGGATTAGTCTCTGCAGTTGCGCGCAGAGGATACCCGATTTACACAAAAAAAAAAAAAAGACCATGAAAGAATCCAATTCCGACAAAGAGCATATTCATTAAGCTAAAAAATAAAATACATCACATGTCCATTTTAAATCGAGCAACAATACCTTCAATAAAATTTGATTGGGAAACTTATTTTTTACTTCCTTTTTTTTTAACATATTTATTTTCTTTCCTTTTATAACACATTAGTTTTCTTTATATACAATAGAATATACAATATATATTGTAGAAAACTCACGTCACATAATTCATAGTTGAAGCAATTTTGCAACAAGTAGATGACAAGAAAAGGAAGTTAGAGAACACAAGCAAAAGAAGAAAACATACAAGTTAGTTTTCTTTTCTTTCATTATTTGTCTTAATATATAATTTATCGGAAAATGTTTAATCTTACGTGAAAACAAATTCCCTCTTTCATTTTTGTTACAATGAATTATATGTGAAAATTGAAAAATAACACAAATACAATTGACTATAAGACAAAAATTCACTGGTACATCGATGTGTTGCATTGCAAATGTGTTATTGTTGCTAATATAAAAGGTTTATTTTGGTTAAGAGGGTTAGAGATAATGCAATAGTTAGTGATGTAAATTGCACTTAATGAAATTATGCTCTATGTAATGTATCAATCATTAGATTAACAAAAAAAAAAGAGAAAAAAAATTAAAAAGGATCCAAATCTGTCTATAACTATTGTCAGTGATATGTTAGCATTAAACAATAAATAGAAATTACAAAATCTATTTTTAATTTTGAGTTATAGTGAAAACCAATTTTTTAATTAAGTAAAAAATCAACTCAACTCTATTTTAGTCAAACATGTTTTGATTTTCAAACTGTTTCAGACCAAAAAGTTTACAACCACCCCAAACGAGCTCTAAAATTACTGAAAGTTTTTTATCTTCATTTTTAGAGCGCATAATTTCTTTGTTTGAGTGTTTATATCTTTGAGGTTCTGAATTTTGATATAAATTTTGAGAAATTTTTTTGTATTTTAATTAAGTTATATATCCATATATTTGTATTTCAATTTTTTGCATTGTATTTTTTAAATAGTCAAATTCCTCATTTTTTAACGAAAAAAGTAGTATTTTAAAATATATCCAATTAAAATTTCAAAATTTATTTATTTGCTAATTAATAGAATGATCAATTGTAAAATGGTATACTCATAGTAATTATAGTTATTACTCAATTAGTCTACAAAGATTATAGTTATTATTCAAATCTTACAAATAGAAAGAATTGGTTCTAATTGAATCAATCAAAGATATTTTAGTACCTAAGTTATTTAATTTAATTTAATTAAATAATAGATATATGGGATTATTAAAATGAGAAATTAATTGAGTCCAAATAATAATGATAATTAATAATAATAATTGTGCCAACTATTTAATTGTACATTTTTCTGGATTAAAAAAGGTAAAGAATTACAATTACAATTGATTATGGGCTGCTGCTCTACTGCATTTGCTGGTTACAGTTGTTATCTCAGGTTCTCGATTAAGCCTTTTCTTCATTTCCATTGCGATTGAAATTTGTGAATATTTTTATTTTTATATGTGAAAAGTTAGGGTATATGTTAGTGATTTAAAAAAAGAAATATTTTATCGTAATTTATGTATTTGATTTAATTCTTAAAATTTTTCACAAATTCATTACATATAATTTTAATTCAATTTTTAAAAATTTTCACAAATTATTTACACACAATTTTAAAGAAATATTTTATCATAATTTATATATTTAATTCAATTTTATTTTTTTTGACAATATATTTAATTCAATTTTTAAAACTTTTCACTAATTAATTACACAATTTTAAATAATTTTTTTTTTTTTGGAATACTTTTTAAATAATATTTCTAGTTTTAGATTTTTAACATGTGTCCTTATGACACATGTTATGTTAGCAATACCTTTTTTTAATAAAATTTGTGAATTTTTCATACATATTATTAATAAAATAGATGTTATTTATATGTTTGAAGGTATTTTATCTTCATTTTTGGAGCGCACAATTTCTTTGTTTGAGTGTTTATACTCTTTGAGGTTCTGAATTTTGAGGAAATCTTTTGTATTTTAATTAATTTAAATATTCATATATTTGTATTGTATTTTTTAAATAGTAAAGTTCCTCATTTTTAACGAAAAAAAGTAGTATTTTAAAATATATCCAATTAAAATTAAAATTTCAAAATTTATTTATTTGCTAATTAATAGAATGATCAATTGTAAAATGGTATACTCATAGTAATTATAGTTATATTACCCAATTAGTCAAAATATATTATAGTTATTATTCAAATCTTACAAATAGAAAGAATTGGTTCTAATTGAATTAATCAAAGATATTTTAGTACCTAATCAAGTTATTTAATAATAGATGGGATTATTAAAATGAGAAATTAATTGAATCCAAAATAATAATAATAATAATAATAATAATAATAATAATAATAATAATAATAATAATAATAATAATATTAATAATAATAATAATAATAATAATTGTGCCAACTATTTAATTGTACATTTTTCTGGATTTAAAAAGAGAAAGAATTGATACAATTGATTATAGGTTGCTGCTCTACTGCATTTGCTGGTTATATACAGTTGTTATCTCAGGTGCTCGATTAAGCCTTTTCTTCATTTCCATTGCGATTGAAATTTGTGAATATTTTTATAAGTGAAAAGTTAGGGTATATGTTAGTGATTTTAAAAAGAAATATTTTATAGTAATTCATGTATTTGATTTAATTTTTAAAACTTTTTATAAATTAATTACACACAATTTTAATTCAATTTTTAAAACTTTTCACAAATTAATTACACACAATTTTAAAGAAATATTTTATCGTAATTCATGTATTTAATTCAATTTTTAAAACTTTTCACTATTTTTTTTGGTGCTTAAATTTTTCACTAATTAATTATACAATTTTAAATAATATTTTTAGTTTTAGATTTTTAACATGTGTCCTTATGACACATGTTAGTAATACCCTTTTTATAATAAAATTTGTTAATTTGCCATATATTTATTAATAAAATAGATGTTATTTATATGTTTGAGTTTCTTTGTTTATTGTATTTCTTTATTTGGCTACAAGGACATCACATGCTCTAGCTGCTACTTCATGTAATTGTTGCATTTAGTTGGTTTTTTATTAAGAAATTTAAAAATTTATTCTCATTGCTACCACTCAATTTTTGTCTATAATTCAATTTTCTACCTCAATGACTGTTCACTATAATTTTTTATCGTGATTTTTGTTTTTATTTGAACAATTTATTAAAAAGAAATTCATCTTATTGCGATACACATTATATCAATACACCATGTATCGATGATATACACATATATCTATACATCTTAGATCTTGACAAATCTATTTTTTATTGTTAAATATTAATGTTTAGTTTGTTAGAATGACTATAGCTTTAGAGATCGAATTCTATATCTCTTTTTTTAAGCATTTTTAGTGTTTCAAATTTCAACTCATATAATAATAATAAAAAAAGACTACACCATTAGAGATTTGACAACTCTATTTGATTGAAAACATAGAACTTTTATATTAGTTGTTATCTATAAAACACAAATACTAAATATAATATGAATACCAACCCGTCAATATCAATAATAATTTTTAAAAATATCATAATTTAATTTAATTTGTCAATGTCATGTTGGTATTAGACACCTACATTCCGATATTAAAACACATCCAATTTAAAGAACATATGCAATAATTGAATGGTTTATTTTGAATTTATGTAAACTTTCATCTGTATTTTGAATGGTTTTATCTGGTATGATGTAATCCATTCTGAAGCTTATCAAGCCTTTAATCATAATAGGTTAGGTCTTCATCTGTTTCGCTTTTCTCTTCCTTGAAGTGTTTGGTTCGGTCCCCCTTCTTTTTTTATCTTGTTTCCCTTTTTATATATTGGTGACTATGTCACCTTACCTTTAAAAAAAATAATAAAAAAATGCATCTTGCATGCATGATAAGTTACAAATTTTTTTGCTGCTATTTGATTGTGTATATTCACTTTTTGAGTAACTATCTTTACCTTTCATTTATCTTATTGCTTTTTATTGTGCCTAGTTTCGTCTTATTGCTTGCTACCTTTTGTTCAATTTTAATTACAATTATGTTATTATTTGAGCATATAGCCATAGTAATAGGGAAAGTCTAATATGGACCACTTGAATAAGTGGTCCATGGTGGACTAATGTTATAACGAATACGAATTTTACAAAATCCACCGTTGGATTGAAAGTTTATATCATATAGATCATCCATAAAAAAAATTAGAAAAATTGGAAATCATTTGATATGTTATTGGGACTCGTTAAAATTTACGCTATTTAATAAACCGTTAATCTTTATGGGCCTCAATAACATATCAAATGATTTTTAATTTTTCTACATTTTTTTATGGATGATCTATATGATATGAATTTTCAATCCAACGGTGGATTTTGTAAAATTCGTATTCGTTATAATAATATTAACAACTTGTCCACGGTGGACCACTTGAGGAGGTGGTCCACCGTAGCATTGGCCTATAGTAATATGTTATGAATAACAAATATATGTTTTCACAGAAAATGGGGCGTGGAAGAATATCTATGAAACTTATTCAAAATGCGAAATCAAGAAGGACAACTTTTCAAAAGAGAAGGAAAGGATTAATCAAAAAAGTGAATGAATTTTCCACTCTTTGTGATGTTGATGCCTGTGTAATTCTCTATGCTCCCAATTTTGAAGGACACGGGTACACTGAACCTGAAACATGGCCTAAAGACAAAAAAGATGTACACAAAATCCTTCAAAAGTACTATAACATAAGGACTAATAGGCGTCCTAAGATCTATGATGTCCAAGAGTATTACAAAGAACGGGTGAAAAAAGTCGAATTTGATATTTTCAAAGTGCGCAACGATATGTCAAAGATCAAGTATCCAACTTGGGATGAATCCTACAATTCTCTTGGAGAGGAACAAATGAGGTTGTTTGCTAGCATATTGGATGCTAAGCTTAATGCTTGTAATCAAAAGATGAATATGCTAAAAGGAGATCTTAAGGGAAAAACAATAGCTCATGAATCATACAAGGCTGATAAACCTAATGCTCCCTATTTGACCTCAAATTCAAATAGCTACTTCAATTTTATGCAAAACAACATGTCTCAACCACAAATTTACCCTCCACTGATGAATATTATTGATAAAACCCCCTTAGGGTTTTGGCCACTTCACTTCGAACAAAGCTCTCAACCTTCTTCAACTCTTTCTAGTGCACAAGGTTCCTACCAGATGGAGTATGATGAAGGTAAATATGCACAGTCTTATCCCTCTGCATGCAAGCCGATTCTAATTGAACTAATTGCACCAATCAGATTGATGCTAATATTTTCCATGATCGAAAAACAGGTACAAAAAAGAAGAATGGAGCTGAAAATTATGAAAATTTTTCACCATATTATTACACTGGAAATGCAATGGCAATGCAATCATATCCTATTGGTATGCATACTCTTCCTTTCCAGAATCTTCCAAACCTACCACCACATGGATATCAATTTAATGGATTCTATGATATGGATATTCATCAAGCTCATATGTTCAACAACTACATGGATGGAAGGAAGTAGCGCATAATACCTTAAACATTATTAGCATAAGATTGTTGAATTTAGTTTTAATTATTCTAGACTTCATTATCATTTGCTTATTTGCATTATTGAATTAATATGGATTTCTTTTGTTGGTTTTTGAGTGGAACAAATAACTTGCTGAATTACTTATCATTATTTTTATTTTGGACTGAATTTTTTTTATTACATTGTTATAACTAGGTATACTTATTTTCTTATTTTCTGATTATGTAGCTTTGATCTTCAGATTGAACTACGTAAACATATACATAAGTACCCAAAAAAGCACATATTGACTTTATTTTATTAAGCGTATCTGTAATCTGTAATTATTACAAATCATTTGAAAAACTAACCCTTGCTTAATTGAGGTTGATTCTAATTAACATTTGGGGTATAGCCCAAATATTTAGACTAAATAAATGATAAATACACACTTCATGCATATTCCTATTTCTACTTCAAAAAGAGATGTGGAACACAAATTCAATTTCAGAACTAATTCATCTTTGAAACCATTGTGCTAAAGATATCAGCTTCATATTTAGTGTATTCCTTTTGCTTCAGTTTGAGCTCTTTGTACTCAAGTTTAATGTCTCTGTTAACAAGCCAAGTGAACAAATAATTATTCATTGTTAACTGTTAAGGCGTGTTTGATGTTCAACACGTATTTGTGTCACTTATCAACTCATATAGTTACATTTAATTACTTCTATTTTTTAAAATTATTATCGGTATATATGTGTCTGTGTCACTATCAAAATTGTTATTAGAAAAATAAAATTTGTGAGTGAAAACTCACTTGGTGTAATTCATTCATCCAATGGTAAAAACTCACTTGTGCATGATGCAAAACGTGTCTCAATTATATACTTTATGCGAATAACTTTACCTGTTATTTGGATCAATAATCAAAGCTCTTTTAATGTCAGCTTCAGCTTTCTCCAAGTCTGATGTTTTGAGGTATGCTTGGCATCTTCTATAAAGAGCCTTTACATTTAAGGGATCTTGTTCTAAGACCTGTGTCAAAATAGGATAAATTGTTTCTAGTAATAATATTTTGAAAACAAGAAACAGAATAAGCAATTGTTCGATTTAAAATAAATGCATTACTAATTGTTCTAATTAGTATTGCTAATCGAACAGTTGCTTATTTGGTATCTCGTTTTTAATACATTAAGCATTATGATCAAATAATACCTTTGTGCATAACCTGGCAGCTTCAGTGTACTCATCTAATTTAAGTTTACAAGCAGCATTGTTCAAATTACATGATAATCTCAAGGTGTTAGCATGAAGTTTTTCCGCTTCGCTAAATGTGTGATCAAATTCAATGTATTTTACAGCCTACAATACCAAATCAATAAAAAAAAGTTAATTCTGTTATCCACATGCATTATACGCTACAATGCATTCAAAGTTTTAAATAGCAGTCACAAAGACTCAGATTCGCGCAGTAGCAAACCTTTTCATATTTCTTTGATGCGCGACTAAAATTTTGAGCCTTGAACAGAAGATTTCCATCATGCTTTTTTTGCTCACAAGCTTCTAGTTTCTCTTGAGTCTCCATTTTCCAAAATGGTTTCTCCTATAAGAAGTTACGAAAATCGAGTAAATGTAAAAATTAAATAAAACCTTTGATGTTTTGAATTGATGGAACTTATATTAGCAATACATAGAAGTATCTAACCTTAGTGAAATCAATTAATTCAACTTCATAATAAATTTTATTATTATTAGTCTTGTTTCCTTGCAAATTACTATGGTCACACAAATATTCAGCATTGATAGTCACCAAAGCTTGTTCTGCTTTTTTCATTGTCATTATTGCTCTTTCTAGACCCTCATACACTTGTTCTGAAAATGCATAAAACAAAGTACCACAAATATTATTATTAATAATAATAATTGTGATAGAAATAATTAACTACTGAAAAATGTACATGAATGACCCTTGTTCTTGTATAACATCAAAAGTATACCTTCTTGAGTTGTGAACTCAAAAGGTTCTTCCTTTGACCCTTTGCTCTCAATAATTGTACCATCTTCTCCTTTACATAAATATATGACTGTAGAAAAAGAAAAATATTATTTAAGAAACTAATATGACTATGATTTTTTTTTTACTTTTGTTGGACACGGATTTTGTGTAATCGGTCACTACAGTAAAACAATATAAGTCATTCGACATAGATCGAACAACTCACATTGTGACTTCAACCACAAAAATTGAAATCTCAACCGTCAAATTTTCATCAAAGTCCAATCATTGACGGTCGTAACTGTTGACCGCATCAAATCGATCTATTTCCATTTCTTTGATCGAGGTATAGGTTACCTTTCACATGAGATCCTTCGTTAGGTCGATCAAGCCCCTCGCCGGCTTTATTAACTTTTTTCAGTATTTTCTTATCTCCAGTGATATCAGTAACAATCTTCCATGATAGCAACTCAAGTTTGACACTAATTAAATTAGAATCTTGTAAACCATTAAGCTCAATGGTTCTATTTGAATTTTGACTAATAATGCCATCTGCAAAGTTATGTCCTAATATTAGTGATATTATTAGATAGTTTCAATAAATAATCTAATGCAACAGAAACAAAATGAATAAATTCTTGCAATACATACATACATACTTCATCTAAAATAAGAGTGGCTTCTTCTGAAAAACTTACAAAAGAATTTCATACTCAGCTCGGCCACCTCGCCTTTTCTCATCGACTTTACTGCTATACTCATTGCTGGACAAAGATAGCCTAATTGAATCATCCAAGAGATTCATCGATCAGTATTTTATTAACGGCCGAGATCATTGACTGCAATGACTACCAATGGCACCAAATCTGTTTCCAAAAACAAATGTTTAATGCTTGAATTGAACTTACCATCACTTACATTAAACTCCACACCTTTATCAAACTTGATACGCATTCCATTTTCAAGCCTCGCTTCATATTTCACTGTCAGTCAATCATAATCGTCAGATCATTAAAAACATTTGATTTTAATCATAACTAATTCTCCTGTCATACTTATCAAAATGCATTTTATTTTGATAGTTTATCAAAATTAAACTCTGAAATAGACGAATCATTTATTGATAATTATGATTGTTATTTGTTACCTAGCACTTCATCAAGCTCTTTTGGAGTAGCCCATCCTTCTCCTTCCCTTATTGTCTTTTTCATGATTCCTCCATCTCCAGTCAAGTCCCTAATGGTACTCCAACACAACATTTCAATCTCAAAAATGAGAGTTGCATTCGGAGGAATCAACGGTGGAGAACCCACTTCTCCATATGCTAAGTTAGGTGGTATTTTGAAGACTGCTCTCTCCCCTTTCTTCATGGTAGCAACTCCTTCATCCCAACCTTTGATAACTTCACCTGCAACCAAATTCACAAATGCTATCAATGTGCTCTCTAATACACATTTTAACAGTTTCATATAAATTCATCTATATCATATGATATCACGTATTACTAAAAAAATTATCCATTGCATTATCCGCGACTAATTAGATTAGTATTTGATGTTCTCTTTTCCTAGTAATCATACTAAAAAAATTGAATTAGCGATAGAAAATTAGAAACGGGCAATCATAAAATTGACCTCTAATCCGTTGCTAATTGTTTATGACATAAAAATTGAAGACTAATTTAATATTTTCTGTCTATATTTTCCGTTCATAATTCAACTTTTTCTAGTAGTATAAAATAAACGGGGCGCTTACCTTGGCCTAATTTGAAATGAAACGACGACCCTTTGTCATAACTTGATTCAAGAGATGGTCCATTTTCAACTTGTCCACTGAAATGAACTGCAAATTGAAAGAATAGTTATTTTAAAATTCATTGAATGATTTAGAGTGAGTGAAAAAGTTGTAAAATTTAGCATGACCCTTTTTATGTTATGTCACAACAATTCACAAACATTATGAATCATGAGCTGAAACAAACAAGTAGAGTTGATGTTTTTCTAACCTTGAACTTGGTCACCAGAAAATGGAGTTTGCCAAGTGACACCTTTTTTGAGAATCTGTTTAGTGAGACCTTCATTTCCAATTTCTTTGAATGGAGATTCTGAGTCTTGAATTTTGAGTTCATTTTGTAGAGATTGGTTTTGGTGAGAGAGTGTCATATGAAAAGAGATAAAAATAGAAAGAGTGAGAGGTTCAAGTTTCTAAGAAAGGATAAGCCGTTATTGGTTTCCCTCCTTTTGGAGCTTTCGGTTGAGATATATATTTCCTTCTTATACTGCAAAGTGCAAACTGTATCAATATTATTTAATTAATAATAATAATAATAATAATGACGGATGGATTTATTTTATTTTACCTTTGGATTTACTACTCTGTGTTTTATTTTAGGTGTTTAATTTGAGTTTTATATACGTTTTAAAACGAGTTATTTTAAATTCAACGATAAAAATTTATTTCCTAGAGAAAAATGCTATTTAGTAAGAAAATTTTTGAGTAAAAAAGAGAAGAATCATATGTGGTATCATTTAACTTTTACACATCATAACTACTATCTCTCCCATGTGTGATTAGCTTATTTTTAATTGGTCAAATTCCCGATTTTTATGACTCTCTTTCTTGTGCAAATCTTTCTTACTAAATAACAATGGTCTTTACTAAATAACATTTACAGAAGTTTTCAGGGTTTAGCTCAGGAAATAGAACCCAATACACATTATTTTTGGGTTTTTTGAAAAATAAACGGCTGAAACACCTATTTTTATAATTCGGTTCGTATTTACTGAAGTTTTACTTTCGTATATTAGGGGTAAAACTGAATATTGGAGGGGTTAAAAAGAAATGTGAGGAGTGAAAAGAGGAATTTTCCTATTTCTTGATAAGATTTCCCAGTTGAGTTGAAATAGTCCATTTTTTGGCCCAATGTTAAAAATCCATCTAAAATAAGAGAATTTCTTTTTGCACCCTCCAGGTTTCCTTCTTCACCCCCTAAAATTACCTAAATATCTAGGGATGACAATTTACCCATACCCAGTGGGTACCCACAAAAAATACCCACGATGGATAGGGTAAAAACCCGCATTTTGGGTATGGGCATGAGTATGGGTAATTATTCACAAAATTGAGCGGGTATGGGTGCGGGTACATGTACCTTAATACCCACCCCATATACCGTATATATTTATTTTTTTATTATATAATAATTATTTTTAAAAAAACAACATTATTATATTATACATTTTGAATAAAAAAAAGTTTATTTATAACATAATGTAAATATGTCAATAGAGAAATGAACTAATGAGGATGGGCACGAGTATTTTTTTCAAACTGCGGATATGAAGATGAGTGCTATAGTACCCTACCCATTGTCATCCCTATAAATATCCTTGCTGGTCTTCTAGAAAGCGAGCACTTTTCGCACTCTAAGTAGCGAGCGCCAATATTTTATACTCAAACTGAACGCCCCCCCCCCCCCCCCCCAACATGAAAAAATAATGAAAAAAAGAGTTCGCATCCGAGGGAGCGAGCACTAGCGAGCGAACTCCTTTTTTCATGATTTTTTCAGTCTTTGGGGGTGCCGGCGTTCAGTTTCGGTATAAAATATTGACACTCGCTACTTAGGCGGCGAACTGAAACATAGTTCGCTACGTAGAAATATGCGAATTCATTTTGTACTTTAATTAGTAAACCTTATACATTAATGTTAATTATTATATTTTTCTAATATAAACTCACATGATATCTCACATTCGTTGTAAATATTCTTTGTATAATTATCATTCATTGCTAATAATGTACATTAAACAATTTTGACTAATTTTGAGATTTGCTAATAATATTTTTTGTTCTCTCATTAAATAATTTTGAATTACGCGATATTATTACCTTATATACATTGATCTCATGATTCAATTATGAGATTTACTTCATAATTATTTTTAAAAAAATTGATTCTTATAAAGTTCGCTATATAAAACGAATCATAAAAAAAATCATGAAAAAGAGTTCGCATCATAGGGAGCGAGCACTGTTTGCATCCTAGAGAGCGAACTGTGGTGTGTCTATTTTTTGCAATTTACACACTCGCTGCCTATGTAGCGAGAGGAGTAATTTGGAAAGTTCAAGGGGTGAAAAAGACATCTAGGGATGCGGAAAGTAAATTTCTAAATAATAACCTAGCTGATTTATGTAAGATCACAATTCATATAATATTTATGCAACTCATACATGTTTTGCTCCAATGGTGATACCATTCTATGTATCATATATTATTAACAAATTATTAATTATATTTAATTTGATATACCAAAAAAGGTAATATTAAATTGATGATACGGTACCTTAAATAATGTATCGTATCATCAATTTTGATACCATCTATGCCACGTCATGGAACTCCAATGATAAAAAAAATTAAGATACAAATCATTAATCTGTTAAACTCTCTATGGTACTCTTATTGGAGATGGTCTTAGTTCTCAATGAGCAGTGGCATTAGTAATTAAATTTTATTTGTCGCTATTTGGATTGGTTTGTCTGAGTTTATCCACTAATATAAGTTTTGTAAGATTCTTTGCATAAACTTACAAAAATAGCTTATTTTGAATAATCTATCTTTAGGTGCATTTGTTACAGATTTTAAAAAATAGTGATTTTGATTATAGGGAAAAATAAACTCACCTTCCCTAAAATTTGTCAATATGTAACTAACATTCCTTCTATTTTCTCACTTGACACAAACCTCCCTTACCTTAACTCCATTAAGTGCTGCCGTCAAAAAATAAACTAGAATCTTTTTCACCTCTCTCTTTCCTTTCACGCACAATTATTCGGTAATAAGTTCACTCTAAAAACCTTTCCACACCTTTTCTCTTTCACTTCACCATGAAAGCATCTATCGACATGTACCTAAAGCACCAGGTATCCTTCATGATCGCCTATTTTGATATTTTGTGATTTTGGGAATATGATGCACTCGTAATATTAATTGCCTTTGTCAATTTGATAGTTTTCAATTCTCTTATATATGTTTATGAAGATTTTTAATTTATCAAATACTCCTCCTATACATTCATTTTGATTTTATAAAATATGTTAAAAGGATGTTGTCATGTTAATCAAGGCAACTAAAAAGATACGGGCAATATCTCATATTTTTTTATACTGGCATAGCAATTACAAGTTACCAATACGACAATTCATCCGTAAACGATCCAAACAAAATAAAAAAGGCTTAGATATGTTTTTGGTTCCTGCAATTATACTTTGTTTTGAAAAGAGTCCCTATAAAATTTAAAATTTGATTTTAGTCTTTGCAATATATCAAAACTTTTAAAATAGCCCATGACCTGGATTTCCCGATGACATGTCACTGGGATTATGACGTGGCAGATACTGAGTAGGATTTAGAACTGACGTGGCCAATATATGCCACTTGGATTATGACATGGTAGACACTGACTAAGATTTATAACTGACGTGACCAATTTTTAAATGTTTTTTGTCTCTGCAATTATGCCTTGTTTTGAAAAAAGTCCCTGTAAAAAAAATAAAAATTGATTTTAGTCCCTGCAGAGACTATTTTGAAAGTTTTAAGATATTGCAGGGACTAAAATCAAATTATTTTTTTTAAAAGGACTCTTTTTAAAACAGGACATAATTGCATAGACTAAAAGTATATTTATGCATAATAATCGGTTAATTACACTAACACATACAAGTATGCAGCAATAGTTTTAATTAGCAGAGCAATTGTTTTATTTTTTATTTTTTTGATAAAAACCACAACAATATATAGCTTTAACAGAATATTTAATGGTGTTAAGTTGATAAAGGAAATTTCTATTTTAAAAGATTTTAGGGGATGCTAGTGTTTAATGTAAATTTAGAGGGAGTGTTTGTATCATTTAAATAGATTTTAAAGGAGGTTAGTATAATTTGTCCTTGATTATAAAATAACATCCACCATTTAATACTTATTTTCACTCTCTTCTCTAAAAAATCTACTATTTGAGAAGCTACTCTTAGCCACTTCTCATTTGTATTTTTTTTAATCTATAACAAACATATATGCAATATTTTAAAAGTAAATATATTTATAAAAAAATGTTTTTTCTTTTCTAAAAAAGTTGTAATAAACGGACTCAATTTTATCTTTTGCTATAGCATGTTTATACACTGTTAACTAAGACATTGAACTCAAGTGATTAATAAACTCCCTTTAGAATGGCTCGTTTTAGAGAACTTGAATTTGATTCCTGATGCAACCGATTCTTAACCAGAATTTACTTACCGCCGATCTCTAAATTATCATGACCCCCTTCCTTGAAAATCAAAGGATTAATATAAAAAATAAAGACGAAGATAGTACTACTTTATCCAAAATTTCAAGCAAATAAATACAAAAATCAAGAGAATTTAGTTGATTCATTTGAATTATTTAAAATTCTTATTTCTTAAAATTTTCAAACAAACATACTATAATCGATGAGAACTGATATTCAGAAGTATACATATTATGAGATTTTTGTTTATAAAGTGCTTCCTACTCCTAATGGATGGATGCTCACGAATAATAAGTTTACTAGTTGAATTGAGAGAGAGTATGATGTTATTGATGCACTATCAAATTGGAAACAGGGATTTCATTTCAAACATGTCCCCCAACTTAGCCAAACAAATCTTGTCGTGGGCATCTAATTATTTGATGGATGATTGCTTATATTGCTGACGAGATCAGCTTAAGCAAGTGTAGCTTCTAAATGATTGATTAGAATCTAAATTTTTGTTTACACAATATTGATTACAAAGAGATTTTTGCCATATGACGTACGTACAAAAATGGTACACGATAAAAATCAATAATTTAAATCCTTCTGTAATTTATTACATCATTTTAATGAATAAATGTTTTTTTATTAATTTAAATATGAATTTTACACATACTTAATCGTCCATTATTTTCTTAGTATAGACAAATTTTATGAAATAATATTACAGTAATATGATAGAAAAATTATGATTAAGTATTTATGTTAATTTTATTTACACAACTAATATAGAGCATTTAATCAATATTCACTCTTTTATGTTAAATTATTATTGTGTACATATTAAAAAATTTATACTATTTCGATTTTAAATATAAATAAAAGTTGGTTAATAAAAATTGATGTACCAAATTTTTTTTCATTGTGTTTGACTTATATTTGATACGAAGAGAGAGTTTTTCTTTTTTGGCAATTTCATATTTAATATGTAATATGAAAGCCACTAGATTTGGTCTGGTGGTGAAAGGTTTTGATAGAATGCATATAGTCTTAAGTTCGATTTTCATTGACTTTATTGTAAAAACATATAGTACATGAAATATTATCGTTGATTATATTCAATTTTAATTAATAATTGAAGACGTTACAATTTTTAATAATAATGAAAATTAAAAACATTTATATTAATACAAATATAATTAATACATTAACCGTTTCTATATATTTTTTAATTATCATAAATATATTTCCGTTACGTATAATTTTAAATTATTATAATTAACTGTTTCTATATTTTTTTTAATTATCATAAATATATTTTCGTTACGTATAATTTTTAATTATTATAATAAATATTTTTTATATTTATTTGAACGTTACATATTCAACATTGTAACCGATATTTTGTCATAAATTTGCTGTTAATTTTTATATTTCTAAACCTAACTATAAATATTGTTTCTTTTTCTCCAAAACATTCTCTCAAATTCATTTGCTATTTTGCACAACAAACTCACAAATTCATTTGTTAAGTTACTAAACAATGGCGAATAAAATCCTGATATCCGAAATCAACCAAACTAATGAGAGTTTGAATATTATAGTTCGTGTAATTCGGATGTGGTTGGTGCGCGATGTGTCCGGCAACAATGCACCATTTTATTTGGATATGATACTAATGGATTGAACAGTAAGAACTCTTCTATATCTTTAAATTTCATTTACACCGCGTTTTAATATATTTTTCGTTGTAATATATTATTCTATTGTCTTTTTGTTTAGGGAAACAAAATACAGGGTACAGTGCGTCGCACTCTGATTTATAAGTTTGAGAAAGACCTTAAGGAAAGTGGTGTTTACTCGATTAAAATTTTTGGAGTTGTTGCAAACGGTGGATCATACCGTACTACTAGGCACGAGTATACATTAAACTTTCAATTCCACACGACGATTAAACTTTGCAACTTGAAAAATTTCCTTCTAATATATATTTGATTGAAAGTCCCTGTTCCCACTACAAGAAATTTGACATATAGTGACGGAGAAAATTCGTAGGTAAAAGTCTAAAAACCGTGGGTATAGGCGTTAAAACCTATACCGACGGACGTTTTGTATCGTCATCTTTATTTCGCTATACCCACGGAAATCTGCTGTCACAATAGCCTATACCTACGGCATTTTCAACTGTTGGTCAAAAGCCTGAGAGCTATACCTACAGCCAATGAAACCTAAGAAATTACTTTAGTCACATCATTTTTCCGTGGGTATAGGTTTCAAGCTTCAAAATAATTAAAAACATAAAATAAATTCATAACAATCTCAATTCCTAAAATGTGTACAAATTCTACATCTAAGCAAACAAAAACATTCCATATAACTTGTCTTCCAAGTAAAATTTGACTCTCAAAAAAACATCTTCAGGTTGCCTCCATTCTTTTATAGTTATGGGAAGGCTAAGCAAGGTAAGCAACTGATCCAATAAATCTCTTATTCTACAGGAATCTGTAAATACAAAATACATTACAGATAAAACCTTTAATGTAGTAAAACTTATGTCTTAGTATAAAATGAAATACAACGAAATACAGATCAAGTAAAGGAAACAAAAGAAAAAAGACAAAAAGAAGTTACCTGATAGGCAAGGGTGAAGGCATTGCTTATCTTTCTTGTCTCTAGTTCTTCCATGATCAAATCCACACGTTCCTCCATCTCTGCCTTGTATGGATCGCCGGCCTCTTCCACATAAGCAAGAGGCACCCCATGCGCACTAAAGAATATCATGACCTGCCCAAATTACTTGGACTTGATGCATACACAGCGGCAATGAAACTGTAACTCAATTTCAGGAATAATTCTTAGCAATAATGCCCCCAAAAAAAGATAAAGAGGAATAACCAAATGTATAAAATGCATCAATATTCTATAGGCTTATGTCTCAATGAATCTTCTCCAAATCATGATCAAGTGCTCATGTTACTAAATAGATAAATATAACTCATTGTAATTAAGTATATCATGTTATAGAATGACAAAAAAATAAAATACAAAGCCTTTCAAATTATCTTCACAGTTCACACAACAAGCCAAATCTAATTACTCAACATATAAATAAACATTCCATTCAAACTGAACAGAAAAAACTGCATCCAAAGAATATATGTGTTGAACTTACCCCATCAGCTCCACATCATAAACATCTAGCCAAAGCCAACTGAACCATCCCCTCAAAGATCAACGTGCTACTTATTTTCACTCAAAGCTCTCTTGACTAACGTGATAATATTATAGAAATTGAAGTATTCAACTAGTAAGGATTAAGGTTAGTTTTATCTACTTTTGTATTATTTAATTTATGTCCAGATCTGATAGAAAATATTCCTACCATTGAATCATATGAATGAAACATGTATCTAATTATTGGTAAAGTCAAGATGAAAAATTCCACAAAATGAGTAATGTCACAAGCACTTTATGCCATAGAAACATTAGATAACTTCACAATTATAATACATACCAAGTGAGAAGCACTTCAAATGAGAAGCAAAAGAAATAGTATTGGCACACAAAGCATGTCATAAACTCACTAGGCATCAAAAGAAATAGCTTCAATTAGCATAAACATCACAATAACTAAACTAGAATGAGACAGTAATTGGAATTTAACACAGGAAAAGAAAAATCACCTTTCCTCAGTGTCATAGTCACAAACATAGCCTTCTATCAATTGTGCCAAACCATATCATGTTTGAGGGTTGTTGAATGTATAGCAGTTAGAAGATTATTGGCCTTAATATTGAGCTGCACATAATTCACAATCATTTGAAAATAAGCATAAGTATAAAGCACAGACAGCCTTTGTAATTGTAGTTTAATTTCCTAGTGCCATAATGATTAACATTTCAACTAAAAACACATCCACCAAAACAAAAATATTGCAAAGAATACAATCATAAGAAAAAAGCAGAAACAATACACGAATCAGGCTTCCCAAGACCACTGCCATTTTTAAAAAATTGAATCCATTCATGTTGAAAGGCAGATGACTTCCTGTTCACAAACAGAGAGATTTAATAATTAATCCTTGACTTCATATCAAAGTTCACTAAAAATTAAAAGTAACTAAAATCATGGATGCAAAAAGGTAAATGTCACCCACCCATAAAGGACAACTTCAAGGCTAGCACCAACAAGACCAAAAGAAATTGCATTCTGAAATTGGATAAGTTGATAATCATATACAATAGACAGTTTTAAATATAAAATATCAAGCTATTCAAACATATATATGCTCTCAAAAAAGGAAGCTTGTAAACAAAAGTTTTTTTTATAGCAAAACTTTCAATTCACTTCAAAGTTCAAACTACTAAATCATGGAAAAATCAAATTAACAAAATGAAAGATTCTGCATTATGAAAGTCTCAAAAGATGCAAGTGACAACAAAGATATGGCACTGCAGTAGAAGATGCAGAAGCTGCAAAAAAAAAAAGTCCACATGGAAGAAATTAACATCCATTAGAAAACAAAGTTTAAAGCTGTGAAAAGATAAAAAATAAAACCAATTTTGTCAATGGATAATGAAGTAAAATTTAATTGACTAAACTTACTGTTCCATGGAGGACGAACACGGCTAAACTGAATTTGACCATGCAGGAACAAAATTAGCAAAACAGCAGGGTTACATATGTGTGGCATTGGGAGGTAAACCGTACGTTATTTCACTCATTATGCAGTTGGATGGAACTGACATCACTGATAGCAAGTAAATCATTTCATGACAATAAAGTGAACACACCATACTGCTAGAACTTCAAACATAAAAGGACTTACATTATCGACAAATTTTGTAGATTATACTGCGAGGTTCCAAGATATCCGATTAAGTGCAATCCTTCAATTTTGCTGCATGAGTACAGAGAGAGCAAGTATAATGTTTATCAGTTGCATTATAACATGAAATAATAGGGTATATTATGATTAAATTAGTTGCATTTACAGGTGTATAATATGGCACAAAAATTGTCATTCAAAAAAAAAAAATTTAAGGAAATTGCAAAAGTTTAATAACATAAATAAAATATTTTAGCCCAAATTGTTAAATTTCAAAAGTATTAGCACCGAGACATAGCTTAGCTCTTCCCCAAATTAAATGGAAAATCTAATGCAATAAAAATAGCCTCAAGGAATGCCTTTTCAAAATGTGTTTGTATTACTAAAGTAAGCTTCATTTTTCAGTGATGATTGAGCAGCTTCAACTGAACTAACCTAAGACTAAAAATACAACCTCAAGTGCCTACTTATCTTATTGAGTCCATTAGTAATTACCAACCAGAATCCTTCCAATTAGATTACTTATAATATTTTCCATGATATATTTTCCTAAGACAACTCTACTAAGGGGACTTGACCTGTCCTACGAAGCACGGATACGTAAATTTCGTCGCCGTATCGTGTCAGATATGTATCCAACACGAATACATTTGGATATGCCAAGAATACATTCGTATAACCAAAGAACACACCTATTAGGCTAGAAAATAGTTCCAATGGCTTATATAATCAGTATTTACAAGTCCTTAAACCAAAAAATACAGAAGTTAATGTATGTAGAGAAAGAATGACTAATAAGCAAAACATAAAATGAGGTGCGTAACATATCCCAATATCTTAAACTCTGGGATACTCAGTTTGAAACCACCTCAATGGTTCCAAATTTATACAAAGTCTCACCAACCTGAATACTAACTAATAACAAATTACAAACACGGACAGAAGAATATATCAGCAACTCCAATCAACATACTATATATCTACACTCCTAAAAATTTGGCATCGCGTTCACGCTATGTCGCAAATTCACCTTCAACGATGGAAGATACACTAGCAAGGCAAATTCACCTTATTCATGCTCAAATATGTAATAAGAGAATCAATGATATTCATTTCAGATTACAAACTCATAAGTGATAATCACTCAAGAATCAATGACAAACCACAAGTAAATATTACTTTCTAACACTTAAGTACAAAAACAGAGTGTTCTCATACACTTAACACGCACAAGCACATCTCTGTCACTAAATCCCTAAAACTTTTCAAATAAGAGAGAAGAAGAAAAACTTACAAATTTAGAAGTTGAGGTTGAGGTTGAGGTTGAGGTTGTTCATCGAAAGAGGTTGTTCATCGAAAGAGGAAGGTTAATCATGCAGCGGAATTACAAAAGAAGAAGTTGAGGTTGTTTTCTGAAAGAGGGCTCGCGAGTGGAAAATTTGCTCCTGCCTGAGGTTCTTCACTTACTAAAGACTCCTATATAAAAATAAAATTTTATTTTTATTTTCGCCATAATTTTGATTTAAGTTGTAAAAAGCTATACCCACGGATGAGATGTAGAATACCCACGAATTTATTGATCGTCACTAAATATGTCCGTGGGTATATGGCAAATTTGTTGTAGTGTCCAACATTTGCTCCTGACTATGATACAAATTATCTTTATGGTAAGAAATATTAGTACGTTATGTATCAGTTTTGTTGTTTTTGTCGTTATAAGGTAGACATGTGATATTACTAATCGTGTGTATAATCATACTTTGTAGACATTATGAGAATGTTAACTGACACTGAAGCTCCAAAGGAGTATGAACGCAATGGTTTGAAGACTAAAATGGTTGAAATTCAGTTGAACTATGATGGGTTAATATCACATGTGTTTTTTTTTTTTTATCTTACTTGATCTATCACAAAATATTAAAATGCTTTATTAAATTCGTGAATCATATAGGTTCAAGTTTAATGTTAGCTTATTTGGACAATATGTTGATGAGTTGAATGCATTTGTTGCTGCTGGCAAAACTGATAACACAATAGTCGTTGTGTTAATGGCCACAATCAAGTTGTGGCAAGGTATTTATGTTGTTGACTACAAAAAAAAATTCAAGTTATCTATTTTTTTAAATTTATTTTCGTTGCAAATATAAACTCTTACAAATGTGTTTCTTTTATAGGAACTGCAACAATTCAAAATTCTTTTAATTCAACTAAGTTGTTGTTTAATCCCGAGTTCATAAGTGTCACTGATTTGAAGAAAATGTATTCATAACAACCATTGTGTATATTTTGCTCCTTTATTTATACGTTTTATTTTACAATTTATGTGAACTTTTTGTATTCATTTTCAATTTTTACATTGTGGCTTATTAATATTGATTATAGGATGTTGGAAAAAAAATGATTCTTCGTCCCCTAGTATTTGTTTGATCCATGGTCCTAATGGATTGACCGAAGAAGATGATTTTCTCAAAGTCACGCCTAGTATAACAATTGAGGGGTTGAAAGAAAGTCGTTGGGTTAGTTTTTTTCAATTAACGGATTAAATTTTTATATTCACATATGGTACATGTAGGAACCATGTATTGTTTTAATAGTTTAAACTACTTAATCGTTATCTATTTGTATAATCCAGGAATCATCTTACATTGTGTTGGGAACAATTAAAGACTTGCTTGATACATAGGGGTGGTGGTACACTGCATCTGAGTGTTCCAAAAAGGTTATTCTTGATGAAGGTATGTACTATTATTCTAAATGTAATAAACATGTGGAAAATGTTAGCGAAAGGTAACATATGAAAATTGTATTTATTTTATTTTTCAAACAAATAAAAAGGTGGCAATAATGTTTGTTTTTTAACTATTATATAGGTACAAAATCATAATATATGTAGTTGATTCAAGTGAATCTGCCACATTCGTCATTTTTTACCGTGAAGCAACAAAATTGTTAAAAAAAAAGCATCTCAAATGATTGAGAGTTTTGGGGTAATATATTTGAATTATTTCTAGAGATGTAAAAAAATATATTATATATGCTATATTTTGAATGTTAATGTAATAATTGTATTTGTATAGAAAAAATCGTCAGGAGTTCTACCTAAAGAGATTTATGGGTTGATTGATTATACATTTTTGTTCAAAATTGAGTCCAACACCAATAATGACACTAAGCTTGAAAGGAATTATAGAGTGAAGAAAATTTGCAATACCGAAGAAATTATTCCGAAGTTCAAGGAGACAGAATCTAACACTAATGTATATACATTTCGTTTTTAATATTTTGTATACATGTTAACAAATAAAAATGAAAACTTATTCATTAGTTTAATATGTTATATAGAATGTGGCTGCAGCGGGATCTTCCAATTTAGCTGACACTGCCATCGGTAAAGGAAAAACTATAAATGTCGATATTGCATAGGTATTATTAAGTTTATTCAATTGTTTATTTAAAACTTAAAACTCACACAAAAGAGTTTAAATAATAGTTCATATATATATATATATATATATAACGTTGACATGATTTGATGAATAAGTTTGATGATACTATGACGTCTTCAAAGAAGTTGTTTGCTAATAAACACATTGATTTAACTTCGGATTCGTAGAGTGTTACCCCTTTCAAAAGGTTTTATCCGTTTGACCAAAAGAGTTCAACCAATTCAAATTCAAAAGTCATGCTGAAGAATATCAAAATTGAAAAGGATTGAAGTTGTCATTGATTGATTTCAACGTTGCTTAGTCTTCCTTATTATTTTCATTAAGTTTTCTATCCATCTATATCTATATCTATATTATAACACATGTCCTTTGTATTAAATTATTTATTACATTAATTTTTATTTCATATTTTTTAACTTTACATTTTTAATTAAATACGAAAATGCAAAAAAATTATATTATTATTTATTACATTTAATTTTATTTCATAATTGACGACATTACATTTTTTATTTAATAATTGATGACATTATATTTTTTTATTAATAATGAAAATTAAAAACATTTATATTAATACAAAATAGAATTAATACGCTAACTATTTCTATATATATATATATATATATATATATATATATATATATATATATATATATATATATATATATATATATATATATATATATATATATATATATATATATTTTTTTTTTTTTATTTTTTTTTATGATCATAAATATATTTCCGTTACGTATAATTTAAAATTATTATAATAAATATTTTTTATATTTATTTAAACGTTACATAGCAAAAGTTGTAACCGATATTTTGTCATAAAATTAATTTAATTTTTATATCTTAAAAGTTAACTATAAATATATGTAGCTTTTTTTACAACCAACTCACAAATTCATTTGATATGTTACTAAACAATGACTCAAAAAATTAACATGTTATCCGAAATCAACTAAGTTAATGAGAGTTTGAATATTATTGTTCGTGTAATGCGGATGTGATTGGTTCGTGATGTGTCCAGCAACAATGGACCATTTTCTTTGGACATGACAAATGTAAGAACTGTTTTATATGTTTAACTTTCATTTACATTAATTCTTGATATATTTTTTGTTGTAATATATTATTCTGCCGTCTTATTGTTTAGGAAAACAAAATACACGGTACAATGCGTCGCACTCCAATTTATAAATTTTGAATGTGTTGTTTACTCGATTACAAATTTTGAAGTTGTTGCAAACGGTGGATCATACCGCACTACTAAGCACGAGTATAAATTAACCTTTCAATTCCACACGAAGGTTAAAGTTTGCAACTTGAAAAAAGTTCCTTCCAATATATATTTGATTGAAATTCCTGTTCCAGCATTTGCTCATGACTATGATACAAATTATCTTTACGGTAAGAAATATTAGTATGTTAGGTATTATTTGTTGTTTTTGTCGTTATAACATTGTAGACATGTGATATCAATAATCGTGAGTATAATTATATTTTGTAGACATTATGAGAATGTTAACCAGCATTGGAGCTCAAAAGGAGTATGAACACAATGGTTTTGAAGACCAAAATGTTTGCAATTCACTTGAACTATTATGGGTCAGTATCATATATGTTTTTAATCTTACTCAATCTACGACAAAATATTACAATGCTTTATTAAATTCTTGAATCATATTATTTACACAAATTCAAGTTTAATGTTATCCTTTTTTGTCCATATGTTGAATGCATTTGTTGCTGCTAGCAAAACTGAAAATACAATAGTCGTTGTGTTAATGGCTAAAATCAAGATGTGGCAAGATATTCATGTTGTCGACTACAATATAAATCAAGTTATCTATTTTATTTTTTATTGCAATATAAATCAAGATATTCACTGATAATACATGTCCTTTAAACTCTTTAAAAAAATGTCAAGTTATCAAAATTATAAGTTAAATAAAAAGATGGATTACATGTCTAAATTCTTTATAATAGATGTTAAAAATTAGACAAAAAAATTACTGGACCAAAATATAAAATTAATACTTAAATAATTCTAAACATGTGTTATGTCCGTGCTTGGCACGGGTACTAATACTAGTTAACATTCAAATTAACACCTTTAATCTTATACTCCATCCAAAATTAAATACAAGAAAGAAAAAAAACTTTCCAAAATCATTGAATTGATTAATCAATTACTACTACTATAACTCTTCTGTTTGGACCATTTGAAAATAAAGAAATAACTGAATTTTTGACCACAATGAATTATCATCTGACAAGTTGATTGAAAATTTATATCAATACCACACTCTTTTTGCATTTATTTTAATTTAAAAAAGCTGATACTATGCAACAAATAAATTGAAAGACATGGTTAAACTTGGAAGCGTATCCATCAATTGCCACAACAAATCAAGTCAAATATTCAAGCATTCCGACAACACTTGCATTACTTGGTAACAATGAATTGATTAAAGTGGTGAGAGTTATGATCCTCTTAAGTATCTGATTAAAAGTTCGATTATTAAGTCACACATATGGACAAAATTCAATTGGAGTGAAGAAGTCACCTTGCATATGAAAATTTGTCATTGCTAACATGGTGAAAACGCCTCTTACACTGCCCATTGTCCATCACCAATCCCTACCAATTTCTACCGAAATTATGACAAAAACTTAAATTTGGAGGGTTTTTACCATGATGACATAAAAATGTAAAAGAAAAAGCTAAACCGAATTAAAGTGAGCATTTAAGAGCCATCACATGTGTCATTAATACCCATCCAAACCATATTTAATGTGACCTCCCAAAAACGTACTCCATGTCCATGGAAGAAGAAATACCATTAGCTAGCAACATTATTATTATTATTATTATTCAGACAATATTGAAAACTGTGTTTAAAGAGTGTTATTCACTTCACAGGAATTCAAACAGGGGACACAAATGAAGGGTTGGAACCAATTTGGTGTCATTGATACCATCTACGAGGAAGAACGTGAATTCTCTTCCACCTCTTCCTCTTCACCTTCTCCTCCTCCATCTCTTCATTCCACAGTAAATGCTTGGTTGGTACTCTTTCTTTCTCTTTCTCTTATTTTTTTCTTTGTAGAAAAAATTCCTCTGCATAGTATTTTTTTTATCTAAATAAAAAAAATCATCATGATTATATTTAGGTCTATCGACTCTGGATGTGAAACAGATGTGTTGATACATGTTCATGGAACTTGTTTTCGTCTCCACAAGGTTTGTGATTATGTCACTAATTATTTGCTATTAGCACAATTCACTTTACCATTTTTTTCTAAATTGTTGTAACAATGTTGTTGTGAACCTTTATGTTGAGGTAAAATTAGTTCCTTTAAAATTGTTATGTTAGGCCGCAATTGCATTTGCAGATCACAATTTTTTCAATTTAAAATCGTGCTCTCGCTTTTTTTTTTTTTCAATCAAAATTGTTTAGTTCTATATCTAGATGTAGTTTTATTGTTTGGATCAAGTTAATTACTCACCAAATTACAACTGTATGTCAATGACTCTATTTTTGGTATACAATTTTTTTTTTTTTTTTTTACAATGGAGCTGAGTATCAGAACTTGAAATCTCTAGCATACTACACAAATCCCTACCACGGGATCAAGCCGAGTAGGTTTGGTATACTAATGTTTATTTAAGGAAATGCTATAGGAAGAAAGTTTCAAAAGATATAATTTCATACAAATTAAGGCAGAATTATAATAATTAGCTAATTTTGGGAGTTGGTATGAAATGATGAGTTAAATTATTGAGGGGTAGTGTGTGTTTAAATTATAAGGGTTTGATATGATTGATTAAGCATTGTACTGAAACTGAGATTCCAATTAAAAGTATTATATGGCCTACCAAACAAAGCTTTAAAGTAATATCTCATCAACACTAGGAGACACTACTCTCTAACTATGACTAGTAGGTCCTATCAATTTTGACATGCAGGTATTAGTAATCAACAACTCCATGTTCTTTTGGAAAAAAAATTGAAACCAGAAGTTTGTTCTGTTCTTAGAATTGAATATAGACATTGCATACAGTTTATATAGTACATATGATTGTAAACCCAGATTGTCCTTTTTCGTAGCGCAAAGAACACAACGATAACCCACCATATTTGTCATACTAGTATATTTTTGCAATTGTTTTTGTTAAAAAATGTAAGTGAAATTTGCAAGGTCAAACTTGGCGCAACAACAAAATTGTTACCCAAGTATTTGAACGTCTCTTAGCTAGCTCACAAATCTAAGAGTTGTCTTTAGGGGATTGAGATTGTCTGTAGTCACGTCCCCGACTATATGAGTGAATATGTGCAACTTAGTGACTACGAGGAATCCAATTTCCTACCTTAAGTTGCAATGTTGCTTATATCTAGTCATTCATTTCACCGGCGTCTTGTGGGCAAAAATTTATGATGGCTTAATTCTTCGAAAATTTCACTAATCTCAACAGGCTAAAACATTCGAATATAGGTTACAATTTTAGAAAATTAGTACTTCGTCTGTTCTAAATTATAAGTTGTTTTTGTCGATTAGCATGAGTAATGAAAAATTGAAAATCCAAAACATTTTTAGAACATGAAAAGAAACAAAAACATACTATACTAGTAATTGACATAACATAACAGTAAAAATCTAATCACTACATGTTAATTTTACAAAGCTGTTTTTATCAGAAAAGTTCTTCAAACTTTCACTTTTAAAATCCCAACAAAGTGAAACATTCCTTTAATCACACATCAAAAAACGTGCAAAACACACATGTTTATTTCTTGATCATTTTTAATGTCGTTTTATATAGTACATTACTCTGTTTTTCATCTTTTTTTGTTTTGTTCAGGAACGTATGATAACAAAAAGCACATATTTAAAACGACATTTAACATCAGGAATCTCAGACTTCACTCTCTCTCCACCGTTAAACATAACGGCAGAAACATTCACAACAGTAGCGGAATTCTGTTACGGACGGAAAATTCAGTTAAAACCTACAAACGTAGCAGCCGTTATAACGGCAGCAGAGTTATTGGGAATGAGAGAGGGAGGTAATCTGCGTGACGTGGCGGAATCTTATTTTGAGAGAATTGTTTGTGTTGAAGCGTTAACGGTTTTACGTTCGTGTTTGAGTTTGTTTCCTGAGGTTGAAACGACGTCGTTGGTAGTGAGTAGATGTATTGAAACGGTGATTTTGGAAGAGGGGGATATGGATGAGAGTGTTTTGGATGTTGTTGTGGAAATGGAGCATAGAGATTTTCAATCGGTTGTTTATTCGTTGAGTGGAAGGTTGGAGAATCATCATGTTTTGCATAAGTTGGTTGATCTTTATCTCAAGGTAAGTTATACTGTATGTCATTTTTCTTGCATCATTTTGCATCACATACAATCAATTTTCTTAGACTTTAGGCTCCACTTTTTTAGTTGAGAAATTAGAAATATATTACTCGTGTATTATCTATTAATATTTAATATATAATATGAACTAAATATACTAATGATTGAATGAATTTAAAATATAAAAATTTATTTATATATGTGATTGGAAGGAGTACTATTGAATATCTATAGACTTTAGGCTCTTATTGATTCTAAAATGAGTAATACATCTTACCACACATTTGAGGGGAAAAAAAGTTAATGAAAAAAGTCATATTTTACTAAATTATATATTAGTGTATTCATCGTTATTGTAAATTAGCATTTATATTTTAAATGATTAAATATGTTTTTGTTTTTTGTTAAGTAGTCAAGTGGTTAGAATTTCATATTTTTTAAGGTGAAATTGTGAGAGTTCCAAGATTTGAACTTTGGTCTACCAACTGAGCTATGCTTATAAAGACTTAAATATGTTTTTAATTAATCTCTAAAAAAATCATATCTTGCAAATGTAGTTCCTAGTAAATTTTAATGATAATTTTAATTTTCCATAATATTGCAGTCTTCAAAATAGCTCCTATAAAATGAGAATAAGGAATAAAATTTGAAAAGTCATGATTTTATAAGGACTAAACATGTTTAACCATATTTTAACCCACAATTGTTTTGAGAAAGAAAATACAAATGTCATGCTTTTTGTGTAAACCATTAAAATGACCTACATTTTACAACTTACTATCAATTTCATCTCTAAGTTCATTCGCTTATTCTCAATTTAGCCCATAACATATTTTTTGAAGGACTGATATAAATAAAATTTAACAAAGTCGAAAACCTTTTAGAAATATTCATAAAGTCAATAACCTATTTAAAAATATCTTAATAAAATAAGAATTGATTTGGTAGTTTACTCGACCTTTTTTATCACAAAGGGAGGGATAAACTTTTGACTTCTTGTGTACAACTCTTGAGATGAAGGGGTTAATAAGGTCAAAAGATAAATTATTTTGAAAAATCTAAAATATTATGAGCGTCTCTTTCTTTGAAATATGAGGGTTAAGAAAGAGCAAAGAAAAAAGAAAATGTTCCAAGTTTGTTATTGCTGATTTTTTAGTTGGTTGTTTATATGTGTAGGAAAACAAGTATGGCAAACTAACAGATGAACAGAAAACAGAAATATGTAATTCAATAGATTGTACTAAGCTCTCACCTCGTACCTTGGTAGATTGTGTTCAAAACCCTATAATGCCACTAAGATTCATCGTTCGAGCTATTCTTGTCGAACACCTCACCACTCGTCGCACAATCACTGAAGCCGCCACCACTACAGCCACCGGCAGTTTTCAACAACAAGTAGAAGTACATCGAACCACGCTTAGAGAATTTCTCCAGCTCGACACCACTCGTCGTCAAAATGCACAGCTAAAAGAAGCTATGAATTCAACTTACTCTCGAATTCAAACCCTCGAGAAAGAGCTTAGTTGCATGAAAAAGATTCTTCAGGATCATCAAGCTGAGGAAGAAAAGGAAGAAGTAAAAGAGAAGGAGAAGGAGCAGGAGAATAGTGTTTTGAATTCGGAACGTTCCACGAGTTTTCATGTTGTTCCAATGGATGAGACTAGTAGTAAAATACAAAGAGGTGGAAGAGGATCTGTTTCATCTTCTGGTTTTGTGCTTGATAACATGATCAAGAAAAACAATGAAATGGTTAAGTACAAATATAATGTTAATTCCTCTGAAGGATCATGTCATGAAGGGAATGGTACTCCAAAGATTGCTACAAGTTTTCGTCATAGGTTCATAACTGGGCTTAAGAATACATTCAAGATTTCGAATTCTTCGTCGAATTTGAAGGATCACCACCAATGACTGTGACTGATTGAGAGTAATGTTGCTCTTCATCTGAGAATATTCAAAGCAAAATTTTATAAATGTTCTCTTTTAATTCATGCTACTTGCTGTTAAATATTAGTCTAATATTTTTGAAAGATTTTATTTTTGTTCTGATAGGTCAAAGCCATAGTTGCTATTTTGTATCAATTGGTCACTTTTTTATTATATTTTTTTAATGCTGTTTTAAATTATTTAAACATAAAAATTTATGTTGTGTTTTAACTTTCTTACTTGTCCTATGCTGTTACATTTGATTTAATTCAATAATTTAGGATATATCAAACCCAAACATCAAAGTGTGTCTGCAGTAGATTTGAACAATTTGTAGGTACAAGTTTTAAAAATTGGACATGTTTTGAAAGTACTTGGAGATTATGCAAGAAAGGCAGAAAATTTTACAATGATGGTGGATTGAGGAAGAATTGTTGAATTCATGACTGGGAGGTTCTGCAGGACTCATTAGATATCATAAAAGTGGTTTTCTTGGTGGTTTCAATGTGTTGATAATTTGTGTGTTTTGTGTTGAACTGCAAACATTGTTGTACTATGATTCATCTTTGATGAGCTTCTGAATTATTTGCAATTGAGCCTGCTTAGCCTTATGAAGCAAATATAGTAATTTGCTTTGTGCTATTGTCAAGTTGCTCGACTAGAATTGGAAAGTGGAATTGGATCATATCCAATTGGAAATAGATTCTCTGCTTGCTACGCAGTTACAGCCTCAACCGTTTAATGTGATTGAATAACCGTAATTGTTTTAATACATATATAACCGGTACCATCCAATTTAAAATCAACGACCACAGTTAATTATTGCCTTTAACTTTGTGATATTGCTACAGCAGCAAATCCATATCCCATGTCTGTGAAGTAAATTCTTACTTAGATGTTCTCATAGGACATAGGAGTTAGAGCCAAGAAGTAGTGGGACTTTATGCATTTTGCATGAGGCATATATGATATCTTCCTCTAAAATTTTAAAGCATTTGATATATGTAGTTTTTTTTTTCTTCGTATATTTAACATTTATCTTATTCTAATTGATGTGAGATTAACAATTTTCACTTAATATATTTAACATTTAATTTATTTATAATCGATGTGAGACTGACCACCCCACTTTTTTCCGTATTTTCTTGCTCTTCTACTAGTCGAATCAAACACCGACAAATTGGAGTAGTCCGAATTCTAATGTCTAATGTTATTTATAATCGTGATTACCGATGTGGCTTCACACACAAATTGGAAATCCCACTCACACTCCAAATGAAATTAAATAACACCACTCTCTAATCCGCCACACACACTAACTATCACTATTCACCGTATATATCAATAATCATTTTTCCACCAAACGTGATTACATACGATACGCAGCTTCCTCTCTAATACTAATCCACCACAAAATGATAACGAACCATGTCTCTTTCATTGCTTTCTTTTTCCGATTTATATTAATTACTTATTAATCACTTTTTGAAAGATGATTATAAAATGAAAAATGCTAAATGGTGTCTCCGGGGCACTGATTAAGAATACCAAATATAGTATAATAACTTTGGAATTTGTGTAGTCAATGTATTTATAATATGAATAATGTTATTTTCAATGCAAAAGTTTTTTTTTTTTGACTTCTTAACTAGTGTCCGGGGGCATTAGGGCACTAGTTAGCATGACCCTTATAAAATTAATCACCGTGGATCAAATATCATTAAAAATAGTTGTGTGGCACCACCAAACACTAGCTGTAACTGAAAAGTGTATGTATATAAACCGTTACAGAGTCTGAGCCTTAGCGCTTTGTAATTCGTACCAAACCGCTTTCTGTTTCACTCATTATTCTCTCTTTCAATCTTCGTACTTCGTACCAAACCGTTACTCAATCTCTCTTTCTCGATATGTGCTTCGTACAAGCTCTGCGTCCACCGTGCGGTGCTGGAATTTTCCAGAACATCGAATGTGGCGGGAATTCGGCGTCGGAGAAGTTACGATTTGTTAATTTCCACCGCGGATTCAATGCCGTTGGATTAGGTCGTTGTCGTAAAAGCTTGTTGAAACCGATCACGGCGAAAGAGGACCGTGAATCGATTATTGCCGATGACGGTAACGGTGTTCAGAAATACAAAGATATTTCTGTGAATAAACGGAACTGCATTAAAAATGAACCTGATTCATCTTTCACTGATCACTCTGCTACATTTTCTGGTACTATTTTTATTTTGTATTAGATATTTAGATGTTGCTATTAATTTTCGTTGATGTTTTATTGATTTAATCTATGTCATGCATGCTAAACATATGTGTGTGATGAATCGTGTAAAGAATATTCCTAATTTATACTAAGATAGATGCGTTTACGATTCGATTTTTCTTCATTAGCTAAATAGGCTGCTTCAGAGCCGTTGGATTCAAATGCAGTTTGATTCTGGATCTAAATCTAATGGTTCACCAAGAAAATTAATCTTAAGTTTTTTTTTCCTCTTTGTGGATTATCTTTTGAAAAGAAACTGGAAATGTCATATCATATGGATGCTGTTTTATTTCCCTTCAAAGTTTTATTCCTTTAAATAAAAAGAGTTAACATGTTGTTTCTGATTTGTGAAGCACGGATACAGACACTGAACACTGATACGTCGACAAATATCATAATTTACTTTAATCATATGTGTCGATGTCGTGTCGGTGTTGGACACTGACACATGTTTGAAACTAGGACACACCAATATAAGGAGTGTCCGTGTCGACAAATATCATAATTCACTTTAATCATATGTGTCGATGTCGTGTCGGTGTTGGACACTGACACATGTTTGAAACTAGGACACACCAATATAAGGAGTGTCCGTGTTTAATAGCTTATGATTCTAAGTGATGTGATTAAATAATTTAAAAAGTGATAATTCAAATCTTTAACCAAGCTATCATCTAGCTAGGTAAAAATCTCAGCGATTTGTCAACAAATGGGAATTCGACAAACATTTTGTGGCATGAATGTCCAATTCAGAAGCTTGATAGACAGAAATTACTTCAACAAAAAGGCTGTGTCATTTGGATAACCGGTCTCAGTGGTTCAGGTTTGTGAAATTTAGTTTGATTTTAGACAGCAGTTGTTTTTGTGTGCTTGCCAATTGCCATAGTTCATTCATTTGAAGCTGTATAATAAGCACACAGTTGTGTGTGCAATAATAGAGTCCTCTTTTTCCTTTTATCCGTCTTAAATGCATCCGGGATTCAATTGGTGATTTGATTTGTATTTCTTGCATTTGATGTTATTTTTAATATGCCAACAATTATCTTACAGTATATGTACACAGACACGTGAAAAAATGAACAACTATTTTGGTACATGCTCTATGTTCCCTTTGGACCATTCATTGGTTGGGCTGCAAGCGGGGGTTTTGGGGAGTGAAGTGCCGAACCCCACCGGTACAGTTCGGGATGTAATCTTGTAAACTGGAACATAGTATATTTAAAAATAAGTTGGAATCTGTAATGTGTAAACATCCTAGCTTGAATGAATAGTAATAGAAAGGTATCAGTACTGTAGTTGGAAACATAGGCAAAATCGGCTAAACTCCGTGATCAAATCTCACGTGTTATTTGTTTATGTTTTTCGTACCTAATTTCTTTTGAACCAAGGTTGTCGTTTCGAACACTCCTGTTGTATAATTAAACTGTTAAAAGGCTGCATTGTCTTGTTTATGATGTACTATTCTGTGCCAGTTTTCTTCATTATTACCAGTTTCGGCTGCTCTTCTTTTTCTCGACCAAGCAACCATGTGCCATCTTTTTGCCTATAGGAATGATATGATGAACACACTAATAATAACAAAACCGGTGCAGACTTTCACAGTTTTGGTTTAAATCTGACATTGAATACTTGACATATGCATATGAAAGAGGACAAAATGCACAAACTTCCTACACTATATATCTTTCTATCCAGCAGAAGCACAAAAAACGGGTCGCATCTATCAGACGATCTCTCTAGATTGATGATGCATCTGCATTATAGAATCCTAAGTTACACTGCTGTAGTCTACTGTCGTTTTATTTAAAAAAAATAGCTATGTAATCAAAATTAGGCTGTCTTTCTTGCCCCTTATACAATTATTTACCAATGCAAATGATTTTTCTTGGCTTATGAATCATAAGCCAAAAAAATTTGTAATAAAAGATTTAAATTACATACATAAAACCAGCTTTGAATTACAGTATGGCCTTTCCAGAAGTAGTCTGTTTCCATGTTTATTTAGAACACAAGAAAATAAAAGCAATCTTGTTCAGTTTATTTAGAACACAAGCACATTGAATTACCTTTCATTCTTCTAGATAGTATATACCAGCACTATTTCTCCTATCACTCCGTCTGATTAATTAGAATCTTAGACATGGATTTCAGGAAAAAGTACAATAGCATGCGCTTTGAGTCGTAGCTTGCACTCAAGAGGAAAGTTAACTTATATCCTTGATGGTGATAATATTCGACATGGTCTAAACCGTGATCTGGGTTTTAAAGCAGAAGATCGTTCAGAGAACATACGAAGGATTGGTGAGTTACTAGACACTTCACTCAATCTTGCACCCTTTTTGCTATATTATTTATGAGTAGTCTAACATCATGAACGATGTTTCAGGTGAAGTAGCAACACTATTGGCAGATGCAGGAGTTATTTGCATCACAAGTTTAATATCACCATACCAAAAGGATAGGGATGCTTGCAGGGCTCTACTTCCCAAAGGAGATTTTATTGAGGTACATTCTTATTGAGGTGAACCAAATTAGGTAGTTTGGCATCTGGTAAATGCTGTAAATATTGAACACTGCGATTATTGAATAAGACAAAATGTTCTTCATTGCCTATACTTACACCCCTCGATCCATATGTGTTGTAGGTTTTCTTAGATGTGCCACTAGCTGTGTGTGAAGCAAGGGACCCAAAGGGACTATACAAGCTTGCTCGAGCTGGAATGATCAAAGGTATATTTTTTGTCTTTTTTTAATAAAAAATTTGCATCCCATGTTTAACGATCATATTTATGCTTGCTTGGTTGTTATTTAACTATATTAGCTTCAGCAGTTTAGCTTTATAAACTATGCTTATTTATCTTTTTACTCCAGATTGATTGGTGCCTAAGTATTTAATTATCTATTTCGAAATCTGCAGGTTTCACAGGGATAGATGATCCATATGAACCCCCATGTAGCTGTGAGGTGTGTGTAATTTGTTTTGCTGTAGAAATATTATTGTTGTTAAAGAGAAATCTGATGAACTAATGTATACCATACTCGATTGCTGTGAGATTTTTAAAATCTCTATGCCCATGATCCATCTTCGAAAGCAAAATTCGACCTTAAAAACGATACGCCAGAGTAATCAAAGTCTGCTTTTCGTTTGATTATTCCTCTGCCGAAGTTTTATTATGTTGATTACCCATTCTTGTGCAGATCGTATTGAAGCAGCAGCAGCAAAAAGGAAGTGACTGTATGTCTCCAAATAATGCAGCAGAAAAAGTAATATCCTATTTGGAGAAGAATGGGTATCTGAGGGCCTGACTAAGCTTGAATGGGATATTTCTTTTTTGTCATAAAAAACTGCTTCTCCAAGGAGCAAGGAAATCATTGTTCACTATGCATCTAGTTCCATCCAAGGCACATAAAGCTATACTGTATTTATGACTTCATTTTATAGGTGGAAGTAATTTAGATGGGTCTGTGAGGAATGAGTTGTTATTGACTGGTACTATGGTGTAAGAAGAAGCAAGTGTAAGAATTTATAAGTATATGTTCGGTAAATGGTTCCAAACTAAAAAAAAAGATCAATGAATCTCATAGTTGACTCTCTACTTTTACCTATTTATTCTCTCAAATTTTTATAGCATTATGTGTTTTCTCCAATTTCATCTGTACTATCGAGCATTAGTCACAACTAATATACATGAAATTTTTCATTTTCTATACTCAATTTCCATATCATTTTCCCATGTTTCAATCACCACTGTGCTATATTTTATGGATTAGAGGGTTAAGTACTTTGGTACTAATGATGTCCACATGTGGAATTCACTTAGAGCATCTCCAATGCTATCACTCAAATTCTTAAGTTAATTTTGGTGGGACACATTCTACAAACTCAACTTTTAAAAACATTTGCGAATTTTTTTAAGATGCTAAAGCATAACAAGAACCTAAAGTGACCCCTACCTACTATATTTTAACCCTCCATTTCAAAACTCCATTAGATCCTCACTTGTTCTAGCATGAAAACTATCATCCCACCGTTGCAGGAGATTAGATGTGCTTGAATGCTATGAAATGGTTTTTGTATGCTCATAAATTTGAAAAATCAAATATTGGATATGCTCTTAGACATCCAAATTATGAGAGCGGTCTTGGAGAATTTGAAACAATCTAATAATATATGAGTTGTTTTTTTTATAAATCAAATATGTAACTGCAGACTAATTTCTTGAGTTAGATAAAACGTAAACGATGACAAAACTCTAATTTAAGAAAATTTATTTAAACACTATTACATTTTTAGAGTTGGATTCGAACTCGATACCACTTGTTAAGTTGGAAGAAATTCCTTACCATATTTTTCAAATGATTTTGGGTGAGTTGTTTTAATTTTATAATAATGAGCTTATATTATTAATTTTATTTTTTTATAACAAACTTAACATAAATAATATTTGGCTAAATTATATATTTGGTCCCTTAACTTATTTATTAGTTTCATTTTCGTCCCTTAACTATTTGTTGTTTCATTTAAGTCCCTTAACTCTAATTCTGTTAGCCAAATAAGTCCTTCTGTTAGTTTTCATTAAAAAAAACGTTAAATGTGTACATCTCCAACACACCAAACCCAGAAAAATTCATACCTTCATCACTTTGTTCACCAAATTTATCACCAAATCTAAAAAAGAAGAAAAACCCAAACATGTTCATCATTAAATCTCTATTTTCTTTGTTTCAGAACACAATTCTTCAACCCAAAGCTCCAACATCTAAATTTATTTAAAAATAAAAACCCAAAAATATTATAATCTTTGCTACCATCACCACTGTCATACTAATCCATGGCTTCCTCTTGTTATCCAATCCATCCTCTTCTTTCAAATTATTGTCCCTTTCTTCACCAACTGCCCATGGATGTAGTAATTTACATTTTCAAGAAATCTATAATAATGAATACTCAAATCAAAACTTCAAATAAACAAATCTAAATGAAAATGAGAATGTTAGAATTTTCAAAATTGGAGATTTTTGTTTTCTACCCAATCCATTGAAACAAGGGTGGAATACCCAAGATCTGAAGAACAATGGCAGCAAGGAACAAGTAGGTGGAGTTGAGGTTTTGAGTTTTTTTATTTATTATTCTGGGTTTGATAGTATGAAGGATGATGAACTTTTCTGTGTTTGTGATGAAGAATTGATGAAGATTAAGGGACTTATTTGGCTGCGAGAAGTAGAATTAAGGGACTTAAATGAAACAATAAATGGTTAAGGGATTAAAATGAAACTAGTAAATAAATTAAGGGACCAAATATATAATTTAGCCATAATATTTTATGAGTACGAGGAGAAAAACTCTAAAGATAATGATTATAATTTGTATCATGTACATGTAGTTATTTATCGCACAATATTATTCAACTGTAGTTTAACTTTATTTAAACATATACCAAAAAATACAGCAATATGCATGCAAACAAACTAATTTAGAGATATTTTTCCCATGTCTTAAATATGACCTCTCTCAGGATTCTCTCATCTTAGGGGAAATTTACGATCTTCTATGGCACAGACAGGTTCTATTGAAGGTGTTTATTTTTGCATGGCGTTTCTTGTGTGATCGGCTTCCGACAAAAACAAATCTAGTTACTCGAGGCATTCTCTCTTCGGATCTTCATTTTTGTGTGTCAGGATGTGGAGGCATTGAGACAGCTAAGCACTTATTCCTCTTCTGCAGCACTTTTGGTTCTCTTTGGGCTCTCATCCGATCTTGGATTGGTTTCTCGGCGGTGAATGCACACAGTATCACAAAACACTTCGTCCAGTTCACTTATTCAGCATGCGGTCTTCGTGCTCGGCGGTCCTTTTTGCAGCTTGTCTGGCTTGCTTGCGTTTGGGTAGTGTGGAATGAAAGAAATCACCGGGTATTCAGAAATTTGGCGAATTCTGTGAATCAACTCCCGGACAAAGTCAAGCTTTTTTCCTATCGGTGGATGCGGACGACGGATGTCACTTTAGTTTCCAACTTTCATCGTTGGTGGTCGAGTCTCATGCTATGTTTGGGTATCGACTAAGTGTCTTTTATATGTTACTTACTCGAATTCTTTTGTAGACTTGTGTAGCTCTTCTTGGCACGTCTTGTGCTAAGTGACCTATTAACTCTTTTGTTTATATATATATATATATATATATATATATATATATATATATATATATATATATATATATATATCAGGATCCGTTGACACCAAATGTTACACCTCTCAATAACGTTTTAACCGATATAAATTTTATAAAATTCATCGTTGGATTGAAAGTTTATATCATACAGATCATTTGTGTGAATTGTTAGACAAATCTAAAATCATTTGATATGTTATTGCAATACATCAAAATTAACGGTTTGGGCGTTTTTTTAAATGCCGTTAATCTTTATGCGTCTCAATAACATATCAAATGATTTTGAATTTGTCTGAAAGTTTTCACAAATGATCTAGATGATATAAACTTTCAATTCAACGGTCAATTTTATGAAATTTATATCGGTTAAAACATTATTGAAAGGTGTAACATTTGGTGTCAACGGATCCTGACTCTATATATATATTTCATTTTGGATTGTTAAAAAAAAAAAAATTCTGATGTACTATTCAATAAAAAAATTAAACCTGCCTAAAAAAAATAAAATCAAAGTTTAGATTAAATACATAAAAAAATGTAATAATTTGAGATCCAAGAGAGTGCATTATAATATGTTTTTTTTAGGGAGTATTATAATATGTTTTCTTTCATTATTTTCTACAATTTCATTTTCTACGTTTTTCATATCATTTTCTTCTATTGTTTTAGAATAATTTTCTTCTAATTTTATTTTTCTTCTTCTACAATTTCATTTTCTATGCTTTTCATATTCTTTTCTTCTATATTTTTAGAATAATTTTCTTCTAATTTCTTTTCTACGTAGTAGTAATATTTATTGTTCATGTGACTTTTGACAATTTTTTTTATAAAAAAACTAAGGTCCCTATAAATATTCAAAGTTTTGTTTTTAGTCTTCCGAAATTTTTTTTTCAAATATTGGTTCCCAAAAAAATATGAAGTCTATATATGAGTTGATTTAAAAGTAGAGACTAAAAATATAATTGAAAATTTTTGAGGAACTAATATTCGAAGAAAATTTTTCAAGGGACTAAAAACAAAACTATGAATATTTATAGAGACCAACAACATATTTATCCCAAAAAACTATATAAATATTAAATTCAAATACTCAAGACGATTGGACCAAACTAACCTCAATTCCACCCAAAAAAACGAGTAAACCACCAAATTGGTCCCTGACTCTGTAACTCGCTCTCAAATTGGTCCCTAACTCTGTCAATATCTCAAATTAGTCTCTGACTCTATCAAACGTTTCTCAAATTAGTCCATTTGTTAACTTCTGTTTGAGAAACGTTTGATAGAGTCAAGGACTAATTTGAGATATTGACAGAGTTAGGGACCAATTTGAGAGCGAATTACAGAACCAGAGACCAATTTGGTGGTTTACTCCCAAAAAAACCCGACCCAAGAACCTCAATACGGCGGTGCAAGCGAAATTGTGGAAGACGCTAGCGACACCGATAATACACCGTACCCCTATATCTGAAAAATCGCCGGCAACCGAACCAAAATTTCATAAATTACTTTCTGCAACTCCGAAACTAAGAAATCTCAATCACAGTAGCGATTTACAAAAACCCTAACAATGGGGAAGAAGCAGCATAGCAAAGACCGAATGTTCATAACCAAAACCGAATGGGCAACGGAATGGGGAGGTTTCAAATCCAAAGAAAATCGCACCGTTTTCAAACGTCTTCCTTTTTATTGCTGCGCGTGAGTTCTTCTTTCACTCCCTTTTTAGCTTCATCAATTTTTCATTCAAGTTTTAATTTTGCTTGATAATTTGTTGTTTTTGTTGATTCAGACTTACGTTTACTCCGTTTGAGTTTCCAGTTTGTACTCCGGATGGCAGCGTTTTCGATGTTATGTAAGTATCTTTGTGATCCGATTATCACCCTGTTTGGATAAACAACTTATTTTGCAGCTTATAGCATGATAATAAATGCTTATTATATAAGCTATTTTTTATAACAAAAGATAACATAAAGTGAAGTTGTTTTTGTACATTCTATAATCTTATTTAGCTATCCTGTGGAGCTTATGAAAATAAACTGAAAACAACTAATGAACATGTCATAAGCTGTTTTCATAAGTTCTCCCAAACGGCTTCGTAAGTGCTTATGACAATAGGTAAGCTCATATAAGTCAATCCAAACAGATCCTATTTAGATAAACAATTTATTTTGCAGCTTATAGCATATGTGCTTATTTATCATGATATAAGCTATTCCTATAGCAATATAGATAAAATAAAGTGAAATTGTTTTCGTATAAGCTATGATATATTTTCATAAGTTATCTTGGAGAGTTTCTGAAAATAAGCTGAAAACAACTTAAGAGTATGTCATAAGCTGTTTTCATAAGTTCTCCCAAACAGTTCCACAAGTGCTTATATCAATAGATAAACTCGAATAAGTCAACCCAAACAGGCTCATATGTCATAATTTTAAGTTTTCATATTTGCTTCATTGTATGTTTGAATTCCTGGTGAGTTTAACGAAATCATGATGCCAAGGTTATTTTGTTGAAGCTCTAATGGCACAGTGTGATTATGGAAAACTGACCGTCAATCCAAATATGTGCTCAGTTGATTATAACTTGGTTTTCTATATGGGTTTAGGAACATAACTCCATACATAATAAAGTATGGTAAACATCCTGTAACTGGAGCTCCCTTGAAGCAACAAAATCTCATTCCACTAAATTTTCACAAGAACTCAGAAGGTTAATACTCTCTTGCATAACTTTTGTGCTATGTTGGCTTTATTTTTGTTTCTTCACTGAGTTTTTGCTTAGGGACAGTTGCAAATTGATCTTTGGATTGAAATTCTAGCTGATTAGCTTTACTTCTAACTCGCTGTATTAGACTGGGCCACCATGTTTTGGCTCCTGTAATTTAAATTAGGAAAATGTTAAACAATGTCTCGGGGCAATGGTTAAGGAAACAAAAATGGTAATATAATTTTTAAAGTAGTGCATTCAATGTCTTGAAATTTTAAAAAAGAACATTTTCTACTTAAAACATTTACTTTTGTTTCCTTAACCATTGGTCCAGAGGCACTATTAACACGACCCTTTAAATTATTGGGATGAAGGATTTTTCCGAATGGTTTGTCCTAAATATGAAAATATTATCTTTTAGGTCAGGTCTACTTGGTAAGAGCATAGTTAGTTAGTTAATTCACTTGGCATAATGGATATTTTTTTCCGTTGTCCTAGACTTCTAGTGTGCGTGTGTGTGTTGAATCAATGTCTAGGTAAAACTCCACCCCCCTCGAATAAATCTCAAGAATTGCTTTCTTAGCTTGTATATAGTTGTTATAACATTGATCAAGGGAAATGAAATTTAATCAATGATGGTGATGGTTCATGATAAACTGATAGTAAACCTAAATCTTCCATCGCAACATGACAACATGGTACTTTATGTTGTTGCCTATGGTGGGAGCAGGGGGGCTATAATAAAAATATGGTATATCTACAAAAAATACGTAGTAACATACCAAACAACAGCATAGTATGGTGAATTTTATCATGTTACATACAATTTGTTTATGTTGTTTGTGGATAAGGTTTGGATGAGATGTATATATGATTTTCTGGTAGATCTTTATTCCTTTAGTTTGCTGGCTGCTTTGTAATGAGTGACCTTTCTTTGTTACTCTGCAGGAGAATATCACTGTCCAGTGCTAAACAAAGTTTTCACTGAATTTACACACATTGTGGCAGTCAAGACTACTGGAAATGTCTTCTGCTACGAGGTAATTTTTCTTTTTTCAGGATTCTTAGTGTTAACGCTGCTAATTTAGTTTTGTAGATGGTATTTTTATTTATGTAAGTTTGTGGGAAATAGGCCGTTAAAGAGTTAAACATCAAGACAAAAAACTGGAAGGAACTCCTCACCGATGAGGCGTTTACTAAGGATGACCTTATAACAATTCAGGTCAGTTGGCTTTGATTGAGAACATTTTCTACATATTCATTTATATTTCACTGGCTTAAGATATAGATTTCATTGGCTTAATATCATGTTGATGTTTGTGCATGTATGCTTTGCAGAATCCTAATGCACTTGATCAGAAGGTGCTTCTGGATTTTGATCATGTTAAACAAAATTTGAAAGTTGAGGATGAAGGTATGATATAGCCCGTAGCTCGTCCATCTTTTCTGAGCTACTGATCTCTTGCTGGTCTTGAATCTTGATATTGTTGCTTTTATTATTGTTACTTATATTATCATTAAGAACTTCTGTTTTCTTTACTCAGAACAACAGAAAATGAATTCAGATCCAACATATAACATAAACATGTCGGGGGATATCAAGCAAATGCTTAAGGAGCTTGGAACTGAGGAAGGAAAGGAAACTGCATTGCACGGTGGAGGTGGTGGCAAGGCACAAAAAGAAAGGGCTGCTGCACTTGCTGCCATCTTAGCTGCAAGGTCACAAGTTAAAGAAGATTCCAAATCGAATCCTGATGCTCCTCAGGCACTCAGTATTGTAGATGCTGCCTCTGCCGCAGTACATGGAAGAAGTGCAGCTGCTGCTAAAGCCTCATCAAGTGATAAAACTGCTGCCCGAATAGCTATGCATGTGGCTGGTGACAGGGCACCAGTGAATGCAAAGATGGTGAGCTTCCTAGATACATCTTTCTGACCTACCTAGTGATACCTCTAGTGCATAATCAAATTATACATGTTCCTTGTTATAAATTGTATGAAGAGAAGGACAGTAATGACTATTCTATGTATTAATGGAGTTCTCAATTTCAGGTTAAAAGTCGTTACACTACTGGTGCTGCTTCCAGATCTTTCACTTCAACATCATATGACCCAGTTACAAAAAATGATTATGAATATGTGAAAGTTGAGAAGAATCCAAAGAAGAAGGGATATGTAAAACTGCATACAACACATGGTGATTTGAACATTGAGCTGCATTGTGACATAGCGCCCAGGGCATGTGAGAACTTTATCACACTTTGTGAACGTGGATATTATAACGGAGTAGCTTTTCATCGAAGCATTAGGTATGTGACCACCTTTGTGTCTTTCTCACTGGAATAAATCAAGAGTCACATTTCACCAAGTCTTATAATCCATTTTATGCAGGAATTTTATGATACAAGGTGGCGATCCTACTGGTACTGGTAGAGGTGGTGAATCAATTTGGGGAAAACCTTTTAAGGATGAACTCAACTCCAAATTAGTTCACTCTGGAAGGGGTGTGGTTAGCATGGCAAACAGTGGCCCACATACTAATGGTTCCCAGTTTTTCATCTTGTACAAATCTGCAAATCATTTGAACTTCAAACATACAGTTTTTGGAGGAGTAGTTGGTGGCTTGACTACACTAGCAGCAATGGAAAAGGTTCCTGTTGATGATAGTGACCGACCTCTGGTGAGTCAGAAATTAATTTCACTGTTGATGCAATGCAATAGACTGTCACCCTAGGCCCCCGCCCTCCCTTATTTTTGGTTTTATTCTTTTGAAACTGTATTTACAAAAATATGACGATTGGATTCTAAATTTTGGACCTGCTTTAGAAAAAAAAGTAGATTCTTCTGCCACATGACATATTCTGTTATCTTTTGCATCGTTATGTTTGTTACCTTCACTTCACATCTGTCTAGCTAGTTTGGACCTTGGGTTTCACTCATTAAATTTGCATTGTGGGTACTGTATATCCCTGTACATCCCTTTACATTTTCATTTGTAAACATTGAGGTTTTGGACTATATCGACGACAGAGTAATACTCTTTTTGCATCTCATTATACAATAAGAGCTTATTTGATAATTATTGGCATGTTTTATCACGATATGAAGAGTTGATATTTAACAACAACGCTTGCTGGGACATTTGATGTCTTCTGAATGATTCATTAACCATTATTCAAGCATGCCATGCTCAATGGATTATGTGCTTATAGATATATTTTGGGGCTTGCAGGAGGAAATCAAGATAACAGGTGTCACAACTTTTGTCAATCCTTACACCGAACCAGACGAGGAAGAAGAGCAAGCTAATGCCAAAGAGAAGAATGCAAATGATGAAGACAATGTTTGTTCTATGATATTTGAGATGCCTCTTATTGGTTAATTTTTTCTCCCCCGTTTTTTAAAGATTTTTGTTTAGTAATCCATTGTACTTTTTTGGCTTACATTTCAGGACAAGGTTGGCTCATGGTATAGTAATCCTGGAGCTGGAACATCTGAATCTGGAGGTACTGGAGGTGGCGTTGGCAAATACTTGAAAGCTAAGAATGTTCCGGCTGCACCTGTTGCTGTCGACACCGCTACAACCGTTGTAGGAAAGAAAAGAAAAGCAGTTGTCCGTGGTGAATTTAAAGATTTTTCTGCATGGTAATTAATCCGAAATTTTTAGTACAATTTGTGTAAAGCAGTGTAGTAATTTATCATATTTGAAAACCTGATTGAATAGTGGGGAATTTTTTTTCACTCCGTTCAAGATTTGTACAATAAGTGTAACTGTATTGAATGCATGAATAGAATCATTTTGTCTCGAGTGTGCTTTTCCCCTTCTCCCTCACAAGTTGCACTCATGGCTTTTCAAAGTGTTAAGAATTTTAGAACTCTATTCCATAGAACCAAACACATAGGGTTTTCTTTGAGATTTTAGGTGCCATAAAATGATATCTTTTTAAGGCATGCTTATATCTTTTTAAGGTGATATCTCTTGATAGAGACAACATTATGGAGGGAGGTTTTAGGAATCACCTTAGTAAAAAAATAAAGTAGTATATGTCCAACCTAGCTCTATTACATGAAATTTAATTTTTGTCATTATCAAACGAAATAAATTAATTAACATATCTGAAAATGACACTATTCTAAAGTTATAATAATTTCTTTTTAACTATGCTGCAGTCCAAACGAAAATGAACTCATATCATGATTGAGGCAATGACACCAGCTATATATACTTTCTTATAAATGTTATAGCTTTCAATATGAATAAAAAAGGGATATGGTACTCACCTTAACAAAGGGAAAAGAAAGTTGTTAAGATTAATCAGAACTCTGTCATTTATATTTAAGGCTCATGTTAAATAGTGCCCCCGATGCATTGAATGTACAAGTTTCGAGACAAAATTTTCATATTTATATATTTAACCTATGTACTAGGGACACTGTTTAGCATTTTATTATTTTTAAATTAGTTTAATGGTTAGAAATTTAACAAGTGAAGAATTATATCGACCTCTACACATATAATATTATGTCTTTATTAATTGAACTATAGTCACAGACGTAACTCGTACGTCTATGTGTCTATGTCTTATTTATGTTATTAAATATTGTTGGCAGAGTATGTGAGAAGGGTATTGCAACTTCTATTTGTGGTAAAATTCATCAATATATCCAATCTAATGAGAAAAAATGGGCTTAAAAATCACTTTTGAAAAAAACAATCACAACTCTAGGCCCAATCACTATCTTTAGGATAAAAATATATGGATTACAACCAAAATTGCAAAAATTTGTGAAATTATGGACGAAGAAATTTGAAATGGAGAGATCAAAATTACATTTTATGTAAAATAAGAGGATAAAAAATACATTAAAACTTTTTATATACTATAATGTTAGATATACAACATGTAACCCTTATTTCCTTAGAACTTATAAAATGGATTCTTTCCTTAGAACTTGAATTTTTTTTCCCATTTACAATAATAATGGATCACATCTCTAACCAATTGTTTAAGGTGTTTGAATACCTCTAAACACTATATACAAAGGGCCAAAGATCACAATACACACTAAAAATTGGGATGAGGTATTCTTGGCCACGTATGTGATGTAATAATAATAATAATAATATAATCTAACAAGAATTAGGGGTTTGTAACATGTGTTAGACCAACGAAAATTTAAGGAGATAGTTTTTCCTTAGCAATCCAATCATCATCTACTATATTAAAATATTTGAGTACTATGAGACGAAACAAAGAGATAAAGAAATGGTTGGGTTGATCTTGGCTCTTGAAACTTGAAAGAATAGGGTACTAGAGTTTGAATGTGGTAGCTTGGGGAGTTGGGTGTGATAAGTGCTTGCTTATAAACCATCAAACAACTGTGCAGATAAAGTAAGAAGGCATGCCCTAGAAGTTTGAGAAGGAGTGCAAACACAACATTATTATATTATTATTACTATGCCATAATGATGTTTTTATGTGTGTTTGTGTATAGAAAAGTAAAAAAGTTGTTACTAGTAGGAATTTTGGCAGTGTTTGGAAAGAGATTAGGAGGCAAAAAACATTGAGTAATGATGATGCATCTTAGTGGGTTTGATCAAGACCACTCACGCCGGCAGCTTTACTCTTCTCCCTCTCATACAAGAGGAAAGGAAATTTTCCACGCAATAATTGCATGATACAGTTACAATTTTCAATCGTCCAATTTAGATTAATTAATAGTTGAAATTATTTTATTAAGTTAATTAAATTGTCCGAACAATCAAGATAAGCTATTTGAAAGTTGAACAATTGACAATCTTAATCCTAAGAGAAAATCATGATCACGAACATTTGAATACATGATTTGAGTACGATTAAGTGAGCATCAAAACTGTCTGATCGACCAAGATTGGGAAAGTTTAAGATCATGAGAGAATCTTTTCATTATTTGTTCGATATTACGTCTAAAATTGAAATATAAATTGTCGAATTTTAATCGAATAATCAATCTCGATCTAATAATATATACTCATTCACACATTCTCTCTCACTATATACCCATTTGGCACGCATGCTCCAACTCATCAAATATGCAAATTTCTCTCTCTCACACACAAAACACTCTCTCTATCTAAAAGAATGAAAAGGATTCTCTTCTCACTACCTTTAGCTCGCACTTTGTTAATTTTCATCTTTTGTCAGACACAATTCCTTTTTTAGCATCAGCTAGGCCACAACCTCTCCTACCAATCCATATTCACCAATAACCACACATCTCTCTCTCTCTCTCTCTCTCTCTCTCTCTCTCTCTCTCTCTCTCTCTCTCATACACATACTTTATATATTTTCAATAAAGAAAACTCACCATCCAAATAAAACTCAAAATATAGTAACCAAACTACCCCACTTCCCACAAAAAAGAAGAACAAAGCAAACCATAATTCATTCGATTCTCGTCACCCCTCACCCCACCACTCTCCATCATATATTTATTAATTCCCATTTCACCCTTCCAAATTAACTTAACTACAATCCAAATCATTCCCACCATCACCATTAAAAACACGTTACATGCAATATTGCTATACCTTTGTGCAACAACAACGATATATTGAAATCAAATTAGATTATTGATGTGGGTCTCATCATCATATATTCAAACTTAAATGGATACATTGTTTAGACTTGTCAATTTTCAACATCATCAACACCAACCTGATCTTCATCATCATCATCAATCTCTCAACTCCACAACAAGCATAACAACAACTTCTAGTAGCTCTAAATCTTCTAAACAAAACTATCACCAAAATCACTACTACGAACAACATCATCAAGAAGAAGAATGCTTCAACTTTTTCATGGATGAAGAAGACCTTTCCTCATCTTCTTCTAAACACTATTATCCTTATAATCAACCCTCTACCACAATTACTACTCATACCCCCACCCCTACGCCTACACCACCACCTCCTTCAACCGATTTCAACTTCGAATTAACCGGTAAGTGGGCCCACAACATCCTCCTTGAAACAGCACATGCTATAGCTGAAAAAAACACCACTCGCTTACAACAACTTATGTGGATGCTTAATGAACTGAGTTCTGCTTACGGGGACACAGAACAAAAACTCGCGGCTTATTTTCTCCAAGCTTTATTCTCTCGAATGACTGAAGCTGGTACTCGAACATTTCAAACACTAGCTTCGGCTTCAGAGAAAACTTGCTCATTTGAATCAACACGAAAAACGGTTTTGAAATTCCAAGAAGTTAGTCCTTGGACTACTTTCGGCCATGTAGCGTGCAATGGCGCGATTTTAGAAGCCTTAGAAGGAGATTCTAAATTACATATAATTGATATAAGTAACACTTATTGCACTCAATGGCCTACGCTTTTCGAAGCGTTGGCTACTCGCACTGACGATACTCCTCATCTTCGGTTAACCACCGTTGTAACCGCCAGTGGCTCGGTTCAAAAAGTTATGAAAGAAATTGGTTCAAGATTGGAGAAATTTGCTAGACTCATGGGAGTTCCATTTAAATTCAATGTTATTCATCACGCCGGTGATCTTTCCGATTTGGATTTCTCCGATTTAGATATCAAAGAAGATGAAGCTTTGGCTATTAATTGTGTTAATGCTTTGCATTCAATTACAATTGGTAATAGTAATGGTAACCGGCGCGACGCGTTAATAACTAAGTTAATCGCGTTGCGGCCAAGAATAGTGACGGTGGTGGAGGAGGAAGCTGATTTAGATTTTGGTTATGAAGGATATGAATTTGTGAGAGGTTTTGAAGAATGTTTAAGATGGTTTAGGGTTTATTTTGAAGCATTAGAAGAGAGTTTTACAAAGACAAGTAATGAGAGATTGATGTTGGAAAGGGAAGCCGGAAGAGGGATAGTTGATTTGGTTGCGTGTGCTCCGGCGGAGTCGATGGAACGGAGAGAAACGGCGGTGAGATGGTGTCAACGTATGCATGGTGGAGGGTTTAATACGGTGGCGTTTAGTGAAGAAGTTTGTGATGATGTTAGGGCTTTGTTAAGAAGGTATAAAGAAGGGTGGTCAATGATACGGTGTAATGATGCCGGAATATTCTTAACGTGGAAGGAACAACCGGTGGTTTGGGCCAGTGCATGGAGGCCTTGATTCGCACGTGTTTATGGTTCTTTTAGCACGTGTGTAAGTGAAGGTTAATTGGGAACTTGGTTTTTTTTTTTTTTTTTTTTTTTTGACAATTAGTAATGGGGTTTATTTTTTGAGTTTGGTAATTAAGACCAAAATACTTTGGATGTATTGATTAATGAAAAACAAATCATGAACTAATTTACTCTTTTTAATTTATTTATTTATTTATAGCATTTTAGTTCCTTATCTTTTGTTTTTTATATGTCATGTTAGTAATCAGGTTTGAATCCGATCATTCACAAATTTAATTCTTTCAAATGTTTCAGCTCAACTACTTGAGTTATGTTTTGAGATTGTGATAAAAAAAAATTTAGTTTGTAAAATATAGTATAATTATGGTATTACAATTGAGTTTATTGAAAATACTTCAATTGTTTAGTGTTATGAATATTTGTGAAAAGAATATGACATCCCTTACTATATGGCAACAAAATATATTCAAGAATTTAGTTAAGATATATATATATCTGTAATTTTCTAAAACTGTAGATAATTTAAAAAATGCAAAGCATAATATTAAATTTGAACCAAGTATTTCATGCTAGAATTTGAATAAGTCTTTTTGTCTAACTTTTAGTGAGTAGGGTAATCACTTTTAATTCTTTTTAAGTTTATCATAAAACTTGGGACCATTTTCAGCTCAGACACAACAAAAAATGAATCCTTAGGAACTTTTCATAACCTAAAAAAAATGGTAATGAATCCGGTGGTTATGAAATTAACAATTAATTATTTTATTGTTCTTAATTTCTAGTCTAAAATAACAAAATGTCACAATCCAAATTTTATAGGTTTCCAAGCATATTATTGACCAGGTACATAGTAGTTGATCATTTGATTTAGATTTGTTCATTTATATATAATTAATCCAATTAAGCAATTGGTTATGATGTATAGATTTGACCAGCACAATTGTTTTTGTATGTTTAACTAACAACTAAGTCAAGACTCAAGACATATTATGGTTAAGAAGGACAACACTTTGATTAGATAATATTTTATGTTTTAATTTAAGATCATTAATAGTAGTTAGCCAAACTTAGCCTCCCCTACCATAATAATAATCTTAATTTATTTTCATAAATTTGTCCAAAGGAAGCTAGCTGCAAGGTTTGGTATTTTAGTGTGTGAAGATGATATCATCTTCATTAGGACTTTACTAATATTATAATTTCAGGAGTTTATTTAATTAGTCATTACTAATTAAACTAAATGTACTACACATGTCCATAAACCATCATAAAATGAGGTCGTTATCTATATAGTTAATTTATATAAGCAATAAATTAGAATCTTAGGACGGCCATCAAGTTGGGTTAATGCTTTAGGGAATATAATCTCATTAAAAGGTGTATGGTTTCATTGAGTGGCCAGCACGGTGTCTTTGAAATGGTCTTTCTCTTCTTTTATATTTTCTTCCATCATCATGTATATACTTTCCCTTTATGTATGACCCCACAAAACCCTAAGACCAAGTCCTATATTTATAGGCAAATCTTCTGCATTCACATAGTCGAACATCAGTGATTATTTAATTAAATCGAACATTTTTTAATTATTTGATTAAAATTAAATAATAATTGATGTTTCGACTGTGTGAATGCAGATATTCTAACTATATAAAAGCCGAATTTTTTTATTTTATGTTGGTGGTTAGAGATAATAAAGTGTGTGTGACTTTGTGTGGGGGTGGGGGGACTCATAAGAAGGTCCTTTTTCCCATGAAAGCAAATGAATTGTAAGGTCCTAGTACATTATTAACAATGAAAAAGGAAATAATATGAATAGTGGGTTCATCTTTTAAGGGTTTTTATATCTTGATGTTATGATCAGACTTTGCCCCCCTTTCACGTTAACATATAGTATACATTATTCTCCATACACTCTTTTGCATCTTTAATTCAAAAATAAATATAGAAATTTATTTATTTATTTATTTATAGGTGCTTTCTTTTTTGTGATTTTTTAAAGGTTGTTTGATGTTGGCCCATACCTTCTTCTGCAGGTTTAAGCTTTAGTAACCTTTTTTCTATAACAATAGAAATGACAATGACATTTTTGTCATGTTTCTTTATACTTTAATGGGACCAAGCTCATGTAGAAAGCTAACTCCAGTGCATAATTTCAAACTAATTCAACTTCAGGATCTTTGTCTTTCTGTCTGTATGTATTAATCCTTATTGGAAAAGGAAATTTATCCCTTTTTCCTACAATAATGGAATAATTATAATTTGCCGACAATAAATAAATAAATCGAGGACCAAACTTTGCAATTAAAATTAAATGAAATGGATTAATTTAAGGTGTCCACAACCTCATGCTTCTTTTTTGAATACTTATTTTGAGAGTGAATATTCAAAAATAATAATTTTATACACATAAAATGGAGAGACCATGGTTCGAATTCGATAATGGTGTCCGACATAAAAATTTTAATATCTCTATCAGTTTAGTTAGAATTTATGACATAGAATGAATATTCATTTTAGTCTTTAAATCAAGCATGACAAATAGATTCAAACTGTCATCTACATCCGACTGAACCCACCCCGAATTTAGCGGATTTGGATCCTCTCCAATTTTCTCTCCAATATAATTATAATCATTCATTTGCTTATTTTCTCTCTTTTCTTAACTATTATTTTATTCTTTATAATTTAACAACAATTGGATTAAGAAAATAAGACAAAATATTGGAGAAAAAATTTGAGAGGATCCAAATTCGAATTTAGCATAGAAAAGCTGATCTAATTGGGTGCGGAGACGGATGCAGAATAACCTGAATTTTAATTAAATACGGGAAAAGGGGTGTGCTTACACCCGCCCCACACCAACCACTGCCTGCCTCGTCCTTAAAATTACCATATTGTCTATATATTTTACCAACAATTTTACCTACTTATCCTTGTTAACATATATTGATCTCTAACAATAATTAAAAAATAATAATCTATATATGACACTGACAATAATATTTAAAAATAGATAATTTGGTCTTTACAAAAGAATATCCTTAAACAATTTCTTCTTATATATTTCCTCCGGACTCTTTTATAAGCAAAAATATCTATTTGCACATTTATTAAGAAAGTTGTTATTTTTACTAAATTACCTCTTACAATATATTAAATTTGCATTAGAACTATACAATCATGTCAAAAAGTAGAACAATTAATAGGGGTACTTTTGTAAGAATAACAATAAATAAAGTTGCTTTTAGTAACTTTTGTTTATATTTAAAATCAATTTTTTTATTAACTTTTACTTATAAATAAGGCCGGAGAAAGTACATAGTTTGTACTCATTCCCTTTCTTCTTTAAATTTCAAGAAATCGTCATCTATATAAATACATCATTGTAACTATGAAGTAAGAAGCAACATGTATTTTATTTTTGGTACCATGTTGATGCTATTTTTTGGATATGTTATGAACTTTTAAAAAAAAAATTGGTATGTTGATTTTTAATTGAATGATATTTGTCATTGAATTTGTTTGAATGTTCAAGAAGAAAAGAACAAAAATGAAGGATGTATTGAAGAATAAATTTTTTGGGGACTTTTTATATGTTGTATACTTTGTATGGATGAAATTGGTCTCAAGACCAAATTTTTCCTTTTTTGTCAGATGCATAATTGTTCCTCTTCTGACAGTGGTTCATGTGAGGACTAAGTTATATCGGTTTTTATTTCTTAAGAATAAAAATTAAGATATTTTGTATTCTTTTCAAAGGCTAAATCAATCCTTGTAGTTTTTTTTAAGGATTAAAATAGTCTTCCATTTTCATGTATTACTTTATGGAGTTATTTTTGCTGTACTACGAATTTTTTACGCGTTCTATTTCACTATTTAAATAGTGAATGAGTATAAATAAGAAATTTAAAGAAAAAACGTTATATACTACTAAAAAGTGGATGAAATTTGAAAAAAATAGTAGGACGGCAAAAAAAATTCATTCCAATAACAACATATATGTACATAATATATAGGTGGACTATAACAAAATTGCAATTCAAGTGATGAATTTTTTTTTACCTCAACATTTATCTTTTTATACCAACATTTTTTAAAATATTCTCATTATATCCTTATTTTACTATTATTGCTATTTTTTATTTTGTCACTTTTTCGGTAACACTGTACACCCTCTTGATAAAAGTGTTCTAGTAAGATTTTTTTTTTTTTTTTTTTCTGTTTGTTAAATTTATCGGAACACTTTGAAAAAGTGTTTCGGTTTGTTGCGCCTTGCTAGAATGTACCGGAACACTTTTGGAATGTACCAGAACACTTTTGTCAAATTGTTCCGGTATGTTGCCTACCCAGAATGTACCGGAATACTTTTCAAAAGTGTTCCGGTTTGTAATTAAAATTTTGTTAACTTTATTATTTTATTTTTTTAAAACAGATACAGCTCTAATCGGCGGCAATACAAGTCAAATGTCGATAGATACTACAGATGTTTTTACAACGAATGAAAATTTTGATACAAGAGAAGCTGTTGTCACATGGGATCAAAATGTTTAAAATGCCAACAAAGTCAATATTATTATTACCAGATAAAAAAAAAAAAAAAAAAAAGAACACTCTACGTCTAACTCTACCATTTGCTCCTCTGGTATGCATCACTAAAAAAAATATTAAAAAAAGACAGAAAAAAAAAAGAAGTTAGTTATTTAAAAGAACAAAAAAAAAAGCTACGGAAAAAAACACACTAGGACAGTTGGATAGGAGTGTGCCGGTATGAATATTCATACCAGAACATTTTTGTATGAGTGTTTCGGTATGAATATTCATACTGACACACTCATATCAAACTATGTCGATGTCTTAATTGCAAATTGGAACACTTTAAAACAAGCGTTTCGGTAACGTGTTTTCCACTTACTCTCTCATTTCCTCTCTCACACCGGGACACTTCTTTTACAAAATGGGTCAAAATGAATTTATTTTTTTATTGTTTTAGTTTATATATGAGGGGATATTAGTCAATTCAATTTTAAATGTTGGAGTAAAGATATAAATGTTGGATAAAAAAAATTCCTTGTGATGATGAAAAAATGGATTGGACCCGTTGAGTAAAATGCTTGGCCCATCTTTTGTTTTAGGTTGAGATTTTGAGCTTGTTATTAGACTTCTTATTTTCGTGCCCTTCAGCAATACTCAAGCGCCTCTTGAAATTGGCAAAAGAACTTCCTCCCTTTTTAGGACGTGAACTCAGTTTGCATCCTATTTTGCGAGTGAAAATTTTATTTTACTCAAATCCAACATCTGCGTCTCCCATGAATAAAAAACATTACAAAAAAGAAGTTCACATCCTAAGATGTGAACCTTATAAAAATCAAATTTTGTTATCATTTTCACCCTTCTCTCATCTCCCATATGAAACAGAAAAGAATAATTGATTTTGAGTTCACGGCCTAGGAGATGGGATAGGTTGGCCCATCATGTTAAAATAGGAATGGCAACGGGTGCCCGTGGATGCGGGTTTGATACTACCCACACCCACGCCCATAATTTTGGGTGTCACCCAAACCCAAATGCTATTTGGATGGAAAATCAAAACCCACACCCACACCCATGGGTTTTGGGTTTTTTCACCCAAACCTGAAACCCGCAGTTTGATCAGTCAGAATTAAAATTTTTGGATTTTTTCATCCAAACTCAAACCCGCAATCACTGCATAAAAAGAAGTTCCAGAACATAGTTTAACACACTTTGTTTTATTCACAATCACAATACATAACATAACAACACAACATAAAAAGAAGTTCCAGAACATAGTTTAACACAGGGAAAGTACATAACTATTCAATAATTGATAATGATATTTGATATTAAAAAATGCAATACATGAAAGAGCATGAACAAAAACGCAGCAACAAATCACACCACACAGGGGAAGTATCAAAATTGGTAACAAAATTGATATTTAGTAAATATGCAATGATGGATATTAAAATTGGTTACAAAATTGGTATTAAATTAGTAAATATGCGATGATATATATACACCTAGGGTATTTTGGTAATTTCAATATATAACGGGCGGGTGTATGGGTTTCGGGTGTGAGTTTCATACCACCCAAACCCACGCCCATAATTTCGGGTGCCACCCGAACTCAAACCCAGTCAACTCGGGTTTCACCCGTTGACTTGGATTTGGGCTCGGTGGGTGTGTCGGGTTTGGGTTTTTCTGCCATCCCTATGTTAAAATGTTAAAAAAAACTATTTTTTACACTTCTCTATCTATATCTATCTATAATTGTATTTTAAACTACTTTTTGCCGATATGTCACCTTAAGAAAGCCACACATTTCTTAACTTTTAATCTCAAGCTATATTCATGCTTACGTGGCAACACTAAGACAGATTGATTTCTTGACTACTCCTTTTTTTTATAAGCTCTTGACTATTGTTTACACTTATTTTTAGTTATAAGTCACAATCTATTTTATTATTTTATTTTCCATAGAGTAATATATTTTTTGTGTTTTAGAGTGATATGATTTTTTTCTCGTGCGCTTTATCAAAATACCTTTGTTTACCACTTAAGTGGGGGATACACTAAAAAACATTCTATCATTATAACATGCAATACATTAGTAGCAGACCATAATTTTTAAAATTTCTCATTTTGATAACGTCCGCTACTTAAGTAACAAAAGAGTAAAATTGAAAAGGCATAATATGCGCGAGTAACCGGTAGGATTGCAAGTCAATTCCTTTAACAGACCAAGTACATCTAATGGGCCTTGTCAATTCCCTCTTGCTGGAAAGTTCTGCCATATACCCCCTTAAATTATACTACTATCCCTACAATTTTCTGTAAAATTATTTCTTATTTTCTTTTAATTTAATTTTTTTATTTCTGACAAGCTCTAGGAGACCATAATGGAAATGTCAAATTTTAAGTTTTTCAGAATATCGCAGAAAATACAAATGTCCAATATATATTTGATTGTGACTAATTTTGTAAAAAAAAAATAAAAAATTTCATTTTGAGTTTTCCAAAAAAATAATAATTCAACAGCTACTGTCTTTTTGGACAATTCCATATAGACTATACGTAACCATGGAAACAAAAAAAAAAATCAACACAAAATGCACACATGAAAAGAATCATATACATGACTAATTTTACACACAATGCTGCAGCTCAAAGTAATCACCAGTGCTGAATTATTGACAAAACTCCAATGATGAAGACGATAATCTTTCTTGACCATTGAATGTTATTGAGATTCCATGTTTCTTCTATTCAGTTATGAGTAATGCACAAGGTGCTTGACAAGCAAGCAACACATATATATATATACCCCAAGTATTTTTTTTGTATATGATGACTATGAATGAATGTACAAAATACAACATCACTACATTGTTTGAAATGGGTTCCACCCTTGAGGCAATCTCCATTTTCTATGCCAATAGATAGACACTCTTGACCACCATGGGAATCCAAAACTATACTCCAAAGGCTCGTCCGCCGGTCCCGCTACTATCAATGGCAACCATACGTATCTCGAGTCCTTTAAGTCAGCTGGATTCCATCGATCGGCCATGAAGATGAACATTCCAGGGAAACCAGGAATCGGTAGCACAAAAGTACTCTGAGCAAAGAAAGTTGTTAGTCTAAACATTTTGTTTCCTCCCATGCATGGATTTCCCATTGTTTCCCAAGGTCCCATAACCGACTCGGCCGCATGAGCCAGTGCTTCGTTCGGGGCCCACCCTGTGCAACCTGATGTGATCATGTAGTAGGTTCCCTGATGCTTGAATAGAGCTGGTGCTTCTCGGTGTTGTCCCACGAGAACCCTTCTCATGACAGATGTTACATTGAGATAATCTTGGGTTAGGGGTCCGATGTGCAGTTCACTGTTGTCTTCGGAAGAGTAGATTATATATGCAGCACCATCATCGTCTTTGAAAACCGTCATATCTCTGCTTTCAAAACCATGAGGCCTATGGCTACCGAGATAATTGAAAGGACCGTCGGGTGCATCACTGATTGCTACGCCAACAGATGCTTTGGTATAGTTAGCATCATCGATATGCATCCACATCACATACTTTTCAGTTTTCTCATTGTAAATCACTTTTGGCCTTTCAAGTACATTAGACTTGTGCAGATCATGGGTTTCGTTTGTTTCCTCTGCTGCCAATACAATCCCCTCGTGTTTCCAGGTCCACAAATCCTTAGAAGAATAACAACCAACTCCGATAATGTCCACCTGGATGATAAAGAGAGAATCATTTAGACAAGGCTATGCATCAAAGTGAATATACAAGGTTTATTGAAAAACAAATAATAAATTGCATTCCTTTGGTATCACCCTGAAGGTGAGGTAAACAACAGAAATGTAAAAGCTCATAATGGTAGAAAATCACTACTTCAACCACGAGTATGGAAAATAATTATTCCAAAATATGCAAGTAAATGAAAGAGCATGTTGGTTTAAGGAGAAGCTAGTTTACTGGGGCTAAGAATAGTACTCATATTGATATCTACTTGGGCACAGAATAAAAAACATTCTACACACAAACTCATTAGCATACAATCTTTATTCTTTCAAAAGAAAAGATGAAGCGAAGAACAAAATAGATACAAGATTGCCGGAGTTATTGGATAGAGATGCAAGACTTTTTTCCTCGGCCACTAGTTAGTTGACAATGTGTTGTCACGAATATCGAGGCCTAACTCATCCTTACAAAACCGGCTTGTAAGGTGAGGATTGCCTCCTCTTTATAAACTCTTATCAAGAATCTTATCTATCCGATGTGGGACTAAATCCCACCGAGTGTTGGCTGCTAACACCCTCCCTCACGCTTCAGCCGGGCGAATGGGCCTGAAGCGTGGCCGATGGAGGAAGCCCAACGATAGACCCGATAGGCTCTGATACCATGTCACGAATATCGAGGCCTAACCCATCCTTACAAAACCGGCTTGTAAGGTGAGGATTGCCTCCTCTTTATAAACTCTTATCAAGAATCCTATCTATCCGATGTGGGACTAAATCCCACCGAGTGTTGGCTGCTAACATGTGTACCAGTCAATTAGCATGGCGAAATTCAAGGCCAGTGCGAAAAAAAAATTAAGTTGAGCAATCACTTAAAATCTAGCCATCTAGATGAGGTAATGGAAAATCATATCTAACACAACCTATGATCTCAGGAAATGGCATGAAAAACAATTATTTCCCCACAATAAGCTATAATCTAAACACAAAGTAAATATGTTCTAAACTTAAAAGATACAGACGTTTCTTTTAGAATAGACATGAAGCACACAACACCTAAAACAATAATCTAACACAAGATAAATGCATCTCTATTCTCTAAGTATGCAACTAGAAGTAAATGATCAATGCAGATATGAGAATCGAAAATGCATCTCTAATCAAGTGAATTCTCGCTGACATGGAGGTATTATTGTTTTCCCTTTTCTAATTAACCAAAATGATGCAATCATGTAAACACTGCACCAGCATAAAACGACACTAGCTAGCCACTTGAACAGACATGAACTTTCTATAATTGTAAAAAGGGATGTACTTTTTTAAGTATGAAGTAAGGATTCACGAAAGTCGCGAATAACGCTAACCATCATCCATGTTTTCCGTAAAAGTACAATACATTTTTTTAATATGAAAAAATGTGTGACTGGCGGACTGCCAAGTTTCCAATCGTGAGTTTCATGATTTAATCCCTCGTACTAAATAGCATTACTATAGTAAAACTTAAAGCTACATAAAACCCTATAGTTATAACGGCTATAATTATGTCAAAGAAAACAAGAGTTCATTAATTAATTAAAAAATAAAGGATTTACCCGAGCTGCTCCTTTCTTGTGAGCATGGTAGGTGGGCCCATCTTTATATTCGCCATACCAATAGTATGTCCTTGAATTTTTATCATACAGAATGCCCCCTCCATGGGCTTGAATAGGATGACCATCAGTATCCAACCACATTCTCCCCGGGTAGTAATGATACTTATCATCCTCAACAACCTGCATCGGATCTATAGCTCTTTTACGACCAGGAAAGAACACATGTCTCATTTGGGAATTTTCGTCCAAGAATTCATCAATCAATGTAGTTGTCCGTTTCGGTCTGCGCTTTACTGCTCGAGGAGACCTCTTTCCCTTCGGCGGGGGAACATGAAGGTTTTCCTCTTCCACTTCTTGAAGCTCACGAAACTGCGGATGATGACTCACATGCAACCTAGCCTCTCCACCACCACCACGTCTGTCCGTATGAGCAACATAGCAATACAATTGAAACAAAATAAGACATCCTAACAAGCTCAATAAAAAAATGGAAGTAGAACATCTGCTCCCTGCATCGCAACAACGTAATAAAGTCGTCGGTTTCTTGTATTTGTTCCTGATCCTCATTTTCACTTCCTTTCTATCTTCAACAAAATGCCGCAATTTACAAAATACAACAACCTATCCAAACCTGAACAATGTGACCAAACACAAGTCACACACATTTAACCTACATAGTAAAAAATCAAAATTTCATCACTCATTACCACAAAAAAACCATTTATAGAAAACTTCAAATTAAAACAATTAAGCCCCAAGTTCTGATTTTTCCCTTTTCAATCTCAAGACATGATTTTTAACAATAATTGAAGCAATTCAATGCATTATCATCACCCTAGTTGGTAAATAAACAAATAATAATCAAGAGTATAACCTCAAAGAATCAGATCCAATAAGCAAATAACATAACAAAGTACACAAACAACAATTAAGAACGGTTGAAGTTAGCAAAAAAAAAAACCTTAATAGATGCATAAAAATTAACAACAGTTTAAGGAATAATCAGAAACTAAAAATGAAAGAGGGTTGAATTCATCTAACTAACCTGGTACAACCCGAAGTGAGGAATGTTCAGACATGCGGTTTTTGTGGTACTTTTTCAATACCTAAGACACCCTGTCATCATGTCACAACCACCGAACTAAGGAACATAAAATGGATTAGTAGTAAGATTATGGTGTTAAGTATGGTTTATTTAGGGTAGTTAAGTTCTGGTGTCGTTTGGATCTGGAAGTGAGTGAGAGTGATGAATGAATAATGATGTTGATTTCAAACCAAAGTTGGGTTTTTGCTTTTTTTTTTACTGTGCTTTTATTTGGTAACTAAAAATAAATAGAAAAATGTTAAACAATATCTCGGATATTAGTTAAGTTTACTAATAAATAATTATTTTTGTAATTTGTACATTTAATTGCCTCAAAATTATGGAAAATTAACTTTTGAATATTAACTTTCAATACATTTGACGCTGTTTACATTATCCAAATAAGTAGAGTCTTGCTAACGAATGTCGTAGAGCATTATTTAAGTATTTCATTTTAAAAAACTTTTTATTCAAAAAATAAAACATTATAATTTTTAATGCGTTGACTTTATGTATTCTCATAAAAACTTTATAAAGAACTATTTAAAGTCTTGAGTATTTCTTCGGGAATACTCATTAGCATTTGTCAATAAATAAAGGGTCATGTGGAACACTTGTTAAGCATATCTAAAAAAAAATAAAAATAAAAATTAATGTTTAAAAGTTGACTTTCTACAATTTCGAGACATTAAATTTACAAATTACAAAAAAAAAAATCTTTATTAGTAAGTTTAACTAGTACCCCGAATCACTGTTTGGCATTTTCGATAAATAAATGCTAGTAATGAATGATTTGTGTTTTGTACTTGTGATAGTGGTTGTAGTACTTTTGGGTTGACTTGTTTAATTTAAGATAAGAAAACGGTGGTAGTGGCACATTAATTAGGGTGAGTAGTAGTGTAGTGTGCTACATTTTCTTTTTTTTTACCGTTGATGGTCCAATTAAATTAGGACAGTATACGACACCTTAACATTTAAATACATTCATGTGGCAAACGGTGATCATGATGGATCATCTAACATTAGTCTTTTAAAATAAATTTTTTAAAGACCCATTTATGGAAATAATAAACACGACTAAATGACTTTATTTTCTTCTTATGTTTTTTTTGTTACAATGGAGAAAATAAAAACAAAAAACAACCGACGATACTTCGTCTTTTTTTTTGTTTGACCCTTGGGTATGGGGTGTTCCTTTAAAATCTCAGTTTCATAGTTTGTTTCAAGTGTCTAATCAACATTTGAATCAGGTATGGGAGATGGGTAACTGGTTGGATGGAGAGTGACACTGAGATTTTAGATGGAGGAGAAAGCTTTCGGTATGGGAGCTTGATTAGTTTCAAGTTCTTCTGACTGTAGTGGCGAATCATCATTTATCATTTATTAGTGGCTACTGATTCCTGATCTTGGAGACATGATCCCATTGGATCTTTTTCGGTTAAGTCGGCTTACTTATTGCTTACGACTGACTTGATTCCTAACGGTTTAGATGCTCTCTTAGCTAAGGTGTGAAAATCTTGGGCCCCGTCTAAAGTGATTGTTTTCTCTTGGCAATTACTTCAGGATAGAGTGCCGACCAGACAAAATCTTCTCAATCGTAGGGTAATTAGGGATTCTGGTGATGCTTTATGCGCCTTTTGTGGGTCTTCAATCGAAGATGTTGATCACCTTCTCGTTACTTGTGTGTTTGTTTCTCCTGTTTGGTATTCTATCTTGAGGTGGTTGGATTTTCAGTTTGTGTCTCCCGTAAGTATTAGTAGTGTTTTTCAAGGTTTTATAGACTCTAGGAGGGGTAGAAAAAATAGGTTAGGGTGGTTGTTAATTTAGCATGCTACTGTTTGGTCTATCTGGAACTCTCGGAATGATGTCATTTTTGCGAGAGGAACTGTTTCTGTCGATTCTTTGGTGGATAAGGTGAAACTTCCATCGTGGAAGTGGTATTTGGCTAAAAACCCTAGTATCGTCTGCTCCTTCTATGAGTGAGAGGTGCAACCTATCTTGTGCTGGAACCGATAGGCGATAGCAGTAGGTGATCTGCTGGTTGTGAGTCTCGTTGCTTCTTGGTGGTGATCGGCCTGTTCTTTGTCGGTCCTCTCTTCATCTTTATTTTGTCGGCCTGGTTTTGGGAGTGTATTTCTAGTACACTTTCTTATTTTATTTTGTTGTTTCTCTTATTTGTACGGCTATTTTTTCGTATTATAATATATTTATCTTTGCCATTAAAAAAAAAAAAACAAACCGAGAGACTACTCTCTAAAGAAAATTACATTATGCACGTCAGTGAGGAGAGGCAAAAGGAAAGCACTAGGGGGCGTCGTGATTTCCACTAAATGAGAGTCAGACAAGGCATCCATCTTAGCCAATACATCGGCACAAGCATTTTCTTCCCGGAGTGTATGATCAATCACAACCTCCCAATCACGAGTGAGGAATTGACGAATACTTAAAACCTCGTTGACGAACCTATGATGAGCATTTTCTTCTTAAGTAGTAGATTTTATTATATTAATATATTTTTAATTCATACTTGTAATTTCAATTCAAGAAAAATGGATTGCAAAAATGTTTATTTGGATCCTCAGCAGCCAAATTTTCTACTGCTCCTTCTGCTGCAAGATCCTGAATCATTAGATCCATTTAACGGCTGATATATTTTAGTGAATCTTAGCTCCAATTTTTTCTAGTGAATCTTTTCATTTCCATTTTATTGGACTTTTCCGAATTTGTCTGCATCAATCACAGGCACTGCAACACTCATATATTTCAATGCATCCTTCATCTTATTATCAATAATCGTCTAAATAATCTTTGTCCAAATTGTGTTCACCATTTACAATTGTCTTTCTGCACAACAATATTTTTTATCTAGTTTCTTCTACATTTTGATACAATATTTACAATATTTACAATTGTCTCATTGCAAAGTTATTACTATAAAGGAATGAATATAAAGTTGTATATTGCATTACTTTTGAGAGTTTACAAGAGGTGTATATATACACAAGTATAGTAACCTAATTGGAGTATTTTAAGGAATAAATATCTCCAACAAATCTAGACTTGATACAAATCTAAAATATAATTATACAAATCTAAAATATAATTATACAATATAATTATACAAATCTAATTATGATTGATATCCTCCCGCAAGTTGGGCGACCTGGAAGAAAGATGCAACTTGGATAGTAGAAACTCGAACCGAGGGCGAAGCAGAGGCTTGGTGAGAATGTCGGCAAGCTGGTCGTTTGTGGAGACAAAGGAAACACGAAAACGAGGTGGTCGGAGGCGCTGCGGTGGTGGTGATCGTTGCTGTCGGCGCAGGGAACGATCCATCAGGGTATTTGAGTAGATCAAAACCATCAAGGAAGGCTTCTACCCGGAGTTTCCAATTGATGTAATTGGTAGGGAGAAGCTTGGTGACACCGCTGAGGGTGATACACGCAAAGGGTTTGGAGGGTTCATAGGGATTAGTTATGTATTGAGAGCCATCGGAAGCCATTGGAGGCAAAGGGTGACGGCAAAGGAAGAGAAAAACGGCGTTTTCTGGTTTAAAAAGCACCATCAGGCTCACCGAACTATTCCGCAGAGGTTGTTGGTGGTTGTTTGGTGACGGGTAAAGCACCGTCATGCTCACCGGACTATTCAGTTGTTGGTGGTGTTTAGTCTTGAGTGTGGCTAGCAGAGTGACAACACTATTTGAAGGAGAAGACAGCGGAGCGGAAGGTTGCTAGAAAGTGGGTGCTGCCGGTGGCAAGTCGCCACCGGCAGCGATAGTGAAGTGTCAGAGGATTAGAACCTGCTCTGATACCATATAAAGGGAATGAATAAAGTTGTATATTGCATTACTTTTGAGAGTTTACAAGAGGTGTATATATACACAAGTATAGTAACCTAATTGGAGTATTTTAAGGAATAAATATCTCCAACAAATCTAGACTTGATACAAATCTAAAATATAATTATACAAATCTAAAATATAATTATACAATATAATTATACAAATCTAATTATGATTGATAATTACTTACTTGTTGGATTGTCTAGACAAACTGAATTACCAAAACAGATTTTATAGCAACATAATAAACAGTGAATCTCAATTAAAAAAAATCAGAATCATTCTTTGAATTGTATTCTCATAAAAAAAAGTTTTGCTTTTGCATTTCAATTTCAGGGGCATGACTTAATTTTTTTAGTTTAGATTTCTAAGAAATGACCTTGTGTTCTTATTTGTATTGGAAAAAACCAAATCGCTCATTTACTAAAGATAAGGTACAATTTACAGAGAGTGATATGTCTCATCTTATAAGCCGATTTTGTGAGAATAGTTAGATTCAATATAAAAATCTAATATGGTATAAGAGTTTATTATTTTGGATCACTCACTATTTATATTCACGCAGCAAATCTAATAGTGTTGGGCGTGAGGAGATGTATTAAAAAAAAATCAAATTACGCATCGATTAAATATAAGGCTTGACTATGTAGTTTATAAATAGTGGCACCCCTCACCTTACAAGCCGATTTTATAAGAATTAATTAAATCTAGTATAAAAATCTAATAGCTAACCCATATTTTAAACAGATTTTTTTAAGATCGGTTTGAAAAGCCCTTGAAAATTTCAAGATAGAATTTACAGATCTAATTTTTACATTTTTTAAAATTTAATAGACGGATCCATATGAAGTAACCCATTTTAACAACACTATACACATATGTACAGGATTTCAAATAACTTACGGTACACTAAAGAACTATTAGCATAACTAATAGATTCAATTCAAGTAACAAAATTAATGACTATTTCCTCCATTAGAATATTTATATGGGAACAACTTATACACAAAATAATGAAATATTGCAAGTGCTCACTAATAAATGAGTTTAAATCTTATTTCAAAAGTTAACTTAAAGATAAGGATGTCCAAACACATTTATAAACTCAACGGTCCGTGAAAATAACTTTTTAAAAATAATAGAATATGGGTTGAAATTGAAAAGTAATTCACCACTAAGTAATGTTTGTTTGGAACTTTGAAATTGGAAAGTGAGTTACAGCCAATTAACTGATGTCATATTTATATTTTTGTCTATCAACAAAAAATATTTAATGATAAGATCAAATATAAATCTCTTAGACACACATACTTACAAAATATTGATTTATTTTTTTGTCTAGTAGTCTAATGACTAGAAATTTCATTCTTAAGTGGAATGACCGAGATTCGAACCCCGATTCCCTGTATATATAACTTTTCATAAATAAAATATGGGTTGAAATTGAAAAGTGATTCACCACTAAGTAATGTTTGTTTGGAACTTTGAAATTGGAAAGTGAGTTATAGCCAATTAACTGATGTCATATTTATATTTTTGTCTATCAACAAAAAATATTTAATGAACAGATAAGATCCAATATAAATCTCTTAGACACACACACTTACAAAATATTGATTCATTTTTTTGTCAAGTAACCTAGTGACTATAAATTTCATTTTTAAGTGGAATGACCGAAATTCGAACCCTGATTCCCTGTATATTTTTGTCTACAATGCATTGTCCTACAAAATATTGATTATATAATTCATTTTTAATTATTTACATTTTTAGTTATTTAAAAGATAATTAAAAAATGGAAAATACTAACTAGTGTTTTTGGAACACTAGTTAAAAAAATGTAATATAGTAAAACTATATTGGAATTTGTGTAGTCTATATATGTAAAATATAAAAAAAGTATTATTTTCAATTCAAAAGTTACTTTCTTTATACACTAGTTAACATGACTCAAAAATTAATTATACATTTTGTTTTTATTTGAAAGTGTCTAAAATTTGCGCCCATAGTTTTATGACCATATGGAAGACTTGCTTGATGGGCCATGTGATTTCACCAGTTTCCAATATAAGTATATGTAATCTAGATATACATTTTATGGACAAGATGGGCACCAAAAGCAACTACACACTCATAAACTTGGCATCCTTGATGGTATTTTTTATCATTACAACAGGTTTGAAATAATTTAGAGAACTGAGATTTTCTTTATATATCCTTCAAATCTTAATTTAACAAATTGCTTAAGAAAATTGTTCTTATTCTTATGTACTTTGCATTGTGTGTGCAGGTATGCGCGTAGAATCTGAAGTAGAAAAAATCCGTGAAATTTGTCAGCCAAATTGCCCTACATCTTGTGAAATTGATTTAGACTGCATTTATTGCTGCAAATGTATTATTGGCGTCATTCTTAGGCCCAGATGTGTTAAACGCACATATTGTGGTGCATGTATCGAAGTTCCACCACCACCCCCACCACCACCGGACTCTCCGGTAATATACTAATCACTAAGTGAGTCCTCGTATATGTTAAGTGAAATATATGTAAGGACTACATTGCAATATTATTATGTATTCAAAAAGATAAATAAAACTAGCTTAAAATATGGGTTACCTTTCTTGTTTGTTACAACTTACAAGAAACTCAAACTAATTATTAAATAAACCGTACTACAATTTTTTTGTTAATTTTTTGTGAGTTCTGACATCGTATAGTGATCATCTATTTTTGTAATTCAAAGATATAGTTCAATAATTATTAAAAAAAGGTATGGTTAAGTGTTTTTTTCTCCCTTACTATCCTCTTTTAGAACTTTTCAAATTACTTTTATTCTGAGACAATTAAATTTTGTGGTTCGTGTTGACGAAGATGGTGAAATCATGTTGTTGTTGTGTCCTAACCTATATTTTATGATCCAATTTTGAATAAAATGAAATAATTGTATGTAGGATCATGACTTCTAAAATATCATTTGTGAATCTGATTCTCAAACCGTGTTAAAGGTTGAAGATGTCTAAAAAATGCATATAGATGCTGTAATTGTTTACCTTATTATAAATCTATAAAGAACTTTAATTGAAACATTTTCTATGCGGAAAAGGATCCTCTCCTGCTTAATATATTTTGTCGTCTATCCTACTCTGAATTTCATAGCCGGCAAATTTGAAAGAAAAAAAAATAAAAACAAAAAAATTGTCATGTAGTGCGATTAATAACTGAGATGCCAGCGAGACAATCGAGAGCAAAGATTCCATAGTAAAGGATCGAGATCCTTCCTATGCAACCTAATTGAGATGTTTTTACTTTTTCCACTAAGTTTTCTCCTCGATCTTGCCTTAAGAAAAAAAAATTGGTAGCTTTCCTTTCATCATAGTTTGCGTGAAGAAGATTTTTGTGGTGATTGACTCGCTAATTAGGAGTTTAGTAAATACTTAGACTCATGTAATGTATATATATCACCTAAAAACAAATTATTTGAAACTTTTACATTAATCTCCAACCAATTATCTTACGACTTACATTGATTGTTATTTTCTCTATTATTTGTTATACCAAACTAACAACAAAAAAAAGCATCACACCCCCATCTAATTACACTATTATACTACATTTAATTTAATTTTGTATTTGTATCTTAAAAATTTCTATACAAATAAATTTTTCTATCTAGATGTATGAATCCTAAACCATGCAGAAAGGGGTTTTCTCCAACATAGAAGAGTCTCTACCACCCATACAAATACCAAGATTACCATAATAATTGAAAGAGACATCATTGATGCCCACAACAATTTAGTTGAATTTCTTATTGGTTTGCATTGATGCAACACAATTTCAGAAGCTTTGTTCTTCACAATAGTACATTTTGATAGTCTTTGTAAATCTGGATATATATCAAGCATATCTTGGATTGATCTACTATATGCATGTGCCATGTTGTATGAACCTCTTGGAACAAATCTTCCACTTTTTCTGCATTTCTCTAGTGTATCTTCTTTGCTACATGTAAACCTTGCAAGAATCTATAACCAAACGCGTTTTAATATAAACTTGTATACTATATAAAATTGATATTTTCAATTCAATGATAAATTTTGTAATATACATATTACTTCAGCCTTAATCATAAGCAAAAGTCAATTTTTCAGATTGAAAACTGATATAACAGATTTAAAAGGCCTAAGTTGTAAAGATGTCTTGGGGTGCATATTGTGCGATACAACATAATTGAATGTTTGTATGTAATATAATATGACGTGACTCACTTTTGGTACATCGCCGATCCGAATGGTGTCATGAGGGCAATTCTGGGGAATGTAGGTGTAATTTGGTCCTCCTGAGAAAGGGTTACAAATTTTTATGACTCCTAATAAATCTTCATTTTCTTCATCTATTCCTAGGATCTCATACATCACTGATACATTAGAATTCAACTGTGACACAAAAAACAAACTATTATATCAGAACATAGTGTATATATATAAAAATCAAACTCAATTAGAAAGCAAACTATGAAATTTGGTGTACCTCAACTATGAAACTGTGGATGGTACTGCCAATTTGAGCTATCAATTTATCTGAGAACGAGTCATTAATGCACGGTAACATCGAACCCAAGCTACTGTTCTGTGGATTTTTCTCAAAGTCCTCAAAGGCAGAACATGCATCATTAGCAAAACTGCATTGAAAGTGAAAAAAGAGTTTAATGACTCTAATCACAGTTACTAATATAATTCAAGAATGGAAGAGTTTGTTTACTTACGTGTGAAGGAAATAATCGAAACCAGTTAAGAACCAGCATAAGCTTGTTAAGATCCAAAGGCATATAATTATGCTGAAATTAAACCAATGCAAAATATAAATCATAGCAAGAATGTAAAACAGAATCACAAACTCTTATCACTTTATAATAGATCGATTTAATTCATATACATTGTCGTGTAAAGAGTTTTTACACTGTCAATTAATCATGACCGACATGTTATCAGTGAAAAGTAGGACATAATTGATTATCATATACTTGCAACGTATAACTTTTTATACTGACAATGCATAAAAATTAAACTCGTAATAGATTAGAGTGGTTTCTCACTTACATTATAAATCCAGGACGCCAATACAAAAGCATTAGAACTGAGTCAAAATAGCAAAGTGACCAAACCATTAGTTAAACCAAATTAATGATTTTTCATTTTTCACTAATTGTTTAAGGAAATTAATTAGCCAAATATAATAATGAAGTTTATCTTGCTTACCTAGTCCTGCAACCAGTGTAACTAAGTTGACTGTTAGAACAACAATATGTGCAGTATGCCTGTGACACATTAAGATCATAAAATCAATAAATTTAAATTGAAATTAAGAAACACAATTAGTCTATTTAAAGGGAAATTAAGTTTAATGCATACGAAGTATGAGTGGCCTTGTTGAATGATTGTTCACTTCTGTCAATAAAACGACGAATGACACGCGAGTTTGTTCTGAGATCTTTGGTAGTCGAATTCAAGCTCTCGGATATTTGTGGATTATAAGGAAGAAGAAGATTTTGCATTTGTTTAGTTGTTCTCATTACTCTTCCAATGGCTTCAAGAGCTTCTTCTCCTATACCAACCACAGTTGCTTCCAATTTTTCTGTCCTCCTTAGGGTCTTCTCACTTGTGGCAAGTACAAAACTTGAAGCAACTCTGTCGTTATATGCACACACAATAGCTTCGATTACATTTTCATTCAATAATATCGAAGCTTTTGCGAGAGCTTATTTAGTATTAACTAGCTAATGGTACAAGCACTTATTTTCCTAAGCTTTATAGGATAGTTTATGAAATTTAGCTTATTCGATTTTCTATTATAGAATTTATGCAGTACTAATGACATTTCTGATTGAAAATGTGTCTGGTGTCTGATGCATGTCTGGCATGCCATATAGTGTAGGAAAATGGGGACTTACATGGCAAGCAATGTGAGCACGAAAAGAAGGAAGAAACTATGGAGATAGTAATGATCCAAGCATGGTAACGAAGGAGAACCGCGACTTAAACACTTCACAATCATAAAAATTCCAAAAACAAATCCACATATTAACCAAACTCCAGCAAATGCATATCCATGTACTCCTGTAAATGCCGCAGACTGAAAAGGATCAGAAACCAATACTCAAAATCAATCTCAATTTCTCAATCCTATATTAATGTTGTTAATTGTCTTGTTTAATTGATCAAATCCAATCTATTAACACATTGTAACTTATAAATTTTTCTTAATCTGTGTGAAACAAGAGAGTGTAACTGTAACAGTTATCGTGTGACAGAAGGAGTGACTCACAGCTAAGTAATGTTTATTTCGAACATCGAAATCGCCATTATAGTCTTTGAAATGTAGTAAAGGATCAGGTCTCTTGAAACTCCTACCATGAACAGAGGACTCAGCTGAAATCAAGAACAATAGAAACAAAAGAAACAACAAACGATTATTGGTTGAGTTGAGCATGTTAGAGTATATTGGTTTGTAGAGTTATTGAACAAATAAAAATAGACAACATTTGAATTTGTCTAAAAATTGGTGACAAGTTTTTGAGGAAGAGGAAGGGAATTTACGTGTAACTCATTGAACAAGGTAAGAATAGCTTGTGACATGGTTTTGTGGGAATTAATGTTGTTTTTTGTTAATGTCAAGGAAGGACAAATGTTTATGTTAAGAGATGGAAGTAACGAATCATAAGCCGAAATTGTTGCTTTGTCTAATCCAAGTAATTGACCATTTTGTTTTTTAATTACTTCAATTCATTCATGCTTTCATCATATATTAATTATTTTCTTTCTTTCTTCTTAAGCTAAGAGCGTTGGATCTGCAAAATAAAAGTACTGGACAGAACATTACAGGACAGTACAAGACAAAACAGCACAGAATAGACATTTATCGTATTGAACAAATTTTATCTTGTATGATGCTTGATGGAGAAAATGTTATTTTGGTGATTTAAACAACGTGTGCTGAGGACAAAAAGTTGTCCCATGGTTCAGTGGAGAACAAAAATATCTGTTTTTGTCTTGTCGCTTAACCTTCAGTTTGTCCTGTCCTAGGGACGATTTTAACATCAAACACAATACAGTTGAAATTGTTTTATCTAATCTTTTATTTTTTAACAGATCAAACGCACGTATATATTAATATGCTTGATGCTTCTCACTTTTTTCTTTTGTGATCTTTTCCTATTGCTTTTTTTGATGAGGTCCTTTTGCTAATGCTAGTTTCTCTCGTCTTGTTTTATTTTACTTGAAAATATACGTAACGTGGAATGAAACAGAAAATTGGCTTTTTATATGCTTTTATAAACTTTGCTAATTTTGTCTCCCTTTTCTTCATCCTTTTGCTTGACGTGTATGTATGACTGACTAGAGTTTTCTATGGGTGCACAATGCACATGAAATGTAAGGATTAGTTATATTTTTTTGCGTACTTTTGTTTGGATTTTGGTCTTTTAATACACGCATGTTCTTTCATTCAGTTATATTCATTTAATTTAAAACTCTACAATTTTATAATCTATTAAAAATTTCATGAAGTTAATTGATTAAATTGTTTTAACAATTAGTATTATCAATATTCCTTCCGTTAAAAAAATGACATGTAACAAAAAAAAGAGTAATGAATAGATAAAGTTTAATGGGAAAAATCAAATGCTTAATTGATATCGTAAAATAACTTATAATTTAAAATGGAGAGGATACTTTCATATATTTCATTTTTTGTGTTATTCTTGTACTATGGATGCACTTTGAAACTCAAGAGTTTGTTAGTCGGTCTAGCATAAGAAGTTGGGTGTAAAATGTAAACCATATGTTTGATATTTCTCTTGGATACCTTGCTCTTTAGTCTTTCAGTTTACCAATTATTACGAGTAAGTCCTCCCATTCATTTTATTTATTTAAAACTCTAATTTCTTTTGATATATCAATTAACAAATTTTATAAATGTATTTATTTATTTTAATGAAAAGGATCGCTATACCTAAGCCAAAGAATTACGAAGATTTCTCTTCCCACTTTTCACGTCTCTTTTTCACCCTTCAGGTTTCCGTTTATACCCCTGGAAAAAAAAATCCGGTAAACACAAACTAAAGTTATAAACGGTTGAAAACACATGTTTTTCAATATCGAAAAACTTCGGTAAATGAAAACTAAAATTTCGGGGGGTAAAATTAGATTTTTGAGAAGTGAAAAAGATACGTGAGAGTGAGAAGAGAAATCTTCAAGAATTACAATTGAGAATGGGGCTCATGGACCCAGATCCTGTTGGGCTCGACTAAAGCAGATCCATCCAACATGGGCCATCTCATTCCACTTTCTACCAACAAAACAAGAGGTCTTCTTTTTGCACACCTGAGCTACTCACGCGTCCCCATAGTTTTCATTTTTGTCCCTCGCTAGTTAGGTAACAAGTGTGTAAATTATAAAAGGAAAATACTAAACAGTGCTCCTGGGCATTGGTTAAGGAGACAAATATAGTAATATCTCATTGGAATTTGTGCAGGCAACATCTCGAAAATGTAAAAAGTGTGATTTTCAATTTAAAAATTTCCTTTTTTGGTTTCCTTAACCAGTGCCCCGGGGGCACCGGTTAGCATGACCCATTATAAAATTTAGGAAAAATGGTTTGCTGGCTACCCTACGAACGGAAAAAGGCTCTCATACAGTCAAATGTGATTGTCGCATTGATAAATGTGATTAGTCACATGCGTAGTTGTTATATAGCATTAACCAATAAGCTTGCTTGGTAAATTTTATAAATAGACGTCATTTATGTAAAAAAAGTCACACTTATACTCTCATTTTTCCCCATTCTCTCATTTTTACATTTTTTTTCAATGTTGTTAGTGTTATTTGTTCATTTGTAAATAGTCGCATAGTCCATCGTCAATTAGTGATATATATATATATATATATATATATATGGTTTAGAGCAATATGATAGTTAACGATAGACTTTTTGTGTTTTAATTGAGAATGATATAACTAACCGAGAGGGAATAATATCATGACAAATCGTCTTTGAAAACCCACTCTCATGAACAATACAATGAGATGACAATCCATTACTACACTTTTTTTGTTGATTGTTTTATTCAGTATGAATATATTTGTCAAACAAATTTTAGGGTTATTGGTAATTTGAGAATTTTGAGCTTAGAAGAAGAACATAACAGATAGATTCATTTTAAATTGAAGTGTAGTGAGTTGCATTTTTATTTTTATTTTTGCTTAAGGAAGAAGATGATGAACACATTAATGGGTTTAAATAATTTGAATTATAGCATGAGAAAAAATGGTTTATATGTGCATGCTAAAAAAGATGAGAAAAAAGGGTTTATATATGCACTTTAAAATGGGTGTTTATATGCGTATTACAAAAAAAATCAAAGTGTTACAAATAAATAAGATAATGACATGATATAATTTTACCCACTTTTTTTTTTGACAATAAATTTACCCACTTTTTATGTAGAGTTAGTGTAATTTAGAAAGTCAACATGGCAAAACTTAACAAGCCTCGTCGACAATTATGTATATATAAATTAGTTAAAAGAAAAATAATAAGGAGAATGTTAACATTCCTTAAAAAAATAAAAAATAATTTTTTTAGAAGAAAAAAATGAATATAGAAATTATTTTTTCTTGTGTATCCTAAGATCATGTACAATGAGGAGTTGAATATGGTGTTGAATTGAATTTCAACAAGGCAATGTTTTCCGATGGGGGTGTTGAAAGTGACATGGAAGAGAGAAAAGTTAAAAACTTTCAACATAGTTGAAACACAATCGGTGGGACACTTGTCTTGCTCTGATTGACTTCTCGAATTTTTATCTAATTATTACTTTGAACTCAATTATTTCATTGCAAATTAATTTTTTTATTTTATTTTTTTTTTTACCAAAATTCATGATTTTTTTTCTCTATAAATAGAGACTTGGTTCATTTGATTTGGACACAAAAAAATTTCACATTTTTCACTATCTTAATCTTAATCTTGGTGGGATAGAGTGTTGAATGAAAAACCATTGGAAAGGGTAAAAGATGAATGACTATTGAATTATTAAGTGGAAGTAGATTATAAAAGTGAGTGTTGAGTATTGAAACCATTGTAAATGGTCTAAGAGTATAATAGGAAAAGAAACATCAATATTTTATCGGTAATATAAAATGACTTATAATTTGATTTAAATTTTTTCTCAAATTGATTTATATTTTAATACAAAGAGGTAATATTTAGTAAAATTTATATTTACAATGTCTCAATTTAATAATATAGTTTACCCAAAAAGTATACTTTAATAATACTAAAAAAACATTAGAAAAAAAAACTCTCTTCGGTCTCATATATAAGAAACACTTTACTTTTTAAATTCATTGTAAAATGAATGTATCTAGACAATACTATAGGTTAGATTCATCCATTTTACGGGTCTGTTTGACAAGACAAATAAGCTAGTTTATGGCTTATGTCTTATAGCTTATAAACTAAAAGACATGTTTAGTAACTGTCATATTACTATGAGCTTATAGCTTATTTTACTACTTATAGCTTATTTTTCATAAGCTAATTTATGTAGCTTATGAGCTTATAGCTTATTTTACTACTTATAGCTTATTTTTCATAAGCTAATTCATGTAGCTTATGAGCTTATAGATTATCATACTTTTTTTTTCTCCAATTTTACCTTTCTATACTTTTATCTTAAATTCATTTTTATCATTAAAAATATACTATTACAATTTAAAATAAACTAGGTAAATTTCATACCCTTTTTAGGCTAGCTTATTCATTATTATTTTTACTATATTGTACTCATTTTTTTTTGTTATATCTCATTTTAAAATATTGTTATACATAAATATAAAAAAAAAAGTTGTTTTCCGTAACAAAACTTTATGACGCAGTGTACATAATTATATTATCATCCATCCCTTCATTTTAGTAGTTTTGATTTATTTTTCATGTATTTTTTTTTATCAAGATTTTTCATGCACTTATTACTATAAAAGATGCATGTATCTAAATTATCACAATTTTTTTAGTACATTTGATTTATCTTTTATGTATTTGTTACAAAAACTAAAAAAATGTAATGTTTAATCTTTTATATAAAATATAATAATTGAAATGAAAATAAATTTAAATAAAATTTCAAAGAATAAAATTTAATTCTATATAAAAAACTAATAATATATAAAAGTTATATTAAATTAATAAATTTGAATAACTAAATTTGAAGTGTTTTAAATATTAATTAGATATAAATTTAATAATAATTTTTCATAAGTGATTTTATATGTTTTTTTTGTCATTTTACATTTACCAGTCAGTTGAATCGTTAATTTTACCAAGCACCTCAATCAGCCTATCAGCCATAAGTCTTCAGCTATAAGTTATAAACTATTAGTCATTCGATATTTTTGTGAAACAGAGTTAATAAATTTAAAAAGTAATTTTTTTTATATATAAGACTGAAGGGATTATAAAAATATATTTATCACAAACTCAATAAAAAAAAAATTACCTACTGTATTACTATAATCATTCGCTTAAAAAAATGTTTACTATAATCATTTTTTCCTTTTATCGAAAAATAATAATTATATTTTTTTCCTTTTCAACGATTATCCAGCTCACACTTGGCATGTTTCCAACCTGCCTTTGATTGGCTATGATGATAATTGATAACTTTAGACACCGAAATTTTTCTTGTCGGTGACGTCTTCACTTACACCGTAACCTACACGCTCTTCATCCATAAACCCATAATTACACTAATCAATCTCCACCCATTCGTGTGACCCACTCGCAATAACATCGCGTTAAAAAAGCTTCCACATGTTTTGTCTGGTCCAGTTATCACCATTCGTGGCAAAGCACCACTGGTCACTAAAAAAAGATAATGTAACGCAAGTATGCTCTCGTGTTTGCGGGTCCCACCACAATTAACGGATATGATTAAGTAAAATATCCACAACCGTTCGATCTACGTATACGCCAAAAAAATTATAATTTATAATAATAATTAAAAATAGTTTCTTACTATTATATTTCGTATTTGATTTGATGTATCCGAGTGCGGTAAAACAGTGCAAAGGGAGGGAAGATAGGTTTGTTTTGTTTCTGTGAAGAAGAAATTGAATGCTACGAAGCTTCTAGAACAACATCTCTCTCGTTTCGTTCGTAGAGAGAAATCGTAGATCTGATTTTATTAATCGATTATTTTTGTGATGGGATTGTGGGAAGCTTTTCTCAACTGGCTTCGCAGGTAAGCTTTTTTTGTTCATCAACATTGTTTTTTTTAATGAATATTTAATTTATTTTTTGTTGACTCAATTCATATTTATTTTTCAAATAATTAGGTTTTTGTATTCTGTTTGAAATTCTGAAAATAATTTTTTGATTTTCATGATTTGTTAATCGTTTTCATCTTTGATATGAATTGGAAATTGTTTGATTTCAAGTGACTTAATTTTAATTCTGAAGTTACTGTGTTCAAATTTTTGGATAAATGAGGCTAGCTGTTGTATAGATTAAAATTGGATGTATTGTGATGGATAGATTATGGAATTAACCTAATTTGAATATCGGTTCGCGATTGAATTATAATGGGACGTGTTTGTGTAATTAGCTTACTGTTTTTATGTTTAATTAATTTTAGATTGTACTTGGAAGTTGAATTTTATATTTATGTGTATGTTTATATGCATGTCATGTGTTAAGTGGACCGCTTTCATCGAAAGGAATGAGCTTACTATGTTTTAAATTTGATTTGATTGCAGCCTTTTCTTCAAGCAGGAAATGGAGTTATCTCTTATAGGACTTCAGAATGCTGGGAAGACTTCCCTTGTAAATGTTGTTGCTGTAAGTACAATAATCATGTTTAATTTCTCTTCTTTTTGTTTAATTTGTACTTGGGTTCTGCTTCACTAACTGTTTTTTTTTTTTTTGTATTGGTTCTAGACTGGTGGATATAGCGAGGACATGATTCCTACAGTAAGTTATGCTCTCCGAATACTTTTAATTATTGTGTTGTCCTCTACTTGTTTGTGTTAGTCTGTTAGCAAATCGGGAAGCAGTAAAGAGGGATGGGTTTGAAGGTGTATACGAGAATGAAGAGGTAGTGGGAAGGAGTTCAGATAGTTAATACACCTGTGCGTGTTTTAAAATTTTTTGTTATTGTGGTAGTTAGCACTTAGGGGGATTAGAAGGATTTGTTAGGGTAACAGTTGCCTTAGTGACAAGATAATAAAGGGCTACTAGGGAAAATAATATTAAAACGGTCCTGCCGTATAACGAGGAAAATCTCCCTTAGTAGTTCACTAGGTTGTCTTAACCGTGTCTCCTGAATCAATAATACAAAGGAACTTCTTAACTTGCAATCTACCTTCATCCTAATTTTATTACTCTCTCGGCTTCATAACAAGTGGTTCGATTTTCCTGATCCTGCAACACTTGATAACATGGAGGTGAGGGAATATTGCCAGCAGCATACAAGACCTGTCATCATCTAAAGAGGTCAATGGTATATGAGTGTAGGTCCATCCCAAATTGGCAGCACGATGTTATGGGACTTATCAAGTTATCAACCAAATAGGTTCTGTTGCTTTCAAACCACAGCTACTTAAGCAGCATCATATTGACCCTGTTTCGTGTATTTTAGCTGAAGAAGTTCATGGGTTACCAGGAGGTGGAAGCGGTCTTATTCACTTACATCAAGAGGAAGTCGCACCCTGCATCATGTTGGTTACCAGATTTGTCAGCAGAGATGGTGGTCTGATTATGATAGACCAGATTCTGGTGACAAGGCACAGTAGATTAGAAGAGGAGGCTACATGCAGGATAGACAGTTTATGCCGGAGCAATATACCTATTTCAACCTTGAGGAGAAAGTTGATCTTCTACAGGTAGCTAACTTAGTGACAGGCAGCAGTCAGGAGGGTTTTTAGGGTGCATGAGAGAAGGAAGAGGTTGCTGGTATGTGATTAACTATTTGGTATAGCTGGGGCCATTTAGGAACAGAAGTTATTTTAGTAGTTAGAAGGATCGGTTTGATGAAGGTAAAACAGTCATAGTTGCAAGATGGTATGATAGGAGTTTGTAAGTAGGAATTAGGAACGACCGAAAGGGATCCCTTAATAGTTAAAAAAGGATGCAGGAAAATAGTTCTGCCGTATAATAAGGACAATTTCTCTTAATAGTATGTCTTGACCTTTTCACCTTCAGATCTTAATCAATAATACATAGGAAGTTTCTTATTATACTATTTTTTGTATTCTAATTTTTATTATTCTCTTGGGTTGTGACAGTTTGGTTTATAAAGTTTTCTATATCTTAAGGGCAATATTGCTGATCAATCTATTGTTATCTGATTCCAGGTGGGATTCAATATGAGGAAAGTAACAAAAGGCAATGTTACAATCAAATTATGGGATCTTGGAGGGCAACCTAGGTTCCGTAGCATGTGGGAGCGTTACTGTCGTGCGGTTTCTGCTATTGTGTATGTAACAAACTTCTTATTTTCTTCTGGCTTTAAAGATTTGTGTGTCTTTTTCCCAGAGGAGCATCGATACATGCATACACTGCTATAGATGATTTTTTTTATGCAGCAAATTAAGCAAAAAAAAAATATATATACACTTTTCTCTATGTACAGAAGATACAGTTATATATGCATATTTAACTGATAAGTTTACATTTGTTGCGTTGATAATCATCTCATTATGTGTGTACAATGTTATCTACGTGTTTGATATTATGATATACTGTTTAACAATTAACTGACGTGTGCCTAATGTCTGAATTTGGTTTTTGCTTATTGATGAAGTCTCTAGCTGTTTAATTTGTTTTTTGTAGTAGTTTCCATAATCAACAGATTATACCTAGTTTAACTATAACCAATTGGTGAGGTATTATTATTTTTTCTTGCACAAACCCAACCTTAGTTATGCTGAACTACTTGTCTTTCCTAGTGTTTTTGTATGTGGATAAATACCTTGCCTCGCCTGTCCCTGAAAAAACCTAGAGAAATTTGCCTGTACAAATTGATTCATTAATGCCTTCTTCTAACATTGTCTCAGGCAAAAAGTGAGTATATTATAGCTTCGTGAAATTTTGTGCACAAACTTGATTATCCTGCAACATGTGATGTGGTCCAAATTTTTAAGCGGTTAAAACTTTCATCACTCTGTGTTTTGTTCCCAATCAATTCTGAAAAGGCTTGATTTGATGGTTTTAGTTCAAAGCAAATTTCACTTTTTTTCTGTTGAAAATTGGGTTGCTTCTGAGTATTCTCTGCTTCTTAGATCTAGTTCATTGTGTAATTGTCTCATATGCTCAAATTTCTATAATTTGAAGTTTAAAGCCTTTTCTCTTGAGCTGCTATTTGCTAATCATTAGGTGAATTCATGAAACTTAGCAAGTTTCTTAACATGATCGTTCCTGCAGTTATGTTGTCGATGCTGCTGATCCAGATAACCTTAGCATATCAAGAAGTGAACTTCATGATTTACTGAGCAAGCCATCATTGAGTGGTATCCCTTTATTGGTGCTGGGGAACAAGATTGACAAGGCTGGGGCTCTGTCTAAACAAGCATTGACCGACCAAATGTAAGATACGCTTCCCTTGGTTGTTAAGAGCAAGGGAGTTACAGAATTAAATTAGTATTTGATTATTATTTTGTCATTTGATTTTGTATTTTTTTTTTTTTTTTTATCTTTGTTTGGTGCTGAGTTCTCTCTGGTATGCAGGGACCTAAAATCAATTACTGATAGAGAAGTTTGTTGCTTCATGATCTCGTGCAAAAACTCCACCAACATTGACTCTGTTATTGACTGGCTTGTGAAGCATTCCAAATCAAAGAGTTGAGAAACTACTTTGTGCTTTGAACTCTGATGTAATTTCCCGGCGACTCATTTCTGGATTTACTAGTGGCATTTGAATGTCGAACTCTCAGATTGATTTTTTCTTCCCTTTCCTAAGGTGCTTTGCAATGATTAGTGGTGTACGATTGGGAATTAAACGGGATAACGTACATTTTAAGGTTTACTTTGAGTAAATTTTATTGTGTATTGTTGGTGTAGCTATATCATTAAAAGTTCACAAAATTGCTTTTGCGAGAGGAATTGATGGTTTTGTCATTGTAAATTGATATCTGTTTCTTTTAAATTATCAGCTGTGTGACCTTATTACGTTAGGGAATCATATCTTCCAATTATAACAGTGACTTAGCTACGTTTCAACCACTTACTATTTGTAAATGATAAGTTCTGATCTCTAAAATAGAAATTGACAAAGTGAGATTTTTCTTGAAGAAATTTGAAAAATAATTGTTGAGATATTATCGGTGAAACTATAAAATTAATGAATAAAAAACATCCTTGTTCTCCACAACTTTAACCTACGAATGATATGTGCTAGCTGCATTTTAATTTTAACTAAATAAATTGATAAATTATATATTCAAATTTGTTAAGAACTCAAAATGATGAATCTACGAATAATAGCCTACAATTGATATAACAAAATTCAGATGTCTGGAGTAGAAATGCAAACAATTATGTTTCATGTGTAAATATGTTTTTGTTTTGGTGATAGTAATATAAACTAAAACAAAAAGAAAATGATTTATTTATTAAAGTGACGTGATTAAGATTTTATACATTCAAAATCATAGTGATAGAGCTCTCATTTTCTTTTCATTTTTTTTTTTTGAGAAATGAAAAAAAAAACTGAGATTCTTCATGTGATTATGTTGAATTGGATTCAAGAGTACTTATTGTATTGTAATGAAATGAATTGTAGGATATCCATTACCAAGGACGAGAGTTAAGAGAGGCTGCTGCTCCAATTTGTTGGTGAACAGTCAAAGTTTTAAGACTCAAATTCTGAAGTCATTTTGGTCATAGCTTCTATTGTACATAACTACTACTATTAGAGATGTGCTGCAACTACTTTATTTTAAGAGAAGAATTGGATTTCACCTTTATGGAGATCAATAAGCAGAATGAATTGGTGAACTTGAAGCCTTCTATTTAATATCTTGGAAAAGCAAAAATGTGGAACCAATATATATGAGGATATGTTTTGAGGAATTTACAGAACCTGTACCACTGTACTCCTCATATCCACTGTACTCCATGCAATAAATCTTGATTATCAAGGGAGGGGAAAACCCATACGAAAGGTAAAAATTTCGATAGTATACCACAGAAATAGCAACGTGTACATCCAATCCAAGAAGAAACTTCGATAAATGTCATATTCATAAAAGATAGATTAATGAATAAACCAAGCACAATATTTTACAGTTTCATCTTCTCCATAATTTCTTATGAGAAACAACATACCATTGCACCCCCACCTAGTAATACTTGAATGTGGAGGCACGCGGCGCTTAGGTCTTTTCCACGATCCGTCAGTTTTGTCCACACTCACGGTAACAACCGACGATTAAAGTTCAGCCACATAATGTGTTAATAAATAATTGCCTTTAGTGAATTCATATCCATCGCCATCGTCCTCAAATAGAAAACCTTCAGCTTTACCTGTCAATGATTTAAATCTTAAGTACCATATTAAAATTATCAGTTATCAACTTATCATATTCAAACATGTCAAGCACTTAAGATTTATTTGTAGAAATAAACAATGTCGGAGATAAGGCATTTCATGTTAAATAAATTTTTATTTGTAGAAACCAGAATATACCTATAGAGTGATAATGTATCTCGAGTCTCAATAAATATAGAAAAGCTCGACTTTAGTGTAGAAGTTTGTTAGGATGATAGTTAAATTAGTTTAGATTAGAATTGTATTACGATTTGAATCATCCAATCAGACTTAAATTTTAGATTAGAAACCTGTGAGATTATATTTACCTTAAAGACGGCTGGTTCGTTCATATCATTCCATATACCATCAACACCATTGCAATTTGCAAACAAAGTCATTAACTAAATTTGCCCACCATGCACGAACTTTGGACTGTGTAGAGTCAGGGAAAACACAAGGTCCAGGCCACACGTCCCCTGAGAATGGATATATGGGCTCAATGCATCACCAAACAAAAGGACATAAAATGACGAATTATTAATGTACAAAGAAAACTTACCAACAAATTACAAGTGCAGGATGGAGATCAAATGCTAAGCACCAAAAGAAAGCTTCGCAATACAATACTTTAACTTATGTGTTGCCGACTACATGTACTCATCATTTGAACAATTCATGTGCACGAGTAAAAAGACCTTACGTGAAAATCAAAATAATGACACTGTAAATTGATTGCTGATTGTGGAGGAAAAACGTGCCTTGTCAAATGTAAAACAACGAAAACCATTGATGTAATCAGTATCCATCCATATCACATCACAAGGTATGCCCTTTTCCCGAAATGCTTTTGCAACCTGTGAATGTTAAATTGTTAACAGGTAAATAAACTATCAAGCAATCTTTTGCAAAACTAACAAGCAATAGATAGTCAAAATTTACAGAACTAAAAGATGACAGCAATGAATATTTGAGTGTCAACAAAACATATATGCATGTATTATATCTGGTATGACGTGCATACTCAGGGGGTGTATCCGACGTGGGACTTTTTAACACAAAGGAAAAGTGCATAACTTCTTAGGTGGAAAATTACCAATTGCTTTTGATAGAGATATCAAAACTTCCGTAGGTGAAGCTAAAGGACCAAATGTAATGACAGGATATTGTTGATTCTTTCCTCAGATCAATCTGCTCATGAGCACAGCAAAAGACAGTCAAACAGATAATTTATATCATTATCAAAACACATATGTGATATGTCTAAGTTAACCTAAATAAATGACACAAACCTAATTTGTTTGGCAAATGATGTTACTGGTCATAATTTGCCAAAACCAGTAACATCGTTTGCCAAACAAATTACCTGTAACAAACCTTTCATTGATTTTGTTTCTTTTGTATCCATCATGTTCATGTGTTTGCGGAAAAACGCTTCGGATTTAATTCAAGAGCCAAATTCCATGCCTACTCTTCCAAACACAATTTCCATATTCTAAATATGGTGGATTATGGTCCCAAAACTTAGCTGTTATGCTAATTCATATTACTGTTTCCACAAACACAACAAAACCTTCACTCTCAAGCCAAACTCTACCACGCAAATTCAATTGTACACCAAATTAGACAATGCCTCATTCTTTATAAAAATCATTCACATTTCACACACTCATAGCTGCATTTGAAATTTTGCAGTCCCATTCTCTTTTATTGAAAAATCAATTGCTGCAAATGTTAAGAAACTAGAGCCATTAGGCATGCCTATTATTGTTGTGCCAGAAAATGAAAAGGGTTTGAAGCATGAATCTTTCTCATGTTTTTTTAACCTGATTTATGGTAACTTTCATTTGTCTCAAAAGCCGGTTATTAAACAAGAAGACACTGCTGCTATGTTGTACTCTTCTGGTACTATAGGTACGAGCAAAGGAGTCGTTTTAACTCACAGAAATTGTATTGCTATGGTAGAGCTTTTTATGAGGTTTCAAGCTACTCAGTATGAATACTGTAGTTCCAAAAAGGTGTATCGAGCTGTTGTGCCGATGTTCCATTTATATGGTTTATCGCATTTTAGTAATGAGGAAAGTAATGAGGAAATTTCACATTGATGAGGCAATTATATACTATTGGTAAATATAATGTTACACACTTTAATGTTGTTCCACCGATATTGTCGGCATTGACAACAAAAGCAAACAGTGTTAATTAAGGGAAGTAAGGGAAAATAAGTTTAAGACAGGTCACTTGCAGTGCAGCACCTTTGAGCATAGGAACTTTCAATGATTTTGTTCAAGCTTTTCCTAATGTTGATTTTATACAGGTAAAAAAACTTGGAATAAAATTGATTCAATGTATTTTTCTGAATAGAAAAAAATAAAAATATTAAAAAAGGTTTGGTCTGTTGCAGGCAATCTTAACCTACATTTGCATGAGATTGATTCAATGACTTCAAAAGTTTTGTTGCTATAAATTATGTTTCTGTCTTATATTCCTTAAGCCTATTTTGTTGCTATAAATTATGTTTCTGTCTTATATTCCTTAAGCCTATTTTGTTGCTATTCCAATTGAAATTTGAAACTATTAACCAAACATTTTTTTCCTTTATTTCATAGGATACTTGAATAATTAGGAAGCTACAATGTCAACAATTGATAAAGATGGTTGGTTACATATTGGAGATATAGTTTATTTTGATCAGGATGGATACTTATATTTCTCTGATCGATGGAAAGACATGATCAAATACAAGGGCTTTCAGGTATATAATTTTTGGCTTATTAAAATTTTATGAAAAACAAAAACAAAGTGATGATACATATTTGTATGCGTTGTTCTTATGTATATATCACACATGATCTGTTACAGATTGCTCCTGTTGATTTATAGAAGCTGTGTTAATTTTGCATCCTGAAAGAGTTGATGTCGCGGTTACAAGGTAAGTATATGAAAACTTCTATGTCAGTGCCTCTTTGGATATATAAGTATAACCTTAAGTGTTAACATCATTTTCCATATCAGTGCCAAGGATGAAGAAGCTGGGGAGATTCCAGTGGCATTTGTGGTTAAGAAGGCCGGAAGTGTACTTTCTCCAAAGGACGTTATCGATTACGTTGCGAAACAGGTTCTTCTTATAAGACAGACATGAGTTCTATGATTTTTGAATTGATATTACTACTTGAATCAATGTCATGTAATGTCTTTATTAGTATTGGATTCATGATGTGGCAAAATATTGATTCTTCGGTAGTGGTTTTTTTAAGCCTTTAGACTCCAACTGTGATTCCTTGGGAACTAAGAAACTGGTTTTTGTTTTATTTCTTGAGAGAAAATGAAAACTAAACCCTTACCTCTCTTTATATCGAGTCTATTCATTTTTAATAAATGAGTGAACAAATCCAGTTACTATTTTATTATTTTTTTTAGTAGTAGTTGCTATTTTTATATTATAAACAAATAAAATACCTAAATCTTCCTATAAATTAAAAACGAATAAAAGAAAAATGAAAAAACCAAAAGTATTTTTTTGAATTCGTGTACCACGCGCGTATCACAGGAAGAGTACCACGTGGGTACCCGTTGCAAAACAAATTGATACGCCGTTGATACGTACCCAAAAAGTACCAATACCCAATACGTATCCGGTACTGTTACTCTTCATTTGGTTTTTTTTTATTATCTATTTTATCTTTAATATATTTTGGAGCTAACAGCACTTAGTTGCTACTCTCTTTTGCTATATAAAAATATATAAAATTGTTGTGCAAATAAAATTACAGGTTTAGTTTTTTTTTAGATATTGTTTTATGTTTCTCCATCCGTTTAATTTATAAGAAATAAATCAACTTTTATCATCCCAAATTATAAGAAAAACGTCTGTTTTTTTATCATTTTTTAAATTTATTTCTACTTATTTTCATAAAATTAAATTTAGATTGCATTTTATTTGCTCTCTCTCCACAAATGATAGCTTACAATTGATATAGCAAAATTCAAATGTTTTGAGTAGAAATGCAAACAATTATATTTCATGTGTAAATATATTTTTGTTTCGGTGATAGTAATATAAACTAAAACAAAAAGAAAATATTTAAACTAAATACAAATTTATTTTAATAAATAAAAAATAATTAAATTTGAAAACAATATTATCATCTTAACTAAGGATTTCTGTTTTTTTTAATCAAATATTTTAAAGCTTTGAAATAGAGAGATTTTGTTTTCGAAAATTAATTTTAAACTTTTAAAAAATTGAATACATAGTTCAAAAGAAATTATATTTGGTTTGTTAACTTGTGCCTCTGAGCACATTTTATGAAATATTATTATCGAACTTCCAAAAAAAAAATCACTTAATAAAAATCAATGTATTTGATCAATAATTTGTATCAACATTTCAATTCAATACAAGGTAGAAGATGTAACATATAAAATTTTAAGAGAGGAGAAACCGAAAGGATGGCTAGTCGTGTTTTCGACAAAGGCTACTACGGTTCTATTGCTGATTTTCATGTGTAATAAGGATTTCAAGAATTTTAACATGGAACCTCACATCGAAAGTCATGAACCGATGTGAGGGGTTATATAGAATTGGACAATCTTTCTTTTTAAATCAATATTTTGAAGTAAAGTTAAGTTCAATCCATATCAATTGGTATAAGAGTTGCCAATTGTTCAGACAAATATGTTACCGATTTCCATGTGCAAGGAAGATTTCATTTTTTGACAAAGGGACAATGGCCGGCCAAGGAGAGCCCCGTGTGCACTGCCGGAAGCTCTTCAGCAAAATTAATTAATTCAAACTTGAAGTTGCAATTTGAAATTGTTGCCTCTAGAGTTGATTTTAGCATCAACTCATTTTTACATAAATGTATTCAAACATTAAAAAAAAAAAAAATCATATTCAATTCACTTTTACCTACAATCAATTCACTCAAAATTAAATGTTGTTACCGCACAACCAAACACATTATTATCGTGTACCCTCGCCTCATTGTCTTTAATGAAAAATAGGTTTACAAAAATTAAAAAATAAGCTATTCCAAACAAAAATGCTCATGGATTAATCCGGCACATTCAAAATTTACAAGCCTAAATTATGCACAGTAATTAAATACATGCAGGCAACCTAGTAGCAGAATTATGATCTAAAGCCAATATAATGCCTTGCTCATGTCAACATTGAAGAAGCAATCACCATCTGCACGAAGTTGCAAATATAAAACTGTTAGCTGAAAGAACTAACAGAAACCAATTCAGTGGAGGAATCAGAATAATGATGTACTAGTCATATCATAAGCTTACAAAAAACCTTTGACCTGCAGTGGCTATCGAAAATGTGGTCTTTTCACAAGAGACCGGGTTTTGATTGGCAGAAAATGCAGCGTAGGGTTTTCGGTCTCTTGTGAATAAAAACTGTTATAAGCGTGGAGATTGGAGAGACATTTAACCGGAGATTCTGTCGGTTTACTAACCGAACTTCAAATATCTACAGGTTAGAGATGAACTGAAACAAACTATGAACCCCTTGTTATTCCATGATCCCACAATGAAAGAGTTGCTTTCTTAACAAACATTTTGAACCAAAGTTATATTGAGTGGATTTGGGGAAATTCATGTTTACATAGAATTTCCTTTTCAATAATATTTAAGTTTTTGCATTTCTGAATTCATAAGGATGAGTGATGGGTAGCAGACACTACTCACTTAAGGGCACAGGTATTGCTTGATATTAGTTACAGTGCTACCATGTAATACAGTAATAATGAGTAGAAAATGGATCGAGTTTAGAACAAGCTCTGGTAAAATTCATATATAGAATCATCATTCATTCTAGCGGTGAATCTTTCCAAACAATGGATGTAAAATGTAGTGAACTGAAGGCTAATAACATCAGATTTGCATTTAGTGTTCGGATGTTGAACATGATGCAAATTCTTTAATTGGTAAAAAACCAGTTTTGTTCGGCATTGAAACCATAGTGCACCGAACTACTGAACCGGTTTGGGTTGGTTCAGGTGAAGCGATTGCCGTTTGGTTAGGTTTTCTCAAACTGTTTTTGTGCTTCAGTTCATTCCGGCATAGTTTTCTCCTATAAACCAAACCTAACTGTTGGATAGGAACATTTGTTTCTCCTAAAATCCTAGGGAGCATTAGTGTTTCTAAATTATCTAGATTTGATTTTGAAGTCTAGGAGAACCTTTGCATCGGAGTATTATTTCCCAACCCCTCCCATAGAGAAAAAAATCGTGGGAATATGAAAGTTATTTTGTTCTAGGAATTTTTCAATACTCTGAAATAATTGTTTAAACACCATGACAAACATGGAACACATGTTCCCTTACCAAATATTCATGTGAATGTATTAGATGACTAGACACAAAAGCACCCTTAAGAAATTAGCTTTATAAAATTAGGAGAATAACCACTAGGAGTAAGCAATCAAAATGGGTTAAAAGGAAATTATAAACATCACAGTTATTTATACGCATTAAATAATGTTTCTTGGTAAGGAAGCTTACCAAATATTAAGTCTTCTACATTTCAGTGCCTTCATTGCTGCTTTTGCAAACACTCGTGCGGCCTCTGCTTCAGCTTCGGCAGCCTCTGCATCCCTTGCTGCTGCCTCAGCCTGAGCAATGGCAGCTTCTGCCTCTGCAACTGCTTTTGCAGCTGCTGCTGCCACCTCTTGAGCTGTCACACCCCTCATTTTTAAAAGCTCAACATCAATTTGGGATTGTGAAAGGACGTTGACATCAGTTTTCTCTGCTTTTGGAGAATCCTTTGGCCTCTCTTCCAAGAGTAATAAGGAAGAGCTTCTTCTTTTCTCGGATGTTTTTGTTGAATTTGTTGCAATCCTGTACTTATGATTTACCTGCCATAAGGTATGTCAGACTCAGGATCAATTGACCAAATATCATATTTAATAATTACATGTCTGGTATTTATCTTACAGTAATATAGGTTTATTAAAAGGAAATTTTAGTCAAGTTTCAGTAAAAGATACTGTTTTTTGGGAACTAAGTTCCAAGAAGCCAAGTTTCAGTAACGAAGAGTATATTTACCTTCACTAATTTGCCACTTGCCACCATATGCTTCAGTTTTGTTGACAGTAACTTCATGAGGTTTGGTGGAGACCGGTATTGATCCTATTGAGGTAAAAACTTTCAGAATTACTATCAACTCAATGATACAGAGAAGCACAAAAAGAAAATGTCAATTGCTAGTATATTTAGCATGACAAACAATATATAACATATTATGATTGGTTGAATTATTCTAAGCCTTTCTAAACCACGAGAAGGAAAAAAGTTTAAAGCTTGTTCTTGTCGGGTGAGAGACTCGGGGAACCTATTTAGGTTTGATAAAAAGAACCATTGAATGAGAATAAAGGAGTCTACGGGTTACGTATTAGAGCTGGCTGAAATTGCTGATAATTAATAAACATATAAACCAATGGACCTGAGACAGAAACATTTCCAAACAGATAAAAGGTCAAACTGTTGTGAAGGATTTGGAATTAAATGGTTTGTCGTTAGACATTTATAATAGGATATTGCTGTGTCTTTTGGTGCATGTAACAGATCGAGCGAAGAAAAAGTTATGATTGCTGTATTTGTTAGATGTTTAGATTCTTAATACCACTAGTGAGGTTATCAAAGTGGAAATACCTCTATATAAGCAGCAATGGCGGCCATGTCAGAACCCTTTGGCTCCTTCAACTTGACTATAGACTCCAATATAAGGTTGTCCAATCTGCCATTATCAAAAAGAATTCTGCAGCCATTAGTGAAAAACAAAGCCACATAATTGACATTGCAAATTCACCACAAACTTGAGGTGATGTTGTCATCAAAAGTGACAACAGAAGATAACTATTTATCAAATATTTTATAGTTGTAATTGGAGCTTATATGTGTGTGTTTATGTGTGTATTTGAATAATTTGAGTGTATCTTTGGCATGCTTAGAAAACATTTGTCATGAAATTAAATAGCTAATGAAGAATCAAAAAACAATAGACTTCATGGTACACATTATAGTAAAAATTGCTAGAAACTCGTTTTTAAGTTATTTATTCATTTAAAAGTTTGGTACACCAGCATATCAAAGGAAGTAGCATCTATGTCATGTAAGAAGTAAGATATGTTTAGCATCGAGTGCTTAACCTTGATATTTGTTCTTTGGAGGTAGATATTCCACTAGAAACTGCCACAGGCTTGGGAGCTGCAACTTCTGGATTATATTGAACTATTGCAGTCGAGGTTGCATGGTGGTTACTCTCAGTTTTCGGGGGAGGTAGGTTCTTTTTGAGCGCAAGCTTTGCCTTCTGCCTGGATCCCCATATCGCTGTCACATTTATGTTCCTCCATTTGTCCTGTTCACAGCTTAAAGCATATATATATTTATATAGAAACACAACTTGGTATATAATGAATTTAACAATCTTTTCAAAGCAAAGAACTCCGCATATATTTCTTAATCCTTACGGCACAGTAAACAATAGCAATAAATCTTACTTCATAACACTTCCTATAACCTGATCTTACTTTATAACACTTCCTAATTCCTATAACCTGCTAGAACCTTGAAAAGACTTACCTTTAGATCTACATTTGAACGCATACGCAAAATGGTACTGAAATCCGGGTCTGTTAGTATGGTGCGCCATTTTCCTGCCCCGTATTTGACTACTCCCGCTTTCAGAGCTGCCTCTTCTTCTGCAGTCCATTTTTGCTTAGGAGCACCCATTAAAAGAATTCCAAAATCTTCTTATGAAGTATAGTGTTCACACTTTGATTCTATAGACAAGTTTCGAAGTGGAACGCGCCCATCCACGAAGACTAAAATATCTAACTATTATTGACCTACAAAACATCATAACAAAAATAACAATATATTAACAAATAACCATTGACCTTAACAACCAAATTAACTTCAATTGCATATTATTAGAAATCCAGTGTTTTACAATAGATCAATTCAGAAATCTCCAGCAACCAAAATTCATATTATTTATCTGGAAAAAAATCATCAAATTAGGGAAAAAATTTATAATTTATCGTTTCGATTGCAATGCAATTAGATCAGGCCTTGTTACAAAAACCAAATCATTAGTTACATTACCTATACATAAAAATTGATTCTTGATTTCCCTTTTATAAAAAATAAAAATAAAAATTGACTCTTTTTTCTAGATTTTAGAGAATGAATCAAACCCCAACTCATAAAATTAACTATAATCTGGAATTATCCAATGATTATTGCATTGCAACAGTTGTTGTTGTCATGGGTTGAAATTTTACAGAAAATTGGAGTTTTTTTATGAAAAAAAAAAAATTAAAAAATTGATGAAGACTGACCTGAGAATACAGATGGCATAAAAAAGAATTGAATTGGGAGAAAAAGGATGAAAATTAAAGAAGAAATTGATGATGGATCGGAGAATCAAAAGGGTACCAATAAATCGAATTGATACGATAAAGAAACTGAAAATAACGAGATATACGACAAAGAGATGTGTTGTTTCGTTTCTTGTTTTTTTTTTTTTTTTATATAAAAAGGATTTTTGGTTTTGTTTTATTTTATGAAAGGTTGCAATTTGATCTTGATTTTTGTTTGAAATTATTAAAGATCCCTTCGATTTTTCTATAATAATTGTTTTTTTTTCTTTGTCGACAAGTTCTGAAATTGTTTTTTAGTTTCCTAATTTATTTATTTTTTTTCAAATCTATTGGGCTTTTTTTTGTTTTGGATGAAACAAAAAAAAAAAACTCGAGTTTTTTCTTTAATTTTAATTAATCAGATTTTTTTACCAAAATGATATAGTTTTTTAAGTTTATTACTAAATATTTTTACTTTTCAAATTATTTATCAAAAATGGTGTAATTCGTTACTGCCATCGACTACTTACACCACTTCTATATTATTTTTTTTCAGCTTTCAAACAAAGTATACCATTTAAAAACTATCTCTTAATTATCTCGTGTTTAGGAATATTATTCGACCATAAAAAAAGTGTTTAGGAATATTAGTCTTGATAAGCGAAATTAGGTTGAAGGGTGAACAAAATTTACTTATGATAATTTTAGTTAAAGATCATACTTGAATATTCAATATTGATTTAGTAGCTACTTAAATTCGATTGTTTGATTAGAAGAATTAATTTGTAAGGTCCTGATTAAATTGAGATTAGACATCTTTAAAATTTCACACTCAGTAAACAATGAGACAATGGAACACGAGAAATGTTATCTCAGCGTGTAACCAAACATAAGTTATAATAATTCATTCTGATTAAGTTAAGTTGACTCAATTTTTTACACTTTCATTTCATACTCTATAGTTGCACTCCCTCCACCTCATTTGTGTGTAACAAATTGAAAAAAAAAAAATTATGTTACAAAATAATTGTTCATATATGTTTTTAATGTAAAACTATATATTGATTTAGTAGCTACTTAAATTCGGTTGTTTGATTAGAAGAATTGATTTGTGAGGTCCCGATTGAATTGAGATTAGACATCTTTAAAAATTCACACTCAGTAAACAATGAGACAATGGAACACGAGAAATGTTATCTCAGCGTGTAACCTATAATAATTCATTCTGATTAAGTGGAGTTGACTCAATTTTTTACACTTTCATTTCACACTCTATAGTGCACTCCCTCCACCTCATTTGTGTGTAACAAATTGAAAGAAGAAAAAAAAGAATAATGTTACAAAATAATTGTGCATAATGTTTTTAATGTAAAACTACAGTATTAGCTTTATTTTGATTCTTCCTCCAAATTAATAGTACTATACTATACATGCATCATCACTTTCAAGTTCATTATACTACACTATGTATTTATAACAATCATTAATACAATTATTAGCAAGTGATTAATGTAGTGATCTTGACTGCAAAAATGAATCATTGCTTGGAAGTAGTAAGCAAAACTACAAATGCAATTCTATCTTTCACATATTTTCTTGTCAAAGAAATTTGGAAGGAGACTCAAAAATTCACATAGGAAGATCAATATTAATTGTGGGCAACATAATGGAATAAATACTAAAAAAACTAGAAATTAAATACTGACAATAGATTTACAATACATCAAAGACAGATTTCAGCTAACATATCGTTACGCGATTATTATTGTGATATAGTTTACATTTATGTGCCCAAATATCTTTTGCTTCCAATGATGCTTCCTTCCTGTAACTGGAAAATAGTACTATTTTTAAGCAAATTTGTTTCCACCAACAGTAATTCCACTCTTATTTGGTAGAAGCTTCTTCATATAATACTTAGAATTTCGGGACAGGTTGATTGTTTTCTTTTTCTTTTCAGGAATATAATCAATTGAACATTCTGAAAATCCACGGCTCTCAAACCTGTCAAAAAGTTGAGAATCCTTTCGTTTAGAAATGCAATTATGAAGATTATAGAACGGCAACTGAAAAATAAACTTATCCTATCATACTCTAGATATTTTTCTAATTTGCCTTAGAAACTTCATGTGTATGAGCATATCAACAATGCAATCCACCGCACTTAAATGTGCATTTTATTCCGAGAAAGATGTTTACCACAAATCTAGAAATGGTAGAAGAAAAACATAGATGTACCAAATATGCAGTAACAGGCAACTAAAGGTGAAAAATTACATTGATTGCGGATAAGGCTTAAATAACATAGATTACGAGACTTACCAATCTGCTGTACGTGTTGTAAGTAGGAAAAGCTTATTTAATCCAAGAGATGCTGCTTTCTTCTCCATATAATCTGCACAAATTTCATCATTTTATGATTAAAATTATACAGTTGCTCAATAACATCCAAAACTGAAGCCTGCACGATATCTTCTTGAAACATAAACACGGTCAAACTTTCTAACACTTAAAAAAACAAAAACGGTGTTTACATTCTGAGTTGATTATTGATTATCAATTGTGGTTGCTATTATTACTACAACTATTCTTATACTTGAATGCCAATGTGTCTTATGAATTAATAATGGATCCTTTCTTAATCATAATTCAAGTTAGTGTCATTCGGTCTTCATTTTTCTATAATGTCATAACTCAAAACTCTTCCATGACAAATGGTTTGAAGCTGATAAGGATTGTTCTAGTATATGCATAAACATTAAAAAAATACCAACGTCTCAATACGTAGCACAGATTAATTGGTAGTCACCGTTTTTCATTTACAAGAGCTTTCAAGCACAGAAGCAGTAAACATACCAAGCAATTTGTCTCCCCGTCCTTGGCCGCGACATTCAGGAGATACTGCAATAGCAGCAACCTCTCCGGACTTCTCCTCAAAGTAAGGAAAAAGGGCACCACATGCAATTATTTGACCTTCTCTTTCCACAACAACAAAATTCTTCAAAGCTTGAAGCAGCTATAAACAGAAAATGATAAAAAAAAAAAAAATAATGAGAAATGTTGTGACGAATCACCACGGCTATGTAAGCTATCTACAGCAGATACAAAAGTAGATACATAGTTAAGCAAACCTCTTCATCAGTCCGCTTAACCAGTATGCCATATGCCTCCAAAGGCGCAATAAGTTGTTTTATTCCAGAGAGATCTTTTTCATCTGCCTCTCGAGTGCCTTCATAAAGGTCACTGCAAAATACAATTGAAATTTGAAGGATAAAAAAATAATATGAAGGCTGAGTGATGAGATCTCCTTACAAAAGAATGGAAATAAAGGTTAATCAAAGACAACACCATGAACAATCTGCTACTGAAAATATACTGCTAGGCATGCAGGAAGTCCCACAAATGTCGTAGATATTGGTATAAATTGAATTTTTGTAGTGGTGCAGTATGTCTACTCGGAATTATAACAAGCTGCATTTGTGTATAGTACGCATGTACTCTTTAAGACTAATAAGAAACATCATCTCAACTATTCCTTCAATCATTTTTTCACAACTAATGGTTTCATGGAAGGAAAAATAGGGGATTGCTCACAAATGGAGTTCAGATCCAACTCGTATTTACAGCCAAATAGATCAGAATATTAATAAATGACTACGCAATCATCAGCTAACCAGAATGAGTTACAAACAAGAAACCCACTGAGATCCCAACAAAACTATTTATTTTTTAGTCTTATCCCTATGGTTCACAGAAGAAAGGGGTCTTAGTAGTTTGGAGTACGGTACGGCCAAGGCCCAGGAGGTAAGAAAATTCTGGTCAAGGATTGTTCCAGCCAAGATTCAAACTCAAGTTCCTCCAAACGATTCGTCCTTCACTGAAAACTTGACAATAAAAAGTCAAGGATACAATTTATTTCCAAGCACCATAGCTTACCACCTATTCTCATGCCAAATAGTTACTAACCCTTGCACAAAATAACTTACAATCAAAAAAACTTAGTCAAGAGACAGACTGCAAAGATTGCTTACCTAGCAACCATTGTTCCCATCCCATCTCTTTTAAACAATTCCAAAAATAAAACTCCGCTAATAGTGCCATCCAACAAGTGAACTCTTTGAACTCCGCCCTGGTAGATGGTATTATTAGCAATATACTGGAGAAACATGCATCAACTCAAAATTTCAAGCATAGGCATTGTTTTCACCGGCAACGTCTCAAAACATTATTTGAAGTCAGTCAAAATTCTAGATATATTGTAGTAACTGATATAGATGCACAACACACATGCTCACGTATATTATTGGTCTGATCATGATGTTGATAATGTTTCCGTGCTTACAAATGCTTATATACCAACATGACTTAAATAAGCACAACTAGATTACTTGACGTGAAAAATAAAAGATGAATCATTGACTCACTCTGCAAACGAAGGCTGCAGCAGCCAATTCTGATAGGTAACCATTCATTCGACTTAGCCGTTCTTGACCTCCAATAGCAAAACCTTGCTCGCTATTCCCTAAGCCATCTCCGTTTGCAAAACCAACACCATTGTGGAAAGTTGCATTATGCCATTCTGTAATGCGTTTTCCATTAGGTGGAGATTTGACTGTCCCGTTAATATTGTTATGCTCAACAGGATTAATACCTTCTTCGTCAACAGCTTTCACATAGTTAGCAGCCGTTTCACTTTGCTCAGCTCGTTTACGAATTAACATGTCTGCTTCTTCAAGAGGCAAGAAGCGAATTAGGCGTCCATTCTCATCCAGTATTGGACCATCTATAATGCATATTAACTTGTCTGCCCCAATAGCCAAGGCACAAGCTGTGGCAACTTCATAAGTGCTGGATAAAATACAAATAAAAATATCAATATCGAGGATTCATTCAGGCATAAGTATAGTACTTTAATGCTTTTACTTGTATTATATTCACAAGAGTCCGTCTTTAGATCCAATCTATTCATAAGTGTAGTTCTTAAAAGTTAAAAAGATCCTACAAAAACTACATATAAGATATGATTAATAAGAACTACAAAAATGCTACAACAGCCTCATTCATACAATAAGTTAGTATATTATGACGTAAAAACTAGAAAGTGAAGATTAGAAAAGCTAACAAATCATACTTGCAATTCAATACTTCTCCAGAGCTGGAGTAGCCCAAGTTGGTTAAAATAACTATACAGCCACCATCAAGTCTCTCACGCATGCGAGTTACGTCTACTTTTTTAACTTCCCCAGTTGACCCGTAATCAATTCCGCCGACCACCCCTCTTCTCTATCAAAAACCAAAACAACAAAATGCAATAAGAAAAAAATATAAATAACTTCACAAAACCATTGTTTAAGCACAATGAATGAATCACAAAATTCAAACCTTAGCTGCAAGAAAGTTACCACTTGCAACACTAACACCAACTTCATGCCACCGACTATTATCACCATGTCTACGAATATTGCATATGGAAGGCCCAGGTGAAAGTTTAGCTTCCATCATTAATCTTATTCCTCCTGCTGCTTCCATTGCAGCAGCTAGAGATTCATCATCCGTTATTCTATATCTCCCAACATACTTAGGCTCGCTCCCTACAAACACAATAACACGATCAGTGGTGGGGTTTTGCAAGTAATAGTGTTAAGGTTGAAAAACACTCATTTTTTATTGCTATTTGATAAACACCTTAATTATACGCTTATAGTCTAGCATAAGCACTTATTTCTATATATAAGTTGTTTTCACAAGCTATCCTGGAAATCTTACGGAACTAAGTTGAAAACAACTTCCAGACATATCATAAAGTTGTTTCCATAAACTCTATCAAACAGTATTACAAATGTAAATAAGCTTATCCAAACGAGCCCTTAATCTAACTAACCTCTATCTTTCAAAAGCTTGTCAATTTGCACATGAGTACCGGGAACAAGAACAAACCGAATTCCAAGCTGATGAAGTAAAGCTATATCCTGCACCCAAAAACATTACTTATACTAATACTAATTCCATCATAACCAATTAAAGCAAAAGTTGAGATATTTATAAGAACTAAAAACATAATAAAACCTAAAATGAGATTATTAATGAGAATTATGGCGTGCCTTGAGAATGGGATCTAAGTGACTAGCAACAATTTCACCAGAAATGATAACAACAAAAGTGCTTCCACGAAAAGCCCAAAGGTAAGGCCAAGCTTCATAAAACGAACGAATGAATTGTTCATCTCCTTCTTCAATGCTTCCGTGTACTCCTTCGTTCAATGCATTGAGTTTCGTAAGTGGTTCATTCTTTCTGCAGTGGAAATTGGTGGTGAATGATTTTGGGGAAGAAGGTTTGAATTGGAGTTTGAGTTGTGAGTGGAAGTGTGAATATTGGTGAGAAGAAGAAGAAGAAGATGAAGAAGTTGAGAAGTTGGGAGGGTTTGGAAGGGAAGTGAAGAGACGAGATATGGAAGGAGACATTGAAAGAGAGAGACGGTGGTCAGTGTTCGGCGGCAACGGCGGATGAGTTTTGAGACACGAACTTTAGTAGCCGCCGCCGCCGCAAAACTTTGAAATTTGGTTGGTTCTTTCGTGGCTGTGGCATTTCTAACATTTTATATTTCCGTCATATTTTTATTTTTTTATCGCAGTATCCGGTCCACCGATTGCTTAATCTGGTTTGAAGTTAGTTCTTATATCGAATGATTTCAGCTCATCTGATCGTAATTACGGGGATCAAACTGTGATTCCAGCATCAATATTTGTCGATTTTAAGTAATAAAAATGGGGATGGATCAAATTACACCGGTATAACATTTAAGTAATGTTACACCACTCAATAACGCTTTTAACGCATTCAAATTTTACAAAATTCACCGTTGAATTGAAAATTTATATCGTATAAATCATTTATATTAAGTTTTATAAAAATCTAACATCGTTTAATATATTATCGAGACAAATTAAGATTAACGATATTGAATAAAAAATCATTTGTATCTCTAAATTATGCATCAACTTAATAGTCAAACTTGAATTTCTCAATGCTCTAGTGCTAGCTAAGTTGTAACCAAGGTACAAACAATGACAAAACATAAGAGAAGGGAAAAGCTACGAAGTTTGTTCCTCATACAAATTTTTTTATTTAAAAGCAAATGAACAAATCCAACAAATAAACAAGAAATGATTGTGTTGAAAATTACTAGTACCTTAAGAATGGCATGGAGATAATTAGGAGTAGCAATAATCTCAGCAGAAATGAGGAGAACAAAAATTCTGTTTCTATGGATTAGAAAATAAGGATTTGATTCACGAAGAACCTTAACAAAAACTCTGTCTTCCTCGGTGACTCCATAATATTCATATTCCTCCTCACTACTTTCTTCACAACCACACCCTCTTACAATAAACTTGCTCTTTTTTACTACAGCAGCAGCAGCAGCACCAAAACGACAAGAAGAATAATTGAGCTTTTGAATTTTGAGTGATGAACCAAAATTGATGAGATGTTGGCAAGAAGTGGAGTCACGTGAAAACGGTAGAGTTTGAGTTTTTCTTTGGTTTGGTAAAGTCGTTGGTGGCTTCCAAGTACAAGCCATGAGAGAGAGAGAGAGAGAGAGAGAGATTCTGTTTTAGCTTAAGCTAAAGAGAAATGAATGCATTTGGAGTGAGTAGCGAGTGGCAACAAACAATGACAATTACGCGGCGAAACGGCAACGTTGGACGGTCGGTTCTGTTTGGAATAACTCTAATAGGAGAAACAAAGTCATAATCCAAGGGTCGGTTTTATCAGTTAAAAAATATGGGACTGGACATAAAAATTTCCGTTATATTTTGTTTGATTTAAAAATTATTTTTGATATTTCCTCTGTAATACTTTATAAACAAAATTGATTTTTTAGATTCATTGTAAGTTTAATGAATTTGGCCTATAATATAGACCGAATACATTAAATCTACAATGAATCTAAAAAGTCAATTTTGTTTATAAAGTGTTATTGAGGGAGTATTGGATAATAATCCGGGAGTAAGGGACCGTTCAAAAATTGAAATTTTTGTCCCTCAACCACAAGATAACTTTTTATCCTCCAAACATGTTGTTTAAAATATCGAAATAACGTTTTTTCCACCAAACATCCTACGACACAAAATTTGTATATACCTTCAACATTTATCCAATGTTATTTTGTCTTGTACTGTCTTATACTGTTTTGTTCAGTACTTACATTTTATGAATAAAATGCAAAGTTATGCCAAACAAATTTTCAATAAATTTTTTATAGAAAAAAATTGTTGAATTTTTATGAGCAAAATACATGTTTAATTTTTTTCATAAAAACTTTTATTTTCACTTTTAGATAATTTTAAAATTTTAATAAAAATCGAATGAAATGCTTAAGTCTAATATCAAATAGAGTCAACTTATTGTCGGTCTTTTATTTTACATTCTATATATATTATTTATTTTTTGGTACAATACATTCTATATACTTTATTGTTGGTTTTTTTTAATTTTTCTATTTACAATATATTAAAAGAAACTAGGGGTGTCAAAGTTATCCATTTATCCGTTATCCATCCAATCCACTCACTAATGGATTCATCCAATCCATCCATTAATAAAAAAATTATTAAATGGATTGGATCCAATCCATCCATTTAATTAATGGATGGATCCAATCCATCCACCTTAATTTGAAAATCCAATGGATCATATATAGTACAATAACCTCAAATCCAATGGATAATCAATTTTTTAAAAATAAAATTAACAACCAATTCAAAAATAAAAAATCAGTTGAAAACCAAAAAAACACCTGAAGATCCTAAAATCGGGCGAAAACCCAAAAAATCGGCCGGATACCCAAAAAAAACACAAAAATCCAAACATTGGCTGAAAACTCAAAAAATCGGCCTAAAACCCAAAAAACACCCGAAAAAGCAAAAATCAGCCGAAAATCCAAAAATCGACCGAAAAACAAAAAAAAAACCCGAAAATCCAAAATTTAAAAAATCGGCCGAACAATCTAAAATCAGCAGAAAAACCAAAAAACGGCCCAAAATCCTAAAATCAGCTGAAAACACAAAAAAATCTACTGAAAAACCGAAAATCAGCCGAAAAACCAAAAAATCCTAAAATCGGCCGAAAACCCAAAAAAACACCCAAAAATCCAAAATCGGCCGAAAAACTGAAAATCGGCCGAAAACCCAAAAAACGCCCCGAAAATCCAAAAATCCAAAAAATCGGCTGATTTTTTGCCGATTTTTGGGTTTTCGACCGATTTTTTGATTTTAGGTGTTTTTTGAGTTTTCGACTGATTTTTTGCGTTTTATGTTATTAATAAAAATAATCTATTTAATTAATAAATATGTTATTAAAAAATAAAAGTAATTTAATAGATGGATTGGACGGATATCCATCCATTTAAAATACCATAGTGGATGGATTGGATTGGATTTTATCTCCAATGGATGGATTGGATTGGATATTTTGAATGAGTTTTAATGGATTGTTAATGAATTAATAGATTTTTTTTATCCATCCATTAGCAATCCAATCCAAATCCATCCAATCCATCCATTTTGACACCCCTAAAAGAAACTACTACCAAAAAACATCTTTTGTCCTTAGAACGTTTAACAGTATTTCACCATTTATACCCTCAAAAGTAATTTTAACTCTAAACTCAAAAAAAATAAAATAAATAACAAACAAAAAAAGAGAAGATAAACATAAAACAAATCTATTCATAAAAAAAATATAAAAAAAAAGCATAAAACAAATCTACTCATAAAAAAATATAAAAAATTTAAGAAAGAGAATAAAACAAATTTACTCATAAAAATAACAATAGAAACCACTTTTAAAGATAAGCATAAAAATTAACTAATAGTTTTTTTTAAACAAAACAAGTAGTTCTTATCGATTAATATAAAAAATCATTGACAATTATTTTTCACTCATACATAAAAAAATTGGATAAATATTTATCACCGATAATTATAATTTATTACTACGTCCGTTTCTTTTTATTAGTTTTTTGTTGTTAGATTTAGCGTTCCTTTTTATTTGTCTTTTTTGTATTTTAAGGATACAATTTGTCAATTTATCTTACTCTTTTTTGATAAAACTAATTAATGTTATATATTTTAAAAAATAAATACTTGTTTTTTATATTTTTATGGGTACATTACATATTAAATTTTTTTTTGATGTATAATATATTAAATTTATTGGAAAAAGAAAGCGTGTGAAAAAAAAATAGGAATTATTTTGTAAATTAAAATGAGGATATAATAGGAAGATAATGTGCAAAAATATACTTCCTTAATTTGATGTTACTATTATAAAAATAATAATAAAAAGGAATGGGGGAAGTATTAAAATATACATGGGACAATAACTTTTATAAACCAAATATAGTCATTTAATAAATTTATATAAACTGCACAATTTATATTTTAAAAATATTTTATCACATATTTCTAAATATTTTAATCTAAATAAATTTTATACTTTAGTATAATATCAATCTTAAATATTAAAAAAAAATCAATGGAAGACTCAACGAAAATAAATATATTAAAAAAAAAAACACAGGACAAAATATTTATCATGACACACGACAAAATATTTATCACCGATACATAAAAAAATTCAAATAATTTTGTTTATTAATAATTATAATTTATTACAAAAATCATACACGGGATTGTAGCTTTAATAATATTTTTTTAAAAATTTTATAAGTTTTACAAAAAAGAGCATAACAAAATTTTAAATATTACATTCTAAATAAATTTTATACCTTAATATAACGATGAACATAAATATTGAAAAAAGGTCAATGGGCCCGTGTACTTTATTATAAGTTTATAACAATATACATGGGACAATAACTTAAGGCTTAATTACACTTTTGGTCCCCCTATTTTGCCAATTCTGTGATTCTGGTCCCCCTATTTTAAAATCAAACATTTCAGTCCCCCTATTTTGATTTTTGTTGCACTTTTAGTCCCCCATCCTATTTTTTATCATGAGAAATTAAATTTAAGGTTAATTTGTAGAAATTAGTATCAATTTAAGCTTTTTGTTGTATGAGTTAACATAAATTTAAAATACATTGCAACTTAATAGTAATATTTAATATAGTTTGTGATGGAGGTTTTAAGTCGACTTTATATGAGCTAACATAAGTTGTTTTTAGTTGATTTAGTTGTATTATTTAAGTCTGACAATCTTTCATGTATTAAAGTGAGACATCATCCTCTTATTATAAATTTTATTATAAAAAAAAAAAAAAATTATCACAAAAATGGGGTTTTCCCCAAGAATAACAAACAAAGAAATTTAAGAGACTTTTAAAGAGATGACATTAATCATATCACTAAGAATAATAATATAATAAAAATCAGGCATAACATTAAAATATTGAGTGTGGTAGTTTGATTTAAACCTTAATTGACAGATTCTATAACTGTCATCAATAAATCTAAAATTATTCGTGAAAAATGTATTCAAAATACACAATACTAAAGCTTCATATTTTTTCCTTAAAAATTAGAGGGTTAAAAAAAAAAATTAGAATCACATTTGTTTTAAAATACAAAATTATGTTTTCAATGTTGTTGTGGGAACAAAATATTGCCAATTATGTGCAAACTTGGGTAAAGATATTTGTAAGCATTATCGCATTGAGAATCAAACAAAAACATAGGAATATAGTAAATATGAACCGTGTAGCCAGTGTCTACTTTCCCAAAGTTAGAGAAAGAGAGGGCCACTTTAATTGAATTGAATGTGATAGCACGATGCCCTACTGACCTCATTTGTAAATTGTAAGTAAGTCAATTTTTTAGTGAAGAATCATGTGGCAGATACGAAACAAGGTGTATAGAATACGTATAATAAGTGTATTGCTATGTAGTTACTGTATTATAATAATTTGTTAAGTATTAAATATAACTACATAAATTTTTTCTCTTTTTTCATCAAAAAGTTCTTGTTAAATAAATACTAGTATTTTTCAAGTAATAAACGGTCTCTCTCTAATCTTGATATAAAAACAAATTGTTTTTTAATTAACTGAATAGTAATATATTTAGTCTATTATATAACTCAGATATATCAATAATCTGATACTAATAGCTAATATATTCTAACTGTAATTTTTGAAATTTGCTATAGAAAAGGAAATTGAAAGCAAAATGTATATTTACATTAACAACAATGGATAAATTGAAAATACTTAGTTTGACACAAGTGCGAAAGATGTGAAATATATTTTTGTTACATGAATATTAATATGAAAAACAATTTTCTTTTATTTTTTTAAAAATAAAACAAAAAACACAAAAAAAATCATCTATTTGTGAGTGGACAGTAAAAATTGCACATAAAACAATGCATGTAAGTTTTGTCTTATTAATATACTATGTAGTTATGTGCAGATGATATATAATTTTAAAAAAAAATAAAAAAATTGATCAATTGTTTTGTCCAAGATTAGACATATCAACCAAACTACTATTATTGTAACCAAAAAAACCAACTACTATTATTATTCTTCAAGAAACTACATCAAACTACTATTATTTATTTGCCACGAAAAGAAAAGAAACATATATGTCACATTTGATCTTTATTTTAACAAGTTACAAGATGCTAAAGCTTGCTAGTGTGTTTGAACTTTAAAGATTCAAATATATGTGTGAGCAACAACCAAATTACATCTTGAAGGGGATATAGCATCCTCCATCGTAGAAATTAAAACTTGATTGAGACACGCATTTATTCTCTATTATTAGTGATGTACCCCTCTCCATCCATATATTCTAGTTGCATAATTTCTACAATTTTTGGCATGGACTTATATTGCGATAAAATTGTAATTGTAAGGTTTTTTTTCATAGATTATCATGTTAGTACAAAGTTTTTATTGTCGTTTAATCCTGATTAATATTTGTGGAGAAACTTGTTAGACATATACGGTGAGTTTTTTACTTCTAAGTTCTAACCAATTTTATTTTCTATACATAAGTGTAAAGATGAAACTCACTTGAATTAATTCATTATTAGTGGTTGTAATTGTAAATTACTCCCTCATTTTCAGTGTTGTTTTATAAAAATTTTGCTGTTATTATTAATCTGTCATTTTAAAATTTTATACTATTAATTTACTACACGATGAAAAATAAATGAAATAAGATAATAAATAGGCACACATTCATAAAAGAACAAATAATTTTATAATTCTTTTTTACTGATTTTCTTAAAAAAAACAATAATCCAAGTGAAAACACCAAAACTATGGACCTATTTGGATATATTTGAACTTAGCTATAATATAAGTTTTATGAGATTGTTTGCTGCGGCTTTATGAAAACAATTTATTTTTCATAAATTTTTTTAGCTTATTTTCATAAATTCTTCATCAATACAGCTTATGAAAACAGTTCATATCACATATAAAAACAATTCATTTTTAATTATCTTTTGCTATAAATAGTAACTTATGCATACTTTTACATAAACGATTATCATGCAAGCTTATAGTAACTTTTGCTATAAACTGCAAATAAATTGTTTATCCAAATAGACCTCATATCTAAAAAATAATAAAATGACTATTGAACAAAATAAAAAATTAAGATTCAAGAGCTAATAATCTAAACCATTATATGACTCCATAAAAAGGTATTACATGACAGTCAGTTATGTTGTATAATGAGTTGATTTCCCAGTTGGCGCACATATTTATGTAGAGTGTGGTGTTACCTTTTTTTTTTTTGAAACAATGTACTACAAGACCAATGAACTCTTAAAATTTGACAGTTCCAAGCTTATGCAATGTAGTCATGTTACAGAGCAAAAATTACCAAATGTGAGCAGCAAATATGAAACTATAATAACCAAAACTACAGAAAAGTAAAAAACTACAACATAGAGAATGAATATCTACAGATTCTAAACCGTGAAAAACACTACTAATCATGAAAATTTACACCATTAAAGCTGATCTAATCTACAACATTGCCCTTCTGGTTTTGTTTTCTGTGTAAGAGAACCAATTGTTAGACAGACATGAATGAAACCCTCCTTGTTTCTCTAAGCTACTTTAATGAAGCCGTCATCAATTTGTGAAACAATGCCAAGTGGCTCAAGACCACAACCACCTGCGCCGCCGATCAGTTTCGGAGTTGGGCGTTACACTAATCCTATTTGCATTGCTGGACAGCCATTTACCGAAATCAGGAGATGCAACAAGCTCTTCCAAGGCTTTTTCAGTGGACTTCTTTGTGAACGCGTCCCATTCTGCTGGTGAATATTTTCTTCTTTCAGGGGTAGTGTGTATGATGGATGGATATAACTCCTCTGTCAGCATTTTAGGTAGTGACCTATTGAAGCCTGATGATGCACAAATTTAGCATGTTATGCACCACTTATGTTGAAAACTGAAAAAGTAACATAATTCGTATGGAATCCGGAAGATGGAGCAAACCTGGGGTCAGAGGGGAGCTTTTTCGTTGTGGCCGATAAAGTGTAGAATCCTCTATATAGTCGATATGCTCATCATCTTCATCATCAAAAGGTGATGAATTGTAAACCTGGGATCTGCTGTTTTTCTTCGGTGATTTGAATAAATGCCTGCAAAATTCTCTCATGATCTTAGTGGTGGATAGTTTAATAACTTATTGGTAAAAACAATCAAGACTAGGTAAATGTAAATCTAAGACATTAAGTTATTGTAAATTATTGTAATTTACAACATTCCACCGAATATAAAGAAGATTACAATCTTTTTAAAATTAGCTCCGCTTAAATAACCAGTTCACTGTAGATAGAAAAGTGGTATCTCAACTAAAAAAGAAAAGACACCATGTTGCTATAAAGATTTTATCGCAGTGTGGTTCAGGAATGCATGTGTAATGTCTTTAATATTGAAATTAAAAGGCATAGCTCCATTATTGGTCATTGAAAATTATGAAGGAAGCTCCAGAGTATAAGACAGTTAACTAACCTGCGCAAGCGACGAACGCATCTCAATCTCAGTATCCTTTTCAAGGAGGGAAAGAGTGATCCACATAATAATGCCGATGTTCCCAGCAGAGGATCCATAGAACTCTGGAAACAACACATTTTAACAAACTTGTAATCATGTGCTAATATTGTATTACCCTATGCAGGTAAAAGAGCCGCAAAAATGGAGCAAGAAACCAGCATAGAGGAAATATGAAGATGTAGATAAACATAAAAGATGAAAAAAACAGAATTGTTATAAAAGAAAAACCTGAAGAATCATAATAGCAGCCAAAATCCTTATGGCCCATGCAACAAATTGAGCAGTGCTTATGTCCACAGATCCCTCTTCAGTCAGGACAAGTTTTTTGACCACCCAGAATCCTAACCAGGCCCCGGCTATTGCAACAAAAGTGAGCAAAAATATGGCCAACTGCAATTGACATTTCATGAGTAAGTATTTAAAGAAAATCTAAATGAGAAAAGGCAAAAATAATAAGCAGTGTGCATACTGTAGAAACCGTCAACTGCAAGAAAGAAGAATGTTCACTATGTACATTCAATCTCAACTTTAACTCTAGTTAAAGTTGTTTGATGGCTGAATATTCCAAATTTGGAGTCCATTCAATCTCAACTTCTCTTGTAGGTATAATATATTACCCTTGTTGTAATCATTGTATCCACTATACATAGTGTCATCACCGAAATAAAAATGAAAAACTGCTATGAAAATAAAAACATGAACAGCTTGGGGTACCGGGTCTCACATGCACAACTCGTGGTCCTTTCTTACAGAAGCAATTTTACTATACTTCCTTAGGCTCTATAGTTAGTGTTAAGTTTGAGTATTCAATCTTTTTTGCCTTACTTAGGAGTTGAAAATAAATATTTATACAAGAGAAAGAGGACTGAGAGCATGGTTTTTCCAATGTGAGAGTAAGAAGAGAGAATGGTTTGCCGATGGGGGAGAAAATACTCCGTTAAGGTAATAAAAAGAGAAAAGACGTTTTCTATTTCTTCCTATTTTCTTTCTCTTCTATCTTTTTCTCTTTTAAAACCATTACTATTTTCTTCCTTATACTTCGAAAATTTTAAAACTAAACAAATTGGAGTGCAAATGACAAGCACATATGATGAGTCAGCAGGGAGAGAGGCACCTAGCATTTAAAAAATTTACTCAAGAAGGGTGAGTTAATAGAGGATAGCATTATGATAGGGGACTAGGTGTGCCCAATTACAAATAGGAGAGGTGAGAAAGGGGACATCGTTCATTTTGGGCAGTTTTAGAACCTGATAGATTATATGTTCATTTTCATCTGGTACCCTAATAGCCAACATAGGTGATAGAAGTTCTCAACAGGGATGTTAGCATTCCTAGATAACTGTCTTCTCTGTTATTACTTCCTTCAAGACCCTGCTGCCTTACACCAAGCCTCTTACCTGGGGCATCAAACAGGGAAACCATTGTCTACTTTGCACTACAGCAGTCTAACACATCAATTCCATATCATAATGGGATAACTTAATCGTTAAACCTTATATTCTTTGATAGCTATAATTTATTAGATTAACCGACAAAAATGCAGACACTGTAGCTCTTGATGTTTCATTTCCAAGGATCTTGTTCATGCCATAAATTCTGGTAAAGGAAAGTTTTATCACAACAGCTAGAGTTGCTACTCGGTGACCAGGAGGTCACACACGGGTTTAAATCGCTGAATTAGCCTTTTGCAATGCATGACTCATAATGGATTTTATTTTATTTGCCATGTTCATATCTGTGCATTTACTTTTTCTGCTCAAGAGTATTTCAGCTTACTCAGGTTCTGTTGATTGGGCCCCGGACCCCTGCCTTGTGCTGTTTTCCACAAAAGGCGCCAATGAACCGTTGTAAAGTGATGGTGACACTGCAAAATGTACAAGGTGGTTACACACTGACCAACTTTCCTGCCAAAAGCATTTGACCGACCTACTATATAAAGGGATAACCACCTAAAGTCCAACACTTTTCATTCTGCAACCATAACTCTACTGAACAACTTCTTACTTGAGCATTGGAATCCTTGCAGTTGCAGTACCAAGAGATCATTGGAGTCCCTGCTGTCTCCATCCATTTTCTTCACCAAGAGATCATTACTGCTCTCTCTTTCCAGTTATCATCCCTTTACAACGGTTTGATTTAATAGATCACAGCCAATTTTAATCAGATACACGCTTTACACTTAGTTATCCAGTAAAAGATTAATTCTATTGCTGACAGTTACAACTGCAGTTGCAACTATCATATACTGTAGGAGTATCCTATAAATACCAATTCATCATGTCTAAGATTTCACCTCTTTGCATCAGAAAACAAACTTCACATTCTCTCAAATGCTCTCAATAGATTTTCTTTAACTTTCTCTTATTTTCTTCCATTCTCACCACGATAGTTATAGTAACAACAGGTAAAAGATGTAAAAGGATCAAAGTGAATGAACAAAAAAATAGGGATTGGAACCCTTAGTTACTGTTCAAGAATTCTTCTGATAAATATAACCATAGAGCGTAGTAGCATCAAGCAATAGGAGAGTTTGAGACCAACTTTCTCACTGTTAGAGTGTATAGATAGTTAGTTATGATATGTAGATAGATGATTCTAGAATTCTATTCAAGTCAGTTACACTATGTAACAGACTCTCTTTGTATCCTGTCAAGTATATAAGACAGATACACTATCATTTGTAACTAACTTTGATATTCAATGAAATCCTCTTTCTCTATCTCTCTCTCAGTTTCTATCATGATATCGTGAGCTTTCTTTTTCTTGATCCATGGCTGACCAAAATCCCTTCCAAGGAAACAAGATCTCTAACCTCATCTCCTTAAAGCTTGATGACAAAAATTTCAAGCAATGGAAACAACAAATTTCCGGAGTAATTCGAGGTTGTGATCTGCAAAAATACATCACCGATCCAGTTTTACCTGAAGAATTCCTCACCGACGCTGATCGTGCTGCCGGAATCGTCAATCCTCTCCGTCAACAATGGGAGAAACATGACGCGTTGGTCTCTACGTGGATTCTCTCCACAATTTCTGATTCGCTTCTTGCGAAAGTTGTTGATCTCACCTTTTCGTGGCAAATTTGGGATGAGATTCACCGCCATTTCAACACGTTGCTGAACACCAAAGCGCGTCAACTCAGATCGGAGTTACGAACCCTACGCAAAGGTGATCGTACGGTTACTGAGTTCATTCAACGCGTTCGTGAGATCCATGAATCCCTAATTTCTGTCGGTGATCCCGTTCCTCTGCGAAATCTTGTTGAGATCGTAATTGATGCGCTTCCGGAAGATTATGATTCCGTTGCTGCAGCGATCTCGAGCAAATCGATGTCAGTTACGATTGATGAGGTCGAATCAGATCTACTCGCACATGAAACCAGGCTTGAGAAGAACAAGAAGCAAAGTCTATCCGATGCGGCGACGGTCAATCTTGCTCAAACTCCATCTCTACCTGCTTCGTCTTCAAATTATAGCGGAGATGCTTTTCAACCTTCTAATCCCTCGTTTCCGTCTGGTTCTAGTCATGTTACGGCTAATAATAATCAAGGAGGTGATGAATCGCATCGTGGAGGTAGAAATGGAAGAGGTGGTGGACGCTCTGGCCGTGGTGGTCGTGGAGGAAGGAAAAATGGAGTTGCGTGCCAGATTTGTCATAGAACAAATCATGATGCTTCTATTTGTCACTTTAGGCACACTGGAACTATGCCTAACTATGGCTATAGACCTCCTATGCCTAACTATGGTTATCAACCTCCGTTTCCTCCAAACTCTTATGGATATGGCTATGCTCCAAGACCACAACGCCCTCCTATTCCTCAGGCTCTGCTAACTGGAGGCAATGCTGGCTTCAATAATCAGTGGTGGTACCCTGATTCTGGTGCTTCTCATCACGTGACACCAGATGCTTCAAATCTCTCTGATGCTGCCTCCTTGCCTGGTTCTGATCAAGTTCTCATGGGTAATGGACAAGGTTTGGCTATTAACTCTATAGGTTCAATGTGTTTTACTTCCCAAACCAACCCTAAAACCTCCCTAACCCTTAATAACCTTCTCTTAGTGCCTGCAATAACTAAAAACCTCATAAGTGTTTCTAAATTTGCACAAGATAATAATGTGTTCTTTGAATTTCACCCCACCCTTTGTTTTGTGAAATCTCAGGCTACTTCTGAAGTCCTTCTTCATGGCACAGTTAGAGCTGATGGCCTTTATAGATTTGCCTCTCCTTTAGATTCAAATTCTGCCTTGAATAAAAGTGTTAAACAGTGTAACTCTGTTTCTCTTCCATGTTCTAGTTTGTCTACTTTTACTTTGAATTCACAACCTAGTGTTAATGTTTCTAGTATTGCTTCTAATAATAATAACAATAATTCTGCCTCTATTTGTTCACCTATGTCTGCTTCTTTATATGATCTTTGGCATGCACGTCTTGGTCACCCTCACCATGATGCACTTAAAGAAATTCTAAAACTGTGTAATATCAATTTGCCATTAAAATCTCAATCTAGCTTTTGCTCTACTTGCTGCCTAGGGAAAAGTCATAGATTACATGCACCATCATCCAACACAGTTTATCACACACCCTTTGAACTTGTCACTTGTGACCTATGGGGCCCTGCCCCTATCAAATCCACCACTGGCTTTACCTATTTTCTCACCTGTGTTGATGCCTATTCCAGATTTGTTTGGGTCTATCCTTTGAAACTTAAATCAGACACCATGCAGCAATTTATCAATTTCAAAACCATGGTTGAATTGCAATTTAGTTGCACCATTAAGACTGTTCAAACTGATGGTGGTGGTGAGTTTAGGCCCCTCACCAAATACCTTACTAATCTTGGCATTATCCACAGATTAACCTGTCCCCATACACACCACCAGAATGGCCTAGTTGAGAGAAAACACAGGCACATTGTTGAAACTGGCCTTACACTCCTCTCTCAAGCCAATATACCTATGAAATATTGGGACCATGCCTTTGTAACAGCAGCTTTCCTTATAAACAGAATGCCTACCCCTGTCCTAGACAATCAGTCACCTTACTTTGTCCTTCTCAATAAACAACCAGATTATAAGGCTCTCAAAATTTTTGGTTGTGCCTGTTTTCCTTTCCTGAGGCCTTATCACACCACCAAACTTGGCTATAGGTCTCAAGAGTGTGTGTTTCTTGGGTATTCTTCCACCTATAAGGGCTATAAATGCCTAAGTCCTGAGGGTCGTGTGTATATCTCTAAGGATGGCTTATTCAATGAGCACAAGTTTCCTTATCCTTCTCTTTTTCCAACTACATCAGCAGACAATACTGCTACTCCTACTACAGCCTCATCCTCCCATGTTCCTTTATATTTTCCCACTCAAAACTTACCTGTCTCTACACCTAATCATGTCCTTAATCCCACTCCTATTACAGCAATTCCTATGGAGCCTAATTCTCATGTCCTTAATCCCACTCCTATTACAACAATTCCTATGGAGCCTAATCTCTCCTCACCCTCCACACCATTATCTTCATCAGCACCTTCCCCTATGACCAGTTCCCCTCCTATTCAAACATCTAATGCCTCTCAGCACATTTATTCTTCACCCTCCTCTGTTGAGACTAACCATTCAGCCTTAACACCTATCCCTTTACCTTTACCAATTACCCAACCCCCCACCACTCACTCCATGATTACCAGGTCCAGATCCAAAAATAATCCCACCATTCTTGTAACTCACATTGAACCTACAAGTGTTAAGCAGGCACTCCAGTCCTCCCAGTGGCTTGCTGCTATGAAAGAAGAGTATGATGCTTTGCTTAGAAATAAGACTTGGACCTTGGTTCCTCCTCCTGCTCATAAACAACCTATTGGCTGCAAGTGGGTGTTTAGAGTTAAAGAAAATCCTGATGGCACTATTCACAAGCACAAAGCCAGACTTGTTGCTAAGGGTTTTCATCAACAAGCTGGAACTGATTTTTCTGAGACATTTTCTCCAGTTGTTAAGCCTGTCACAGTGAAGACTGTCCTTACTATGGCAGTATCTAATAGGTGGCCTATTCAGCAGATAGATGTAAATAATGCCTTTCTAAATGGCATATTAGAAGAGGAGGTGTATATGCAACAACCACAAGGGTTTGAAGTGTCAGACAGAACTCTTGTTTGTAAGTTGAATAAGGCCTTATATGGCCTTAAGCAGGCACCAAGGGCCTGGTTTGACAGGTTGAAGGCTGCTCTCATTGGTTATGGATTTCAGGCAAGCAAATGTGATCCTAGCCTCTTTATGATGAAAACTGGCTCTTTACATCTCATTGTTTTGGTATATGTTGATGATATTATCATCACAGGCAGCTCTCTACCTCACATTCAGGGTCTTATTTCTAAGCTAAATGCAGAGTTTGCTCTCAAGCAACTTGGTGTGTTGGATTATTTTTTAGGGATTGAAGTTTTTCACTTGGCTGATGGTTCCCTTCTGTTATCACAAGCTAAATACATCCGAGATCTTCTATCTAAAGCCAAAATGGACCATGCAAATGGTATGCCTACTCCCATGGCCTCTAGTCTCAAATTATCTAGAGTTGGATCTGTTCCTGTTGAGGATCCTACTCATTTTCGTTCTATTGTTGGGGCATTGCAGTATGCCACCCTCACCAGGCCAGAAATAGCTTTTTCTGTCAACAAGGTTTGTCAATTCCTTTCCAATCCTCTTGAAGAGCACTGGAAGGCAGTAAAGAGGATACTTAGGTATCTCAGTGGCACTTTGCAGTATGGGCTTTTGATTCAAGCAGCTCCAATTGACAAACCCCTCTCTCTCATTGGCTTTTGTGATGCTGACTGGGCATCAGACCCTGATGATAGAAGATCTACATCAGGAGCTTGCATTTTTGTTGGTCCTAACCTAGTCTCTTGGTGGTCACAGAAGCAGTCACTAGTTGCCAGGTCTAGTGCTGAAGCTGAGTATAGAAGCTTAGCTAATCTGTCATCTGAAATACTATGGCTACAATCTCTGCTCACTGAACTAGGTTGCAGGTTTTATACTCCTAAAATACTTTGTGACAATCTGAGCACAGTCTCTCTAGCTCATAATCCAACTCTGCATCATAGAACCAAGCACATGGAGCTGGATATCTTTTTTGTCAGGGAGAAGGTCCTTAGCAAGAGCCTTGTGGTGTCTCATGTCCCTGCCCAAGATCAGTGGGCTGACATTTTCACCAAGCCACTATCAGCTGTCAAGTTCTCTGCTCTTCGTGACAAGCTAAGGATCTTTGATAAGCAACGTTTGCTTAAGACCTCTCCAGCTTCTGCAGGGGAGTGTTAGAGTGTATAGATAGTTAGTTATGATATGTAGATAGATGATTCTAGAATTCTATTCAAGTCAGTTACACTATGTAACAGACTCTCTTTGTATCCTGTCAAGTATATAAGACAGATACACTATCATTTGTAACTAACTTTGATAATCAATGAAATCCTCTTTCTCTATCTCTCTCTCAGTTTCTATCACTCACCTCAAGTCAGAATCTTTTTAAATGCCTAACAAACTCCCCCGTATTTTCTATTTTTCGACAAATACAACTTTGTTATCATCCCCTTTATACTTAACCCACTTGCATGCACCCATCTTACCATAGGCCTCCAATTACACCAACACAAATCTTATCACCCATCCATGTACCTTATCATAGCAGGAGTTTTATAGCACACTAGGTTTCAGGTTGCTTGTGAATTTTTTGAGTGGGTAATAATAAAGACAAAAGAGGTGAGCCCAGCCGACATAACCATAATTTAGAATACAATAATTTAAAGTTAAATAAATTTACAAAAAGTGGTGCAGATTAACTAAATTAGCAGAAGCATGGAGATGACTTACATACAGGATTATACATGTCTTCATCAATTCCTAGCTCCGTAAGGATTGAACGAACCAAACCAGGAATGTAACGAAGGAGAAAAGTCCCCAAACCAATCTGATTAAAATAATGGTTGAAATTATATGATCCAAATTCATTATAAAATAGTATATACAATTGGAGAGAAGTGTGCTGAGGTTATACTTACAGCAGATGAATATAAAAATATAGCAAGGGAACTCCTCCGACCAGTTGGAAGAAGTTTCATTCCCTGTCAATTAGACGATGTAAATTCCACATTAAGGTCAAATAAGAAATTTGCAGTTGAAATTAAATATCTGAAATTGTTTGAATCTCAGGTTTCTCACAAAGGTTTGAAAGTGCGCTATCAAAGTATTAATCAGACAGAGAACTCAAGTCTTAACCTCAACATCTAGCGAGCACATTTTAAAATTTAGATAGGTAGAAACATCAATACTCATTCTAATCTTTATCTACTTGATAGTTGATATTCAAAAAAAAAAATCCTCCCAAATTACCAGATTAATTAAAATTAATGAATGATAAACAATCTAAATTTCAAAAAATGAGGAACATAACTAAGTTACCTGATAAAGAATAATCAATATCACAAGAATTATTCCGATTGCCATTGCACTGCTATAATAAAATGCCAGGGATTGGCTTAAAAAGGACGCTGAGCTCATCAAAATAATACCCAATATCAACAATACAATGCGATATGCAAAAAATTCTGCAAACAAGGGAAAAAGGTCGTATTAGTTTTAGACACAATTGTTCTTAGAGGGCTATAAATGGTCCTTAATGCAACTTGTAATCAATAACTAAGAGCACATTACCTTCTTCGGCAGACACCTCGAAATTCTCCAGTGTTGAGCCTAAAGTTCTTATGTCTAAGAGCTTATGGTCAAATGGAGACATTGATCGAACCCAAGATCCCTTGACAACTTTCTCCCACTGGCCTTGTGAGCACATCCCCATGGCAAGAGATGCATTCCTGAAAAAGATACAGAGAAATCCCTTAATCAAATTACTTATCCGTTTTCAAATTCTTTAATAGACAACGACTAGTTATGAGGAGAATTAGTGAAGCAATATTGCTGGGGACAAAGTTCAAGATAGGGGGCGCAAGCAAGAGTGAATACTACAAAGAATAAAAGAAGCCTTACGGGATTGGGTGAGAAGTTACTGTACAGTTAAACTGGCAGTTAGAGAATTAATTCTTGGTTAGTCAGAAGGTTAAATATCATGAATAGTATAGGAGGATATCTTTCCGGAAATAATCTAAACCGAGCACCTTGCTCTTTTGTAAATAGATAAATAACAGAGAATACCCCTCCTTACAGTAATGATTGTTATCGTCATGTTCACTCATCAACATAGTAAGTAACCAAATCCAATTTCAACCTCACCAATAAAATAAATATTTACGAACCCCATGACAAGATGCATGACAGAAGATAGACTACACACAGTAGACAATGCATGAACTACTGAAAATACTCACCTGTGGAAGCAAATCTCTATGTTCGGCAGACGAACATTTGAATTTGCAGGCAGCACCTTCACTCTCACAGAGTGGGCAAATTTTCCCAAGTTTTTAAACCTCGACAGTCCATGTATATGAACTCGCTCAACAACCACAATAGCACCAGGCTTAGAACCAGGAGAGTTTCCCACAGGCAAACCACGGGATAGCTGCAGTGTAGTATTTTGAATAATAACTGCAAAATGATTAAGCACAACAACAAGTTAACATTCAACACAACGCCGTATTTAGCTATATACTTCAACAAGTGCATCCCAGCATTCCAACAATGTATACAAACCACGGCCTCATACTATAATGGCAAGGGACCAAACAAAAACTAAAATTTTTATCTTCACTAAATCATAGCATAACTTTTTGTCCACCAAATATTGTCCAGAACAACAAGTACTTACCTTTTGCAAATTAAATGGATCCACAGTATTAACAATGACGGAAATGTTGGCATAATTTTGATTTCATCGATTAAAAATCACTAGGGTTTATAAGTCATAGTAACACAACAAAGCTTAAACAGGAGGAAACTAAATAGGACAAATTACATTCTACTCAGCCAGTTGTACGAAAAGAAAAAGTTTCAAAATCCAACAAATTTAGGGTTTGAAAAACCTACATTGAAATTTACAACTTGACATGAAAAGAAGAAGCAACTGAAATCTTAGAAATGGAAAAGAATGCATACATAAGGAGCGTTCATTGGCGAGTACGAGGGTTGCAGAAGCCCAAAGGAAGATCAGACGAAGAATCCAGGATTGTGAAGTATTGCGAGTGCACGCCATCGGCGTGAGTGGGTTCGGAACAGAGAAGTGGCGCGCGATTTCTAAATCAGCAAAACGATGAGGGTAATTCTGAAATTTCGTAGTCTTTCTTTCTGTGCACTTTTTTTTTTTTTTTGGTTTACTTATGTGCACCTCTTTTACCCGAGTCCGGACCCAAAATTAATTAAAAAATGTATTTTATTTTTTTGTCAGATATCTAACGATTAAAAATGAATAAGTGACATATTGGGTTTGAATCAGGTTCTGCATAAATATGCAATGTCCTTAATTATTCATATCTTAGATAAATGTAAAAACATTAAAATATGCTTATCTAAAACAATATTAAAATATGTTGATTTTAAAATAGAGGAGTAGTAAAAAAATTGATTTAATAATTAATCTCATAAGTCCTGGCTCAATCGATAAAAAAGTTAAATTGTTAGAGGGTACATCATAATTCAGATTAAAATAAAATTGTTTACAATTATCTAATTTTAGTGGATTACAAAAATCGATAATGCATGAGTTAGCATAGAACAAGAAATCCCAAGGCCCAAGTAGAATGATAATATCAACGGAATTGATGGTACTTGTAAAAGGTGGCATCTACGCATCTCAACCAAGAATCTTCTTCTTCTAGTATTTCACATCGTCGACATTTTATTTTTCATTTTTTGCGTGTCCATTTCAATAATCTCCAACTTTGTCTTCTTCGTTAATTTCAATTCAATTCAATTTCCCAACTTTATCATTTTCTCCATTCACACACACACATGTATGCACCTTTTCTCCCTCTCTAAAACTCTCCTTAAATTTCATTTCATTTCATTTAATCTTCCTTTTATTAATTGATTATTTGATTTAATCGATTGTGGCGGTGGTTAGAGAGAAAAAATGGGTGGTGATAATTCAAAAGATAAAGATTCGATTGGTTTGTTGGAGAATGATGGTGGTGAAAGAGAATGTTGTGGAAAAGAAGGGAAAGGGAAAAGATTATGGAAGAAGGTTAAGTATCAGCTTGTTGAGTATCACTCTTTACCTGCTTTTCTAAGAGATAATGAATACATTCTTGGTCATTATCGTTCTGAATGGCCTATGAAGCAGGTTTTGCTTAGCATCTTTACAATTCATAATGAAACTCTCAATGTTTGGACGTAAGATTCTATCTTTTTTGCTTTTTATGCTTTAATTCAATTCAATTCAAACTTGGTTTGATTGTTTGTGTAGATTGAATGATAAATACCACATGAAACTCTTACACACACAAATGGCAGATTTCGAGTTTGAACTCAGGACATGGTGGACATCCAGCCTAACAATTTTGTCATTTGTCAGTTGAGTTAGGATTTACAAATATTATTTAAATCATGATTATTTGAATTGTGAATCAAGTGATATGGAATAATTATAAGTCGATGTACAAATGACAAAAGAATAGTAGTTGGCTATACAAAGTTGATGAAAAAAGTGGCTAGCTACACTAAGTTTAGGGGTTCATTAGAATGAATCATGGATTTGTGATTCATCATAGTGAACTGGGATTTAAGATGAGATTCATATCCAAAATAGATAAACCTAGAGATTCATATAAATTAGATTCTTGTATCGAGTCATAATGATAACCATGTTCCATTCCACTCTTGGAGTTTTGTCTTGCTTAGTAGTATCAATAGAGTAATGTATACCGGTTTATCTCCCTACAAATAGGGAAAAAAAAGTATATCCTAGACAAATATGACAGTACGTGGGTTGTTAGATAGGAAAATGAACCTCTATTCCTAGTGGGAACAATTCTTGGCCAGATTTTACTTATCTTGTGGCCAAACTTTGGATTACAAGGGCTCCTTCCCCTGGGAACCAAAGGGTTAATACAAAAATGATAGGAAGATGTACCTAATGTCACATCACTACAAATTTTAAGGTCTTTTTATGCTGTTTCCTTTCTTGTTTTAAGTGTTGGAAGATTATGCTGTTATAATCAAAGTCCATGAGGCCATGACCACTAGTTCACAAACCATCGATAGCAATTTAAGCACTTTTATGTTTATTTGTTGCTTTTCATCATTTTGAGGATGATACATCATGTAAAGATCTTCCCAACCTTCCAATTAATTCTTTTTTGAACAAGAATGCCAAAAACTCCAAGTCAATTACTATTTTCAGTTAGCTTTTCTTTTTCTCTTTTCCATTATCTTGGTACCCTTTTGACCTCTCAATTAGCGGAGTTAAATAACATGTCTATTGCCGTAAAGATTTTGACTTCATATTTTTGTTTCTCATTCTTTGTGTCATTTGTACGTACATAGTCCACTATGTTTTTTTTTTTGTTTTGCTCCTAATTCCTTGCCCCCAATCATAAAATGACAAATGTTATCTCTTGCAGGCATTTGATCGGGTTCTTCTTGTTCCTGGCATTGACCATATACACTGCCATGCAAGTTCCAAATGTAATTGATCTTAATTCGCTACAGCATTTACCTGACTTCCTCAAGAATGCTGACTTGCACAAACTGCAAGCAGAACTTTTGACGTGCCTACCTTCCATGCCTGATTTGCAAAGACTCAGGGATGAAATCTCAAGCTGGCATATTAAAGAACTTCTGTATAATTGTTTGCCTGTAAGATTTTCCAGTAGCAATCATACTGATGTTTGTGTTCTGGTAAATACTTTACAACCAATTGCTTGTTTTAATCATGTTTTTCCCCTTTGTGGTTCGAGGAGTGGCAGTGAGGTTTTAGTCTAACTCGCACATTCATTTTTTGAGATATCAACATGTGTTATTTTCTGTATCTTTACTCGTGCATAGATTCTTCTTTGAAGGTATGTAGCATATGGATTGATAACCAATGTGCTGAAGTACAAGTTTATGAGATGTATATCTTATCTGGGGTATAATAAATGATAAATGATATGGTAAAGTTTTTAAAAATAACAAATTAAGAGTTAAACTTGAATTCTAACCGAAAGGTTAAAGATATCAGTTGGTCAATAATTTCCTGCTGGGGGCCTTTTTTTTTCAGGATTATATATTTCATATATTTCTGGATAGAAATGTTTTGAACCCTAAACGCCGTTTCTTGCTACCCTCCATATCCAAACACATCCCTCACCATGTAGCTTTCTCAATGGTGGTGCGATGAGTGGTTGCCGACCCTCCGCACCTCCCTTGGTCCAGATCCGCGTCGGCGATGTCGAAGTCGGTTGGTGGTTCGTCTCTGTTCCTCTTTTCCGTCGTCCTCGTCTCTCGATTCGGGTTAGGTTCAACCACAACTACCTCTCTCACGGTGGTTTTGCTGGTTTGTGGCGGCTCTCAAAAAGTCTGATACCACCACCGTCAGTTTGTGGTGGTTATCGGTTTGTTTTTTAATACTCTTCTTCTCCGGTGGTTTTGGTTATGGAGCAGAGAGTTATGGTTCTACAGTGGTAGAAGACTGTTTGTCTGTCAAAACCCCCTTGGATCGGTTTCTTCAGGTTTGTCTTTTCATCCATTTGGGTTTGGATTCATCACTGTCCCTGCCTCCGTCCATGGTGGTGGTAGCCAGTTTCATGCCTGTTTCTTCAGACTTGTTTCACTGGTTTCACAGTCCTGTTGCTGCCGGCCTGTGGTTTGTTTGTCTAGTCTTTGGTTTTCTGTTTTCTTTCCAGCTCTGTTGAGAGCTGCAGTGATCAAGGTTCTTAGATTTTCATCTGCGGCGCTTGGAAGTTGATTATGGATTTGGTTTTTCCAATTTGCTGGTTGGAGTTTTTGGGTCCTCTCAGGTGGTGGTTTGCTGTTTTCAGGCATCATCATTTGCCCTTCTCCATTCCTTCGCAGATTAGGCTAGAAATGGCCTTGACTTGTTGTTGCTGATAACGAGTAGTTGGTTGGTGTCTCTGTTGCCGTGTGGACGGCCAGTTTCATTTGCCGTTCCGTAAGTGATAATTTCGTAATGGTTGCATCTTTTACGCATCTCTTTCTTTTGCAATTTGGTTTTGGGTCCCGTGTTGGGCTTGCTGAATTGTGTGGATGTGTATTAGTGTGTTTCGCATTTGGCTCCTCCACTGGATTTTGGTCCGGTTTGTTTTGTATACCACCTTTGTGTAGGTTGTTTATTGTTTTATCACCCTTCTGGGTTTCTTTTTACACTTTGTGTGGTTGCTAGGTCAGGTTTTTGCCCCCCTAGCTTTTGTACTCTTTTTTATTAATATATTTCTGTTTGCTTAAAAAAAAAAAAAATGTTTTGCTGTATCTTTGTTCTGTTTTTTCTTTTCATCTCCTTCTGTTGATGATTGACTAGATTTTTGGAGTAGATGCGAACTTTGCTTATTTCTTTGTTGATTTTGTGCAGCATAATGTAAAAGACGACCTGGCAAACATAATAGCACCACTGGTAATTAGCCCAATTACAAGGTGGCCTTTTTATGCATTTTTAGGGGGTGCCATGTTTTGCTTGCTAGCTAGCAGTGTTTGCCATCTCCTCTCTTGCCACTCTGAGCGTGTATCGTACATTATGTTGAGGCTTGACTATGCTGGAATTGCGGCTTTGATATCTACCTCTTTTTATCCTCCAGTATATTACTCATTTATGTGTTATCCATTTTTCTGCAACCTTTACATGGGCTCTATTACTTTATTGGGTATTGCCACCATCCTGGTTTCTCTCCTTCCGGTCTTCCAAACTCCAGAGTTTCGCACCACCCGTGCATCCCTCTTTTTGGGAATGGGTCTGTCTGGTGCAATACCTATTCTACACAAGCTTTTCCTGTTCTGGGGCGAACCTGAGGTGTTTTACACAACTGGTTATGAGATTCTGATGGGTGCTTTATATGGACTTGGGGCACTGGTTTATGCCACCAGAATTCCAGAACGATGGATGCCCGGGAAATTTGACATTGCTGGACACAGTCACCAATTGTTTCATGTATTGGTTGTGGCTGGCGCATACACTCATTATCATGCAGGGTTAGTTTATCTCAGGTGGCGTGACCTTCGAGGTTGTTGATTTAATGAGCTGAGATGATTGGTAGTTAAATACTCTTTGTTGTTGTTATTGTATGAGTAGTATGTGCAAATTCACTCCTCTAAAACTGATGCAATTTGTGATTATTGTAGGGGAGTGGATGTTTATGTAACAATAGGCATTATGTATACACATTTAGAATCCTCACTTTCCATGCGAAAGTGAGCAATAAAATTTCATTTGGTCTATTATGACACATCTTAGCATAATAGGGTGTAGTGCCATTCCAGATAGATAAATCTTGCAGCAGTGTGCACATGTTTACAGTTTAAACTTTACACAACGACAGTGTAAAAGAAATATACATGCAAATTTGACCGAAAAATAACTTTTGAATATCTGATCTTAAATTGGAGAAGCTTCATTTTGTCAAAAAATAAAAAGGTCAGAAGCAAATTACCTTACTTTTGAAGACAAAACTATGCAGAAGAAGTAAGGAGATCATATGTCAAATAAAATGTAAAATTAGGATTTGCTATAGTAAAAAAGAACGCAGTAATTGATATCGTCCTTGATTTCACATCAGATCGGACAGTTGATACTATAGCTGCGTTAACGCAGTCACAACAGACAATCTGTTTCCATGATATGTCAATTGTATTCATATAGGACCAAAGTGGTACATAATTGGTTATTTCTTTAGCATACTAAAGATTATGCAATTAGGAGTTGATTACTACTCTTTGTCAAGTAATTGTGTATAAATCTCAGTGATATTTATCACTTTACTCAAACAAAAAATAAATTAGTTATGGGTAGACACCATAGTAGATCACAATAGGACCAACTTTATATTTGAGTGATTTTAGGAAGATAGAATTCATTAAACACAAAACACTATGCACTACTTGTCAAAAAATAAATAAATAAATAAAACACTATGCACTAATTATATCATCCTTTATCAGTCTACCTTATCTCTTTGCTTTGTTTTGCTATGGGTCCTTTAAATCGCATATATAAGGGACTTTAAGGGGTGGAGGACCTTTACATTTTTTTTGAATAAGGTGTGGACATGACCTTTATTTTGTGCATGATTGAAGGCAATTCTTATGGCTATGCACGAGAATCATTTCGTCGGTTTAACATGTCAAAAAATATTGTGACTTGTGAGACCAAGTATTCTTTTTCATTCAGAAAAGCATGTGGAAGGTTTTTCTTTTGGGGAGAAAATTCAGCAAAAAGAGTCCCCCTGAGTTCAAAGGCAATAGTATCACGGTTTTCATGTTTTGGACTTGCTACTAAAAACGAAAAAAAATAAATCAATAAGAATCCACTTGAGTTAGTTTGGTGTTATTGACTTGGTATCGTGCTCCTCTTAAGATCTCAGGTTCGATTCTTTCTGATGCCAATTTAAGTGGGCTAATTTAACTTATTCAAAAAAAAAAATAACAATAAGCATATCTTACAACTTAAGAGTAAAGTTACTAAAATCTCAATTTTAGATCTCCAATAAAAATTATTTTTTATCATACAAAAGGTCTCATACTCTCATATATATAGACAAAAAAAATTACATATAATAGAAGTTGTTTTTTAACTTTCACTTCCTATTACAAATTTTTGGATTACCTCTTAAGGTGGTGGTGGGCTAGAACTCATCAATACATGTGTGCCTTTGTTTAGATATAATCGAAAATTACTATATAGATCCCAAACTGACTAAAATGCCCCTGATAATAAAATTTGTTGTGTAGAAAACGAAAGAAAACACATTCGTTACCTACACGACGAAACAATGTGCAAGCATTGGCTGGTTCGAACTGTCTGATTCTTTCTCATATCACTGCATTTTGTTTTGCAGTCAACGAAAACCAGCGCATTCGTCGCGTAATTACCGAAATGATGTGTTTCGTCTCGCAGTCCACGAAGAAATCATTTTCGTTGCGTAGTCAACGAAATATTGGTTATTTTTGGGAAATGTAGAGTTTCTTCATCTATGTACCAAACATTTTTTTAATTTCGGTATGTAAAAGACGAAATTTTTGTCCATTACATCTAGGGGTATTTTGGGATTTTTAGGGGGCCTAAATAGCAATTTTCGATATAATCTGCTTTGATCAAGCTATTAATAACTTATGGGCCATATGCTTTGTTTACTCTATATTAATTCAGCTTTCAAATGATTCAATTTTTGTCACACTATTAGAGTGTATATATACATTGTCATACTAGTTTTTTCTGAATATCTACCACTTTACCTTTTACTACTTTATCATTGATTTTTTTGATCTCATATAAAAATTATTGTTGCTTTGTAAAAGGAATCATTCTCCACTGAAATGCCGGAGGCATATAATTATGCATGTATGACACAACAAAATGAACCCCATATGGAATCCCATGTTAATGAATTATTTGAAGATGAAATTTTTTATGATTTGGTGTCTTGTAATGACTTCTCTGGTTTGAAAAGATAATACTCTATCCTATCATAAAAAATGATCCACCATATTAATTATGACAAAAATGATGAAGTGAAGCCTTTAATTACCTACGAAAACAGAAAAGGAAATTATGAAGGGGATGGGAAGCTTTTTCACGTGAATAAATTTATTGTGTCATATTTGATGAGTTACATATCTAGAGCATTCTCGATAGTTTCATTTTAAAAACTATTTTGAGTTCCACACACCATTATAAATAATTTCTATAATATTATGTTATAAAGTAGTGTTGGCGCATACAAAAAAATAATATTTGATAATGTCAATTATTTGAATGCTCGATTAGGATGAAGTGATTTAGTTGCAAGCATTAAATAATTTAGAGATAGCATCAAGTTACGATTACAAAGTCTAAATTCATAAAAAAGAAAAATATATAGCATAAAAAGGATACATGCTTGTATTAAACAATGAACAAATGATTTTGATCGAGAAAGAGGCAAAGTAGATGAACCAACCCCCACAATCAAGACCACTCATATGCAATAAATGTCTCTTGGGAGGATTAGAGATATGATACTTGACATAGTGCGCAAAAAATTTAAAACTTTATGTAAATGGGGCGCATAAATTACAAACCTATTTATAAGTAGCACATAAAAGTTAGTTAATTAAATTCGAAACATTAACATATTTAATTAAGAGTTGAATCACCCGTTATAAATATTTATTTAGAAGAGTCATTAAATGCTATAGAAAAGTTTACGATACATCTTTATAGATTAAAATTATACATTCTTAGTTCAAGAGAAGTAGTAGTGTTTTGTTAAGTATACTACAAATCTCTATGCAGACCCATCAATTTTTATTAAGTTAGTAAACTTGTACAGCATAAAATTGACCATGTTATAGTGGTAATTGAACACTCTTAACTTAATAGATTCTTTTAAGTTGCGAGGTAGAAGAGATTCTTAATAGATTCTTTTAATTGAACATCTCTCTTTGGATTGTTATTGATGTGAATCTAAATCAGACATTAGTAAATAATAGACAAAAACATATCAATATAAAGAATTTTATCCAATCATTCAATACTAAACATAAAGTCTAAAGAGACATTTGGAATATTGTCTCTAGCAAAACAACCATATGGACTTAACCAAACATAAACATCACTATAAAATTTCTCTTAAAACTTTTAGACATTAATTTCAATGTAATCAATCATAAAATTCCATTTAATGGGAAGTGTAAAAAACAAATAGGGTTTTAATGTTTTTGTTAAGGATAAAATTGTAATTTTCAAAAATATTGAGACAAAACTGTAATTTTTAAAAATAGAAACAAATTTGAAATTTTTAAACTCAATCATAAAATTCCATTTAATGGGAAGTGTAAAAAACAAATAGGGTTTTAATGTTTTTGTTAAGGGTAAAATTGTAATTTTCAAAAATATTGAGACAAAACTGTAATTTTTAAAAATAGAAGCAAATTTGAAATTTTTAAAAAAATCAGGATTCAAAATGCAATTTATAAAAGTACAGGGGTCAAAACGGAAATAATAAAAATGTGGTGTGTAAATGTAAATATATATAAGATACAGGGACAAAATTGTAATTTTATAGACTGATGATGATGTGGCTGGAGTGACGTGGCGGATGATGTAGATGTTGAGGTGTAAAAGGTGACGTGGCAAGATGGTACATGTGGCAAACAATAAATGGATGATATGGATTAAATGATATCATAATAACATCATTGATGACATATGATTGTAGGGTTTTCACCAAGTCCTTAGGGTTAACCCTTAAGAACCTTTACTATATTCTAGGATTAGTAACATGAAATGCTAGTCCCCAAAGGTGATGATAGGGAATACTGTACTAAGGGATTGGAGGAGTTTGGGGGACCAAAGTGTGTTGGGGTCACTTTCAACGTGTCCTTAGCAGCATAGAGTACGTGAAGTCCAACACCAAAGTAACTTAATGCGAACATTAGGAACCAACAACCAAAGCCTTTATACGTACTACCATAGTATGCTCCAAATACATGGCCATAATATAAATTAACTCACCTAAATTGGCATGGGTAAAAATTAAACTTGAGATCTTAAGAGGGGTATACTTCCAGATCACAAGCTAATACCTCTAGACTAATCCAACTGGAAATACATGGCCATTTAGTGATCGTCACTATTCTTTTTGGTGTCTACTGAACCTATCTCGGCGCAGTGAAAATGGATTCTTTGTAATAAAAATAAAATAGCTATAGATTTGGAATAAAAATAAAAAAGATGAATTGAATGACGACTAATTGAGGATTGAACAACCGAGATACATGGAAAAAAAATTTGAGAGAATTTATTTTCCTCTTGTAGTAGTAATATAGTACTTATTTAATCTACGTATGTAGGTCGTGTCAAATGAATATTGATAATCATATAGTAGTATTATAGTTCGTTTCACACAATTTGAATTGTTTTTTTTTATCACATTCACATTTAGGGTGTGTTTGATCTGCTAAAAAACAGAAGATTGGACTGGACAACTTATGGTGTATCCTGTTTTATTCAGAAACTGATTATGAGACTGGATAAAAAAGATAGTAAGGAACTGGACAAAAACAAGATTTTTTGTCCTGCACAAAACCACAAGACAACTTTTTGTCCATAGTACAACTATAAAAAATACGAAAATATTCATTTTATTTTCAAATATAAAAAATATTATCTTTCTCAAGTACAATTTTATCATGTTATGTATTATCTTGTACTGTTCTTTCCAGTACTTATTGTTTTGCAAATCAAACGGAACCTAGAAACATTGAGATTAATAGTCTATAGTTCAATATATGATTTTGTTTTTCTCTAATCCACTGTCTTGCGTGCAGCATCTCTAATGTATAATTTAGTATTAGAACTTAAATTTCTTTTTATTTAATTGAACATGCTTGATTCGTATTAATATTAAATTGTGTGGCAATGTGTCGTGCCAGGTGAAGGAATTTAGATTATGTAATGGTCAATGCAAAGATGGTAAAATACCGAAATAGAAGGTAATAATAAAATATAAATATAAGGAATATTCTAATTCTATTAATAATATAATTTTTTTTGTTAAGTTAATTGTATTTTATTTTATTCTTAGTTATTCTTTATTCTTTTAAAGTCAACTATATATTTTTTTTGTTGCACATGCTACTTTTATTCAATTTTTTAAAATCAATAATTTATATTTTGTGGATGGTTAGCTGTCTATTTGCGTTAAGACACTCGCAAAGCATTAAATTATTATAGACCAGATGTATTGATTTTCTAATCAATTTAAAAATGTGTATTTTTACTTATAGTAGTGACCAAAAAGAGTATTATTTTAATCGATAATGGAGCGCATAAAAGTAAAAGGAAAAAGTCAACCTTAATGTCTGCTAAAGTGAATTAATTGTGAAAACTATATGAGAAGAGGTGCGTTGGAGATGCCATGTGTAAGAATTCTTTGAAAAATCCGTCTTTTTAAATATCAGTATAGATGAGGTAGAACACGAAGAAAAAATTCAACAATTCACTATTTTGATTTGAGAGTTTTATCCTTTAATTGTCTTTAAACTCGTGACTACAACTCATTTGATTTAATCTTTACTTCAAATAAATTAAGCTATTCAACCCACCTCATATGTAAAATTATCATATGGTAAGGATATTTATTAAAGAATAAACTAATAAAAGGTAAAATAATGAATAAATTACCAACAATGAATTGATACAAGTGGTAAAGGTCTTGATCCTCTTTAGCATGTAATTGGGTGTTTGATTCTATTCTCATGTATATGGAAAAAATCCGGTTGGGAAGGGAGAACCCACCTCGTGTTCCCAACATATTCCTCGGTAGAGATTAGTCATCACTAACGACGATGGAAATTTCATACCAATATCATGGTAATAAAAAAAATAATGAATAAACTATTGTGGACATTTAATTTTTTAACTTCATATTGAGAGAATAAATAATTTATCTTTTCATTATAGTAAGAATATTTATTAAAGAATAAAGTAATACAGTAAAAGGTAAAATAATTGTATTTTTCTTAACCAAAAATTAAATAATAATTGTATTTTTGGATTATAAGGATAAAATAATTATCTTTATCTCGATTATTATAAGAAAAAAAATTTCATTAATTAAACGATTTTTGCATCCGACCTTATAACTTAAAAAATATTTATTTCATGTTATGGGGCATTAGTTAAGAAAACAAAAAGGAATAAATTTTATATTGTAAAAGGTATTTTTTTACTTGAACAAAAAAAGGAAGGTATTATTTTTAGGGTTTTTTTTTATCGTGTGCAATGTTTTTAAGATTTTCTTATCATGCCCAAATTTGTATAATGTTAAAAAGTTCAAAATAATAAGTTTGTATTGAAATTTGTGCATTTTATATAAAATATATAGTTTTTTAATAAATAATTGTTGTATTTCAATAAAAAAATGACTACTTTTTGTTGTTTTAACGTGAGTAATATTACAAACGTTAGATAAACTCTTTTTTATAATAATAAAATTTAGAAAGAATATTTTATACATAAATGCTTTTTTTTTTGGGACAGTGGAAAAAAAGAAAAATAGAAAAACGCCAATTAGTGCTAAAAATAGTGTATTTAATATCCTAAAACTTTTTTTTTCTAAAAAAAATCTTAAAACTTCAAGAAGATAATCTTGTCATAAGTACATTTTTGTTATCAGACTATCTTCAATGATGGTACCTATCATTTTAAGTACTTGTATCTAATAGGTACTTTCATTGGAGCAAAACATAAAATAATACTTAATAGGTACTGTTTCTTAAATAAGCATTGATATTTATATTATTTTTGTATGACCCGTTTATAATGATATAGTGTATTATTGGTGAGATCAATTTAAAACTTTTTAAAAAGTGTTGAGTTAGAGAGATTAAGTACTTATTATGTATTATCATTAAAAAATTATAAATGAGTGATGTGTACACGTGAAATCCGATTAAATACTCAAAAATAAATATCTCCATTGTGAATGGTTTAAGAATCCTAATTTAGAATGTGGTAATCAAATTTGGAGAAAATTAAAGTTTAGATTGGAAATTGGAATATACTACCGGCAATCTTTGGAAGTTAGTTTCGGCTTCAATCACGACATGATCGAGATTAGCACGCTAATCAAACTACCAAGACATCTATTTTCAAAGCTGCCCCTTCACTTGGTCATAGCCATATCTTCCTTCACCCGTCACTCTCAAGTCTATTCACAACCGGAAAAAACAGAGCCAGACAAGTATAGTTCACTCAATTCTTTGACTCTAATCTTTAAAAAAATAATTATAGAGATATTATCAATTAAAGTTCATGTTTTTAGTTTTCTTAAATCTTAATTTTCATGCCATATTTGTTAGGTTAGCCGTTTGTTTATGTTAATATTATGGTGGATATTTTAGAATTACGACAACTTATAGTAATTTTATAAATACTACAGAGTATTATAATTCTAACATATCTACCAAGATATGGTCCATCTGAAAAATGAAAAATACTTTTTTTATTTTACTCTTTTTTGTGTGTTTACAAAATATTATATCCGCTACTTAAATTACATGCATACCATAAAAACACTCTGCCAAGACGATATTTATCAATTTTTTTTATAACGTTTGCCGTTTAAATACAAAATGAGAAGTCTACGCGTGAGTAATCGCTAGGACGGCAAAAGTTTTGCCTAAAATCAATGATACTATTACTACTAGCATAACTAAATTGGTCTTGACTAGGCCACCTTCTGGTCTTCACCAACACACCTTCTGTCATATGACCCTTTGGCCTTTCACTACTTTCCAACACTTTCAATTCACAAATTGAGTTACGCATGCTTTATACGATACGCGCCCTTCTCTTTACATAAACCGACAAAAACCACTCTCCCAAATTCCCTCAAACTCATACTCACTCACTCATCTTTTTCCATTTTCTCAGCATATCTTTACTAAATTTTCTCTCTTCCAACCTCTGCAATTTTAAATCTACCAAGTTATACCCATATCATATACACGTCACTAATTAACCACCGCTTAAACCAAATCTTCTAAATATGGTGACAAAATCAGAACAACCACAACTCACTCACTCTCATTTTCACAATATGGCTAAACCCACTTTCAGAAACAACAAATCTTCTTCTTCTTCTTCTTCCATATGGCTTTCCGATGGTTTTCTCTTTCTCGGTGGAGCATTCTCAGCTCTTTTACTCGTTTGGGGTTTCACTTCTTTCACTAACCCAATCCCAAACGAAAACCGTTCTCTTAAAACCCAACAACAAAACAACGCCGTTTTATATTCCACTCCTGATTTACTCTCCGACCCACCGGAAAAAACATTCTACGACGATCCCGAAATGGGTTACACCATGTCCGATAGAGTAGAAAACTGGGACGAGAAACGAGAACAGTGGCTGAAACTTCATCCTTCTTTCTCCGCCGGAGCAAAAGAAAGAATTTTAATGATCACCGGTTCACAACCGGCGCCGTGTAAGAATCCCATCGGAGACCATCTTTTGTTAAGATTCTTCAAAAACAAAGTGGATTATTGTCGTATACATGGTTACGATCTTTTCTACAATAATGCTCTTCTTCATCCCAAAATGTTTGCTTATTGGGCTAAATATCCGGTGGTTAAAGCCGCCATGATGGCTCACCCGGAAGCAGAATGGATCTGGTGGGTGGATTCAGATGCATTGTTTACCGACATGGAGTTTAAGGTTCCGTTACAACGTTATAAAGATCATAACCTTGTTGTTCATGGATGGCCACATTTGATCCATGAGAAAAGAAGCTGGACCGGTTTAAACGCCGGCGTGTTTCTGATAAGAAATTGTCAGTGGTCATTAGATTTCATGGAGGCTTGGGCTGGAATGGGCCCTCAAAGCCCAGATTATGAACAATGGGGGAAGATATTAAGGTCAACATTTAAAGATAAATTTTTTCCTGAGTCCGATGATCAGACCGGACTCGCTTACTTGATTGCGATCGAGAAAGATAAATGGGCCAACAAAATTTATCTCGAAGGTGAATATTATTTTGAAGGCTATTGGGAAGAGATAAGAGAAACATTTTATAATATAAGTAAGAAATATGATGAGATTGAGAAAGAGGTGCCTAGGTTAAGAAGAAGACATGGTGAAAAAGTGAGTGAAAGTTATGGTGAAATTAGAGAAGAGTATTTGAAAGATGCTGGTTATGGTAAAGGTAGTTGGAGAAGACCATTTGTGACACATTTTACAGGTTGTCAACCTTGTAGTGGGAAGTATAATGAAATGTATACTGCTGAAGCTTGTTGGAATGGAATGAGAAGTGCTCTTAATTTTGCTGATAATCAGGTTTTGCGTAAATTTGGATTTGTTCATGCTGATCTTGATGATGATAAACGTGTTTCTTCTTTACCTTTTGATTATCCTCAACCATGGCCATGATGATTATGGTTATGATGATTATGACTGTTCAGGTATAATATAATATTTTAGTGATGTTTAATATATAGAATCCAATTATTGGTGACCAATTATGTTTAGTAAGATTGTGTATGATGGATGATATATTACTATGAAATTGAAATGTGAACTGTGTATGATTGATGGATATGTTTTATTTATTCCGTTTATTTTATGATATTTTAAGGGATCTGTTTTGGCGTATTAGAGGTGGGGTTTGGGGATAAATTATAGATTATTGATTTGGTTTTGTCGATATTTGCATAAACTGGATGATTTTATTCTCTTTGAATCCCTAGAAGTAGTATAATGTTGTTGGGTTTGTTGGTTGGTTGGTTTGTCTCTTATTCTTTGGTAATCCTGTCCCGTTTATATACTGTTTTTGTCAAAACAAACAAATGGTTTTTAATCTTTTACTATTTCAACATGCTCTCTAGTATTTTCATTTTGGACTATTGTTTTGTCCATGGCTTGTGAAAGTTAGAATTTGTTTGTGTAAACACTAGTTCTCATTTGTTAGGATGTACGGACACATACACCGGACACGACGGTAACACTTACATGTCGACGCCGGTAATAATTTGAAAAAATGACACAATTCAAGGTAATTATAAGTGTTGGTGTCGTGCCGGTGTCTAACACTTACACATGTCTGATACGGGAATACGTCTAATCCGATGAGTGTCTGTGTATATACAACTTAATTGATAGTGAATATTGTCACTAGATAAAAATTGGTGTGATAGTATAATACATGTAGTATACTGTATTTGGTTATTTTGCTCTCAACTTTCTAGTTTCTATAATTTGATTATCATAAAACAAAACTGTATTGTATAGTTAATTTTATTTTAATTTTAACATTTTCATTAAGTATTGAGACAAATATTGAAATTTGGTAATAAGAAAGGGAGGAATATAATATTGAAAATTAGTGTACTAGTATTTTCTATTATGATTTAGACCTAATCTTTTTCTTCCATGATTTCTGACTGGGATTTAATTTTGAAATAATTTTAGTCCCACCAATATTTGGGACCATTGCAACCAAAGCTTTACATTAAAAATGTGACCATGAATATTGAATTGTTTATATAAGCAAGTGCCATAAGGTAGTGTGACAAGGTACATGGTATTTCAATGATTATTTTTAATAGGCAAATATATTAATGTCTAGTAACTTAGTGAGTTATATTAATTTTTAGGATTTATACTCTGAATCGTCTTAACATGGTAGACGAAACATGTTCATTTGAAGCTATACTTTGTGGCTTTTAAATTTTCGCGTTGAAATGGCGCGAAACTCATATCCAAACATACACTTAATAGTACTTCTTTTGTATCCCTTGGCTCACCAACCAGACTGCTGCTTGTGCTACGCAAGTGTTTATTGCTACTGATGTTAGCAAAAACTATTTATCAAAGAATAACCGATGAACAAATGAAAGAAATGTGTTTGTACTTGTACACACTCATTTTCCTCATTATATTCTGCTCAACTTTGAGAAAATTGATACCTTATAGTTAGATTATTAAAAAGCTGTCCATTGTTGCTCAACCACCATTATATTCAAATTATTAGTTTCCACTAGAGTTAATCTACCCTATAATATAATGTTTATTATTTCTTGAGAGTATATTGGTTTGTGACAATGATAGCATTACCTATAAGAGGGTCTTCCCTATGGCCGGCTAACTGGTTGCTATAGTTGGGATTACTTTTGCATAATCCACTCCCCCATGTTGCTATGGTCTATATGATATTTGTGATTATTTTAAGCACCTACATATCTTTAGCTTTTGAATATTTAAAGGAAAATAGTCATAAGTGCTAACACTTTTTAAACAATAATCTATATTTATAAAGAGTTTTATTTCGACATAAAATAATCATGATTCGAAGGAAATGATTGAATTCTTGAAGTCCAACTTGCTCATGAAAATTGATAATAAATCCATCTCCTAGGGTCTGATACCAATTGATAATAAATCCATCTCAAAACTATGCTTCAAATGAGAAGATTGTCCAATCTTATATAAGCTCTCACTGTGGGTTTTGTGAATTCCGACGTGCGACGGAAGAATTGTCCAATCATATATAAGCTATTATACTAGATTCATGACTTTCGACATGAGACTCTAAATTGGACTCATAAAGTTCAACTTACACATGAAAATCGGCAACATTGTTGGTGTGACTTAAACCCTTGTCAATTAAAATAATAAAATATGTTTTAACTATTTCATAAAACAATTAGTACTATTGTAACTAAAAACATAAGAAGCATATTTAAATTGTGATGCATTTACAATTTCATATGATATTAATTGCCACCAATATTTCTCTTAAAGTCCTAACTATTCTGTGCTGTTTGTTGAGGAAGCATTTTCTTGTGAATCTCATAAATGTATGTATTTCGGACCTGCAGTTTGAAGACCTACCACCTTAATTTGAGAAAATATTTACTATGGCCCATTAAATAATGGGTAGATGAAGCATGTGGATAGCTCCAAAAGTTGTCACTGACCGGTATTGTCATTAGGGGTTGTGGGTCACACATTATCAAAACTGAATCATGTCAATGTTCACAGTTACCACCAGTGATTCTTACCTCAATCAGTGTTTGGCCATTCCTACTTCCTTGTATATCTACCCTTTCTATGTTCTTCCTCTTTCCCCTCCTTGCTAGTAGTGTTACATGTATAGCATTATATCTGTGTTAAATTTTATGACATTGTTATAATTTGGTGCAGCCAAGATTAATAGAGTTCTTTTTTTTATGAGAGAGTTTGATAAACTAGAGAATGTGTTTTTTTTCTTCTTACAAAATAGGTACTGTGTTACTTTATTTATTACTACTCAGTAGTAAGTAGATAAACGCTCGCCAATCGTATACAACAGCAATATAACTCGGGAGTAATTAGATAAATGATTCGTCGCTTTAGAAGCCACCTAAAAGAAAGAAAGTTTCATCAAGAAATTAAATTAAATAGCAGTATAGGATATAGGACATTTCATTCCCTAAAAAAAGAAGAGTGACAAAATCGTCATCCTCCATCTAATGTTTTATTTTTTGGAAAAAACACAATCAAAAGCATAAGCAGCACTACCTCCACCTTTTCAATATTCCTTTCTTCATCTATTTATTCATTACATAAATTGAGGGCTAATATATAAAATAATGATAACCACACAATTATGGTCAAAAGATTTCATAAAAAAATATGGCTAAAAGATTAATAGTAGTAGAATTGAATTCACAATTGAAACTTAGAGCTTAAAACAAGAAAATTTCTGGAGATTTTTTGTTAACAGGAATCAAACTGCTTCAACCATTAATGAAACAAAGAGTAGTACAAACAATAAGTTTAAACATTGATTGAAGGGACACCCTTAGTTTTATTGCGCACATTTCGACTGTAATTGGTCTCAGGTTTGTCCTCTTTGTCACATAGTCTATAACTCACAGGATGAATGGAGAGGGTAGTAAAATTGAAATCAACCTCATAAAGAACTGTACACCCTATGTGCTTCCTAAATTCATACCTCACATGGTGTATTTTATCAAATTAGGAGCACATTTGGCCCATTCAGAATAAGGAAAACAGCAGCATAAAGTGGATTGAAAGGATTTAACAAACAGTGAAACACGGTCATGATTCAGTACTTTAGATTGTAAAGCCATCCCACCTATTATGCTTAAAATTATGATCACTGCCTTAAGAGCTTAACAACAAATGCACAAAAACAATACTCTAAATTCCATCCCCATTTTTGTGATTAGTATATTTTCAGTTCACAGACTCGAGAGCTACACACATATGCTTACGAAGGGGCTACTTTCATGTCATCAACAACATCACTCGAAACTGAACTTTGATTACATTTCTCCAATGCAGAAGCAACTCGTTTTTCTTTGGCCACCCTTTTTGTCATCCTCCGCTGCTTCATTTTCTTGGATTTAGCACAAGTCGTCTCATCACCTAAAATCAAATTGAGTCAGAGCGGAGAAAACATGGCTTCTTATATTATTATTGAGTTTCAAATTCGTCAATGTCAGGAAAGAAAAATGTCACATTTGGTCTATGGTTGATTAATGATTGAAAATCATTCAAACCTTTGACGACAATAAACATTACATCGTTTATATAGAAGTTTCGAGTATTCCACATCTTTAAGTTATGACAAAGACAGTGAGCTGATGTTTTGTTGATTCAATAAAAACAAGAGAAATGATACTACGAATTTCTACTTAAGGGGATGGGGATCAATACTTAGAATTTTAAACGTTTTTCAATTATCGGTTTACCATAGATGGTATAAAATACTTGTCCAGCCTAGAATAAATATACCTTCACATCAACATAAACAAAAACATAGTCAATAAGTTCAAAGTTGAATAACCTTCCTCAGAAGCATTTGATCGAACAGGTGGAGGATCGCCATGATCATCATCCTCGGGCTGCGTCGTTTGGATTGGAGGCATCAATGGCCCAATCAATTTTCCACGGACGATAGCTTCTTCCTTCATCTTCTTCTTACGGATTCTCTTCCGTTGAGCTCTAGTGAGTTTCTCCGTCTCAGAATCATGTTCTTCTTCTTCTTCTCCGCTCGTTGAGGCATTTTCACAGTCATCTAAAGTGCCTGACATTACAAAAAAAAATGTTTCAACACTTTGTGATGTAATTTAGAGCATATATTTAGGTGTTTGAAATGGAACCTGAAATAACGTTGGAGTAAGACTCGAAGCGTTCTAGCACAGGTTCGAAATCCTGTTGAGATAAATTGATGATGAATATGAGAATGTATTATAAAGCATTGAATTGAATTATTGAAGAATGCACGACAGAGAGAGAGTGAATACCGGTGGCGGTGAAGATGGAGGATAGAGCGTGTTAACAATTGCTTCGTTGAATCTTCGTTTTCTCTCGTCGTCTCGGTTCATCAAATCAAACGGAGATATGTATATTTGAGCTTTCTTCAGAGTGACGCTAGTTTGAAATTTTCATATACATGAAGGGGATGGGTGGAGAAAAGGAAGGTGTCTATAACTGTTTCTTTGAAGTGTTTGGAACAAAACTGATCACAAAATATTCGTTTTCGATTGAGACCCATAGTTTAAGGCCCAATTATAAACACTTTTTGTCCAAGACAATTACTTTCGGCGTCCTACCATTTTTCTCGCGTTCTATGAATTTACTAAAATACTCTGTCTGCTAAATAGCGGACACCACTCTTAAAACACCCTATCAAATTTTATTTTTATAACGTTTGTTACTTAAATAACATAAGGGTAAAATGATTATTTCGTAGGGCGCGTGAATAACCTATAATGGTCTTTGGTGAGTGAGTCCAGACTCTAGAGTCTAGTTTGTTTTTTTTATCAAAATTGATCTACATCTACTTTATCTGTTTGTATGGTTCTTTGAGATCTAACCGTCCTTCTATAAAAATGATTTCATCTTCAAAGTTCATTTGAAGATTATTTGAGTTTTTTTTCCTCATCTTTATCCCAACATTTGCAAAATTATGATAACTAATATATATAAGCTCTTCAAGTTTAAAAAAATGTAGATTGACATAACTAAATGGGTTGGGGCCTTCAAGTCGGTCTGTTTAGCCCACTATTTCTTATAGAGAAAGTTGAAATTTTCAACCTATCACTATAAATTCATTCGTCCCGTCTAACAAACTAAAAATGACAAGACAAGACGAGTTAACCTGTCATGTTAAGATTGTTTTTTTGAAAAAGTCATGTTAAGATTGTTGTTTGACAAGGAATATTTTAACACATTTTTTCTTAGTATTTTAATAGAACCTTAAATATTATTGAAACAAAGTTAAAATATCATACTTTTCTGACTAATAATAACACAATATGTCCATGTGTGTGTGTGTGGTGTGGTGTGTGTTGGGCATAAAAAGTTCGGAAAATATTTCTCAAATTTTTTCTAATGCAATGTTTTGAACTTTTTTCACATGGACAAAATGAAAATTTTAGGGGAGAAAAGAGAGTTTGGGAGGGGGGAAGAGAATTTTTCCTCACTTACTCATCATAGCAAGCCCGCGCATGGTCTTCCACATGAGCCCAATATAATTCATAAAATACTTCAATATTTTTTTTTTTTTGGTTCAAACTTTTCAATATAATTTTAATAAGAGCTATTATATGAACAATTTCCTATAGATAAAAATATGACTCCGTATTCTATCTCTTTCTATGCATGGTACCCAAAAAATACAAAAAAATATTTAAAAAAGCAAAAAGTGATATGAATACGTAAATTGTCGTATTTTTATTTGAAAATTAACGTTCAAATAACATTTTTCTTTTGATGAACATAGTATGATAACATTATAATTTTATGATATTAAATTAAAATGTTTGACCCTCGAATAGACGTTACTGTATAAAATATCTCCACAATTTAAGTCTTTTACGCTTACCACAAGACTAATATTTGAGTCAGTGGTTAGATATATTTTTTTTTTTTTACCGGATTTGAAGCCTTTTAAAATAGATGACTACAAAAATCAAATTAAGATTTTTTCTTCATGAAGAAGAGTAATGTTATCAACTCTCAATGCTACCCATGTTGGTAATAACTTTCTTTTAAGTCGGACAAGATGACTAATATTTGAGTAATGTTATCATTTTACAAAAATTGTTCTTCTAAAAATAATGGAAAATTATTTAATATGGGAAACACTGTATGTTTGTGCAACTAGTCCAACTGTTGTATTCATTCATTCTTCATGATGGCAAACATGACTGTTGTTCGTGCTTGGGATTTGTTCATCATTGTTCAACCCCTCCAATTATATCATTTTCTTGTCTAGGTGTGGAATTTCAAGATATAGTGACTCTTACCTGTACCAAAAACATAATGGGTTGGGTTATTCACTGATGCACCAAATTTAGAGCATTGACCGAAATCAATTTTTATAACAATACAATTGTTATGATTTTGATTAATTTTTATTACACGAAGTGCAAAAAAGTAGTACTACTACTTAAATTTCACACAAAATTGTTAGGTTTTGAATTCAAACTCATGAAAATGTTCATGTCTAACAATATTGACTTAGTCCATTGGTCAATGTTGAACAAAAAATCGTTAAAGGTTGAAATACAAAGATGTCGAGGCGTTGGAAGGTAGGGTCATCCCAAATAATTTGGATGCTTTGTTCAAATATTAAAAACAATCCTATAATAAAAGAACGAGTAATTGCCAACTATGGAATCAAACCAAGGATTTTGCGCATACAAAAAATCGTATTATACCACTAGATCATTGATACAAATATTTTTATAAACATTGACAATATGAAACTATTATTTTAGAACCTACAAATTTTGAGGTCTCAGGGATTTTGACGTCTTATGTCGTTGCCACCTTGCACATGCTTCAAATTGGGCTTGTTGGAAGGGAACACCTTTGATGAGGGCGGAGACGTTACACTTTGAAAGAATCATCAAGGTGAATGCTATGATTCTAGAGCCAATAGTCTCAAGTCAGACGGAGTTTCCTTTTATTGGGGTTTTTTAGTTTTGGAAACTGGATCCTCTCCAGTGTACTATTCACTGGAGAGTGTTCAGTGTGTATCATGATCATCTAATTGTCTTTCAATTAAGCTGACCATATAAAGTAATACAAAATCAATGGTTGTGATTTAATTGGACATAAATTGCAATTGAGAGGATCTGCTCTTATCATTTTGGGCCTGATTAAAACAATAAGCATGAACATTGAATTATCTGTTAACAACATATATCAAACACTAAACTCAGAAGAGTAGTGTGTAATAAATAAATTTTTCAGAAAATTTCTTTTCCAGTCCCTCGCATTTCTTTTATACCCCCAAAAATCCGATTTTGCCCTTAATAAAAATTTCGGTTCGTAGAAACCGAAATTTTTTTAGTTTAAATTTCATAAAATTTCGGTTTTTAAAAACCAAAGTTGTATTTCAAGAAAAAAAAATTCGGTTTATAGAAACCAAAGTTTTTCGTAAGGGCAAAATATGAAACTCGGGGGTAAAAAATAAACGTGGGGAGCTGAAAAAGAAAACTTCAATTTTTTATTCATACAAAAATATCACATTACATTACAAATCAATACAATCAAACTTATAAACTGGCACCCCTTCCACATAGTATTTGCAAGCTATGAAAATAGCAAAATCATTTTGGAATTATATTAAACTAAACATGTAAATAAAATAAAAAACACCATGAGAATATGTACGTTGGGGCACAAATAACAGGGTGAAAGAATATTCGATCATCGATTCTTAAAATAAAAAATATAAACTAGTACTTATCCAAGTTAAAAGCAACATAGAATGGGTGAAGTATTGGTAATCTCCTAAGTCAGATTGCTAAAACTATTTAATAAGAGTATTATTTTTTTAATGAGCTAAGTAAGAGTATTATAATGACTATTATGAATAAATGGCTAAGCCTAAGATGATCATGTGACATTGCATATTATAAAAATAAAAATATTAATGTTATCGATCATGTGACTCCCACAGGGCCACACTGTGTCTGAAAGTTGAGTCTTGGTCTATTTCTTTGAATTTTTATTTTCATTTTAAAATTGAAATTGCACTTACATTACATTACCAAAGCTTTCCTTACTTCTAGATCAAAGACCTCTCAAAATTAATAATCAATAATATTGTTCCAATCCGATTTAAGTTCATATTTCTCAGATATTGTATTGTCCGCTTTTACATATCTAAGAGCTTGTCCATGTGAGATTATTTGATGTATTCATGGACATGTGCGGGTCCGTCCACACAGACAGCGTTAATGTTTCGCTCCGACCTCAAGTCAACATTTTTAAGAGATTGTCTGATTTTGGATTAACCCATTACTACAATTTTATTCTTTGTAAAAATATATCTCAATAATTTAAAAAGTGTGAATATTGTATATAGATTACTTTTAACCTCGATTATCAAACGATATAAAACTAATTGATGTATTCATGAACAAATATCATAATAAATGAATAAATAAAATATCATAATAAAATAAATATCTGTCCTACCAAGTCCCAACTCCAATTTGAGTAAAAAATTGAATTCCAACGATCCATCCAGTCTGGACACATAACACTTTTATCGGTGCCATCTACACCCTATTCAATTTCAAATACTAAGAAATACATTCAATCTTTCCTTCAATCTTTCATACTACTGTAGTACATAATAATAATAATAATAATAATAATAATAATTTTATAACAACAACCTATCCAAAATATTAATTACCATAAAAGCAAATAATAATACAGAAAAACTTTTATGCTGAATTGATAAATTTATCCTATTTTACATTAAAAAAGTAAATTATTTTATTTAAACTCAATTTAAAGCCAGTCAAAATTTATACTATGAGAGTAGTATTTTTAAAAAGTGTCACAAAAAAACCTACTGTAATAAAAAAGTTTCCGTGAGTACTTTTTCTGGTTGTGGTAATCTGGTGATACTGCTCTAATAAGTACTCTGAAAATGAAAGTAAAGGATTAGAGGGATTATTAAAGAGTAAAATGTACAAGGTTTAGGCATGAAAAACAGTGACATAAAGAGACAGAGTTGGCAGAATCACGTGTCATTGTCCAATTGGGTTGGATGGAAGGTAAAGAGAAAAACTTTGTTTTGTTTTGGAATTTGATTTGCATTTGGCAAAGGGCAGTCAAAGCAAAGACTGGATAGATAGATAGATTAGATAAGCAAACCGATGCGTACAGTCAAAGCAACAAACTGTCATAGTCCAATGCTTTGCTGGCATTTTTTTCCTAAAATATAAACTCAACCTCTTTTGGTGGCCCTCTTTCTTTCTAATTTTTTCATTTTTTTTATTTCATGTTTGGGTTTTATGGGAGACCACGAATTGTCCATATTAGTGGCAGAGTAAAAAAATTTAGTTTTAAATAAAAGAATTGATTTGTTCTGAGTTAACTCTTAAAATTTTAGTATTAAAAACAAAAATTTCAGTTTTGACATAAATTAATCCATAAAAATATCAAAATTTACCTCTAAAGATACTAAAAGTTTTGACCAGAGCATGTGCAATTGCCAAGATTTATTGGGTCATGATTCCACCAGTGTCGATATACTCCCTTCATTTCTTAATATAAGAAAAAGATCAATTTTTAGATATATTGAATGGTTAATGTATCTAGACCATTTTATTGATTAAATACATCAATTTTCTAATGCATCTAAAAAGTGAACATTTTCTCATATTAATGACTAAAGGGAGTATATTTTTAAAGACTATAGAATATTTATAATATTTCATTTATATTTAATATTAGATATGTTGTGAATTCGTCTGGAATCACACCAATGAAAAATTGATGTGTGGAGCAAAAGAACGACAACCAATAATCAAGCGGAATAATAATAATAATCGAAGCGATAAAAACGATAAGGGAGAAATGAACACATTATTTGTTTACTCAGATCGGTCCAACAATGACTTACTATGGGGGAGAGAGCAGCTCTATGTTCCAGAAAAACTAAATGAGTACCTTACAAGAAAATCTCAATAGGGTTATGTTTTGGACTAGGCTCGAAAGCCCAATATGCCAGGGAAATAGATTTTCCTCCCGTCGAGCAAGGCCAAAAGGGGCGAAGCCCAATCCGCGGAAACTCACGATCAATGGGCTTACTTGCGAATGTAACGTCCGACATCGAAATATCAATTGCCTTAGTCCAGTGTTGAGGACTATATATACACTTCTCATTTTGAGGAGCAAGATACAATCTCTTTTACTCTAAAAATCTTTGCTTCACACTTTTATCTAACTTGAGCGTCGAGACGCTTGCAGACACACAACACCTCCCTCATTCACCGGAACGGGGCGGAGCACAACCGCTGAACACCGGACAAGGTTGACTCTGATCAGGTTACAAAAATTAGCACATAATTCTAACCAGTTCCCAAGGGACCAATTTCACGCATTATAACCCTAGCACATCTCTCTCTGCTCCTAACACATGTGGCAGATTTCAAGGCATATTTCAACAAGATACATCAATTATGAAATAAATTTTAAAATATTTTTTTACTTATAATTAAGATTGAAATAATTTTTTACAACAACACTAGATTTTAACTCTAGCAGTCAATGCGAGGACCTGTCTAAGGTCACCAATTTTTATAGGATTTTCATGAATCACACGGGTTCACGCTTGTTTAATGACATGACCTATCTAATATATGGCTAGGATTACATATATTCCCAATCAAACCAATTCGACATAATTGACCGGTGCAAATTTAACAACATTAGTTCTCTAGTTGTAGGGGAAATTCTAACATAGACACAAATAATTTTATTTTAGGCATATTCACACTAAAGGTAAATAATTAAAAAATAATAATTAAAGTGATGTTGATTGATGTGATTATTATATTTTTCTTTTAATTTTATAAATTTATATGTGCGTGCCTAAATTTATTCCCATATCTTTTGTGTCTAGGTAAGAATTCCTCCTAGTTATAGATCTCTTTGATAGGTAATTTGTCATTCCATTTTATAAAACAACTTTTCAAGTTCAATTTGTATTAATTAAATTTTCACAAAATACACTTAATTAAATGAAAAAAAAATATGTCATCATTTCTCTTTTTTTTATACTCCATTAAATGATAATTGTTATTTTATTTTGTGATACATATAGTGTTAAATCTGTATATAAGTAATTTTCAATTTTATAAAAAATAATTGGGTAAATAGATCTTTTTTTTTTTTTTTTTTTTTATGTTAGGGTAAATAGATCTTTACTTCCTCCAAAATAAGCAAGTTTTGCGTTTCCTCCTATAATTTTTTTTTGTAGGAATATCTCCCTGTAATATTTAAATTTTTTTGGTAGTTTATTTTACCCCCTATCGATTTATTTTCCCAACATAGAAGGTAAAATGCACTACGAAAAAAATTTAAACATTGCAGGGCTATTCCTAAAAAAATTGCACGAAATAACTTAAAATTCGTCTATTTTGCAGGGATAAAGATCTAATTATCCAAAATAATATAATTTTTTTTAATGTAATTTTTATTTTATTTTATTCTCTATGCTGTACTAGTACAAGTACTAGAAATTTTTTTAGTTATTACTATTAGTTTTTACGGCTTTGTTTGCGAGTTTGGGGGGGAAGGGAAGGGAAGGAAAGGCTAAAAAGGAAGAAACAAGTGAAAGAAGTAGAGAAGTTTGGGAGGGAAGGGGTTTGGAGGGTTATTTTTTCGTCATAACACAAAAACCCCCCAATTTGGGGGAACTCAAAAATTGTATTGGATGAGAGTTTGGAGGGGGTTTGAAGGGTTTATATGAATTTTTCAAATTTAATTAATGTTGTTATAATATTCTTAAATTCATAATATATTAATCATAAGTATTTGTTTGTTATTCTCTATAAAAAATACTTTCTCAAAAAATGTAAAAGATTTTTCTAATTTTCTCTTTATTTATCTCCCTCCAAAGCCTTCCCCTCCCCTCCCCTCCCCTCTCCTCCAAACTCGCAAACAAAGCCTACAGAGATTGTCGCACCTTTTTATTCATTCATTTACACATCCTCGTGGGGTTTTCCTGGACTTTTGTGAAACTCCTCTCCTCTGCCTTTCTTTGCTTCGTGCGCACCAAATTATTCACTTCTTTATTTATTACACCTTTCAAAGACCATTTTATCCTTTTCATAACCAAGACAAAGAAAGGCACTAATTACACTATAACGTATGAAATCAACCTTTGCCTTTGTTGGAAATTTCCTTTTTTTATTTTTAACAAAAGAAAAGAATCAAAAGATACCTCATTTGTTCAAATGTGAGAAAAATTATTTACATAATAGTACTATTTGAGTAACAATGGTTGTATTTCTTTTTACTCCACTGAGCCAGGCTTTCCTATGACAAATTTGGCTAAGGAATGGGCCAATTTCATTTGTTGGAAAATCTCTACTAAGTATTGAAAGAGCCAGAGTGGTTTTCAGAAAAAGTTTTAAGATAAAGTAAAATATAGCAAATTAAATATAGTAATATCACATTAATCTCCTATAGTTGGATAGAAGTAATACTATATTGGAATGATATTTTCAGCAAAATAATGTGATTTTTGTTAGTTGGAAACGGTATTTGGACGGATGAGTCAAATTTAACTCTAATGGCATTTATAAAAGTTCAATTAATCTTTTAAGGTGTGATGGACTCTACAAAACAACAATGTTTGTTGAAATTGACCATACTTGGCGTGAAGGAAATAAAGCAGTCGATTGATTAGTAAATTTCAGTTTAACTTTGATCTCTTTTGATTTATGTTATAGAGACTTCTCATAGAGAACTTAGAAATCTTTCCTTTAATGACATTTTTGGTGCTTGCATGCCTCAGAATGTTCGTTTATTCTTAATTTTCTTTTTCTCTTAAACTTTGCCCCCTTTATGTACAAAAAAGAAGAAGTAATACATATTGTTTCTGTAAATATATTCAACCAATAAAAATATTTTAATATGTATAAGCTAAAGTTTGAATATGAAACTTTCATCTATTCATTATATTAGAAAAAATTATGATCACTAAACTATCTCACAAAATATAATAACCATATTACAAACTTTCCAAAAATATATAGTAACGGAGAAATTGTAAAGAATACAAAATGGAAAAGATCCTTATGTATGAAAATTACACTATGTCTCAAAATAAAAACTCTTAGATGTTATGATTTTTAGTCTAATTAAATGATCAATGTCACATTATTAAATTGGATGGTTGAAAATTTTATAAAAGAAATTCCGAACACTTTAATATGAATTTCGTAAGTTTGTTTACAAATTTATCTTTTTTTCGTTTTTAACAATTTTAAATTTGTATTGCATTGATATACTTTATCAATCTGAATCAGCGAATATCGTTTATTTAGTTAAAAAAATAAAGTGAATAGTACTTACTAGCCGATTAGAATAATAATAAAAAATTGTTGAAATACACAAATTCTAGCTAAACTAGCAAAAATATTTAAATTGTTAATCTCAAACACTATAATCGAGATTTAAATTTTGATCTCTCCACTTTATACGTGAGAGTTTTTAATAATTTATCTTATTTATTATAGTAATAAAACAAAAGTACTTACTGGTAGTAGCTAATTAGTGATTACAGTAGTTATAAAGAGAGAAAAGGAAAGATATATTAGATGAATGCACGTGTGGTGCGCGAGCCAAGATCTATAGTCTAACATTGACCGGCTACACCCCATACTTTTTCCGGTTATCCATTTTTTGAAAAAACAAAAATAATTAAAAAAACACATTAATAACAGGTTCTGTGTTAATTAAAGAAAAGATTCAATTATTAAATCTAATCTTCTGCTTTGTTGACCAAATGCCTCCCAAAGAAGAAAGCCATAACACAAAAGAAAAAAAAAAAAAAAAACATACTACTAGTAGTAGTAGCTTTTGCGTTTAAGCGAAAATGAGTTTTATTGTTGTTTCTTTCTCCTCACCTCTCTCTCTCTCTCTCTCTCTCTCTCTCTCTCTCTCTCCAAACCCAAATCATCATGAATGAAATGAAAATGAATATGGTACGGTTCTTCACTCTTTTGTTTTAGAATCATTAAATCTCATGAATTTAAAGTACCTGTTTTAATTTCTATTAATCCTTAACTGTTCATTCTCTGATCTGTTTCTCAATTATTTCTCTCAAAACCCATTCACCCATCTCCTTTCAACTATTTGTCAGGTTTTTTCTTCTGTCATTCATTTTCACCACTGGTCCTCACTGTTTCTGTTTCTCTTCCAACCCATTTTCTTTTTATTTTCTTTTTTGACCATACAAAGTTTATTAAAGTCTTTTTTTCTACAGTGAAACCCATGTTCTCTTTTCATTTTTTTTTCACCTTTTTATTTTTCTCTTTTGTCACAGGGTGCTGTGCAGTGCTGGTTTAATCAGTAATGTAATGTGTGATTTGATGACCCTTTGAAGAGTTCTTGTCATTCAACTCATTTCAGACTGTTGGGTTGGTTTGGACAATTTTTTATTTTTATTTTCAGTCATAGCTTCTTAGGTCTAAAAAAAGAGTCTTTTTTGCTTGTTTTGTGTTTGATAAAATGCCTATGTATCAGCCATCTAAAAGGGATATGGTTGTTGGGTTTGAGGGTGGTGGGGATGGTCAGATTCTAGATCTGGACACTGCTGTTAAAGATGGTGTCTTGGGTGGTGTTGACGGTGGTGTTGTTGGAACTGGTGTTGGTGAGAAATTAGATCTGAGAAAAATGATTCAAGAGCTTGATTTATGTGAAGTGCCAAGTGTTTTCATTTGTCCAATCTCTCTTGAACCAATGCAAGACCCTGTTACTCTTTGCACTGGACAAACCTATGAGAGGAACAACATTCTCAAATGGTTTAACCTAGGACACTTCACATGTCCCACTACTATGCAAGAGCTTTGGGATGATTCAATCACTCCAAACACAACGCTTTATCGGTTAATTTACACTTGGTTCTCTCAGAAGTACTTGTTGATGAAGAAGAGGTCTGAAGATGTTCAAGGAAGAGCTTCTGAACTTGTGGAGACACTCAAGAAGGTGAAGGGTCAAGCTCGTGTTCATGCTTTGAAGGAACTTCATCATGTTGTGGCTGTTCATGCTACTGCTCGTAAGTCTGTCATTGATGGAGGTGGTGTTTCTGTTTTATCTTCTTTACTTGGTCCTTTTACTTCACATGCTGTTGGTTCTGAAGTTATTGGTATTCTTGTTAGTTTGACACTTGATTCTGAATCCAAAAAGAATCTTATGCAACCTGCTAAGATTTCATTGATGGTTGACATCTTGAATGAGGGTTCAATTGAGACTAAAATCAATTGCACGCGGTTGATTGAAACGTTAATTGAAGAAAAGGATTTTCGTTCCGAGATTATCTCCAGCCATAGTCTTTTGGTTGGATTGATGAGGCTTGTTAAGGATAAGAGACACAGCAATGGAATCTGTCCTGGATTAAGCCTCCTCAGAACAGTGTGCTTCTATAAGGAAGTTAAGATTTTGTTAGTTAGCATTGGTGCTGTTTCTCAATTAGTCGAATTGTTGTCTGGTATGGAGCATGAATGTTTAGAATTAGCCCTTTGTGTTTTGGATTCGTTGTCGTCGATACCCGAAGGCAGAGTAGCTTTGAAGGATTGTGTTAGTACCATACCAATCATGGTGAGACTTTTAATGAGGATCTCAGAAAGCTGCACTCAGTATGCATTGTCGATTTTGTGGTCTGTTTGCAAGCTTGCGCCAGAGGAGTGTTCGTCAATTGCCGTCGATGCAGGGCTTGCTGCAAAGCTCCTTCTTGTGATTCAAAGTGGTTGCAATCCAATATTGAAACAACAAGCTGCTGAGCTTTTGAAACTATGTAGTTTGAATTATTCAGATACCATCTTCATTTCCAAGTGCAAGCTTACAAGAACAATCCAATGACACTGGATTAACTTGGTGGTGGTGCCAATAATTTTGTATATTCACAAGGGGCAAGAGTAGTAAAAGGTTAGCAGCTTCTCAGACCACAAAACTCCAATAACTCCCAAAGATGTGAAAATGGGATTGAGGTGCAAGTCTCTCCTGTAAATATTTTTTAGTATTTTGATTCCAACATATTTGAATGAATGAAGAAATCATAATGTTGTTACAATAAGCCCCATCAAGAAGATACTTAAATTCTTTATACTCATTTTGGGGTTGATTTATATGGATATGTAGAAGTCATGCTGCTGTTGTTGGATTAAGATACTTGTTAGGAGAGTGATTATGTCATAGCAGAGATGGAGCTTGCAATTTCAATTGTAATTGTTGAGGAGTTGCTTTGCTCCAAGCCCTTACATTTCGTTGTATCTTCTTCTTCTTTGGATCTTTTTAGAGGCCTCCAATTTTCCATTAAAAAAAAATACTGGGAATTTTGCTTTTGATCTCAAAAAACATGTGTAGAGACACCGGAGAGCCTGTGAAAGTGAAACCTTCAATTTTTATGTGTACAATGGAATTGGAAACAACTATTTCATTTAATTTAATTATCATTATGCATTTCAACATCTCCGAATTGTGTGTTAGTATTGATTTTATTAATTCCTTAATGTTCATTTTTCAATTTTAACTTAAGTATCGCCCTGCCGATGTTGCTGCCTTTGAATCACTAACACCAGACAGAACACTCGACGCCAATAATACGATACACCGGGGCACGTCCCTTGAACCTGAAATGTCTGTGCTTTATGCTGCTACTGAAATGACCTATGAGGGGAGGGGAGGTAACTAAGTGAAAAATTTAGGGGAGAAGAGTAGTAGACAGACCATTTACCAGATGTGGTCAAGTTTACACAGTATTTATGGATGACTAGACGTTCCAGTTAGTGTATGGTTTTGCTTTTCCTTTTGTAGTAGTATTTAAGGACAAGACACAATTTAACCATTCACTGAATAAGTGGTTGATTGAAAAAGATAGATAAGAAAGTTGTATAGCAACTTTGAATTGCTGTTTGGCCTTAGGAATACCTACAAATCACAAAACATCCATGTTTAAATGTCTATGCAAATAATGCTACTAAGTAGGATAAAATAAATCACATATAGGTAAAATGGTAGTGTTACTCATAGACTGTTATTTAGGGAAAATTGGGATATTCTTTGTTGCTCAAAATGATTATCCGTCTCTTTCTTTTTATTGTGAGTTTTTGCAAAGACTACAATGCATGTTTTAGCTATGAAGTAATTATTCTAACAAACTATGCTTTCTTTACAAGAGGGTTAATGGATATGAACTTATGCAAACCTACTATGAGCATAATCTCGCCTTTAATTAACTTTTGAAATTGAGTTTTTTTTAAAGACGTGATTGAACACCTCATCTTTTAAACTAACTTTTATACGGGATTTAAAAATAATTAACTCTGGTCTTAGATGATTGAACACTTCATCGTTTAAATTAACTTTTATATGAAATTAAAACACGATTAGCTCTGGTATTAGAGTCTATGTTAAAGTTGTACTCGAACTTACTCCCATACTATTAAATGTATAAATGTAATTGAAGACCCTCTTCTTCAATTTAACTTTTGTGATGAGATGCAAACAAACTCATTTAACATAAAGGTCCACTAATGTTTTGCATTATTCAACTTAAACTAATTTAAGAAAATGACAGGATCATATACTAGTTAGGAAAGATGTACATTTGATTGATAATAAGGACATAGAAGCAAATTAACAATAGAGGGTCAACAGTCAAACTTAAAACCATGTTGTCTGCTCAACTGACTCACGTGTAAAGATTTAATATGTTACATTACAATTACTACACCTCCACCTCGTGTTGTTGACTAGAATAATTATTAGTATGAAGAAACAAGTTGAGATTTAAGCGCAAAAAGATTGACTCATATATATGCTCCCATGCTGGGGTGGATCTACATCTACTAAATTTGTGATAAAATCATTATTATATTAGTATTATACTAGTATATTAGTTGTCTGGTTATATAGTATGGGAATGGTTATATAGTATGGGAATTTCTAATATGGACCACTTGTATATGTTCTTGAGTAGTATAGTTTGAATTCAAATATTTTTTTTTTTTTTCATTTCTTAATTTAAATCAGTCTCAATACTATATGTTACTGAAATAATATTATCTTAAAAGTTACAACTTCTTACTACACATTATATCTGCCTTTAAATATACAACTCTAGTAAAAAAAAATCAATGTATTTTTTCTTAAAAGAATTTCAACAGTATTAATAATTTCTTTAACAACATACCACTAATAATGTGACATTTTTTCCTTTAATTTAATTATGTGATTTAGTTAACGAAGCTCTATAGTTAGGATTAGGAAGGATCTATGAAAGATCTGTTCCACTACTAATCTTATAAAAAGACATAGATCATATAAAGATGAGTTTTAAAGAGGTACAATTAGTTTAGGAGAGACTTACACGACCTAGATTTAAATATGTGAGGTGCCAATCAAAATCTTAGGAAAATGGAATCTGGTATACTTTGTACATTTCATATTTTTTTTTTCTTTCAAAAGTTGATGGTTTATAAGTACCACCAACTTAATTACAAAGAAAATACTACATTTGCTGCTGCCAAGGATCGAACCCCTGACCAACAACCTACACCCGCTCAATCAGCAAATGCCAACTGAGCTACCCCACCCACCTCACTTTGTACATTTCATAGGGATTGTGAGTATTTTATTTATCTTTTAAACAGATACTTTTATTTCAAGCAAAAGTTTTATTTGAATTTCTTGCTAGAGAAATATCGATCAAATGCTAGTCTCAATCCTAGTGAATCTAAGAACCAATACTAGTTTACCAGTTGAAGAAGTCCAATTTTTTAGCATCATGAGCTGGTTCCTGGCTGGCTTATAATGGTATCTTCGGCCAATGGATCTCGGTTGTTCGACCCTCCTTCAGCGGGTCTTTTGGTTCCTTGATTTGTCCTTGTACTTGAAAGCGTGATCGAAGTTCCATTCACAAACACTCTAATGCTAAAGTTAGTAATAGTCTGATTCAGAGAGCAAATATGTATGTAAATTATGCGTTACCTGAAAATGAATAATGTTGTGGTACTTATAGTTATAGGTAAACTAATTTCTTTTCTCTTTGACATCCACTCCAGTGATTATGGTAGAGTTTCGGCGAGAAGATGGATTCTCTCACTAGGCCTCAAACCCATGACTTAATTTTAGGGTTTATCAGCATGGAAGAGAAAAGAAAAAGAAATAATGGAAATATTTTGATTGATTGTTAAGAACCAAATAAAATGTTGCTGTGAATGGCAAATAAAACGTGGCACGTAAATATCCCTATGTATTTAGAAGCCTTACCGATGTATACATGGATGAAAATGTAATCTAATGGCTAGCATGTATTCTCTTAATTTTTTATAATTGACGTTTTAGTTTACAGTTTTTACTTCTTTAGTCGACGTTTTGCGTTTTCGAAATACTTTGAACCACTCCCGCCCTCTTCGTATTATTAGCCTTCTTTTTTTATTTTTTGCTTTATTCTTTCTTCTTCTTTTTCTTGATTTCTCACTTGGGACAGCATTTCCTGCCTGCATAATTTCTGTCCTCATTGCTTCTGTGCCAACATTCTCCTCAAGTTTCTCAGCAGCATCAGAATCAACATTTCTTTTCATTTTCTTGGATTTCTTTTTGAGACCACTACTCTCTCTGTCTTTCTTCAACTTCTTTTCATCATTTGTAACAACATTTTCTGCGAAAGATTTCGCTAGCCATTCTGGCACGATTCCAGCCTTCATCGCTTCAATTTGTACCTCCCAAACAAAATGACAACCATCTCTAACAACATTTTCTGCGAAAGATTTCGCTAGCCATTCTGGCACGATTCCAGCCTTCATCGCTTCAATTTGTACCTCCCAAACAAAATGACAACCATCTCTAACTCCCTTTGCTTTGATCCTTTTCCCACTCTTGTCCCAGAGTAATTCAGTGAACTGAAATCAAGTACAAAACACTTTCAAAGGAGATTTATATATTTCCAAGAAATTACATTTTTGAGAATCATAATACCAAGGTACAAATAGCAAATACTACTATACTAGAGTACCTCCAATAAACTCCTCACAGGTCTTCCATCACATTGGTAAATGACATCATTGCAAAGCAAACCAGCAGAGTGAGCTGGAGAATTATATATTACCTATTCAAATAGAATACACATGGATCTCAACTACTGCTGTTAGGGTAACAATATACATAATCGATTCGACTGCAATGACTCGCAGTTTTACAAAGAAACTAATTAAACATCAATAAGTCAGTTACGGATTTAAACGGATAACATCCTTTAGAAATTAGAACTAGGGATGGAAAGTGTACCTAGCTTACATATAACTATTATATTAATGGAATAGAAGGGTCAGAGATCATAGCAAGTAGAAAATGAATTCGTCATAGTTCTCAACATATATAATATATAAAGACAAACACACCAGATATCATACCTTTTCAATTGCGACACCATCATAAACGCTGCAATCATGAACAATAGCCTCCAGATGACTTATGACCGCTGCATATAGATTAGAAATTGAGATCCCAATCCAAGGTCTACAAATCTCCCTGTTCAGAATGAAACTAGATTAGAGATGCTAACACACACTAAGCCAATCTCAATTTCATATGCTTAATAAATAAAAAAGAAACCTAAGGGATGAATGCAAATGCAGCCCCATACAGCTATTACTGCTTCGCAATAACAGGATAACAAGCTTATATCAGGATGAAAAGTTCATAACATAAATTCACAGTAAGATTAGGCAAGAGATGCGGTGCTAGGACCAGTTAATATGATTACTATAGTTATTTTACAGTATTAGATGTGAATAAAGATGAGCATACAGTTCGGTTCAAATCTAATTCTCCATTTTCAATCCTACGACAAGACCAGCCACTATCTATACCTTTAACCATCAGAAAACAATACATGCAGTTTATGAGAAACGCGAATTTCAATATTTCATTACTACTATAAATATGATGTACATCTCCACTCAGAGATAGTGCTGTTAACAAATCCAATGAGCCAAATTTCAGCATATCAAACCAATTAGAAAATACAGCATAGAAAAGAAAATTGATTTGACATAGAAGAGAGTCGGAATCAGAAATTGATTTTGAAAGCAACGGAAGTAATGTTGATTGCTATTAACTATCCCTTAACACAATGAATGGAACCAGCAGAAACTCTAGAATAATACCTTAACAAAATTCAAACTTACCCATATGTTAAGACTTGTTTCCACCATTTAAAAAATACATTGACAGGGAAAAATGCAAGACACCCTTTAGAAATATTGAAGGCAACTCCAAAAACGTCTCCTTCACAATTAATCACTGGGGCCCCATTCTGAAAAGAGAAAGAGGGAGGAGAAGAAAACATGAACTCAAAACCTCACCATTGCCTTAGTGATTCTAGAACATATACAATGAGACATAATACATAAGATCACCACATAGCAACTATAGGACATAATCTAACCTTGTAGGAGGTTAGATAACTCTACACTTTTTACCAACAATATACAAGTGACTACTATTATAGGTTAGAAAGTCCCGCCTTTTTACAAAAAAACTGAAATATATCTATATAATATGAATTCCAGTCAAGGGAATAAGTATAACTTGAATCTTACATATATTATGCTGATAGTATATTGGGAATTGTCTAACCTTAGCGAGAGGGACACACACACACACACACACACACACACAATAGATAGATAGATAGATAGAGAGAGGTACTATGATTTCTCCAAAATTTTCTCCACAATCGATCCTGAAAAACGGCCAACAATCTAACTCTCTACTACTAAAGCGATCAACGCTGTAATGGAGAGAACATAAGAATTGTAAGTACAAATAATATTGTTTTAAAATGAAAGTAATATCTAAGAAGAAGAGGAGGTTGGAGCATACCTGTATAGACCAGAAAATACAAGAGCATGAGACGTTTGCCCAAATGCACTACAGACAATGGTAAGTTCATCTCCCGGAGTGAGTTTTGTTGGAAGTGGAGAAAGGCAGAATGCGGCATGAGATTCAGAAACTCCAAAGGGACTCATAGAGATCCAATCACTAAAGGGTGCTAACATAGCAACAGGTAATGACTCGTCTGACTTTATCTTTATAACAGCAATGTTGAGTTTTTCGTCACATGCCACCACCTCGCCCGAGTATAGTTCATCACTTGGTAGCCACACATCAACCTGCAAGTTCAACTATCATATTTAATTTCTTTTTATCTTTATTACTCAGTTCTAAAACATTGCCGAGTTTTGAATTTTTCTAATGGTAAAAATAGTCAAATGACCAAATTAAACAATTTGTACTATATTTTAGAACCGGTTAGAGTACTTAAGAAAAAAGAATGACCAAACCTTGGAAACTGGTGAAACTCCCCTTTTTTCATTTTCATATTCGGGATTAGATATTTTCGGTGCAATAAAGAGATCCGCGGTAGTTAAGATATAAGAAACAAATTGAGCATGGTGATCATCGGGTACACATGAAAATATAGTCCCATTCCTGTCACGTGTATGCACACCAAACTCGTCACCTGGAGACAATATCAAATATGGAAGTTTAAACATGTTTGATGGAAATAATTAAACAGAAGACTAGTTAGGTATCACTTGAAACTTCTGACTTAACTATGGGGTCAATGACTGAAGAAATTGATTGAATTAGGGAGTATACATAATTTATAAATTAGCAATCCAAAGGGAGGAATATGAAACAATATAGTTGCATTCGAAATTTGCAAACTTAAAAAGGGAAATCCACCCTACTAAGAATTTGCAAGGGTCTGAATTACAAGTTACATGTTCAAGAACGTGCATGCCCCACAATGCATTAGCGTCCCCTAAAACATAGCTACGAAGCATACGAGAAACCGTAAAACACATATTCTTAAACCTTAATCCTCATTCCTCTCGATCATCATCATACTCAGACCATTCCTTACATCCTCCCCATCTTCTCAAACCCCAAATTAATTATTCTTTCATCTTTCATAACAAATTTGGCGATAAAGCCATCAGTTCTTCTCACTGCCTTCTGTCACCTCCTCCGCCGTTTATCTCATCTATCAAAGGTAAGCTACTAATTTCAGTTTCAGTTATGTTAATTTCCATTTAGATACAGTTTGAAGATTAACTTTTAATTAAAAATAGAGATATGAGGGATGGGTTAGCAATCAATGTCTTTGTCATCTTTAATGTTTGAACCAAATGTCAAATTCCAAAGATATTGATTTAGAAAATAATTATCAGGGGTCTTTCACTATTTTCTTCTCCAGCAGTAGGCACCACTGTCATTGTCATTGATTGAGGCAGAAGAGTATGAATTGTGTTTGTTTATTTTTGTTACATGCAAGGCAGAAGAGTATGAATTGTATGGTTATTCAGTAATGTGACCAGATAGAAGAAATACTTTTGACTTAACTCTATGGGGTCAATGAGTGAAGAAATTGATTGAATTAGCAATCCTGACTGACGGAGGAGTATTTATGAAGCCCAACCATATTGATACGATACCGATACTGGCATAGACCGCAATACGTTATTTAAAATATATACGTTATTATCAATTCATCAAGGTTTCGCCATCAGTTGTTGCTCTCCTATCTTATTCAGCTGGGAATACATTCTTTTCGGGCTCAGGAGTAATATTTGGATCTTTCTGGAAGAATGATTCCTTGTATTATTCGGTATTGACTTCCGCAACTCTCCTTAGACCGCCACCTTCCCATTGTCTTGACAGAAGTATTAAATTTCGATCAGACCCAGCTCACCCCTTGGACTACGATTGCCTTCCCATTGACGAAAAGGTCTGTAATATTCAATATTGATATGGAGCAAACAAATAAATTTTATGATGATGATGATGATGATTGTGGATGTTTTTTTTGTTGTTGCAGATTGATGTGTATTTAAGAGGGGGTAAGTTATGTGAGGGAACCGTAGAGACATATGATCCTCATTACAACATTGCTGTTTTGACGTTCAAATCAGATGATCGACTACCATGTGCAGTATTGAGACCCTTGGATGATTCTGTAGCTTTGAACAATGCAGCTACAGATGTCCAAGGTTCTGCTTGTCACTTCCCCTATCTTCCTGTTAAACTCGTTCCTAGAGATGTAGTAATAGCTGTGGGTCGGTTTGTAGTACATAATGGACTTGACGATATTATGGCAGCTCCTGGTAGATATAGGTGCGAGCAGTGGCAATCATAGCATTTTAAACTAATACATACTTCCATTTTATTCCCTTTATGATTACTGAGGCTTTTTGTTTGTTGTAATTTCTCTTTGATACAGTGCTGATTGCGTTGATGAAAAAACTAAGCTCAACTGTGTGCATCTTCTTGCGGCAGATTGCAAGATTTCCAAGGTAAGACACTCGATGTTAAACAACACATATAGAGAAGTGGGGAAGTTCACATGTAAAAGCTAGTATTGTTCAGAGCATGCGACCCAGTCTATTTTAACATGTATAGAAAATCATAAGGTCCCCATGAGCGTAGCTCAATTGGTAGGGATATAGCACTATATGTGCTGGAGCCGGGTTCGAACCCGGATACTCCACTTATCCACCTTTAAGGTGGATTTTCTAGCCACTAGGCTACTTGACCAAAAAAAAAGAAAAAAGAAAATCATAAGGTCATGCCCATCTTTTTTATGATATTGGATGTATTAATGCAGTTATGCTAGTCTTTTTGAAAATAATGTCTAGGCTTAAAGGTTTTCATTGTATGACATGTACATGGAGGACAAAAAGGATTTGAAGTATAAGTTGAGAGTCAAGTAGTTATTAGTCTAAAGTTAATTAACATGTGGTGAAGTTATTTGTATAAATACTTCCTAATTAATTTGTGCTTTGATAAATGAAAGCCTATAAGTAGAATTATCAGATAGGCAATATGTAATAGATCATATTATTATTCTCTCCTTTCTTTCACTAATCGATACATTCCGTTTCTCCTTCTATTTCTTCCCCCTCTTCCTTACTTTTGTGAACCAAATATAACTTTAATCTCATATAATATGCATGTCGTTTCTTTGGTTGCTTTTATTAGTTAAGCCAATTATGTATACGTTTTTTCTTTTAGTGCGGCATTGGTGGTCCACTTATTAGCTGCGAAGGGGAAGTTATCGGAATCAATTTTTATGCACGGAGTTGCACTCCATTCCTACCAATTAATGTATTCTTAAAATGGTGGTCTCATTATAAAGTTACTAGGTAAGTACCAAATCACGTGTTTTGATTGTCCCTTCTTCCATGGTAATATATATATTTTACTATTATTTGGAATCTGATATAAATACTTTCAAATAGGAGCCATTGTCGGCCTTCCTTGGGAATGAAGGTAGGAAACCTGCATACAGCTGATCTGGGAACCTTAGACCAAGTACGGAAGCTTGGCATTTCCCAAGGACTTATTGTCGAAAAGGTACCATGGTCATTGCTTTCATAGATTGTTTCCATGTTAGGGCGTAGTTATGAAATTCAGGATTGTGAAATAGGAATGTAGAATAGTTGTGAACATCACACTACTCACTTTATGTGAAAGTAGTATTGTAAAAGAATACATATGCTGTTATCTTTAGTCTTGTTGTAATGGACATGAAGTTCTTACCGTTTTTCAAATTCAATGGACATGAAATTCTTGCACTGTTTCAAATTCACTCTTGCAGCCTCAAACCAATTAAAGACACGGATTCACATCAGGGCCCTTAATCTGTAAATGAATAATTGTGCAGTTGCTAAGCTTATTTGAATGTCTGATCTAAATGCGAAGAACAAAAACTAAGAGTAGTAAGCCAAACATAGAAGAGAAAGAGAACTTCTGGTGTATTGCCTATTCTTCTAGATGCTTTTTTGATTCAACGAGGCTGGTCGTTGGAATGGACCCCCCCGCCTCTCTTTCTATTTCGTTTTCAAGTAAATTTCCAGGAAAGAAGAGAGAAGTCTAAACATGATGAATATTGTAAAAATTAAACCTCTCACTAAGTTAAAGGTTTTTGAACTACCAACAGAAACTGAGTTAGTGGTTAGGGTTTCACTAGTAGTGTATCAAGAATGTTCAATGGGGCACTTGAATAAGTCTAATAATTTGGATAGCAGGCTGAAGTCAGTGGCGTAGTGCCTTTCTACCACTATTTTAGTATCTGAGATTAGTGGATAAATGTTCACTTTAGAGAACTTCAAAATAGATTTATGAGGGAGTGGAGGTTAAGACGTTCATGTTCTTTAAAACAAAAGTAAAATTTCATCTTTTTAATGAACTTTTTACTACTTCTATATCTTTTTTATTTGGATATTGAAGTTGGTACACTGCTTAGATTATAGCCGGGCAATGTTTATTTTATTAGTTTGCTGTAGGCCTCTTATTTTTCATATGTCCATCTTCACCGATTAATTAATTAATTAATTAACATTTCCAGCTTTTGAGAATTATTTGATTGTATTTTTTTGTGAAACAGGTTCTATCAGGATCCCCAGCTGAAAATTGTGGTTTGCGCCCTGGAGATGTGTTGTTTAAATGCTCTGATACAATAGTAGTTAGTCCATTACAGGTGTACTATCAGATTCATGTGATCAACATTTCTATGTTAACTGTGACAGTCAATTGTTTACCATTAGTCTTTTCTTTTAAGTCTGCAGCTTAGCAGAGATCGGCTATCCCAGTAGATACATAATAATATGCTAGGGATGTGCAAATATGAATTACTAATTCATTGTCTGAATAGTACGTGCATGATTGCCATTGCTAAATTATTTATCCACTGCTGCATGTAGACTTGAAGGGCGCAATAAAGTATTAAACATCATTTGCTTTCTGAATGTGGTCGATTAGGATTGCAAACATGTTTGTCAATTCATATTCTTGCTCATCGTGTATTTTACATGCTTGCACAATTATCCTGTCCACTAGTTTTACATGTTTTGCATCAGGGGTTTCATGATCATTCAGCCTGCCTGTGTGCTGTTGTAATTGGACTTATATTTCTGCTTGCTTACATGCTCCTATGGATTGTGTATATCCTGTTAAAACTTAGCTCGAAGAAGGGATTTGTTTTCTCCAGATTGATGGTCGAACTCTGTTTTTGTGCTTGACCGCTTTATTGCTGCTATTTGTAGGAGGGTTGTCTCGTAAATCTTATAAACCACATTATGTTTTCTTTAGTCTTAACTGTTTTTAAATATTTTGATCTTGTTTTTTCATGTCGACGAAGATATACATCAGGTGCATTGTTCTTACATATATCCAACATATATTAGTGTGTGACGTATTCCATAATATGATTTCTAATTGCAGTTGTTCGAAATCATATGGGACATGGCTGGAAAAACTGTTGAAGTTGCAGTGGTAAGGGAGGGTTCTTATAAGAACATGAAAATTGAAGTTAAAGACATCACCTCTGAAGATGAATTCTACCAGTAAGTATTGTATTTAGTTTCGTTCAAGGGTGATTATTTCATGCACCGTTTGCTTCTTGATGATGCTCCTCGAAAGTGTGTGAAAGTAATTTGCCAAACTTTTTTTATTAGATTCCACCTGCAAATTGTAAGCAAAAACTAAGACAAGTAGAAAAGTTTCACGTTATTTTTTGTTGGTATTTTATATAAAGAAAAATCTCTATCACTAGGGATAATGCTTGCCTCCTCTCGGCACAACACATAAATGACCTTGCAAACAAAAACCCCTCCATTGGCATTTGGTAGATTCCAGTGCTACTCATCAAATCCTGCATCCAACAGTTGATTATATGTTGTTGTGTCATACATGAATCTTATTCTGCCGGTGCACCTATGAATTTGTTATTTATTTACGGTTTTTGCTCATGATATAACTTTAGAACTTTTCCAAAATCTAGTGCTTTTGAGGAAAAAGGGAAAGAACTTGATGCTAGAAATGGTTGTGTTTTGTCTTGAAAATTGAAATACTTGATAAATTTTCACACTGGGCGCATTTGCCACTCTTCTACATCGAATTTGCAGCCTTTGAATTTTAGCATTTCCATTTTGACTACTTAATTTTTGTGAGGAGGGGACATTGATATTTGTTTGTTTTAAAATGTGTTGGCAGATGGCCGGTTCCCAAGGCATATTACAAAGGCCGTTAGTACCTCGGCTGTTGAGAGATTCCTATCTCCAAGCATATCCTCTCTCGCAGTATTTATATGTTGCTTGTGTGTTTATATATTTATTATCTCATCTGCTTCTTACTGTACTCTAGGATTATCTTGATTATGATTACACTTTACTCTTCAGTCTGTTTTTATTCAACTTTTCAATGTGGATGATTTAAAGACTCTGGAATCAATTTTTATTTGGTGGATTTCGAAGGAATACTTTTTCCCATCGATGATTCGCTCAAACACAACTTTATAATATTGCTCTTGATTAAATCGACAGTCAAATGCTACTGTTGATTTAGGGTTAATTCAATCTTGTCCCTTCAACTACCGTTATTGATATCTTTCGGGACTGCAAGTAATTCGTTTTCTGAATTCTCAGAAAGCTGACACATCTTTCATTTCTCGCCTTAGCATCAGTTTTGCTCTTTCGATAAAACTGAAAACTTTAATAGAAAAAAAAATCACAAAGTGTGAGATGTTGATGTTGCAAATTATTAATAAGAATTACACCCATGCAAGACTTCTAGAGTAATTTATAAGTTTGATCAGAATTCTTGAATGTTGATCGCTTAAATTTGGATCTTTTTGCAATAATATAAAAGTAAATAAAAGTAAGAGTAAGTTCAAGTCCAACATTGGAGCTAAATGATTGAGCATGCAAATTGACTTTCGATGAGACGTATCTCTGTTTGTTTGCACACTTTTAAATAAAGTTCCCAACATCACAGCTCACAAGAAGATTAGAAATTTTATGTAGATTACTGAATACTAAATGTTTGAGATATTATATTGTCAACATGTTGTTCTACTAATGGGTTGCTAAGAGATGTTTCATGATTAGTTTCATAGGAGAAAAGCTTAGGAGTGACTAACAGAATGTGACAAACAAAATTAATCAATTAGTCTTCGGAGGAGCTAGTCCTTCCAAGTTCCGAACCTCCAAAGAGATAAATCTCAGTTCCCTTTTGTAATGAATTCAATGCAGTTTATAATGAATTCAAGTTTGCCTTGTTGTTGATGCTAATGTTTAGTGTCGTCTGTGAAATGTTGATGCATTCCAGTTGGCAGTATGGTTTACAATATATATTTTCATATGTTGGGCAATTGACAGGCATCTACCGCTACAAGTACAGGCTTATGCGCCAGATCAGAATGTGCAAAGATTTGATGCATGCATCTGATCTACTGCCGATTTAACACAGAACCAGTTTGACAGTCACTTTGATTTGGAGCTTCGTGTCGCTGTCATGCATGATGTGCTTCATGCCATGCTTGGTATGTTTTCTACAACTTTCATTTTTTATGTCATTTTTCTACAACTTTCTTAGATTTCTTCCTTTCCCATGTTCCTTAAGCATTAATTGATTTCACAGAGGGCAGCAAACAGAATAAAGCAAGAACCATTTTGCAGCATCTTAGTGAAGCATGTCGTTGCTGGAAAGCAAATATTCCATGGAAGGTATGCACCTTGTCAGAATACTTTGCAATAACCAGTTTCTACATTTTGTATGCCACTTATGTGTTGTTTCCGGTTTCTTTTTGTCAGGTTCCTGGTTTACCTGTCCCCATTGAGAATATGATTCTCCGTTGTGTCAAGTCTAAGGCTGACTGGTGGACAAATGTGGCGCACTGTAATCAAGAACGTATAAGAGGTGCAACTGTTGACTAGACAGTCTGTAGGAAGAATCTTGGAAGGTTGACTCGACTTTGGTTGAAGGCAGAACAGGTGTGGTCTATTTCAATGGGTAATTACCTTTCCTTTGATAAATCAAATCCATTTCCCCCCTAATTTTGATGCTTATCACACTTCATATATGAATGTCAACACAACTATTTGAAGGGTGGTCCTTACATTACGCCTGAAGCAGTTGCTATTTACACAACTACTGTTCACTGGTTGGAGTCGAGGAAGTTCTCTCCCATTCCATTTCCTCTTGTCTTACAAGCATGACACCAAGTTGGTCATCCTTGCCCTTGAGAGGCTAAAGGAATCTTACAGTGTAGCTGTGAGGCTAAACCAGCAGCAAAGAGAAGAATTGGGTCTGATTGAGCAGGTTTATGACAATCCACAAAAAGCTTTGTTCAGGATCAAGCGTCATTTGCTCACACAACGGGCATTTAAGGAAGTAAGTGTAGCAATAGTAGAAATTGGTTCTGAATTTAGTGCAAGTTCCTGTAATATACTATTAACAGCTCATGAACTGAATGTCTGACTTATTTCACAGGTTGGTATTGAATTTATGGATTTGTATAGCTACCTGATTCCAGTTTATGACTTTGAGCCATTGGAAAAGATAACAGATGCATATTTAGATCAATACCTGTGGTATGAAGGTGACAAACGTCATCTTTTCCCAATTGGATAAAGCCGGCAGATTCAGAGCCTCCACCATTGTTATCTACAAATGGTGTCTGGGGTTAAACAAGCTGCAAGGTTTTTGGGACACGGGATGGGCAATGCGTGGTGATGCTACAAACAAAGTTGGAGAAGTTCTTGAGAAGATTGATTTGACCTTGCTGAACAGGTCCATTTTTATTTAGATCTTATCTTAATTCTTATACTGATATCAGTCTATCCTAAACACTGTACATATTGATTCTTCATCTAATAAACGTGCACCCCATAGTCTAATTACTGATGTTCATACTTCAGACTGTTACGCTTGGTTCTAGATCACAATATTGATGATTATGTGACATCAAAGAATACTGTTGTCTTATCTTACAAGGACATAAGCCATACCAACTCGTGTGGGCTCATACGCGGGCTGCAGTTTGCTTCTTTTGTTGTGCCGTACTATGGGCTTGTATTGGATCTTTTGTTACTGGGTTTGACAAAAAGTTAGTGAAATTGTTGGTGCTCCTCAAGCCCCGAGTGACTTTAAGTCTTTAACTCACATAAGGATCATAAAATAGAGGCAAAACATCATGTTTGGCTGTACTCTAGATAAGGGGCATATCCTGTTCCGCTTCACACATGAAGAGGCACAAGACCTTATCCAGCGATATCTTATGGAGCATCCTGATCCTAACAGTGAGAATAAGGTTGGTTAATAATAAGAAGTGCTGGCCTAGAGATGCTCGAACGAGACTCATGAAGCATCATGGTAAATTTCTTTTGTTCACCATTATAACATCTAGAATTGTTTCCATTCTTCGTCTCCATGTTGTGCACTATGATCAACTTAATCTTTTCTGCTTTTCTGTGCAGTCAATCTAGCGAGAAGTGTCTTTTGGGATATGAAGAACCTCTTACCTAGAAGTATCATTACTTTGGAATAGCTTTGTATTGGTTTATATCAAAGCCAATCTGAATTTGTTGTATAGCATGTATGTAATTCACCTTGTTCTACTTCAAATTTCTGTATGTAGCTGCTACAGTTCCTTGTTTGTGTGAATGCCTTTCCATTAATTGTTGAACTCTAATTTATCCAGATAATTTTTTTTCTATCGGGTTTCTTGCGTGTTCTGTATAAGAGGGTAGTTCTTACTGATATGAGATGTGTATGTAGGTGTGGTTGATGAAGTCTGCATACTGCCCAAAATACGAATGACCCAAGAAGCACTCAGTGACATAAAAGATGGAGTTTGGAATCTACAGAATGAACAAACAAAAGAACGAACAGCAGTGGCTTTCTTATGGGTCGATGATGAGCACATGAAAGATTCTTATGTCATCAGGTTCAACAATATTTACTAAGATAGTGAATAAATGGAATACAGCACTTATATGTAATTTGAAACATTCTTCTGGTTCATTTTTCTCCCTACATTTAGTTGGAGTCAAGTACTTACCAAGCTCTATTTCCTGTACGGGCTTAATAGTTCTAGGGTCGAGATGTTGAGCATACTATATTTTGATCCGTTGTTTTCAACCCTGAACCCCTAAAAACCATGAACTCTTCTGAGTTCTGACATTTGTTAACTATTTTACTCTTTTCCATGTATCAGTATATAGTTTCAATGACCTGTTTCCTTGCTCTTCATTGACTACATTGTGTTCCCAAGTTTAGTACCATAATTTAGTACTGAAAAAAGACTGTATCTGAAAAAAGACCTTTTTTCTACTTCCTACAAAAACATTTTACCATAATTTAGTACTGAAAAAAGACTGTATCTGGTAGATATCATGAAACAGATACTTATGAACAGTGTTTGTTAATGTCTATAGATTCTATATATTAAAGGGATATTACAATGATTTGCAGGCTTATTACAATGAGCTGTCGAGTAGCGTTTCACATCTTGCAATGGAAAATAAGAAGCTCAACAAAGAGAAGATAAGAAATTTCCATGAGATGTCTCGAGAATTTTATTGATAGATTCTTATGGATGTGTGTTGCCTTTAACTGCATTAATGCATGTTTTGATTGATGTTACAAAATATTATTGTTAGCAATTAGCATCTTATGACATTGGTGTACAATATGTTACAACTTACATGTGAAACAATTTAATTTGTAAACTGCATCAAAATTCCGTAGTATGGACTGAAGTTAATCGATAGCTTGTGGTGTGTTGGATCAATATCTGACTTTTGGATCAATAACTGTTCACTCTAATCTTCAATAAGCTTTTGACTATTCTATGATAGTAGTAAATGTAAATGACATAAGTGTTAATTCTATAATTTAACATTTTCTTTTATAAAAATGCATATAAAATACTTTTATAATTTAATTAATAAATTTTTTTGTTATTTTTTAGTTGTCCCCCCTTATTATTAAATCTTGGCTCTGCTCCCTTACATATAGTTTATGGATCTGTAGTTTGTACCTGAAGCACATTATGCAAATCTGAGACATGGTTGGTTTCATTATGCAAATCCGAGACATGGTAATCACATTCGTTATTGATAACTGAATTTTTATTAGTTCTATGAGTTTGATTGAAGTAAATTTGAAACCTCAATTCATTGATGCTCTTGTATTGTATATGCATGCTCAATCAAAAATGCAGTATTGATATATGATATGATAGTAGTCGGAATATCACTTAATCATTAGATATTAGATGCAGTATGGATATATGATATCATTACTTGCAAGACCATTAAGATAGGCCACAGCCCACAGAGACCAAAAAGTCGTGAGTTCGATTTCCACTACCAACACTTTCTTGGTCGAGTCTATCACACATGGTTCGCCTATTGTGGTTTACCTGTCGAGCGTGGTTTACCCTTTGTCCTCCTATCTGTTGCACCTTCATCCTTCTTTGAATATGCTAATTTTTTGAGACCCAAAATCTATCTTGCTTGCTTCTTCCTTCTCGATGTCAGTTGCTTCCTCTAGAATTGTATATTTTTTTTCTTGATAATAATGGAGTAACTAAACCTTAATCTAACTCAATGGTTTATTTAAATTGATGAATCCTATCTTACAATTTACACTGAAGCCAAATTGTTTCTTTGTCTTTCTGTTTGCCAAATTAATGTGCCTCGGTTGTTTGATAAAATGCATGTTTATACAATAAACTACGTTAAGGTCTCTACCTTGATGCCTCAAAAGAAAGAATCACATAATTTTCGCAAAAGCAATTTAAGTTGATTTATCGATTTTGTTGCAGTTAAGGAGTTAACTAATTTACTAATATCCATGTAGTGAAAATGTTCATTGATCAAACAATCACTACATATATTGAAGGAGAGACATTGAATTAAGAACATATATCATGTTTACTCAATCAAATCAAGCGTGTACTTAAAATGATTTAAATGATACAAAAAGAAATTAATACACTATGTAATTTTGTGAAAAATACTTCCACATTACTAAGTTGCTAATCAAATCAAAGCATTAAAACAAAACAACCAAAAACAGAAAAGAGAAGTGCATTCTCTTTTCCCTTTTTTTTTTTTATATTTTTTTATCGTTAAAACATGTAGTGTGTTTTTTTTTTCTTTTTCAATAAAATGTGTGAGTTATATTTTTATTTGAAAAAAAACTAAATTTATATCCAAAAAATCTTGCGGAGGTTCTTTATTACCAAAAAGGAGGGTAAATATGTACATAAAGTTCATAAAGATTATTAATAAAAAAAAACTCACGAGATTCTTTATTTAATGGGATAATTATGGATTCTCAATTTTAATGATTTCATCTATGAAGAGTAAGAAATTATAAATTAATATTCTACGCTAATTTTCATTAATTAACATCATATGATTGTAATTATTTGTTATCATTTCTCATAATAGCAAAACGTTCTCGTAATTATTTGTTTAAACAGAGATCTTAAACAATGTTCATAACAATCATTGTGGGAGGGGTTTCCTTGTCAATATCGTCAACTTGAAGTAGGATAAATCGAAATACTTCCACAGATGGACAACTCTACGATTAACCATTCTATCATCGAAATGCATCTCACTATTGTTAATGAATGAATTCTCTATAATCCCACCATGCAGGTAATCATTGTAAAAGTTTGTCTCATCAATATTTTTTGAAACTCTAGATTACTCATAATCTATACAAAATTTCACATAATTATTAATGTCAGAATAATCAATAAAATCATTGCTAAACTCATATGACAATATCACTTGTGCTCTGAGAAGACCAATGAAAAATAACTCCATTCCCACTGAAAGCTGACAAGAATGAGAAAAGTTATCGCGAAAGCTGACGTAATTCAAATCCTTAAATTCAACTTCAACGGGGATATATTATCCCTTCCACAATTCGTCAAAATATGAGCCTTAGTTAGTAAAAGTCTTTCTTTTGGATCCACGCAAAATGCAGTCCCGATGTAATTAACATTTTGAGATAAGATACACCACACAGCCGGTTTCAATATCTCAAAAAACATTTCTTGCATTTCATCGGACATTGATTCGTCCAATACTCCGGTGATCCTTGTAGAAAATGCAACTCCATTTCTACAAGCTAAAAAACACAAACTGAAACTCAAAAATCAAACTCGAAAATCAAAAGTATCTACAATCTGAAACACGCATGTTCTTAAACAACTTGGCAAATGCAATGTTCTTAAATAGAGTTGTTAAACAATGTTCATAGTCCGTTGATGATTATTTGGGCTGATATAACATACATATCACTACCCCGTACTATCAAATATATAGGGTTACTATTCAATCCCTTGCTATAAAAAAATATTCTTGTACAGTCAACACTGAAAGGTGTAGATTCTCATTTTCCGAATGTTTATTTCCAAATGGATCCACCTTCCACGGTCACATCGCAGACAATGGTGAAGAAAAATAAATATTGTCATATAAGCTTAATTATGATGTTATTGAATCAAAGGAAAATAAATATAGAATTCTAACAAATAGTGAAGAAACCAACTTTTATAATGATAACCTGCATGATGGGATTATAGAGAATTCATTTGTTAACAATGGTGAGATGCATCCTAAGGTTAAGCTATTGCACATGGAATTTGGTAGTGTGCAAGAGTTAGTTGGAATGTCAGGGTCTCCAATTTTCAACGACAAAGGGAAGGTAGTTGGTATGTTTTTTGCTACTCGACGCGGTAGCATATATGGGTTGTCATCTACTGCATTGAATGCTATGCTTACTTCTTATAAAGACGAGATTAAGAAGAAAAAAAGGAGGAGGCGAGCTGAAGAGGTGAGTGACTAGATCTTGATATGGGTAGTTGAACTTGTCATGTCACTAGGGACATTTTAATAATAAAGTGTTTCATTGTAGGGTTGTTTATATGTTGAAAGTATTTCGATTTAGCCATACTTTAAGTTGACGATATTGACAAGGAAACCATTAAATTTACAAGCATAAATTACAATTATGATTTTATACGTTTGAGCCGTTAATAATCATGCAAAATTACAAATGATTATTCATGGACTATCTCCCACAATGGTTCTTGTTTGACAACATTGTTTAACAGCTTTGTTTAAAAATATTACACTTGCCAAGTCGTTGTATGAAGTCAACGTGAGGAAGTGCAATGTTCTTAAACAAATAATTATGAAACTCTTTGCTATTATAAAAAACGAAAGTAAATAATTACAATTATATGATGTTAATTAATGAAAATCAGCCTAAAATATTAAGGCAAATTCTATGGTACAATAGGCTAATCTTAATGTACCGGTACAATATGTTTTCAAATTAATAGTAAAATGAGTATATTTTAGAAGAATTTTTTTCTCTATTTTATAAAATATTATAATAACTAAATATTATTCATCAAAGTTGTCAAAAAAATTAAATTTGATTTTTTATATTTTTTTTTGAATTTTTATTATTCATAATAGTGAATATTGATTTTTTTAATAAAAATATATAAAAGAATTAGTATCATGATTCATGTTTATAAAAAATGAAATTGTAATTTTTCTTATGAAATTGTGTTTTCTAAAATATAATAGTCAATAAATAACTTTTTAATTTATAAAAATTATTATTTATTTATTATTTTAAAAATCTAGTGTACTGGTACATTAGAATTTTACTAATGTACCGTAGAAACTCCCAAATATTAATTGAACAACACGGTGCGCAATCCAAAATTCCAATTTGATTGAATTGAACAACAAAGTAATAAGAAAATAATAAACTATATATACATTTACTAGCGGTTGTGAAATTAGCATGAAACAATACAATTTCTCTATGGGACATGAAATATAATGTATGTCAAACTCGGTAAGAAGGTGTTTGATGACTTTCCCTACCATGCTATATTGCCCATCATACGTGACAAAGGCCGATCACGAATAATACTGACCAAGTTTTCTGCAAGAATTCTTCAAATTTTTCTTACTTATCTATCGATTTTATCAGTTAAATATTTACTTGCCAATATGATCTTTAGACTGATGAGCAGCAAATTTAAAATTTTATTTAAAATAAACTTTTTTTTTCACTAACCTTAAGAAAAGTGGTTAGTGAATTTAACATGTATATTTTGTATGTCGATCTTCTTAAAATACTTTTTATGTTGTAAAATAAACTAGTAGCAGTAATAACAAAGGGGTATCTTTTCACCACCTTTTTTTTAAAGAAAAGGGTATCTTTTAAAAAATAAAATAATATGTGCACCTAATAAATTATACTGCAAGAGTTTATATTTGGAGACAAAAAATTCTTCAAAGATTAAGGACACAAGAAGTAATTAATTATGTATATGATTTGGAAATGAACAAGTTTATGGCAAGCTTTTGAGAATTGCGATGTATTTTTTTTTTTGTTTTGAATGGCAAAGAGAATTGCGATGTATATATTGCTTTAAAGAATCTTTTGGTTTATGTTTAGTTTTAAAAACAAAAACTAGTTATATTTGGTGGACTACAAATCTAGACAAAACCAGATTAACTTTATATTTGATTTAATATAATAATATTATTCTCAAAATATATTTCACTGAAACACGTTGTCTACAAAATTAAACTAAAAAGTGTAGTTTATGAAATGAAATTATTATTTTTTATTACAATTACAAAATTAAATAAATTAAATCACTTTTTAATCTCTGAATAATTTCTTTTACAATTAATCTTTGAATAAATTAGTTATTTATATATATATATATATATATATATATATATATACACACACACATACACATGGTGTATATCAGATTCCTTGCACTCCTTGAAATATAATTATCATTAGGCATGTTATGGGTATCCTTACTATTAATTTTAGTAAAAAAAAAAAAGCACATGAGACATAAGTTCAATTTGGACGAAGTTGCCTTAAAAAAATATGGGTATCCTTACTATTATTTTTAGTACACAGAAAAAAAAGCACATGAGACATAAGTTCAATTTGGACGAAGTTGCCTTAAAAAAATGGATGATATATATTTATTTAGTGATGATGTAAGGACGAAGTTTCAACCGTCATTAATGATGGATAATTTTTGTCAGAAAATTTATGAAATACATAAGTTAAATTTTTCCACTCGAATTACAAATCAAATTTCCACCCACCTATTAAAGTATCAAAACTCTTACTATTCAGATTAAGGATGAAATTTTTTAAGGTCATGCTAGGGGCACTAATTAAAAAAAACTAAAATGTAAATTTTTTATATTAGCAAAAACATTTTTGTTTTTATATTTTTAAGAAGTTGGTTACACAAACTTAAAATTTTTTTTTTTTACGATATTTAGATTTATTAACCATGGCCAGATATTATTTAGAACATTTTTCAATTTTTAAAAGTTTAATTAACATACAACGTAAAATATTTTTACACGAACATTCAATAGAAAGTGACTATTATTTCACATCATACCATAAACACAGAATGTAGTGAAGTAATACAAAATTGACTATTATTACGATGCATATGTCTCATTTTCTAATTTTTTTAATACTAAGATAAGAAAATCGTTGAGCCACCCAACAACATACTACTCCATAATGTTGACCATTTGAAATTGAATTTGTTTGCTTATGTCATCGCTAACACAGCATCAAATAATAGCCGACGGTCAAGACAAAATATATGTAATGTAATTATTCCAATTTCCAAACCTTTACTTTAATTTAATCCATTGTTGGCCATATTTGACTATCAACGGAACACAATATATATCACATTTTTTTTTATATTATATAGTTTCCCTCATCACTCCTCAGGCTGCTAACACCAATCTATAAATACTTCTTCAAATATACAAATAAAGTGGTCAAATAATTGGGATCTTATTCATCTCAAGCTCCAATAATTAGTTAATTAACAACTTTCTAAACTTTAACAACCATGGAAGCTTATTCAACCTCTTATGATCATCCTACATCTAAGTCTCATAGTAACTTACTTCATTCCGTTCAGAAGTCACAATCCAAACCGTGGAAAAAAGCGCCGGTCATGCCACAACCGTTAAACGCCATTAAAGTTTATGAAGTGGACGTTATGAATTTCCGAGAGCTAGTTCAACAACTCACTGGTGCACCCGAATTCAAGCCGGCACCTCAGCCACATCAACAAAAAATTGTTAGTCAACAAAACCAAGTTTCAAGTAATTGGAACAAAGGAGTGCAATCTCAAGAGAGTAGTGGTGTGACAAATCAATCAGGTTTGTTGGAATTGAATTTGTCTTCACCATCTTCTTATAGTTGGTGGAATTCACAATCATGAAGCTAGGAACATACCAGTGACCGATTGAGCAGTGTTCTTTCTTGGTCTAATTTCAAAATGTTTTAATTATTATTTTTTGCTTTAGTTGTGGCAGTTTTAATTATTACAACTTTGTTATTCTTGTTGTATTGGAATTTAATTTGATAAATGCTTAATTAAAAGCATATATTAACTGAACTCATGTCATTATTACTATACTTCAATTACATTCTGATTGATCATAACATTGTTAACAGAACTATATATTCAGCAATAAATTATTTAATGTTGATACAAAATGCTTCTTTGTTTTTTGGAAACTATGATGCAGAATGTTAGTCCTTTATGCAAACCTGTTCTTATTCATTCCTAGTATATATTACAAACTTTTATCGAACGACTTCCAATGTCGTCCGAATGCGGGCTTTCCCTGACTGCTGAGAAGCTCGACTCGTTGCAATCCTATTTGTTTCATTTGTTATACATTTTTGAATAAAAAACTAACCAAAAATAGTTGATTATATGTCAGTCAAAACTAGAGCTGTAAGGACCAATGATTTATACAGTCCTCTTAAGAAATGATGTGTCATCCTTAAGATTCTACTGCTCAGGTTCCTGTTTCAAATACTTGGTGTAAGGCAGAAACTAAACACACCGCCGACGCTTGGCCTACCGAGACAGAATGAGCTATAATCGATATTGTCCAAGGGAGGAGACCAGATGACAAGTCTTTGAGGTTGAGAAGAGCTCAAGTCAACCACTTTTTATTGTTGAAAACAACATTTTTCCTAGCATTCCATTAGATGATTTTTCGAAAGAAACCAGCTAGTGATGATAAAGAGAATGCCAATAGATAATTTGGCCGTGGATTATTCTTGAGAGCCAAGGCATGACAGAAAGACTATAATAGTAGCATATCATTGACTAGTTTAGTCTAAGATTACTTGGTTTAAGTTAAGATGAGACAATCATTTGCAAAAATTAAGTCAGAAACATCAGAACTATATATCCTTTAGATATTCTGATAGTCTTCTGTAAGGGTTTGCAAATTGAGAATGTGATAAAATGAATAATTTGTGATTTGATTATGAAATTAAGCTAAAATTGATAGATAAATCCCAAATTAAATTGGTGTTCAACTAAAATCACTAATTGAATTAGCTTCCAACAACTACCATCATCGAATCCAAGAATTGAAATACAAGTAACCAAGCAAGTGGAAGATACCAAATATTTCAACTTGTGCATATCACCAACAATACTGCTCTCAAAACCACACCATAGACTTGAAGGACATTCATATAGCCACATAGTGAAATAGCATAGCCTAATGAACCAACAACTAGAAAGGAAGAGAGACTGAAATTACCATTATCAACAAGCTTAGCCAAGCAAGAGCAACAACAAAGAATTCCAAGGTAGAGCCTGTAATATAGTCGTAAAAAATTTCCTTGCATTCCACTGACATGCCAATAAAATCTTGTACAAAGGATTCAAGGCTTTGTGAAATTCTCACGATTATTCTATACCTTCTCTTGAATCATCACGATTTACACCAAAAAGATAAATGAGTTATAGCTAGGATCTCCGAGTGCAAGCCAATTTTAGGAGTACTAAAGCCCTCTAATTTATCAATGTCCCATTTTAAAGACAAAGAAGATGTTAGTATAAGCAAATTCCAATTAACTCAATCATAAGTATTTTCAAAATGAATTTAAAAATAAGGTAATCTTTTTTGACCTTTTTCTTATGAGTTTAGTGGAGTGGACAATTTATTGTGTAATAAGAATCGTAGGATCACATATGAACGGTTGACATTCACTTCTGGGGCAAACTGTGCGAACTTACAACAATAATGAATCCAGGTCCGAGGCCGGATTGGTAGGGGTGTAATTGGACCGGTTTAGATCGGTTTTGAGTGAATCTGATGTCCGAACCAATGAATCCTCGATTGGTTCGGTTTTTAGCGTTTTTCAAAAATGAATCCGAACCAAACTCATCGGTTTGGTTCGGGTACTTTAATCGGGTTTTTTCGATGTATTCCATGTTATTTTTTTTTCCAATATATTTTTTTCCCGTAAGCTCATCAAATACAAAATAAACTTCTTTTCCCATAAGTTCATCAAATACATATACATAATTCAACCATATTGAAAACAAATGAAAAATATAATTCTTTTCGCTTAAGTTTATCAAATAAGTTCATCAAATACCATATTGAAATTAAGTTTATAAATTCATCAAATACAAAATATAACCATTTTGAAATTAAGTTCATATGTTCTTCAAATGGTAAAGTGATATAAAAATAAAACTTCAAGTCTATTTCCACTTAAATAAATAAAAAATAATAATCAAAACAACGCTTGAGAAGTTACCGTTCTGAGAGTAGCAGCGTGACGTGAGAGTGTTGTTTGCGTAGTGTCAAGAGCAGCTTGAGGATGAGAGTAAGGTGAGAGCAATGTTTCTGAGTTTGCGGCTATGATTGTTTCTGTTATCACAACAAATCATGCTTAGCTGTACATGGTTTCCATTCAAATCAAGATGGCAATGATTTTGTGATTAATAGGAGATATTTTCATTCAAATAGGAATTCATTGTAATTAATTGCCTTTGACTATTTTCCATTTGTATAGTTACGTTACATGTTTGCTTTGTAAATATAATTAGCATAGCTTTGTACTCTTTCAACACAATTATATGAATATACATTTTAAACTCAAATGAATATAATTAGCATAGCTTTGTACCGATCCTTCATTCTTTAATCACTCATGGCTGCCAACAACATTCCAAATCAAGCCTCTCCATATTTTCTTCATTCCTCTGATCAACCAGGACAATTACTAGTTACACAACTTCTTGATGGGGATAATTACCCCACATGGAGCCGTGCAATCACCATGGCCCTAGAAGCTAAAAACAAACTTGGATTTATTGATGGCACCATCCTCAAACCAGAACCAAACAACCCCAATTTTTCTAATTGGATTCGTTGCAATAGCATGGTTCAATCTTGGCTTGTTCATTCCACTATTCCAACAATTGCAAATTCCATTCTTTGGATCAAAAGTGCACGTGATATATGGCTTGATCTCCTTACGCGTTTTAATCAGAAAAATGCTCCTCGTATTTTTGAAATACGGCGAGCCATTTCAAACCTCTCTCAAGGAACCAATTCCATTGCTGCTTATTATACACAACTCAAGGCCTATCGAGACGAACTTGATTCTTATCATACACTTCCTGCTTGTGCTTGTGGTTTTATACCCAATTTCAATGACATTTATGCTACTGAACATCTCATGGATTTTTTACAGGGCTTAAATGATTCATTTTCATCTGTTCGGAGTCAAATCCTCCTAATGGATCCTCTTCCTTCGGTGCCGAAAGCATACTCTCTTTTGCTGCAGGAAGAACGTCAACGGTCATTATCTGATTCTCGTTCCATTACAATGGAACAATCTGCTATGGCGGCCCAACATACCACTAATTCTCGCGATGGCAATGTTAAACCCCTTTACCATTGTTCAATTTGCGATATTGATGGACATTCAGATAGTCGTTGTTACAGTAAGATTGGATATCCTTCTTGGTGGAAACATAATATTGGATCCAACAAAACCCGTCGTGGGCCTTCCTCTCGTGATAGTCGAGGCTCGAGACCTTCTGCTTCACACGGTCATCCCACTGCTGCTGCTGTTGCTTCATCTTCGGATTCTCAGCCACTGGTTAATTTATCTCAGACTCAAATCCAGCAATTACTTTCTCTCATAAAGTCCGGTAATGATCAACCTCTAGCAAATTTTGCAGGTACTTCTTTCCAATGTTTTGCGTCTTTAAAATCTTCTTCCTCTCTTTGGATTTTAGATTCTGGAGCAACTCATCATATGGTATCTGATCTTTCTCTTTTTCATTCCTACAAAAAAGTCTCCACTTCTGTTAAATTACCTGACAATAAACTTGTTCCAGTACATCATATTGGTTCTATTTATTTGAACACTGGTCTTTTAATTCCACATGTTTTACATGTTCCCTCATTTCAATTTAATTTGTTATCCATTAGCAAATTGTCACGTGATACTAACTCTTCTATCATTTTTACTTCCACTTCATGTATTTTACAGGACCAGAGGACGAAGAAGACTTCTGTGATGGGTGAGCAACATGGAGGCCTTTACCTTATGAACCATTCTCCAATTATCATTTCCTCTGCAGTTTCATTTGAATCTTATTTTGATCTGTGGCATTGGCGTTTAGGACATCCAGCCCCTACTCTATCTTCCCAATTCAATAATCTTGATTCTAGCATTAAGTTTTCAAATAAATGTTCATGTAATGTTTGTCCTTTGACAAAACAAACTCGTTTAAAATTCTCATTAAGTGGCATTTCTACTGTTACATGTTTTGAGTTAGTACATTTTGATGTTTGGGGACCCTATAATAAATCTCACTCTTCCGGTGCAAATTATTTTCTTACCGTGGTTGATGATTTTTCAAGAAGCACGTGGGTTTTTCTCATGCATCACAAAAGTGAAGTTAACACACTAATTCCTCAATTTTTTAAAATGATTGAAAAACAATTTCATACACATATTAAAAAAAATTCAATCCGACAATGCACGTGAATTTTTCAACTCCCACACTAATAATTTTTTCAAAGATTTGGGAGTATTGCAACAATCAAGTTGTGCTTACACCCCACAACAAAATGGAGTTGTTGAGCGTAAGCATAGACATTTATTAAACGTTGCACGCGCTCTACATTTTCAATCTAATTTGCCTTTAAATTTTTGGGGTGATTTTGTGTTAATAGCTACTTATCTAATCAATCGTTTACCAACTAAAGTTCTCAAAGGTCGTACACCTCATGAAATATTATTTAACAAAAAACCAAATCTTTCTCACCTTCGTGTTTTTGGTTGTTTAGTATATGGTCGCAACACACAAATTTCCCACAAATTTGATAAACGTGCATCGCCAGGAGTTTTCTTAGGTTATCCCCATGGTCAAAAAGGTTACAAAATATTTGATTTATCATCAAAAAAAATATATGTAACTAGAGATGCTATTTTTCATGAACATATTTTTCCATATAAGATGCTTAATGTTGAATCATCTCCCTTAGTTTTACCATTGCCACCCATTGAAACACCTTCTACCATATATTCATTTGATGACCCACCTACACCATACGATCCTCCCTCCACCATTCAAACACCACATATTCCCCCACTTAATCCACATTCAAATCAAGAGCCATCATCTTCCAACCATGAACCAGTACCAACCCAACCTTCCTCACTGGTTCACAACCGCCCCACTCGAACACGAAAGCCGCCCGGCTACCTCACCGACTATGTTTGCCCTCTTAACTCATCACAAGCATCTTCTTCGACTCATACTCTTGGTAACCCTTATCCTCTTTGCAATTTCTTATCTTCTCATAATTTTTCTCCTACTTATCGTTCTTTTTTATAAAAAATTGCTATTGAGTCTGAGCCAAAATCATACACTGAGGCTAAGAATTTTCCGGAATGGCGCAACGCAATGCAATCGGAGATTGACGCCTTGTGTGAAAACAAAACATGGTCTTTAGTTTCACTACCACCTGGGAAAAAACCGATAGGTTGTCGTTGGGTTTTCAAAATTAAACGAAAATCTGATGGAAGCATCGAATGGTATAAAGCACGTTTAGTTGCTAAAGGATATACCCAAGTTGAAGGGGTTGATTATTTTGATACTTTTGCTCCAGTTGCTAAACTTGTTACAGTTAAAGTTATTCTCTCCGTTGCCGCCGCAAAAAATTGGCCTCTTCATCAACTTGATGTCAATAATGCTTTCTTACACGGAGATTTACATGAGGATGTCTATATGCACTTGCCACCCAGTTTTAGGCGTCAGGGGGAGCCTCTCGTTTGTAAGTTAAATAAATCATTATATGGTCTTAAGCAGGCGTCAAGAAACTGGTATTCAAAATTTTCAGAAGTTCTTATTAACTTTGGTTTCACACGTAGTACAGCTGACCCATCTCTTTTTTGTCTGAATCGTGAATTTGGTTCTGTTTATTTGCTCTTGTATGTCGATGATATTGTCCTCACAGGTTCAGATCTCCATCTCATGAATTTGGTAAAAGATCTTTTACACAAACACTTCAAAATTAAAGACTTGGGTCGTTTGAAATATTTTTTGGGCATTGAAGTTGCAAGATCAAAAAAGGGTATTTTTTTATGTCAACGACAATATGCTCTTGATATTATATCAGATAGTGGTCTTACTGCCACCAAACCTGTAGACTTTCCGATGGAACAAAATTTAAAATTATCTCCATCTGATGGTACAATTTTATCTGATCCCGCGCCTTATCGTCGCCTTGTGGGTCGTCTCATTTATCTCACCGCCACGCGCCCTGATATCACATACCCGGTCAATATTTTGAGTCAGTTCATGCATGCTCCTCGCCAACCACACATGAATGCTGCTACTCGACTTATTCGCTATCTCAAGGCCACTCCGGGCCAAGGTCTCTTCTTTCCTTCAAGTTCAAATCTCTCTCTTCAAGGTTATTGTGATTCAGATTGGGCTAGTTGCCCTACCACTCGGCGCTCTACTACCGGATATTGCATTTTTTTGGGTTCTAGTATAATCTCATGGAAGACAAAGAAACAAAGTGTGGTCTCACGTTCTTCGGCTGAAGCTGAATATAGAGCAATGGCTAATGCAACTTGTGAAATTACTTGGCTCTCCTATCTTATGAAAGATATTGGTCTATCTCCTTCTACATCAATACCATTGTTTTGTGACAACCAGTCTGCTCTTCATATTGCCTCAAATCCGGTATACCATGAACGGACGAAACACATAGAAATCGATTGTCATGTTGTTCGCGAAAAAGTTTCTTCCGGTCTCATTACTACCATGAAGGTCAGTTCCGCAAATCAAATTGCCGATTTACTTACCAAGTCATTGGGCAAAGATCAATTCATACATTTAAAGAGCAAGATGGGTTTGTCCAACTTACACCTCCCATCTTGAGGGGGAGTGTTATCACAACAAATCATGCTTAGCTGTACATGGTTTCCATTCAAATCAAGATGACAATGATTTTGTGATTAATAGGAGATATTTTCATTCAAATAGGAATTCATTGTAATTAATTGCCTTTGACTATTTTCCATTTGTATAGTTACGTTACATGTTTGCTTTGTAAATATAATTAGCATAGCTTTGTACTCTTTCAACACAGTTATATGAATATACATTTTAAACTCAAGTCCTCTTTTTACAGTTTCTAAGTTTGCTTATTAAAATTTGAGTTTCTAAGTGTGACAAATTTTATTTTATTTTTTAGAAGTAGTTGGGCCAGTTGTAGTTTTTGATAGATATGAGCTGGCTAAAAAAAAAATTAACATATATACTATATATTGGTTTGGTTCGGTTTGTCCATTGGATCTAAAAACTGGATCCGAGAACCGAACCAAACCACTTCGGTTTTTAATTGGTTCGGTTCGGTTTTTGATCCGAACCATAAAAGTCGGTTTTTTTCGGTTTCGATTGGTTTGGATCATCAGTTTAATTGGATTTTTCTGATCCGCTTACACCCCTAGGGATTGGATAACACATTCAGTAAAACTTTATAAAGACTTGTAGGTTTAAAATCTTTCAGGGTGCTAGGATCATATATTTTAGGCATGAACACAATTAAAGTTTTATCTAATTTAGGAAAAATAGTACTTTTATCAAAGCAGGTGAAAGTAGATGATAAAGATCAGCATATACTAAGTGGCAAAAGGTCTTCAAAAGTATAGGTTGAAAACCATAAGGTCAAGGAGCCTTGCAAGAGAGCATAGAGATCAAAGTAGACTTGATTTAATTTCCTCCACAGAAGGGGCAAAGGACCATTACATTAATTCTTTTTCCTCTATTCTTTTTGAATCAATCATCCTTAGTTAATGCTAGACCAAAAAAACATGAGATCCAAATTCTCCTTAGTTAATTATATCAATAAGTTAATCTACCAACTTTATACCAAAATAGGATCAGCTAGGTGAGAATTACTACTAAAACATATCCAAGAAAGTTTCAGATTATACCATACTTTACTTTCCCACAAATAAACCAACACAATGCAAACTTATTCATACAAAATTTTTCATTGATAATTAGTCTCCAATTTATCTATTTTATAGAACAAAGTTTAATACTAAATTTTTAATTAAAATATTGATTTATGAATTATTATTATATAAAAACTAAATATTGATTTATGATTCATTACCTAAAAACATAATGAACTATATTGTTATTGTTTCTATTAATATAGTTATCTTTTGTGTATAATAATATAATTATCACTGAGTTGCTAGCTGCTGAACGTTAATATATAATATGAAATCAGAGAAAAGATATAAAATGATCCATTCAATGTTATTATTACACTGGTTCTCTATATATAGTAGACTATTGAGTGATTTAGTGAAGCTATTATGTAACTACAAATACATTTAAGCTAATAGCTTGAGCTCTCAGTATTGACATCATGTTGACTCTTATTTGATCACTTGAGCTTGTTCATTATCATTCTCTGCATGGTGCAATACCCCCCCACAAGTTGGAGGGTGATATATGTCCAGCATCCCCAACTTGGATAGTAAATGATGAAATGGCTGAGGAAGCAAAGCTTTGGTGAAAAAATCAGCTAGCTGGTGTTTTGAAGGAACCGGTAAGAGCTTCATGAGGCCTGAATGAAGTTTCTCACGTACAAGGTGGCAGTCAATCTCTAGATGCTTCGTACGTTCGTGAAATACAGGATTAGCGGCTATATGGATAGCACTGAGATTGTCACAATACAACACAGGGGGCTTAGTAGTAGTGACATGTAAATCCTTGAACAAATATGCTAACCATTGTAGTTCACAAGTGGCCGCTGCAAGTGCCCGATACTCTGCCTCGGATGATGAACGAGAAATAGTAAGCTGCTTCTTGGTACGCCACGAAATCAAAGATTTTCCAATGAAAAAACACTGACCAGATATAGAACGGCGTGAATCCTTACATCCTGCCCAATCTGCGTCCGAAAAACCAATGATGTGAAGTGGTGAAGCACGAGGAAAAAAGATGCCACGGCCTGGACACAATTTTAAGTAACGAAGAACACGTATGGCTGCATTGTAATGAGTAGTAGTGGGAGCAGATAGAAACTGACTCAATTGTTGAGTTATGAAGGTGATATCAGGTCTTGTTGCATTCAAATATAGTAATCTTCCCACTAAACGTCTATAAGCAGAAATGTCAGCATAAGCAGGACTTGAATCATGATGCAATTTCACTGAAGAATCAGAAGGAGTAGACACAGGCTTTGAGCCAAGCATACCAGCATCAGTGATCAAATCAATACAGTATTTGCGTTGACAAAGAGATATACCAGATGTAGAATGTGCTACCTCCAAACCAAGAAAATACTTAAGTGTACCCAAATCCTTAATCTTGAAACTATTATGAAGGGCTGATTTGATGAAGTTGATCTCAACAAGTGATGTACCAGCAATTATGACATCATCAACATACACAAGAATAACAATAAAGGAAGATGAAGTTTTTCTTGTGAAAAGAGAATGATCTGAAGAAGCCTGAAGAAATTGCAAATCTAACAAAAATTGAGTGAGTTTCTCATTCCATTGTCTGCTGGCCTGCTTGAGGCCATATAAAGATTTGATCAATTTGCAGGCCTGATTGGGTTTAGAGAGGTGTACTCCAGGTGGGATTGTCATGTATACATCTTCTTTTAAGTCACCATGAAGAAAGGCATTGTTGACATCCAATTGGTGAACAATCCAATTATGAATTGAAGCTAAAGCAATGACTGTCCGGACAGTTGTAAGCTTAGCTACAGGTGAATATGTATCAAAATAATCAAGCCCCTCCACTTGATTATAACCCTTAGCTACCAAACGAGCCTTAAACCTCTCAATTGAGCCATCAGCATGATGCTTGATCTTATAAACCCACTTACATCCAATAGGTTTCACATTGGGAGGTAAATCTACAATTTTCCAAGTACCAGTATTTTCAAGAGCATTCAATTCAGCTTGCATGGCTTGTTTCCAACATTCAAACTTACTAGCTTCAGCAAAAGATTTAGGCTCAATTTGGTTGGAAATAGTACATGCATAATGATAATGAGAAGCTGACAAGTTAGAATAAGAAAGATAATTGGATAAAGAATATGCATGACTAGAAGAAGATGAATTGGAAGATGCAGAAGTAGAATTACAAACATAATCATGTAAATGAGATGGTTTATGTTTGATTCTGGTGGATTTACGAATGGAAGGTGTGAGATCAGTAGGTGGAGATGGTGTGAGGGTGGAAAGGACAGGGTTAGGGGAGTTACTTGTAGGAGAAGTGACTGGATTACAAGGAATAGATGGAGATGTGGTTGTTGTGATGTCATTAGAAGGTGAATTATTATGGCTGGGTGCAGGAAAATAATCCCAAGAGGGAGTAATAGAAGAGGGAGAGATAGGGTAAGGCAAAATGTGCTCATTAAAATTGACATGTCTTGAGATAAAAATTTCTTTGTTTTGAAGATCAAGTAAGACATAACCTTTGTATCCATTGGTAAAGCCTAAGAAAACACATTTACGGGCTCTTGGGTCAAGTTTGGTGCGATGAGCAGTGAGAGTGGTAGCATAACATAAAGAACCAAAGACTTTGAAAGTTTCAATGTCAGGTTTGGTGTTAAACAATTTATGATAAGGTGAGATATTTTGAAGGATGGGTGTAGGAACACGATTAATAATACATGTAGCATGAAGTAAGGCATAGGACCAATATTGTTTGGGAAGTTTAGATTGGTACAGTAAGGCCCTACCTACATTAAGCAAATGTTGATGTTTTCGTTCAACTCGCCCGTTTTGTTGGGGTGTTTCAACACAAGAGCGTTGGTGTAGGATGCCTTTAGATGAATAAAATTGTGGGATCATGAATTCGGGACCATTATCTGACCTGATATATTTGGGGGTAACATGGAATTGGTTTTCAATCATGATCACAAATTGTTGAATTTTAGATGAAACTTCAGCTTTGGTTTTTAAAAGCAAAATCCAAACAAAACGCGAAAAATCATCAACGATTGTAAGAAAGTATTTATGGCCATGGACAGATGAAATAGCTAAAGGACCCCATATATCACAATGTAGTAATTCGAATTTAGATTGAGCATGAGAATTGCTTAAAGAAAAAGGTAATTTGCGTTGCTTTGCAAAGTGACAAATGTCACACACTGCTTTATTATCAACAGAAATTGAAGGATACAAAGAATTCAAAATAGAAATTCTAGAATTAGAAACATGTCCTAATCTAAAATGCCATATGGCATTGAGAGGAATGGTCTGTAGTTGAGTATTCTCAACATTATTGATGGATCCAGAATTGAAAATATAGCTAGTTTGTGCAGGAAGTAAAGGAGGATTGGCTTGAAGTCTGTAAAGATCACCAACTTTATCACCCAAACCAATCATCATTTTGGATGTCACATCCTGTATAATACATGTACTATCATTAAATTGAAGTGTACAGTGTAAGGTGGAACATAATTTGGCTACTGATATTAAGTTGAGATGAAAATCTGGTGAATATAAGACATGTGAAAGGGATAAACTGGGTGAAAAACTAACATTACCAGCATGATTAACTAAAACAGAATTCCCATTGGGAAGTTTAATATGAACAGGATGGATACGATAAAATGATGTAAACCAATGCATTGAGGAGCATACATGATCAGTGGCTCCTGAGTCTATCAACCATTGAGATGAATCAGTCTTAAAAGAGCAAGAGAAAACAGAAACAATACCTGAAGAGGACTCATTTGGTGAAAGACCATGAGTCAAAGCAGAAAATTGATTAGCTGAAGGAGTGGAAGAAGTAGGAGGTGCTGAAACTGGCAAATTTATCTGTTGAAGCATAGCCATGAGCTGATGGAATTGATCCTGAGAAATAGTAGAATTGGAATTTGTAGAAGTAACTCCTTCAGTGGTACCATTGGTAGCTTCATCACCTTCATTTGAGGAAGCATTAACAGATGTTGCAGTTCTTCTTTGATTTGGATGACCATGTTTTTCATAGCAAAACTCCACTACATGGTTATTACGATGACAAAAGGTACAATACTTGGAATTATTCTTAGCAGTGCCATTTCCACCATTATTATGCATAGCACTTTTACCACGATTATTATACCTTTGAGCAGCATTAATGAGAGAAGAAGAATCTTCAACAACAGCTATAGGAGGATTATTATTCTCTTCTTGAATTACCAAGGAGTAAACCTTATTCAAGGATGGAAGAGGATCCATCAAAAGAACTTGTGTCTTAACAACCGAAAATTGATCATTGAGACCAGTGAGGAACTGAATCACTTGATCTTCGAGACGATAATTGCGAACGAGAGTTAAAGCAGGACAACGACAAGGATGAATACATGTGCAATTAGGAATAGGTCTGTGAGAGTACAATTCTTCCCAAAGAGACTTCAATTCAGTAAAGTAATCGAGAACGGATTTGTTACCTTGCTTAAGATTGTTAATTGAGGAGCGAAGCGTGGCAATGCGGATGCGATCGGCTTTTGAAAACCTCTCATGAAGATCGTTCCAAACGTCAATGGCGTTTTCATAGAATACGATCGTTGAAGCAATTGGATCGGAAACAGAATTGAGAATCCAAGAATACACAAGGTAGTTACCTCGTTCCCATTGATTACGATTCAGATCTTGAATAGCAGGAACTTCCATGGTTCCATTGATGAATGCAAGCTTATTTTTAGCTCCCAAAGCACGTTTCATGGATCTACTCCATGCAAGATAATTTGAACCAGGCTCTGATACCATAATATGAAATCAGAGAAAAGATATAAAATGATCCATTCAATGTTATTATTACACTGGTTCTCTATATATAGTAGACTATTGAGTGATTTAGTGAAGCTATTATGTAACTACAAATACATTTAAGCTAATAGCTTGAGCTCTCAGTATTGACATCATGTTGACTCTTATTTGATCACTTGAGCTTGTTCATTATCATTCTCTGCATGGTGCAATAATATACAAAATTGTGATTTTGAATTCGATATATTTTTATTTCTCTACGATTAAACTGTGTGAGTCTAATCACTATTTAATAATATAATTTTTGTTTTATAAAAAATTAATATATATTATTAATGTTTTTGATTGAGAGTAAAACGACGTCGTAGCTTGGTGTCTTATCTGGTTAAGAAACCACAAAACACACTTTAACAAATGGAAGCGATGGTGAAAACCTTGTGAGAGATTGATTGATTGAGATAGATTAACAAAACAATGTCATGGTTTGCAAGAACAATCGCTAACTCTCTCAATCTCGACGAAGAAGAAGACGAAGAAGAAGAAAACCCTAACAACAACAACAACAACGATCCTAACCTAAAATCCCCTCAATCCGATTCACAATCCGAATCTCCATCTCCTCAAAGTCCAACCGCACGCGGCGTCAAAGAAGACATCTCCGAGCTAACAAAATCCCTCTCTCGTCAATTTTGGGGAGTCGCTTCATTCCTCGCACCTCCGCCCGATCCCGATCACGATCCTCAAACTCGTGATTCTCAAACTCCTGATTCCGATCCTAATCTCGCTGATGAAGATGTTATTGCTGGAATCCGAAGCGATTTTGCTGAAATTAGTGGAAAATTCAAAAGTGGAATCTCAAAACTTTCTGGTCATAAGACTGTTTCTGAATTCACCAAGATCGCTTCTAGTTTCCTTCAGATTGGATCAGAACAAGACTACGATCTCGACGGTGTTGTTGGAGTCACGGAGGAAGTTGTTTCGTTTGCTAGAAATTTAGCTATGCATCCAGAAACTTGGTTGGATTTTCCACTTCCCGATGATCCTGATTCTGATGGTATATTCTTTTTCATACTCATCGAATATGCGTAAATTATTTGTGATATTAGTGTAATGTTCCTGCTATTTTCGATATCCTAGTTCGTATTGTTTATGATTTTTGTGAGTGATGCATAATGAATTCGGCTCGAATTATTTGTCGTTATGCAGATTTCGAATTGTCTGATGCACAACAAGAACATGCTTTGGCTGTTGAACATCTTGCTCCGAGGTTAGCTGCTCTTAGAATGGAGCTTTGCCCGGGTTATATGAGTGATGGTTGCTTTTGGAAGATTTACTTTGTACTACTTCACCCTAAAATCAGCAAAGATGATGCTGTTATTCTATCGACTCCACAAGTAAGTTGAAGTTTAATTGGAATTGGTTTTGTCTTTTCGATGTAATGTTTTTATTTGTTTCTAATCGTTTTAATTTTAATCGTGTGCAACTAATGATTGAATTGGAGACGATGGAGTTATTTTATTTGAGTATTACACTACTGATATGGTCAAATCTTTTTGTTAAGAACCCTTGTGAGTTATTCGGATTGTTCTGTGTCAGCACGGGTCTATTACTAGTTAGTTCTTATTGTATTAACTGCAAATCATGTTTTGCTTGCAGATAATGGAAGCTAGAGCGATGTTAACTCAGGCATTAGACCGAAGAAGTAAGGAAAAGAAAGTACCGGAGTTAAGCAGCATTGCCTCAAAAGAGGAGGAACAAGAACAACATCTTTTTGTGCCAAGCAATGCTCAACTTGAATCAGTGCCTCTTCAGACTGCTCCTGTTGAAGAAGCCCCGCCTATGGTTGTGGCTAATGTAAAGACGGAGGAACATCCTGTTAAAAGTGACGTAACTCAACCTATTGACAAGCCTGTGGTTAAAGAAGCTCCAATTAATCCATCTGCAGAACAATCAGCATCTGGTTCGACAAATCGATTCTCGTACGAAGAAACATATGAGGATGATGCCGATGATTGGTTGAAAGAGGAGGATAGTTCTGAAATGGTTGGTCCCAGTGGAACTACCGTTCATACGGGTGATGATGAGGATGTCTCATTCAGTGATCTTGAGGAGGATGATGGTGATATACATCCAAGTAATAAGAAAACCTCAGGTTCCGACTCCTCCACAAAAGACTCCCGAGATTGGGTTCAGTTAGGTAGAAATTCACCTAACTCTGATAAGGATATAAACTCTATGGAAAACAGACGTGCAGGCTCTGAGCTTTCCAGTGCTCGTAATTCTGTATCCAAGGATTCCAATGATTGGCTTAATGTTGATGACATTGATGTAATTTGATAATGCCACGGTAAATGTCCTAGAGGTATGTTTCTTTTATATGATTCAATCCTACTCTGTGAATATTTGCGTACAGTTTTTATGTACTCTTTGATTAACCTCTGAAGGCCGTGCTTTGTGTAAATAAAGCCAGTCTCCACTGGGCTTTGTGCTATGTATGGTTATTACTGCACCGTACTTAAATCTTCTATTTGAATTTGATATATTGAAATATTTCTCGATTATTCAAGTTTATTAATCATTTTAATTAGATGAATACATTCAAACGTTCCTGAATGAAGTCTGGCTTGAAATTATTATCTTTTATTTATTTAATTTTTTTGCAAAGGAAAAAGTTATATATATATTTTTTTACTCGAGATAAAAGCAGTTCACAACTCGCAAGCACAAGGTGTACCCAGTGAACCGATAAACATCAGTTCAGCTAATGACAGGAACGTAAACAAATCCATACAATGCAGCACAATAATTGAAATGTCCCACTCTTTCCTCCTACCCAAAAAAATATCTCCCACTCTACTTCATGCAGCCTGTACCTGGCTTAAAATTATTAGTAGCTGACGTGATGAGTACTTGTTTATATACATGATAACAACTACTACCTATTTAAAATATAAGGTAAGGTATATATAGCAACTAAGTTGTATAAACAAGAATTATCAATAGCAGATTTTTTAAGCATGCAAGTGCAATCTTCAGCCTATTTTTCTTAAAGTTTAACTTTTGTTGAACACTGAAGAGTTTACCCGCATTACCAGCTTAAATAACTGTTGTGCCTAAAGATCAGAACTCCAAATTTCTGAAGGTTAATGCTTATTTCTATCATCTTTAGTTTTAACTTTTAACTTAAGTCACTGCTGTTTGAATCTTTTGGTGTAAATGAGATTTAGATGTTATTAGATTAAGCGTCCTGCACTTGTAATTGATATACTCTCTACACGCATGTGGGTGCTATATTTCCAGGATAATATAAATCTCGATGTAATAGCTTTGGTTTCTACTTTATATGTATTCAAGATAATTACACATAACTTTTATATGAGAAGTGGTATATGCGGTTGTTGATATTTTATATTTATATTTATTTTGCTTATTGGCTATTTATATTGTTGGACTGATTATTTTAACACCTATACTCATTGTTATGTGAGAATACGTTCTTTCTCGATAAAATTTTGGCAAATTTGCTGTTGTCCTTTAAGTTGTTGTGTTTTTACCACACATATAGGCACTTTAATTTCATGTTGCTTGACATGAAGAAGTTTTCAAACGTTTGTACTGTTGACATTTTTTTAGTTTCAGTTAAAAACACCATGTGCCTTAGGAGTCAACATAGTAACAATAGTTCTGTAAACTAAAATAATTGTCGACTGATCTCTCTTTTCCTTCTTTATGTGCTCACACCATTTCCATTCTCTTCTCCAATTATAACTAAAACCCATTTCACTTCTTTCCCTCTCCATATTATGGATTCTCTTCTCGTTAGATTTGTTTTTTTTTTTGCCTTGTATTGATCATATATTTCTTTGTTGGGTTAATAATTTTGTGTTTGGTGGAGAAACGTTGTCCACAACTGCTTTAGCCGGTGTTTGGAAATGCGGCGAGGCCAGACAATTTCATAGTGGAAACTTACGATGATGCTAATGCTACAAACTTTTAGTTTTCAAAATGAAAATTGGTTTGCCACCACATTTCCAAACATGAGCTTATGTGGTGGAAACCAAAAGGATGTCACTTCAAAAAATTGATATTGCAATTCTTCCCTTGGAACAAAGCTAACAAGTCGCATTCACTGCAATAACTTTTCATAGACTAGGGGTGCTCAAATTGATATTGCAATTCTTCCATAGTTATTGCAACTCTAACATAGTTTTAGCTATGAGTAGAAGAAGGTTTATGGTTCACCCTTTTGACCTTTTTTTTAAGCAAAGTGGGCATTTGTTTGTCACTAACTTTTCCTCAATATGTGAATTGAACCTAATGGATCTCTTCCCTAATTTTCCACTCAATTCTACTAATCTTAAAATGGTCCGATGATAATGTGAGAAAAAAAAAAAACTCATGTTCGTAGCACGAGAAAAAAGATGAATTTTTATGTGTTTATAACGTCTAACATAAGCCTTTCAATAGAACAAATAAGCAAAAATATTGACTATTCTTTTGCAACGTAACCATACTAACAACCACATTTGCGTCGTTTATTCAAATTAGACTGAAGTGATCATGTGTATATTTTTGTAATGAAAATTCAAAAAATAATGTAGTTTTGTGAGCATAATGCAACTTACAAGAAGCTATTTAAAACACTATTTGTTGGATTAAAAAAAATCAACCTATCTGAAACACAAATGACCTTATACAAGCACATAACTTGACGTTCAAATATTCAATTTTGCCTAAAATTTAATATGATCAAATTTGATTTTACTAGTATTCAATATGATTTGATTGTGTAAAATTTATGAATGATTATAAATTAAAAATAAACTAAAATTTATGAATTCCCATATTTTAAATGTTTGTTTATTTCACTTTTGAAGAAGTAAAAATTGTTTCTACTTCTAGAGATGTAAAATTAATTTTTACATGTTTAGTTCCTCTCAAGGTAAATTGATTCCAACTTAGGTTAGAACTTGTTAAGTTAGAACTTGAAGCTAGAATTTACCGTTCAATTAACTTCTATATATATATATATATATATATATGTAAAAATGAGCTACTTTCATTATTCTCAATATGCACAAGTACAATGCCTTATATAGGCTACAGAGAAAACGCGCCTGCCCGCGCCTATTGCTGCTAGCACGCGCGCGTCCAAGGCAGGCTAGCTTGGCCAAAGCTTGCTTAAGGCCCAAGTAACAATTCTAAGGCCTAACAAACCCTCCCTTACTGTTGATCACTATACATAACTAGATCAAGCAGTAATACAACAAAGACAAAAGAACAAATAACAAAGAAAAAAACCAAGTGTACAGAAAACCAAGTGCACAAAACATCTACGTTTTCAATTTCCCAATTCTCTTATGCCAAGACCCTCCCTGAGCCTACAAAATGTGTCAACCTTTAAAGCCTTGGTCATGATGTCAGCCAGTTGATCTTGAGATCTGCAGAACCTGAGCTCAATAATTCCATCATTGTTAAGATCCCTAAGAAAGTGATACCTAACATCAATATGTTTGCATCTTCCATGCAACACAGGATTTTTGGATAGCTTGATGGAGGAACTGTTATCACAATTTATGATAGTGCTACCTTCTTGCTTCATTCCTAGATGAGTAAGCACATTTCTCAGCCAAATGCATTGGCAGGCACTTGAAGCAGCTGACACAAACTCTGCTTCTGTTGTGGATAGAGTAACAATGGGCTGTTTTTTAGAATACCAACACACAGCACTAGAGCCTAAGGTGAATACATATCCCGAGGTGCTTTTCCTATCATCATAGTCACCTGCATAGTCAGAGTCAGTCCATCCTTGCATTACAAGCTCAGTTTCACTTCCCTTGTTCCTGTATAGAATACCAAAACACAAAGTCCCTTGTAGATATCTTAAAATCCTTTTCACAGCTGCAACATGCACTTCAGTTGGCCTTTCCATATACCTAGCTGCTAAGCACACTGAGTAAGTCATATCAGGCCTGGTAGCTAGAAGATACATAAGGCACCCAATCATCTGTTTATACAGGGTTGCATCAGCAACCTTCCCTTTCTCATCTTTCACAAGTTTGCATCCAGGGACAATAGGGGTACAAACCTTGTTGCATTCCTCCATTCCAAACCTCTTCAAGACTTCAAAGGCATACTTATGTTGATATATGAAAATTCCCTGATCACCTTGTTTCACTTCAACACCTAAGAAGTACTTCATCTTGCCCAGTTCAGTCATAGCAAATTTTTCCTTCATAGAATTCTTGAATTCTTCAGCTAACAACTCATCATTACCAGTGTATATAAGATCATCAACATACAGACTTACTATGAGAATTTTGTCTATTCCACTGTGCTTTACAAATAAGGTAGGCTCATAGGGACACTTTACAAACTTCTCAGTATTGAAATAACCTTCAATCTTACTATACCAAGCCCTTGGTGCTTGTTTAAGACCATAAAGAGCTTTTCTGAGCTTATACACTTTATTCTTATCTCCTTTGTGATATCCTAAAGGTTGTTCTACATAAACCTCTTCAGTCAGATCACCATGAAGAAAGGCACTTTTTACATCTAACTGAAAAACACACCATTTGTTGTAGGCTGCAAGTGAAAGTATTGACCTTATAGTATCCCATCTTGCCACAGGTGCAAACACCTCACTATAGTCAACACCATGCTTCTAAGTATAGCCTTTTGCCACCAACCTGGCTTTGTGTTTCTCCACCTTTTCTTTCTCATTGTACTTAGTTTTGTAAATCCATTTCACACCTATGGCTTTGAATCCTTCAGGTAAGGTAGTTAGCTCCCATGTGTCATTTGTTTCAATAGACTTTATTTCACTATCCATAGCTTTTCTCCATATCTCTAGCTGGCAGGCTTCTTCATAAGTACAGGGATCTTCACTAGAGGTAAACATGGCTATAGCCAAGTTTTGCATTTGATTGTCAGCATTTTCCAGGTCTGTGACATAGTCTCTCAGGTAACCTGGTGGATTCCTTTCTCTTGGTGGTAGCTCATTGGAATCTTCACTATCATATTCAGAGCTAGCTGTGTCATCAACCACCTGTTCATGATGAATGTTATCCTCTTCTTCTGTGTCATTGACAATTTCAACCTCATTTTCTATTTCAGCTTCATCTGTAGATTCACTTGGTATTGCTGCAGCATCAGGCCTAACTGGTCCCTTATTATCCCAGTTCCAACACTTGTTTTCTTCAAAGACTACATCTCTGCTGATGATGATCTTCTTATCTACAGGGTTGTACAGCTTGTAGACTTTTGATTCCTCACTTACCCCCAGGAGTACACACATTATGCATTTGTTATCTAGCTTTTTTCTGTGAACATAAGGAATGTGTGCATGTGCAATACACCCAAATACTCTGAAATGATGAACTGATGGTTTTCTTCCACTCCAAGCTTCTTCTGGAGTAAGATCCTTCACTGCATGAGTAGGGGATCTATTCATCACATATGTAGCCCAAAGAACTGCTTCAGGCCAAAATCTCTTTGGAACCTTTCTAGCTGAGATCATGCTTCTAACCATATTCAACAAGGTTCTATTCTTCCTCTCTGATACTCCATTTTGCTGTGGAGTATAAGCTGTGGTCAGTTGTCTCTTGATCCCCTGAGAACTACAAAACACATAAAATTCAGTTGAGGTATATTCTCCACCTCTATCAGACCTAAGACACTGAATTGAACACTCTGAATCCTTTTCAACAAGAGTTTTGAACCTTTTGAAAACCTCTAAAATACTTGATTTTTCTTTTAAGAGATAAGACCAAGTTTTCCTACTATAATCATCTGTGAATGTTGCAAAATACCTGTTTCCACCATTTGAGTGAGATGTAATAGGTCCACAGATGTCTGTGTGCACAAGCTCAAGTTTCACAGAGGCTCTCCAATTTGCCTGCTTTGGAATGTTACTTCTCTGTTGCTTGCCTGCCAAGCAATCAACACATTGTTCTTCACAATCTTTTAAAGCTGGTAAACCTTTCACCATCTGCTTCTTTATCAAGGTCTTGATCCCTTTGTTGCTGAGATGAGCATACCTATGATGCCACAGCTTGCTTTGATCATTAGTAACAGCTTGAAAGTACTTAGGCAAAACTACAAGAGCTCTAACTATGTACATTCTATTAGAGGTAATTGCAGTGCTCAAGATCAACCCTTTTTCATCATGAAACACCTTACACACATTGTGTTTGAACACTATGGAGAGATTCTTCTGTTGAAGCTGTCCTACACTGAGTAGATTATTGCTCAAGCCTGGCAAGTAATACACATCAGTGATGACTAGAATCCTCCCATCAATGCTGAGCTTCACACTTCCTCTTCCCATTACAGCCATCTTGGAGTCATTCCCAAGTTTTACTGATTCTCTGAAAGAATCATCAAAATCAAAGAACCAATCTTTAGTTCCCACCATCTGATTACTACAACCACTGTCTATGTACCAAGCCTCTTCTTTGCATCCCTTTGCTTCATTGTTGTAGGCCATGAGAAGCATCTCTTCCTCTCGTGCCTCAGCATAGTAGTTGGTATTGCTATCCCACTCAGGACACTCATTCTTGTAATGCCCAAGTTTGTGGCATTTGAAGCATTCTACAAGTTCCCTACTTTGCCTTCCTCTGCCACGACCTCCCCTTGACGCGCCTCTACCTCTACCGCGCCCAGAATTGCTCATCTTCAAGGCTTGGTCTGCACTATGTTCTTTCTGTCCCTTCATTCTTTGTTCATGTACAATGAGACTACTTTGCAATTCATCTATGGACAATGTAGTAACATCATTAGACTCATCTATAGAACACACCACGTAATTGAATTTGCTCGGTATTGATCTTAGAATCTTTTCTACCACCATCACCTGTTCCACCGTTTCACCATGTGAAGTCATTTTGTTTGCTATGGCAAGGGTTCTTGCAAAATAATCATTGACTGATTCCTCCTCCCCCATAGCAAGAACCTCGAAATCACGACGCAAAGATTGAAGTTGTGCACGTTTGACTTTGGTGGAACCTTGATACTTGCGTTTCACAGCATCCCAAATATCTTTTGAAGTGTTGCGTACCAAGATTGTCTCCAAGATCGATCTATCTATGGCCTAAAAAAGATAGTTCTTCACCTTTAGATCACGCAGCTTACTATCCTCCGCAAGCTGTCGTTGTGCTGCCGTGGCGTTGGGTGGAGCTGTGACTACGCCAACTTCGATCAAGTTCCAAAACTCCTTGGAACGGAGAAGATTCTCCATAAGCATTGACCAATGCTCATAGTAACCATCAAACTTTGGAATGGATGGTTGTACAAACGTGGAAGTCTCAGCCATGAAAGCGAAGAAGAAGAAGAGAAAGGAAGAAGGAACGAAGATGATTACTCGAAAAAACAAGAAAAGAAACGGTTGCAACCGTCAAAACGAAAAGAAGAAACAAGAGCCTTATGGATCGTTTTCTTGCTCAATGATACCACTTGTTATGTAAAAATGAGCTACTTTCATTATTCTCAATATGCACAAGTACAATGCCTTATATAGGCTACAGAGAAAACGCGCCTGTCCGTGCTATTGCTGCTAGCACGCGCGCATCCAAGGCAGGCTAGCTTGGCCAAAGCTTGCTTAAGGCCCAAGTAACAATTCTAAGGCCTAACATATATATATATATATATGAGTCAGGATCCGTTAACACCAAATAGTTTAACACCAAATGTTACACCTCTCAATAACGTTTTAACCAATATAAATTTTATAAAATCTACCGTTGGATTGAAAGTTTATATCATCTAGATCATTTGTGTAAACTCTCAAACAAATTCAAAATCATTTGATATGTTATTGAGACGCATAAAAATTAATGGTATTTAAAAAAACACCTAAACTGTTAATTTTGATATATCTCAATAATATATCAAACGATTTTAGATTTGTGTGACAATTCACACAAATGATCTATATGATATAAACTTTCAATCCAACGGTGGATTTTATAAAATTTATATCAGTTAAAACGTTATTGAGAGGTGTAACATTTGGTGTCAAACTAATTGGTGTCAACAGATACTGACTCTATATATATATATATATATATATATATATATATAGGTTTTTTAAACTACCCTTGATAATTTGAGAGTAATTACTCAACAACTAATAAGAACAAGTCATATGCATATAAATAAAAATTGATTACAAGTTTATTATAAGTACATATGCAAATTTACTTATGTGACTTGTTCTTATTAATTATTGAATAAATACTCTTAAATAAGTTATCAAAAGATAGAATAGACCTCACCAAATATAAATTATTTTACCTTTAAACCACCACTTTTAATCAAAATCAATTTTACAAGACTAATTCATTCAAATTAATTTTTGTGACTACAAACAAACCTACCCTAAATAAACCATATATGATTTGAGTTGACCAAGATTTCTGAATCAAATGGTAATATGGTACTATCTATGGTATTAATGTCTTTAGACTACCTTGTATTTGTTCCATTTATCTTATTTGGACTTTTAACGATCTCTTCATCACGTAATATTTTTACGTTTTACGATACACGTTATTTCAACTCTATCCTTTCTGAGTTCCAAGTTACTCAATCATCTAGAAAAGTCATGCAATTAGACTTAGAGCCTATACTTGACATCCCTGCCCCTAGTTCACACCAATTCTGTCTAGTCCTGAATGAATCTCCTCATCAAGGAAGATTAGGCTAAATAAATGTTCATATCCTTAAGTGGTACTTTTGTTAACATTGTACAGGAAACAAACATGAATGTTCAGGCATATAGATCAAATTAAAACTAAAAAATATATGAAAAACTAATAATTTTAAAAAACAACCAAAGTTATGCTTAAGATCAAATTAAAATTTGTCAGTGATTTTTATTTCTCATCGTGGACTGGCTTGGGATACATATTTACAGAGTGACCACCAAGAACATCCCAGAGTACTTTCTCTCTGGCTCTGCCCTTTCCCAAAGGAAAAGGAAATTGAAAAGAATAAGGATAAAAATGAAAACTACCTAAAAATTTCTATGTACAAAGATTTTTGGTAGGGATGTTCCTGCAAGTAGAACACCAGTTCTGTAGATGAGAGCTTTTCAGGATTTAATAGGGACCAAAGTTGCATGAAATCTTCCCAAAATGAGACCATAGCATGCTTCCAATAGAATGTCTTGCCTTAACCTCTACACTACTATTTTCTCTATTAACTGAAGAGGACGACGACGATGATGATCGAGAAAGCCCACAGGGCACATTGTGATTAGTAACTACATCAGCGGATCCACCGCTCTCTTGTCTCAACAATTCAACTATATTTGGGTTCACTTGTTGTCCTGAAGGATCTGTGACATAGAATGTTCCCACCACATTCTCTCCCCGTGGTCCAATCTCAACCCTCGGTATTGATAAGCCATTTTCACGAATCACACGAGTCACTTGTGATAGTAAACCCATTCTATTTTGAGTACAAATATCAACCCTTAAACCCTGCATCATAACATACATCAAAGCCACCATCAATACATTATTATGACACAATAAAAGAAAAACCTTAAGGCTAGGTTTTATAGGACTTACATGCGAGACTCTTCGCTCTATAGCAGCTATTATGCATAAGATGAGTTTTTCCTTCTCACTTTCTGTTTGGAGAGCTATACCATTCCACTTGTGCCTTATAAAGTACTCCTACAAGACATGTATCGAAATGTAGGAATTGAGAACAAAGGAATTACATGTCCATCTTATACTAAATGTAATCCTATTTAAGACTTGTCTCTTCTGCTTGAACCAACAACTTAGCTCTAATTTTATAAAACCGGATAAAAAGTGACGATATTTTCCATTTATAAAAAACACCGGAGAATTAATGAGATAATGTAGTACCTGATTGGCAATGGATTTCTTGGAACTAATGGCGGCGTGAAACACTACATACTGCATGTCCCTTAGAATACACACCGTATCGAACAACAATTTAGGACGGTCTCTACTTATCACATTCACCACCCAATAACCTCTATCTTCACATCTACTAATAGACACATGAGTCCCATCACACCCCTTTTTGTGATCTCCGCTACTATCCCCGTGACAGGCATGGCAACCCTCGTAATCCCTGTCAGCGTACATTAGCTGGTGAAGCCGCCGTTCGGTGTGTGTTCGCCCAGCCGGGAAGTTTCTTAACCTCACATTGTTTCTCTCCCCCATCCCACCACGGGCCTCAACAACATTCTCCAGCTGTTCCTTTACATGAGCCAACCGTTTTGTGTCCTTTATGGGACCAGGCCTTGATGCATCTTCTACGTAAATTATACAGGCTGCCCTTCCATTGTGGGTCCATGCTGTTGCTGAGGTAACACTGCAGCCCATGTCTACTAACACTGCTGATATTTCTGATAATAGGCCAGGTCGATCCATCCCACTCATCTCCAATGCTGTGTACTCCTTTGACCCGTTTTGTTTTGAGTAATTTGACTTTAATTCCTCGCAGGTTTCTAGTTCTGTTTCATCATATATGTCCTCTTTTGCTCTTGTAGCACATAGTTCCTGTGAACAAAAATAAATATATAAATATCTATGTTTAATTTATATAGTTGAATTACTTATTTCTTAACTTGAAAAGTTAAAGACTGAGATATGCAAGTTTGTGTCGCGTATTGTGTTGAACCGGTCTATACAGATCGAATATTAGGCTATAAATGAGTCACCCGCTAGTGTATGACGGTATTAATGTCCCTTCGATTAATCGGTCTTTGGGACGGATATTAAAAATGGTTATAGCTAGGAAGAGACAAACAAACCTTCTCAACTTGGCGCATGAGGTTATTGTCAGTGAGCTTCTTGCCAGCTTGATCAGTGACGTGGAACACTGCATCGTGTAAACAAAAGAGACAAGCACCACACAAACCATTAAAATTTGCTGATTGTCATAGTCATAATAGCTCAAAAAACATGATAAAAGTAAGCTTTTTTTTAATGATAATTTGCTCAATTATGATCATAAGAAAGTGTTGAAATAAAAGGAAATCCCACTCTGCAAAGATAAACACTGACCATCCATAAACCATCCACCATCAGAGGAAATGTATGACTTAGAAATGCTGAGATCAAGATCTGTCAACACCTGTACCATCTCTAATAATATCCCATATTTGTTTGCACTATCTACCTGTATATGTCGGCAACAACAATACAATTATCATTAAAATTAAACAAATGTTAACTTATTAGTTAGTTATAACATAATGAAGTCAAAATGTTTTAGTTCTCATGCTCATGCATTGTAAAGTTTAAACCACTTTATCAAAAGCTTAATCTTAAAAACTTAAACCATTTGATTATTTTTTGTTGCTAGCAAGTTTGCAACTAAATGTATAATGTATCTCTAAATGAATTGAGTTAGTCAAAATTATGGTTGTAAAAGCTATAAAATATAGTTTTTGTCAAAATTACAATCCCTGAATTAAAGTATGATTTTCACCGCCAATGTGGTATTACGTGATTTTCTAAAAGTTAAGTGTATGTTTGGTATCACGGTAAGTATGTCAGAATCACAGTGACTCACCGAGATTTTGCAAAGTTACAGAGTATAGCTTTTGAAAAATCATGATGAATCACTGTAATTATCATATATCTATCGTAATACCAAACATGCACTAAAGAGTGTAACATTTGTAAAATCACCGTAGACCACTGTGATACAATCACCGTGATACCAATCATAGACTATCTTCTGTCTCGACAGATTTCGAGTCCGATTTACAATTAAACCGACTGATTTTAATACAAGATCACGTCATTTTCATAGAACACCAACCAAATTGGGATTTCTCTAGACAAAAGAGGCAGAATTGATTTTGCACTTTACAAGATCACTACAAAACAGAGATATTTGAGAATAAAATAAATTTAAAAAATTTATAGAATTGTATCGAACCTTCACAACTGTACAGTCTCTGCAAGAATTATTGTCTATACAAACTCTGCCAACAGAAAATTGAATACATATATTCATTAATTAATCTTCAATTAACTACTACCTAATCAAAAATCAAAAACAAAAAAAGATTAAAGTGTGTTTGTTAATTACCTGGGAGGATGTAATCTTTCAGTAAGCGTTTCAATTTCTCTATTAAGACGTGAATGAAAAACTGTATCCATTCTTTGTTGATAATAACGCGGGAACAAAAACTTCTATAGAACAGAAGAGAACAGAAGAATCATCATTATGATTATGATTATTATCACAGGCTGTATATAGTTTTGAAATGTTCAAAGCTTAATAACGTGAAATGAAACAATACGCATAATTATAGGAATGAAGAAGCCGTTATCTTGCTTCTTAAGCGATGTAACAGAAACCCGAGAAATTAGCTACAGAATTATATTACTTCGTTGCTAATTAGTAATTAATAATTAATTAATCACACTCTTCCATGTTCATCAAAACAAAGAAGGTTCTAATGAATTCATAACAGAATTGTTCATTGTTTGTACATAGATAGATAAATAAAAAAACCGATCGGTGGAATTGAAAATTTGTGAATTGAATATTATTTTTACCTGTAGCGTTAATGAATGATGAAGGTGAATTTGAGAAAGAATTGGATCAAGAATGAATATAATTTCTATGTTTAGGTCATGAAAGACAAGTGTTGTTTGATGTAGTTGTGAGTATATATAGGAATAGTAGTTAGCATAGCGCGCGTAAAACCAAATACTGAAATCTGATACTTTGTGGACTATCGTATTGTAGAATTATTCGTTACGTCCGTAAATTCTAGCTCAATTGATTGATCTTAGATCTTGCAGTTGTGTGTGTGAGTTTCGCTAATTTTTAAAGGGATATTGAGGAGTTGGAATCGGGTGGAACAACTAAGTAACGAGAGAGTGTATAGGAGAAAAAGAAAACGAGGCGAAGGTGTGGAGTATTATAAATATAAAAAAAAAAAGAAAAAATTTAAAATCTAGTAACCAGGTAGGATTCAATGAGATACTGCCACGTGTGCCTCTTGTTTTCTACGTGGCACACCATCTTCTTGGTAGTAATTACCTCCACGTTTTTTGTGTAATTTTTTTGCGGTTGGGAGTTTCATCTGGAAATTCTTCAAGTTTCTTTTCACACAATATTTTTTTTGTTCTTTCATCAAAGTCATTTTTTCTCTTTTGGACGTTAAATACTTTTCAATTACCCAAAATGTAACATAACCAAACTAGTCCCCTAATTCATAATAGACTAAAATGATTATAACATTCTTTTTCCCAACCAGCCATGGTCCTTTGACTCCTGCCATACAACCAGGCCCTCCAAAACCATGTGGGGGAGCTCCTTTCTATCATGTTACCATCTTTAAGAATAGAAAATTGTATCAAATTGTATTGTGTGACATTAATATCATACACTAATGCTTATGAATTATTTTTTATACCTGTTAGGTCCGTTTGACCTAGCTTATTTTTGAGTTTATACAAACGGCTTATTCAATTTTTATATATTATTATAAGTTTGTCAAGATAGTTTATGATAAAATAGCTTATAAAAATTTAATTTTTACTAATTTAAATTTATAAAATAGTTTAAAAACTAATTTATATTGCATAAGTTGTTTGTATAAAGTCAAAAATAAGTTAGGTCAAACAGACCTTTAATATGTTTGGCCAAAAACTAGGTATAAATATTGCTTGTTGTATAGCATTGCTACATAATTCCACACATTAGTTTATCTCAGCCGGTCAAATTAATATTGAATAAATTTGAACCGTTTGATCAAAAGTGAGGAGCTGAGATGAACTATTGCATGGATTTATGTGGCAATGCTACAATAGTTACTGCGTTTAACTGGATTAAATCCAAATCCGAGAACTAGAATACAAATTTGGTCCACCAAATTGTAAGAGTTTAGTTATTTTTGGGTGCATCAAATCCAGAGACGGATCCAGAAATTTCACTAAGTGGGGTCAAGATTGTTTATCATATATTTATATAAAAATATATAAATTCGTAACCAATAAAAAAAATTGGTGATTACAAAATAAAATATCCCATTATATATCTAAACTAGCGATAGACCCGTGCTATCGCACGGGTCGAACGTTACGCGCTATTTTTTTATCTAAGTGACAATTTGTTTAAGTAACAAATTGATATCAAATTTGTTAATGTTTTTCAAATTGATTAATTCAAATACGAAGAAATTAAAACAAATATAAATTCATTTGAAATACATATTTTGGTAACACTATGGATATTAAATCAAATTTTGTTAACGTTACGGATATTTTCATTTTAGTTACAATTTGTTTAAGTTACCATTATGATTATAGTTACAATTTTTTTAAGTTACTATTATCGTTATAATTACAATTTGTTTAAGTATCTATTATCATCGGGTTACACCTATATTTTTAGAAATTACACTTTGCTAATAAATTTTTTAAAAAAATAATTGAATTTATTTAATCAGTACTATGAGTCAATAATATAATTTATCTTTTGTATGATTTATTTAATATATATAATAATTATTTTGAAATTGTTATGAATACTATAATTCAATAGCATAACTTGTCCCCGTATATGATAATTATCTTAACAAATATTTTTTTATATTTTTTTTTTGTATGTATCGATCAACAATAATTGTCCTATATTTATCTTATATACAGTACTATGAATCAATAATATAATTTATCTTTTGTATGATTTATTTAATATATATAATAATTATTTTGAAATTATTGTGAATACTATGAATCAATAGCATAACTTGTCCCCGTATATGATAGTTATTTAAAAAAATATTTTTTCATCTTTTTTTATGTATGTATCGATCAACAATAATTGGTCTATATTTATCTTATGTACAATACTATGAATCGATAATAAAATTTATCTTTTGTATGATTTATTTAATGTATATAATAATTATTTTGAAATTGTTGTGAATACTATGAATCAATAGCATAATTTGTCCCCGCATATGATAGTTATTTAAAAAAATATTTTTTCATCTTTTTTTATGTATGTATCGATCAACAATAATTGTTTTATATTTATCTTGTGTACAGTACTATGAGTCAATAATATAATTTATCTTTTGTATGATTTATTTAATATATATATATAATAATTATTTTGAAATTGTTGTGAATACTATGAATCAATAGCATAACTTGTCCTCGTATATGATAGTTATTTAAAAAAATATTTTTTCATCTTTTTTTATGTATGTATCGATCAACAATAACTGTTCTATATTTATCTTATGTACAATACTATGAATAAATAATATAATTTACCGTTTGTATGATTTATTTAATATATATAATAATTATTTTGAAATTGTTGTGAATACTATGAATCAATAGCATAACTTGTCCCCGTATATGATAGTTATTTTAATAAATATTTTTTCATTTTTTTTTCTATGTATTGATCAACAATAATTGTCTTATATTTATCTTATGTACAGTACTATGAGTCAATAATATAATTTATCTTTTGTATGATTTATTTAATATATATAATAATTATTTTGAAATTGTTATGAATACTACGAATCAATAACATAACTTGTCCCCGTATATGATAGTTATTTTAACAAATATTTTTTTATGTATGTATCGATCAACAATAATTATTTTTTATGTATGAGATTTTTTTATGTATTGATCAAAAGTGAGGAGCTGAGATGAACTATTGCATGGATTTATGTGGCAATGCTACAATAGTTACTGCGTTTAACTGGATTAAATCCAAATCCGAGAACTAGAATACAAATTTGGTCCACCAAATTGTAAGAGTTTAGTTATTTTTGGGTGCATCAAATCCAGAGACGGATCCAGAAATTTCACTAAGTGGGGTCAAGATTGTTTATCATATATTTATATAAAAATATATAAATTCGTAACCAATAAAAAAAATTGGTGATTACAAAATAAAATATCCCATTATATATCTAAATACTAAAGACATCTGAATATCAAAAAACTACAACTGCTATTAAAGAATAACAATTGCTCTCTTCGTGGCTTCATATTTTGAAAGTGTTTTAAGATTTTTTTCATTTTCAACACTTTCAAATATATCACTCTCGATGTATATTACTAGAAGAGCGTTCAAAAAATCATCACTCATACCGTTGCGCAATTGATTCTTCACATAGTTCATAGAAGAGAAGCTGATGGTCTAGTGCACCCGGTGCACTTGTTAAGCATGCTAAAAATAGAAATAAAAGACAAAAATAATAGAGATAAAAAAAAAATTATACTTTCAAAGCATTGAATTCACAATTTCCAAATAAAATTTTCCACAAAAATTTGCTTAACTAGTACACCGGGTGCATTATTTAGTATTTTTCCATAATATTAATAGATGATATATATGTTATTGATTTGTCTCTTAGTGTATTAGTGGTTGTTGAGACATGTGAGATTAACATTAAACTTACTGTGGGGTCAGAATATTAAAACATTACTATTATTAATTAAAAAATAAAGCAAGGAGTGGGGTCAGCTGACCCCAATTAACTCCACTTGCATCCGTCCCTGATCAAATCCAACCCCTTATTAAAAAGTTAAACTATACCTAAAATTAATTTTGAAGTGAAATTTATAATTTAAAAGAATGATGTAGCAATTTATTTATTTAACACAAGAATATTTTCTGATGAGTGAAAGTTTAGGTCAATTGAGCCCAAGATTGAGAGTTAAACTCACACCCTCAACCTCCATTAGAAAATATAATTGTTGTAGATTAAAATTTGAGAGTCGATTGAAAACGATAAGAATGCTATCAAAATTTAATATGTTTTATTGACAAAAAAAATATTTGAAACCAAATAACGAGCTCGAAAATTGATCATATATATGTAGAACATATATTAACATTCTATGACATCCATTAACGCTAATTGTTAATTGAAGAGAAGAAACATAATAAAAATGAATAAATAATATAAGGTGTGGGGGAGGAAGATAAAAACTGCGTACCTTTATGCAGTGATGTAGAATGGAGGCTTTTCTTTGCCCTGATTGTTTCTTAAATTTATCAGCATTTTTTTACCCTTTGGCCTTTTTTTTTGTTAATTTAAGGAATTTTTATCGTTTTCAAAATCCAATAATATTGATATGGTAGGCAATTATGTAAGAAAAATGCATAAAGTTAATTATGGAATCATTGTCAATAAAAAATTACGTAGTAAACTGATTGGCTGTGACATTTAAACTGATTGGCATGATTTTTTCTCATAAAATCAATATTTTCACTTTTAGCTGATTTGTTTCTTATTTTAGCTTCAATTAGGTTTAGGGGTTTCACTTTTTGAGTGAAAACTCCTTTTGATCACTCATAGGTTTTTGATTCGTTATAAGAAAGGTCTAATTTTTCTCTAATTTAAAAATGTCAAAAACTACTTATTTCACACAAAAATAAAAAATTGAGGCACAAATTATTTTACCCAAGAATGTTAACGGAGAAGGACATAAGAATTGAAATTTTTTCACTCTATTGATAGGATATTGCATTTAATATGCACAGATTTGAAATGAACCCTACAAACACTTATTTATTTTAAAAAGTAAAATTTAAACCAACTATGCTACTTAACAAAAAAACAATTATTATATTAAAAAGTTATAGTAAACATTACATATGCCATAAACTTTCGGCACATTTTTTTAAAGGAGGTCTTGTATTAACTAAAAGAAAAAAAAGCGAAGAGATAAAAACTTCAACATCAGTCTAGAAGTCCTATCTTAATTGACAAATGTCGAAATTGTTAGACCGAACATCGTGACCCGGGTTCGAACCTGGAATCTCACAGTTGTGTGTGAGTTTAATTTCAGTGAATTACCACTTCATCTAAAACTAAAAAAATAAAATAGAAAACTCCAACATCATACATCAAAAAGTAAGGGTGTAAGCGGATCAGAAAAATTCAATTAAACCTGATGATCCAAACCATTCCAAACTGAAAAAAAAAAAGCGATTTTTATGGTTCGGATAAAAAACTGAACCGAACCAATTGAAAACTGGTGTGGTTCGGTACGGTTCTCGGATCCAGTTTTCAAATTCAATAGACAAACTGAACCAAACCGATATATAGTATTTATGTTAATATTTTTTTAGACAATCCAGATCTATAAAAAACTACAACTGGACCAAGCCCAACTATTTCTAAAAAAATTGCCTCATTTAGAAGTTAGAAATCCTAACTTAGAAACACTCACAACTGCAAACAAACGCCGCTCTCACCTCACCTCATTCTCAATTGTTGATTTGTACCCAAAATTAGATAAGAAAACCTAAGGTGGTTCATTTATGAGAACAAATGGATGAAGTGCAACAATTTGAAAAAGTTATAAAAAAAAAAAAATTATTATTATTTTTTATTGATGACTTTATCAAACTAATTATGTGTGATTATTTATTTTTACTTTTAAATTTTTAGAAATTGCCGGAATACGTCTTACTAGTGGTGAAGTTAACATTGACGAGATGACAACATGAAACATTAGTGATTCATGCGTATTTTGTATTTGATGAACTTAAGGAAAACAAATATATCGGGAAAAAAATAGCGTGGAAAACATCGGAAAAAAATGGGATGTAAAACCGATTAAAGTATCCAAACCAAACCGATAAGTTTGGTTCGGATTTATTTTTGAAAAACAGTAAAAACCAAACCAATCGAGAGTTCATTGGTTCGGACCTTGAATTCACTCAAAATCGATCTAAACCGGTCCAATTACACCCCAAAAAGAGAATTTTAAAAAAGTGCAACAAGTAAGCAATTGAAATAAGTTTGAGCTCGTGTTGGATCTAAAACTAAGAAAAACAACTTAAATTTAAATGAGTCCAACAAACACGAGAATAAATCCTCTCAATTTTATTTTTTCATCAGTTTTTCTTAATTTTTATATCTTAACCATAAATTATTTTTTCTTCATTACTTTTAGAATTACATATTGTTTTATATTTATAATCTAATGATCAATTGTCCCACTTTATTTCCTTAATTTTTTTCCCACTTGAAATGATCCATTCTCAATAAACACTACAATATTATTTAGTTTTTTTTATTTCGATCAATAGAATTTTTTTATAATTCATTACAATTTTTTCAAATCAACAAAGAAACATATAGTAACTTAATCATCGTAATAGTTTGGCATAAGATACACACAAACTACACCCAAATAAAAGAATTACATACAAATACAATCAGCCATAAATAAAAAACAGGACCCAAGCGCAAAACTCAATCTTTCTTTTGACACAAACTTAAATACTTTTGATTGAGAATTTAATTTTGAATTTAGATATGTTTGAATTGACTTATTTTTTAACTTATCAAAAAATATCTTGTGCACATAACTAATAAACCACATTGACAAGTTTAGGATTAATACGTAAAAATATGGACAAATCTAAAATCGAGAATTTTATTTTTAATTTAAAAATTTAAACGTTGCAAATTTAATCAAAGAAATTATAAAAACATAAATTTAAATGTTGCAAATTTTAATTAAAGAAATTTTTCTTTTTCTATTTGTAAATTAGATATATACTGTAATATACAATTTATTTTTCTTTATTTTCATGTGTTAAATATGATTCTTGAAGTCATGCATATCAATTATAAAAAACATAACCAACCAATTACATGCACACCATCAACCCATTATGAAATTTAAATTAAAAATTAAAAATTTTAATATTAATAAATCATACACAATTCCATTATTTTTCTATATTAAATATGACTCTTGATTACCGTCAATCAAGAGCTTAGACTTTCTTTTTTAAGAGTTTAGACTCTCTTCTTCTTTTCTTTTTAGCTTTGTAACAAAAAAATAATAATATGACTCTTGATTGAGGCGTGCATATCAATCCTAAAAAACACTAAACCAATTCCTGCTAATTCATTCTCCATAATTTTTCACGAATAATCCTTTCTTTGATCTCTTACTTCTTTTCATATTTTATTTTGCATTTTTCTCTTTTCTTTTCTTTCATCTTTTGAGCAGACATTCGTAAAAATAAAAGATAATTGTGCAAATTTATGAAGTACATTGCTCCTAAAAAACAAAAATATATATCCCCGACTATTTACAATACTATTAAAATAAATTTATGTTCAACTAAAAAATATTTGATGCTCTTTAAATATGGAGCCCTAGGTTTCTCAAACCGTGCTCAGGGCCGCCATTGTTTATGTGTATTTGCTATATATAAGTTAGTTGTCTCGTGTTTATAATGAATTTTATCTACAATCACGACTACTATGTATATGAATTTTTTATTATCCCTACATTATTTATTTTAATAATGAAATAATTTGTATGCTTATGTGTTCACTTTTTGTTCATTCAAAACATGTGCTCTTTATTTGTATTTAAACTTCATTTTATATTTTATGCATATTATAACAAATTATATTTTTTTTATAAATATAACCCAAACAATGCTGCAAAAATACACGAGGATGTTTGTAAATTTCAACGTCCTTAATTCATGGTGGATTAATTTGAACACCAACTAACTTATGCTTCAAATAATAATTCTAGTGATGAATAAAAAATAATAATAATTCAAGTGATGAATTTGTAACCTCGTGTTAATTCAAGTATCTTCAACCTCATTGTTTGTGTACCGTTATAATATTTTTAGGCCAGATTAGAGATCATTTGGGGCATATGAGGTGTGACACAATGTACAAACATGCTTGTTATATCCTGCTCGACTACGCCCAAATAAACACTTGGAGATTATGACGTGGAGCCAAAAAACGTTTGACTAGGCGAGTCATATTTAAAAGTTGTAATGAGATAGAACGAGGTACTAGAATAAGAAGAGCTTATTTATCACTCTTTCATATACAGTATTAACTGTTAAGTAGATTATGTGTTATTTCTTCAATCGTGGCATCTACTAATTTATAGACTATGAATTTACAATTTAATGATATAATGTATCTTTACAACAATCACCGACTACTTTTAGAATTTTCAACCCCATCCATAATGTTTATATAACAAGAAATACTCTATGTAAAAAGTCTTCGTCTCATTTAGTTGAACCTCTATCTCTAAAACTCTCGTTAATTTAAATAGTGAAGTTTTTGCTTGTACGTCGTCTCCCTCTAGTGGTTTGGCTTCATATCCCACCACATCTCCCCAGCTCAGACCGTGTTCTCAAAATCACTTATATAAGTTATATTTACGTAACCTTTGACAAAACATATTTAAAACTATATTTAATTTTAGTTTTAATTATTTCTGTGAACTTAACTCAGTTGTTAGCTATATTGCATATTTAAAATTATATATACAAAAGTTGTTCGAACTCTGCACACTTCATTTATTCACTTTTAGTCGTGATATTCTAGTCACTAAACTACTTGACACAAAAAACTTAGTTTATTTATTTATTTCGACAAAACTTAGTTTTATTTTAGTTACTTAATCATCCAACTTTTTTTTTCCCATGTTAAGTGACCTCACGGGCTTTATCCCAAACAGATAAGTGTCCATTAAAGTCCAAGCCCATCCTGTATTATTTTCTCCCACAAATAAAAAATTGAATATTTTAGTGGCTATTATATTTCGAATGTGACCCTTTTGGCAAGAAAATTGAACACATGGTTTCTTCCACCATAATTTTCACCTCAAATTTCTCAGTTTTTGTAATATAGGTCGTTAATTAATTTCAGTTTATGGAACTAAAATTAGTTGAAAACGGTTTCGATTATATTCGTAAAAGAAAGAAATGGGCCTTCATCATATTTGCAGTTGGGTTTAGCAGTTACGGTTGTTACAGAACCTATCACGCTCCTTTCATAGCTCATAAGAGAAAGAAATTTTCTAAGCTTTTCAATTCGTTGGTTTCTGTAGCAGAAGCTGTTTCTGATTCTGCAGACACAATTGGAATTGTCACGAAAGATGTTAAGGATTTTTTGCAAACTGATTCTGATCAAGTTCCCAATAGTTTGAATCAAATCTCGAAGATTTCGAGGTCCGAACAGTTTTCGGATTCTTTGGCTAGTTTCGCGACTGCTGTGACTGTTGGAGTCTTGCGCGGTTATCATTCGATGAACCAGGTTGATGAAAATCAATCTGGTTCCAGTTCGACGTTTGCAGACCAGGTGTTTGATAAATTGTTTACTCCGGCTGGTTCAGGTTTTGCTTCTGTTGTTATCGGAAGCTTTGCTAGGAATCTTGTTCTTGGGTTTTATTCGAATGATAGTGGTAAATTAAATTCAAGCGGTGGAGAATCGGGTTGTTCTGGTTCGGATCCTGGTGTTCCGAAATGGGTTGATGTTGTTTGTGGTGATAAGTGTGGGGAACTAATTGGGAATTGTGTTCAATTGTTTGTTAGTACATTGGTTGCTGTTTATCTCGACAAGACCATGCATATCAACACTTATGATGAATTCTTTTCGGGATTAACTAACCCGAAACATGAGACTAGAGTTAGAGAAATGTTGATTTCTGTTTGTAATGGTGCCATAGAGAGTTTTGTGAAAACGTCTCACCAAGTGTTTAATAGCTCAAACCCGAATGATAGTTCAGGTTCGGGTTCGTATTTTGATGTTGGAGAAACTCTAAGTTCTGTAGAGACATCATATGTTGAACCAAAAGAAGATGTTTGTGAGGAAGAGGATAAAGGTGGTTGGGTTAGCAAGGTTTCATCCACATTGGCAGTTCCTAGTAATAGGAGACTTGTTCTTGATGTGACTGGGAGGGTCACATTTGAGACAGTTAGATCATTCATGGAGTTTATTTTGCAAACATTATGCGCTTCCGTGAGAAGATGTGCTCATAATGTTCACGAGGCAGTGGTTGAGATTATGAGATATGCTGCAGCTAAATTCTCTGTTATTGTCGCAATATGTCTCTCATTGTGCCTGCACGTAATGGATTGCACTTGGGCTTTGGTGCCTGCTTAAGTGGTGGTTACTAGGTTCATTCACCAAGTATATATGAATATAATATTTTTGTTGTGCCTGCTTGAGTGTTGTATTATAATATATCTTTATATCATACATGGATTAATTTTGTAAATGATTTAGAAAACCTTGATGTGTTAAATATGTACAGTGACCATATACATGATACTTCCTGCTGTTCTGTTTTCTGCAGCTAAATTCTCTGTTATTGTCCCAATATGTCTCTCGTCGTGCTGTTTTCTGTTGCATTTTATCATGCATAAGATACCCACCTTCCGAAACTCGCTTGTAGAAAACCTTGCATTCAACATCCTGCAGTCTTATTTGTTTGGCGTTTAATGATTATGCTCATTTTCGAACTGGAAGCTTGTTGTAAATATACATCAATTTGTATATGTTGTTTTATTTGATTTTTATATTGACCAGGTGATAAGTCTTCACTTTTCTTTGTATAACTCTGTTTCATGACAAAACTGAATGAGACGGTGGACTGCTGGCTGCAATCCTCCCTTTTGATAGTGATTTTAATTTTTAAACTGTTTCAAGAGGGCCGTGTTGGTTGAAGTTGAAGGGACTTGGATGTTTTTGAAAGGGGGAAGGATACTAAGGATCACCCAAGATAAAAGAAGGATCAAAGCCACTACAAGCGGAATCTGACTGGCAATTGCACTTATGAAATGTTTTATATATAGTTTGCTTGATTCATAGTAGTAGAGGTTCAAATTGGTTAAAACTACACTTTTACTGTCACTATAAATTATAATAGGAATTGTAAAGAGATAGTTGTTATATATTAGTTACCTAATTGGGAGATGTAATCTGGTTGTTTCATTTTATAAATAAGACTCTTGGACCGTATTGGATATCGCCATCGTTCTTATTGGCGACCATATCTCTCTGGTTTCAACTGCTCTAAGCCATCACTTATGGTTCCTTTCCCTTCTAAAAACAGTATGTATATGACCTAACTCAACTTATTATTCGTGAATAGTCATATGGTTGAGGTTTATTTATGTTTGTCACTGCTACTATTGTCTGATTAATTTTAAATGAAGATTTTATCCCTAAGATAAATAAATCCTATGTTAAATACATTGTGCCTCAATTGTGATTGAACATGTCAAGAAAAACTAGTATCAAAAACAAAATCATAATTCGATTTAAAATCACACTTGTAACTTAAAAATTGTTTATAAATTGGTTATAAACCTCAAACCGTTTCACAAAATCATAATCCAGTTTTTAAGAAACAACTTGGTTCAGCTGATAAACATGATTTGAAAATGGTTTTTATGATATACTGTAGTTTAGCTAACCACTCCCTTGCACATCCTTAGTTTGAACTGTTATATTTCTATCATAAGGTCTGTGGCTCCAGTGTGGAATAAGGTGGAAGTATTTCTAGTTTGGCTTGGAGAGTGAATTAAGGAATTAATTATTTCATATGTGCATAGTAATTTTTGTATTTGAATTATAGGTAGTGAAGTGTTTTGGTGTTGATGTATTAAACTGTATATGGCAGAACATATTGCTGTACTGATATGGCACAACATCAAAAGGGTTATATCTCTTTCTTTGTAAGTCAAATAAGAAGTCTTAGATAACATCTGAAATTTTATAACTTGAGGCTCAACCATCAACTAATTTGATCAATATTGCCAACTGAAGAAGCCCGCAAAAGTTGTTGATCACATTGAATATTTGAATCAGAGGAGAGTAATAGCTTCCATTATAGTAGTATCCAGTAATTGTTGCCTCAACTAGTCAAATACTCACGGTCACAGAGCAGTAAATTTTTCTGTCACTTCATTAATCTGTCATAATTTTCTTTGACAAAAGAGGGATATCATAAATACTACCACTGTTATGAAACTCAATGGTTTCAAGTAAACAGCTGTATTACGGTGAGTTTGTTAAAATCACCGTGATACCAAATATGCACTTTGACATAAATATTCGAAGTGTTTTGCTTTTACAATTGATTTTAATTCTTAAATTTATTGTTCAACCTAATTATATACATAAATATATTTGAAATAAATTTTTGTCGCATGAGAACCAAACACACAAAAAACTAAACAGTAAACACACTATCAAAGCTACAAATATAACAAAATAGATTTTATTATTTTATAACCTGTAAACATGTTACACAAAGGCAGAAAAGTAAGTAAATAACTTCTGGAAGGTTGGTTCAAATAAACTAGATAGTAGATACCATAACCTTAGTCCTTATTGAAAAATAGTAATAATAAACATGTGACCAAAACAAGGAGGATGGAGATTGTTTCAAGGGTTATGCTTCGGAGGAGTCGGGGTATAAATATAGTCTGTGTGAGCAACAAGTGTTCTCCTCATCAAGCATTCCTCCTCTTCTATCCCTTCACATATTTTTTCAACTTCCTCAATATCCTACAACGTATAAAATGCAGATTGAATAAAAAAATGTTAAGCACTAACAATTAGATGATATGAAAAAGTTGTGTAAAAGATAAAAATAGTATCAACCTGATCATGTTGTGTTACTACCAAAGATTCCTTTTGAAAAGGTGGTTTGGGTCGTGCAGAGTGGGTGAGCATGCAGTGGAGGAACAGGGCCATGAAGAACATGGCTGCAATTTTGTTCATATTTGCTATATTTTAGAGAAGGCAAGATGAAACTTAAATTTGAGATGAAAAGGAAGAGAATATGTGTGTGTTGAGTTCTTGTAGGAATTGAAGCTAGGAATTTATAAAGGTAAGTAAAGGAAGGAAATGGTAGTGGGAACTGTCTATAAGTTGGTAATGCCGGTGATCACTGATCATGAGCTCAAGTGCAATTTAAAAATGGTACGTACAAAAATGTTAGCACTCTAAGATTTACCGCTCTGAATGGGTAGAACTAGAATGTTAGCACTTTATTTTTTTTAGATATAATTATTCATTAACCATGTATTTTTATAACATCTAAATTTGTCAAACATTTGAATTTTATTTTACTAGTTATACCTATAAACCATCAGATATCAGCTATAAGTTAACTTTATCACTATAAGCTAATTTTTCGGCTATAAGCTCATTTCTAACTTAATTTTACCAAAGAGAGACTTAGTTGAGTATATTGAAATATTTTTTCAATTTGTTTTTAAAAAATTAGAAGAAACTTAAATAAAGAAGTTTATGATTTTTAAAATAAACGGTCCCATAAAAATAGTGGAAAAAATCTAATTGGAGCATAACCAATAATAAGAATGAGGCCACAAGCAGTAATCCAAAAGCCAAATCAACAAGAAAAGGAAAGGTTTGAACCTCAAAATTTCTCACTTGATGGCTGAAAATTTATTATTCATGGTATGACATGCCATTTTGTGTTTGCAGAAAACGTAGTATGAAATGTAATTAAATAACAACCAGATAATATGAAATGTTTAGTATTAACAAAATGGAAAAATGCTAGCAAGTTGGTAAGCATTTCTTCTGCACGAAAAGCACCATATATATGCTTTATTTTGTTGGAAGCAAATTGTTGCTTTTTGCAAAATAGATTTTTAAAACTCATGTCCAATATCCATAATTTAGAATAGGACCCAAAAACCCTCATCATGCCACTCACTTCAAGTTACTATTTCACTTTGAATGCTCCTTAAAAGTTAGAACAAGGTCTCAAACAATTAATTAATTGATTTAAGTGGTAAAAATCCCAGGTTCTTACGTATTCAAGCAGATGGTATAAGATTCGATTTTTGGTTTCTATGTATATATAGAAATAATTCGGTCGAGAGAGAAGAATTCACTATGTGCCTATAAATTTTTTGACAAAAATTAATTATTGCTAACGACGGTTGAAACTTCATATACCAATATCACGATAAAATAAAAATAAAATGTATTCCACCTTGCTTTAATTTTCAACAATTGGGACATTAATTCTTAAAATGAACTTCCAATTAAATTTGTATGGACTTCAGTGAATTAAAATTAAGATGAAAATATGATGTTTGTCACTGCTACTATTTTCTGATTCATTTTAAATGAAAATTTTGCAAATAAATAAATTTCCTATGTTAGACGCATTCTGCCTCAATTGTAATTGAACATGTTAAGAAAAAGTGTTACCAAAAAACTTTTTTTTTTTTTTTTAAAAAAATGTTTTGAAATCTAGTTCTAAATCTAATCCATTTTGAAAACCGGTTTGTTAAATTCTGTTTATATTATAAATTGGTTACTTAGTGGTGGTTATAAAACTCAAACCAGTTCACAAAATCATAATCCGGTTTTTAAGAAACAATTTGGTCCAATTCATAAACACTATTTAAAAATATTTTTTAAGATATACTCCCTCCGGACTTTTTTTTAAGCAAAAATTCTCTTTTGCACACTTATTAAGGAGTTGGCTTTTTATCCTAGGTTTATGTGTAATTTTCAGTGCAATTTCTAAAATGTCATTTTGCCTATTATGAAATCTACTCCTACTTAGATGTAATCATCATTAGTACTACTCCAACATAGATTACTTGTAGAAATGAATAAATGCATGTGTAGGGGTATTGTTGGAAAAAAAATATTAATTAGAGTTGAATTTAATGACTTTTGCTTATATTTAGGGCCAAAATTTTTTGTTGACTTTTGCTTATAAATAAGGCCGGAGGAAGTAGTAATTTGGTTAACTCTTCTACACCCTTAGACTTTGAACTATTATCTTTCAATCTAATACTCCCTCCGGTCTCATATATAAGAAACATTTAGCTTTTTAGATTCATTGTAAAATGGATGAATCTAGACTATAATATTGTCTAGATACATTCATTTTACAATGAATCTAAAAAGTAAAATGTTTCTTATATATGAGACCGGTGCAAATTTTTGAACAATAAGACGAAGAACATGATGAACGTTGCACATAAATTCCAAAGCGTGTGTAGACACACTAAGCTTTAGGTTCAATTCGCCCCCACCAGTTTATGCAAACCGGATGCAAAAGGATTAACCAGCGAATCCCCTTCAGGATACTTTGGAAACGTTGACATGAATTGCACACACACATCAAGCATATCGATCAACGATAGGTTACAGAACAAAGTTCCTTCAATTCCTCTCGTGCACTAGAGAAATGAAGAAATGATTTAGATATTTTAGGCAGAATCTCTGATTCATGAATCTCATGATTTTCTTGTTACATATTAATTGTGTTTTCTGCCTCTTAAGTGTCTCTATTTATAGAGAAACTTGTCCAATTGTGAAGGGACACAACCCTTGAAAGGTTTTTCAAAAAAGCAAATTTGAATTTCAAATTAACCATTGTAAACTTTCAAATATATTTTGAAAATTTCCCAACAATCCCCCACCATTTTCAAAATATATCTAAATTCATTGTTCTGGAAATCTCATGGTTTCAAATAAAGGAATCTCACGATTTGAACCATTACTTAGTAAGTTAAGTTTCCACTCATCCCCGAATAGATTGGTAGACAAGTTTTGAACCAATTATTCATTAGAACAAGTGTGCATAACTCACACATGAAATCTCGGTATCATTGATCGAATTATCAAAATGACACATTTGTTAAGGCCTTGTGTCTCATATCCTTTTCATGAGAACTTAAGAGTCAAGCCCTTGAACTCTATGAAGCGGCCCCACTTCATTCTCATATAGGTAGACTATATCATAAATGCACCCATAATTATGCATTCAAGCAAACATATGCTATATGTCTATTAAGAGAAAAATCTCATCCTTCCACTTTAATCTTTTATGGTCCCCAAGTACTTTTACCCTTGGGATGTATATTATTATTGTCAAGTACTTCAATCACTCTAATAGTGTACTTTCATCATTGAACTCAAGACTTGATGCTATTCAAGTGTGAGTTGAGTTTCCACCATTGGTGATTAATTAGATATGGGTTTGTACCACATCCCTAATGATGTCTTCAATGACTTAACCATCATTACTGAAAACATCATATCCTTGTGAATCCTTTCGTCAAAGAATTGCAAGATTTTCCAACTTTATAACTTTGAATATTCAATCAACCACATAGCTATGATTTTATTTTTTTTTATTTTACAACCTTTGAATATGCTTTATACATTCTTGATAGTTTAAACCAACTACCACAAAACTATGACATTATTGTGTCATATGAACAAACTTTATGTCATTATTCTCTTGCTGTTATATATCTAGGCTTAAATATGCTTTTGGTCCCTGCAATATACACTTGTTTTGAAAAGAGCACCTGTAAAAAAAATTGATTTTAGTCTCTGTAATTTCAAAACACTTTGAAAAGAGCCCTTGAGCTGGATTCTCTTCATACCGGTACACTTTTTATAACTGCACCGGTATGAATATTCATACCGGTACACTTTTGTATAAGTGCACCGGTATGAATATTTATAAAGAGAATCAGGCTCAAGGGCTCTTTTCAAAGTTTTTAGAAATTGCAGGGACTAAAATCAAAATTTTTTTTTACAGGGGCTCTTTTCAAAACAAGTGTATATTGCAGGGACCAAAAGCATATTTAAGCCATATATCTATAATCATTTCAATATGAAATTCCGCTTCCACTTGAATGTATCCAAAACACCATACATTCAATGCATTAACTATGTATAGCACCAACAAATATGATCATAAAAATTTGTCATGACCAACTTTTACTTCATCAATGGGTCACACATGTAAGTCATATATCCCACATGAACTTAAAATAATACTTTAGAATTTATTTCATATTTATTGCAATAAACCTTTTCATATTAGTTGTCATATAACTAATACATGTATCATAAATTCTAAATGTCAAAGACAAGTTTCATGTAAAAATATGTTCAATGGCAAATTCAAATAATCATCAATAGAAAGATAAACAATGATTCAAAATCATTAACATTTTCTATTAATTTCCCCATGAACAATCACTAACTTACAACAATTCAAAACATACCCAAATCATTTTTAATATCAATATAAGCAAGAAATTAACAATAACTTTCATATTATCATCACTTCTAAATTTAATAAGTTCTTGCACAATAATGATAATACTAAAATATGCATTTCATATTTTGACAATTTATATACACTGCTTTTATGTTAAAAGAAAACCATATAAAAGCATGCCTCATAAACCAAACTTATTCAAACTTGTCAAAATTCACATACTTTGAGTAGTTTCTAAATCATGTATATCATAATCATATATCCATACAATTTAAATGTGTACCTTCCACCATTGTCATTATTATATGTGGGTTCATTTCTTCTTTAAAATACTTGTTAATATCAACACCAAAACTGATCATGGAGTAATTTCGGTTACAATTCTTCATAAGCCGATGAGCTTTTTCACCATAACACAAGCGTTTCAACACATAGTTTCCCTCCATCATCACAATATATTTTCGTTGCATCTTAAACCATGAATATGCACTATTTACTTTTGTGTTGAAATTTCCTCTACATGCATTGAGAAAATAGTCATTATAAAATTCAATTTCATTCGGTAATCGGTACCCATGCAAATGTTCATACTTGTGACAAATTATATATATCATGTCATGCTAATTGCTAACAACAGAAGAATATATCATATAACTGCTATAACCGCGTGTGACCATTGTCATTTTTTATTTTTATTTTAATCTTTTAGTAAGAACGTAAGATATCATATATAAATAACAAGAGATAAAAACACTTATCTCAAATCCGATATCGTTCACCTTACAAAGTGCAGAATCATCTTCAAATATTGCAGCCATGAATTAATCACAAATAAACCTTAATCAAACCTAAAGATTCTGAGAACTTTTGTTGGGGGTCCGTTGCAAATTTTTGAACAATAAGACGAAGAACATGATGAACGTTGCACATAAATTTCAAAGTGTGTGTAGACACACTAAGCTTTAGGTTCAATTCGCACCCACCAGTTTATGCAAATTGGATACAAAAGGGTTAACCAGCAAATCCACTTTAGGATAATTTGGAAACCTTGACATGAATTGCACACACACATCAAGCATATCGATCAACGATAGGTTACAGAACAAAGTTCCTTCAATTCCTCTCGTGCACTAGAGAAATGAAGAAATGATTTAGATATTTTAGGCAGAATCTCTGATTCATGAATCTCATGATTTTCTTGTTACATATTAATTGTGTTTTCTGCCTCTTAAGTGTCTCTATTTATAGAGAAACTTGTCCAATAGTGAAGGGACACAGCCCTTGAAAGGTTTTTCAAAAAAGCAAATTTGAATTTCAAATTAACCATTGTAACCTTTCAAATATATTTTGGAAATTTCCCAACAAAAGTTTGGATCTCAATGAAGCACAAACACTCATTAGATTTAATTGTGTCCCGTCACTGACATGATACCCATACATATAATTATACTTAATTATGTCATTTTCTTAAATTATTAACAGTATTGACGTGCCAGTGTCCGTGTTATGTGCGGTGTTCATGCTTCATAGGTGAGATGTATTTTTAGTTTGGCTTGGAGAGTGACTTAAGGAATTCAATATTGCTAGAGTACTAGTATTAAACTTTGATATGGCTGCACATATTGCTGTACTGATATGGCACATCTTGTGCATGTTTGTTTCTAGTTTCATCCATTAATAAAAGTTTATTTTTTCAACAAAAATAAAAAACTGAGATATGATTACATAGCCTGCAACAACATCAAAAGGGTTGTCCTTTCAATAGCCGTTTTGCCCCACCTATATCTCTTTCTTTGTAAGTCAAATAAAATGTCTTAAATAACATCTGAAGTTTCATAACTTGATGCTCAACCATCAACTAATTTGATCAATATTGCCAACTGAAAGTAGCCGCAAAAGTTGTTGATCACATTCAATATTTGAATCAGAGGAAAGTAATATTATCCAGTTATGGTTGCCTCAACAAGTCAAATACTAAATTTTTCTGTCACTTCATTAATCTGTCATAATTTTCTTTTATAAAAGAGGGTTATCATAAATACATACCATTGTTATGATACTCAAATTGTTTCAAGTAAATAGATGCACCCTATTTGCAATTCATCAACATTACTTAGTGTGTGTTTGGTTTTGCAGTGGTAAGAATTGATTTTGATAGAATTGATTATGTAAAATTGATTTTAAGTTAAAGTGGTTTATGTTTGGATATATTTATGCAAAAATGAGTTTAACAAAAAATTTGCATGTAAAAATCAATTATAGAATCAAAAGCTACGATTTCTAACTTCAAGTAGAATCAATATTTTTGAAGGCAGAATCAATTATACTTTTAAGAAACCAAACAAGTCAAAATCAATTCTACACGTCCAGATTAAATTTTAGCTACTCCAGAATTGAAACCAAACATACACTTAGTCTCAGTTTGACATTACGATGGATTTGTCAAAATCACGATGATCGGCAAAGTTATAATGATACCAAACATTCACTTTTACATAAATATATTAAAAATCAATTTTTGTCAGATGAGAACCAAACACACAAAATACTAGTATATAATATAAATAAAACATTATATATCTAAGATACAAATATTATAGTTAGATTTTTAATAGTATTTTATAACATATAAATATGTTATACAAAATCAGAAAAGTAATTAGAGATACATTAGAAGGTTGGCTCAATTAAACTAGATAGCATAACCTTATATATACTGAAAAATTACTAGAAATAAACAAGGAGGTTGATGATTTTTTCAAGGGTTATGTTTCTGAGTATAAATATAGTCTGTGTGAGCAATAAGTGTCCTCCTCATCAAGCACTCTTCCTCTTCTATCCCATCACAAGTATTTTCAATTGCCTCAACATCCTATAAGAAATGTAGATGGAAACAACATACACTTGTCAAGAATGGAAATTTTTTTTTTTTTTAAACGGCAAATATTATTAATAAAAACCAGATATTTGTACAAGACGAACAAATATCAGTTTAAGAATGGAAGATATGAAAAACTTTATGTAAAACAAAAATAAAAATAACATCAACAATAAATAATAATACAACCAACCTGATCATGTTTTGGTTCAGGTCTTGCAGAGTTGGTGATCATGCAGTTGAGGAACAGGGCCATGAAGAACAAGGCTGCAATTTTGTTCATATTAGCTTTATTTTAGAGAAGGCAAGAAGAAAGTTAAATAGTTGAGATGACAAGAGAGAGAATATGTGTGTTGTAAGAATTGTAGCTAGGAATTTATAGAGGTAACAATTAAAGGAAAGAAATGGTACGTAGTGTGAACTAGTAAGTGTGAACTGTGTACCTTTAAAGGTTCTGAAAAGATTTATAATTTATTTATTGAAGTTGATAATCAAATTTCTAAGAAGAAAAAAACATCAAGATCAGTTGGAATGAGGTGATTAATAAATTCACTACCGTATTTTTTTTATGCTTAAACAAAACTATAGATACCATTAAAATTTACACACTATAAAATCCTTATTTAAAATGCAATGGAATTGGAAGGTGTGTTATATTTAACAACTTGCACTTTGACGCTTTTCTAAATTTTAATTTTAGACAGGACCGATTATATATTAGTAAAATTAACTATAAGCGATTTCGAACGTCAAGTTAACATCAAATAGTTATAATTAGCAACTGTGTCACACAATTACTGAGTTTAGTCGGACGCTATTTTGATTGGAGACATGCATGTTAAAAAAAAAAATTGAGCTGTTGTATATAAGTTAATTTATTTTAACATATAAAAAATAAATCATTTTTAATATTATTCTTGTTTATGGAATACCTCTAAAATAAATCCTTTGTTATTGAATCAGACACAAATATTTAATAATAAATTAAAATACTAAAATATTAGAATTATTAAATTAAAATCACCTACTTGAGTGGTATATGTTGAATTTTTTGTTCAATTTATTTTCTTTAAATTGAGTTTTAAAAGAGTATCTCGAAATCATTTGTTAGCAAAATCTTAAATTCTTAAATAAATTTATATTGTAAAAAATAAATAGACGTTTATGATTTTTAAAATAAAGTGTCATAAAAATAGTGAAAAAATCTAATTGGAGCAGAACCAACAATAAGAATGAAGCCACAAGAGTAACCTAAAAGCCAAAATCAACAAGAAAGGGAAAGATTTGAACCACAAATTCCTCACTTGATTATAAATTTAAAGTTATTCCACCTTTTTTTTATTTTAAATTTTAAAAAATGTATCTAAATTTTTGCTTTAAGTCTCATAATATGGGTTGTAGAGTTATTATGCATAAGGAATATCCTTATGCATGGTGCATAAACAAATCTCCACCATCCAATGTTTTTTTAATCAATTAGATTTTTTGATCAATCAAATGCACTAAAGCATGCATGGTGGAGATTTATTTATGCACCATACATAAGGATATTCCTTATGCATAATAACTCAACCCGACCCTATCTATGTGTACTGTATATATGTATGTCTATGTCTAAAATTATAAAATATAAACACACGTAGACTTGATCGTATTGATCGTATATCAAAATTAAAATTACAAAATATAAACTCAAATGGTTCACGCACTTGAACAAGTTAATCACATGCAGTTAAAACTAGCACAACCATCAGACAAATTAAAGTTCACACGTTAATATGAAATAATACATTCCTTGGCTTAGTTCTATTGTCTGCATGCATGAGAGTTACAAATTAATAAAAAATTATGTCACGAAATACTACTTAGTAATTAATTAATTGTAATAAATTAAAGAAAGGGAACATAAGTAATCTATTTCAACACGTTAAGGATCTAAAAACCATGTTCAGTCAACGTTGCCCTTCTTGTATGTGATGTCAAGATACATCTTTCGGCAAAGATTTAACTAAAGCTGTAATATAGAAATCAAACTCCAACACAGTCAAACATTTAGCAGCATCTTTTTTGAGCAAACATCTGATTATAAACAGTGTAATTCAACCATTTTGAATTTCAATGTAGTAGTATAATGATATAAGTAAAAAACAAAATAAAAGCACTCTTAGAATCGAGAGTTAGGCCTATCTCAACCCTACAAAACTGACGTTATAAGGTGAGAATTGTCTTTACTTTATAAATACATATTCAGACATTCTCGTAAGCGATGTGAGACTTTTTAACACACCTCCTCATGCACAACATTGTTGGGTTTGGTGCGCGAACATAAATGGTGGATGTCCTGATTAGAAACCCATTAGCAGGCGGCCCAGCGGATCGTGGAGAGATTCCGATACCATCTTATAATTGAGAGTTTGGCCTAACTCAACCCTACAAAAAGATACAATTGAGTCTTGGGGACTAGATGAAAACTTATAAGATGTAAGAAACACTTTGTCTTGTTAAAAATCTTGCCAAGGAAAATTCGGTGGGAACAAACCATGATGAAGGAAAGAGTGCCGGGATAAAGATAGATCTAGATTGAAATCATTCAATATATAAAATTAGGCAAACTATTCGACCAAGTTTTTTTTATAAGCAAAAGTAATTACTCCAATAAGATAAACAGAGACAATCCAAATATGTTGGCACCTTTTTATTTATTTTAAAAAGCAAATCATCATATAAATATTTTTAAAAAATACAAAACTTGAGAACTAGACCAAAATCCAAATAGAAGTTAAGCAAATTACAATTTCCTCGATAAAAATTTTACCCGAAAACTCCAAAGGGAAAATCTAGGTAAAGATATAATTTGTTTCTAAGAAAAGGAATTGCATATAATCTATTGTGAAGTATAATATCCCAACATTGGAAGTTGGAAATATCCCAACATTGTGAAGTATAATATCCAAAAAATTTGTCAGTAACAATTTATTTTTAAAAAAATAAAATTACAACTTCAATTTATTTAATAGGGTCGATTTTCTAGTAAGATTGGTATATAAACAAAAGGTAGGGGCAATAAGATGAATCATCCTCTTAATTAAGCCTTAACATATATATTGTTCTTAGACAGAAGAAATTTATCTTATTCATTCATAGAAGCTCACTCGTGACATATCGCACCAAATATTTAATCACATGCTCATCAAATAATTTTAAAACTTATATTTAAAATCTAATATTTTATAAATTGATATATATATATATATATATATATATATATATATATATATATATATATATATATATATAGACACCAATAATAAAATAACTTTTTTGTTAAGATTAATTTAGAGTAAGATGATGATTCCTCAATTTAAGGTTGAGAAAATTTTAGGATTTCAAAAAACACTTATAAAAATATTTATATTTACTTTTTGAAACAAAGACACTAATAAAACTCGAGTCTGAAACATCTAAATTTTATTTTGTAATGTTGACAAGACTATGGTCTATGGAATGGAATAGTAAATAGTTATTAATCCAGATAATTTTATTAGTAAATTGATGACTTCCCATGACACCTAAGAAAGCCAATGACTTCTAATGTCACGGAAGAGTTTTTGCTTAATTACATAAGCATGATGCCAAATATACGTACGTTGTTGTTCAATTTTTTTTTAACTTAATTACCATGTTTTTTATCTGGGATAGGATTTTTGTATAAATATTTTTCTTTTTATATAGATAAAGTGAAAAACATAATACACTACTGAAACTTAAATATAACTATTACTATATTGAATCTAATAATACAGGTAGTGTTGGTTAAGTTAGAACTTATACATGTATAAGTATAGTTAAAGCAATATCATGGATTAGTTTCTTGTGTTCAGTTTCTAATTGGCTATATATATTTTTTTGCAATATAAACTGTACTACTTGTTATCTAAATATTTTTTAGAATAATTTTAGAGTAAAGTATATTTATAGTTCTTATAAAATAATAAACACCTTTTAAGACAAGTATAGCTGAAAAAATTAACGAAAACATATTATTAGCTATATTAGACTAAAAACTAAATAACTTAGGAGAAAATAGGTTATATATATATATATATATATATATTTTTTTTTTTTTTTTTTCTCAAAGAAAGTAGATAGTCAGTCAAAGGTGAATTTTCTGAAAGATAAGGAAGAATTCCTTTTCTGTAGATAAAGTGAGCATTTGGTCATAGAAACAATTAATTCTATATCTCAACATTCCAAATTTCCAACTATTAATCATGGTTAAAGTGTTAAACCATACTTGGAATGGTCAATGAATCACAAATAAGCTTTTGTTTTAATAAATAAAATATTAATGGTGTTTGTTTTCAATCTAGCATTATGTTTCATAATAGTGTTTTAAGGTTAGCACCTAACTTTTCATTTTTTAGTGACATGTGTCTGTGAATTGTTTGTGAACCTTGGATTTAGACGTGTGGAACTCGTATTGATTTTAAAGAGATACGCGTTAGTTCTTCATACTGGAGTTTAGTGTGGTGAATTTGACAAACTTCTGAAGTTCGATTGGGAGATAATAATTCAATATTTCTATCGTGAAGCTAATAAATATGTTGATATATTAACTAACATATGGTGTGATTCAAAAGGTCCTTTGGTTTATTATGAGTTTTGTTCGACTCCTCTTAATTTACTTTTTGTAGCTGATATGACGAAAGTTGCTCCTCTCCATTTAATCTCTTGTTTTAAAAAAATTGAGATGAATTTTTGAATTCTAAATCAAATAAGAAAACCAAATTAACCTTCTCTTTAATTTCAATTAAAATTTGCTCTTATTTCATCACAAAGATCCATGTCAACTAGAACTCACCCGAAGATCCATTTTTAACTTTTCTTAACCCATGTAGTTGGGGTGCAAAGTAAAATTTTCTCAAAGAAAACTTGTATACAGTGTCACAGTGCTATGGCCCAAGAAACTGAAGATCGACAAGACTATTATGAGCCCATAGAGCAAGATTTTCTCATCCCACCCCCCACAATTCTTTTTCACCTCTTGGGTTTCCAATTTTACCCTTGATTCAAAAGTTCGGAACGCGTATTCCAAAATTTTCCAAGTGCAATTTTAGCAAAAATTTGGAAAACACAATCCGAAGTTCATTTTCAAGGCAAAAAAAAGTTCGGAAAACGTTTCCCATAGAGCAAGATCGAAATATTGGGGGGAAAAAGAGTTGTGGGGGTGGAATGAGAAAATTTCCCATAGAGCAAGATGTTGATATGGCCCAATGCCTCAAGGAAGGTCCAAAAGAAGCAAGATCTGACCTAAGTGCTGAAGATGGACTATTTTATTAGAGGATATGAAAGACGAGTTGAGATCCTCTTCATTTTTAATTATTTTCCACTATCAAAGTTTTTTTTTATTACTAAAATTTTTAAATGTTTTTGGATGTAGAAAATTAATTTGACCTTATTTAATGTTACATTTTTAAATTTATATTCCAAAAATCATATAATAATAAAGAAAATAGAAAATGTACCAAAAGAAATAATAATAAAAGAAAATAGCAAAATTAAAAATGGAGAACATCTCAACTTTGAAAAGACACGGTTACTCGAAAACAAACTTTGAATAGGAGAATGTGAATCTTGACTCTAAAGTAGAAGCAATAAATTAAACAAGGAAAAGAAAGCCAACTCATTAGCCTTTGATATGATCTAAAATCAACCTCATAATCCAATTAAGGTCTATAGAGACATGTCGAGAAAAAAACCACAAAATCTTGAGACACTACACATTCACTTGTTAATATTTGAAAGCTTGCATTACTGTTAGTAAAGTGGCTAATTCATGCATACTATCAAATTGGTAAAATGTTGCATTCAAACCATCATATCATACCACTTTATGTTTATTTATCTTTTCTAGACATTTCATCAAATCTCTCTAAGAAAATGACACAATTCATTGCTTTAGCTAATTTTTCTCCCTTTTTTTCTAAATGAAAAAGTCTAAAATGATGGGAGGTTGTTCTTTACCATAGAAAGACAATCAAAACGAATCGGTTGACACTAATAATATCAATATAAAAATGTCATGTTAACTTGTGCCCTAAGGGCATAAAATAAGCTACCTAAAAATAGAAATGTAACATTTAATGATACAAAAAATTTAATGCTTAGATAAATGAATGGTACACATGTTTTAATAAATGTTTTTTATATTTATCTTCTTATCATGTGCCTTAAGGGCACAAATTAACATTCTCCATATAAAAATTAATACAACCGACATGGAATGCCTTTTGAACTTAGAGTATTGATAATACTCAAAATCACTTATCCATTTACATATATTGACTGTGCTACCATTTCAATGTAATAATTTTATTCAAAAAACTTGAATAATTAATGATTTTGATCGGACCAAGGTACAATTCAGCAAAAAAGAAAAATTGTTTATATCTTATTGAACTTCCTCATGCTTAATGTGTTTTTCCTCAAACAAAACATGAGTGGGGCTACAGAACCAAAAGCTAAATTAAAGATGTGGCCCCTGTTACAAAGTTGTTTTTGGGCATAATTTTTTTTAAAAAATAGGGTTAAATATTTTTTTTCATTTTAATAAAAAATGTCACACATTTTCATCTTAAAAATTTTCTATTTTGTTTGATGTCTTTAATAGACAAAATTGACATTTTTTAAATATAATATGAATTTATATAAGTTTAACATAATATAGATACAACATTTTTTATCAAAAATATAGACACAACTTGAACATAAAAAATCATACCAATAATATTAAAATAAACATAAATTAATCATCAAGTACAAAAAAGTAAAAACTAAAATTCGCTAATTTCACATAGACGAAAAACATATTTATCTATAAAAAATTATTGTAATAGTCCTTTAATCTCTTTTTCTCTTTGATTAATTTCTTGCATATTACTTTACTTTATTTCATATCTTCTTCCTGTTCACATGGCTTTACTTATTGTGCTCGTCCTTTTACCCTAATTTTCAGCAATTATTGTACTCCCGCCAAAATAAAGTATGCCACAAAATGGATGTGAGGCCAATTCTTTTGAAACTTGTTTTATAAATTGCTTACTTAACCATGGCCAATTCACATGTATATGGTCACAAATCACAATCAAATTGTTATTTTACATAATAGCACTATTTGGGGTTTGAATACATAATTGTTGCCCATGTTTTATGGCTAATGCTAGTGCATTTTTCTTTGTATAAATATAATGACCCCTCAAGCTTTATAACCGTCACAAAACGCTACAAAGTTAATGTATATATATAAGTTAATGTATATATAGCAATTGGATAGAACAAAGATGCCGGGAGACATACTTGATTAGTTGATTTCATATGGTGAATATATGTTCTTACCTACACTTTTTTTCTTTGCAGAATACATCCTAATTAACACTTTATTATGATTCATCTAAATTTATGCAATTCATCTATTTTGCCATTCCTAAAGACCATGAGTGCGGCAAAAGAAAAAAGAAAGATTAAATACATATATAAAAGTTTATCAAATTAAAAGTTGGGTTGGTCTGCTGAACGGAATGTTAAATAAATAAGTGTATATATATACGATTACCTTACTCCCACCTAAAAATATGTGAGAATATTATATATTTACAAAAATGTTAGCCATCTGCAATGGAGCAACATTGAGCATTCGCTTTCGTGCTTTTCGTTTTTGGCTTTTAGCACTATGTTGTTTCATAATATTCTTTTCCAATTTCCTTCGCCATCTCTTTGATATTATTCTAGTAACCTATAGATTCCCCTAGCTCAGACTTTATTCTCACGGCAATTGCTAGTCTCACTTGTTTTGTTGGGACTTTTTGGGAGTCTAAAATCATTTTATGGGTCATTAGATTAAAAAAGTAACCATACGAGTGAAGGTAGTAAGATTATAGAGTCAAATGATTTTTATTTCTCATTTTTCAAAGTGTTTTGAGGTGAAGGGGGAGATAGAAAATAGCTCGAGTTAATGTTTTGGGGTTTGGAGGCCAAAATGCTTATGGCTGTCTTGGGGTTAAAGATGTTAAGTTGCTCAACAAAGTGTTATTTTTGGTTAAGTGGCGGTGGCGAATTCTATCTCAGAAGTATTCACACTAGACAAGGGTGTTGTGTGCAAACTATGTGGGGAAATATTGACAAACATGTATTTATCAAATTCTCAACAAATTGTTACCTCTATATCATTATGGTGGAAGGATTTGTGTAGTGTGAGTGCAACGGGAGTGGGAATAGCCGATTGATTTATAGATTTTATGTCAAAAAAGTGGGGTATTGCGGTGACCCTCGATTTTGGTCAGATAAATATAGATCGTTGAACAATTTTGTTAAGTTTTTTTTTCATACATTATTTTCAATTTAGTTTAAGAAAAAAAACTTTTGTGTAGAAACAAGAACATCTTTCTAATTTTTTGGTTCTAATTCAATCGCCACATTTGATGTAATTAAAAGACTAGTGGAGTTGTCAAATTAGCGAAAGATATATTTTTTTGGCAAAATCAACCAATCTTTTTTTATAAATTTTTTAATCCACGTCAAGGAAAGGGGGAAGTGGTTACGAAAGTTGTGGTAATTAAAGTATAATCACTTCATCAAAATGATTGTTTTTTCTTGGCAACGTGTAACGGCTTCAATGTCGGCTTTCAATAACGAGAAACTCGACCATTTGTTGAGCTTTTAATTGAGGGGGCCATAGTCATCATGTGTTTGGTGAAAGGAGTCCCCAAAATTCAGAGAATTGATCCTCTCAAAAAATAATTCCTCAATTTTTTCAATTTTTATATCTAAATCATCAATCAACTTCTCTCAATTTATTTTAAATTTAAATATTATTTTATATTTATGATCCAATGATCTATAATCCACATTAGTTTTTCAATTTTTTTTCCACTTAAAAGAATCCATTCTCAAAAATTCAAGGATTGCCTTTTAAAAAAATGTTTGTTTGCCGGTTTAATTAGGTATAAAATTTTTAGGTGGTTCACGATAACATAAGTACCACCTGGGCAATCTTTTTGTGTTGTTGGAAAGCTTTTATTCTCAACTCCAAAGGATAAAAGGGTAAAAGGATTTTAATTTTTTTTATACCTAAAAAAATTAAATTTAATAGTTCTCCATCCAATCCTTTATTTAAGAAAATTTTTGTTTTTTAAATTCATAAAATGATTAATATATCTAGTCCATATTTTAGACCGAATACATCAATCATTCTATAAATTTAAAAAGTAAAAAAAAAAATTTATATTAAGAACTGCGGTAGTATGTCATAAGACTTTGTGGTTAATATGATAGACTATAATTAAAAATGATTTCTGGAACGAGATAAAACTGGACCAACACCAATGGACTAAATAAAAACTTAATGTTCTTCACTAAAACACAAAAAACCTTTTTATTCTCTTCACCAATTATTTAAAATACTATAATAATTTTTTGTCCACTATTATATAGATAAAATTTATTCAATATCTTAAATATTTATTTCATATTGTTCTATCATATATTATTCTAATTCAATAATTACTTTTCGTAAATCAAACCGATTTTACAAGTTACTCAATATTATTTTGATTGGGTCAATCACCCATTGATATTTTAAAATACTGGTACGTAAGAAGAAGAATAATATACATTTGGGCAAGTCTTTTTAGTTGTTGAAGGGAATATATTTGGGCAACTTGGTGGCTGTTTGATGGATAGATCATAGACGTAATAGAATTATTTAATCTAATGACGACACAATACATGAACTATATAAACTGATTTTACTACATACACTTTGTATATCCCTTCCGTTTAATACCAGATCCGGCTACTTGTGTTTAAGTTGGAGTTGGGTTTTAGGTATAAAAATTTTAATTGCTAATAAGAAATTGTTTGTTTAATTTTAGTAAAAATAAAATAATAAATTACGCCTACTTCAATTGTTAAAGTCCTTAAGCTCTCAAGACGATAATCATGGTCGATCATAGATTTCCGGATCTGGGTTGAGTGCAATCAACAATTATGACTATATATATGCACTAAAATAAAAATTGGTTTGGACGACTTAAATTAAAGATCAGAATTTTAATGTTTTAAAAAATTGTAAATGCATTAAATTGAGAAATTAAACAGCTCTAATATGTTGACTGAATCATAAAAAGTAACAACACCAAAATTAATTGGAAGAGGAGATGCATATATAGCAGAGTTATGGGGTGTGTTTGAAGGTATCAAAAAAGTTCGACGAATGAAGTTCTCTAAAGTGGAGGTGGGAGTAGACTCTATAGGAGTTAATGACATTACCAACAAAAACTTCTAAGTTGGGTGCAAGAGCATTGGTTGGAAGGATTTGTCAAACTTTGGAGTTTGATTGGGAAGTTGTTTTTAAGCATTTTTATCGTGAAGCTAATCAACTAGTGGATGTGTTAGCTAAATATAGTTACTCTCTGAAGGATGAGTGTTGTTTATTTGAGGATTGTTTGAATGATTTTAAACACATCTTGGATGCTAATGAGAAGAGATTTGTGACGCCTAGGAGTGTTCTTATGTAGTTTTCTTTTCCAAGCAATTAGCCCTCTTTGTAATAAAAAAAAAAAGGAAAGAAAAGAATTAACCGCCCCATATTCATTTATTGGACTTTCGCGTTAGAAAAAAATCAATTAAAAGATAAAAAAAAAAAAAATTAGAAATATTTTGTGCTTCAAAAATTTTGATAGAAAAATTAATGGCGGTAAAAACTTTCTATTTTTAACATGTTAAAAGAAATATTTAGTTGTGTCAAAAAAAAAATAAATTTAGTTAATACTACATAACCTTATTTCTAACATAAAAAATCTTCTCACTAAAGACTGAATAGTTAATCGAGTACATACTTTTCGGAACGAAAATACTTATACAAATTATTTAGCCAAAATTAATGCCCACAACTCTAATAGTTCCACCTAATAAGTCTCTTATACTAACCGAATACTAATAGAACTCTATTTTTGATTTGTGAATCAATATTGAAAACATTTGAACAACAATTTTATTCGAGTGTGCACAATTATTAGTTCACTAAGCAGTGGTCAACAGCTGTTAATTAGCTCCAAATAAGGTCTTCTTGCCACGTCATCAACATTACCAATCATTGGACACTCACACGCTCACCCAACCAAAGTCTTACACGTGTTTTTGTGATCCCATCTTCTATCTATACCTTCATGAAGAAGCTTAAAATCCAATCTTTATCTGGGACCCACCCGCTGATGTCACCATTAAAAAAAGTGAAAGTGACCCTTAAATCAAACCCCACCACCATAGTGCCAACTGACTCAAAAGCTACACATTTTCGGACCAAAATACCCCTACTGTATATCATTATTTACCGAGTATACCCCTCCAACACAACCTTAAATATGAGCCCCTTCATCAGCGTTTCTTCCCTTTCTCCTTGTTTCCTTCCACCACTCTTTACTTTTGCAATAACCATGCTTTCTTCTCTTTCCAATTCCGATTTCACGGTGTTAGACGAAGATTTAACGCCATGGAATTTCCCTAACATTTTCTCTCCCTTCGATCCTATTAGTCCTAAACCAACTTCAAGCTCTGGCTCAGGTGAACCAAATGAAAAACCGGTCTTAAATGAGTCGAATCGGAATATGGAGAACCGGAAGCTGAGGAGGATGATATCAAATCGAGAATCGGCACGAAGGTCACGCATGAGAAAACAAAGACATCTAGAGAATTTACGGAACCAAGTGAGCCGGTTTAGAGCCGAAAATCAAGAATTGAACAACACGTTGCAGTTTCTAGTGTACCACTTTAATCGTCTACGAACCGAAAACGAGTGGCTCCGGTTGGAACGAACCATGTTGGGTCAAAAATTGTCAAACATAAGTCAAAATTTGGTTTTTCAACCAATCTCATCTGCATGGCCATGCAATATTGTCACGGCTGAATAAACAAACCTTGATGTTAACCATGATTAACAAGTTAATTAATTAAACAATGGTCTCCGTTAAATATATGGAGAAATCATATATATAACTTGTTTTAATTTGTATGTATAAATCATATATATTAATTAAGGTGATGTAGAGTGGGGGAGGATGTTTTTTTGGGGAAAAAGGGGCAAAGGTTTTGCAAAATATTGATGCCATGGTTGTCATTTTTTTTTTTAAACTAGGGTTATGTAAAATTCCTCTAAAAAAATTAATTATATATAAAATACTTCGTATTACTTAGTGTTTTAATTTTTCAGTAATTTTTTACACAACTTTTCTTATGATTTTTCAGTAATTTATAATTTGATTTGTGTGTGTGTGGTTAATGCAGTTCTAATATTGATTCGTTTCCTTAAGCTAAGGTTTTATTTTTATTTATTTTTATTATTATATTATAATTAGTACTTTCATCGATCATGCTAACCAACGACGCAAGGGTTTGATGCAGATACCATATTAAATCTCTTCTAGTATATATAGATTATTTAATGCATCAAAATGACAGATAGAGAAAAATAAAGAAAAAGGAATATTCCGATGACATAATATTAATTGACTCGGAATACTTAATAAATCTCATAAAAATAGACATGCTGAACAGCTGAAGTACGTTGCTATGCATGTCATATACTAGTATATTCTTTGGGCAAATAGTAGATGCTAAAAATAATAGGTTATTTGACATTAAAATAGTAAGTTATTGGCTTAATGAGTTTTTTGTCCCTAAAGAGAAAATGTTTTACTTTGATTCTTTATTTATATCTCCGTTAATAGGTATGGATCCACCGTGGGGTAGTGGGGTCGGCCGACCTCACTTGCTTATTTTATTTTTAGATAATACTTATTTATTTATACAATTTGACTCCACTTATATAATACTATTATTTTAGTTTATAATATAGTTAATGAAGATTGAATTAATCTAAAACCTCGTGCATTATATTTAAATCCCTTACTACTGGACCAATCCAGTGACTTACTTATGTTATGCTATTGTGTTCACATAGTTAATTCATTGCACTATTATAAATTATAAAATTAATAAGAATGTTAATGAGTGTTTTAAGATTATTGATTAAACAACCAAAAGAACTAACTTTGTATAAAAAAATGTTGTATAATTATAACATTGATAAATAAAACTAATATTTTTATTGAGGCCAAATGCATCCTAGAGTCCTTTAAGTTTCGCATTTATACAGTTAGGTCCTTTAAATTTTTCGATAACCGTGTGTCTGTTAAGTTTTTTAGGTAACAAATAGGTCTTTTAAGTTTTTAACTTGTTGTATTGTTAACATTTCAGTTATCTTTTCTTAATGTTTACTTATATTTTTTGTGAAAAATGCACATATGTAATATGTTGGAGGAAATTAACTTAAATGGTAAGAGTGCAACAAGTTAGAAACTTAAAAGATATGTTTGTTTCCTACAAAATGTAAACTACTTAACTATTACAATTGTGAAATTTAAAGGACATTTAAATACATTTAGCTTTTTATTTATGATATGATCATCTTGACCCCACTAATTAAAATTTCTGGATCTGTCCCTGTCCGTCGATCAATATGATCCTTTCCATCCACTTTTTTTCAAAGAAATGTTAAATATCGACATATGGCATTGTGGCTGTGGTGTATCGTAGACCTCAATAAAATTTCAAATTTTAACCGTTTGATTATTTAGTTAAAATCTAAACTATTGAATTTTATATTGCATCGGATTCTATTAAAATAATTAGAATCCCTACTTTTGAGACTAGATTCTACCGGTTAATCCATAAAATCTATTTTCCCGTGATCAAGTGATTATGATGGAGTGTATTTTTGGTATATCTTTATTGTTCTAAACATTCTCTTATACTTTTTTCATTTTATATTTGCCATTAAAAAAATAACTTGCTAGAAAAGAAAAATACATTTTTTGTTTTTTTTTAATCAATATATTTGCTATAAAAAAATATTAATAATAAACAAACACCCTTGAGTTTTTAAAAAATCCCTCCTCTTATAAAAAAAATCCATTCTCTGCACCAAAAACAATTTCCATTTACTAAATACTAAATTTACTAAAAGATGTTAAAATTATGTCCTTTATTTTAATTTATGGAGCAAAAACAAAATACAATTTTTTAAGAGGGTAAAAGAAATTATTTCTTATGAAAAAAATCCATTCTCTGCTCCAAAAACAATTTGCATTTACTACATAATAGATTTAGGGCCTGTTTGACCTGACTTTTTTAGGTCTAAGAAGCTATTTGAAAGTTAAAAGTGAAAATAAGAGCTTTCGAAAAAAAAATCTAAAGTTGTTTGGTAAATGTTTTTTTTTTTAGCTCCAAATTAGATTAAACTAAATTTACTAAAGATAATAACAAGCTTAAAAAAAGATAATAACATCTAATAATATTGAAATTAAAACAAACTTAAAAAAAATAATAGTAACGGATAATAATGAAATAAAAATAAACTTTAAAAAAAAAATAATAAAAACCACTTTTTCCTTAAAAGTAGATTTCAACCTCTTCTCTTAGAAGCATTTTTTATTCAATTTTGTACATTGAAAAAAGTTGCTTTTTATGGCTAAGAGCTTTATTAAAAATGTGTTTGGACCGACTTCTCATTCAAAAGAGAATAAAAAGCCAGGCCAAACGGGCCCTTACTATATTGAGATTTAGAATAAACTAATTTAGGGTAAAATAAGTTTTCGGTCATCTAATAACATAGTGATATGAATATTTGTCTCTAAAAATTAGGGTTGGGAATAGGCTAGGCGGCCTCCAGGGCCCTGCGGCCTGGTTTAGGCCTGACATGGCCTGACCTGTTTATTAAAAAGGCCAGGTTCAGGCTTTGAAAAAAGCCTATTTATATAAATAGGTCAGACTTAGGCTTTTTAAAAAGCCTGCAAAGCCTGTTAGGCCGGCCTGTTTATATTTAATTATTATTATTATTTATATAATATTATTATTTATATCATCGTTTATAAAAAATAAATATCATTTATATAAATAAAAAATATTTATTAGACAAATTATATTTGTTAGGCAAAATAGAAATTATTGTGCTAAGCATTTTATTAGTTTTTTCTTAATGTTGTAAAAATTATAAAAATTTAAATGTAAAATAGGCTTTTAAACAGGCTACCAGGTCAAACCAGACTTTAAACAAGCCAGGCCAAAAGAAGAAGCATTTGATAGGTCGCAGACCAGACTTGGATTTAAAAAAAAATCATAGGCCAGACTCAGGCTTGTCAAAGCCTGGTCTGGCCTGTTCCCAACCCTACTAAAAATGAAAACAAGATGTTTTTGTCCTCACAAAAAATTTAAGTTCATTTTATCATTAATAATCAATTTATATTAATGTCAATGTTACAATTCTTTTGTGGTTAAAATGTGTTACTTTTTGTGTGTGTTTATTATGTCGAATTTTGTATGGCCATATTAGTTTAAAAGATGCGAAGGACAAGTCAAAATTATGTTATGTCAAAAAAAGTCAAAATTATGTCCTTTATTTAGTTTATGGAGCAAAAACAAAATAATTTTTTTTGAGAGGGTAAAAAAATTTATTTTAACTACAAAAATCATACTATAGTGTCTCTTTTATGTTTTAATTTCTAAAAATCTCCACAGAATGATAATGACATAGTGTGACCTCCTCTGTCAGTTTATATAAATTATCATTTATTTTTTTTTACAATTTCAGTCCCTACAATTACATAAATGTTCACAAAAAAAGAAAAAGAAAAAAAATATTACATATATATTTCTTGTGATATTTTAGAAACCAACAAATACAAGTTGAGATTTGTGATGTGTTGTATTAGATGCATCTATAAAAATAACTACACTATTGGTGCAATTTTATTTTATTTTTATTACGTATATTCACTTTCATTTTGTATTGTTTTTTTTTTGGTACATTTATGAATCGGAACATCATTGAGCACAATAATATATAGAATTGTATAATGGACAAAATTTAAACCTAACATGTATGTCGTTCGTTAATTATTAAAATCGAACCCATAGATTTCTCATATCAATGATCAATTTTTAATGTAAACATCGATTCTGTAAACATCTTCCTTCAATTAGAGTTGTGTCAATCATAATCAGTGGTGTTAGGTATATTATGGGAAACCCATTTCAAATCGTCTATTTATCATTCTGGCAATAAATATTCATTCTAGAGCAACCTGTCTTCATCTTTAATTGTCTTTTGTTTGGTTGCGTTTTCTAACTCCGGGCAGGCTCCCTCGACACCGTCGGGGACGGTTCTCCGGACTGAATTTCCTCACAAGTGTACAGTGCTAAACGACACATTCTGCCCGCGATGGCGGGCACAACTGCTCCTTTCCAACGGCTTCAAGGTCCTTGTCGAGCACAGCTGCTCGACAGCTCCATGGTGGCATTCCAGCACGTGTTACACGCTGCTTCACCCATCCCTATCCTCTCGCGCTTTTCCCGCGTATTGGATAAACCCCAGGTGAGAACCTTAAAGGTTTCTCCTGCTCTCACGCAGAAACCTGGTAGTTATCCCTTATTGGGCCGTGCCCAACGGCCCAATAGGGATAATCGTTGGCCCCGCGCTGGGGGCTTATAAATACTCCTCTTCACTGAGGAGTCAGGTACACATTATTCATTCTCACTACCTCTTCTCTTTGTACTCTTGCTGACTTAAGCATCGGAGTGTCTGCAGGTACAAACCCCCCTCCGTTTTCAACCGTCCAACCACCGTGCAAAGCGACGTTGCTGGCCCGTGATCCTGCTCCTTACGCACAGGTACGACCAACTTCTAATTTACATTTTGCCTTGGCAAGATGCTTGGTTTTCAATAAATCAAATGGGTAAAGTATGTATGTAGCAAATTTCGATAAGAATTATTTTAAGGCAAATAGTCATTTTAGTCCTTGAATGTGTAACTCGCTGTCACATTAGTGCCTGAATGTATTAAAATTGCAAACAGATCCACAAATGTCTTTTTTATTAGTCATTTTGGTCCTCGAATATGTTTTAAGTAGTCAATTTAGTCCTCGAATGTGTTTCTTGTTGGTCAATTTAGTCCAAAAAATTACTATAAAATGAGATACTAGGGACCTATTTGCAATTTCGATACATTCAAGGACCAATATGACAGCGATTTACACTTTCAAGGACCAAAATGGTGATTTCCCCATTATTTTATCAAAAGAAATATATTTATGGAGACTTATGGTATATAAACCAAATTGGAGCGGATAGTTCGACCGGTTGAACCATGAATCGAACTTCTATCTAATCTAGTTGGTACTAAAAAACATTGGTACACTAAACGGGACAAAAAACTGAAAAAGAGCTTAGAAATCGGAAAAAAAAAAACCAAAAAACGACAGTGCATACCGGTTCGCAGATCTTATCAAAATTTTCCTTTTTCTTACTTTTTTTTTCTTAGAAAAGAAAGGTTCAAACGATTTGGTCATAGTTTTCATGTTGACATTATAAGAGGGAGTCGAAATCCTCTTCATTTTTTACTTTCTTCATTTTTTTCATTTTTTACCTATGAATTTCCAATTTTATCCCCTCGCCCTATAAAAATCTTTTCTTTTTGTCCTCCTCACCCTTCCTCCCACCTACCATAACTTTTTTTTAATGAAACATTGTTTGCAAGTTAAATAGCGAAATCTTCATTCATCTCCCATGAAAATATTTTGAATGAAACATTGTATGAGAGTGATTAAAAAAAATAATATTAAGGTTTTAAAATAGATTTTTTCTTTGTATTTTTGAAAATAGATTTTATAAAATCACTTTTCAAAATATTATAAGTTTTTTTAAATTAGTTTTTCTAAATTCAAACAATAATTTTGACATTATATAACATAAACGTACATTATTGAAGATCAAAACATAGTCAAAATATCAATTTTTACAAAAAGTTGTATTTCAAAAATGATTTTCATGAAAATCTATTTGAAATAGCTTCAAAAAAAGTGATTTTTTTTTGAAATTTTGATATCCAAAAAAAGTTTCAATAAAATGATGAAATGCCTAAAATGACATTTTATGAATAACTATTCAAACCAAATTTTTATTTTAAGCTTTTATAAAAAGTTTCTTTGTAAATTTTTTTTACATAAAATTATATTACACTATAAGAATCTATTTTCAAAAAATATATAACAAACAGGTCTACTGTGTCACAGCCACTCTAGTGACCAATCAAAATGTGGTCTTGAACAATGTCCAAATTTTTATAAGGTTCACTAGTTAAAATGCAAAATAAACTCAATAAGAAATAAAATACAAATTAGAGTTATGACATTCAATCGCATATGTGTGTGACAGATGCAAACAAACAATGGGCTTGAGATTTTAAAAAAATTCATTTGTAACTTATGTAGTGAACATAATATTTTGGTAATTTAGAAGAACGCGTGAGAAACTACTAACGGCGCAAAAAGAAATACTCCTTATATATATGTTGCACAGCATTCCAATATATTGGGTTTGGGCCTGGCCCAAAACTATTGTATTGTAGCCCACATTCCCGGGATATAAAATTAGGGTTTTCAACATTTCTCCTTCCTCTCAGCACTCTGTTTCGTTATCTTCGTTTTAGATCGGCTGTGCAATTTTTTTCGAAATCTGAAAAACGTGCTCGTTTCTAGCAAAAATTTTGTTGTAAATTCTGTATATTTGTTGTGCATATTGATTGATGATAATTTTAACTTTCTGCTTTGTTTTGTAAATTTGTAAAACTGAGGCTATGATGAACAATAACATTTCTCGAATCTGATAATGACCAAAGCAACTGTGTTGCTCTTTGATGACAGTGTTTGTGCGTGTCTGAGCCTCTTACTAATAATATTCTGTTGCTACTTGTTAATATTGAGAATTAATTTATTTTTTAGTTTAGCTTTTTGAATGATTTGTTTTTATAATGTGACTCTATCAACCCTTGTATGTTTGGGTTGGTTATAATGTGATTATATGATAAATTGTATCTTGATTTGTGTATTTTGGAGTCTCTTTGATTTTGAATATCTTGTGATTATTCTCCCCTCTAAGTCATGGTTTTGAGAGATGGAATTAGGTTCAATATGTAATGGTATGGTATCAATTAGTATTATTCTCTAGTTTGATTGGATGTTGGGACCGAACGGAAATAACAAACCCTATAAAAAATAATGAACCGTCGGGGCGTTGATTGTTTAGGAAGCCGGTCTATCATATATTTCCATGTGCAAGTAGAATTTCATGAATCCAATTTGGAGTTCCACATAGGAGTTTCGATTACGGTGTGAGCGGTTATATAGGATTGAAAACCTTCTCATTTGAGTCATAATTTTGATTTGAAGTTAGGTTCGATCTGTATGAATTGGTAACAAGTTATTTTTTAATCAAGTTGATAGCAAAAGTTGATGCATTCATTTCATAAATATATCAATTTTGACGACTCATGTTTCTTATATCCAATATAATGGACCCAATTTAGATTTTAGTTTTACAAATGTACTAAGATTTGATTAAAATTTGAATGGTGAATGTAAACAGTTTTAACTGCATTACAATCTTGACTCTATTCAACAGCATATGAATCTTGACTCTATTGTGTTGTCTCCTTTTAATCTCAATGTGCACACACCTTTTTTTTATCTTGAAAAAAATATTTGAAGAATTCAACATTGCAGAAACGATTCCCAATTGTCCCACAAGAAAATAAATAAAAGTTTGTGAAATTTAATAAAGCAAGTAAAGTTTGGTTATAGGCAGTACAAAAACTAGCTAGCACTCCTTTGCTAGCAATGCCTTATAATTTTCTGGCAAACTGATAATTGGTCTCAATTATTGGGTGAGTGGATTTACTCATCATTAAAAAGATGTATATAGTACTATATTCTTTCTCTTTCTCAACATTCCTCCTACCCCTTTGTCACATTTTATTTCTTTCACTGCCAAACCAAATCATATGCTATAGAATTCCTGTCTCCATTAACTTGCTCATGCAAATTTCCATGCAAATTGATGATGACATTCATCGATCTGAATCGAAATTTTGAAGATTTCACTTCAGATGCGATGAAGAAGAACGTTAACGAGTCATGTGGGGAGAGGACTTTCGAATTAGAATGTGGAAAAACGTAGGTGATCAGATAATAAAATAGAAAGACTAAACCTCGACTCTTTGCATATATAATTTAATGTTCCTACCAACTGAGCTAAGCTCGCGAGACTAAATGTGAATTTAATCATATATTGTAATGTTGTATGGTATGGTCAAACTGATGTATATTTGTATCAATAAAAAAGTAGATGTTATGTACCACATAAACTGTTAAAGTATGTTTATTATGGGACCTTAATCATTCCTTGAATATCTGTACTTTGATTTGGAGGGCCGAGGAAGATCAAAAGGGGAAACCTTCACCAATTGATGATAAAAAAATCATATCATAAAAATGTATGTAATTCCAAAATTTCACTCACTTTTCAAATGTACAAGTCTCTTTTCTTATATCATTTGCTTAGCTCATTAATAATCATTAACTTATTACACACGAGAGTTTTTACCACTCATACTTATTCTTAAAATTTTGAGGTTAGTCTAACTCAATTATATAAAATTAATTTGTAAGATGATGTCTATCTTCCATATAAACACATTTTTTTAAGCCATATCTCATCTATCAGCCCTTGAAATATCATATCTTGTTCGAAAGTTCAACCGATTATTAACTTGTCCAACTAATGTACACTTAAAGTTGTCATGCATGTTCTTAGGTTCATCAAACCGAGGCTTATTCTTCCGTGCTCCATCTCTCTTTGCCTCAATGAGTTTCGCGATTTTGACTAGGCAGCTTGCCTTGATACAAGGAGATCCACCAATGGGTGCTGATTATTTCTTGGGATTTTTCTTGAAAAATTAAGAAATGTGCAATAATTTTACGTTCTTCTTCCAATTTAGAGTATCGATTTCTTGCGCAAATCACCCTGTGAGGCACAATAGTTAAAAAACATGCCATTCCAACAATATTTTTACAATGAGAATGAGATTTGAAATGATGTAACAAATTATGAGTTGGACCTTACCAACTTTCATTGCTTATTCTTACCAATTGGATAAACATTAAGTATATAAAAATGTAGTCAAAGTAGAGTGTAAATTATCATGAACAAAAATGAAAAAACCAAAGTAAAAAGGAAAGACAAGTAGGGAGCGTAGAATAAAGCAAAAGGGAATGTCTTTCTCAAACACAGATCCCAACGAAAAGCATAAACTAAGCTTAGCAAAGCATTGCTTGCTTGCTGTAAGTAACACATTCTTTTTGTTTACTAACTTGCTTTGCTTAATTTGTTCTAAATGCAAATCTATCGCTGACTCATCATTTATTCACTTCATACACACAAAAATATGGATCATTTTGATTTGGTGCAGTATGCAGTACTTCATCCGGACTGTGCGATTATGATCTAACGGATTATATCTTTAGTGGTAGTTTTTTATTGTATTTGATTTAAGGTGTCTGATCATAAATTGACGATTTAAATTCGAAACAGTGTGAAACCGCGCGGGTTTTCAAAAGCACCAAATCAAAATCCCAAAAATATGGATAAGGATTGGCTGCTTTAGCGTTTTCATGTAATTTCACGCAGTAGTTCATCTCAACCGTAGATTTTTTATTAAACAGTTTGGATTTATTCAGTGTTGATTTGATAGCTAAACACAATATTTAATCTTGATCATTTATTTTTGATCAGACGACTAACTCCAAAAATATAGATGAACTATTTTTGGATTTATTTATATATAGTTAGTTTCTTGGATTAGATTTAGTCAATTCAAACAACAAAATAAAAAAATTACATTATATATATATATATATATAGTAACATGTGGTTTGATTATTTGTAACTAATAAGGTTAAGTAGTGATATTGAGTCTTCAAGATGAAGTCCTTTGAAAATATTTATGATACCATTAACTTAAAATCTCAAAATAGTAACATGTTAGGTTTCTCTGTCTCTCCTCAAATGAATATAGGTGTTCCTTCCTTTGCTGCTGCTGCTACTGAAACAGTTCCAACAAGCTTTTATTACCACCCTACACCTCTTCATAACTATGGCTTTTACTATGGACTTGAAAGTGAACATGTTGGATTGTATTCACCCTTGCCTATTATGCTTGATGGCTCAACATATGGAATAGAATCTCTTACTAGATCACAATCACAAGGTTAGTTTAGTTCCAATATTTTGTTATTATATATTTTTTTTTTGTTACAAAATTAAACTTCTTGATTATTTTTTATGTGTAGCAATGGGATTCCCTCAATATGAGTGTAATACCAAAGAAGCACTACAACTAAACATGGATAGTATTTTTTGCAACCAAACTGCATGCCATAATAAACCAAACAATTCGAATAATGTAAGTGTTGCACAAGAGAGTACGAGATTGTTGGAGAGTCTGAGGGAGCATCAGGAGCAACAAGTCTCGTATTACACCGCTTTAGGAAATCGTGATATGATGTTAGAAGGGTCGATGAATAATCTGTTAAAAGATAGTGTCCAACTCCCAAATATAGTTGAAGATGAAGTTTATGATCTTAAGAGATGGATCTCAAGGGACATTCATGCTACTAGCCATGCACAAGAGTTAAAATATGGGTTGTCCATGAGTCCTAGCTCACAATCAAGTTGTGTTACAAGTTCACAACAAACATCACCTATTGATTCTCTTTCCATTGATACAATGAAAAGGAAGCCTGCAATAGTGAACTTGAAAAAGAATCAGAATCAAACCTTTGGGCAAAGAACATCTCAATATAGAGGTGTAACAAGGTTGGTTTTCCTCTAGTGAATATTTGTCACATTCAAAATGTTGTTAAGCAAATAAGACTATTATTTATAATTATTAATCCATGTAATATGTTTATCTCCTTTTGTGTTTTTTGTTATTTTTTTATTTATAAAAAATGTTGGTTCATCAGACATAGGTGGACTGGTAGATATGAAGCTCATCTATGGGATAACAGTTGTAAGAAAGAAGGACAAGCTAGGAAAGGAAAGCAAGGTAAGAATTAAAGCAACTATACATCCAACCCTTTATCTTTTTTCAAATGTTTTAAAAACCAAACTCGAACATTGAACAAACAATACTTCTGGATCATGGTTCAACTGCCTTAAACCGATCAAACTAGTACAAAATTGCATATGATCATGGCGGTCAAAATAGCAAAACCGTACTTAAGGCCGGTTCAAAGGTTGAACAATCTGATCTGATTCGGTTTTTAAAACATTGTCTTTTTTCCTTTTTTCATGTGTATATTTATGGTCAAACAAATATTAGCTTGATTCTATTCTCCTTAAAAAGCTCTGCATTTTATGGTAATATTCGTCTCTCACTCTTTCTTTTTTTTTTTTTATCCGGGGATGATTCCACTCAAATGTACAATGATTCCTCAGTTTATCTAGGTAAGATTTCCAAACATTAAGAATGTTTTTTTCTTAGTATATGATGATAGAAAAAGAGGAAAATTAATTTGTCTATATATGGCTACAAAAAATTTATCATAGGAGGCTATGACATGGAAGAAAAAGCTGCAAGAGCTTATGATATGGCTGCACTCAAGTATTGGGGACCCTCCACACGTATAAATTTTCCAGTAATGATTAATTTCTTTCCTATTTCTCTTCAATTCAAGGATCTAATTCAGTACTGACAGTAACTAAAATGTAATTAATCATGATCTAATGATAACAGTTGGAAAATTATCAAAAGGAGCTTGAAGAAATGAAGAAAATGACTAGACAAGAATATGTTGCACATTTAAGAAGGTAAAAATATTTTGATTATCAATCATTATGGAGTTAACAACCATGTTAATTAATGTTTATAACCATAATTCAACTTTGTGAAACTAGGAAAAGCAGTGGATTCTCAAGAGGTGCTTCCATGTATAGAGGAGTAACAAGGTCTAATATTATATTCATTATACTAATTTAATATATGATTTATATTTCTGGTAAAGAAAATTGTTTCTGATAATTAACTTTGTAGCAGACATCATCAACATGGAAGATGGCAAGCTCGAATAGGAAGAGTTGCTGGAAATAAAGATCTCTATCTTGGAACATTCAGTAAGTACTCTCACATTTTTCATTAATCAGGCTTAATCGCAGTTTTTGTTCCATATTTTCATTCTCACAAAACTAGCCTCTTATATTCGGTTCTCACTCGGATTTTTGGATCTATAAGTGTTGATATGACAAGTTCTTTATTGATGCGACGTATACTTTACATTTCGTAAATTCACCTGAATAATTTCACATCAGAATGTATTATGCCCACATAACTATAAGAAATTTTTTACTTTTGAATCCGAAAAATGTGTGAGGAATGATTTAAAAAAGCACCAATTTTATGCGCCAATAAAATTTGAGGATAAAATTACGATTAGACCTTGTAATCATATTGATTTTTCTTTTGTTACATTTCATGCATGTTCATTTTTTTATATAGTAATACTTAGGAAGAGGTTGCTTTATAACTTTATAAAGCTAATCTTTGATGAGCATCTTGAGCTCTTTGAATTGGTCTTTTCAGTCACATAAGGCTGAATCTGATCATAAACAACTTTAATATTTCTTTTATTAAAGTTGTTGGTTCAGAAGGAGACACAATCATAACTTCAAATGATCTTTTTAATTATTTAACATTTTGATCTCATGTTCTTAATGTTAATCTAATACTAATTATTCTTAATTTTGAAATGAAATTAATTTCAGCTACACAAGAAGAAGCAGGTGAAGCCTATGACATAGCTGCTATAAAATTCAGAGGAGCAAATGCTGTTACAAATTTTGATATAACAAAATATGATGTGGAAAAAATTATAGCAAGCAATAATCTTCTTAACAGTGAAGAAGCTAAGAAAAGCAGAAAAATGGATGATGTAATTAACATTGAAGAAGCCATTAATCCAATGCAAAAGAGGTGCAAAATTCAATCATTCTCAATAGGTTTAGATGAAATATATAATCAAGAAATAGAGGAATATTCAAATAGTGTGTTACATATATCAAATCCTTCTTCAATTGTGACAAGTTTAAGCAGCTCAAGAGAACAAAGCCCTGAAAACAGAACAAGCTTACCAATGATGTTTGGAATGAGTTCAACAGAATCAATGTCTTCATTTTCTTTGCCTCAAATTCCAGTGTCTTTTTTTGCTGCTTGGAATGATGCAGCATAGTCAATTTTGTTTTGAATTCGGTTTAGTAATTGCGCCATGCAGTTTTTTGTATCAACTATATGATCTTAAATTAATAGTCGAGATTGTTTTAAGCGGATTTTGTTATACTTGTTTTGCATGCATGTCCTTGAGGACAGTTACAGTTATATGTCATAATCTTTTTAATTAACCGTTACATTAAGTATTGTTATGAAAGGATATTGTGATAATTAACAGGGTAAAAATTTCATAATCAACCAATATGGGAGAGTTACCATTCATAGAATCATAATTTAATTCATAATCAGTTTCAAGTTTGTTGGTCCTTTAGATTTCTTTTGGTCACGTGGAGTTTTAACACATGCACTCTAGTTCGGTGCATTCCTTAAGCAATCTTTCTTTAGATTATTAGAATAATTTAATTTATGATAGTGCTTTTGGTAATTCACGTCGAGTGTCATCATTGCTTATTCGTTTTTTTAACTAAACTTTATCCAAAGGAAGCAGATATTTTATATCCATTTTTTTTTAGAGAAGCAATCAGAAATTGAATATCTAGCCATCTTTTATCATTTGAATTAATTTATTGTTGTTGAGACTCTATATCCAAAATTTATTCTGTGACATAAGTGGTAGATATTTGGGCTTCTTAATCATTTAGTCTTGGGAATCACATTAGTTGGGAGAGGTCAACCCCTTAAGTAGATCTCAGTTATCTTAAGAGGATTAGTCTCCACAGTTGCGCGCGAAAGATACCCTTGGTTTAGAAAAAAAGAGCAAAACTAGATTCCTCATAATGACTTCATATATGATCTCTGATTTATGACTTAATGACCTGCATTGAGTTGCATTTTGCCTTCTCTACTTTATGAAAAACCTTCTTGTTGTAATTGGAAACCTCCTTTGAGTATGGACATTTTATATGCAACATAAAAAAATATCGGCAAAATTACAGCTTTAGTTCTTTAACTTAATTCTAGTTAACATTGTAATTCTTTATCATTTTTTTAATAGTATTTAAGTTCTTTTTTATGTTTATGAATTTAAGCTTCAAATTCAAGAAAATTATATTTGTGGGTTACCGTTGGTTATGGGCTGCTCTGAAAAATGTACCCTAATGCAATGGTACATTATTTCCACAAATTGTGTCTTTGGTCATGCATGTCTGGGATTGGATTTCAATTCAGAAATCAACATCTAATTCAGGCCAAAAAGACAAGAGTTTGTCGGAACATTATACCGTCAAAATCCTAGGAATCACATTATCTTTGTAACAAGATAACTTCACATTATACCATCGAAGGATCAAATAGTTGACTCCTTTGCAAAGCCATTTCTCCCACAATCGTTCAACATTTTACTATCCAAGTTAGGGATGGTTAACATTTACGAACCTCCAACTCGAGGGAGGATATTACACCAAGACGTTTCTCGAAGCATTTAGCGAATAGTTGAAGTTAGTTATTACTGGTAGCTTGCCTAGTAAGGTAGTTAGAGTTAGTTATTTGGGTTTGTGGCTATTGTAATCCAAGAGCTTGTACACAGTAGATAACATGCACCTCTACTTGCTCTATAAAAACTCATGTAACACTTTATTCATTAAGAAAAATGATGAATTCTATTTTTATTTCTCAATTCATAATAACTACGGAGTATTAAATAGTGTATTACAGAATGACTTAGGAATCAAGTTTTTATCCTATATTTCCAAGTTATTCCAATAAATAATTTTTCTGTTCGTTAAACAAACGTTCCCTAATATTGTACTCCGTACTATAGAAGAAGAAAAAAAAGAATGGGATTTGACTACTAAAAAACTGAAATTAGAGATGAAAATTAATGACCGAAAAATGAAAGTTCCTCAATAAATTTAGCGACAAATTTATTGAGAGTGTGTGTATTCCCTCCATGAATTCTCTCATTAAAGAAGTTGGAGGACCCCTGGTAAACAGAAAATATTAACCTAACATAATATTATTCTAGTTATATTTCAAAAGAAATAATATTTTAACAATTAATTAAAATATAATATTCGTGCATTTTTCATTTTTGTCTCAAGCTCTTTTCTCATATTGATTTTGGACCGGATAGTTTTGTAAATAGAGTTTTTTAACTCAAAAAAGACAAAATTAGATCAAGTGTTTTTAGCCCTTTCAATAAACAAATATTACATGTGTTTGGTGGATTTTATTGTCTTTCTTTAATTGGTTTGACTAGACAATACACAATACTGGATAATCCGATTAAAAATTTGGCCTTTGAATCAAATTAGATAGCTCTATTGTCAATCTTTTCATCCTAAATTTCGTAGAAGCGAATCACTAAGATTAAGAAAAACTGGTCATTCATAACCACTAATGAAGAATTCTTCAAATTGAAAGTTCGACTCCTAACACATATACATTAAGATTAAGAAAAATCAATCATTTATAATCACTAATGAAGAATTCCTCAAATTGAAAGTGGATTCGTAACACATTTACATAGCATTGTTGTTATAACTTATAAGAATAAAGAAAAATCAAAACCATGCTTATCAACCAAACCAAACCAAACTAGAACATTACATTGAATGGAGATTTGATTGATATACTGTTTCATGTTAGTTAAACATAAGTCACATCCATCCAGCACTATATATATAGACAAAGATGCTACTATCCATCAAATTCAAGGTTCAAAACCATCAAACTCTTGTGCATTATTGTAGGACCATATTGGGCTAATGGCTATAAGAGGTGGAAGATCCAAGATGATACAAGGCCTCATATTTTTTGGTATTGAGCTTGAAGCCCTTATTTTTTACTATATATGAATATGAATTTTGTGGGACCATTCATCATCCTTGACACTACTTAGAGTCCGTTTGACCTAACTTATTTTTGAGTTTATGCAAACAGCTTATGCAATTTTTATATATTATTATAAGTTTTTCAAGGTAGTTTATGATAAAATAGCTTATAAAAATTCAATTTTCACTAGTTTGAACTTATAAAATAGCATAAAACCTAATTTATATTGCATAAGCCGTTTGCATAAGTTCTAAAATAAATTAGGCCAAACGGACCCTTAGTTTAACCGATCGAAACGTGGCTGTTGTACCCAACACAAACAGTTTGTTGTTGTGTTTGTATATACTGTGCACTCATGTTGGGCCCATTGTTACCCTTAGCAGAGGCAGATATGGGTGTGATTGCAATGGGACCACTGTTTAACCACTAAAGCCCAACTTGTAAAATGCCTCATAACCCAAACAAAAATTAAAGAATTATAACAGTTTTTTTTTATTATTATTTTTAGATTCAGATTATTTTTAAAAACTATAACAAACGGACGGAATATTCTTAAAAATGATAAAAAAATTTAAAAAAATCACTTATTTTTTAAAAAATTATCACTTTTGATTCTACTCATATAGGCTTTTTATATATGGTTCCTTCAGTTTTAGTTCTTGGGGTACATTGGTCATGGTGAATCTACTTATAGGGGCACATCAACATCCAATAACAAAATACATTTTCATTTTTTAAGAGTTTTTTTTCTGCAAAAATCTTTTTTTTTGACAAATTACATTATCAAAATCTTTTAAGAGATGTTTGAATTTGATTTTTTTATTAACTTAATAGTTTGGAATATAAAATTAATTTTTACATAGTCATATTTTATTGGCTTTAGTAATCTCTCCATCCAAGATTTTAATTTTATTCTAGATTTTTTCATATTTTATAATAGGTTTTAAAAACTACATGTTAAGGTTGACAAAAAAAACTACATGCATGTCAATCATTATAATTGGTATGAAAAATGGCATTTATATGGTTGGATATTGACCAATCCAAAACCACATATCCAGATAAAATCCAAAATATGAATTGTTTTCTTGTCCATCTAGATTTGTTAACATATATAAATTCAGTTGTTATTTGAATTTTAATTGGTTTTGGAGACATTTTTTTTTTTCAAAAATGAAAAGTGTACAACTTCAACAAAACACTTGAAAAATGTGAAAGACAACACTTTAATTTTAGGTGCATCTCTCTTAATTAGCTTTTTATATATTTTTTAATTTGTTTTGTGTCGATGTTATTTTAAGTCTTATATATAAATTTCAATTATAATATTTTAGTTGATATATTGAAACATAAAACATACTAGTTAATCAGCTTCGAGCTTCCCCTAATATTTTGTACATGCTCCGCCATTAAGAGATGTATATACATACTGTATAATTTAATTGACTACATGTAAAATAAGGAAGGTGTTGAAAATGCTTTGCCCAGTTTGATTGATAGTAAGTTTGTGCAATTAGGATAAATTCTATCAATATTGATTGTTATTTATCACTTTTTGTCTTATGTGCTTAATAGTAATTTTTCTCGTCATGGACCAATTCCCAATCGGCAATCTCTCATGAAAGGTGAAAACTTCAAAAGAGACAAACACCACAAGATATGCATTTAGTTGCAACTAAAGCACGAAAATATGGAACTCTAACTATGATTTTGGTCTTTCTTCGAAAAGTCTTTTATATAGAGGGAGCTAAAAAATGAAAATGAAGGGAATATTTTTTCCACAATTTGCCAACGACACTTCTTTTACCAAAATACTCGGTGCACATTTGAATTCATTGAAAATTTTACATAATTCATCATCAATTTAAATATACACTTAAAATTGAAGTGGTTTTGTTACTAGAAACATCTCAAAATGGTGATAATACTCATACTCGTTACAGTGGTGTTAAAAGATCTGTTAAATTCTATTATATTCTATTATGTTAGTGTAGTGTTCGAAAGATTATAATAATTTCTTGATTGAGGAGATCAGAGTTGCACAATTATAAAATTTGAGAGCTAAAACTACATTCAAACCAAAAATATATAACATATTTTATTTCATACTCATAACATACGCCTGCAGGCTAATCTAGTATCTACATCAGATCTAAAATAGACCTAGGCTCTGTTTGGCAAAAATAGCGGATGGCTGATAAGCTAGCTGATAGCTTATAGCTTATGGCTGATGGCTGATGGCTGATAACTGATAGCTTATAGCTTATAGCTGATAAGCTGATTGAAGTGTTTGGTAAAATTAGCGGTTCAACTGACTGATAAATGTAAAAAGACATAAAAGGGCGTTATTAATTAAGATAATAATTTAAACTTATTAATGTAATATATCTCTAAAAAAATATTGTAATATATCTCTTATGTTTTATTATTAAATTAATTTGTGTATTCTGAAAGAAAAATTTTTTTTTTTTTTTATAGTATTGTAAGACATTTTAAGTTCTAACCTCAAAATTTATTTTATTTGTATATATTTCTAAGTTCTAACCTCGTTTGTAAAAAAAAATCTTACCTCAAAATACAATACAAGTGTGTTAATTAATAAAAAAATTCATTATTAGTGTTTAATTTTTATATAAGATTATTAGTCATTAATTTAAAATAAATTATATTGGACATGTATATATACTGTACATATATGCATACATGTATAGATGGATTAATTTTAAAAAAAAGATTCTAATGCTGAAACATTTATAATTAATTAAGGGTAAAAGTGGGTTTATATTAAAATAATAAGGGTAAAATTGGAAGAAAAAATGATAAGCTATAAGCTATAAGCTCATAAGCTACATGAAATAGCATCTGAAAAATAAGCTATAAGTCAGTAAAATAAGCTATAAGCTCTCTATGAAAAGACTGTTACCAAACAGGTCTTTTAGCTTATAAGCTATAAGACATAAGCTATAAGCTACCTTTTTTAGCTTGCCAAACAGAGCCTTAATTTCTTAAATTGTTATTTAGATTATTATATATATATATATATATAGTACATGATAATTGAGCGAATTTTAATTTTACTCCTATAACTCAAGGTTCCTTCGGTTTTAGTTCTTGGATACATTGGTCATAGTGAATCTACTTATTGGGGCACATCAACCTCCAATAACAAATTACATTTTCATCTTTTAAGAGATGTTTGAATTTTTTTATTATTAACTTAATAATTTGGAATATAAAATTAATTTTTAAATAGTCATATTTTATTGGCTTAAGTAGTCTCTCCAAGATTTTAATTTTATTTTAGATATTTTCATATTTTATAATAGTTTTTAAAAACTGCATGCTAATTTAAAAAAAAAAAAAAAAAAAAACCTGCATGCTAATGTTGACAGAAAAACTACATGTTAATGATATCGCAAATAAAAAATAGAGAAAAATTACATTCAATTTTTTATTATATTAAAAGGATCCTCAATACCCATATTTGCACTCATTACACGTATTTTTGCTAAAATTAAATCGATCAATTATAAAATATTATATTATTTTAATATAATTAAAAAATTAAAAAAATTTAATGTTGGCACATGAAAATTATAACCAAAATTAATATTAATCTCATACTAGATTTATATCTCTGGTAATATATTCACATCATGTTGTATTATTTTATAAATAAATAAATCAACCAAAAATAAATAAAAATACTAAGGCTCTATTTGGCAACTACAAAAAGTTAGCTTATAGCTTAAAACCTAAAAGTCTTGTTTGGTAACAATCTTTTGAGAAAGAGCTTATAGCTTATTTTACTGACTTATAACTTATTTTTCATAAGCTATTTCAAATAGCTTATGAGCTTATATCTTATCATTTTTTCATCTATTTTTATCCTTGTTATTTTAATTAAAATTCACTTTTACCCTTTATATTTTATTTTAATTTAAATTAAAATAACTATTTTTTTAGAAATCAAACTTTATTCCATAAAAAATAAGAGATTACAAATCATATCTTTTAAAAAACTAACAATCGTCTTTCATATATTTTTACATACAATATCGTTCGTCGTTTATGCTTCGCTTTCAACCATATGCCATATCTTATTTTAGATTAATATAATTGTAATCAAGATTATCTCATTTTTAGCAAACTTAGTTGATATTATCTTAATTTTTATTATATGTTTAGTAAAAAATTTACATAATTGTGTGGATTATATTATATTATTATGTTTATAAGTAGTTTTACATAGTTGAATCAATTTCAAGTGTCACAAGTTGTCAAATGTACATGTACACTTTGCCATAAAAAATATATTACATTAAAATAAAACAAATTTAAATAAAATAAAACTTTATATTACACAAATTAATTTGATAATATTGTTCAATATTTTAATAATAGTATATAATATATATTATATTAATACATCTAAATTATTAATATTTTTATGGAATTAAATTATTATCTTAAATACTACATTAATAAATTTAAATTATTATTTTAAATGTAAATTTATATTATTAATTAGGAATGTCCTTTTATGTCATTTTACACTTATCAACTAGTTGAACCGTTAATTTTACCAAACACTGCAACTAGCTTATCAGCTATAAGCTATAAGCTATCAGTCATCAGCCATCAACTATAAGCTATCAGCTAACTTATCAGCCATAAGCTATTTTTGCCAAACATAGCCTAAGATGAAATACACACTTGATAGTGGGGGTGGCAAAACGGGCATGCCCGCCCCGTTTAGGCCCGCCAAAATACGGGGTGGGGCGGGGCGGGCCAACTTAGGTGTGCGGGCTCAAAATTCAAGCCCGTCCGTTTATTGGCGGGGTTGCGGGTTGGCGGGCATGCCCGCCAAATTATTTATTTATTTATTACGATTTGAATTACAACTCACAATTAAATGTTAAAAAAAATATTAAACATGTTGAATTATAATAACTTCACAATTCCTTACAATTCTTACCTCCTATTTTAAAACTAACAATAATACTATAATAGGGATAATTAAGAGAAGATTGAAGCAGAAAATAGAGATAATTAAACTAAAAGAAACATTAACCAAGTTAATAAACAATTCCTTATAATTATGCTTAATTAAACTAACAAATCATCAACTAAGTTAATAAGTACCCCTTACAATATAAGATAAATCAATAAATACTAGAAAGGGGTGGAAAAATGGGCATGCCCACCCCGTTTAGGTACACCCCATTTAAGCCCGTTAAAAAATAGCGTGGAACGGAACGAACCAACTTAGATGTACGGGCCGAAAACCTCGACCCAATCCGCCAAAAATTACGGGCCAAACGGATCGGCCCCGTGGACTCGGCCCATTTTACACCCCTACTTGATAGTAGTAGTGCATTAGTTAATGTGATTGATTGTTTGTTGTTGAAAAAGTCAATAACAAGTTTGGCGTATTGTCCCTATCTTAGAGCTCACATTTGCAGGTCATCACTCCCCACAAACTCCAAAAGCCCCACGCCACTCTCTCCCCTCTTTCCTTTTCACTTACACTCACTCACTCCGTCAAACCTTTCCCCTCTTTTCATTTCCTTTCCACCCCTCCCTCCCCCATTCACACCCCCACGCGCGTCACTCTCCCTTCCCCCTCACTCACAAGTCACAACTTCCATGCTCCCCCTTCCTTCCCAAACAATCCATCCCATCCCATCCCACAACAAAAATAATTAAATAAATATGATTTCCCAAATATTCATTATTTATTTCTCACATATAAAATAAACCAAGTAACCATTTTTCCCCATTCTCAAAGAGTCCCTCATATCTATCTCTCTTTCTAACCCTCCCTCCACTCACTCTCTTAATACACATCTCTCATTTTCTAGTACTACACTTTCAACCATCAAAATGAAGAAAAGGGTTAAATAGTAAATTCAACAGATCTTTCCATTAGAGAAAGAAAGGAAAAGAATTAGAAGCGTTGCTTATTTTGGAAATAGATGGATGTAGAGAGAGTAATTAAGTTAGTATTATTTTCTTGTATTATTACATTAATCGCTTTGATTAAACAGTGTTTATCAGATCCAAACGATGAAGCATGTTTAACAAATCTAAACAAATCATTACAAGACCCAAACAAATCACTACACAACTGGAACCAACAAACCTTCGCTAAACCCTGCAACGATTCAACTTCAAATCTTCAAGGAGCAATCTGCAACAATGGCCGAATCTACAAACTCTCTCTCAACAATCTCTCTCTCCGTGGAACCATTTCACCTTTTCTCTCAAACTGTACCAATCTTCAAGCACTTGATCTTTCATCAAACTTTCTCACCGGACCAATTCCACCGGATTTACAATCACTGGTGAATCTCGCTGTTCTCAATTTATCATCTAACCGTCTTGAAGGTGAGATTCCACCTCAACTCACATTGTGTGCTTATCTCAACATAATCGATTTTCATGATAATTTACTTACTGGTCCAATTCCTCAGCAATTAGGTCTTTTAAATCGGTTATCAGCTTTCGATGTTTCGAATAACCGTCTTTCCGGTCCGATTCCGGTTTTATTATCGAACCGGAGCGGTCCGAATTTACCGAGATTTAATGCGAGTTCGTTTGAAGGGAATAAAGATCTTTACGGTTATCCGTTACCGCCGTTAAGAAGTAAAGGTTTATCTATTTTGGCTATTGTTGGAATTGGATTAGGAAGTGGATTAGCGAGTCTTGTTTTGAGTTTTACTGGTGTTTGTATTTGGTTAAAAGTTACTGATCGGAAAGTTGCATTAGAAGAAGGCAAAATTAGTCATCTTATGCCTGATTATTGAATGTTAATTACTCCATAATCAATTATAAGATATATTCAATATTTCAATTGTCCAAATCTTAAGGTATCTTTGATTGTTGATGGTTCAACTCATAAAGTAAAAAAAAAAGAAAAAAATAGTACAGTACCATGTACTTTTTTTTTTGTTTGTTGATAAGAGTGATGGTGTGGGCTAGCTTTATTTTCAGATCGGTGTCTTTTATCGATCACGAGGGATATGTTTATGTTTAATCTTTTTTTTAAATTTTTTCCCATAAATGTTACAGTTTAAAATTTAAAATTTAAAATTAAAGGCTTTATTATTGTAGTTTCTTGATTTATGATAATTGTTAGTTGGTTCAAAGGTTATTGCCGCCGAATATGACAGGAATTATCAAAATCCAATTTCCCGCAACTATGATTGAGAGAGAACTAAAATCATTTAATGATATAGTTGATCCCTGAATCAGATTAGACCGTTCAATTAATTTGAATAGTGATTTTTATTTATAGGTTCAAATACATTCATTATTGAATGAATTTGAGGTAAATTTCAGCTTATAATAGTAATGGGAGAGTAAGCGATAGGTTGATTTGTATAATTGGGTCTAGATGGTGGGTAATGTAATGTGAGTTGGCACTATGCAGGATGGTAGGGTAGGTTACTGCTTTGCTAAAGTGAAACGCTGCTCAGCGCCGCTCAAGTGTGAATTTGTCTCGCAATATACTAACAAAAATGTTTATTTAGGAACTCAAACAGCTGGTTGCATTTTCTTTTTAATTTGTCACATTTTGGAAGAACTATAGTTAGTGCTTTGTTAAGTTGAGCTAGTTGGTGGTAGACACCAATGCTGGTACACAAACCACGTGGATTGAATACTTGTATTTTCTTTCCTTATCACTTGCTACAATCAATTACATGTTTCAAAATGTAGTAGTAAGTTTTGTTGAAGATTAATTTTAATTTCTGATTAATCTTTACCTTATAAAAAAAATAGTCGGCAGTTTAAATTCGATTTCTGATGAAATAATTTTTTTTTAGAAACATACAATTTTTATCTTGATACAAAACTTTGATTTTCAAGTTCCTAGGGGTGGACAGTGGGCGGGTTTGGGCGGTTTCGGGTCCAAAGTTGTCATCCAAGTCAAACCGCAGAGTCATCAAATAAGGCCCAATCCGCCGAGATAATAGAGATCGGTTTTCGCGGGTTCGGGTTGCGGTTTAATCGGATTATTGGGCGGTTTAATTTGGTTCGATCGGTTAGAAATAAAATAAATAAATAAATAATAAAATCAATAATAAACTCAATCTTTGCAATTTAAATTCTAAGAATATGCAACAAGAAATTTGAGAATCAGAAAATAAATACAAAATAAAAGTGTTACAAATCCTAAATAAACATAAAAAGTAAGAAAAAACTAAAATCTCAAATAAAATTAAAAATATAACATTTGATTTCAGCGAAGTTAAATAAAAAAGATGAAGAAAGATAAGTTTTATGTTTCAAAATGTTCCATGATTGTTTCAGGCTCTATGGATTTGAGGTGAAATGAGAAAGTGTAAAAAAGAAACGAAAAAAGAGGTTAGAATGTGTATATCGCAAAAGAAAAGTATTAAACGCGAAATTTTAATTTACTAATGCGGGCGGATTTCGGGTCCCATCGGTCCAATTCTCTCCACCCGGACCCGCCCATGTCAACTATATTCAAACCGAATTTTCAAACCCACTAACCCGTAGCCCGATCCAAACCGCCCATATTTCTTATTATTTTTTCGGTTTTCTCGGATTGAGTCGGGTTGCGGTTTTTTGTCCACCCCTACAAGTTCCTTAGTACTAGTACTATTATGACACATGTTAGTTGGGGCTGCTATTCACTTGTTAGTACAAAGTAAACACGTTTGCTTGTGTTTTTGAATTTGGGTATCTATCCTTAATTTCCTCCTTAGCTTGGGATCTTTGTTCAGAATGAAGCAATTTCTTTAATATTTAACGGTACCTCTCCATTAATGATGATGTTGGACAAAGCATGAACAAAGATTAAAAATTACAAAAAAAAAAGTAATGAGTTGTTAACGTGATTCTAGTGCTTCCCATAATTATGGCTAGTGGACTAGTACTTATTCATTTTGGCCCGATTTCTTTTATATTTTTTAAAAAAAAAAAAAAAAAGGCTATGTGGGCCTATGCTTGTTGCTCGAGTTTTGCTGCGAAGGAATCATTTCATATGCTTCTCCTTCTAGCTAACGGACACTGCATTCTTGTTTCTTAACAACTTCACTGCATTATTACTTTAGCATTAGGAAATACAGTACAGAAAACAGAGTGAAAAAAGTAGTTGTCAGACTAAAATGTGTGACATTCGATTTTTATAAATAAGATTGTAACATTAGAACTTTATTGTATGTTTAAATTTTTTATAAGCTTAATTAACAAAATCACGATACATCATGGTAAATTTTACATGAAATCACAACAATTTATTGTGATTCCCACAAACTCATTGTGGTGATTAGGAATGACAACAGATAGAATCAAGTCGGGATGATTTTACATTTCCTGCACCCGCACGTGAAACCATAATCGAATCTGTTTGGATGGTGAAACAAAATCCACACCTATTGGGTTTGAGTTTTTCCTCTCAAATTCGAACCCGCGGCAAGAACACACATAATTAATTATATGTCCGAACCCGACTTGATTTTACTGTCCATTTCCATAACAAGATTCCAACATTTAATTTGTTTTTTTTTTCAACAAAAAACCTGTAAAATTTTAAATAAAATCATATACAACACCTAGAATAATTGATGATCATCCACCTTAAAAATTTAAATTCAAGTTTGATGCTCATCCATAAGGGTAATTAGGTAATTTAACATGTAACTGTGTGTGGTTTCGGGCGCGGGTTTGAGTGATCACAAAATCGCACCCGTGATATCGGTGCCATCCAAACCCGAACCCAGTCAACTCGAATTAAGATTCAGATGGTGACCGTATCTAATCAGAGTCGACTTTTCTGGTGGTTTGCGGTTGCACTCCTCCCCGTTCCGGTTAATGGGAGGGGGTCGTGTGCCTACAGATGCTCCGACGCTCAAGTTAGTATGAGTGCTTAACAAACGTTTTCAGAGTAAAAAATTATGTACATGGCTCCTCTGAATGAGGAGTGTATATATAGCCGACAGTGCTGTGCCAAGACCATTAATGCTGTCGGAAAACAGCCGAAGAGCAGGAAAATTTCGATGTCGAACGTTACGACTCGCAGAGAAACTGTCTGTTGACTTGAGTCTTCGTGTTGTTGGGCTTCGCCCCATTTGGACCTTACTCGACAGTGGGAGGAAATGGATTTTCCTAGTGTATTGAGCTTTAAGTCCTGAACAGGTGAGCCCTCAAGTTCAAACTTCCCTGCCATCTCTAGTTGTGATAACGAAGATGCATGCATTACATTAAATAATGTAACAAAAGAAAACATCGGTAACTAAAATGAAATTAGATTAAGATTTGACGCCACTGACCCTATTGCCAGAATATTACTGTAATTGCCAAACTTGTCTAGCCCATAATAACAAAGTGGTGATACTATTGAGCTCTAATAGTATTGAATTATGATAGAGAACTTAGGTGGTCAAATGTGCTTTTCTTATTCTTTTTTGGTGAAAGTCAAATGTGTTTTCATTCTGTTAATTAATGGATTCTCCAAGATTGGCATCAATGTCATCATGGAGTTGGGCCCTTAGCCCCACCCATGTTATTTGGTTTTAGTTACGCTCTCATTAGTCTCATGCTAATTTGAATTTTTTCTAATGATTGTCATTGTGCTTGCTCATGCCCCTTGATCCCTTCTATTTGCTACCATCACAAGTAAAGTGCAAGTGCTTTTAATTATTCGTTGTTTTTGACATAAAAGCTTCTTGATTTGTGGCAATTTGACTTGGCCCGCAACTTATTAAACTAGAAGAGTCACGAGATTAATCACCAGCTCCTTATTTGATATAGGAGGAGGACTTATGCACTTAACATGGAGTGTCTTGAAGTTTTTTAAATTCAAAACATTTTTTTAAGAAGCAAACATATTTGTATGCTTCACGTTTCAGATTGGTGCATATCTATCAACAAGGAATAGGTGGGCAAATATCGGTCGCTTGGAATTTTTTGTGTTGAATTTTAAGTGTGAGTAATTAAATTTTATATTATATTATTAACTATAAATGAACAAAACATCATTAGGTGTTTATTGGATCGACTATATAAGATGTGAGAATTCTTTTTCGAAATCCCCAACACTTTCTTAGGTTATGTTAGATATGTAGTCCTAGTTGCCCCCTTAATTTGATTATATTTGAAGACATCATTAAACGTTGTCTTCTCATAACAAGGGACCATAGACCCAATCCATCAAGATTTCAACCCTCCCCGGCTCAATACGCTAAACGTCCTCAGACGCAACACACTTTGAACCAAACTCACGTGTGTGAAATGGCGGGATAACTTCCCACAAACCAAGTAGTGGTCCGAGATTTCTGGAACATGGGGAAAACACTCCCACTCTCCACGAATTAGAACATTGTGGGATCATGGGAGAAGCTCTTTAACCCACGTGAATAATTCCACAATAAATACAACCTCCCAAATGACACTCAAAGGATGGACAACTTAACGCAAAATCAATCCTTAAACATATATTCATTAAACAACCCACAAGATATATACCCATATAGTTTCACACAGGAACAAATAGTAATTGTTGGGAGAAAAAAAGAAAAATTATTAGCAGTTTTTTTTGGCATAATCACCCTCATCCTTTTTTAATATTCATTTTCTATAAATATCAATTACCATACTTTTCATTTCTTTCCATTCATTTCTCAATTTTACTTTATCTCTAAATTTGTTCTCCACATTCAGTGGCGGATTAAAGACAAGCTTCTTTTCCACTTGACTATTTCACTTAATTTATGTACATTTGCAACGAGTAAAATATGTGTCCATCCTCATTGTCAAGTAGTGGAAGAGTTAAATAAGTAACTAGAAGAACACATGAGAAGGTGGTAGAGTGATAAAAGAAAATCTCAAAAATCAATATGACATACCCTATCATTTTGATCAATTTTTTTTGTCAATGGAGAAAATTCTTTCATTCCAAAAGCTTTAAAGCCAAAAATGATACCATGTGTAGATCACAAATCATTACTGGGGTAACCTACTAATGGAGCAAAACACAAAATTAATGAAGAATCAAACAAATACAACTTTAAGCACTTGATTTACTTTTGACTTGCATTTCTATGAGTTCACAACTAACTTGGCAAGTTGAGAATGAACAAACAAACACCAACAAACGACAGACATCAAGTTATAACTTATAAATAACATTGAATTATTCCAAATGGTAAAAGACTTAAACCTTTTAAGCATGTAGTCAGGAGTTTGATTTGTGACGACTCATGTGTATGAAAAAATCTGATTGAATGATTATTTTTGATCTTATGATTGGTGCAATGTTTATTTATTTTAGGTTGAATGATAAATTTCTATTTAATACAAAATCCAATAAAAAATTATACCATGTGTATATCACAATTCAATACTGAAGAATCAAACATATACAACTTTAAGCACTTGATTTACTTCTGATTTGCACTTCTATGAGTTCACAACCTAACTTGGCAAGTTGAGAATGAACAAACAAAACACCAACAAACGACAAACATCAAGTTATAACCAACATTGATCATTGGTCCAAATGGTAAAATACTTGAACCTTTTAAGCATGTAGTCATGAGTTTGATTCGTGACAACTGATGTGTATGAAAAAAATTCAATTGAATGATTATTTTCGATATTATGATTGGTGCGATGTTTATTTATTTTAGGTTGAATGATAAATTTCTATTTGATACAAATCCTATCAATACTTTTGGTGTTACCAAACTTTATTAATTTGAGTTTGGGAAAGAAAAAAAATATGTGCCCATCCTCATTGTCATGCCTATGGAAAACTGAATTTTTTACTATTTTGGAATAATATTTTTATTACAAAAATCTATTAAATTCCTGAATTTACATCAACAAGAAACTTTTAAAAAACATATAGTCTTGGTCTTGGTGTGGCAAATCTCAAGATAAAAAATTTATTCCAATAATTGATTTTTTTGAATTAAAATGTATTCGTAAAAATGAAAAATAGTGAATTTTCCATAAATTCATAAAGAAATTTAAAAATTTCTTTAAAACTTAGAAGTTTAAAATGATATATATATATATATATATGGGAATAGGGGGATTAATTGGAGGTGCATCAGCTGTAAAAGGAGGTTTTTTTAGTTATCACGAGTGGAGTATGAAGCCCATAATTCAACGAGAGGTGATGACGGGGTCTCCTGATTTTCAGACCAAGAATAATCAATTTTCTGTAATGATACTGAAATAGGAACACACAATATTTTGGGATTTTATGGATAATATGGATTCTACTACGACATGGAAGCTACAATAGTAGATTTGTAGTAAATAAAAATGTAACAAAAAAACCAATCGTTAGTTGATTCAGTGGTGATTGACGCTGAACTTGCTAAGGAGAATCATGGTTTGATCCCCTGCAACTGCAATCGAAAGAGGACTGGAACCACTTGATGTCAGAATTAACATCCGAATCAGATTAATTGGGGTGAAGAAAAAAAAAAGTAACAGAAGAGAAAAGAAACAATTCAGAAAAAGAGAGAATTGAGAGTCATAGAGAAAGAGAAGAGATATTACATCAATCATTGTTGGCTTCCTCGAGTTATACTCCCTCCGCCCTTATTTATAAATAAAAATTACTTTTTAGATTTATTGAATAAATGATGTATCTAACCTTATTTATATACTAGATACATCACTTATTCAATTCATGTTTTGATATTATATTTCTTAGGCCAAATTTCAATCCAATTTAATAGATTCATTACATTTTCGTGACATGTATTTAATAATTTACCCAACAAAAATCCATTTAATATTTTCTATGACACATTTCGACATTGATAATGAATTTATATTGATTTTTTTAAAAAATTAATATTTAGTACAAAGACCGACTAATTTGAAATATTAAAGAACACTAATCTCATTTAAAGATAAAGAACACTCCAATCTCCAAAGTCACAAGCATTTGTCATTAGACATATCCATTTAATATTCTTATTTTGTGTTTTCAATAATTTCATTCATAATTTTCTTTGTCTTTTTATATTTGGACTGTAATGTATAAAATTATAAACTTTTTTCTTGACCAAATATAAGAAAAAAGTATATACCAAAATGGTGTTATATTTTTCATTAGCTAACAAAATATATTCTCTGTTAAAAATATATAGACTATCGAAATAAGACAAAAGAAGTCTCTATTCAGAAAAAATCTCTTTCCACCTATCAAGTTTCTTTTCTACCCCCAACCTTCCATTTTTGTTCTTGAATAAATATTTTGGAATACGTTTTTTGAAATTTTTTTGCCTTAAATTTTTTTTACAAATGTGTTTTCGTAATTTTTTTCTCCAAATTTGAATTAAAAAAGCTTTGTAAAACTTCAAAAAATACGTTTGGAAGTTTTTATACAAGAGTGTAAATGGAAAAACATGGGGCAGGAAGTCTATATTTAATAATGGGCCTAATTTCTAAGAGATCTTTAAGGCCCAACAACCAATATATCATTCCCATTACCATGTTAAATGGGATTATTTTCACATTTTTTTTAAAGGAATTATAATTATTTTTTCTTGACTAAAAATAAGAATAAATGTTTATACCAAAAAGGTGTAATATTTTTCATAATCTAATAGAAGAAAGAAAAATCTTTACTGATAAAAATACAACATATATATGATCAATAAAACATACAAAACCACATAAAAGATTTTATATGTCAAGTCTTCTATATGTTTTATCATTCAACAACAACAATTAAGTCAACAAAATTTATAAAATAGTTGTTCAAGAATCATCGGATTGACTATCGTCACAATATAATTTGAATTGAAATATTTCTTTTTCTATCCCCATGGTTTTCTTATCCCTCCATGAAGTTTTGTTTTTTTCCTTGAAAATAAAATTTAGAATGTAGATTTTGATATGGAAAATAATGTTTCTCTCATTAAAACACACTAAAACATATTTTTTTAATTCGGAATCTACGTTCCGAATTTTATATTCAGGAACAAAAAAGGAATTTCATGAGAGATAAGAGAATCATAGGGGAGGAAGAGAAAAATTCCTTAAATCGTAAGTATAAATCAAAATAAAGGCCTAAAGTTTAAGGCCCAACAGCCAAAATATGCCATACCCCTCGTAAAAAGGAAAAATCAAGAGAATTCTCTTTACCATCCTATCAATTTTTTCACGCATCCTATCAATTAATTAAGTAGTGAATGTTATAAAAATGAGAAATTTGAGAAGAAAAAAACACTCTCATAACATGAAAATTTCAAGATTTTTCTCCTGTGCTACTTAAGTAGCGGAAGAGTAAAATAAGAAACTAGAAGAATGCGCGAGGAGGCGGTTGAGTCACAAAATAAATTCTGAAAAATCAATATGCCATACCCACTACCATTTTGATAAATTTTTTTTGTCAACGGAGAAAATTCTTTCATTCCAAAAGTTTAAAAGCCAAAAATTATACCATGTGTAGATCACAACTCATTACTGGAGTAACCTACTATTGGAGTAAAACACGAAATTAATGAAAAATAAAAAAGATATAACTTTAAGCACTTGATTTACTTCAGACTTGCACTTCTATGAGTTCACGGCTAACTTGGCAAGTTGAGAATGAACAAATAAACACCAGAAACGACAGACATCAAGTTATAACAAACATTGAATTAGTACAAATGGTAAAAGACTTTAACCTTTTAAGCATGTAGTCAGGAGTTTAATTCGTGACAACTCATGTGTATGAAAAAATTCGATTGAATGATTATTTTCGATCTTATTATTGGTGCGATGTTTATTTGTTCCAGGTTGAATGATAAATTTCTTTTTAATACAAATCCAATAAAAAATTATACCATGTGTAGATCACAACTCATTATTGGGGTAACCTACTAATGGAGCAAAACACAAAACTAATGAAGAATCAAATAAGTACAACTTTAAGCACTTGATTTACTTTTGACTTGCACTTCTATGAGTTCACGACTAACTTGGCAAGCTGAGAATGAACAAACAAACACCAACAAACGAAAGACATCAAGTTATAACCAACATTGAATTAGTCCAAATGGTAAAAGACTTTAATCTTTTAAGCATGTAGTTAGGAGTTTGATTCGTGACAACTCATGTGTATGAAAAAAATTCGATTGAATGATTATTTTCAATTTTATGATTGGTGTGATGCTTGTTTGTTTTATGTTGAATGATAATTTTCTATTTAATGCAAATCTAATCAATAATTTGGTGTCATCAATGCTACGTATCCGAAGATTTTTTTATTTTTTATTTTTAACAATTTTGTATTTACATTAAATTGATACAATCTATTAATTTGAATAAATAGTAGTACTAATGTATGTCTAAGTTTACATTTTAAATTAAAGGAAAAAATTGAATAAAATAATATAATCCATTTGATTCTATCAAACAATGGAATATAAACAATAAAATAAAAACTTTATTTCACTAATGATCCACTTTACACCATTTTCATTTTATTAATTTTAAGCATTCAAAAACTCTTGCCTCCAAATTATAATCTTTGCCAAAGTGAGCTTTCAAAACATAAGGCAAAGACATTATCACCCATATAATTGAATCTACACACTATATCCCATTGATATTCCTCCATCTTAATTCAAAATGTTTTAAAACATCTGTGGACAAAATCTCCACCCATAAATTAGCCTAGCTAGCATAAATAATACTTGAATAAAAATAATATAATAGTGAAAACTAATCCAAAATTGTTCTCTCACACTCAATGACTTATCAATTTGTTTGAAGAAAACAATGTAATCATTCTCCAATTAAAATTAATGAAAATTTGATTAATTTTTAAATGAAGATTCTCGTACAATGCACAAAATTAAAATCTAGGTAAGATATAATAATGATGAATTGAAAATATGAAACATACAAATACTAGTATGTATTAAAATAAGGTAGATCTATCTAGATAAAGATCAAGTTGAATGTGGGCCTAAGAAGTACATGCATTCGCTTTCAAGTTGGGCCGTAAAGTCTTCTCTTGTTGATTTGGACAGGCAAGATAAATCACTTTTGTTTTAGATTTTTTAAAAAATCATTTTTGATGTTTTAATTATATGTTTATATGTATACTATTTTCAAAAATAATAAATATAGTAAACAGAAGAGAAAATTTGTAATTTATAGTGTCTACGTTTCTTTTAAGCATGCATAATTCTCAACTATATATGATTTATTCTTTTTCTAAAAGTCTAAAGTAAATGATTTATATTAATTTTTTTTAAAAAATCTAAAACAAACGAGCTTATTATTTTTTGGAAGAGGTGGATTTGGATTTTGGAAAGAGACCCTTTTCGAAAGTTTCTCTTCCCACCCCCATGACTCTTTTTAACCCCCCAATATTTCAATTTTACCCCTGTACAAAAACTTCGGAACGTGTTTTCCGAAGTTTTTATGGAAATCCGGGGGGGGGGGGAGGGAAAGAGTCACAGGGGGTGGGAAGAGAAAATTTCTTTGATGTGTATATTAGGCCACACTGACTTTGTATTTTTGTCTTAATGATATTTATTTTTTGGTGGCCCATGTGGACTATAATAAGACAATATTACAATTGGATTGAAAGAGCTGTGTCGGGATAGGACCCATCTTCATGGTCCTTATTGTTCATTTCATGAAAATTTCTCCTCCCACCCCTATGTTTCTTTTATACCTTCAATCTTCCTTTTTTGGCTTTGATTTAATATTTTGGAATGCGTTTTCAGAATGTTTTTTGCCTTGAATAAAAATTTCAGGATGTGTTTTTTGAATTTTTTTCGAATTTGAACTAGAAATTTTTTGAAAGACACATTCCGAAGTTTTTATTGTAAGGCAAAAATGGAATTTTATGAAGTAAAAAAAGTCATGAGTGGGGAGAAAGAGAAAATTTCTCACTTCATTATTATCAAGTCTGACTTTTTTATGGGCTGGTGGTGAGGTATTAGTTTCATGGTATATTAGCTTGACTTTTGTATTAGGGGATACATTTCATAGCATATTTTTACAAGAGCCATGTTATTTGGACAACTCAAAATGGACAACCGATTGACACTTTACTCACAATGCACGTAATTCGAGATGCAATAAAAAATTGAAAAGTAGATAAATAGTACAAATAAAAATTGTCTAACAACTAAATGGTTGTCAAAATAAACATTTTGTTATTACAAAATATACAAAGTAAATATGTGACTGTACCATGATTCAAATTTCTATTCCTATATATTACATGTAATATTTCTACAATTCATTTCTAACGAAGGCAAACAATGTAATTTCTAACAGCATACAATGTATTTCATTTAATCTTTAATATAAACAAAATTTGATAAAAAATAAATATATTTGGTTCAAATTTAGATTAAATATAATAATTTGTTTACCAAATTTTACTTGTATTTAAAGTTGGGGTAACACTTTTTATAGATGCGTGCATCCAAAGTCATGTCGGTGTATAAAAATGAATGAATATCGTTCAAGACGATATATGCACTCTCCATTGATAACGAGCTTTCAATATGATAGAGATTATCGTTTTATTGAGTTCAATTCTAAAGTCATTATTCACTAGTTAAACATATATATATATAGGGAATGTATCAAGTGAGAAAGGTGTCACTTATATGAGAGTGAGAGGAGTTAATTTCCACCATCCGATTAAAACATGTGGCTAAGATTAAAACTATTATCATGTAACACATATCAGGAAACGCACCCTTGCTGAATTTCAAACCCAAAACTTCAACAACGTGGCCAACAACAACAACCTTAATCTTCATCTTCACAATTTCAATAATAATCTAAACCACAACCTTAACTACCTCAACAACAACAACAGCACTGTTCTTTCAAATCTTTTACTTCGTTCTGTGAAACCGAGGAATTTCCAACATGGTTCTACTATGTCTCCTCTTTCTCCAATTGATTTCTCAAATTCCTCACCTCAATTCATCAACCCTTCTTCTTTTTCTTCACCACATTTAGGTCTACCGCTTCGCTTTTGTGGCAAAGAAAGATGAATCGGATCCCAGAAATTTTGATGGAAAGAGGTAGCGTAGAAGAAGATAGAACTTAGAAGGTTTTGTTAAAAAAAAACTTAAAATAAAAGTTAGACTAGAGAAGGACCATGTCACATGATAGTAGTTTTAATCTTAGCCACATGTTTTAATCGGATGGTGGAAATTAACTCCTCTCACTCTCATATAAGTGACTCATTTCTCACCTGATACATCCCCTATATATATATATATCAATGTTATAGAAGTGATATGTACTTCAATATTTAGGCCGGCCACTTATTATTCACGTGGGGTATTCCAACCACTTCCATTTGGAGTATAAATTCATGATTGGGATCGAGTGAAGTCACATACTATATGCACTCGTATAATTAATGATATGAGATTATTTAATTGAGATCAAACGGTTCAAATTTAATCATCAAAATTTCATATTTAATTAAAATAAAAAACTATCTAAAGATCTGAACTTCAATCTTGATCGAATTGTTTTTAGACACTGACTGCACCCATTGTGACTACCCAATTCCATAAATTCATTTTGTTTTGTAATTTCAAAATCAAACGTTCAATATAAATATTTGAAAACCTAAAGGGGTTAACACTATGATTTTTAAAACAGCCAAATTAATTTAATACATTTTTTCTCCTTGAACCTCCTTATTCATATTTTTTACACCCGATTCAATCCACTCATAAAGGGTTAACATAGCTTGTTTGTTGGATAGTTTGTATAGGTATAAGTGTAACCAGACAATTAGTAGCATGATTTAAGTTTATTTTCGACACATTCCAATATACGTTACTAGTACCACTTGTACCAAAGTCAATTGTTTAAAGAGAACAAAAACTTGATCAACCAACTACACGTGCATGCTTAATGTTTTGTTCTTCAAAATTAAGTCTTGAATTCACTTGTTTTGACATATTTGGAGATATTTAAAAAAAAATATAAAAATTGAAGGAGTTAGTATATGTAATTTTCGTTGACGTTGATCACTAATTAATGGGTTATGGGTTAGATATAAACTGATCCTTATTCTTTTCACCCTAGGAAGTGAGAAAGACAGAATCGAAAATGAGTGGATCCACATGGGACATACTATGACATTGAATTTAAAGATCAAATTCAAACTAATTGATTGATTGATTAATTGTTGATTCATTTTTCTTTTTTAAATTCTGATTCAAATTAAACCAAACAAATTAAATTCGACTTTTATTGGTTCAAATTTATAGAATGGAGAAAAAAAAGTATAATTGATACTACACTCACATTTTGGGATGAAATATAAAGGTACTTGACCTAAACTATAAGAAAAAGAGAGCGAATAACTAAAAAATGGCTTAATGTAACAAAAAATCATATCGAAATATACAGTTCAACGAGTTAGTGTTCCATTAATAATAAATGTATATTCCTCTGTTTTTTCCACCAACTCCAAGACGTCCTTTTGATATTCTCAAAGCATTTTTAGAATATTAGGGCTTTAGATGAAAAAATAGAGTCGTTTATTGGTTCAAATATGAACTTTAGAGCCGATTGTTTGAGATCTAAATTTTATGTTTTATTGTCATTTTTATAGAAAAAGCATCCGGGATGATCATATTCACAATTCTTTAGCTCAAGTTCGTCATTTGAACCAAAATGCAAAAAGCTGCTATTGTCTAGAAAAATACATATGCTTGGTGAATTCAAAATAATATTGATGGTGCTCACTTTTGTGTAAATGGAACTTCTGCCTGTGGTGGCCTTATCTATAACCATAATGGCCAATTCAGTAAAGGTTTTTTTTTTTTTTTTTTCCGGTAAAGTTAGCTCAAGTAGTTTCCTCTTTACTGAAATATGGGCGTTTTATTGCACAGTAAAATATTACATTTGTAACCGACTCTCTCACGGATATGAAAAACGAAAAAAAAACCTAATAAATACTCTATCTTTTTCCTCTCTAATATAAATACGTAATAAATATTGATGCTTAATCGCTAATAAGAACCCCCTTGAAAATAGTCTAGTGTACTCTCTAACACTCAAATGGTCCCGGTGACAAATATCTAAGCCTATTGGGGACACTTAAACGAGCATTTCACATGCCTTAATATCCCTTTCTTTACTACAAACCACGTGGCCTATTCTATCTTTTGCTCTTGATCTTTAAACACTTCAATATAAAACTAACTCATGTTACCTTACCCCCAAAAAAAAACAAACTTAGCTGCAGTAGTAGTAAGTAAGTATTCAATTGTGGGTAACTTCAATCACACAAGAGTATAAATATTTGGTTTAAACAAGTCTTCGATTTTTATTTTTTCAAAACGGTGAATGTTAGTAAGTTGTTTAATTATTAATTATTAGTTATTAGTTTGTTTGATTAATATTATTTTTTGTCTTGGACGATTATTGACACTTGATGTGTTTTAACTTTCTAATTTTAAGGTGCCAAATTTAAATCTCATTAGGACAGTTGTAAACTTGTAATAATATGCTTGACTAAAACAAAGAAGAGTATGCCAAAGTTACAAACAATGATTGGGTTACAATATTGGCACATACAAACTTTAGGGCTTTCATTTCATGGTTTTAGTATAATGCTCCCTTAATAGTGATTACTTTGAGTCATGTTCCCTAGTGCTAAAATACCAACAATTGCATCAATCAGAACGTTCTACCCCAATTATAGACCAAATTTTATGTTGTTTGCTCGAATGGGAATATATGGGGCACCCTCTTTCCTAGCCTGTCCTTGAACATGGACCACGCCATTAAATTAATTGGCATTGTTAATCAATCGTTAATGTGGGATTAATTAAGAGATGTGGACTTGAAATTAACCATGTTTTGACATCTGTCTTTGCTTTCTTGTTCTAGCAATTTAAAAGCTATTATATTTAAAGCAAACGAGTCATTTGCCTAGCTTGATTTGAAATAATTTTCTTAAAGTTAATTAGGTTAAAAAACACTGGACTATTATATTGGACGGTGATAAAATATATAAGTGGTTCAAATATTAAATTTAAGTGAGACATTTAACTCACTTATTCCAACAATACTAGTTTATAGAAAATTCGACTAGCTACAATATGCACATTTTATTGATAAAAAACATGGATGTTTGATTAACAAATTTGTATAATAAAATTACTAGATAATAAGCTTATAGTGTTTTTAAAAGTGAACATAATATATATGAATATAATAGGAGATTTGAGTACCAGAAATTTCCAAAGCCAACACATAATACAAATGTTACTCGGTCACAAAATTCAAAATCAACAACACTTATGGATATATAGTTTTTTATTTTATTTTATTTTATTTTATACTTTTTATATTGTTTTTTTTCTCCTCATGCTTTTTCCAAATTATATTTTTGATCTGTTTGAATTTGATTTATTTTTGAACTTATGAAAATAATCTATGCAAATAAATAAAATTTTATATTTATTCATAAATTTTCACTAACAAAATTTTTATTTTATAAGTTGTTTTATCATAAACTACATTAAAAGACAATCAGAGAGTTATTTTTTTATTTATGAAAAAAGTAACTAATCACCCTATAAATTGCGTAATACTACCAAAGACAACAACCAATCAATTCTATATCACTTCAACAAGCTATAAGTTATAACTTATATCATTTTCTTCCCCAAGCCAAACACTATAGTCATGTAGGGGAGTCTTCATTAAATTTTTTAAACTTAGTAACCCCCTATCCTAACTTCAATATATATCAAGACATTATTATACTATATTCATTTTTACTAGCAATACTATGAATGAAAATTATTGCAAACATGTAGTCAACCTAAGTTCAATGTGATAAACTCGAGGTTGATATACTTGATAGTATAATGTCTTTAGTTATTTTAAGAAATAAATAAAAAGATATTTTAAAAAGTAAAAATTAAATTTATTAGAAATGGCTGTAAAGAGTAGTACCACTACCTCAGACAAATGTAACATATAATATTTGGTACTCTAAATTCCAAACAGAAAGCATAGTTTTTTGATGCAGAACATAATTAAAGTAGAGTTTATAACTCATAAAGGAATGCAGCTTAACAGGCATTATAATTGTCATTAGGCTTATATTAATGCATTTTTATGTACTGTAATAATTATACGGATCCATATATACACGATTGAGCTAGCTAATTTTTTATTAGTGCCTTCGATTATTTGGATGACTTTAACAATTGTACATTTAAATTGGATCTTTCTTGAGCTTTGGACAAAGATGATCAAAACATGTTTAGAACTATAAAACAAATTGGATAAATTGCTTTAATTTTTACAAACTTATGATTTTGACCCTTTAACTTTTCGGTCTTTAATTGTAGCCTCTTTAACAAAAGATTAACCATTTATTAATTTTGACCAAATCAATATACACAAAATAGTGAATCACATCCCATATATACAGTAACTCAGATGCAATACAGACATATCTAAGTACATGTTTCTTGAACTAAATTGTTGTATTAAGTTTGTGCATTAAAGACAAAAGTTTTTATTTTTCAATGTAAAAAGTTACTTTTAGGACCCGTTTGATGGGCAGTATAGTGAGCAGGATATCATATCCTGTTTTAATTTTTTGTTTAATGCACCAATGAGATATGATAAATTATTTCATTTTTTAATCATATCATATCATTCATTTGTAATTTATGTCCTGAGTTTTTACTGGGCTAGAATTATCCTGTAAGCGGAAGAATACGTGAATTCTTCTTTTTCTTTCTTTCTTTCTCTCTCTCTCTCTCTCTCTCTCTCTCTCTCTCTTATCTCTCTCTCTCTCTCTCTCTCTCTCTCTCTCTCTCTCATCTCTCTCTCTCTCTCTCTCTCTATCGTGGTTGTATTTTAATTTTTATGTTTATGAAACGTTGGTTAAGAAGATCAAGTATGCACCAAATATTATCATATTTATTATAATGTGTGCACCAAATAAATGACATGATAAGTTTAGTCAAAAAAAAAATGACATGATAAGTGTCTATCATGTCACTATCCTATTATGTTCATATCCAATTCCTTATCATATTTTATTTCTATCATATCCTGACCATCAAACGACCAATTAAACTCCTTAATATATACTTTTAGAACATATATTATCGATATCGAAAAAATTAATAATCATTTAAACCGGATCTTCACTTCAATCCCAACCTTGACTATGAATAAGTTTGCACGCAGCAAAAGGAAGTAGGATGGAAAGATATACTTAATTAGTGGGAACATCTTTGAAGTGGTAATAAAAAATCAAAATATGGCTATTAATGGCCCCCTCATGCACCCGGCCCAAATCATCAAACTATATTAGTATAGTAACATTATACGAATATTTTCTAACTTTTAGATTGGACATAGCTAGGGGTTACTTCATTGTTAGCAGTCTTTTGATATTGTCATAAGTCATAACAATAACAATGTTGTAACACTTAATTAAACATCACAAGCGGAAAGCCATTAAAGAAAAACATATGCGGCGATGCAAGCATGAGCTCCGCAGTAAACTGTTACTTTAACAACTTTATCATCCAAAACTGAATCAATATATCAATGCTTTCATTTTATTAATTAAACTCTATCTATTTTAGTAAGTGTATATATATTTAGCATGATGCTATCCATTAATTTTAATCTATAGTACGTCAACGATCAACAATAATTAAATTGATTTAAGTGGTAATGGATTTGAACTATTTAAGAAATTATCATGAGTTTAATCTTTAAGTTTAATTTTTGATTTTTACGCATTAAGAAAGTTCATTTGAGAAGAGGAAATTTACTTTGTATTCCTCACGTATTTTTCGACAAAGATTATTCACTACAAAACGGCCGTGAAAACTCCACAACTATAACATATGGTATCTTAAAAAAAAGTGAACCAAAAGTGCCTTTAATTAATCTTAGTTAAAAATATTCTTTTCATGGCATTTCATATTTATCAACTAGTTAATTCAACTATTAATTTTATCAAGTATAAACTAATCATGAATCGGCTATATTGTTTGCTATCGGCTATCTTATCGTCTATCTGCTATATATAATCTCATCCACTACAATTAGTTTATCCACTATGCTCTATCTTTTATCAAATAGAGTCTACTTTGAAGTCTTGATTTTCAATTAGTGGAGAGTACTAGTTATTTATATTTCTATTTGTGGAAATAGAGATATTACAAGTAGATTAATAATCAAACAAATAAGGGTTGAATTGAATCTAGCTTAATAGATTAGACTCTCACAACATAGTGACCTAAAGTTTAAATTTTAATTGTGACAAACATTTGACATTCATCAAATAAGAGTACCTCATTTAAATAAATAAATTTAGGATGTTAAACAGTGTACGCAATACACTCGTTAAACAAATTATTTTTTTTAAAAAAATTTTAAAAATTGTTTATTTAATGTTTTGAAAGTATAAAAAATTATTTTGTTATTATTACTTTTGTATTTTATTTCCTTTTTAATATCTTTAACAAGTGCACCAGATGCACTATTTAGCATGACCTATAAATTTATAGAAGATGAAAAAAGGTACTCACTCCAATCTTTCTTAGAAGAAAATTTATTTTTTAAAACCCATTGAATTAATATATATATATTTTTTAAAAGTAAACCTATTGAATATTAACTAATGTATATGATTAGATGTATATAAAATTAAGTTGCACAACTAACATTTTTCATATGTAGGAAATAGGAATGTTTGGGTGATAAAATTAAGTGCACACCAAAGAATGTAAGATTATAAAAAACTGTAATAATTAACGACAAGTAGTAAGCGAGTACTAGCATGCACTCCTAGTACACACGGGTAACAGCTTGCAAGCGTAACTTTTAATCGTTAATTCGTTGTCTGATGGTTCAGTTTCCATTATTATGATCATGATAATACAGTACTGTTGATAAAGGTGACTAATTTTGACCAATCAATTTGATATATTTTAATATTCCGATTAGGGAGAAAGGGGAAAAAAAAATGGTAAACCCCACTTCATTATATTGGTGATATTAAATTAAATTGTTTAATAGTACTAAATTTGTTCCTGAATAGAAGAATTGTTACTTTGTGATTTTATCTCATCAGAATAGGTTGTGGCAGGCGGCACTCCTCAAGTGCATGGTTGCAACGAAGAGGGTCTTAGAGAGTTAGGATAGAATAATCAATCCTTCTACATGAGAAGATATATATAGTTTTACTGTGGAGTCAATACCATTAATGTGAGGCCGAATAAGGTATCTTCACCATTAGTGATTGTCGAAATAATGATTGAAAAGTCATGATGGATAGTATTGTCAATCATTCTAATGTTGATTGTTATAATGAAGTTTAGCTTTCTTGACCCTTAGATAGGAGAAGATGATCGTGGACCTTTGATCAATTTGGGCCAGGTTCGATACGGAAGAGGAAGATCTCTTCCGTGAATGGACCTCAGGCCCAATCCATAATACTTTGTATACCCCCAAATAAAAAAATTGAACGAAGATTGACTAAATTATTTTTCTTTTGATTTTTTTTGTTTCTTAATAATTTTTATTTAAAACTAGTTTTGAGACCCGTGCATTCGCACGGGTCTATTGACTTTTATTTATAAAATATTGTTAAAACATAAGTGACGTCGTGTATAAAAAAAATAAAATAATAAGTGACGTTATTCTGCTATTTTTTTTATAAAAGTTATTAAATTAAGTAATTTTTTTCATTAAAACAATTGTCCCGTGTATGATTTTTGTATAATAAACTATAATTAATAATAACAAATATTGATTATTCAATTCTTTTTTTTTTATTAAAGCAATTGTCCTGTGTATGATTAATTTTTTTTATTAAAACAATTGTCCCGTGTATTATCATAATATATATATTCATCAATAATATATTCATCAACAATTGTTCCATGTATTATTATAATATATTATTCAACTTCTTTTTTTATTAAAACAATTGTCCCGTGTAGGATTAATTTTTTTTATTAAAATAATTGTCCCGTGTGTGTTACTATAATATATATTTACCCCGTAATTATTTATTATAATATATATTCATCAATAATACACTTCTCATGTATTTTTTATTTGAGTAAACAAAAATAGAGCAGTTTTTTTATGCTTAGTCCCGTGTGTGTTACTATAATATATATTTACCCCGTAATTATTTACTCCCTCCGTTCCTTTTTACTTGTCTTTTTAGAATAGTAACACTAAAATAAGGAAGTGTATATTTGCACTTTATCTTCCTATTATACCCTCGTTTTAATCCACCAATAAATTCCTTTTTTTTCACACACTTTCTCTTTCCAAAAATTTAATATATTATGTTAAAAAAATAAAAAATATTTAATATGTTATGTTCCAAAAAAAAATAAAAAAGATTTAGTTTTCCAAATATATAGCATTAATTTGTTTTATTGAAAAAGATAAGAGCATTTGACAAAGGGTATAATTGACAAATCATATCCGTAAAATACCAAAAGGACAATTAAATAGAAACGCTAAATCTAGCCCTAAAAGACAAGTAAAAAGGAACGGAGGGAGTATTATAATATATGTTCATCAATAATACACTTCTCATGTATTTTTTATATAAGAGTAAACAAAAATAGAGTAGATTTTTTTATGCTTATCTTCAGAAGTGTTTTCTATTGCTATTTTTATGACTATATTTATTTTATTTTTAAAAAAAATTTAATTTTTTTTATGAGTAGATTTGTTTTAGGCTCATTTTTGTTTTGTATATTTTTTTTATGAGTATATTTGTTTTATGCTTATCTTCTTCTTTTTTTGTTATTATTTTTGTTTTGTACATATCTTTTTTTCAGTTTAGAGTTAAAACTAGTATGTTAGCCCGTGCCCTGCACGGGATATTTTTCTTTTGGATAAATATGCTTATATCCCCTGTAATGTAGGCGTGTTTTGTTTTTCCCCTGTAATTTTTTTTTTACCCGCCTCCTGTAATGTTGAATTTTTTGGACTCGCCCATTAGATGCACTTTTTAAATCAGTTATTTTGTTCAAACCGATTTAAAAGGTGCAAATTCCTTGCATTCAAGGGGGGAAACCAAAAAAAAATACTTTGCAAGGGGCAAATCACAACAAAAAAAAAATTACAGGGGAAAAACAAAACTTGCATATATTACAGGGGAGTAACTATTTACTCTTTAATACTATTTAAGTGTTTGTTTTTAAATTTGTAAAAAAAAAAAGTGTTTGTTTTTAAATATTATTTGAAAAATTTAGTGTAATGTTCAACGGTGAATTTGAGATATTATATCTTATGCGTTGCTTAAATATACATTATGGGAGCAAAGATATTGTGCGTTGTATAAATGACATTAAATAAAAGTAAAAGTTTAACCTTATATATTATTTTAAAAAAAATATTATTTAAAAGTTTAAGATAATAAAACAATTTTAAAATTTTAGAAAAAATATTTTTGTAAAAAAAAAGATTTTAGACAAAAAGTAAAAACGAAAGATATATTTAACCTGTTAAAATAAAACTTAAGTTCAAAGGTCAAATTTTAAGTTATATATCTTAAAGAATACAACAATGCATTACTTTTGTAATTTTTATAGGCTTGTCTCCGTATGACATAATTCCTATATACCATACACTAAATATTTCTTTCAGCTGTCATAATACAATGTAAATATTTTGAAGTAATTTGAAATAAATATTTTCATTATAATTTTCATAATTATTATTATCTTGATTTTAACTTGTAAAACAAAAAGTAATAAAAACAAAAAGATTGTGAGACTTGAGAGTTCCGATTTTGACTGTGTTGTGTTTGGCGAAAATGGTAAAACTTGAGAGTTCTGATTTTCCTTTAGAGTTATAATTTTCTAACTATCTTATGTAGGAGAAGCCAAAGTATTCATTTTTCATTCCATTTATTTTGATTTCTTGTGCTATTGAGAAATGAGTCTTCTCTTTCTCTATTTTGGTTCCTCATGCACTTGTTGTGTGAGCTACTATACAGGTTTCAATTTATTACTCTTGCTTCAATTAATACATTGAAGTTTAGATCTCTTTCATTTAACACCATTTAATGAATGTGACACGTCATGTGTTTTGCTGAAGTATACATCTTTAGATCTTATCCATGAAAAGTAATTAAACTACTTGTTTTTTATCCCACAAAAATAAAAATAATAGAGCACTTGCTTTAAGGATATAATGTAGAAGTTTTACTATGTTTATTATAGATTTATTCCACTAAATCTCAACAAACTATATATTTTTAGATCTTATCCATGAAAAGTAATTAAATAAAATATTTTTTTTTTATCCCACCAAAAAAATACTAATAATAATAGAGACCGTACCTTAAGATTATAGAGTTTTACTATGTTTATTATAGATTTATTCCCACGTTAAAAGTACAAACTACTTTCATAGTAATCCAAAACTCCCTCACTTTTCCCATCGTTTTTTTAATTATTCCTTTTTTTATAATGGGTTAAAGAAGTTATGTTTTTGAGAAGATTGCAAGAAGACACGAAAGAACATTAACATGCATTCGCAATCATCTTATATAACTTTCTATACCTATTGGGAACCACAATTACCACCAACTACAGATCATTTGTCTCTTAACCGATATTAAAGGTCGTGGTTATTCGTTAGTTTATGTCTGACATAACTTGAAAAACAATGAAAATCTATTACTGAAAAAATTTCACCAAACAAATATGATTAATTCTATCGATGAGAGTAGTGACAAAACCGGTCTATTGAACTAAATGAGATAACTAAATAAAATTTTCAATGAAAGAAGTGCATAATAAAGCATTAAAAATAAACAATGAAAATTTGTTGTATGACGATCATATAAGTGAAATGGCTAGTCTTTCTCAATTTTAATTTTGGTCTTCATATATTTAGTTGTTGGTAAACCAGCTCCATCAAGGCAAGCTCTCTTAACTGTTACACCATCAACTTTATGTGAGCATAAGTCTACGACATCTATAGCAGTGTTATCTTTGACCTTCTCCACTGTAGCTGCAGTTTCATCAAACTTTGTGATAAGATCCTGTGAATAAAGGAATGCCAATTCACAAATCAATAAGTTATGCGGTTTAAGATTCTTAAACAAATTATTTTTAAATTGAATTTTCTTACCTGCCCAATTATATCTGAACAATCTTTGACTTGACGTCAACACAACTAACTGCCAGTTCCAACCCTCTAGTGGTACAACTTAATACACATTTAAATTGTTCCCTCTTCAAATTCATTGTTAAAGAGATGGATCAACTGATGATGCCGCATAGTGGATTGAATTTTGTTACCCCGCAAAATAATATCAATTAGATTGTTATAAGTGAAGACTCTATTTACGATCTCAAAATTGTTGTATATCTGATATTTGGATGTCACTTGCTTTTAAATTTTTTCACTTATGTATCGATTACAAATTTTGTAATCACGCATACTGAGTTTAATCATGTGTATTGCAATGGAACTATCTAATTAGATGGCAGTGTCTTTATGCATTTGAGGATGATAATTTGTTTTTCTAAATTTCTAAATAGTAATAGCAATACTAACTAATATTATTAGTATATAGATATAGATACAACCTGAGAATCAAGTAGAACAAAAGACCATTTTAGAGTCTTTTGGATTAACGGCAAACCACTTCCAGACAACTTGGAGAAGACAACTAATATTGTTATATTTTATTGTGATGTCTTTGATCATGGTACAATTTGATGTCGTCTTCATCTGTGAATTCATCTGCGAAGGTATGTGTGTTGTGAAGAGGTTGCGGAATATGGTGTGCAATGAGGTTGAAGCATATTTTTCTCTTTGATTTTTACGTGGTGATGAGTCTGCAAAATGAATCAGTTTAGTATATCAGCTAGAGAAAACATAATATAAGGAAATACATATATGGAACAGAATATAAGAAAATAAAATATAGCTATAGAAATCTCAGTGTTATTTGTGGAATTTGTTTTGGTTATGTATATATGGAATAAAATAGATAAGCTTAGATGTAAATTTGAATCTTAGGAAATTTAGTTGTGCAACTTTATATAAACTTATATATATCCGATTAATTAATTTAATTGTATATATCCAATAATTTTATTTTTTTTAAAATAATAATGAATGTAAACTTGAATTTTATGAAATTTAGTTGGGCAACTTTATATAAACCTATATATATCCGATTAATTAACTTAATTGTATATATCCAATAATTTTATTTTTTTAAAAAAAATAATGAGATGTAAATTTGAATCTTAGGAAATTTAGTTGTACAACTTTATATAAACTTGTATATATCCGATTAATTAATTTAATTGTATATATCCAATAATTTTATTTTTTTAAAAGAAATAATGGGTTTGAGAAGATACAAAAAATATACAAAAAAAACATTCTAATTGAATGCCACCTAAGCAAAAACCCTTATTGAATTATTATTGAATGCCACATAAGCAATTTTTCCTAAGAATGCACGAGAAAGCTCCGTGGGAATCTCGCTATGTATATAATAGAGATTACATTTAAGGGTATAAACGGTGAAATATTATTAAACGTGCTAAGGACAAAATAAATTTTTTAATAGTAATTTCTTTTAATATATTGTAAATAGATTGTACATGTGCCTATATAATAGGTTCTCTTAACTCTTAATTACACATGGTCTTGATATTTTCATGTCTATTTTATTGTTTGCTTAACAACATCCTTATCATATTGGTTCTCGAACTATATTTTTTTTTTTTCGGTTTTCACCACTAGTTGAATCTGGTTCGGGGGTCAGTTCTGGCATCAAGTGGTTCCAACCCCCTCCCGATCGCAGTTGCGGGGGATCGAACCGTGGTTCTCCCTACCAAGTTCAGCGCCAATCACCACCGAACCAACTAACGATTGGTGGTTCTCGAACTATTTAGTTGTCAGGATTGGAGTATTTTTTTTATGCTTCAATTAATAAAATTTAGTAAATTTGATACTTCTAACAACTTTTCTAGTTTCCGTTATTTACTTACTATTGTTAAAAAAAGAGTTACTATTGTACTATATGCTTACGTTAATTGTGATTTGCGGCTGAATGAGTACGTTAGCACATTGAAAATAATAATACACCCTCTTTTATCTTGTCTCTTTTTTAGTCATTTTCAATAGAAACATAAATCATCTCCGTTACTTTTTTGTGACCAAGAACATATATCACGTACGTTAAAAAACCACTCTCTCTAAAGCAGCATTTTCACCTTTTTACTTATTAATTGTTCTATTATCATGTTATGCTTTTACTAAAGAGAGAAAAATGTGACAAAAAGAGACATGTACAAACTAGTGTGTTTATTTGTTGCTAGTGCCAAAATATTGAGGCATTAGGCATAGTACACAATACATAAGCTAAAGCAAAATGGAAACAAAGATTGGAATTTCAAGTTGGGCTTATTTGAGGAAGCTAAAACATGATTAAAAGAAAATGGCCGACAAAAATTTGATGAAGGTTAGTACAAGAGGGAGCATTATGGACCATGTTGTAGGAATAGCTTAGGATCAAAATTAAATCTTAATGGTCATTGTGGGTCACCACTGACCCATTCCCCTTAAGATTTGCTGTCGGTATGGTGTTCTTGGCGCACTACAAAAAGTCTACTATATCCCTCCCATTACAAGTTACTGACTTTTGTTCCTTTCAATTTTTTTTTCTCTAAAGATTAATCATCATCATTATGTTACATTGTTACATATAATTAACCAATTCAATCATAGTTATTATATACCAAAGATTTACCAAGAAAATTACGTGACACATAATTTTTGTATGTGAGATTAAGATGGTGCGTGTATTTTGCGTGAAGTTTATGGGACGGTGGGTAAAGTGCGTAGAATACAAAATAACACATTCATTCATTATCATTTCACAATAAGGTTTTGCAACTTTCCACCATATATATCACTTTATCTTTCCGCGTTGGCAATGAGAGTGAGACTATTACTTTGGTCAAAAGTGTTGTTTTCATTGTCACGTGGTTACCTTTGCCTATGTCATTCATTTTTCATATATAAATACTTGCCTCACTATAACACATCACACACCAAACAATCTTCATTCTAAGTCCAAATTAAAGATCAATTTCTCTCTAGCTATAGTCCCTCTCATACATTCTTTCTTTTCATTATTTCATTTCTTACTTCTTAGTAATCCCCTACCACATAAAAAAAAATGAAGTTGCTATCTACAAAAGCCACATGCAATTCTCATGGCCAAGATTCTTCATATTTCCTAGGATGGGAAGAATATGAGAAAAACCCTTATGATGTAGTTCAAAATCCTAAGGGAATTATTCAAATGGGTCTTGCTGAAAATCAGGTTAACTACCAACTATATTTTCATTCCATGCTTAAATATCTTATATTATATATAGTACTACTAAATATTAATATATCGGATCCATCAGAATCACACGGTTAAATTTGTTTGAGCAAAAATAATACTATAACAGCTGATCTAAAAATTCTTGCGACCGATTCACATTTTTTAAGAAAACAAAAAATAATAATTAATAAAGACAAAAATAGAGAAAAACAAATAAAATTAAGTGTATGTTTTTATGTCACAATCTAACAAGACAAAGCCATCATATAATGTCTAAATAATTAAGGTAGTGGGCTAACAAATTTTTTGTCTCTATTTGCAGCTATCTTTTGATCTTTTAGAGTCATGGCTTGCTAAGAACCCAGATGTAGCTGGATTCAAACGTGATGGAAAATCAATATTTAGAGAGCTTGCTCTTTTCCAAGATTACCATGGTCTTCCTTCATTTAAGAAAGCATTGGTAGATTTCATGGCTGAGATTAGAGGAAACAAAGTCACTTTTGATCCAAATCACATTGTTCTAACTGCTGGTGCTACTTCTGCGAATGAGACACTCATGTTTTGCCTTGCTGAACAAGGAGATGCTTTTCTTCTTCCCACTCCTTATTATCCTGGGTACGTATTAATTATTTTTACCTTCTTTATTTTATTTTCATATACATATGCATGCATGTTCAATATACTTTTTTCGAATTTTTTTTTGCTTTCACCACCAGTTTAATCTGACTTGAGAGTCAATTCTGACATCAAGTAATTCCAGCCTAATCCCAATCGCAAAAAAAAAAAAAACACAATTTTTCAGATTCATTAATTACTCAATGAATCTGATCTAAATTATAGATCATATTCATTGATAACTCAATAACTATAAAAATATATATTTTTTGTATATATTTTAAATTAAATGGAGCATTTTGTTATTATTAATTATAAAAAAATAGTGACCTTATTTTAAAAAAAAAAAATAGTGACTAGAGAGAGAAAATGATTAACCAATCATTAACTCACTCTCCTGTCCAAGCAAATAACTGGTTGGTGAGCTGTGTAACATTTGTCTCTCAAGGAAAATAATAATACATATATTTACTTTTCTCTACAAACTTTTTGTCACAATTTTTTTTTTTTACTTTCTACATAATTGATAACTAATTTATAGTTCAAATATTAATATATGCAGATTTGATAGAGACTTGAAGTGGAGAACTGGGGTGGAGATAGTTCCAATACAATGCACAAGCTCAAACAATTTCCAAATCACAGAATCAGCTTTGCAACAAGCTCATGAAGAAGCAAAGAAAAAGAACCTAAGAGTCAAAGGTGTCTTAGTCACAAATCCATCAAACCCACTAGGCACTACAATGTCAAAGAGTGAATTAAATCTTCTCATTGACTTTATCAAAGACAAAGACATGCATTTAATAAGCGATGAAATTTATTCGGGTACAGTTTTCACCTCTCCAAGCTTCGTCAGCATCATGGAAATCCTTAAAGAAAGAAACGACCTTAAGGATTTCCACGCTAACGTTTCGGAAAGAGTTCACATCGTTTATAGTCTCTCCAAAGACTTGGGTTTGCCAGGTTTCCGTGTTGGCGCAATATACTCTGAGAACGACATGGTTGTTGCAGCCGCAACAAAAATGTCGAGCTTTGGTTTGGTCTCGTCACAAACACAATATCTCCTCTCAGCTATGCTAGGTGACAAAAAATTCACAAGAAACTACATTTCTGAAAATCAAAAGAGACTTAAAAAAAGACAAAGAATGCTTGTATTAGGGTTACAAAAAGCTGGCATTAGTTGTCTCAAAACAAATAATGCCGGTTTGTTTTGTTGGGTTGATATGAGAAATCTTCTTAGTTCCAACACATTTGAAGCTGAAATGGAATTATGGAAGAAGATATTATACAATGTTAGGTTGAACATTTCGCCCGGTGCATCGTGTCATTGCACCGAACCGGGGTGGTTTCGTGTTTGTTTTGCAAACATGTCGGAAGATACGTTAAACCTAGCTATGAAAAGGTTAAAGGACTTTGTTGCAAACAACAATGGTGAAGGGTGTAGTAGTAATAAGAGAACTAGAAGTACCCAAGCTTCTAGAAGTTTCTCAAGGAAATCACTTTCCAATTGGGTTTTCCGGTTATCTTCTCGTGATCGTCATGAACAAGAAGAAAGATAGCCAGGTTATGGTGTGAACTAGTTATGCATGATGATGCATTCACAATTATATATTATTATTAACTTTTATTTATTGTTTTTACTCCACGGCCAAATATTTTTTTGGTGGAGTTAGGATTCCACTTTTATTTATTTTTATTTGTAATGGTGAAATTAAGCAAAACGCACTCTATCCATTTGGATGTGAAGTGTGAGCTGTAGGATTATCATATGTTGATTTCAAAGTATGCATGAAAAATGTTGTTGATGTGTGTGATCAGATGAAAAGTTTGAGGTATATAATTATCATCAAATAGTCACTGTTACGTGTATTTTATTTGTTGTTTTTAATTTGTAGAAAAACTTATTTATATTTATTTATCGTTTTAAAATTAATTACTAGCTAATAACATCTAACTTCTAACCTTAAGTTTTTTTTTTTTTTTTTTTTAAATTTTTTTAAGTAAGCTTTTATTACTATTTTTTTTTTCTTAAATGGAGCGGTAAACTTAATTAAAGAGAATGAGTATTTGGTCAATCATTTTTAACCATAATTATCTAATGAAGAGAGGGTGAGACAAATATGTATTGGAATGTGATAATAAATAATTCAGTTGTTTTTGAACCCGCAAAGAAGTATTTCTATTAAAAATACAGTAAAATTGTATAAGGGGAACTTAATTCACCTACTAAAAGCTGAATTATAACAAATAGTCTCTAAATCCTAGTTCAATTGATAAAAATATTAAAATTATTAACGTCGGACATCATGATCAGTGTTCGAATCTCGATCCCAAATTTTCAATAGCTTATTATTTCGTTATCTACAAAGAAAAAAAATAATAGCAAATTAAATAAAGAGAATGACTTCTCCTCCAACAAAATAGAAAGAAGTTAAGGCCTAAGAAGGCAATATCTATTAGGATGAATAGACCACTCACAATACGTACAATGGTTCCCCTTTGTCTTTGTCAAAAATTGTTTTCAAGAGAGAAATTAATTTAATGAGATCCATCAATCTGAGACCTTTGTTTCCAACGCCAAAAATATCCTCATATTCTTATAGTACAAATCTCCCAAATGATAGAATAATGCTAAATTAAAATCAATTTATTTTCCCCTTTACCAGACAGTCAAACGAAAACACAATTGTTGCTAATTCTCTTGCATAAAAATAATCTCTGCTATAGCCATGTAAACACCTAGACAAATAATCAAATAAATAAAAAATAAGAAAATTTATCAATTTTCTTTTGCCATGTATAAATAATTTAACCAATTACTTGAGTTTAGGTAATAAAAGATGCATAGTTTAAGAGAACTAAATTTAATTCATAAGTGAAACAAATTTTTTTTTTTGAAGAAGCTAAATTAACTTATTCAAATTGACATCAGAGAAAACCGAACCTGAAATCTTGAGCAAACTTCCAGATTTCAAATCGATACCACCAAATCATCCTAAATGGGTTATAAGTGAAACAATTCTTAATTGATATTTATTTATTTTAAGATCAAACTCAATCAACCTCTTTGTATAAAAATCGAATAGTTAAGAAAAAATAATAATCTTATGGCGATAACTAAGACGAAATGGAGAGGGAGTACTATATCAATTGATGTATGGATAAAAGTAAAACTACATCATTAATTAATAATAAATAATTGCTTTTTGTAAAAAGAAATAAAAAATAATTGCTAATGGCAATTGTGTGAACATGGTAATTGGTCACGTGTATATAAAGAAGAACGCCGGCGAGATAAGCGGCCATGCGCCGCGGGTTATACTGTCGACGTTGGCGGTTGTAATATTGTACCGACTTTTTTATGGATTATCCACTCACTGATGTCTAATAACAGAAGATAGGAAAACACGTAGTGGTGTGTCGGAGGATTAAAGTCAACAATATTTAGATTTCTTGCCATGATTTCAACATCGAAACTTTTGGGTGCCCAAATATGGATGTTGTTTCTCATAGGTGGTAGATAAAATAAAACAATTTTTTATTTCGGTGCACATAACTAGCCGGTAGGAATATTGTATGTAAAGTTTTTAGTTAAAAAAAAAAGAAATATTGTATGTAATATGTAATAAAAACATACCAATGAATTTATGTTAAATAAATGAAATTCTAACTACTAAGTTACTTTACAAAATAAAAAGAATCAATATTTTATAGAAAGATGAAATAACAAGTCATGAAAAAACTCAGACACACATTAGATGGAATGAGGTTCGAAATTTCGATCATGAAATTTGACCTAATTGATAATTTCTATCTAGTGCTGATATAGTCAATGTCGACTTTGATGTCATCAAAACTACAGATTCAGAGGCATGAATATTTTGGACACTTCAATATAGTCATATTTATAAGCTTATACAATTTGTCATTTTATGCTATTAACATGGATGTTGTGCGCTTATTGCAGATTTATTTTTTAATTTGTATTGTATCAATGTACTGTATCAATTTGAATGAATGAATATCATTTATTATTAGTCAAAAATAATTATTGCAAATATTATATTATTAAATGTAGATATTTTATATTTAGATGAAAACCCCTTATGATACATGCTAGTATATATGATCCATATTTTAAAAATGTGATATGAGTTTAGAACACATTTCATTGCTATTTAAAAATCCAATAAAATATACTTCTCGTTGTTATTAATTAACATTAAATATTATGACCAAGTTAGGTAAAGTTTACTTAAATTTAAATACATTAAACATGATTTATGTTTTGATTATATTAAATCAAGAGACAGTATTGAATTTTGAACTTGCAAGACCATTTTAAATTCGTCACTAAGTGCGTATAGGCAAGCTCAAAACCGTGCAAGAGGTGTTTTCAACTAAAAAAGCAAAGTTGTAATAAAGTAGTGTAACCAAGAAAGGTTGTAATAATGTATAGTGTGTGTACTAAAGTAACTAAACAATTGGTTTTATTAAACTTTCTTGTACGTAATCATATATGGCGCATAAAGTTGTTTTGTTTAAAAAGATATCGTGGTGTATAGGTACTGGCTAATGGCTCTCTCCACGAATCACTCGAACTCTCATTAAACAAATTTTAGTTTAGTCAAGTCACTTTTCATGATATATTGATATTAACAGCAAAGAAAAGCAGTCTGGCTTGAGGGTTTATGATGAACACTCTTGAAAATACTGACTCTATTTTGTTAATGATAAATATTTTATTAATCGGTTGTTTGTACAAGATGAATATAGACTGATATAAAAGGAACTACATAATACTATATAATCGAACTCTAGTTTCGAATCACATAAAAACTAAATCTTATAAAAATCAACACCCTATCACTATTGAGTTCAAATTGACATCCGAAAAAATCTGAACAATCTTATTTAGGTTCCACCACCGCTTTACTCCGGTCCATCAAAGTTAATTTCAATATAAGCCCTAAACCAGACTCCACACACAAATAAGAAAGATACCCCCCATCTTCCAAACCTCGAGGGCAATGATAAAAAAAACAAAAACAAAAACAAATTAGAGTCATTTGACGATGACAGAGGCACCGCCATGTGGGTAAGTGCCGAAATAGCCACAACCAAGCACCAAAGAAGCAGAACACTACCCGAGAAAAATCAGTTGTCACCAGCGCGGTAGAGGTCAACCAGAGACAAAAAATCATATGCAAATATCAACAGATTTGAAAACGATCAGAAAATTAAATGCCTATATAATCAACGAAAAGTCCAAACACTAGAAATCACCACGACAAGGGCAGCACTGCCGAAAACACCACAACCAAGCATTAAAAAAAAAAACGATCAAAGAAAAATAAATCGCCACTATGTACTTTTTTATTGATTAATATATTTAGTCATTCAACAAAACATTCTCTTTATATAAATTTGAAATAACAAAATTACCTTAATTTGGTGTCTCTAGATTTTTGTTCCAATAGCATTTGTATTTATAACTTTCTCGCGTGTTTCTCTTAAAAACTGCAAAAGACTCCAAAATTGATGGACGCCACAACCAAACAAGATAAATATTGAATTTTTCTTCTATCTCTCACTTTTCTTTTTCACCTCTACCGGTCACACTTTAATATTGTCACTCAAATCATAGACCATCTTTAGTTTTAGTATATATTAACTTTTTTTTTACAAAAAATGTAGTATATATATTCCAAATTTCTAATATAAGAAGTGATTCTAATAAGAAGTGGCATTACTTTTAAAATTATATTCTCAATTTTATTTCCTTTACTATTATTTCGGGTCACTATTATCATTTTCCATATTTAAAATTGGATTTTTTTTCATTGTATGTTTTATACACCAAAATATGACAATTTTGATTACGTGGCATGGGTGACATGTGGGTTTCACATGATGTAGCACGTGCTAGGGAACATGGAACACCTGCACAATTTGAATTAAATATAATAGATTTCCTTAGCTAATATTAATAGTTAAGCTACTCAGCTAACAAGTCGAATAGTACGTCTCCTCCCATGGAAGAGAAAGCTTAGCTAGCAACTTGCAAGTGAGTGAATCCCTTTGTTTTGTTGATGGGACAAGAAGGGTCACTTGAACATGGCTCTTTGCTACGCATTTCACATTTTCACCCATATGCCATACAAGAAATTTTTAGTACCCTAATTTTGGGTCCTATTGGTCTGTTAAGATAGACACATTACGATGTAGAAATTTCTCAATGAATGATTGATCAATTAGAATTGTCTTTATTTTGGCCATTATGAAATACTCCCTTGGAATATTAAAAGTAAATCATTAATATCCCTCCGACCTTATTTATAAGCAAAAGTCAACAAAAAATTTTGGCCATAAATATAAGCAAAAGTCATTAAATCCAACTCTAATTAATATTTTTTTTTCCAACAATACCCCTACACATGCATTTATTCATTTCTACAAGTAATCTATGTTGGAATAATACTAATAATGATTAAATCTAAGTAGGAGTAGATTTCATAATAGACAAAAGGACATTTTAGAAATTGCACTGAAATTACACATAAAACTAGGATAAAAAGCCAACTTCTTAATAAGTGTGCAAAAAGAAATTTTTGCTTATAAAAAAGTCCGGAGGGAGTATCTCAGAAATAGTTAGATATTTTAATTGCACCTTAAAAATTGCGAATAGGTAAGATAGTCAATGAAGTTTTTTTTTTTTTTTTTTTTTTTTTTTTTTTTTTTTTTTTTTTTTTTACAAAAGAGAGTCAATGAAGTTAAATGATATGAGTAATTTAAACTTCTGTTAATTTGTAGTGGTATGTGACACATTAAATGCATATGCGACACTCTTTATGGATGATGATTTAATTTTTTATTTTTTTAAACGAAGGGTGTGTTAAGTAGTCTTATATTGATTGCGAGATGATCTAAACATGTGTTTATAAGTAAAAAACAATACTCAATTTATAAGTCGGCTTTGTAAGGATGAGTTAGGCCCATAACTCTTTTAAGATGATATTAGAGTCTCTCCATGATCCGCTGGGCCGTCGACTAACAGGTTTCTGATCAAGCCATCCGCCATTTATATCCACGCACCAAGTCCAACAGTACTCGGCGAGAGGGGGTGTGTTAAGTAGTACCACATCGGTTGCAAGATGGTCTGAACATGCGTTTATAAGTAAGAGACAATTCTCACCTTACAAGCTGATTTTGTAAGGATGAGTGAGACCCAAAACTCAATTATAAGAGCTTATATCAAGGTCTTCAAGGTGGATATGCTCTTCTTCGACGGTCTTTTTGAAATGAAGATTCATCATAAATGCAATTCTCTAGCTTCATTCCTTTGAGTATTGCTTGCATCACTATACTCACTCATTCCACTTTATTACTTAAATTGTGTTCAGTATAATTTGGTACATCAATTAAAATTTGGAAATTAGCTGATAATGTGATCGTCTTAGCTAGATTATAGAGTCTTTATTTGCTTGTCTCCCACAAACTCTACACTATAGTTACTATAAAAGTTGGAGAAAATAAATTTACAATGATACATAATAACACCAAATTCACAACAATTTTGAACTAAAGAATGAAAGTTATCGACCACTTTCTTTAAGTCCCACTCAAAATCAACAAGTCCTAACTAAAGCTCATACACCAAATTTAGCATCGAAAGAAATCTGAAAGCTTCACCAATATATCTCACTTCTTAGAGTAAACCATCCTTCTTAGCTAAAATAAAAACACCATATTGGCCTCTCATACACATACCAATTCACCATGTTCTTGATTAAACTTTTGTTAATTTTTAATGGTTGAGAATATTTATACTTTAGAAAAAATCAAATACACAATTTTTACAAAATAAATTTTTTATTTTTAAACATATATCACTAGAATACGTGTTAACATTTTTCATATGTATTTTTGTCCACACTTTCAGTACTTCAAAATAAACGAAAAAATTGATATACCAGTAAAAAAAAAGTTCAAAGTATCCTATCTTTGGTTGAGAAGAGAAAGAAAAAGAAAATTTTAGTCCAAAATTTGACTTTGAGGATTTTTTTTATAGCTTTTCTAAAGACAAAATACTATATTTTGTTATAATTACTTTATCAAATTTTAATTAATACACTTTCTATTCATTTTAACTGTTGTTTTTTGCATAGAAATTTTGTTTCCTACTCATTTTAATCAAATAAAAATAATAACTGCAGCTTATATTACTAAGGATCGGATGAATATTAGTAATATTAGTTTAAAAATAAACAGTATTAGTAATATTACTAATATATTTTTGTTACCAAAAAATACTATTAATATGTTTAAATATTTATTACAGAGAGTCTAATTTCTTAAATAAAATAAATAAGCTTCATTTATCTAATCAATTTCGACTTTTTTCTACTTCTTAGTCTATCAAATATGGGTGATTTTAAGTCAATTTTGGTTTAAAATCATCCCTTAAAATTGTTTTTTTCTCATTATAATAAATAAGTGTGATTTTCACATATTTGTTTGGTTTGATTTTCCGTCTTCGTACAGTTTATTTGGTTGTCTTGTTTTTGTGATGTGTATTTGTTTTCCCGTCTTTGTGCGCGTGATGTCCATTTGTTTCAAGTTGAAGGAGTAGATCTGATCTAGTGCAGATCCAATTAATATCGACTTTGATATCATCAACGCTAAAGATCCGGAGACATGAATATTCCGAGCACTTCAATATAGTCATATTTGTAGAAATATGTAATTTGTCGTTTTATGCTATTATTATGGACATTGTGAATTTATTCGCAGATTTATCCTTTTTATTTTTAGCAATTTTAAATTTATATTGTATCAATGTACTCTATTTATTTGAATAAATAAATATAGTTTATTTTGTAAAAAAATCAATCTCAACCAAGTATATTTTTTTATAGACACAGGCTTCGGATTGAACTTGGACATTTCATCGTATTCTTCTATTATTAAGATTAAGATTTAGTCGTATTCATCTATTATTACTTATTCACTATTTTGTTTTCTTTTATTAAATTTCATTTAGACTTTTATTCTTCACTGCAACTTCTCTGTTTTTTTTCCTATATATGTCCTTATTTTTCTCCCTGTTTCTTCACGTGGATAATGAATTTATGTCTTCTTTCTTTATGTTCACCTATTTTTACTATAAGAATTTTTTTTTATTTATTTATAATCCTGAGCCACAACATGTGCTAGCATCTTCAAGCCACCGGCCTACAATGAAAGGTTTACCGCTAGAATCTTGATTAGGGGTGTTTGTTTAGGGTTTTTTTTTTTAGTGTTCCGCATATATATGGCGCCTTTGTTATGTAGTTCTTTTTTATCGGTCTATGTCCTTCTTGTGTAGATGTCTGATTAATAAAATATTTTGCCGTTCAAAAAAAAAAATAAAACTCAAACGTCCAATCTAAAATCAACAATTGTTTTAATATAAAAAATATTGTTTTAATTTTATATGTCTGATTTAATTTCAATGATTTATATTGAAAATTGTATATAATTGTGTGAAGCAGTTATAGTATGTAATTCAAATCTTTCTAAGTCTTCTAAACTAAACTTTAAAGGGTTCTAACACTCTCATGACCTTTGTATCTTTGTGGACTAAAAAAATATTTACTTACCTATCATATATTTGACCGTTTTGCATGCACCCATCGAACACTCATATTAAATAGAAGATAATTTGACTAATTAACCCTGAATTCGATTGTTTTTCATTCTCAACTAAAATTTTATAGCTATTAAATTCTATAGTACAATAGACTAATTCTAATGTACCGGTATAATAGATTTTCAAATTAATAGAAAAATGAGTCTATTTTAGAAGAATTTTTTTCTATCTTATAAAATATTATAATAACTAAATATTATTCATTAAAGCTGTTAAAAAAATAAAATTTGATTTTTTTTTTTTGAATATTTATTATTCATAGTAGTGAATATTAAATTTTTTAATGAAAAAATATATAAAAAAATTAGTATCATATTTATAAAAAATGAAATTGTGATTTTTCTTATGAAATTATGCTTTCTAAAATATAATAGTCAATAAATAACTTTTTAATTTGTAAAATTTATTGTTTATTTATCATTTAAAAATCTATTGTACCATAGAAGCTCTCAAATTTTATTTATTTTTAGGTGTAAACACCATTATTTCTTGCTTTGAAAAGAAGGAAAATAAAAACAACATGGCCGAACAAATGACTTATTGCAAAAGTATTACATATTTGAAAATAACCTAAAAACCTAAAAGTAGAAATAAAGTATATATTAGTACATTGTTAACTCAAAATTTTATTGGTTGGTTGCCCTTAATTGTGCGTAAAGTATACTTTAATTTAACTAAGACAAAAAGAAAGTATATATAGTACATAATTTATTCGATCGAATATTTCCTTTTGCGCATGCAGTTATCCATGACCTTGAAATTGAATATATAGCTTTCTATATATGTCATCATACATGCAGATTTTGTCACTTGAGTAATTCAACTAGGAGTGTCTCATCAACATTGAAGTTCATTTAAGTTGAATGCTAAATTATGGGTTTATAACCTAAGAACATTTAGATGAGATGTAGTGAGTCTCTTCTAGCTTAAAAAATGTCATGGGTTCGATCTCTATCTTGAATATGCAGCAGTGTTAAAATTCTTAGGGAGAGTTTGTCATCCATTTGAATCCCACAAAATTGAGGGATTAGTGCAGTTTCGCGCAGAGAATGCGTGTTTGCATCAATAAATAAATAAATATGGGTCTATACTATACTACTGTCTAATCGCATGCGGAAAAATTCATGCATATAAAGTCTTCTCTTCGTATCTATGAACCGGCATTTCCATTACTAAACAAGTACTACCATTTGGCTTTCTCATTTATGTTCGTACTTTGCAAAGTGAAATATTTTCAAGGGAAAGGACTATATAATTCAACATTTTGACTCTTATTGTGTATTGTCATTTCCAATTCCAAACAAAAAAGGAAAAACGTGGCTCAGTTGCCATAGGTGATGACATGTTTTCCTTTGTAGATATTCATTATTTTGTTTGTTTCATTTCAATGTTGTTTGAATATATAGTTGAAAATAGAATCAACAAGAGGTGTCGCTGAAATGTTTGAGTATGATTTGAGTTCGATTCTTAGAAAATAAAATAAAATTGTAGCTAGATTTTATTTTGTCTTGGGGTCCAATTCTAAATTACTATAACATTTTTTTTTGAAAATCGAAAGATTAATAAAAAATGTCACAAGTGATAAATATTTTTGTCTCTCAAATAATTAGTTTAGAGTTTCATATTTTAATTGATAAATATATATATATGAAAAAACATATGTTGGACGGTATAAACTCTTTAATGAATATCAATTATTTCGAAAGATTCATATGGGCATATGAGAGAAAATAAGAAGCGGATTAGCTCTGTGACATTTTCTCATGTTTGTATCCACACCATTGAGTCTTTCCCTTTTTTTAATTTTAATATTATTATTTTTTTTAAAATTTTAATAATGGACAAGTTTTCATTAGACCACTTCTTTCATCGGAAAGGATCCAGCCCCTTGAAAATAGCATATAGTATAGTTTTTTTTAGCTTATGGTGATAATTAAATTTAGAGTCTTGAAATTATAGTAACAATAAAAAAATTCATCGAAAGTTCTATTATCCCTAAAAAAAATTACGTTGGAAAATGATAAAATTTAAAAATGAGTTTATAAATCAAATACTTCGTAAATTTTATAAACCAATTTTATTTAGCTGAATTAAATTCCACCCAAATTTTACAATACAGTATAAATTAATTATTGATATTAATCTTTATAATTGTGTATGTAGAGATTGTTTATACATATTTTTGGACACATAAATGGTTTGTATAAATTGGGACAACCATGTAGTCATGTACTATATATTAATGAAAACTTCCAAGAAATTTCTTAGGCAGTAGGGAGTTGGCAGGATTTTTATAGTGCATGCCACGGGTTTTGTCTCATGTCTTTACCAAGACTATTGGGACAATCTTTTGAAACTTGATTTTGCCTTTTATGGAACAAACTTTCTTTATGACCCCAATAGTGGTTGATGTATCCCCTATATTCCGGTACCAAATGTAATTGTAGTAAGCTATGACGGTGTCCTAAAATCAAAAGCTAGTGAGAGTCAAAATCAAAACACATTTTGGTCTCATGAAAGATTATTGTCGGAGTTAATGTTCTTTTAAATCAGTTATAGTGTGGGTTATGTAAATTGTACGGCGGTTTCCTGATTCTCTATACACAAGGAAATGGGATATTGGGATTCAACCTAAAGCACTATTACAACCTAAAGCACTATTACATCCTGTCTTAATTATAAACAAATATCACTTTTTAAATACATTGAAAAATGAATGTATTTAATCCACTTTTTAGACTAAATACATTAGTTATTCAATGTATCTAAAAAGATACAGTAAGTACTTAACATATAGGAACAAGATTTTATGCCGTAAAAATTTACAAAGTTTTCAATTCATGCAGATTTTAATCAAGACAGTCAATCTAAAAATTAATTGTTGAAATTATATTTTGTTAAAATCCAATATAAATATACTGACCAATTTAAAATAGATGATTGAGATCCATTACTATATATGCAACTACCTTTTTTTCTTTGTACTACCTTTTTTATTTTATGAACTGTTGTTTGCTTAAAAAAAATAAAATTATATGCAACTGTGGGATCTTGTTACAGTAGTGCATTATGATGATCTCAATATATATTCCTCCCTCATTTTTTGTTTAGCCCTTTAATTTTCTGAAGAGGAAGTTCAATAATAAGTATTACCATAAAAAATCGATAATAAAGTAACGTTTGATTATAGCGCATATTTGTACTTGAAATTCAAACTTGAAATCACTAAATTTGATATAATTGTAAGAAATTTGGATAGTATGCATTCAATTTTAGATTCAAATATTATTGACTCTAATGTAATAGAATACTACATAATAATAGTATAAAGTAACATGTATGAATCATGTTTAAAATATGGCTAATGCTACGGTGGACCACCTTCACAAGTGGTCCACTGTGGACAATTGATCTATCGAATATAAATTTTACAAAATTTATTGGTAGATTGAAAGTTTATATCATATAGAGCATCCATAAAAAAATTTTAAAAAATTGAAAATCGTTTGATATTTTATTGGGATTTATCAAGATTTACAGTATTTAATAAACTGTTAATCTTGATGGATCTCAATAACATATCAAATGATTTTCAATTTTTCTAAAATTTTCTATAGATGATCTATATGATATAAACTTTCAATCCAACGGTGAATTTTGTAAAATTCGTATTCGTTATAGGGTTTTTCATGAATGGTCCACCATGGACCACTTTAATGTTAGAATTTTCCTTAAAATATATGTAATAGAGAAATCAAAAAATCTAATATAAAGTAATGAGTTACCAACGAGGCAATATGCCACGGACGTGTGCCGTGGGTAAATTTCATGTAATCATGGTGAAAATGGCCATGGATATAGAATGATTTTCTTGTAGTAAATCAAAGTTAATTTTGTGTATTTTTTTTGGATTGATTTGTGACTTTTTTTAGAACGATTTGAATGTGAACACCGTATTCTTTACGGTGAAAACATTCGTTAGTGAATGAAAAGATTGTAAGTCTTTTAACATTATTTTCCAATTTTATGATACGTGTATATTTTCTATTTGTTGATTTTTTGACATTTTATTGGTGTTTTTTTTATTAAGTTTATAATGGTGCCTTTTTGGGTGTGAATAGTCGATTTTTTCTCTTCCCACCTTCCGTGTTTCTTTTCTATCCCCGTTTCTCCAATTTTGCCCTCGTTTGAAAACTATAGAATGCATTTTTCAAAGTTTTTCTAGTTCAAATTTGAAAAAATTCAAAAAACACTTTCCAAAATGTTTATTTAAGGGAAAAACTAAAAGAGTAGAAAAGAAAGACAGAAAGTGGGAAGAGAAAAATGAAGGTTTCTCTCCCCACCCCCCGTCTTTCTTTTTCACCCCCTGAGTTTCCATTTTTAACCTTGAAAAAAAACTTCGGTACACGCCTACCGAAGTTTTTAACGATGTAAAACACCTGTTTTTCAATATTGAAAAACTTCAGTACGCGTGTACTGAAGTTTTCGGGGGTAAAATCAAGGGTAAAGTTGGATTTCTGAGGGTTGAAAAAGAATGACGGGGGGTGGGGAGAGAAAAAAATTCGTGATAGTCAACATAAGCAAAGGCCCAAAAGCCCAATGAACAGTCATACAAACGGGATATAACCCACTTCACTCTACTGCATTGTCCATGCGAGTCCATAATTCTTTTTTAATTATGATCATACAAGTCAATAAGTTAATGTAGAAGCTAGAGTATTTTTCTTTTGTGCTAGACATGAATGAAATAAATAAAACAACCTACAACAAGAACAACAACAACAACGCTGTTGGGTTAGCACCCAAACAACTATCTTTGAGCAATAGAGTCAATCAATGGAGGTCAGGAAGTGTTGTGTCTTAAATCTTTCACTCTAAGCATGTGGACGCATCATACTATTTAACAAAAGGAAAAATGTTAAACAGTGTCTTTGAAGTACTAGTTAAGCTTATTAATAAGAAATTTTTTTCTTGTAATTTGTGCATTCAATTCTTCGAAATTGTAGAAAGTCAACTTTTGAACATTAACTTTCACTTTATTTTCCTTTTTGGGTATGATATAGCATGACACTTAACAAAATATTCCGCACATAACAATTTTATCTGAGAGAATATTTAATAAAAACATCCGCAAACATCATATTTAACACGATGTTATATTGATCCTTGACTCGGATGAAATCCGATTAAAACCTCCTTAAATGAATTAAGATTTTGGTTAACATGAAGTACTAAAATCAATAATGAAATGAAGAGTGAAGGATTTAATTGTGTGTTTATCTGAGTCGGAGATTAATATGACAAGATGTTATACTTTTAGAGCCTAAATTAATGGTTTGCACAACTTTAAACTGTATGTTCACAACGAGGAAATGAAGAAAAAAAATATTGTCCACTGGAAACTTACATTTTATGATAAATATGAGGGTGTGACTGTGGAATCTCAAAGGAAAAAAGTAAATCAAATTGTATGCCTATAATGGCCTACAATTATACCAATTAAAGAAGTCAAGCCCAAAACTAGAAAGAACTCAAGCCCAAAACTAAAAAAGTTCAATGTCAAATATGAGAATGAGTATTTTAGAAATTTATAATTAAGCATAAAAAATAAAATTCTTCTTTATTATTATTATTATTATTATTATTATTTTATAACAAATTATTTTATTTTCTCTATAAGATTCTTGTAAATTAGTATAAACTCAAATGTTACCTCAGCCTTCAAAATATTTCTAACTATAAGAATTCTAATCAAACAATTTTTATATATTTTATTTTATTAAATGTGTTATATATTACTAACAATGAATTAGTATAAACGGTAAGTGTCTTTGGTCCCTTAAATATGCGACGATTAAGGGGTTCAAACCACCTTATATATGTTATAGGTATTTTGATTGATGCAGATTAATCACCGTTATTAAGAGAGAAAACTTTGTAGATATAATATAATAATCTAAAAAATAAAAATAAATTTGTTAATTAAAAATGACAATGTGATATAAAATATATCAAAACTAGTATTATTAGCCAAAACAATTGGGACAGCTGACACGTCTGGGTTGTGTAATGTTTTTCCTTTTTAAATACAATAAATACAAAATTTCTAAATTCTTTTTCCTACTAGACAAAATCACTAACTTTAATGATGAAATGAATAGATTAAAATAAACAAGTAAATATACATAAAAAATCTTATGGTAGTGAGTGTCAATTTCATGAAATAAACAAATCATAAGAGTCATAACAATATCCATTAATTTTGGTAATGTCACATAAAAAGGTGAAATGGTTGCAAGAAGAGTCGTCGGGGTGCATTTGTCTTTGCATGAGCAGACTTGAATGAATGAAGGCTTCAATCAAGGTTTTGCTTTGTAATTATTTTAATCATTTATAATTATGTCACGGTATTGACAGAATGTACCCTCTAAATATATTTTAATAATATCTTAATTTCAAGTAGACGAGGGAAAAAAAATTCTAAAATCTTTGTTGTTATGCTTTGAACCTGTTTCTAAATGGTAGCACTTGTCAAGGGATTATTATGCTCTAAGTTTGTTCCAAACAACTTTATTGAACATAATTTCTTTTAAATATTTACATGACCAATATTTTTTCTCTTGTTGATTCCATGCACTTTCTATAGCATCCATATCTGAATTAATTCTTCGAATTATAGGTGTTGGTGTACAAGGTGATGAATCAATGAAATAGTAAGGAGAGAGAACAAAGACAGCAGCCACAAATATGAAAGGAAGAATTAATTGCATTGATAAAAGAGTAGCTATTTATACAAAGAGTAAAGTTTGCCACATAGGCCCTAAAATTGAAAAGACTTAACATAGTAAATACTAAAATACCCTTAAATATAAATTACTTCTAACACCATCCCTTAATTTATATTTAGGCAAAACTGACAACACCAATTCCATCCCTCAAACGAAGAAATTGATCAGTTTTGATAGCCTTTGTCAACACATCTGCCAGCTGCTTCTGAGTGCTACAGTGCACAACTTCAAGCACTCCATTCTGAACCTGATTCCTCAGAAAGTGATACTTGGTCTCAATATGCTTGCTTCTTCCATGCAGCACTGGATTCTTGGCAAGATTGATTGCAGACTTGTTATCAATCATCAGCTTCAGAGGCTTGTTTACCTTGATCTTCAGATCCTGCAGTAAGTTCAGAAGCCACACAGCTTGGCATGCAGTCACAGCGCCTGCAATATATTCAGCTTCACAGGTTGATAGAGCAACAACAGGTTGCTTCTTGGAACACCACGAAATAGGACCTCCCAGAAATTTAAATAAATATCCAGAAGTGCTTCTTCTATCAACTCTGTCTCCACACCAATCCGAATCTGAATAACTCAGAAGTTCTGATTCAGTCCTTCCTTCAGAGGGAAATAGCACTCCATGCTTCAGAGTCCCCTTGATATACCTCAGAATCCTGACAGCAGCTTGGTAATGGGACCATTTTGGTTTACTCATAAATCTGCTAACCATTCCAACTGCAAAACAAATATCAGGTCTGATATTACACAAATACCTCAGAGAACCAACCAACTGTTTGAAGGTTGTAGCATCCACATCCTCTCCATCAGAATCGGAATCCAACTTTTGATTCGTATCAGAGGGTGTGATAGCAACTTTGCAATTTTCCAGCTTAAATCTCTTCAGAAGCTCAAGTTCATACTTCAACTGATGCAAAATGATTCCTTTCTCAGAATATAGAAATTCCATCCCTAGAAAGTAACTCATTTTTCCAAGGTCTGTCATCTCAAACTCATTCATCAGAACCTTCTTGAACTTAGCTATCTCTTGTTCAGAACTTCCTGTCAGCAATATATCATCAACATACAAACATACCATAATCATATTGCCTTCTGAAGTGTGCTGAACATAAACACCATACTCCAACTCACATTTCTGAAACCCTTGCTTCTTGAAAAATGAATCAATCTTCATATTCCAGGCTCTGGGCGCTTGTTTCAATCCATAGAGGGCTTTATGCAATCTATACACCATCCCTTCCTGATTCTTTTTCTCAAAACCAGGAGGTTGTGACACATATACCTCTTCTTGTAATGGACCGTTTAGAAATGCAGATTTCACATCTAAATGCATCAGAGGCCAATTCCTGTTAGCAGCTATTGCAATTACCAGTCTAATTGTTTCGTGTCTTGCTACAGGTGCAAACACTTCAGAATAATCTAGTCCAGGTTTCTGCAGAAATCCTCTTGCTACTAACCTCGCTTTGTGTTTGCCAATTGAGCCATCTGGCTTTAGTTTCTGCTTGAAAACCCATCTGACGCTGATGGCTTTCTTGCCTTTTGGAAGTTCTGAAAGCTTCCAAGTCTTGTTCCTCTTTATAGCATCAAGTTCCTCTTTCATGGCCTGCAACCAGACTTGTTGCTTAAGAGCATCTTCTGTGCTCACAGGTTCAGAATCTACTAACATTGCACACTGAATAATTTCTCCCTCAGAGTCTACTTCAGTGTCTTGCAACATTTCAAATCCTGCAAATCTTCTTGGGATGTTTCTGATTCTCTGTAGCCTCTGAACACCTTCAGAAATTCTTTCTTCAGAATTTTGACCTTCAGAAATGGCTTCAGAATTCTGACCTTCAGAGTTGGCTTCAGAATTCTGACCTTCAGAATTGGCTTCAGAATTCTGGCCTTCAGAATTGGCTTCAGAATTCTGACCTTCAGAATTGGCTTCAGAATTCTGAGCTTCAGAGTTGGCTTCAGAATTCTGAGCTTCAGAGTTGGCTTCAGAATTCTGAGCTTCAGAGTTGGCTTCAGAATTCTGAGCTTCAGAGTTGGCTTCAGAATTCTGAGCTTCAGAGTTGGCTTCAGAATTCTGAGCTTCAGAGTTGGCTTCAGAATTCTGATCTTCAGAATTGCCTTCAGAGTCAGATTCAGAATCACCATCAGACTCAGAATCACCATCAGAGTCATCTCCATCTTCTGAATCATCTTCAGAGCCTTCAGATTCTGACTCACCTTCAGAGCCATCCTCAGAGATTCTCACATCAGAATTTGATTGAGACTTGTTCCAATCCCAAGTTTCAGATTCCTTCACAATGACGTCTCTGCTGAATTCAATTTTATTAGTCTCTGGACAATAAAGCTTGTACGCACCTGTACTGTGGTACCCCACCAGTAACATTACTTTGCTTCTATCATCCAGCTTCTGTCTTCTGGCTTCTGGAACATGTTTATAGCATACAGATCCAAACACCTTCAGATGACTAACACTTTGCTTCTCTCCAGTCCACTTATGAATAGGAACTATTTCCTTCAGCTTCTTCGTTGGACATCTGTTGAGCACATATGTTGCAGTGGCAACAGCTTCTCCCCATAAGTGATGAGGAAGCTTCTTCTCTTTCAGCATGCTTCTCACCATATCAAGCAAAGTACGATTTCTTCTCTCAGCAAGACCATTGTGTTGAGGAGTATAAGGAGCTGTAACCTCATGCTCAATTCCATTCTCCTCACAGAAAGTTTTAAACTCATTAGAATTAAACTCACCACCACTATCAGTTCTGAGAATCTTCAGCTTCTGACCACTCTGTTTCTCAGCCTTCACCTCGAACTTCTGAAACTCAGCAAACACTTCATGCTTGAACTTGATGAGTGTTACCCATGTCATCCTTGTGAATTCATCAACAAAAGATACAAAATACTTGTTTCCTCCAAGTGAAGGTACTGGAAATGGTCCACACACATCAGAATGTACTACTCCCAAGGCATGTTTTGCTCTTGGAGCTACTTCTGATGCAAACGGCAGTCTTGGTTGCTTCCCTTTCATGCACACCTCGCATGATTTTTCAGGCTTCTTGATTATAGGAATTCCATGTACCAGATTCTTTGACTTCAGATGACCCAAGCTTCTGAAATTCAGATGACCAAATCTTCTGTGCCACAGCTCACTATCCTTCTCAACACTTGTTGCACTAAGACATTCAGAGTCTGCAGTTCTAACATTCACCTTGAATGTTCTGTTCCTTCCCTGTTCTGACTCCATAATCAACTTCTGATTACCATCATACAGCTTCAGAAGATTGTCTTCAATAGTAACTGAAAAACCTTTCTCAATCAATTGACCCACACTCATCAGATTGCTTTTCATGCCTGGTACATACCACACGTTCTGAATCAATGCTGCTTTCCCATTGTTCAAAATGACTTTGACATTTCCCATACCTTCAGCGTTGAGGTATTTATCATCAGCACATCTGATCTTTGTACTCTTTCTAGAGTCAAAATCAACCAACCACTTCTTGTTTCCAGTAAGATGGTTTGAACACCCTGTATCCATATACCACCACTCTGAATTCACATCCTCAGATTCAGAAGCCATTAGTAAAACAAATTCACTATCAGAGTCATCAGAACTTCTGGCTATATTTGCTTCTTCTGACTTTCTTTCTTTGTTTGACTTGCACTCAGATGCAAAATGGCCAAACTTCTGACAAGAGTAACACCGTACTTTTGTCTTGTCTTTTCCCTTCTGAGCATACTTCTGCTTTCCAGAAGTTGAGGTTTTTGGATTCTGAGCTCCATCAGATCTATTCTTGGCTTCTGACCAAGGCTTCTTCTGAACCTTCTTCTCAGAGGCTGCTTTCAGAGCCTGCTGCTCTACTTCTCTTTCAGAGTTTCTCTCAGTTAGACGCAACTCTTGTGCTTCTAGACTGCTCTGTAACTCTTCTATTCTCATGGTTTCCAAATCTTTGGAATGTTCAATAGATACAACAATGTAATCAAACTGAGGGGTAAGGGATCTCAATACCTTCTCAATGATTACTTGTTCTGAAAGAGTTTCTCCACAAGCTTTCATCTCATTAGTAATCAGAATGAGTCTGGAGATGTACTCACAAACCTTCTCATTGTTCTTCATGTTGAGATTCTCATACTGTTTTCTGAGGGTTTGAAGCTTTACCTTCTTTACTGACGCGTCACCACCGTAACACCTTGTCAGAAGATCCCAAGCCTCCTTCGCCGTCACTGAATCAGCAATCTTCTCAAACACACTCTCATTCACACACTGATGAATGTAGAACAACGCCTTCTGATCCTTCTTTTTTGTAGCTTTCTGCGCCTCTTTCTGCTCCTCTGTTGCATCTGCTGCAACAGGAACGTATCCTTCAGTGACAAGCTCAAGCACACCTTGAGCACCGAACAATACAAGCATTTGTTTCATCCAACGATTCCAGTTTTTGCCATCAAACACTGGAAGCTTGGTACTCATGCCACCGTTTCCGTTCATCTTACACCTTGTACAGTACACTCAAATCTCACTAACACTCGTGTTTCCCAATCCCACAAAATCAGAAAAGTGATTCTGTTCAGATTTTTGTTCAAGATTCAACACAAATCAAGAACCAAAAAATCAAACACACACAACTCACGTTTCACTCGTGTTTCCCGTGGATTCGAACCGGAGCTCTGATACCAATTTGTTGGTGTACAAGGTGATGAATCAATGAAATAGTAAGGAGAGAGAACAAAGACAGCAGCCACAAATATGAAAGGAAGAATTAATTGCATTGATAAAAGAGTAGCTATTTATACAAAGAGTAAAGTTTGCCACATAGGCCCTAAAATTGAAAAGACTTAACATAGTAAATACTAAAATACCCTTAAATATAAATTACTTCTAACAATAGGTAGAAACAAGCACTGGCGGCTAAGAGTTAATTACTTAACATATATTTTTTGACAATCAATTCATTGCATATAATAAAGAATGTCTTGCTTATAAACTTGACATAAATATTTCTTTGCCACTTGCAAATGAATTGCAATTATCAAATAAAAAACATTCTATTTGAGTCTATTGTTCACCCTTTAAAAATGATGTCAAATTCGTAAACAAAAAATTGGATATTGTCAAAATTTTGAATTTGATTTCTTAACAATAATAATATGTTAAGGACATTTTTTAGAAAGCAAATTTTGCATGGTAATCACAAATAAAAAATATTTGGGTGTACACACAAGAATAATAAAGAAATTGAAAGAAAAATATTTTAGTAACATCTTGTTTACTAAAATATTGAATGTCGAGTAACATATATAGTAGTTAGATAAACTATAAATTTACTGGCTTAAAATTTTCGATTATGATATGATATTCAATTCATATATGTGATTACTCTTGATTAAGGATCCGTTTGTTACAAATTAAATAATTAGTGTTTTTGATGTTAAATAATTTTAAGATTAGTTTTTAGAGATTTTATAGAAAAATAGAATTTACTTTGTTTTTGTTTATTATAATAAAAATTACTTTTTTTTAATAAAATAATCTTTAGATTATTTGGATACAACATATAAAAGTGTTTTTTTTTAATTACAAAATAACCACACTTGTTTTCTCTTTTCTATAAAAAAAAATCTATTATTTAATAAGCTACTCTTAACAACTTCTCATTTTTAGTTGTTTTCTGATTATTTTAAAAAAACCATAATAAATAGATATAATATTTTTAGAAGTGATTAATTTTATAAAAAAAACATATATGTTTTTTTAAAAAAAGCTATAACAAAAAGCCTCTAAGTAAGTGTTTTAAAGGCACTTATTGTTTAATGGAGCATATCTATGACCATTCTTTTCGTTCAAGTAAATAATTTTGACCCAAAATATGTTCATTTAAATGTACTACTACGTGATAGCCGTCTCAATTTGTTTGTCTTCTTGCTGTTTGTTACTGAGACAGATCATGCCACAACAGACACGGGTATGTGAGTATGTCATATTAACTGATTCCTATTCATATATACATCAAATATTTTTCTGTTTGGTATGACATTTTAGAAAACAAACAATATATGAATGTACGTATTATACATGTAACTTCAATTTCATATATGATCATTTCCTAATAAATGTGTTTTAAAATGAATGTTATTCGGTGAAATTTGATAAATTACACATGTTTTAAAATAAATTTTACATATTTAAGTGACACATGCATATTTTGTTAAAAAATATAATTTGGAGGTTAATGTACATATTATTATTTGTTCTTACTATGACTCTTTTAAATCTCTGTCTATTTTCTATTTGCCATAAAATGTTTTACATGGCAAAAAAATTCAGCGTAAAATTAAGAAAGAGATAGAAATAATTGATAGAAATATAGAAGAGATTGAAGGAAAAAAATTATGGTAAAAATTAATAAGATATGATAAATGGTGAATAAAGAAAACGATAACAACCATCAACAATCAAAATGGTAAATAAATTCCGGTTTATATATGTAATTTAATTTAAGTTTAAAGTTGGATCAACTGTTGGGCCTCATGTTTCTAATGTTGACAAATCAACAATCAAAATCAAATCATTTCTTAGATTATGTGACAAAAGTAACAACAATAATTAAACAATAAAAAATCCTCAAGAAACTTTGCATAAGTCAAGATTAAATATAGGTAATTCGATTCAACTTTGAAAGTTACAACAACTCCTTTGTGAGTTAGCTGTGAAACAATCATACAAATATTGTGTTGGCCTACTTTGACCTATCGGTAAAGCTTGCAATAATTAAGAGCTTAGTCAGATAATAATGAAATTTTAAAGGAAAATGCTTTCTACAGTATAATTTATCACAGTCACTTTAATGAAATACGTGTTTTAAAGTGTTTTAAAATGAATGTCGTTCAGTTATATCTTTCTCTTCAAATTGTATATTATCCAACCACATATCACATTCAGGGGCGAAGCTATAGCCCAGTATGCTCGAGCTCCGGTAAAAAATTTTAATATTTTAAGAGTTAATTTTGAACAAAACTGAGATTTATTCATTGACAGACGTTGACCTCCCAGTTAAAACTTTGGCTACTACAAGCACCGATGGAGAGACATGTCTCTAGCTAAGAGGAGAATATATATCCATCTTTGGGGTGAGAATAACAAAATAAAAGGAAATATTTTGCAGGAACTTAGTATTAGTGAATTGATCAAACATAACTCCAACTTCTCACAAGGGCAACTAAAACTGCTTTACGAAAGAGAAGTTAAACACATTTGAGCCTAGGGGTCTTATCACCATCACAATCAACAATTGTTGCATCTAGAACCCTCCGACTCCAACTCTTAATTAGGTCACTCTTCAACACTTTGAACTCTTGATTATAATTAGGTCAAGATTACCAAGCACGCTCTTACTCAATCTTCTACTTCATATTGTCAAACACCTTTTTACTCTAACTCTTAATTAGGTAAGCGTTCAACGCTTTAAGCTTTTCTTTTAAGATAGAGACCATCCACCCTAACGAAACAAAAAATTCACAGTTATGGTTCACTATGTCAACAAAACCTTTATGACCAAACCTTTAGAATGTGTTTGGATGGGGATGTTTTGAGGTAATATAATGTTTTGAGGGAATTCAAATGATTTGAGGTGAATTCCCTTGTTTGGATGATAATTTGAAGAGAATTTAGAGAACCTTTATGGAGTATTTTGTTCAAGTCAAATTTAGAGAATTTCAAATGACATCTAAAAGCTAAGAATTTTAAATTTCTTCATTCTTATAATTTTTCAAATTTTGCATTTTGGTCCTCAATTTTTCAAAAATTCCAAATTGACCCCAATAAATTCCAAAAGTTGCAAATTGACCCCTCAAATTTTCTCAAAATTATAATTTGACCCCTCAAAATTTTTGAAATTTACAAATTGTCCCCTAATTTCAATTTTGGAATCTGACCCCAAAAAAAATAAATTTTATAAAAGTTGCCCAAAAATGATAACAATGAACTTTTTTATTACTTCATCCAAACAAAAGAATTGAGAAACGAAAGTAATTTAATTGAATCATTTAAATTAACTAGAATTCTAAATTCTTTAAAAAAATTCAACTACCTCATCCAAAACACTCTTATGGTCACTACATCGCCGCAACAATAATTTATTATTTACAATGATAATATATCTAAATTAAACTAAAAAAAAAAGTAGTTGTGTATGTTAATATACAAGTTATAAGTATCATAAAATTATAAGTGGAAAAATGATCGATGCATCTCTTCCTCCAAAAGAAAGGCAATAATAACATTTTACAAAGAACTCTATTTTCAGCTTCCATATATGTACAAAGAGATGTGGGCATTTCCTACTATATATGCATATTTCAAGCTTCAAAGCATAGAATATGTGTAATGTATTGTTGTTATCATCTTGATTCTATATGAGGCATATCCGAGTTGACAGAAAATGAGACTTAAATGTTCTAATGTTTCTATTTGGACTCACATGACATATATTGTACATTATTGAGAAAACTATAAAACAATGCAGCCATATTTTGATACCTTTGGTACTATAAAGCTAAGAAGTCAAGGCCAAAACTTAAAGCACCTTTCATACTTTCAACAGCCTTTTGCTTTGGTGTTTCAAAACAACTTTGCAAAAGATACCAATCATGTATTTCAGGGAGAAACTGAATTTTCAACACGACTTTTCAAGTACATAAAAGATGTCACCATAATTAAATTCTTCAAGATAACACATTGATCAATTTCCACTACCAATCAAAGTACTATATATGTGAAAAAAGTTGAAATAACGACAAAAATTTAAATTGAAAAAAATAAATTTGATCACTGAAGTATGTGTTTCTGACATTTAGAGATGAAATTATAGATGTATATTTGAAATTATCAGTCTCTAATTTTTCGTTGCTATTTTAGATTTTTCGAGTTTTAGAACCGACATGTTTAGAATTTCAAGGGCCTCATCACACTATTATTAAGATTCCTTTGTTCTATAGCTTCCATACATATAAGACTATATAGCTAAAAAATCAAAAACAAAAGAGAGTATTGAAATCAATATTTATAATATATATCAATAATCAAGCAAATGAAAGAAGTTCAAAACAATGGAATGAAAAGTAAACCACAAAACTAACAAATATATGTAAAAGAAAATGAACTCATTAGGGTTTTAACACCAACAAAAAACTTCTATAGCTGTTTTAAATTTACACCCCCACCCAAATGATGCAAATCTGTTATTGCATTTGCATTCCAAAATACCTAGATTCCTCAAAAGCAACAACATCTTGAGGAATTGAACCTTGTTGACAACAACCTTCATAGTCAGAAACCAAAGGTGAATAAACCAAAGAGTTCATATCTCCCCAACTAGTGCTTTCTGTTGAAGTTGTTGTGATTGTGCTACCACCATTGCTTATGTCCATAGATTCCATTCCATAAAAACCATCAATTGTTTTATCCATTATTTGTTGTTGGTTCACACATAGAAAATCACTTATATCACTTGGAAAATTTTCAAACCCTTGAAATATATGTGATGGTTCACAATTTCCACCATTGTTTGTAATTGCATTACTCTCCATGGCCAAAGGGTTTGACATGTTCATTATGGTTGGATGAAGCAAACTTGTGAAGGATGTTTGATTGCTCAAATCATAGTCAATTATGGATGAATTTGAAACCGGCATGGGATTAATAGAATACTCGGCTGGCCAATAAGGAGCTTGAGTACTCATATTATTAACACCGGAAGAAGCCGCTACTATCAAATTATGATGATTTGTTTCTCTTGCCATCTCTTGTTTCATGATGTTAACTCGTCGAGCTTGTGCTTGAGCTTGTTGCTCCTTCCTTTGCTTCCCAAGGAGCTTCTTCTTCAACCTAGTGTTCCAGTAATTCTTTATATCATTATCTGTTCGTCCTGGTAGTTGTGCCGCTATGATAGACCACCTACAAATAAATTTCATTATTTTCAAGCAGACAATTCAGTTGGTGAGCTGAAGACGAATAACAAATTCTAATTATTTATAAAGGTTAGAATTAAAATTCTCAAAACTAATATAACTACTAATTACTAATATTTATCTATAACAAAATAAATAAATAATGGATTACCTGCTTCCGATACTAACATAGAGACTGCAAATAATATCATCTTCTTCCTCTGAGAAACTGCCATGTTTAATATTTGGACGAAGATAATTTAGCCATCTAAGACGACAACTTTTACCACATCTCTTAAGTCCTAGACCACAAACATCCACAAAAAAAATAAGAAATTATTTTTCAATAAATAAAATTTTATGTTGTTAATATATATTTGTATTAATTAAATTAATCATTAATTATGTGTAGAGAAATTAGGAGAAAATTATATGAAAAATGTTGATTTGTTTTGATTTATGAATATTTTATGTAACATACCTATCTTTTGAGGAAGAGCAATCCAATTTCCACCAGTACCATTCTGTTCTATGTAAGATTTGAGTGTTGCATCTTCTTCAGGTGACCATGGACCTTTTTTGACATTAGCTTTGTCACAACAAGGAGCTCTTCCCATATTTATTATGCTTTTTCTTTTCTTTGTGTTTGTTGTTATGAGTTACAAGTAAAGCCAATGTTTATTATAAGTTTGATGATAATGATAATGATGATAATAATGATGTGTTTATATATAAAGAAAAAGTGGTAGGAGGGGTAGAGAGAAATAACCTTGAGAAAGAGAGAGAAATTTGGTTTTAAGAAAAAGTTGAAGGAAAAAAAAAAAGATGTTACTTTATGACTAAAATAATGAATAAATTGGAAATGCCAGTTCAATAGACCATTGTTTTTCTAATTGTGTCCTTCTTAGTCTAGAATCTATTTCAAATATATCTATCATCTCTCTCTTATATTATTTTTAAAAAATAGGGAAGATGTGAATTATTGTTGTGGATGGGGAATGGAGATCATGAACCTTTTATGCATGGTGAAAGTATGTATAGTGTGGGACCAATTCAAGTGTAGTGGAAGGTTAAAGTGTGTATGTGATCACCTCATTTGTTTGAATGGTTCTTTGCTACCATATAACATGCATAATGCCTAGAGGAGAATCTCTTTTGTTACGCATGGGGTTGTGTCATCTACATTGGAAGGTGAAAATCAAGACTTATGAACAAATTATTATTGGGTTTTGCTAACGTATACCTAGTTATTTTTTAGAAGGAGTGTTTTAGAAAGTTATAACTAAAAAGTTGTTAAATACACCTTGAGGTGCATGTTACTAAACCACTCATTCTAAAATATAGGTAGGTGTAAGTTAACAACTCCTATAGGCCTTTGCTATCGTACACCCACTTATTTTTTAAAAGGTGTGCATTAGCAACTAATAACTAAAAAGTAGTCAAATACACCTTAAGGTGTATGTTGTTAATGCACACCTTCATGAAAAATAGTGGGTGTGCATTAGCAAAATCCATTATTATTATTATTAATTTTTTCACCATCATTGTTCGGCCCATCAAACGGCCTAATTTTATTTGATGTATGTTTTAGTATCAACCGATTTCAATCTCCTCCCGATCACAGTTGTGGGGGATCGAACTGTGATCCTCCCTACTAAGTTTGAAATCAATCAACATTAGACCAACTAACGATTAATAACAAATTATTATTAATTGTTTTTTCTTTTACATTTTATAATTATATAGATTATTATTTTTAATAGTGGTCTTTTTTATATATATTAGTTGTCTATCCTTTTTGTTTTATATACAATATCCCATTGGTTGTATATTTATTCCTAACCTTTTTTATAAATTTTTTGTTTGTAAACGTGTTAAAGAATTCCTATGCTTGTTTTAAAAATATTCTTCTTAATTTCACTTAATTACAAAGAAAAATGTTGGTATTATATTTTGGGAAATATTTCTTGAACATTCATACACTAAATTAGCCCCTTGAGAAAGAAAAAATATAGAGGGTGATGTGATATGTTGGCGATGTAATGGATTGAGAGAGATAAAGAAAAAAATGAGGTATTAAATGGGTGTTAGAAATTAAGAATGTACAAATTTCATTACTCTTAAATTTTAGAGGTTTGCATGATTTTTCATAGTAGTAGCTAGTAGGTAATAATCATCAAAACAACCTGTAATTAAAAATTGTTCAAGGTTTGAAAAGGTCTCAATTTAAATTGTTCAATTAAGGTTAAATCGATGGATGGTATTAATTCGACATTGAGTTGTTGGGTAGCTAGAAATTGGACTAAAGTCTCATGTGTATGGAGCTCACAACATCATAAAAAGTATTTCTTGTAATCTTCGATTTTCTCTTTTAGTTTTTCGTATTCTCTGCTTAGTTTCTTATATATTTGTCATTCAAAAATAAATATTGTGAAAATGATTAAAATTATATCTTAAAAAATACTTCTTAATAAAGATAAAAGGCAATTTGTGTTTATTTTATAGATGGTGTGTTGTTACACTGAATTATAGGCCAGGAGCTTAACATTTTTGGGGGGTTCGTGGGGCTTTTATCTTTTTCATTTATGTTTACCTTCGGTAAAAAAATAAAATAAAAATTGTTGTATTTGAGTTAGAATATTCCTTATATTCAAATTAAGATCATATCTTTTTGCTGCTTAAAAAAGAAAAATGTAATAAAACATATGCAACTAGGAATATATCTTATCATACTTTATTTGGAAAAGGACAAGATCGAAACAACATAAATAAATTCTGTGAAAGAAAAGAAAACATTAATGAAATACTTTACTGAATATGATAGTCAACAAGTAGGATTTCCACTATAATTATAGACTAATTTTCAAATTTTTTATAAGCAAAACAGAAATATTAATATGAAGCAAAGTTTGAACACATGACAAAAATATATTTTAGTTTTGAGAAAAATTGAAGGGTGGTGAGCTATGTGACGCGTAGAAGATTAAAAACATACGTACCCACTAAATTTGTTATTATTAAAAAATTGGCTTTTAAATATTAAAATATATTCATCAAAATTTGATTTCAGATATGTTATTGTTTTAATCCTACTTTATTTATTTTACAGTCGAATGTTGAATTACTAAAATTTCATTATCTTAAAAATCAGAGTTAATACCAAAAAAAAATTACTGATTTGCAATCTCTGTTGAAAAACACCACATTATTGTTTTGGTCTAGAACTTAAAAACGAAAAGTATTATTTTTTTTTGTAAGCACTTTCGTATCCTAGAATTTTATTGAATATAGTATTTAGTATTTTGCTAACATGTCTTAACATCCATTCATTTGATGTCATGCATAGTTCATTTATAATTAATAATTTTAAGAAAATTAGTAAGATTTTTTGCTAGAAAGAAAATAATCTTATGTGACAACATTCAACACTTACCAATTATAATTACTTTTTTATGTAAATTTTTCTTACTAAATAGTATACTTTTATTTTAAATATAAATTTAAAATTTGAGTTAATTTTGTCTTATTGGTAGTACAAAAGAATTCTCCTATTTTATCTTTCAATTTGAAACTTGATAAAAATTTTCCAAATTCAAGAAACTCCTCACATCAAGTACTATTTGGCTTTGTTCAATGAGTAATATGTGGATATATCTCAAATGAAAAACTTTAATATCATATTAGATTTTTATGAGTTTAACTCATTCTCATAAAATTAATACGAAAAATAAATGGTGCTATAATTAAGTTTTTGAAACCTTTTCATAGTTAACTATTTTCAATGCGAGTCTTGTTTATGCTATATTTATTTATTTATTTAAAAACACATTAATATTTAACAAGCACTAATTTCAGAAAGTAATTGTAAGTAGTAATATATTTATGCTTGTTTTTTACTTTTTTTTTTTTTTTTGGTACATTTTTTGACTTTTATTCTAATCATCTATACAAATATTATAATGGTCCTGCAATTAATATTACACACTCTTATGCAAGAAGGCCATTTTTATCACATCTAGTTAGGCTTCAATTTCTTGTCAGGATAGGCTTGAATAAAATTCATGAACTTGTCTGTCTTAATCAGGGAGAAGTTTTTGATTAAATGGACCAACCTTACACTGCCAATAGAAAGAAGAATATATAGAAATCAGAAAATGAAAGAAACAGAGAAATATTATTTCATTTGTAAGGACCACACAGAGAAACTTGTGTACCAATTTGGCTGTGTAGGCCCATTAGATAATACACACTAAGATACTAATTAATTAATTAATTAGTGTTTTACTAACAAAAAAAATTAATTAGTGTTTCTTTCTCTCCATAAAATTATAATTATATACCAACAATAAAGAAACCAATTACGGATTTGGATTTTCTATCACTATTGATTGTATGTGTTCAGCATATAAAGTAGTTGTTGAATTGTGATCAAACGATCTAAATTTTAATGTCTTTTAATTTTTAAAAATAATCTAAATATCAAACAACAAACATAAAATGTTAATAGTTCGATCTCAATATATAGTCGATGTACTGACCCGCTTAAATGCGCATAATTAGTAACCACATGAATCCAAATTCACTACAAATTACATGTATGGACAGAAGTCAAACAAAACATATATTTAAAGCAAGGATAGTTGAATTTTATTCTATATGTTATAAAATTAATGTTTGTAGAAGAAATGATATAAAGTAGATAAATATTTCAACAAAAATAAGGAAATAGTATTAGGCTATTAGCGTTAGGCCACCGTCTCTTTTTATTTCTCACTCTTTTACATTGTATTTCCATGATAATAAACTAACCATGGTTAACTAACTTTTTATAGAAAGGTGAAAAAAATTTATGAAATTGAGGGACATTTTTTTCCATGTTCTGATTACGTAATGGTGGACCTAGTTAATAAGTATGAAAGTGTCTTTTTGACAAGGTCCTATGAAATTGTAACAGATCTATACGAAAACTAGCACTAAGGTATATTTCTTACCTAGTTCTTTTGTGCTTTCTAACAGAATAATGTTGAAGTTGAACATGTCTTCCAATACTTTTATGAAAGTGTAGCAGTAAATACGTATTAATAGTGTGTAAAGAATATGTCCCCATGTACTTCTTTAATCAGTATAGAAATTCTTTAGAGTAATCAGATTGTGAAGAAAACATGTGATATCCTCCAATTATATGATTTTTATAGGATAATTAAAAACATAATTATATGGACACTTAATATAATAACTCCTTCTCATTAATTATACATACCAGAAAAAGCCCGATTAGCAATTTAAATTTAAAGAGAAAATATTGAAATTAGTCTCTACTTTAATTAATTTCTAAGTACTTTAGTGAATTTGAAAAACTTCGAGATAGATTATATTTATCGCTAATTTTAGTGACTAATCTTCCCCTTAGAGAGGTGCAGTTGGGTGACAGTTAATGGTTTCTTGTGTTTTATGTGGTGCCAATTATTAGGGGCTCATCATTTGTTTATTACTCATAGATTTGTCCTTCGTGCTTGTTATAGTGTTTTTAGGTGGTTAGGTTAGAGTGGGCACTAGCGATGCCTAAGGACTTGTTTAATCATTTGAACGATCATCCCAATTTTGTCGTGGCAATTTGCTTTGCCTCCATTTGTATTGTGTTTACAATCACTTGTGGGATTTTTTTGTTGCTTTTATTTAGGATTAGTCCCCTGTTCTGGGTTTGATTCCTTAGTACTCTTTTGTCTATTAATATTATTTTCTATGTTAAGAAAAATGCACTTATAGTCACTAAAATTTAAAATGACGTATAATTGTATTCTTCATTGTTAAGGATTTTTCCTACAAAATAAGATTATGGATTAAAATGCATTTATAGAATTACATTTGACCACATTGCAAAGTTGATTCTAATTAGAAACACTAATAAAAACTTCTTTTATAAGTGAATGTAAACCTTTTCTTTTAAAATCCATTTTTTCAATTCAAATCTACAACGTGGAATCATCAAATGTAGTTTTACATCATGAATAAATATAATATGTCGTAATAAATGAGCTTCGAATTTAATTGTGAAAAGAAAAAATCCTAAAATTTGTAAAATAAGATGACTAAAATCCTAACTTTTGAAGTGTGTTTAACAAATCTGTTAAACTTAGTTCAACGGGTAATATTGAAATTGTTAGACTTTGGATTTTTTTCATTATCCGATTTCGAACTCAAAATCTTTTCACATGGCATTAATTTGTTACTCTATATGGTATGTATCTTTTGAGGGTTAGGTTTTGGCCCCCTCTTGTACATATTTTATCATTTTTTAATATGTATATTTATGAGTGTACAACATAGAATGTGTTTCTTAGAGGTGTCAATTGCCTAGTTAATGTGTCTAAGTTTCTACTTGATGTTTAACAAGCTCTTATTTTTCAAAAACAAAAAACTCTAAATATCTACAAATTAAAAAATAAAAATAAAAAAGTCATGTTTGAAGAAACGTATAATAAGTCATGTTTGAACAAGCTAAGATATGAAATTAACCTATATCTCATACCGTACGTACTCAAAGACAATCATCTTAAAATTAGTCAACACAACAATAAGAGTAATAGGTCTTCAAGATATTAATTAATTTTTCACAATGTGATGAATTAATCAACTAGTACAAAATGTACATGTACTTATTCTCCCCCATCCAATTTTTCTTGCTTGTAAAGTTTCAACTCTAACTTGCAGCGTCGCTGTCTTAATTAATTAAGCTTCTAGAATATATGTGTCGCACTTTGTGTAATGTCAATTAGGAAATCAACTTTGTCAAACATGCAAGATCAAGTGTGAAGCTGAAAATTAATCCAAATGCATGGAAAGGCTAGTAAAGTCGCATAATTAGTGGAATCCAACGAAGTTTCTACCTATGAATATTTCTATAAGTGTGCTACTTAAGCTTTATGTCAATTCACTAGCAAAGGAAGTTCATGTTTTAGACTTTTTGTAGCAAAACTTGCATATTATATTTTTATGTATTTTCACGTAAATTTCTAATTGGATTTCGATAATTTCAATAGATTGTCAAATTAGTAAATGTCTAATTAGATTTAGTGTGTGGAACAATTAGAGTTGTTAAAATAAGTTGAGACAATCAGACTCAGACTAGTTCACCAGTCTATAAATTTATAAATAAATAAAAAACAGAAATAAACAAATATTTTTAACCCTTATTTATTTAGTCAATATAAAATTGGGTCAGGGCAGCTAGTTCATTGAACTTCGAGCCAACAAACCATTATAGACATCCTTATGTCATTTTTTATTAACAGTATTAATAAAAACTTTAAAAAATATCATTTGATTTAGAATTTATTAATAAAAAATTTAAATATGTAAATTTAATATAGGATATACATTTAGCTAAAACTTTAAAAAATGAGTAAAATTAAAGTTTAATTGAAATTAAGTATTAATATAAAAATCGCACACATACATCCAATTATATTCGAAAATATATATAATTGTGACAAACTACTACATCAAAGTAGCATAAAAAAAATGAGTAAATCCGCAAATGCGTTCATATTGAGGCCCTCAAGCTGAGGGAATGTTGAGGGAATTTAAGAAATGGATTGAAGAGATGCATCCAAGTAGTGTAGGTTGTAGTTTTATGAGGTTGAATGTATCCACTAGATATGACACATGATGTTTGAAAGTGCTACTAAACATTAATTAGATATCCGTGTGTATTCCTTAACTTGAGTTATGAACTATAAGCTATAATGATAAAAACTACAAAAAATTTCTAAACATTGAAAAGTAAGAAAGAATCGAAAAACTTTCTTTTATATAAAAATAAGAATGATAATATTAAAATATGACTTGTGCTGGTTCATTAATGTTGAGACTTTTTTTTTTATATATTCATTAATGTTGAGACTTTGAGTTGAGTTGAATTTTTATGGCACATATAGTTAGCGGACCAACTTAATGCTATTTATACGTGTGTTAGTGTATATGTCAAATTGAAGGAGAAAATGTAACATTGTTATAGTTACAACTGTTCGATGTGAATAGTTGGTTCAAGCTATTTTAATACATATGAAATATATATTGTTTTAAATTGATATCCGAAATTGATTATTGCGTGTAACTTTATAATTTTATTTCCGCAGCAAAATTGTCAAATTGGGTCGGGCCAGCCCAATTCTAGCTAGTAACTACACTAGTCCTATATGATTTTTGATTAATGTAAACCGGTCAAATTATGTAAGCATGACAAAAGCTGATCATAGCAAACCAAACCAAAGGATGCTGTTGAACTCTATGAGAAGAAGTGGGCATAAACATAATTTACTTTAGTTGACTAATAGAATTCATTGATTGAAAGAAGAAAAGGGGTGAATCTTGTGTGTCATATCAGGATCCACTTCCAAATAAAAAGGTTGTTGTCACTCACGGGTCAGCTACGCGGTTTATAACTTTTCTTCTTCTATCTGGTTGCTTTTGTGGGAGTCATAAAGTGTAGTAAAAATTAAAATGAAGGAGCATAGGTGAAAAAGATAAGGGCATATCAGACAAAGCTTTAGATATATATTTACAATTTCCAAATAGAAAATCATGTTATTCCAAGTTACTACTATTAATTAATCAAAATTTTATCCATATTGTTAGTGAGTGGTATACTTTGCGGCCCAGCTAGCTGACCCGTGTCTATGGTCACAAGGGAAACTGATTTTTTGTTGTCTAATATTTTAGAATAATTAGTTATATCATTAGTTTTAGACACATAGCATGAATATCAATGATAGATAATCCGATCAGAAATTGATAGTAAGTTGTCCAGCGAATCATGAAGAAAGTTTTATACATATTAGAAATAAGTAAAAATAATTATCACTTTATAAGTTGGTTTTGTCCATAAATGAAACTCATATTTATTTCTAGGATGATATCAGAGCCTTCTCCACGATTCGTTTAATCGTCTGCTATTAATTTCTAATCGGAACATCCATCATTTTTTTACACATTTTTTATAATCTAAACTAATTTGTCATGCTAGAGAAGACTTATTTCTTTCGCTACATTCAAGTACACTAATTTTATATGTAACAAAGAGCTACCGTAACTACAATTCATGAAAGTGATGAAACAAAGAGCTGCTATACAGCTAGACCTAGAAATTATAATATGAACAAAACCTCGTGCTACCCAAAACTAAGGCCACCAAATGTTATCTACCATCAGGACAATGTGATCATTAGCAATACATTTTCAAAAGATTGACTTTTTATCCATTACTCCCTCCGGTTCTATATATAAGCAAATATTGCTTTTCTAAATTCATTGCAAAAATAATGTATCTAGAAAATAATATTGTCTAGATACATTACTTTTGCAATGAATCTAAAAAAGCAAATTTTGCTTATATATAGAACCGGAGGGAGTAATTAACAATAGATTGCAAGTTGTAATTTCTATAAGAATAATAATAATCAACTCCAAAAGTAACAAATTTTATATTTAATATCCACCAAACAATCAGAGTCAAGCAAGCACCCTAGGCTATAATTCAAAAGAGAGTAAAATATCGATTTCATTTTCATAGAGAAATACTACTTAATTAGCATTACCACTTGCATATCAATTTCATTTTCATAGAGAAATACTACTTAATTAGCAAATACGAAAGAATCGTTACTGTGTCATTCACAGCAAATACTAGTGCTTTTTGCTTATAATCACAACATTATGCACCAGTTTGATTCAGTGGTATTGATTTTGTTCCTTCAATTGCAATTGTCTTTATTTTACATGAGAGAAAGTCTATGTTGGGCACAACCTAAAATGATGCTCTCGTTTGCCCATTAAATCGCGTATAAATTTTCAACATATTAGCAATGTACTGTAAAATGAGTAATAGAAATGTTCAAATGTTCCGAGTATAGTTCTTCAAATATAAAGTTTCTTTGTTATATCACATGGATTTCTTCAAAGTTCAAACATCAGAGCTAACTAAAAGAGGCAAAGTCATATTCCACAATGCAATGCATTGTAATTCGAATCCAACAACATTGCCGCCACTGGACTAGCCGATTTATTTCACAAACAACATTAGGCACAAAAGTAGATCAACTGACACTAATCGGCCTTCAACCACAGCTGTTCCAGTGCAGAAGACCTCATCGGCCTCTACCAATTCATCCACCGACACTAATCGCTCTTCAACCTGCACACACATATTGGATTAACATGTGAACATGTTTGCGTACTTTATCCTAAAACCAATAGAAACATGAAGCAAAGTGTATATGAATACAAAAATGTAAGCCCCGTCTCGTTAGTGTTTTCTAGGAAAATGCATAGCAAGATTTTATTTCTTTAGAGAGAATACCAAGATTGCTGTTAATAACAATGGAATAAAAAAAAAGCAACAATCATTGAATAATAAGGAACCAAATAAATAAAGATCAAGACATAGAGGTGAAAACTACTTGAACAAAGGGCAATCTAACTTCAGAAGCTTGAGAAGCTATTTTACATTACAAAATTGTTCATCTACAAACATGATATTTGCAAAGTGTTGAATTTTTAACTGAGATCATATCAAACAAATCAATATTTTCAACAAAGGGTTGGGCAGAAAAAGAACAAAATCATATGAAAATTGAGATTCTTCATTATAAATTTCTTTTTATGAAAAGATTCCTCGTTGCCTTGTTGACATCTTGCTAAGATATAAATATTGTCTAGGTTTGAAATTTAATTTCAAAAGCATAGGTTAGGAAGAAATGAAATATAAAGAATGTCAGATATCAGATATAATATTCATCCTTGACTGAAAATCTAGTACCTCGAATCCTTGGCTTCGAGCAACATCGATTATACTTTTCCCAGTGATGCCAGGCAGGATAGTTCCCTTGATAGATGGAATTGAAATAACGTTACCCTGAAAGCATATGGAAATTAGGACAGCATCATGTATTAAGTTCTAGAGCAATTCTTCAATAGGCACAAACATAAATATTAGTTGTTAGGCACACACTCATAAGAAATATTAAAATTAAATAAAAATGATTAAAGTGATAGGATTTGATGTGACAATTTTATTTTTCCTTTAATTTTTTTAATTTATGTATGTGTGCCTAAATTGTGTGTCCAAATACTTGTGTCTAGGCAAGTGTTTCTCTTCAAATGATTGGCAATATCGAGTTTTAATAATAATTTATTACTTGTAAGTTTTAAATGATGAATTGGAATACTAGTAACGTTTTTTGTGGTGGTTTTTCACAAAAAAAAAAAAGAAATACTAGAATTAATTAAGAAACCAACTTGTACTAGAATTAATTAACAAACAAATGTTAGTTAGTACCTATTAGATATTTACTAAAAATAAAGGAAACATGTTTCTAATACAGCAAAATATCTATAAATTAATAGAGTTAGGACCGGAGAAATTTATTAATTTAGAGAGTTATTAATATATCAATAAATTAATAATTATTAATTTAAAGAGTTTTTAATGACTTGTAAATCAATAATGACTTTAGTAATATGCATTGTAAATCAATAATGACTTTTGATGTAAACAAGAGGAACAAATGGGTTCAATGTATTCTTAAGGAAGTGTGCCATATATAAATTACATAAATGTGATGCACAGATTATGAATTATTAATTTATGATTTTCTTGTGATCGAAAATTACAAGGGATCTCCTGAAAAATTATTATCTTATTATTTTATCGAATTTTTCAATTTTTTGCACTGCCCCAAGTCGGGACCGGACAACTTTATTATTTTAGAGAGTTTATTAATTTACCGAGTATTAATTTAAAGAGATTTTACTGTATTTTGTTTAAAAGATAAAATAAAATGCCATTTACAAAACTACCCTTATAGTTAAAATTGATTTGTATATACAGAATTAACTTTTTAGAGAAAAGAAGGGTAGATGAACCAGAAATAGATGGGAAAACACACGATTTTGGTCGTAATTTGTTAATAGTTACGAGCTCAATCTCTTCAAGAGTATAAATATTTTATTAAGGTAAATCTTTTATTAAATGGTATTTCACATTATACCGTTAGATAAATCTAATGTGTATAATTTAATATCTAGTGAGATTGAGGTAAAATTAGATTGAGAGATCCAATTTCAAATCTTTACATCAGTCTCTCAATCTATTATTATAACCATTTGATATATCTAAGGGATAATAGAAAAAGAGATTATCATATTAAAGTGCACAAGTATCCTATACAAATATACAATTACTTTTAGAGAGAGAAACTACAACCTATAAAAAAGGAAATTGAGATTTATAAAGAAAAAAACCCAGCAATTCCCCTTTTGGAATTAAGGTGCAAAAATGAGATTCTGCCCTATAGAAGGGAAATTGGCAATTTTTTGTTTTGAGGCAATTCTACATTGTAGAAGGGAAATTAGCAATTAGCAATTGAAAACTTGCTCTGCTTATTACTAATCCGCGGCTCCATCGATAAACAATTAAAAGTTGTTAAGAGCATAAAATTGTTAATGATAACAAAATAAAATTAAAAATAGAAATAGAAAATGAATCATTCTCTAAAATAGAATGGTTAAAAATAGAAATAGAAAATGAATCATTCTCTAAAATAGAAAGGGGAAAATCTGCAAATTTAGGGTTCCATTGTTACTTGAATTACTTGAATGTAATTTGAGATTAAGAGAGAATTGAGCAACATTTTGAGGATTCAAGTAATTTGAGATTAAAAAAACACTTTGGACTTTTTAATTTTTTTTCTGGACATAAATCAAAGTTTTTTTTTCCAGCGATCAAAATCAAAATTGACTATATTTGCAGCGACCAAAATTTATTTTATTATAGTGTTAGATTTTGGTATAATTTTTAGGAAAATGCTAAATGTAGTGAAAATGTCTATCGCGATAGCCTCGCGAATGAGATGGCACCATAACTTCCGTGTTTTACTTGCGATCACCTTCTATGGTAGTACATAAATTACATGAAGATAAAATGATGAGAATAAAAATAGTAAAAGTATAACAAATTCTTGAGGAAACATCTTCACTCTTTTTAATAGATTTTGTGTGAGGCAAATGAGCTTTTGTTGACATATGAAGATACTAAATGATTAGATGAGAAGAGAATGAAACAATGAAGTGTTTGGTAGCTCAATTTCTAAATCCAATTCAGCTTTACCTCGCCTCTAACACAAACATCATAAAATTCCACTCTATTTTGTTTTCCCCTAAATGCTCCGCCGCACAATCTACCAATATGTCTTCCCTATGTGCTAGACTCCAATATTGAAACTTCTAAGTCCCCTTATTCTTGTCCTCCTTTTTACTATGCTTACGACGACATAAAATTGACATTAATCTACGAATGCAAACACTTTTAAAAAAAATAAAAAAAATACCTGCTGTAGGGCCGTGGCTCCCTCCTTCTCAGGATCACCTCAAGCTCAACGTTGATGCTCTACTGGGCTTCTTGTCCAGGATCGTCAGGCTAAATTGGTGGCAGGTGATGCTAAAATCCTGCGAGCGCCTTCCCCTCTGGACTTTGGTTGGTTGCCGAGGCTCTGGCTGAGCGCCTTCCATCATCAGCCAGTGTACCTTCCCATATTAAAATCAATGAATTGCATAACGTCAATGGCCAGTGGGAGTACCAAGTAATAGTAACAGGAAAATTGAAAGAGAAACAACTTATATAGCGTGAATCCTTTGATTAAATAATAATATTGATATAATAATCATTCTTTAAGACAATATATAAAACAATATAAAATCTTATAGAAATTCAAGCTTAGAATTATTAGTGATCGGTCTCAAACAATCAAGTGATCTATCATGATTAATAAATAAAAGGGTAAATATGTTCTTAGTCCCTATAAACATTTGTACGTTTTATTTTTTGGCCCTCTAAAATTTTCATGCACTTTTTAGTCCCTAAAAAATTCTCCAACATTCTACAACATGTGATCTTTATTTTTAAGTCAACTCATATATATTACTTTGGGATGAATTAAATATTCCAAATTAAGTATATCAGCAATGTTCAACATTATATATATATATATATATATATATATATATGGAAAATTCTAACATGGACCACTTCTTCAAGTGGTCCATGGTGGACCATTCATGAAAAATCCTATAACGAATACGAATTTTACAAAATTCACCGTTGGATTGAAAATTTATATCATATAGATCATCTATAAAAAAATTTAGAAAAATTGAAAATCATTTGATATGTTATTGAGATCCATCAAGATTAACGGTTTATTAAATACTGTAAATCTTGATAAATCCTAATAAAATATCAAATGATTTTCAATTTTTTTAAGATTTTTTATGGATGCTCTATATGATATAAATTTTCAATCTACTAATAAATTTTATAAAATTTGTATTCGATTAGCTCACTTTCCACGGTGGACCACTTGTGAAGGACCACTTGTGAAGGTGGTCCACCGTAGCATTAGTCATATATATATATATATATATTTAAAAAACATCAAGCAAGCTCAAAAACTTCCAATTCTAAAAGATAAGTCAGTAATTATCACAATATTGGAGAACAAAGATTTAGTAGCATTAGACCATATAATGAAGACATTTTCATAAAAAATAACACACAATCATATTATTAATCACAAAACAAAAAGTTTAGAGATTAAAAACATGTACCTTGCCCCTTATGGATGGTTTCGGGGGGAGAAGAGTTTAAAATTTACAACGAGTCGATCGCACCATGTTTGGGGTCCATCCAACATCTTCCACATTGTTTCAAAACCTTAGTTTTCTTACTATACCCTTTTGTGTCTAAAAAATCATCTGAATATTTCCTCGACTCAAATTAATTAGCAGGAGTCAATTAGAACAAATCATAAATAAACATTTAAACTAATTAATGAATCATCAAAGAACCCACCAATATAATCACAAAGGCGACTCTTGGTTAATCCTATTGAAACATGCTTACCATGCATTTATTTATAACTCAATTTTCTTTTGATTGTATACTAAGTGGACTTGAGAGTAGGTATATAATATAACTACATATTTCTATCTTCGACAAATATGTCCTATTCTTTTTTGTTTTCTAAAAGATGTTACTATTAATTTTCTTGATAACACATGAGTGGATAAATCTGAGTATACTAGTACTAGTAGTATTATGTTTCAGATCCACCTCAATTTAACACAATACCATATTTGAAAATCAAAGACACCTAGCCCCATTACCAGGCTACCTCCCTCCCAGCACCTCATACATAGTCTAAACGAATTAATATATTAATTAACATAAGTTACAAATTATAGAAATGCTATTAGCTAGGGTGCTGCCGTGTGACTATGATCTAGAATAACAAACAACATATAAGTATAGGTATAAATATAAGAGTAAATTTACTTTTTAGATTCATTGAGAATCTAATGTATATAATATATATTATAGACTAAATACATTGTATTCTCAATAAATAATATTTCTCTTATATTTAGGACCAGAGGGAGTAATTAAAATGAAATAAAATAGAGATTACAAATACTTATCTTTGTGTAGTAATTTGATGTCGATAAAAACAATCACAAGACTCTGAAATCACCAATAATGGGTATCCTGCAAATCTTGAGACGTAACAGGGTCATTATCCTTAAAGATTTATCCACTTATAAGCACAAATATTCTCTCAGGATACAACAAATCCTTCCCAAAGGTGATAGAACAACTTAAATTTGATAAATAGGAGATGTACCCAGAAGTCAACTTTTCTCCTTTTTATGTAAATAAATAGGAAAATATATATATATATATATATGTTTGTGTTGAATTGCTTTTGCTTTATAATGATCGTGTTCGAGTACCATTTAACCAAAAAATCATCTAACAACTAGTGGTAATCTTGTTTATAATTGGTCAAGCAACAGTAATGTAATCTATTGAATTACATGATAAAATCAGCATTCAAGAACATCATAATATCCTTAAAAGAAAGAATGTTACTAATTGAAAATAATGAATTAATATAATAAAAGGGAGTTATGATAAAATATATATAAATCAATTGATGGGTTATCACTTACTAAATCAACTAATCAAAATATTTATATAACACTCAGATGCTTAATCCTCCTCCCAGCGTGCTAATTAAAAGGGAGTTATGATGCCAAATATTTAAATCAACTTCACAGGAACTGGCCAGCCCCTTAATCCTCCTCCCAGCGATGCTTCTGATGCAAGGTGCATCCCCACCAAGATGTAGGCAGCTGTTTGCAAGAGGGACCTTCCTTTGGCTCTTGACTGTACTCCCCTTCCCTCGTTGAGTTGTTCCTTGCATGCTGCTAATTACAGAGAGAAATTTTTTGTTGTGATTCCTTTTCTTGTTTGGGTTATTGTGCTGCACCGCTACTCAATGCTCTTTGTGGGGAAGTGTGTTAGTTGCAACCACTTTCCCCACATGCATTATGGCCCTTGGAACCTTTTGTCTAATAGTAGTAGTATTACTATTAGATTAGATGTAGTCTAGTCAATTTGTCCCTTTTCCTCTTGCTCCACGTGAAGTTGCTGGTCCTGCCGGAGTGGAAGAAGATTTCTTTCCCCACCCCCCAGCTTTCTTTTTCACCCCCTGGGTTTTCATTTTTAACCCTTGAAAAAAAGTTCAGTACACGCGTACTGAACTTTTTAACGATTTAAAACACCTATTTTTCAATATCGAAAAAGTTCAGTACGCGTGTACCAAACTTTTTGGAGGTAAAATCAAGGGTAAAGTTGGATTTCTGGGGGGTGAAAAAGAATGACGGGGGGTGGGATGAGAAACCATCGGAGTGGAATTTATTTCCCTTCTAGTGGGGTTTGTCTTCATTCGTAACAGGCTAACTTTTGAGCCTTTGGGGGCTTTCAGCCCATCTAACATCAATGATGTGAGAAGCTTTGACAAAATAGATTTACTTTTCGCACCCCCGCGTCACTTTTTCACCCTCGACCTTCCCAAAATACCCCATGTGCAAATTGACAAAAATAAGCGCACCTTAGTTCGGTTCATACGTAGCGAACTATGTAGGCGTTTGCTTTTTAGGCAGCGAACTTGTCGGCGGTGAAAAAACTCAGCCCCCATGCAGTCTAAAGTTATTGCCACGTGGTAACACGTGATTGGCCACGTCATTTAGTTAACCCACATCTTACCCCACCACAAATACAACCACATCAAAACTCACCACATTTTCAACCACATCAAACTTCACCACATTTTTAACCACATCAAAACTCACCACCGTATCAAGTAGATTATGACCAACAACAAACCTCGTTTCATTACTCCCAACCATGGCCGTCCGAAAACGCTTTGTATCAAGTAGATTATGACCAACAACAAAACTCGTTTCATTACTCTCAACCACTCCCTCAGTCACAGTGGCAACCATGGCCGTCCTCAAGTGAATCAATCCCTCAGTTTCACCAACAAGAAATTCCACATTTTTCCTCGCATCCATCAACGTACGCATATGCACGCCCCCTCATGAACGTGACGATGAAGTACCAAACTATCCAGAAGATATTGATGACGCGAGTGAAAATGAAGATGATGAGATTGGTGGCGATGACAATGACGACGAAGAAGAAAGAGAACCATTCAATCCTCCGAACTATATGCAAAACCTCGACAACACCACTATTGATCAACCAACTGGAGTTTTACTCTTAGAGGATCAGAATCTTCCGGTGGATGTTAGGATATCGCAGGGGATGACATTTCACACCAAACAAGATTGTATGCCTGCAATCAAAACATACCACGTCCAACGATCAATAACATATAAAATAAAAAAATCTGATCCTCTAAGGTATGTCATTGAATGTGAACAACCTCAGTGTAAATTTAGCTTGAGAGCATCGTTAAGGAAAAGTACCCTTTTGGAGATTGGTCGTATCAGTAACACCCACACTTGCACTTCCACCGCTTTGTCACAAGGTCATCGTAGACTTGACTCTAAGATGATATGTGACACCATTGTCCCACTTTTACAAAATAACCTATCAATCAAGGTGAAGGTTATAGTTGCTCATATTAAAGAACGATTCAACTATACAATCTCTTATAAAAAGGCATGGATTGCGAAAAACATGGCAATAGAGCAGATATGTGGAAACTGGGTGGATTCCGTATCATGATCTTCCACAATGGTTGTTGGTTATGCGACATTTTCTTCCAGGAACCATTACCGAAATGGAGACAAGTCCAACAGGCCTGCGTGGTCAAGTGTTCTTTCAACGTCTTTTCTGGACTTTTAAACCATGCATTGAAGGTTTTGCACATTGCAAGCCAATTGTTCAAGTTGATGGAACTTGGTTGTACGGAAATTATAAAGGAACATTATTGCTTGCGGTCGCCCAAGATGGAAATAGCCATATATTCCCGGTCGCTTTCGCAATTGTGGAAGGGGAAACCAAGGAAGCATGAAATTTCTTTCTCAAAAATTTGAGGATGCATGTAACTCCACAACCAAACATCTGCATGATTTCAGATAGACACCCTTCAATTAAAAGTGCTTACGAAAATCATGCCAATGGATGGAATGATCCTCCCTCATCACACGTGTACTGCATTCGACACATCGCACAAAATTTTATGAGAGAGATCAAAGACAAAAAACTTCGCAAATCTGTTGTTAATATGGGTAATAATCTAAACTTTACTGCAATTTAACTACAATTTTCCATTAACATGTATATTATGCTAAATTTATTTTTCCCTTTCAATATAGGGTACGCACCAAGCCAGCCTTCATTCGAATATTGTGGCACAAAATTGCGCGGGAAAATTTAGAGGCATTAAGGTGGGTTGATAATATCCCCAAAGAAAAATGGACGTAAGCGTTTGATGGAGGTCGTCGTTGGGGTCACATGACAAGCAATCTTGCCGAGGCAATGAACTCAGTGTATAAAGATATCCGCAGCCAACCTATCACAACTTTGGTCTGATCTACCTACTATAGGTGTGCGGAACTTTTTGCCAAACGAGCAACCCAGTCAGCAGCTGTGGTAACTTCTGGTCAGGAGTATACAGAAGCGTGCCAAAAAAGGATTTTAGATGCGTTGAATAAGGCATCCACGCACGTTGTCGGTCATTTTGATAGAATAAAAAAATACTTACTCAGTGCAGGAAACTCAGGATCCCCACGAAGGTCGACCAATAGATCATTTTAAAGTGGATTTGCAGCAAAGTTGGTGTGACTGTGGAAAATTCCAGGCTTTACACTTGCCTTGTTCCCATGTTATTGCTGCATGTTTTCATTCTCATCAAGTCTATCAATCGCACATTGATGACGTGTACAAAGCTGCAACTGTCTATTGCGTGTATAATGAAACCTTCCCGGTAGTTCAAAGCAAAAGATATTGGCCTAAATATGAAGGTGATGTAGTTTGTCCCCATCCCGATATGAAAAGGATCAACAAAGAACGTCCAAAAAATAGTCGGATTAGAACCGAAATGGACGATTTCAACAAAAAAGATAATCTATGTGGCTTATGTCGGATGCCGGGTCATAACATCAATGGTTGTCCTCAAGCTGCGGGTCCCTCTATGTATCACTAGTTTTTTATTTTATGTAATTTTTTCCTACGTGTTTCTAATATATAAAAATATTTGTATAATTTTTATAATAATTTATGAAGAATTTTAATATTTTTGTTTATCATATTTTATTTTTAATATTAATTGTTTTTTTAATTAATTAAAATATTAATTAACATTTTTTTTACAAAATTCAAACCCCAAAATTCTAAACCCCAAAACACAAAAAAAAAAATTCATCATTTTTCTCCCTCTATTAATCACTCATGTACACTCCCATGCGAGCAGAAAAAGAAAATTTTTAGTGGTGGGCCCATGGTGGCACTCCCAGTGTCGCCATCCCTTGAGAGATGGTGGAAGTGGCAGTGTCGCCATCTTTCTCTCTCTGTGCACGCGCAGAATGTGTCCCCCAAGTGAGATATTGTGGGGTTTTTTTTTTAGGAGGGGGATATTGTGGGATATTTGGAGTAAAAAGGGGATATTTAGGGAAAAAAATTATCTATCTCTCTATTCCTTCCCTCAAGAACACATTCATGTGTTCATCAACAAACCAGAAATTTCCAAAACTCTACCAAATCAACCTAAAACATTTTCTAACACTTTAAACCCAAATCGAAACACGAATTAAGTCCCAGAAATCCAAAAAATCAAAACATAACAGTTTTAAACCCAAAAACCTTAGATCTGGATGTTATACTTTTTTTTACTCTATTTATTGTTTTTTATTCTCGTTTTTTATTCATGTTTTTTACTCTATTTCTTGTTATATTTGTTGCAGCAAATGAGATCTAATTGTGTTGACAAGAAAGCATAACCAACCAAATGTTTGTGTTTTTCGGTGAAGAGAAAGCATCACCAACCTTAGATCTGCCATCAGGGATGGATCTAGACTTAAAAATTTGGTGTGGCTAAAATTTAAATAAAATGTAATCAAAAAAATAAAAAAATAAATAAAAAAACAATGAATTGAAAATAAGATATAGGCCCCATTTGGATTAGCTTATTTTTGAACTTATGCAAACAACTTATGGAATATAAATTGGGTTTTATATTATTTTATACGTTCAAACTAATGAAAATTGTATTTTTATAAGCTATTTTATCATAAACTATCTTAACAAACTTATAATAATACATAAAATTTGCATAAACCGTTTGCATAAGCTCAAAAATAAGCTAATCCAAACGGGACCATAATATTGTTAAGTACAATATATTTACAACGAAAATTGTCTACCATTCATTTGTTGAAAATGAGCTAAAATGATATTATTGTCAATTGTTGCAAGAACATCTCTTTCTGTGAGAGTTACAAGACGGTCATTTAACCATTCATCATTATTTTGTTACATAGTTAAAAAAAAAATGCGTTCCACGCTTGCAGGAACACTTGCAATTGCTACTGGCAAGACTAAAACCAACATCAAAAGTTTATAAACCAAATCATATGTGTTGCACTTTGTTCTGGACTGGACTTCAGAGGCTAAGTCCCTTAAAGTTAAAGACTCTGCCCCCCTGAGGGGCACACTGCCCGTCGGCCAGATGCTCACCATCTGTAACGGCCGACCACCGGAATGATGGCATTAACTGTTCATCATGGCCAAAACGGCCAGAATTCCGGCAGCCACTTAATGGGCATTAATTGCCCATTAAGGGCCTTGGCCCAGCGCTGGGGTATAAATAAGCTCCCCAGTCTGAGGAGCCAGGTACGTTTTCATTCATACCTAAGATACCAAATTCTCTTACACTTTCACTGACTTGAGCGTCAGAGTGTAAACAGGTACACACCCCCCCCCCCCCTCCGCTTCAACAGGGGGCTCGCTGCTGAATCACGACTGTTCCGCCACACTTCTGATCCTGGTAAGATCACACTTATTTGTTTCCACAAATTTTGTACAAAGATCTTAAAGTCCTTCTAAAAAATTTGGTGTGGCTATAGCCACTACTAGTCCCTTAATGCATCCGTCCTTGTCTGCCATGTTCGTATTTTTCCACTGTATAAGTTTCTAACACAAGAGAAGATACAAGAACTGATTTGCTACACTATGAAGAATTTGGTTACAAGTTTTTTTTTTTTTTAATAAACTTGTAAAGTTTGATTTTATGTAAGCTTTTTTGTTTTGTTTTTTTAGGTCATATAAGCTGATAGAAGTTTGTTTTATTTTTTTTGAAAAAGTAGAAGTTTGTTTTATTATGTTTAATAATATTTTAATTAATTTATATTCTGTGATTTTAATTAATGTGTTGTTTCTTTGTGTCCAATATTAGTAAATAGAGTGTTGCAGGATTGGCGTAGACTTTTAATTGATTTTTTTGCCACCGAAGATAATACTACTAGTCCTCTGAAGTGATAATTGCATAAAATAAATGTTCAGTATCATGATTATATTGTAGCTATGAAGCCCCGATACTCTAAAAATGATGAAGTATCGGGATGTATCGAACGAGTATTGCGTTCGATACGTCCCGATATTCGTATCGAAAAAGTATCGATTAAATCTTTATTTTTAAATAAAAAAATAATATCCGATACTCGTCCGATACATTCCGATACTCGTATTGAAAAAATATCGGTTAAATCTTTATTTTGATTTTTATATGTTGAGTCTCAAACTGTTTTGCTCTTGTGGAAGCTTATTGGTTTGTTTATACTTCTTATACAATGAACTATTGACGTTTATAATCTTTATCTTATAAAAGGAAGCTTGAGTTGATTCTAAGCTTTCATTATGATGATGTGACACTCTATAAAAAAGTTTTCAATCTCTATTAAAACATTTTCATCATCACTTAGTTAAATCATTTTATTTTAAGAAGTTATCTTGCACCATGTCAAATTAATTTATTTTATTTAGTGATATAATTTCTTACAAATTATAATCACCAAATCCATAAATTAATAATAATAATAATAATAATAATAATAATAATAATAATAATAATCTTTTGTCTTTCAAAAAAAATTATCATTATTAATATTATTGATTTTATTCATGTTTATATATTGTGCATTTATATATTTAATTTTAAATTTAATTTTTAAATAACGTATCGCGATAATATCGGATAGAGATCTTTAAAAAATTTCACGTATCGGCGTATTGGTATCGTATCAGTATCGTGTCGCGTATCGGGACTTCATAGTATTGTAGTATGGAGTCACCAAGTTTTAGTTACAATTGTGGGTTGTTTTGGCAAAATGCTCTTGAAAAAGAAAAATATTAACTATTTTAAAAAATGTTATATTTATTTAAAAAACAATTTCTAAAATTAAAACAGGGCGATTTCTAGTTTTTAAAATATAAATTAATTATTTAATTATTTAAAAATCAAAAGATTTTTATATAACTAAATAATTTTTTTATTTTTTTATTTACGGAGGACATTATTGAGGGTTGCAGGCCGTCAATAATGCATGCTACAATGACACTGGTGTATTGGCCGTCTCAGACCGTCAATAACGTTATTGAGGGTCTTTGGCCGTCAATAACGGTTACCGACGAGCGATTTTTTGAGTGTTTAGAGCCCTCAATAATGTATGCATTTTTTACAGGTTTTGTACATTATTGAGAGTTTTTGGCCCTCAAAAATCCTTTGTTTTCTTGTAGCTAGTGAGAACATCTAGAGACCTATGGAACACCACACTACTATGCATGCCTTTTTGAAAATAAATTTGTTATTTTTATTATTTTTTGAATTTTCAAAATATTTTATTCATTAATTTTTGTGTAGCATAAATATTTCAACAAATTAAATATATTATATCTTTATTTGTGTTATATTTTATCTTTAAAATTCAATTTTTAAAACTGCTTAAATTATTAATTTGATGCTTTTTTTTAATCTTGTAGCGTCATATTCCAAGACAAGCTTTATTTACGTTTGTTATTTGTGATATTTTAAGACATAAAAATTCAATGCAATGCACCGTGTGGAGTGACAATATTGCAAAATATCAACATATTTTGATCGAGATAATATGTTATAAGATAGCAAATATCACAATTTATGGAAAAAATATTAAGCATGAAGATTCAAACTTAATTGGTATAATTTTTTAAAGTGTTAATTTATATATCTTTTGTCTATTTATTTGTTATATATATATATATATATATATATATATATATATATATATATATATATATATATATATATATATATATATAGGGGATGTATCAAGTGAGAAAGCTAATTTTATGTGAGAGTGAGAGGAAGTATTCTCAGCCTTTAGATCAAAATCAATGGGTTATATTGATTCTCTTATCATAATGACTCACACACTTCAGTATTTCTCATTATTTTTAGTCTTTTATGTTTCCATTCTTCCGCCGCAAACCTGTTTCCTATTCTCTGTCTCTGCACTTTGTTCGCCATCTTCACACCCCTTCCATATTGTTGTTTATATTATATTATATTAAAGTTAACAATATTAAAGTTAACAAATTTTATCTGGCATGATTCATTAGTACACAGTAGAAATCGAAATTCAACTTGGCACTCATTCAATAGTTGGGGGTGAATAGAAGTGAGAATTCAACAAAGAGGACATACCCAGAATTGCAATGATTTTTGTTTTTAATATAAACCTAGAATTAGCCCAACAAAATTTCATAATTGATACAACAATATGATTTGAATTCTTTTATTATCAATAGCGCCGATTTTCTGGTGATGTAAAAGGGTAGAAGAAAAGAAGAGAGAAGGCTCCTCTGTTTTCCTTTTTGGTAATGTAATAGTCTTTTTAATTTATTGAGAAAAGAGATAGAGAATAGGAAACAGGTTTGCCGTTTGCTTAAAAGAAGGGGGCGGAAGAATGGAAACGGAAAAGACGAAAAATAGTGAGAAATATTGAGGTGTGTGAGTCACTATGATAAGAGAATCAATATAACTCATTGATTTTGATCTAAAGGCCGAGAATACTTCCTCTCACTCTCACATAAAATTAGCTTTCTCACTTGATACATCCCATATATATATATATATATATATATATATATGGGACGACTCCAGCGAAAACGTTTTGCTATTATGAGAAACGAGAACAAATAATAATAACCGTAGGATGAAAATCAACATACCATATTAATTTATAGTTTCCTACTATTTATACACCAAATCATTAAAATAAGATTATATATTATTCCATTAAATAGAGAATCTCATGAGTTTATCTTTGGTAATAATCTTTATGAGTTAAAATAAATTAAATATCCCAAAAAAAAATCTATATGCCAACATGCAAAATAATTCAAGTAATGTTTAATACATTGAAAATGCAAATCACGAAGGTTTCACGAATGAAATGGCACCACCGTATTGCATGATGTTTGTTGAAAGCTATTCAATACTTTTAACAGTAATGCTATATACAACAAGAGATAATTCTCGCGAACTTCACAAATGCTAATTTTTTTAATTAATTAATTAACAAAAAATTCATGCTACTCTTGTCGGTTTAACTAGCCACACATAGCATCCACTCTTATTTCTACAAACTTCACCTCACCGTAGCAACAACATCAAGATCATCACGTTTTTATTTTTCATTCTTTTTAACATATTATTTTTGCAAGACATTTTTATTTTTTATCAAGTAATTCTAATGGTTAGAATTTTATTCTCAAAATGAATAAGTGAAGTGTTTAAAATTTAAATTTTGATTTCTTTGTAATTTTATGAATTAATTGACTAAAATAATACATTTACGGATCAGAGTAATTAAAAAGAAGAAAATGTTAAATAGTGTCTCATGACACTAGTTAAGCATATTAGGAAAAAATTATTTTGAAATATATGTATTTAGTATCTTAAAAATGTAAAAAGTTATATTTCCAACATTAAATTTATTTTTTATTTTCTTAATATGTTTAACAAATGTCTCGAATGCACTACTTAGCAAATAGCATCTTCCTTAAAAAGATACAAATTTGAGGACTAACATAACTAATTTAAAAAAATATTAAAAGATATATTTGTAATTTCAAATACAATTAAAAATTATAATGACAAAACACTATACACACATATATTTGAATTACCATTTAACTATTTTTAATTTTATTGCATTCTTAAGATATTAGAATTTTCTATAGTTAGGCTATTAGATTCACATTGGTTAAGCTCTTATTAAGTGCATAATAATAATACAACATGCCGTGTGCCTTTTAAGTTCAACAAAAAAACAATGTTGCGTGCAATATTCGTGATAGTGTCGTGAAATATGTTTTTGCTTGATCCAGCATTTCCCTACTTTTAAAATTCTAAACCCGTCTTTAGGGATCGTAAAGTAAAGCTCTTTATGCTTATGATGATGGAGTTGCAACACAACACAACAATTATTTAATTAGAATTTGATAAAGTACTTGGTGCCATGCATAAAAGATTTGAGTGTTTCTGTGGACACTATAAAGAGCTTTCAACAAACATCATGCAATACGGTGGTGCCATTTCATTCGTGAAACCTTCATGATTTGCATTTTCGCTGTATTAAGCATTATTCGAATTATTTTGCATGTTGGCACATAGATTTTTTTTTTGGTATTTAATTTATTTTAGGCTTAATTACTCATTTGGTCCCTTATGTTTATTTTAGGTTTCAATTTGGTCCCTTATGTTTTAAAAGTTTCAATTTGATCCCTTATCTTTTGAAAGTTACTATATATTAGTCCCTTCCGTGAAATTTTTTTTAACAGCGTTTTTTTTTACACGTGGCTAACGGAAACGCCACTTGTATGCCAACTAGGACATTTTAATCCAGTCACTAATTTCTTTTAATTAAAAAAACAAAAATAAAAAATAACATAATAAAATCTGAATTGGGGGAGAAACACGATCTAGGGTTTTGTTTGTTGCTTCTTCTTCTTCTTCTTCAAATTTTCTTCAGCAAGGTGAATCAATGGCTTCTAACAACAACTCTTCAAGTAGTACTGGAACAACATTGTATCGCAGTCGCGTCCCTTCCTCCAATTTGCTACAGACTGACATGAACGTCGATGGAGGTCGATGGACAATCGCCACTCCTGTTTGCAGATGTAAACACTATTGCGTTCTCAAAACTGCAAAGACAACAATAAATTATGGTCGTAAATTTTGGGGATGTAGGAATTTTAAGGTATTTGTTAATTTTTCTGCAATATTGTTATTTTTTCTTTCAATATTTTTCTGCAATACTGTTATTTTCTCTTTCAATATTTTTCCTTTCTGAATTTGTGTTTTTTCATTTATAACTATAGGGACCTCATGATGTTGGTTGTAACTATTTTGATTGGTTTGACAAGGTCGAGTCCAATCAAAATGATTTTGGGGCACAAATTGGAGAAATTGAAAAGTTGGTTGATGAGAAGAATTTGAAGATCAAAGAATGTGAATTCAATCTACAGGAAAAAGATTTGAAAATTGGAAGGCAAAGGAAAAAGATTAAGAAGATGCAAGAAGAAATATTGACTACAAAAAAAATGTTGAAACTTGTCACTTTTGGATGCTTTGTTTTGTTGTGCTTGATTGTAATTTTTGTTGCAATGATATGGTCAATAATAGCACCATGATATTAGTTTAGGTAAATTAATGAGTAAGATGTAATGTATTTTGATAGTCATTGACAATTTGGTCAATTGACAGTTTAAGATGTTTAGCAACGACAATGTAACTTGATTTCAAAATATGACTATTACTTTTTAGTATGTAACTGCTTATTATTAGACAAAAAACAGTTAAGCAAATGCATTATATTCTTCAAAGTGAAGTTAAATGATTATTTCTCAACACAGACTCAGATCATTTTAAAGATAAGGGAAGGGACTAATATATAGTAACTTTCAAAAAGATAAGGGACCAAATTGAAACTTTTAAAACATAAGGGACCAAATTGAAACCTAAAATAAACATAAGGGACCAAATGAGTAATTAAGCCTTTTATCTATTATCAAATTACGCTTCCAATTTTTTCCACACACATTGCTGTATAGAATTTTAATAGTTAAGAAATCAAGCTATTACAATTTACAGTGTACAAATAAATAATATTATTAATAATTGACGATAAATGTCTAATTTAAAATGCATTGTGTCCAATATAATATAGGGAAACACTTCAAGAGTTTATATTGTAATCATTCTCCAATTAACATATCTATATAAAAAATATGCAACTCCAATTATAATAAATTCAAATAACAATTTGAATAATAAAGTTGAATTCGAATAAACTCAAATAAATTTAAATTGAATTCTAATTCGTATTTGAAAATTAAAACTCAATAATGATATAAAAAAACAAATAATTTCATAGAGAAGAAGTGAAGATTTTTTTTTTGAACGGCAGAAGCGAAGATATAAAACTATGAAATAATGCATAAAACAATATAATTATGATGCAGAGTATATATGGGGTCAATGTGTGATCATGAAGGTCCATGGCCTAGATCAGGTGACCTCAATTGCATTTAGGAGGGTTGTCTTTCTAAGGTCTACCCAAGTGGTGAAGCCTACATCAATAAAAAAAAATTAACTCATAAACATAAGAATAAGAATAAATATATAAAAGGAATAATTTAATTTAAATTAAATAATATCCATCGTATGAATATTTCAATGCATTTTATTGACATTTTTTTAGCATCTAAAACATTCCTATAATAACTCAACATATTCTTTATTCCCATTTGCATCCATCTATCAATACTTCGTGTACATATATCATATCTTTTAATAATATTGAAACATTTTACATACAATTTTTTTTACTAAAGCTAAAAATTATTTTAAATAATTTCAATTTGAATTTAAATATATATATATATATATATATATATATATATATATATAAGAAAATTAGTGTATTTATTGTTATAAGAAAAGTAGTTTATTTATATTAATTTATTAAATAAATGAAAATTTGATTTTCTTAGGTTATGCGCAAAAAATAATACTAAATATTATATATATGAAAGAATGCTCAACATTAGCACAAAACCTATTTTATTTTATTAGAAATCAATAAATACAAACATGCATACGTTATATAAAAAAAAGCATTCTACGTAAATTATTTTATTAATTAATATTTGGAGACAATAGTTTAGAGTGTATTAAACAATAAATTATCTAAACGGAAATGATGGTTATCACGAAAAAAACTTTCGCGAGCAAATCACGAACAACTTTTCTAATGTAAAAAGTAAAACTCTTATATCTTTTTTCACTCTCTCTTTACTTTATGGTTTAAAATATGTGATTCCTTTCTCTCTCCCTTCAAACACCATATCCCTTTTCTTAATCATCTAAACGATAGCAGATACATAGGCATACTACCCATACTTTACTATGCCAGTACTTTCATGGTTTCTTCACTCATCTACTATAGTTTGTTCCTTCATTAGATTAATTTTTTTTTTATAATTTGTTCACTGTATTATAAAGAAAATTGTTAATGTTTTCGATTTGTTAGACATTAGTATGATTATCATTGTAGAAGTGTTATAACCACAAAACTAAGTTTAGAGTGAGAAAGTTTGCTTATGGATTTAGCGGTGAGGGAGTGGTTCTTTGGATTTAGCGGTGTTGGAGAAAAAATTAAGTGGAGAGCAACAAGCTCAAATGGAAAAAAGCTAGTTAAAAATAAAAAAAAAATAGTAGATATTAACGAGTTCGTGAATATTCGTGATGCATTCTTTCGCACTATATAGCATAACTCTTATCTAAATGTTCGATGGTTCATCTTCTCATAACCACTTTTTCGACTAACATCTGCATAACAAATATTTATTTAATTAATATTTGGATATATATAATAGTTTAGAGTGTATTAAAAAATATATTATCAAGATGCTTGATGGTTCATCTTCTCATAACCACCTTTTGATTCCGTAACACATGCATTTCATAGTGTTCTTCAATTTCATGAAAAATAGAAGAAAAAGAAATCATCAAAATCTAAAAAAAGAATTATAAAAATAGAGGAAAGAAGAAAATAAAAGTAAACACAAACAAATATGAGTTACAAAGAGAAAAGATTTTTTTTAAAGGATCAAAGAGAAAAGAGTTGAAAAATGAATGAGTTGTAGTGTCCACACAAAGATCATATATAGGGATAAAATGGGCATGTGAGTAATTTTATCCTTAATATGAATTAAACTCATTAAAAATAAATATATTAATTCCTTTTCTAATTTTAAAAACATGTTATGAAATAAGGCATATTTCTATTTTTTTTAAAACAATAAAACAACTATTACAATTTTTTTTTAAAAATTGAGCAAACATTTTTTAAAAATTTAAATTGAATGTATGATTACATATAAAGTTACTTTTTTATATTTTTATTCATTCTATGGTGCCTTATATTATTAGGACTTATTATATATTGAAATGATAATTTGTATATTTTAATTAAAAATATAGTTTTTATCATTTTCAGTTAATTTTACATAAACTTTTGAAGTAAATATATAAAGAATATTATAAAATTAGAATGAATTTAATGCTATTGATGTAAAACATATTACATTTTGAAATAAAACATATAATCAATGATGTGAAAGTTATGATCAGAGTAGTAATGTCATTTATGGTCAAATTAAGGAGAGGTAAGAATGAATGAGAGGTCTCCATTGAGAGGAGAGAGAATTACAAATCGTTCTCGCTTATTAATATTATAGATTACCTTTGTCATAGTTATAAGAACATTTATCGGTTTTGACATATATATTTTATTATTAGCAAATTCACCCCACTTTCAATTAATGTAATTTCATATTTCTAAGCATCAAGTTAAAGTTATACCCCCCTCCAATATTAACTAGTACTGCATAACGAAAATTGTAATAAAAAAAAATACTGCATAACGATTTTTTTTTCTTGATACCCAACAAAATTGAATTTAAAAGTAATAAAAATGTCTAATTTTTTATTTATAAGTAAAATATTATTGTAAGCAAAAATGTCTAACTCTTAACCAGGGATAAAATAATGAAAACGCATTCAAACCACTATTCCATATTTTTATTTTTAACAAAAACCACTATGTCATGTTATCACACTAGTTTAGATATTTAGTGTTATTCGGGTTATACGTTAAATAAATTTGTGTGCACAAATATATATATAAATATATTAAATTGAAATTTTTAAAATTTACTGTTGAGAATTTTAGGGTGTTGGCTTCATTTGGTAAAATAAGCCTAATTCCATGATGTGGAGCATGATGTGTGGCACATCAGGTTTCACATCTGGACGCCCTAGCTGGACGCGCTTTCTATTAATTTACACGCAATCTTTTGAAAAGATTTGTTTTTCAAATTAAATTGTGCCAGCTTGCGCGCCAAGGAACAAGATAATCTTTCATGGTTCTGTTTTATTTTGTTGGCCGACTTTGATCAAAAAGATTTGAAACAAACAATTAAAAGATTATGATCAAATAAATCTCAAGGAGAATTAACAAAGGCCAGCTGTCAACATTGAAGATCCAAGCCCATGAAACTTGTTCTATATAAAGGAAGACTAAAGACACTTTGAAGTACGAAGCCAAGAGTTGAAGAAATCGAGTCTTAGGTCTTAGTCTGTTTATTGTTCTTTGTGAGCCTTCACTTGGATCATAATTGTGATACAAGTAAGGACTGAGTTTATAGAGTTGTAATCTCTAAGTTTCCTTCTCCAAAACTTTGAAGCAAGGAGTTGGATTGTGCAACACTCTAAGCCTTTAGGTACAAGTCCTTTGCTTGTCTAGGAGTGTGTCTCCATCTGAGTTTGTTATTAAATCCTTACTGGGTAAGGTTGAGGGGGAGTGAGCAGAGGTTCTCATATCTAGGAGTTCCTAGGTAGGATTAGCACGGGTAGTAATTAAGTGAGAAGTTGTAAACGGGGGAGTTTAACTTTGAATTGATACTACCATAGTGGATTCATCTCTGGATTGGTATCCTCCAGAATAGGGCTTGTTATAAGTGCCGAACTGGGTTAACAAACTCATCGTGTTTTATTGTTTCCTGCACTTTATATTGTTTACTTGTTCATCAAGTTCAGCATGTTCACGATGTTGACACATTAGGCTACACATCGTACGATTCCTAAAGTGTACACATCATGCTACATATCTGACACTTGCCACCAGAATTTCAATTGGCATCAGAGCAGGCACCCTGCCTGTTTGAGGGTGAGCTCCAGGGAAGTTACTTTCTGGAAACATGGACAAGGATGGAACAACGGTCAACAAATCACCCCTCCTGGATGGAACTAACTATGACTACTAGAAGCCAAGGATGATTGCCTTCCTAAAGTCACTTGACAGCAGAACTTGGAAAGCTGTGCTCAAAGGCTGGGAGCATCCCAAAATTTTGGATGCTAATGGTGTTGACACTGGTGTACTCAAGCCAGAGGAAGATTGATCAGCTGGAGAGGACACTGCATCACTTGGAAACTCCAAAGCTTTGAATGCTTTATTCAATGGAGTGGACAAGAACATGTTTAGATTGATCAAGCAGTGTACTGTGGCAAAGAATGCTTGGGAGATACTCAGAACCACTCATGAAGGCAATGCCAAGGTAAAAAGCTCAAGAATCCAACTTCTCAACACTAAGTTTGAAAACCTCAGGATGAAAGAAGAAGAATCAATTCATGACTTTCACATGAATTTGCTTGAGGTGGACAATTCCTTTGAGGCTCTATGTGAGAAATTGTCTGAAGAAAAGCTTGTGAGAAAGATGCTTAGATCCCTACCCAAGAGATTTAACATGAAAATCACAGCTATTGAAGAAGCTCAAGACATCCCAAGTATGAAACTTGAAGAACTTGTGAGCTCTCTTCAAACTTTTGAGATGAACTTAGGTGAGCAAACTGAGAAGAAAGGAAAAGGTATAGTCTTTGTATCTTGTGTAACATATTTACCTCATCCATGACAAGCATGGAGCAATCTTGAAGAACACAAACACCCTTCTTCGCAAGATCTAATATCCTTCCTGGGTTCCAACCAGTAAATGAACCGGTTGATATAAACGCATTATGTCATCTTTTAGGGTAAGGAATTTGGTGGAAGAAGAAATTTCGGATGAGGAAGATGAATGAAGATAAGAAATTAGGGTAAGGAATTTGGGAATTTTTGAGGAAGATGAACGTGGATTTAGTTTTTTTTGGTTTTGGTCCTTATGTGAGTGTGATTCAGCATTCACTAATCCTACACACCTAGGTCACGTGTACGACCGTTTGCCAAATCAGCGTTTTTGGAACGGAAATGGACGGCAGGGATCAAAACGAACAAAATTAAGACATTCAGGGACTAATTTTAAAAAAAAACTTACAGGGACTAAAACCAAAAAACTGAGAACATACAGGGACCGAAATGATATTTAAGCCTATTCTAAACATTCATAAAAAAATGGGTAAATAGCTATTAACCCCCCTGCAAAATAGGGGAGTTTTCATTTACCCCCCTGCCTAATTATTTTTTTTAAAACAAACATCGCAATATGAAAATTATTTCATTTACCCACCGGTTGGACAACTAAGCATTTGATTGTACATTGTTGCTGATGTGGCACGTACACGTGGCAATAACTTAATTTATATTTATTTTTTAATTTCACATCACTTATTAAAATTATTATTATTTTTTAATTATAAATTCTGAAATAAAAAAAGGCTTTATTAAAAAAAATAAAATTGTTCATATTCTTCAAACTCATCTTCATCCTTCATCATATTCTTCAAACCAAAAAGGAGAGATAGAAAAGAATTTTGTTGCATTTAATTTTTGAATTTATGGGTTATGGATTAAATTGATTGGATTGAATTCGAGATTGAGAGAGAGATTCGGGATTTTGATTTTGGAGGAAGATTTTGATTTTATTTTTTTTTTATGTTGTCCTTGATGTTTTTGTGGAAGATTTTGATTTTCTTTTAAATTTTAATTTTGATTCTTGATGTTTTAGATCTTGAAGAGGAAATAAAAAGGAAAGATAGAAAATAGTTTTGTTGCATTTGATTTTTGAATTTATGGGTTAGGGATTGGATGAAGTTTAAGATTGAAGATGAAGTTTGTTGTTGTTCCTAGATTCATGTGTGTTGTGTTGTTTTGATTTATTTTAATTGAATTTGAGAATAAGTTTAAAGGATGAAGATGATGAATAGGGATAATGGAAGAAGGAATAAGAACTTTAGTTTTATGGTAAACAGAAAATCATCAGAATCAATTACCAAATTCAAATCAATTTGTGAGTTGTTGTTGTTATTCTAAGAAAAAATATATATAAATTGAGGAAGAAAAACATTCATCATTATCTTGTTTGTGTTGTTGTTTTTGATTTGAGACAAGAATGTGAGTTTGAAGAATATGATGAAGGATGAATATGAGTTTGAAGAATATGAACATTTTTTTTTAATAAAGCCTTTTTTTTATTTCAGAATTTTTTAATTAAAAAATAATAATATAAATTAAGTTATTGCCACATATACGTGCCAAATCAGCAACAATGTACAATCAAATGCTTAGTTGTCCAACCGAGGGGGTAAATGAAATAATTTTTATAGTGCGAGGTTTCTTTTAAAAAAAAATATTAGGCAGGGGGTAATTGAAAACTCCCCTATTTTACAGGGGGGTTAATAGCTATTTACCCTAAAAAAATTCATTTAAAAATATGAAGTCTACACATGAGTTGATTTAAAAACAGGGACTAAAAGTGTTAATTGAAAATTTTTTAGGGACTAATATTCGAAGAAAATTTTTCGAGAGACTAAAAACAAAACTTTGAATATTTAGAGGGACCTAAAACATATTTATCCCATATATATATATATATATATATATATATGGGTCAGGATCAAATGACACCAACTAATTTGACACCAAATGTTACACCGCTCAATAATGTTTTAACGAATTCGAATTTTACAAAATCCACCGTTGGATTGGAAGATTATATCATATAGATCATTCATGTTAAATTTTATAAAAATCCAAAACCGTTTAATATGTTATTGAGACTCGTCAAGATTAACGGTTTATGCGTTTTTATTGAATACCGTTAATCTTGACGAGTCTCAATAACATATCAAATGCTTTTAGATTTTTATGAAATTTAACATGAATGCTCTATATGATATAATCTTCCAATCCAACGGTGAATTTTGTAAAATTCGAATTCGTTAAAGCGTTATTGATCGGTGTAACATTTGGTGTCAAACTAGTTGGTGTCATTTGATCCTGACCATATATATATATATATATCTGAAAATATTACTATCAACGAAGGGTAAAATTGGAACATAACTAAAAAAGTAGGGGTGAAAAAATAATTTTCCATACTTGATCCATCAATCAATAGTATTAAGAAACCAAACCAGAGAGGGTTGAGGCGCTGTCTCTGCTCATTAACATTTAGATCGAAATCCAAACCCTTGCTACTATGAAGCTGCCGCTGCCGCTGCATAAGTTGCGACCCCTGATTCACAAACCAGGGGGGGCCGCTGCCTTGAAGCCCGGCTTTCCACCTGCTTTTGAACGTAAGCTCAAACGTATGAACGCTGCGTGTTACCAGGTGTTCACCAACGATGACCGGGACCATGATAACCAGTTCAAAACCCTCGCCGCGATCCTTGGCTGTGAGAAGGCAGCGAAGAAGGCTTTTCTGATCAGTCATGGACCTTTAACTACTTCCTTCACTGCTATACTTACTCGTGACCAATTTGATCGAATTTCAAGTAAGCTTCCTTCTTTATTTATATGTCAATGAATCTGTTTTTAAAACTGATTTCATATACAAGCTAAGGTCCGTGCAATTGAATATATCTATTTTTTTTTTTTTTATGGAATCAAAGTGTCACTTAGGCTCTCTTTATATTGATGAAATATATTGGAGCGAGACGGAGTGTAGTGAAATTGAATAGATCTATTTTTCATTCCATCCCTTATCTCCCAAATTGGAGGGGGAACAAAAACTATTGGAAGCACTGGCGTTATTTCTGTGTGCGTCATTCTCACCTCATGTGTTGTTATCTAGCTACTGATCTATTCAGATACTAGTAATGTTGTGCGTGTTGTTGTTCTAAGTTTCTGGTTCTGCGTTTGTTTTTATGCCCTTCAGTTCTGGTGCACTTTCTGTATTGGTGTTGTTTGTGTTTGCTTTAGATGGTGTTGGGTACTTTTTCGTTTGTGTATTCTATTCCTTATAAGTTGAGAGACTTGTTAATTGGTTGCTTAAATTTCGTTGGTTTATGCTGCTTGCTGTCACTTGAGCAAATTTGTTCTAAAATAGCAATTGGTTGATTTTGATGTCATGTGAATTTGAAGAAAAATTATGGGGAGGTCACCGAAAGTTTTAATCAATTGGGGGATTTTCATTAATCATTCTGTTGTATGTGAATAAGAGTTAACGGAAAAATAAACGGCATTAGTGAACAAGGGATGTATTTGTCTATTTGATGAAAATTTAGGGGAGGTCTTTGCATATTTTGAAACTAGGGGTGTCGATTATATTTTAATAGATCTCAAGGGAGGTCAGTGTAATTTTCGCTTAATTATATGTTTATACTTTATAGTATTATTTATGTAATTAAAAATAAAAAAAAATAGTGGCATCCCGGCCATCCCGCTCTTCGGGATGCCGCTATCCCAGTTTTGGGGCTGGCCACTCCGCTCCGGGTTCCGGGATTAACTACTATGACTCTATTATTACATCCCATCAATCTAAACATAGTCTTACCGTTTGATCTTCATCGGTGTTTGATGGAATTTCACATTCATATTTAATAGTTGCTGCTTGGTTTTTTATTTTTGCAGAGCACCCTGAAGTTTTTCAGGTTTTTCATAATCCTGGACATAAACTAGTGTATTAACTATAGTTATCGCACTATAAAGCGCTAGACAGAATCTTCATCCGAAGGTGTATGGCTTCCAAACTATCTATATGCTGCTGGTATTACTATAGTTATTGCAATGTGTGCTTTTATGTGTAAACCAAACAAACAAAAAACATCGGTTTGTTTGTACTACTACTAAATAAATAATAAATTATCATGTTGTGCTAATATTTCCTGTACATGTTAGCTCTCCCTTGAAGCATTGTTTGAGATCATCACCACCATCCACCAATGTTGTCGCGTTGGTGGATGCAGGGAGCCCCTAACCAGAACTAATTCAGGAAGAATCAATATGAAAACTTTACCAAGCACACATGCTTTTCTTTCTTACTTTGATAAAAGCATGATCTAGTCTAATTCCTTAATTATGCCCAACTCCATAGGTCAGTTTTGAGTTAGTCTCACCAAACAAAGTGTCTACACTTTTCGAGTAAGATCCTTAGTTTTTGTTCATCACTATTAATTAATAAGGTAAGCTTTTTCAAAAATAGCAATTTGTCATATCAACAAAAAATGTTAGCAAGAGTGTGATAATATAAAAGTTTCACACGTTCGGATACGGTTTAAGTGTGTGAACATGCTATTCTTTTGTTTTTAAATTCCGTTTGCTGACGCTGTTAACTCTGCTGACGTGGACCGTTAAGTGCTTACATGGACCATGACATCAACATCTTAAAGTTCCACGTGTACAATATCTATTTTCATGGAAATTGGATAAAAACATACGTACCATCTGCTATAAACACGTATTCACATAGCATGGATATAAATGATAGATGATTCGATCAGAAATTGATAGTAAGCGGTCCAGCGGATCGTGAGAAAGCTTTATACCCTACTAGAAATAAGTACATACAACTATCACCTTATAAGTCGGTTTTGTTAATGAATAAATTAGCTCATTTATTTTTAAGATGGTATCAGAGTCTTCTCCACGATTCGATTAACCATCTGCTATTAATTTTTGATCGGACCATATCATTTTTTACACATTTTTTATAATCTAAACTAATTTGTTACACTAGAGAAGACCAATTTTTTTTCGCTACATTCAAGCACACTAATTTTATATGTAACAGAGCTACCGTAACTACAATTCATGAAAGTGATGAAACAAAGAGCTGCTATACAGCTAGACCTAGAAATTATAATATGAACAAAACCTCGTGCTACCCAAAACTAAGGCCACCAAATGTTATCTACCATCAGGACAATGTGATCATTAGCAATACATTTTCAAAAGATTGACTTTTTATCCATTAATTAACAATAGATTTGCAAGTTGTAATTTCTATAAGAATAATAATAATAATCAACTCCAAGAGTAACAAATTTTATATTTAATATCCACCAAACAATCAGAGTCAAGCAAGCACCCTTATGATATAGCAACAAAGTTAAAAGTCCCCCCCCCCCCAAAAAAAAGAAAAAAGGAACAAAAAATTTGTTATGAATTATGATAGTATCAGAAAGCCATAGCTTTAATTCAAAAGAGATAAAAATATCAGTTCTGGTTAGGGTCCTAAACCAGCATTACCACTTGCACATCAATTTCTTTTTCATAGCGAAATACTACTCATAGCAAATATGAAAGCATCGTTAATCACAACATTATGCACCAGTTTGATTCAGTGCCTTCAATTGCAATTGTCTCTATTTTACATGAATCTATGTATAACCTAAAATGATGCTCTCATTTGCCCGTTAAATCGCATATAAATTTTCAACATATTAGAAATGTAAAATGAGTATTTGAAATGTTCAAATTTTCCGAGGTACAGTTCTTCAAATATAAATTTTCTTTGTAATATCACATGGATTTCTTCAAATATCAGAGCTAACTAAAAGAGGCAAAGTCATATTCCACAATGCATTGTAATTCGAATCCAACAACATTGCCGCCACTGGACTAGCCGATTTATTTCACAAACAACAAACTTTTGGCGTGGTCTTTTTTACCCCTCTACTTTCCATAAGAAAATAGTCAAAACAACAACAAAAAACATCAACTAATCACTAGGATACACAATTACTTCTAGAATGTCTAATTTTCAAGCAAAATAGGTTAACTAACCTGCCGATAATGACTGACCCAGCTGGCAAGAAAATAAACATGCAGAATTATTTTTTTACGTGCTGCTTGCTATAGTTCACTAAATAAATAGCAATACACACAATAGTATATCTACAGAACTTCAAATATAAAAGCAAAATTTACGAAAATTATTTCAGCAAAAGATGCAGTGCAGGTTATTATCAGTGTTCTTATCTCAGCTCAACAGTCCAATTCATGTTATCCTCCGCAAGACCCATCTGTAGTCTGGTAAGGACGGTATAAAGTTGCTGTGAAACCGCTCCAATACCATTTCCATAAGATACCCTACAGAAACATTGAAAAGCAAATGGCAACCACATTAATTCAAAATAACTTTATAACAAATTACTGGAGTCATTTGCTAATGCATCAAGTACAAATTGTGTTCTAAAATTACTATGACATACTTCTTGCCATGATAAGTAACACTACCAACAGGTGATACAACCACAGCTGTTCCAGTGCAGAAGACCTCATCGGCCTCTACCAATTCGTCCACCGACACTAATCGCTCTTCAACCTGCACACACATATTGGATTAACATGTGAACATGTTTGCGTACTTTATCCTAAAACCAATAGAAACATGAAGCAAAGTGTATATGAATACAAAAATGTAAGCCCAGTCTCATTAGTGTTTTCTAGGAAAATGCATAGCAAGATTTTATTTCTTTAGACAGAATACCAAGATTGTTGTTAATAACAATGGAATTAAAAAAAAAAAACAACAATCATTGATTAATAAGGAACCAAATAAATAAAGATCAAGACATAGAGGTGAAAACTACTTGAACAAAGAGCAATCTAACTTCAGAAGTTTGAGAAGCTATTTTACATTACAAAATTGTTCATCTATACACATGATATTTGCAAAGTGTTGAATTTTTAACTGAGATCATATCAAACAAATCAATATTTTCAACAAAGGGTTGGGCAGAAAAAGAACAAAATCATATGAAAATTGAGATTCTTCATTATAAATTTCTTTTTATGAAAAGATTCCTCCTTGCCTTGCCTTGTTGACATCTTGCTAAGATATAAATATTGTCTAGATTTTCTAAGTTCCAACCACACTTGCCATTTTACATCTTGTTTGAAATTTAATTTCAAAAGCATAGGTTAGGAAGAAATGAAATATAAAAAACATTAGATATCAGATATAATATTCATCCTTGACTGAAAATCTAGTACCTCAAATCCTTGGCTTCGAGCAACATCGATTATACTTTTCCGAGTGATGCCAGGCAGGATAGTTCCCTTGATAGATGGAGTTGAAATAACGTTACCCTGATAGCATATGGAAATTAGGACAGCATCATGTATTAAGTTCTAATGAAATAGTATTCCAAAACAATATATATATATATAAACTTTTACATAGGGAAGAAAGGAAGTTATTAAATACAGAATAGTAACAATGAAGTTACACCAGAATACAAGATAAGGAAAACATGTGAGAATACAAGATTTAGAAACTCAATCATCATCTGGACAGATGATGATGGAACATGGAAGATTAACAAATCTATTCAGATTAGTGTGAAAGAGCCAAAGATAAAACCTAGCAGGTCAGCAATAAGATACTATGTTTGTAGAATTCTGTGGAAAGCTCACTCAAAATAACGCTTGGCCTCGTAGTAAAAATGAGTTATACAACTTACAAGTCAATTCTAATTTCAGAAAGGTAATAAAAAAAATACACAATTTGCAGAGGCATCATCCGGTATAAGCTATAAGGAAGAACCATGGTTGCGTATTAAAAATAAATAAAAAATAAGGGAGCACCATTGGCCAAGAGGCTGCCATAATGATTTTGCAAGTGTTAGGTACCAAAACATAGTGTGATGGAGCTCATTCTGGAAAACAATAGAAAAGTAGCAGGGATGCTGATATGCATAAAGATTCTGAATTTCTGATTGCTATGAGGTAATACTTTTACTATTACAGCAGTTATACGTCCAGGTAAATTGTTTTTTGTATTGTGAGAGAAATGAGAAGGTGGAAAATAATATCATGTGTGTAAATGTAAAAGTCGTGTAAATTAACAATGACAAAAAATAAAATCATAATTGTACATTTAAGCTAGTTGGTTCTTTAAATATAATACCTTAACAACAAATATATTGCAGGAAGAAACCTCCTCCAAATATTTTTTGTGCACGCAGTCAAGGTACAAAACATCAGAGTAACCTTTAGCTTTAGCTGCAGACTGTGCCTTAAGAACCTAAGAAGAATAATCACACGAGCAGAGTGAGAGAAAGTCAGGATCTTACAAAAAGGTGAGCTATGTTAGTGTCAAGAAATGAGAATTAAGAAACGAAACAGATAACTCAAGCCACCTCTTGAAGTTTTCTCAGAAAGGACAGTTCTGTCAATAAAAAATGTAAAACTTGTAAAAAGTGGAAGAAAAATGAATGTGTCACAAGAAAATTCTCAATTTCCATGCATATGCTCATTTAGTCAGTACAGGAAAGCAATTTTGTTGGCATTTAGTTGAAAACAAAGTGCTAATTGAAATTAAAAAGAAACGAGAAGACATTCTTACTGAAATCTTCTACCTCTAGTCCTTTTTACAAGAAACAAATGACTAATTCATGAATTCCAACGAAATGCATTTAAATCAGTTGATTTTAATTAGCACTGCGATAAATCTAGATTTTATCCTAAAAATACCGTATTAAGGTTGAATAAACTCATTTGCATAGGAAATGCTAATAAATTAAAATAAGGGTAAAAGGAAGTTTGCAATTAATAAACCTGAAAATAGGTGTATGTTTCAAATAATAAGGACCACAAAAATATTACCAATTGTTTCTTATAAAAATGACCGGATGGAGTATTATTTAAATTTAAGGCAGCCGAGAGAGAACAACTACAACCACATGTCAGAGGACAAACAAACTGAAAATGATAAGGGCATGCAATCTATCTTACAGCGGCATAGTTTCCAATGGTCTTCACACCTCCAGTGCCACCGGGAGTTGCACGATGTAGTTCACTCTCCACAATCAGATTGATTGGAGCCAAACCTTCCTGTAATTAAATTGATACTCCATAAACTTTTGAAAAGATAAAATTGCAACCTTAAAAGATTTAGAAAGAGATGAGTGTGATGATTGGTTATGTTATTAATGACAATTATTATGATAACATCTTACGAAAAATCCTAAGGTGTAAATAACAGTCTGCAAAATCTACAAAGAACTTTCACTTCTACAGGTTTCCTTCATCGTTTCAAAGTGAAAGTTCAATCCATTCAGTCACAAAAAAATTATATAAATATTAAATTTCTGTTAACATTTATTACTAATATAAGTGATAGTGAGAATAGGTATTTAACATTATTAAGTCGGCTAAAGTCAGTTTCAATTCTGTTAGAATCGGTTAGAGCAATTATGAAGTCTGGTAATCATAGTCCATTGGACATTGGTATATGTATGTAGCAGTGCAATGTTTTAATGTAGCTGATTTTGATCATTGAATAAATGATAAGTATAGTCTTCTCATATTTTGTGTGGACTCACATCACTATCATGGTATCACTAACAGTGCTGCATCCCAGTTGTTATAAAATTTAATAAGTCCCTAACTCTAAGCTACTCAACGGTGTCAAACTTGCAAATGGACACAGGAACTGTACAAGTTTATAATTCTAGGTAGGGCAATCGGGTTAACAGCATACAAACTCATTTCTTCATAGGGGCGGATTCGAGCATAGTCAAACACACAAAAATCACAACTAGTCCTGCGGCAATTTGACATATCAGAAAGGAGATATAATATATAGTAGTTGCCACCAAATAACCCAACATGACGTGACAAAACTATTGTGCTGCTATGAAACCCTAAAATGCAGTTAAGTATAGTGTTCTCTGCAAATCCAGTGTCCAAATGTGAGAAAAAACAAATCCTGTAATGAACCCAGTTTCAAACATCATAAAGCCAGCCTAAACCCGATATCCATCCATCAGAAGTGCATCAACCAAGCACAAAGTCCACATATGTTTTGGACCTAGAATTCTGTTTGCTCTACTACCATAAAAAAATCTGATTTTGTTCTCTTTTGAAATTTTCGATTTGAACCCAGCCTTTTATCTTTTGACCCGAAACCCGTTGTGTTCATTTTTAAAAATTTGAACTCGCCACCAATTGTGCTCTATATTTTCCAATTTCAAATTTCTGATTCAGTTATGCTCAGTTTGTGAATTGTTACACTTTCCTTAGTTCTTTGGTTGCATTTAGCTTATTACAATTTGTCTATATTACAGAATGTGTAAAGTCCTGAAGCAATAAAGTTGTTACCTCTAAAATAAGTAAAAATATCACTGGATATGGTACCAAAGTATGTTTAGATACTATTATAGGTTTCTTGAATATCATATGTGTACGAGGTAAATGAGTGTGACTGCGAGCAAGCTTGCAGCTTGAGTTTCCAGACACTTAGGAGTTTTAATTTTACATAGACCATCAAATTTGAAAATCTTAAAGCTATTTTCAAGTAAACCTTTTCTAAGTTCCTTGCTTATGGTATTTACATCGAAAAGAAAAGAATGAAAAGATTGATATAAACTTAGTACATCATGAAGATTTCATATTCTAATGTAGCAATGCAGATATATTACCTTGAAGTAGTTCCCAACTGGTGAAACATATATTAGAAAAGTGTATTCTGGAGCAGGTGCAAGCCCGAGTACAGCTCCACTTCCCATTAGCAAAGGTCTAATGTACAAGGAACCTTTACCCTGAGGGGGGATCTGAAACCAAAATTCACCTAATCAAGCTTAAGAAATCAAAACAACTCAAAAATTTGTATACCAAATGAAAGATTCAACAGTACCCAACGTTTGTTTGCTAAAACTGTATCTTTCACAGCTTCCACAAACTGTTCTACACTAGGTGATGGCATGCACATCCGCTCGGCGCCCATCTTCATCCGTAAAGCATTTTCTTCCGGACGAAAGAGTAGTATATTCCCATCTTCTTTACGGTACGCTTTCAAACCCTCAAATAACCCCTACAATAATTGTGAACCAGAAAAACACTTTCTTTACCAAATAAACAAACAAAACAAATTCAATCCAAATGTAAAGTACACAAATCAGATGTCAACTCTAATTAAAATAGATCAAACTCGTCAAAATGTCACAACAACAACGCCATAATGTTCTATCATATATCATATCTCTATCCGACTCTTCAAAATGTTACAGCCCAACTAAATTAAAAAGTAAACAAACTCTATTACAGTTACAATACGATATCAACTCAATCCAACCCAACAAGTTTCCTTTAAAACAAATTCAAAACCAAATATAGAACGCGTTGTTAAATAGAGTCTATAACGCGCTATAGCATAGCTGAATTTAAAGCGATAGCGATTGTTCTGCATAGATTATTTAGTACAAATTCTTGTCAGATAGCACTGTTGCATAGCGGAATTTGAACAAACTACTATTATTTACTACTATCCATGATTGACAACAATGATATAGATTAAAGTCAAAGCCAAAAGTACATAAAGTCAACTATGAAAAAAAATGAAATTGAATTCAATCAAAAATAGAACCTGTCCATAGTTTAAAACACCAGCAGAAGGATTCAATTCAATGTTCCCAAAACTCTTTAATTCACCCTTAGTAAAGGTTCCACCTTGATCACATTTCATGAAATACATGTAATCAGTAGGTTGAAGACCAAATCCAAGATTATCCCAATCTATATCTGCCAACTCAATCACCTCACTGCAACAACATTCAATATCAATAATAATCATTATCACAATCAAAAAAAGTTGCAAAAAACAAAAATAAAGAACCTGTAGGTATCGGAAACAGTTGCAGAAGTTGTGAGTGAAGAAGAAGCTTCGAGAACATTCTTGGAAGTTGAAGGAAAGTGGTTTTGGAGCTTGAGGGAGAGAGAACGTTTGGGTGGAAATGCGGGAGAAAGAAAAGGGGAAGAATGACGAGAGGAAAGGCAGATCGAAGAAGTTAGTCGAATGGTGGTAAGTGCGGCGCTGGTCTCCATTTTTTGTTTTCAATCTTCTTAGAGTCTCAGACACGATGATTCTATGAATCTCTCTTCTTTACACGAACTGATCCAAACAAGTTAGTACTAGTATTATTCTCGTTAATTACGTTTGACTATTAATTAAATTATGATAACGATCTATGAAGCACGGACACATATACGGATACTAAACATAAACACTAACATGTTGACTCGATAATAATTTAAAAATAACATAATTTAATGTAATAATAAATATCGATATTGTATCACCGTCCGAAATCAACACGTGTCTGACATGTCTAATTTTAAAAATGTTTATGCTCCATGGATTATGACGATGACTTGGATGCGCATAAGGGTTGGTTGGTGAGTCTCAACCATGCCGGTGGGCCGATTGTGTTTTTAAAGGGTTTTCTAATAGTATATTATGTTTTTGTTAAAAAATATTTATATGAAGGGTATTTTGTTTTCTTAAAGTTGCTAGGGTGACTGGTTAACCTATTTATTAAACTAGGTCAACAAAAAAAATTATGGCAAAGTCTATGATTCAAAAAACAAAAAACATATGTAAAGTCTAAATTTTGATTTTTTTTTTTTAATGCATAACTTCTCTTTTATTTTCTTATTTTAGTTTTTTAACTAGTGTCCTGAGAAAATTGGTTGTCTAGATCTAAATATAATTTATTAGACAATTTCTAATTTTGGATACTAGTTAAGAAAATAATAAATTGAAAAGATATTTTGAAATTTGTTTAGTTGGTACTTTTGATTTTGAAATATAAATAATGCTGGTTTCAATGCAAAAGATATCATTTTTATTTATTTTCTTAACTAGTATATGGCATACTATTTAGTATGACCAAAAAATATTTAATAAGACTTTGGCAAATTTTGAAATATAGTTGTTCAACAGTAAAGAATCTTATACATAGTGGTTTATTTGTTGAATGGCCTTTTTAGTTTTAGATCTAGTTGTAGTTCGGTTGAAGAAAATTTTGATTATTTTTTAAGGATATACACGGTTCTCTTTTGTTCATGGCCAAAAAAATATGATTAATTTTCGTTTTAAATGAAGAAGTTGGCGTTGTTTAAGAGGTGATATGGATTGGTCAAATCCGATTGATTCGGCCAAAGCCACCAAATCCAACCCAAAAAATGGGTTGAGTCAGATAATTGAATGGATATGAGTTTTAAAAATGGAAAAAGCCATACAAAATATCGAGTTTCATGCTAAACCGGATCCAATCTAATAGTGTTATAGTTTTTTTAAATATTTTTTATAAAAATACTAAAAATTTTACCGTTTGATAGGAAGTGCGGCATTGGTCTCCATTTTTTGTTTTCAATCTCAGACACAATGATTCTATTTGATAATAGATGATTCTATGAATCTCTTCTTTGTACGAACTAAACATAAGGAAATTAACACGGTTATTATTCTTGTTAATATGTTTTGAATATTTATTTAATTAAAATATTATGATTATGATGATGACTTGTATGATATACACTACAACAGATATGCCTAGGTTGATGTGTGAGTATCGACCATGTCGGTGGGCCTGATTGGGGTTTTTTTATGATCAATAATAAAAAACAAACATTTTATATGAAGACTATTTGTTTCCCACTAATATCCGGCTCACGGATAACTATTTTGTATTTTAAAGTTGCAGGAGTGATTTTATGTGGAGTCTCTGCTATTCCGAACATTCTATTTGATCTCATTTGCAAATCGACTATTTCCGTAAGATGTTGTGTTTCTTAAATTCTTTACTCTATTAATTTAATCAAAGAGGGGGTTATAAGTAGGGGTGGCAAAACGGGCATGCCTGTCCCGTTTAAGCCCGCCCAAAAGCAGGGTGGACGAGGGGCAACTTAGGTGTTTAGGCTCAAAACTCAAGTCCGCCCGTTTATTGGCGTGGTTGCGGGTTGGCGGACATGCCCGCAAAATATTATTATTTTTTTGTTTACAATTTGAATTACAACTTAACAATTCAATGTTAAAAAAGTATTAAAGAGGTTGAATTATAATAACTTCACAATTCCTTACAATTCTTACCTCCTATTTTTAAACTAACAATAATACTATAATAGTGATAATTAAGAGAATATTGCAACAGAGAATAGAGATAATTAAACTAAAAGAAACATTAACCAAGTTAATAAGCAATTCATTACAATTACGTTTAATTAAACTAACAGAATCATCAACTAAGTTAATAAGTAATTCCTTACAATTTAAGATAAAACGATAAATACTAGAAAGATGTGGCAAAACAGACATGTCTGCCCCCGTTTATGCCCGCTAAAAAACGGGGTGGGGCGGCCCAATTTAAGATAGAGGGCCGAAAACCTCAGCCCAGCCCGCAAAATATGGCGGGTCAAACGGGTCGGCCCGATGGGCTCGACCCGTTTTGCCATTCCTAGTTATAAGTTACAACACATCGTCGATTTGCAAACGAGATTCTTTAAATTCAAAAGCTATTAGTGAGAGGTGACTCTTTCTTTCACATACTCTTCGTGAAGGAAATGCATGTGCGGATGTGTTAGCTAAATTGAGCGTCAGTTTTGACTCGTCGTCGGTGAATGTTTTTGCCTCCTAACGCATAGTTTGCTTGGGGTGTAGAATTTATTATAGTGTAAATCCCTTGTAGCTTTTTTCTCTATGTAACAAAAAAAAAAATACTTAACAACTACATATTCAAGTAGTTTAAAATGAATACCTAAGACTCAATCTAAGAGTTTAGCTACTTATAAGTCCTAAAAAGGGAAGAAAGAAATAAAACCAAAAACTTCTACAAGGGGTTCCCTCCCAGCTTGTACTGTCCCTTCTATTCCATTGTTCATCTGTTTCTCTTATTCTACCTTGTAGCGCAGCCCCGCTGATCACTTTTCCATCTTTTCTTTTTATTGCAGCGCCTCCTAATTCTCATTTCTTCTTGGTTTGGGTCAACTCAAAGCATTGAGCCCACATTATCTTCTTTTTATTGGGCCATTTTTAGTAAACTCTTTCTTGTTTTCGTAATAACTCTTTCTCTTTTTCTATCCACACCGTCTCATTCACTAAAACACATATAAAAATAATAATAATAATAATAATAATAATAATAATAATAATAATAATAATAATAATAATAATAATAATAATAATAATAATAATTATATTTGCAATCAACAATAAATCTGTTAACTTTCATCAAGAAAATAAAAGTTACACAAAATATTATATTCATAGAGAATATATAATTGACTCAATAAATCAAAAATTGTAATTTATTTAAAATGACTATAAATTAAACACTAAACTAATAAAATAAGACCAGAACTTAAAAAGATTCATAAAAATAGTGACGGATGAGGATTTATCATAAACTAAAAACAATATTTTAGAACTTGTTGTCCTTTAGCACGACCTAAAAAATAATTAATAATAGTTCACTTCACTTGCCAAATTTTGAAATACAACCTTTCAACAATGAAGAATCTTATTCATAACGTTTTGTTGAGTTTGATCTTTTTCTAAGAATTGCGTGTGGGCTAAACAAATGTGGTTTCCTTCTTCTATAAATATTCGTTTTGAGAGTTACGTTTTTTCTTTTATTCATTGGCTGAATAATATGATTAATTTTAGCTTTAAATGTAGATAGTGGATCAGTTTTGCGCCCTGCACGTGACTACATGCGCCTCGCACGTTCAGGATTGCTGATGTGGTGAACTGTGAGTGGTTGACACATGCCTCTACTGCGTCCCGTGTGTTCATGATTGTGCATGAGCTTAAAGAGCAAAATCAAAAACTCCAAACTATGCATCATTTTTCTTCTATTACATTAATTCTCTCTAACTCTTGGAAACTTCATACTAAACTATAATAAAAATAGCAACAATTCTAACTAAAACCAATTTAATATACTCGAAAAGAAATGTAATGATCAACAATTATCTTAGATGAACATAAGACATCCTTGAACACTCATATTTCAAATCCTCAATCACATGTCCCCTACTACACCATCTCCTTTGTCTCTCCTACTTGTCAGTCTTTAGAATTGGATATTAGACTAACTCAATTTTATAAAGCCGGCTTATAAATAAAGATCGCCTCTACTTTATAACACACCCCCTCACATGGCGAATGAAGAGAAATTCAGTCCATACATATCTAAGAAAGCAAAGAAAATTATTATAAAATTAGCTTATAGTATTGAGAAATTATAATACTCGTTCCAAGGGTCCTCCTTCTCCGTCTACTCGATAAAAGTTTTATATTGGAATATCCAAGTAATCATACACGGTTATAATCTCACTGGGTTTAAATGGTGGAATACCTTACCTTCTTTCCCATGGGACGATTTCTCTCATGATAGAGACATAGAGTTTGATTAGTTAAATATTGTAGTACTTATCTTTTTATTTATTTTTTTAACAAGTCAAAAATGATATATATATGGGTTAGGATCAAATGACATTAAGGTGTCAAACTTAGCACCATGACACCTCCGATAATTCTTTACCGGATAATCGTATTACAAAATTCACCGTTGGATTCAAAGCTATTATTGTATAGATCATGTCTATAAAATTTAACATCAATCTGAAATCATTTGATATGTCAATGAGATGCATAAAAATTAACGTCTTACAAAATTTCGTCAAAACCGTTAATTTTGATCATTCTCTTTAACCCATCAAATGATTTCTGATTGATGTTAAATTTTATAGACATGATCTATACAATAATAACTTTGAATCTAACGGTGGATTTTGTAATACGATAATTCGATAAAGAATTATCGGATGTGTCATGATACTAAGTTTGACACATTGGTGTCATTTGATCATAACCCTATATATATAAACACAAGAATCGGCAGACCATTCAGCACAAGGCGTGCCAAGAAAAGCTATAAAAGTTTACAATAGAATCCAAGTGAGTAACATATCATGAAACATACAATTAGTAGATACCCAAACATAGCAAATGGTTCGACCACCAACAATGAAAGTTGGAGACTAAAGTAACATTTGTCGTCAGCATCCACTGATAGGAGAAGAATTTGACTTTGTTCAGGAGTTGATTCACAAAGTTCGCCGAATTTTTGAAAACCCAGAGATTCCTTTTATATTTATTTATTTATTTATTTTCTATGTTTCTTTTTATTTTTATTTTCTTGGGTAAGGTTTGGCCCCCCATTTTGTACAATTTGTCCCCTCTTATTTTTTATATATAGTTATGAGCACTCAGAAGAAGATTAGCGGTTGCAAGAAGTGTTAACATAGTTGAGATGTCTTCTAATTAATTGCTTTGTTGTCATCGTAATCTTAGTTCACAAAAAATGTAATATACTAAAAAATAGAATTTTTATTTTATCATCAATTTTGTGCATGTACTCCCTCCGTCTCAATTTGTTTGAGCCATTTGCAAAAAATATTGTCCCAAAACACTTGAGCCATTTACAATTTTCTACTTGTATTTTCACTTCTATTCCTACATAATTTACTTTTTAGAGTAATCAATATTATTGCACTTAAAAAGTGCATAGGGAGTACACAAAGACAATTTGGTAAAATGAATAGTATCTCTCATTCATTTATACCATTTTCTTAATATGCGTGTTTTGGTCAAATGGCTCAAACAAATTGAGACGGATGGAGTATTATTTCAAAGTCAATTATTGATTTTAAGTCATTTAACACATATAGAATATTATTTTAAAGTAAAACAATTTAGTGTTTGAATGATTAAATTGATGCTTATTACTCCCTCCGTCCCAATACTTTAGTCCTTTTAGTGTGTTGCACGTAGATTAAGAAATAATAAAAATTGATAATAAGTTAAGTCATTTTTACCCTTACTTTATTAAGAACGTGAAAATTCATTTAATGAATGCTTTACTTTTTGTAAGGGCACAAATGAGAGTTGAGATCCTCTCCATTTCCTATGCTTTCCATTTTCTCCATTACTATATAGTTTTGGAAATATAAATGCAAAAATGTGACATTAAGTGGGTCCAAATATCTTTTATACATCCCAAAACATTTAAAAACTTTGGTAATGGAAGAAATAGAAATAATGAGAAATGGAGAGGATCCCAAAGTATTATTAATTGTGCCTTGGTTTCTTAAATGGACTAAAGTTTTGGGACAAAACTAAAAAACTAAAAGAACCAAAGATTTGGGACGAAGGGAGTATAACCTAAGTTTTTGTATGCAATATATATTTTTTAAAATATTTATATAATTGTTAGCCTGTATTTTCGACAGGCATTAATGGATTGGAGAGAGAAGATGAATTCTCATTTAATATATATTATTGTATTTTAATATTCTCTTGGAAATTGATTATTTAATAAATCAGGAGAAAATTGAGGCATTCGACGTCGAAAGCCTTCTATTTAAAGTTCACTGTCGAGCTTGAAGAATTCTGTCGAATTCGACAGGAACGTATTTTAGTAAATATGATTGATTGCTTCGACATTGGTGTGTTTGTCGAATACTATATATATATGTGTGTTTGCTTGTATAACGTATTCTGCAGTACAGAGAAAGCATACTCTGGACTTAGCAAATTATTCAAAGAGGATAACGTTTGAAAGCCTTGCCAGGTGTCCAAGAATTCAAATTGTCGAAGACACGTGGAGTTTAGTTAGACGTTAAGTAGGTTTTGGCAGTTATTCTGTTTGTCTATAAATATTAGTTTTTCATAGGAGAAACAGGTTGTTCACAATTCTCATGCAAATTCCGACAAAACTCAGAGTACCTATGTCAACGAGCGAAATGAGTGCAAAATGGAACATGTACGAATCTGTGCAACCAATCTTTTTTTGTAAACAATTTACATTATTGAATGCAATTTACATTCTCCAAGTATTTTACTTGCTTTCCATTTAAAGTTTCTGCACTTTAAATCATTTTTGCAATTTATTTCATTGCAAGTTTAAAACCTTTTCTGCAATTTACTTTGTTGCATGCTTTTACATTTCAAAGTCTTTCTTTAAACTTTATTTGCAATTCATTTACAAGTTTTCTGCAAATTTAACTTTGAAGCATTTTACTTTTAAACAATCCATTCGACTGCGTCGGATGATTTTACTGTTTTTATCAATTTATCCGATTTAACCCAGAAAATATGAAACATGTTTTCGTCAAATCTGCACAAGCCATATGTCCCAGGATTCACTAGTCGATCCTTCTTGTAATAACCAGACTAGCGGTTGTTTGCTAAAAATCGGGGTAAACAAATTGGCACGCCCAGTGGGACTATTGGTTTGTGTGATTTATTTTGTTTATTTTTGAAACTTTTTGCAAAATTGTTTTTGGTGTTGAAATTTGATTGTGTGTGTAATTTTATATGCATTTGAGGAGTGGTAAATCTCTCCCAGATTTCTCAAAAATACCAACTCGTACTCGTACTAGAATGGTGAGACCACCAAGCAATTCTGCGAATAATAACAATAATAATGGATCAGAAACGAATCTGAATCCAAATCCCCAGAATGTGGCAGGGCAACCTAGTCAGCCAGCATCTGGCGTTTCTAACGCCAATTCTACTGGTGGGCCAACAGGTCCTGCATTGAATTCTACGAATTCTGAAAGTATCCCAAATAATAATAATAATAACGGCGGAAATTCGAACCCTGCGACGAATTCTAGTACCGTTGGCGCAAACGCCAGTGGATCAACAATGCCTGCCGTTGCATCAAGTATGATAGGAGGAGTGCTTCCTCCAAATCCTAACAGTGCAGCAATGACACAACCAAACATGTCATCCATACCAACAAACGTATCACACACACATGGATACACAGACGGTAGTCAAGTTGGTGGAACACCGTCAAGACCACCCTGGTTGCCTAGAAACCCACAATTTGGAATGCCAACAACAACTATGGCAAACCTGTATAATTGGCCTTCAATAGAAAGTTCTCCCTCGTCTTCTGCGATGGGAAATAGAGGAAATTCTCTTAACTTGACAAACAATTCTATGGCAGTATTAAGACAACAAATGGATGAGAGCAACCATGATATGGTGAATGCGTTGACCCAACAGATTGGCACAATCTTTAATCCTATGTTACAGACAACCAATGATAGTTACCTGTTATTAGCCAATCAAATGGGGAGGATGACAGACTTTTTTGGAGCCCCTGATGCTCCAAATAACCAAAGGGTTCCTCGTGCAAAACCAGAAATTCAACCAGAAGTTCAAGCCCAACCACTGCGTATTGAAGGAGAACAGCCAGAACAAGAAGTGGTATTGGTTAATAGAAACCAAAATGCTGATAATGTTCTTAGGAACGTTCGACAAGATAACATAGCAGGGCAGAACAACTTGGCCAACTTAGTAGAAAATATCTTGGCCCAAAATGGTTTGAATATAGGATTGCATAGGCCAAATTTCGTGTCAGCATTGTCTGAATATGTTTTGCAGGCAGAACTGCCAAGGGGGTGGAAAATCCCCAAATTTACAAAATTTGCTGGTGATACGAATGAGTCTACTGTCGAACACATTGCCAGATATATGGCAGAAGCAGGGAATTTAGCAAATAATGAGGATTTAAGAATGAAATTTTTCCCCAATTCCCTCACAAAAAATGCTTTTACGTGGTTTACCACGCTTCCCCCTCATTCAATTTATAATTGGACTCAGTTAGAAAGGCTATTTCATGAACAATTTTACATGGGACAATCTAGGATTAGCCTTAAAGAATTAGCCAGTATGAAACGTAAAACTTCAGAGGCCATTGATGATTATCTGAATAGGTTTCGCCTCCTTAAGGCAAGGTGCTTTACTCAAGTGCCTGAACATGAATTGGTTGAAATGGCTGCTGGTGGCCTCGACTATTCCATTAGGAAGAAGTTAGATACTCAGCATTTAAGAGATATGGCCCAGTTAGCAGATCGTGTTCGACAGGTCGAACGCCTCAGGGCTGAAAAAGTCAGAAATTCTAAATTCCATAAAAAAGAAAAAGTGGCGTATATAGAAACTTATGAAAGTGAAAATGAGTTCGACGATGGTCAGGATTACATAGAAAATAATGAGGTTAATATTGCTGAATTAAAACCAGGACCTCCCTATACTTGTAAAATGTTAAAACCATCAAATGGAAATAATCCCGTCGAACCAAAAAATGATAGATTTGTTGCTAAGACATATACGTTCGACATTACTAAATGTGATGAAATTTTTGACTTATTGGTTACTGATGGCCAAATAATTGTGCCAAAAGGTTTAAAAGTTCCACCTTTGGAACAACGTAAGAAAAGAGGTTTTTGTAAATATCATAATTTCTTGGGTCATAAAACCTCACAATGTGTTCTTTTCAGGGATCTGGTCCAGAAAGCCCTGCAGGAAGGAAGACTCAAATTTGGCGAAAAGCCAAAATCCAAACAGCAGGTGGACGAAAATCCATTGCAGATTGCTGATGCTGCCTACACAGAGCCATTTGAATGCCTGATGTTGGAAGCATTGAACCTCACTGAAGGGGGGCAATTGGTTTCCATTCCTGAAGAAGAATATGAAAACAAAGTGGAAGAAGTGTATCCACAGGCTGGAGAGAAATTGCTAGATTTTCTCCAACGCTGCCACGAGAATGATGGCGAAGCTACATTATGTCCTCACTGTAGTGCCATGTTCGACAAAAAGGCTGCTGCAGGCCTCACCAAATTTTTGCCTCATAGTCAGGGCAGAAACAATTGGCCAAATAAAAGGCCAACTTATTCTAACAGTTTGAATAGCCAACAGGCACCTGTGCATCAAAGGTTGGGACCACAAAAATCTTTTGTTCCATCAAACAGTACACCTGTCAACCAATGGGTTCATGGGAGAAACATGGCTTCTGGCCAAAAGAATTTCGAGAAAGGAAGTTCCAGTAACTCCAATCCCAAGAAAGATTCTGAATCAAGAAAATATGATTACAGGAATAATTACAAAGGGAAGAATCCTATGATAAGATCTCAATGGCGTAGATATCAACGCCAGAAAAAGTTGGCTGCTCAAAATTCCCAGATTACTGCTGATGGTAAGGGAAAGAAGCCTATGGAATTGGCTAAGAAGCCAATGAAAGAAAGGCTAGTTGAACCAAAAATAGAGTCTTCAGTTGCTGATGATGTCGAAGACGAACACATGGAAGCTGATGATTTTCTGGATTCTGAACCTGATCTCGACATAATAGTGAATGTTGTGTCAATTCTGCCAAGGGAATTCGACGTCTGTTCTGAAATAACAGATGAAGAAGAAGAATCTGGAATGCAAATGGCCCTTCACAGGCCAGTCTGTTACTACATAATGAATAATGGTACTTTGGAAGACCAAATGGCTACATTTGAAAGGCCAGATGAAGGCATGAAAAATCACTTAAAGCCTCTCTTCATACAGGCTAAGGTGAATAATGTAGGAATCAACAAAATACTAATTGATGGTGGCGCTGCTGTTAACCTAATGCCAGAGTTCCTGCTGAAAAAGATTGGGAAATCTTTGGTGGATCTGCATCCTCACAACATAGTTCTGTCGAATTATGAGGGTGAAACTGGTTTGTCATTAGGAGCAATCCAGGTGGATGTGGTTGTTGGAAGTACTACTAGGCCAACCTTATTTTTGGTTGTGGCCTCTAAGGCAAACTACAATCTGCTCCTAGGACGAGAGTGGATTCATGGCGTGGGGGCAGTCCCATCTACCTTGCACCAACGCCTGATTATCTGGCGAGATGATGGTATTGTTGAAAATGTGGAAGCAGACCAAAGCTACTTCAAAACTGAAGTTCATCAACTTACCAAGCACTCATTCGACAAAAAATTGGCAACTATCTCGCCATGCACTGAAAGGGATTTTGCATATCGTTCGGTGAGAAATGTTCACCATTCAGTCAAGCTAGACCCCACACATGGTTTTTTGTGGGAAACTGAAGATGGAGACATTGAATATGGCGAATATGAAGGCCAGAACTACCCAACTGGGTGGGATATCAATGAAGATTACTATGTCTGAGTCCCAAACTTGGGCAAAGATTTCGGCCTATATGGCTGAAAACAGAATCAAAATGGCTTTGGAAGCCAATTCATTGTCAGAAAATATGGTTGTTGCAGCCAATGATATAAAATTTGGCAAACAAAAGCCAGAAATGCAAAAGCTGGACTGCATCTATGATGACGAACCCCTAGGATTTGAAAAAGACCCAATCAGTCAAAGTCACAAGATGCAAGCTCAGGATCCTTTGCAAGAAATTGACCTTGGAGATGGTCTGACGAAAAGACCAACATACGTAAGTGCAAACATTCCTCCTGATCTGAAGGCAAAAGTGGTGCAACTCCTGGTGGAATTTAAAGATTGTTTTGCTTGGGACTACAACGAAATGCCAGGTCTGAGCAGAAAGTTGGTGGAACATGAATTACCTGTTCGACCAGATAAAAAGCCAGTGAAACAATTGCCTAGGAGATTCGCACCAGAAATCATGTCGAAGATCAAAGAAGAAATTGAAAGGCTGCTGAGGAGCAAATTTATCAGAACAGCAAGGTATGTCGAATGGTTAGCAAATATAGTGCCTGTGATTAAGAAAAATGGTTCTCTTAGAGTATGCATAGACTTTAGAGATTTAAATAATGCTACACCAAAAGACGAATACCCTATGCCTGTGGCAGAAATGCTAATAGACTCAGCAGCTGGGTTTGAATATTTAAGTATGTTAGATGGTTATTCTGGATATAACCAAATTTTCATTGCTGAAAATGATGTACCCAAAACTGCCTTTAGGTGCCCAGGAGCATTAGGCACATATGAATGGGTAGTAATGCCCTTTGGCTTGAAAAATGCTGGGGCCACTTATCAAAGAGCAATGAATTTAATTTTTCATGAATACATAGACACTTTCATGCAAGTGTATATTGATGACATAGTTGTCAAATCCTCGTCGAATGATGATCATTTAGATCATTTGAGAAAGTCTTTTGAAAAGATGAGGAAATATGGATTAAAAATGAATCCATTAAAATGTGCTTTTTGTGTTAATGCAGGAGATTTCCTTGGGTTTGTTGTGCACAAAAAGGGCATTGAAATAAATCAAAACAAAACAAAGGCTATTATGGAGACCAAATCTCCAACTACAAAAAAGCAACTTCAGTCCTTACTTGGGAAAATCAATTTCTTGAGGAGATTCATCTCAAATTTAAGTGGTAAAGCTCAACCGTTTTCACCATTACTTCGACTCAAGAAAGAAAGTGTTTTCACTTGGGGGCAAGATCAACAACAAGCTTTCGACGAAATCAAGAGTTATTTGTCGAATCCACCAATGTTAATGCCTCCAATAAGGAACAAATTCATGAAGTTGTATATATCAGCATCTGATTCGACACTGGGTAGTATGCTTGCTCAGGAAGATAAAAATGGCGAAGAAAAAGCCATTTATTACTTAAGTAGGGTTTTGAATGATGCTGAAACTAGATATAGTAGTATTGAAAAATTATGCTTATGTTTGTATTTCTCTTGTATGAAACTCAAGCATTATATAAAGCCTGTTGATGTTTTTGTTTATTCTCATTGTGATATCATTAAGCATATGTTATCTAAACCAATCCTGCATAGTCGAATTGGAAAATGGGCTTTAGCCTTGACAGAATATTCACTAACTTACAAACCTTTAAAGGCAGTTAAAGGCCAAATTGTGGCTGATTTTATAGTGGATCATTCTGCATTAGAAACTCCACAAAACTATGTAGATTCAGAACCTTGGAAATTATATTTTGATGGTTCTAAACATAAACATGGAGTTGGAATTGGGATTTTAATCATTTCTCCCTCCAAAATTCCCACCAAGTTCAAATATAAAATCAATGGGTTCTGTTCAAATAATGAAGCAGAATATGAGGCTTTAATAACAGGCCTGGAAATTTTATTAGACTTGGGGGCAGAAAATATTTTGATTAGAGGTGATTCAGAATTGGTGTTGAAACAATTGACAAAAGAATACAAATGCATAAAAGAACACTTGATGAAATATTTTGTCATAGCAATTTCTTTGCTAAAACGTTTCGACCAAGTTATATTTGAACATGTACCTCGTATAGAAAATCAAGAAGCCAATGATTTGGCTCAAATAGCTTCTGGTTATAAAATCTCTAGTGAAAAACTAGAAGAGTTGATTGAAATTAAAGATAAACTCATAATTGATCAACCTCCTTCATTGGAATTGTCAATGCCAAAACTTGTGGGGGCAGACTCACCACAAAATAATGGTGAAGATACCACCTATGACTATGACGAAAATTCAGAAATTTTTGAAATTTTTGCCATTGACAATCTATCTGACAATGATTGGAGAAAACAACTTGTCGAATATTTGAAAGATCCAAATGGAACAACCAATAGAAAAATCAAATATAGAGCCTTGAGTTATGTCATCATTGGTAATGAACTAATGAAGAAAACACCTGAGGGAGTTTTGCTAAAATGTTTAAGTGAAACTGAAGCTTATTTGGCTATATCTGATGTGCACAGTGGTGCATGTGGATCTCATCAGGCAGGCCACAAAATGAAATGGTTGTTATTTCGACAAGGTGTGTATTGGCCAACAATTTTAAAGGCCTGTATAGAGTTTGCCAAAGGTTGTCAAGAGTGTCAAAGACATTCAGGTATACAACATGTACCTGCAAGTGAACTCCATTCAATAGTAAAACCTTGGCCTTTTAGAGGGTGGGCTTTAGATTTAATTGGTGAAATTAAACCAAGCTCGTCAAAAAACCAACGTTATATTTTAGTTGGTATAGATTATTTTACCAAATGGATAGAAGCAATTCCATTACCAAATGTTGACCAAGAAGCAGTGATTAGTTTTATACAAAGTCACATCATTTATAGATTTGGTATACCTGAGTCCATTACTACAGATCAAGGTTCAGTATTCACTGGACGAAAGATGGTTGAATTTGCCCAACAAACTGGTTTTAAACTCTTGACCTCTACACCATATTATGCCCAAGAAAATGGTCAAGTAGAAGCTGCCAATAAAATCATTATTGGTTTGATTAAAAAGCACATTGCCCAAAAGCCTAGAAATTGGAACAAGACTTTAGACCAAGTCTTATGGGCATGTAGGAATTCTCCAAAAGAATCAACTAACACCACACCCTTTCGACTAACATATGGGCATGATGCAGTCTTGCCTGTCGAAATACATCTGCAGTCAGTCAGAATTCAAAGACAGGCAGAAATCCCAAGGGATCATTATTGGGATATGATGTTAGACGAATTAGTTGATTTAGATGAGGAGAGAATAAAAGCTTTAGAGATGTTAACTCGGCAGAAAGAAAGAGTTGCTAAAGCTTATAATAAAAAGGTTAAGTCTAAAACCTTTAATGTTGGAAATTTGGTTTGGAAAGTTATTTTGCCGATGGATAAAAAGGATAGATTCTTAGGCAAATGGTCTCCAAATTGGGAAGGACCTTTTAAAGTTGTTCAAGTTTTTTCAAATGGTGCTTATGAAATTGAGAATTAACAGAAGAACAACGTTCGTTAATTATAAATGGCAAATACTTGAAAAAGTATGAACCAGTGTTGCAAGAAATAAAAATTAACGAAGAATAAAACTTAGGACATAATGAAAAATGGAGATCATAAAAGGATTCGCCACAAAATGGGCATTGTCAAGATTACAATCCAAAAAACCATAAACAAATTGTTCAAATAGTTGAAGCAAAAAACTAAGAACAAGAACAACTAAAAATATTACAAAGTTAAAACTTTTTCTTCAAGTCTTCATATAGGCTTTTGAATGAGGCAACCTCTGCGTCGAGAACCATGTTGGAATCCTCCAAAAGTTTGATTTCTTCTTCGACGGCTGCAGAATTGCTGAAGTACTTGATGCCAGCATTTGCCTCTTTGTCAATCATAGCTTTGGTTGCCTTGGAAATATTCGCTTTGGCTTCCTCACGCTTGGCCTTTGCACTGGTGATCTTGGCATTGAGACTTTGGATTTTCAAGTTCAAATCAGCAACCTCATTCTCCCAGTCAGCAATGTTCTTGTCATAGCCTGCAATCTCAGCATTCGACTCAATGTCCTTCTCAAGACGTTCGACATTTGCCTGAGCAGCCTTTGCCTTTTCGACCAATACAGCGTGGGCTTGAGTTTGAGCTTCCAACCTTGAGGCATTGCTTTGCCTTTTCTGAATGGCTTTGGTGAAACCATCAATAAGGTTTTCAAGTTGGATAACCCTACCAAGGGTAGCACCATCAGTCATTGGGTTGTGAAACTTCTTCAGAAAGCCTAAGTGGGCAAAAGCGCTGCTAGGGTTGGCTTCAATCAATGAGAAGACATCCTTGTTAATGTAATCTGAATGCAGTTTGAGGATCAAGGAGTCTTGTCTCACTGTCGAATGGATCTCTGAATCAGAAGCTGTCGAACTGCTGTGATGTGAAGCACTTTTGTCTTTGTTACTTTTGCTTGAGAGAAGCATTTTTAGTGCTGCAGCAGGATCAGAGTCTTTCATGGCTATGAATTGCATCTCTGACAACCCAACGTCAGCAGATAACTTTGAAGTTGAAGAAACTGGGAGTATATCAGAACCTCCTTCTGCAGCCTCTGGCATGACCTCTTCCTCTTCATTGTCGAAAGCCATTCGACATCTGTGCCTTCTGACGAATGGGTGGATTCAGCAGGATTGTCAAGAATGGTTTCTTCAGAATCTAGAATGATGTGTGGAACTTGTTCAATTACTGGGTCTTCTCCAGTTTGATTTGGATTGACCTCGACATCATTGGTTCCGACGCCTTGGGCCACATCCTCTTCATTTTCGACAGCCATGTTGGCGTTGTCCTCATTATCAGCATTCAGGTTGATATTATCATCATTAGTATCCTGTCGAAAAGGCAAGGCAAATGAAGTTATGAGAAAGGTTATGAGAAAAAGAAATTTGTTTTATTGACAAAGCCTTAAAGGTGAGAAGATTTTACCTTTGCACCAAGATCATGTGAACATGAACTTGTATTTTCTTGCCTGGGGGCAGGAACTTCAGTGGTGGTGTTTTCAGCTTGGGGCATTGTCTGATCTTCGACAGGAGGATTGGAAGGGGTAATCTCAGCTTCTTTTTCTGCTTCTGCAGAAGCCTTAGAGCTGGACTTAACTCTTTTCTTCTTCTTCTTCTTCTTTTCCTTGTCACCTCTCTTTTTTGGAGGTTTGTCAGCATCAGATTTTGTTGGTGGCATGCTTGCCTCACTAGTTTCTTCGTTGGCCTTTCCTTTGTCTCTTTGGCCTGAACTGACTTAGGCCAAATTGGCGAGCAACCAAATTGGGTTGGTATCCAACCAAGCCCAAATATCTCTTGTCAATCCCTTGCCTTGATGATAGGATTGTTGGGTTCAAAAACATTCTCCAAATGTTGTTGGTGTCTTTTTCATCATCTGGATTTGTTGCAGGAATTGGTTTCTTAAACCAAGCTGGTCCAATAGTTCTTTTAATGAAAGGGGTGTTTTGAAGAGTGATCTCGTCGAAGGCGAGCAAAGTTTTGAAGTAATGGAAAAAGAGCTGTCGAGTGGTCAAGTTCGTTTCTCTTTGCCTCAACAAGGCCAACCTAGCGCCTTCTGATTGTCGAGAAGCAACAGAAATTTCCATGTGAGTAGGGAGGAAAAGTTTGAAATTGGTTTCAAAGGTGGCATTTAGCCATAATTGCAGAAGCCAGATAGGTCCAGAAAGGGTTAACTGTGATCCTTTGTCAGTTTTCTTAAGGAGATCACTAGCTTGTCCTAAGGAGTCATAAAGGGAAGCCAAGATGAACCTTCCTAAAGCTACATCTAAACCTTGGTGAAGCATAATAGCAAGGGGAACTAATCTTTTCACAACTTGCAGAGAGCAAGTGCAAAGGACAAAATGAGATAGCCAGTAAGTCGGGAAGGCTATATGTTCTTTATGTGAAACCTCTTCACTACTGAGGTCATGGTAAGTTTTGAGGAATCCTGAAAAGGATAAGACTTTAAAGTCGAACTGATGATTTGGGGTAGTATATTTGGGGTCGAAAGTGGGTCCTGTTGGTCTCAAGCCAGTAATGGCAGCAACGTCGAATAGAGTTTGGGTCATCATGCCTGCTTTCAGGTGAAAAGTGTTGGTAGAACTTTCCCAAAAATGAAGGGCAGCTATTAGCATTTCTGCATTGTACTTGGGTCCTTCTCTCGACAGCTGGATTAAGTCGAATATACCACTCTCTTTCCAAAACGTGGCATATTGTTTTTCGACTTTATTGAGCCATTTAAGATAGCTCTCAGTCACTATGGGTGCAGATCTAAAGGCCCTGTAGCCAGATTCAAAGAAACTCATGTCGAAGACAGAGTTGGCAAATATTTTTGGCTCACAAGTGACATGGAGAGGGAAAATGCTACTTACTTCCTCATTAAAATCAGTAGTCGAAGGAAGAGGGCCTGCAAAGGCAAGATTTTTACCTTTAAGTCTATGAGGAATCAGCAGTTCCTTTCCCCATATGGCGCTTTCGACAGCGGTGGTGGCAGGTTCCGACACGAACACTGAATCGTCAACCATGACAAGATCTTTGTCGTCTGCAGCGATAGGAACAGCGTTTCTGGAGGAAGAAGATGAAGCCATTGATGCTCTTTGGTGTTCTTGGTGTTCTTGAAGGTTATGGTGATTTGACAGCTGACAGTAGCAGAAGTTCAAAAAACTTCCAAAACAAACTCGTTTTTTGCTCAAATGCAGTAAAAGAAACGGTGATGATGAACGGAAATGCTAGATAAACGTTTTGGTTGGTTTAGATTCAACAGAAACGCAAGAACAGAGCGAGATTGGTGATTTGTTTGAATGGTTTTTTGAAGAAAAACGTAATGGTTCTCTGCTGCAAGGGAAGTTAAAAGTTTAAGGTTTCAGAAAAGTGAAAGTGTTGGACTATGCTTGCTATTTATAGACTCTGCAGATTTGTATGCAGTTGGTAACTGAAGCACCACCATTTTCCGTCTCAATCGTCCCGATTCTGCCACGTGTCCCACTATTATGCTTAAAAAGTGGAAATCATGGTTTGTGGGGATTGAGGTGACGGTTACGAATTTTGTCATGATTGATTTGACATTAATGTGACGTTTGCGCCGTCTTTGGTAAACGTGCAGAAGTTGAAAAGAAAGAGAATCTTCAAAACTGCCATTTCTTCCTTTCGTATTCGACATGCAGTCGAAATTGGCATTTTTGAGGGGGCAATTTGTTAGCCTGTATTTTCGACAGGCATTAATGGATTGGAGAGAGAAGATGAATTCTCATTTAATATATATTATTGTATTTTAATATTCTCTTGGAAATTGATTATTTAATAAATCAGGAGAAAATTGAGGCATTCGACGTCGAAAGCCTTCTATTTAAAGTTCACTGTCAAGCTTGAAGAATTCTGTTGAATTCGACAGGAACGTATTTTAGTAAATATGATTGATTGCTTCGACATTGGTGTGTTTGTCGAATACTATATATATATGTGTGTTTGCTTGTATAACGTATTCTGCAGTACGGAGAAAACATACTCTGGACTTAGCAAATTATTCAAAGAGGATAACGTTTCAGCCTTGCCAGGTGTCCAAGATTTCAAATTGTCGAAGACACGTGGAGTTTAGTTAGACGTTAAGTAGGTTTTGGCAGTTATTCTGTTTGTCTATAAATATTAGTTTTTCATAGGAGAAACATGTTGTTCACAATTCTCAAGCAAATTCCGACAAAACTCAGAGTACCCATGTCAACGAGCGAAATGAGTGCAAAATGGAACATGTACGAATCTGTGCAACCAATCTTTTTTTGTAAACAATTTACATTATTGAATGCAATTTACATTCTCCAAGTATTTTACTTGCTTTCCATTTAAAGTTTCTGCACTTTAAATCATTTCTGCAATTTATTTCATCGTAAGTTTAAAACCTTTTCTGCAATTTACTTTGTTGCATGCTTTTACATTTCAAAGTCTTTCTTTAAACTTTATTTGCAACTCATTTACAAGTTTTCTGCAAATTTAACTTTGAAGCATTTTACTTTTAAACAATCCATTCGACTGCGTCAGATGATTTTACTGTTTTTATCAATTTATCCGATTTAACCCAGAAAATATGAAACATGTTTTCGTCAAATCTGCACAAGCCATATGTCCCAGGATTCACTAGTCGATCCTTCTTGTAATAACCAGACTAGCGGTTGTTTGCTAAAAATCGAGGTAAACAATAATATAATTTTTTTAACGACGAGCCTAATTTTTCGTTAATAAATAATTGTCGAGCTGAGGTGAATGAAAAACTAAAATAAATAATGCAATTAAATAATTTGATACATTGTCTTTTTAATCGAAAGAGTTTATGAAAAAACAATATCAGCATACGATAGTTGAGCTAAGAATTAAGAAGTTGGTGGTCCAGAATTTAAATCCTGACAAATAAAAAAAAAATTAACATTACAATTTACTAACAACTAACATTACCTATAAAAAAAATATCATCATACAATAAGTATGTTTTCACCTCATTATGACATTTCTTCTGCATATAACTTTGCCATAGTCCAAATTTTGTTATCTCTTTCTTATCATGAAAGGTTAGACCATCATTTAAAAGTTTGTTAAAATTATGAAACCTTATGATTAGACCGTTTTTACGTAACCTCCATGTTAAGTGTCTTAGAGGGACAAACATAACACGATATTTACTTAATGAGATATTTAATAATGATGCTTATTTTAGGATGGGTGTTTTACAACTTCATACGTGCGAAAAACTTTTTAATTATTTTAAGGAGTGCATGAGATTCATATTATAAAATGATCAAATTTTATTTCATTTGCCAAATTGTCACAAAAGAAGAGAGGAATTTTCAAGTTCATTTTTACTATGTTTTTGTTTCTTTCTGTATTTCTTATTGCAATGAATGCTTAAAGCGATTTGTATCATTTCCAATTTTTTCTTCAATGTTTTCTCTCCAATGTGATCTTAACCATTCATTTGCTTATTTTCTCTCTCTTTTTGAGTATTTTTTTATTCTTTATAATTTAACAACCATTGGATTAAGAAAAGGAGAGAAAACATTGGAGAGAAAATTGGAGAGGATCCAAATCCTCCAATTTATCATCTCTAAATGTATACCGGTTAAAAACTCCATGCATTTTCATTTCAAAGCATATGCTGTCATTTTTCCAAATAAAAAAAAAATACATATTGTCTAAAATTGATTTTCCACATTCAATTAAATGCTTTATACACCTTCACAATGATTTCAAACCTGCACAGTAGGGTTGGGAATAGGCCAGGCGGCCTCCAGGGGCATGCGGCATGACATGACTTAGGCCATGCTAGGCCAGACCTGTTTATTAAAAATGTCAGGCTCAATCTTTAAAAAAAGCATATTTACATAAATAGGCCAGGTTTAGGTTTTTAAAAAAGCCTACAAAAGCTTATTAGACCGGCTTATTTATATTTAATAATTATTATTTATATAATATTATTATAATTATTTGTATCATCTTATATAAAAAATAAATATTATTTATATAAATACAAAATATTTATTTGTCGTAATTATATTTGTTATTGTATTAGCTTTTAATTATTGTGCTAATCATTTTATTAGCTTTTTTTTTAATGTTGAAGAAATTAAGAAAATTTAAATTTGAAATAGACTTCAAAGCCTATTTAATTAGCCTATTTAAAAAGATTATATTGACATCTATATTTAACACAAGCTTTTAAACAGGCTACAAGGCCAGGCCGGAAAAAAGAAAATTTAATAGGCCATATGCCAGACTTAGGCTTAAAGAAAAATCATAGTCCAGGCTCAAACCTGTCAAAGTATGGCATGACATGACCTATTTCCAACCCTACTGCACAGTGCCGATAGGAATTGAAATTTTAAGATCAATAAATTTTAAGTTAAACTAATAAATGATAAAATTGTTAGGTTATATATTTATGGTGTTTTTCTAAGTTTAAATTTGGGATCTCTTATATTTAGTCTTTTTGGTTTGGACAATTTTTTTTATGAAATAGTTTAATAATTAAATTTCACTCTTTAAAGCAAATAAATGGAGGATTTAAATGTAAATTTGACCCTATATATTGCAACATCTAACCAATTAAATTATGCTTATAAAATAATTTTTACAAATATATATAATTATTAAATCTTTATATTAATTAAATTGAAATATTTTTGGGGCTAAGATATATTTGTAAGTGGAGCTCTGTAGTACTGGCTGCCGACTGAGTTAGGCATTGACAATGTTTCCTTGAATAGGACATTTGGTACGAAGGATAAGCTGAGAAACATACAACATTCAAAAAGGGAAAAGATTAAACTTAAACAAATCTCTAAATATAAAATTATCTATGAAGCACGAACACAGACACCAAACATAACACTGATATATACACAAACAATGACATATTAATACTGATAATCAGATAGTAATTTCAGGTCCGTCCCAATAAGGGGTGCAACAAGGTCTGTTGCATCGGGCCTTAAAAATTGAAAGGCCTCAAAAAATATTATTGGGTAGTAGTATTAGTAAAATAAGGGGTGTAAAAATAGTAATTCTGCACAATATTAAGCAGCTCAGACCCAATTTTGTACAATAGTAATTCTGCACAATATTAACCAGTCCAGATACACTATTCTGCACAATAGGGGGTGTAAAAATTTGTAAAAATAGTTAGAAGGTATTAATTTGTTGTTATTGATAAAATATGAATTCTTTTTATGTTTTTTTTGTGCAACAATCCTTTTTATGTTAATTACAAGGATAATTATATTTTATGTTATTTGCAATTTAAAATCGATAAGTTTTTTTATTTAAAAAAAATTATTAAGAGGCCACTTTTAAAATTTGCACACGACCTCCTAAAATTCAGGACCGGTCCTGAGTAATTTAAAAAAATAATATAATTCAATGTAATTATAAGTATCAATATCGTGTCGAATATCAATATGCATTCGACACCAAAACATGCTTAATCTGAAAAGTATCCGTGTTTTCAGCAAATTAGAAGTGAAAAATAAGAAAAAACCAAAGAAAAGAGTGGATGATAGAGTAAGAAAGCAACATGGTCGGCTGACCTTAAAGTGAGGAACAAACAAAACAAAAACATGATAAACAACAAAACCTTATCTCAAAGACAAAATTCTCATCACTTGATCCTAAATTCTACGCTCCATAATCATCTACCTCCCCACGGAATCAAATGCCCATCATACCAAATCATTGGTGGGCCCCATGTGTCTATCCTTCTTCACACATACCATCATCCCTTCCTCGTGCCCTTCATCTTTACACGCCACCTGTTTTTATGGTCACAGTTTAAATTAGGTTTCATTCATGTACACTAGGGGTGAGCATCGGTCGGGTTCGGTTGAATTCGGATCGAAAATCGTCAAACCGATAAAAACCGCGACCTCTTAATTTGGATCCAATTCCGACCGTTTACGTCTTCGGTTTGTTCGGATTCGGATAATACGGGTGACGAGTCCGACTGATCGGTTTTAACGGGTTAGATTGAAACGTTGTTGTTACATTTAAAACTTCATTGTTCAAAAAATTATTTGTTTTTTGACAATTCGTTCAATATTTCGTACATAATGCAACAAAAGATACAATAAAAATGATGAGATGAAGTTAATTTGTTTCAAATTTGTAAATTCAACGACAATAATAGATAGTAGACGAGAAGTAAAAATTAAGATAAATCTAAAATATTATCTTTTACATCTTCTTTATCAACATATTACAAGTTAAAGCTCGTAAAATACAACATTTTTCTCATCTATCAAAGATAGATAAAATTAACAAAGTGAAGAGCATATGATATTAACAGAGAGAAGAGGTGCTCAAAACTAGAAAAAAATTAATTTGTATTTTAGAAATTGTTCGGTCGGTTTCGGTTATGAATAGACGGATTATTAGAGACCCGCACCCCCCCCCCTTATACAACTGTTCATGACCGATTTTTCACAATTGTTGATCCGAGACCCGACCCGACCGAGTGCTTTCACATATTGACGGTTATGTCGATTTCGAGTCGGATTGCGGGTTTGTGCTCACCCCTAATGTACACTATTGGATCTCAATTGTATGCATTTAAATTTTCATGCATTTGAACAGATTTAGAGCGATTGTGTAAGATTCAACATCACTTGCAAGTTGCAACACAACAATAGAAGAACAATCAATTTCTTCAATATAAATTAATTTTAATTTTTACACTGACAACCAATAAAAATACCTCAACATATTAAGAAAGTGGGGTGATATAGTAAAAAAATATAGTTGTAATTGATTGACAGTGTAAAATTATTGTACACTGTCCTGCATATTTCTTTTTCTCTTTTTTGAATGACTATGGGTAACTCAACCAGTTAAACTAGTTGAGCTAAGGGTCAAGGAATTGGAGGAGGTCCAAAGTTTAAGTCCTGACAAGGAGAAAAAACTAACATATTATAAAAATACTAACAACTAACAATTTACCATTCAAAAAAAAAAGTTAACCCACACGCCACACGGACAACAAGAAATAAAAATCCTACACGTCGGTATAAATTTTTTTGAAGAAATTTATTTTTAATAGAGCAATTAATGTATTTTTCTTAAAGAATCTCTAAAAATAATCATAATGTTATGTTATTAATATAATTTTTTAAATTAAAACTTACACAAACACATAACTAAAATATAAAAATAGCAATTTTTAGAATCTTAAACAAACATATATTATTTAGTGATAGTTAAGAGTGGAGATGACATGAGAACCACCACCTGTTTGTTTGGTTTTATGTCATATTGTTACTTAAATTAGTGATTTGATTAATGCCAACACCACGGATGTATTGGTCATATTAGTCTATCATATGAATATTGTGATTATACCAAATCATCCCATTAAATTGTGTGTAGAATAATATACCTAATATATACTATATAGTATACTCCTTTATATAATATAAAATTAATATATCAATCTCATGCTCACACGTCCATGTGTATGAAACCATTTCCATTTTATTCTTAGAAAATTTTAATAATTTCTTCACTATTTCAAAGTCAAATTCTATCTACCTGGGTTGGGTCCCAAATCAAAACAAAAGCAACGGTTATACCCTTCTACTTTTCTTTTTAGTATTCACCCACTTGCTGACAAAAGCTCCACATAATCTTGTTCTAAATTATTTGGTACGTGACTCACTATCTTACTCGTTCAATCATTAACAAATTGTGATTTATGGCCTTTTTAATACCTTTAATCTATTAAGATTATTTTTAAATGAAAATTCTAATCAAAACTTAAGCCGGGTATATAGACTGTGGACTCTTCTTTAAAACACTACAATTTCTTTTGTGAAAATCAAATAAGTACTAATCTATGGAGACATATATCTGACGTCATAAATACTCATCCATGAGGTAAGAATAAATTCAATCATCATCAAAATTCTCCACAATACAACCAACAAGTTCAAAATACTCATCCACGATTAAAGTTGGTAACATGATTTCTTTTTGAGAAATAAATTTTAGATTTAAGGGAAATGTGAAACAGTACCACTAGAGAAAATGATTGAGAAAACAAAATTTGGTAATATAATTTTAAAAATTGTATATTCAATGTTTTGAAATTTTAAAAAGAATATTTTTTATTTATAATCTTTGTTTTTGTTTCCTTAACCTTAGATTTAGTTTTTAGAGTTGTCCATTTTAAAGGTAGTACAACCAAATAAAAAATACTACATGTTTTATTGACGACTTGAAACTTGGTCAAATATCGGGTTTATAAGATCTATACCGCGGGGGTACGGACATCTATTAGGAGTCAAATTAATTATTATCCCCTTTGATCTTTTTTAAAAGAAATAAAATCGAAGAAAAATATTGATACTTTTGTATAAGAAATTTCAACTAATTTTTAAATATATTAGATGTTTAATTTCAATTGTGTCCTTATTTACTATGCATGAGAAAATATTAAAAGAAGAACTTTGAATACAATTTCATAATTACGTGGGTTAGAAAAGAAGGTTTCTAGATACAAATTCTTTTTTTTTTTTACGGAAGATACAAATTCTTTTATACTATTACATATATGTCCTATATGTATCACAATAATGTTTTTTTATCATTAAATTCATCAGAATAATTCTTGTATTTGATTATTTAACAAAATAAAAAATAATTATGAGATAGGGCGAATAATTGTGGTTTGAAATTAAGGTCTTGTTTCTCGCATAAAAATAATAATAAAGGTGTTTAATATGTCTTCTTTTTGACCTTGTTAAGAATATAAAGATGAGATTAGAATTAGATTCATGTTCGAAAAGATAAACAAGTTGCATTCTTATTTTCAAAATAATCATTTGTACCTGCCCACTTTTTGTGTACCCATGATGATGCATCCCGTTGAACTTAAACCGGAGATGCGTGGCCTTATTCTCATCGAACATACTGCTCAATTTTAATTCATTGTGCCTCCAACAAAACGGAATTATTCCAGTCCGGTTTTACTTTACCTCTCTTTCTCGCAATCTATGAAATACAGACATTTTTCGAGTTAGGTGTATTTATGTCGGACACATGTTTGTGTTGAATATCAACATTTATGATTATATTGAATTATGTTATATTTTTAACACTATTATCGATATTGATGTGACGTGTCGATGTCCATATCATTTCTGATACTCATGTCTGTGTTCGTGCTTCATAGTTCGATTGTATATATTTTGTATGTGAAGGTGTAATATTGGAGATTGCTCTCAATTGTACTATTATTTTGGGAAGGTGTAAAATTTGGACTAGTTAATCTATTTGAGCTTCTTGTATAACTCTACCTTTTTTTAGTGGGTTGATTTTTAGTGTTGAATTTTATCAATAGAATTGTATCTCTTTCGGCTAAAAAAGAATGGAAAAAGAACTGTTGTATTTTATGACCAATATAATTTCGGTTTGATTTGCTTGAATTTTCAATCAATAATGAAATTACAATGTAGAACATTATTAAATACATGCCCTCAATATCGAATTATACCATACGTCATTTTATTATATTAATTATGCTTCAAATATTTCACAAATATCTACCTAGATGTGTTTTTTTGAATGCAAGTGTAAAATCAATTCCACTAATAACACATGTAAATTAAACCCATTTAGTTTTTTTAAAATAATTTAGGGTTCTCACAAAGTAATTTATTAACTTTAAATTCATTAACAAACAATTTGTTTGATCAAATGGGTCAAAGAATTCATCAACATACATATAAGAGCATTTTTAATGTGTTATTTTAAGAAATCTATCTTGAGTTGTGGTACTAACAATTGGTCCATATAATACCGCAACATTCATGTAATTTATACAAATATTTTTTCAAAGGTAAAATATATAAGATATTTTATATTATTAATGATAATATGATATCTTATTATAGAACCAATTATTAATTAATATTATACTATACTTTATTTTTAACTAATTCTACAATTTTTACAATATTCACATCAAATTTTTTTTTTTTATCAAATAGTTTTTCAATTTTTAAAGTGAATAAATAAGAGTATCATGATTCGAACTTAATTTTTTATAAATTAAATATTAAAAAAAAATATAATATTTCTATCAATTGAACTATGTTTACGCCCATCAATTTCATTATAGTTTCAAAAGATTTAAGCCACGATGATTTCTTGATGGCTATTTGTATAATTATTTCTTGATGGTTTATCATTAACTACGAGTGACATACCTAACTTTAGCTTAACATAGCCGACATGCAATGCATTATTTGAATTTGTTATATAGATATAGTACTAATACAAATTATGTAGGTCCCAAACACTCCACATCAACTTTCTAGTTAAGCAAAGATCCGAATTCTTGTTGATAAATCATATTCTGGCACCATTATAACTCATTGAAACTCCAATTGTGTGTTGCACCTACTTTCTTTAATCATATTTTCCTATTGAAAACAAACAAACAGTGCACATCATTTTCTAATCCTACACACCATCATAATAATAAGCTAGAAGAAATTAAAATGTCCAACACCATCCCTCAATTTTCACATTATTCATTAAAAAAGTATTGGTAAGCAAAGTGACATGACACCCATCTCTAACTAGCTAGTTCAATCAAACATGTATGGAGTGGGAGACAGTGCATGTGGGTCTGTTACATAACTTTGTCACAAACACACATGTTTACATTTATGTATACACCTGTTTCTAATCATGCTTTAAATTTTTTTTTTATAGTTATATTTATTTTCGGAAATAACATATGAAGCAATCTTTGGATGAGTTAATGCATATAGCTAGATAGATATTTTTTGAGCCAAGTTAATGCATATAGATGGATATTTTTTTGTTGTTGAGGAAAATGGATACTTTATAATTTACTAATTTACTATACTAACATACTGTATAGTATAGGTGTACACATGCATTGCGAAAGTTATAAATGCTTGTTAATATGCTTGTTATTTAATTAGATTTGTGGTAATTAAGATTGACTACAATAAGATATTATCATAATATTATCAAATTCACTGTGATTCTATAAATACATTAAGTATGACTATGATGTATGTGATAATTTTTCATATAAATATTTTGTTAACTCTAGTTTTAATTCATCAATAAATTCCTATTTTTTTACACATGTTTTCTTTTTCCAATGAATTTAATATATTGTGTATAAAAAAGAAAATTTAATATGTTACATATAAAAAAAAAAATTAGTTTTTTAAATATATAGCATTAATTAGTTTTATTGAAAAAGAGTACGAGCAATTGACAAATAGTATAATTGACAAATCGTATCATTAAAATAAAAAAAATCAATAAAAAGAAACGTCAAATCTAACTATAAAAAACTAATAAAAAGAAACGGACGAAGTATTCATTATTTCATTCAATAATATATTACAAATTCCATATATAATTACAAGCCTAGAAGGATTAAAGTAGGAATGAGTATGAGTGAAACAAGTAATGGGGGGCAATAATTGGTACAATGTGAGGTGAAGCTACTTACGAAAGTGTGGTAGTAATAATTGGTACAAATACAATGTGAGTGAAAATAGCTATATAGAGCATTTTCCTATTACTAAAAAAAAAACAGAGCATTTTCAGAGTTTCCTCTTATTTTCAGAGTTTCCTCTTATTATTAATCACTACCTTAACTCTTTCAAATAAAATAATTATATACTACCTCAATTCTATAATATTTTTAAAAATAATTTTTTAAATATTATATTAATTAGTTTTATCATTTTTAATTATACACTTTAAAGAAAAAAAGTATACACTTTAAAGTCATTATAATTAGTTATATTTCATTTTTTTTTTTATAATAATATAAATGAATACTATATCACTTAATTAATTGCGATATAATTTCATAAATTTTCTAATTAACAATTTCACAATTTTAATATAATCTGAATTATTGATTCGTTTATAATTTATTTCTTCTTTTATAATTTTCCTAAAAATTAATTTCACAATTTTAATTAATTTCTTCATTTATAATTTTCCTAAAAATTAATTTTTTGTTGTTGTATAATATATAACTTTTAGACTAAAGAAAAGTAAGTAGAGTCGAAACTCAACAAGATAACCGTCATTCCAACTATATTGCCATCATTAGTTAACAAATTATATGTAAATATAATATTAAAAAATATAAGAAATATTGGGAGGACATAATACTTAGAAAAGTATAAACAAATAAGCATTTTTTTCAAAACAAAAAAGATTGCCTAAATAATTGGTGAAATTAAATTTGTAACTTTTTTCGTCAAATTTAAATATATTGTAACTTTTTTATACAAAAAATATATTGCAACTTTTAGTTTTTACTTTTTCATATAACTTTAGTTGATTTTTTTTTCTTCTAATAATGCTAATATTAATTATGTGATGGCTATCAAATTATTATTCATCGCTTTATATTTATTTATAATAATAACAATATATCAAGAATTTGGATTAAAAACAGTCACTGCTTCATATAGTCGGCTGCAGTCATTACATTAGGATCGTCCGATTTGAATTAAAACAGTTTTTAATTTTTACTTTTTTTTTTTGGTATATAGAAGAATTGACAAAGTAAATATAAAAAATTCTCACACAAGTGAGAGAGTCGGAGTTCGAACCCCGATCATGACGTCCATGCCTTGTAATTTCGGCAAATTTTGTCAGTTGAACTAGAACTTATGAGACATTTTTAATTTTTACTTAATATTAATTTTTTTGATCAAATCAGAACCGTTTATTTTTAATTGTATGACTGAAACGTTGCAACTGCGTGCAGTCGCAACATTCTATATATCAATGATGATTGATATTGTCAAAAAGAATAATGATTGATAAAAATAATTGAGTAAAATTAACGTTCTCCTAATCATATTTATGATGATATTTTCTTAGTAAGTACGGAATTATCAATTATCATGGGAATGAGGAAGTATAATAATGTCACAAAAGTAATACTAGTGATAGATTTTCAAATGGTCAACCTTTGTATAAGAATATAGAAAAGACTTTTCTTCATTATTATTAATTTATTATTTCCCTACTTATTCCTCCCTTTGATTATTATTATTATTATTATTATTATTAATAATAATCATAACCACCCACCCACTCACCCACTCAAATGCCCCACAGAAAAGTCTTGTACTCATTCTCCACCTCCCTTCTCTTTAAAACCATACCTTATATCCATTTTTTCATACAAATTATTATAACTATACTCAATAATCTTCCAACGCCTTCATATTTCATTTTTCTCTCAATTATCAAATGGGTTTTAATGATCAAAATTCTCTTCATCTTGTTTTAGGTTTATCTTTGAATACTTCTACTACTCCTCCAAAAGAAATAACCACCAAAAACACCACCATGATCAATCCCTATTCCTCCACCGAGCCATCGTTAACGTTAGGACTCTCTGCGGAGAGTCCTAACGTCCATAGAATCAAGCAAACTTCTTCACCTCATAGTGTTGTTGTTTCATCTTTCTCAAATGGGAGAGTACTTCAAGTGAAGAGAGAAAGAGAGGCAGAAGAAGAAGAAGAGGTTGAAGAAGAAAGAGTTTCTTCAAGAGTTAGTGATGAAGATGAAGATGCTACTAATGCTAGAAAGAAACTTAGGCTTACCAAAGAACAATCTTTACTTTTGGAAGAAAGCTTCAAATTGCAAAGCACTCTTAATCCTGTAATTATTATATATTCTTCTCCTTATTTAATTTTCTTCTAATAAAATTTAATTAATTAGTGAGTAATATATAACTATTTAATTAATTAGTTATTAATAAATATTCTTCTTCTTTTGGATTGGATTTTCAGAAAGAAAAACAAGCTTTAGCAAAGCAGTTGAATCTAAGGCCTCGACAAGTTGAAGTATGGTTCCAGAATCGGAGAGCAAGGTATTAAACTTTTTTCTTATTTTATTTTTGAATAAAAAATCAGCGGTTCCATTAAATTTTATATTGAGATATTTTTTAAACAAATATTGGAAGAGTGAGAAATTTTATTAATCAAAATGTCTTTCTTCACATAGATTTTGGATATAAGGTTAAACTCTTATCGCTAATCTAAAATTTAAAGTATAACAATTTATATGAACAAAAGATACACATATATAATTATTAAGAAATTAATTTTTATATACCGACAATATAAAATATTTTTACACATACATTTAATGAAATTATATCATAGTGTTATTTTTATAAGTTTTTTTATAAAATATAACTTCAAATCTCTATATGTTATGATTTAATTGGAAGTATGTATAAAATAATTTTACTATATATATCAGCTAGCTATACAAAATGAGAAAGTTTTTGTTTAAAAAATAATTTTAAATATTAATTATAGTCAGCTATAAAATTGTAAAAATAAATCAATAATATCATCTAATAGTATATTAAAAGTATAATAATTTACAAAGAGACTTATTAAACAAGATTTTGGTTTGGATATTGCAGAACAAAGCTGAAACAAACGGAGGTTGATTGCGAATTTTTGAAGAAATGTTGTGAAACATTAACGGACGAAAATAGGAGGCTAAAAAAAGAGTTACAAGAGCTGAAATCATTGAAGCAATCACAACCTTTATACATGCCTATGCCTGCAGCTACACTCTCCTTGTGCCCATCTTGCGACCGGCTGGGCCGTGTCGCTGATGGTGGTTCGAATAAGAAGATCACTGCCTTCACCCTTGCTCCCAACACTCACTTCTACAATCCTTTCAACAATCCTTCAGCAGCATGTTAAAGAAATTAAATACAAGTATAGTATGTAGTATTCTACCTACAACCATTGTATTTTTTTGGTTGAGGGTTTGATACGTCTAGCTAATTAAGCTAGGGAAACGTACGTACGTACGTTGTAATTAGTTAATTAGCTATATAATACTGTAGAAAATTATAGTAACTGCTAATTATAATTACTTTTTTGCATTTTCTTCCTATTGTATGTATGTTTATATATCACCATCAAATCATCATAGAATATATACCTTGTTCCAATTTCCAAATAAACTTTGTCCTTATTTATGTTTTGAGACTTCTATCAATTTTATTAAAAATAAATTCACTTCATATTTATTTATTTATTTATTTGTGAAATCAATATATACACACACGTACGTATATTTGATCCAGACGCGTGTAATAGTGCATGTAATATATATATATATATAAAATAAATCAATGGTATAGTTTGATTAAATTAAAAATAATAATTATTGATGACACATTGTTGAAACTAACATCTCCCCACGTGCTAGCATTTGTTTGATCTAAATTAACAATGTTACGTACGTACCAACAAAGAAGAAGAAGATATTACTATTATTATTAATAAGAATTAGCTGAAATTAATTTATTGTTTTGCTTTGGTTTGGTTTATAAAAAGCATTAATTAAATATTTGATTTTAAAATATTTCTTACACATGTTAAAGAGATTTTGTATATATGTTCTGATGATATAAATTTTGTTTGGAGAAGAAGTATTCGATAATTCAAGTTCGGTTGAATCATATTCTGCTATTACATGTGATTTTATGAAATATATACACAAATATTATATATACGATTACAATATATTATAAAGATCTTTCCATAAACTTAGTTGGTAAAAATATCGTAATATCTATGTAAGAGTTAAAGTTTGAATCTGATACACTTTATTTCTTCATATTCTAGTCATTATGTACATAAGATATTTAATTAATAAAAATGTTGAATAGTATAATACATATGAGTTGGACGGGAGGTTGAGATTAAGTTAGGGAAAGGGCCAAGGTGGTGTGGATATTGGATAGGGAAGTTAGGTCACGTGTTTTTGTCTGCAAATCAGTTGCTCAAGGACAAAGAGGGATTGAATGATAAGGAGAAGTGCTGTCTACATAGAAAGGAACGGACGGTGAATCACTCTTTCAAAATAAATACTACTTGCTTAAGTATTAATTAATACAAGAAAACCTCTATTTTTAAAATTTATACCAATTCTTATGTAATTCAGTGATGATTGACGCTGAACTTGATAGAGAAAATGACAGTTCAATTCTTGCAACCGTAATCGGGAAAGGACTGAAACTGTACCGGACGAAATTCTATAGGCCCAATAGCGAAGTGGCCCAACAAATGATCCAAATAATTCAAACAGATAACTTGGCGGGAAAGGCAAAGGCTGGCGACATGGAAGCTAAGGGTGACGCCCTAGGACGTGATCAACCCATTTAAGAAACAGGAAACTGCCCACTAAACCCAATCAGACACGGTGAAGGGAGACGGAAACCACCCACCACTACCGTCTACACACGGTGGAGACAAGAAACTGCCAATAACCACCCCTGTAATACGGTGGACATAGCGGAAACCGCCCACGACCTCCATAGAGAAGAGTGGGACAGTTTATAGATATTTTAAATGTAATCATTCTATATAAATAGAGGGAAAAAACCCATTGCAAAGGGTTCACTTTTTTTTATTGGTAAAGTTGTAATATGATATTATTATCCTTTAATACACTTGGACTGACTCCCCATACAATTTTTACCAGAACATTTTGGCGCACACCGTGGAGCTGCGGTAAAACAATTCCCAGCCTACCACTAAAACCAGACAAACTACGAGATCCTCCTTTAATATGGCAAGAGGAACACCCGCCCAAGAAAACCACATAACCTTGACGAACGCAGTTGCAAAGTTACGACGCCTGCAGGCCAAGGTTACCGAGATAGACAAGGAAAAAGCAAACAAAGTGGATGAAGCGGAGGAAAACAATATCACTGACTCCCAGTCACTAGCACAAGACCTCTGGGACGCGAGGGTACCTGACAACTTCAGAACACCCCACCTCCCAGACTTTGATGGAAAGACAGATCCAACAGAACACCTGATGGCAGTAGGTACCAGGACCGCCATCATTGGGACAGCGGATCACCTTAAGTGCAAGCTCCTCTCAGGCACGCTGAAAGAGGCAGCCCTGAGATGGTATATGAATCTACCCAAGAATTCCATAGAAAGTTGGACAGATTTCCAACAAAAATTCACACAACAATTCGTCGGTTCCAAACACATAAAGGTTACGACGACCAGTTTGTTCTCCTTACGACGAAACCACAACGAGTCGCTACGGGAGTACTTGGCGAGATTCTGCGAATCAACCAGCAAAGTAAGCAACCCAAACCAGGAGATGTTTGTCTCCGCCTTCCATCACGGTCTTAAGGCGGGACACTTCAATGAATCTCTAGCGCAAAAGCCAGCAACATCAATGCAAGAGGTAACAAGAAGAGCAGAAGGATATATAAAGGGTGAGGAGAGTAACGCTGAGAAGCGGATAAGAGACGCCAGGGAAAGAGGCCCGGTAAACAGGGGAAACGGCCAGAGCGAATTTTATCACCATCATAGACGCCCAATACCCAACCACCACGGCGTTGAACGTCACAGGAAACCGTATCAGCCACCAAGACACTTTCAGGAAGATAAGAAGGTGTACACACCTCTCAACCGCGCCCGAGTCTACATCCTGAATGAAATCCTGGAAACAGGATTAGGGAGATTACCACCACAAAGAGGCAAAGAACACACCTTAGGAATGAACCCCCAACGCCTGGTGCGTTTACCATAGATGTCGAGGCCACGATACCGAAAAGTGCTTCAGGTTAAGAGACCTAATTGAAGAATTGATAAAGAGCGGTCACCTAAGGAAATTCTTAGATGACGCCGCCGCGGGAAAAGTGGTCGTCCCAAAGGCTCAACCCAATCATTCAAAGGATCACTCAGAAGGAGAAGATCCAGGCAAAGGGAGGAGGATCTCCGTGAACACCATCGCAGGCGGATTCACAGGAGGTGGAGAATCCTCAAATGCTAGAAAACGTTATGTAAGAAGAATGGATCAAAATGAGAAATTTATAGGGCATACTTCAACGACGCCCGTCCCCGATCTATCATTCACCAAGGAAGACAAGAAAGAAGTCATGCCACACGATGACGACCCCCTCGTGATACAAGTACAAATATTGAACTGTGACGTGAAAAGGGTGTTGATTGACTCGGGAAGTTCGGCAAACATTATGTACTGGGAAGCCTTTAAAGCGATGCAGCTGTCAAATGAACATCTCCTGCCCTATAGCGGCACGTTGGTAGGCTTCGCCGGCGAGCAGGTGGAAGTGATGGGATATACTACCCTCTTGACCACATTTGGAGAAGAGGAGAACGCCAAGACCATCAAGGTGAGATATCTGGTAGTTAAAACCCCATTCACGTTATACAACATTATCATCGGAAGGCCGGCTTTCAACACACTCGAGGCGGCATTGTCGACCCTCTATTTGTCCATCAAGTACCCCCTGGACAACGGAAAAGTAGGAAAGATAAAAGGAGACCAAAAGCTGGAGAGAAGATGCTACGAGTCAAGCCTGAAAATCAGGCACAAACAAAGCAAGATGTCAGAATCAATGGCGTCGCACACAGAAGGAAGCGGAGTTAATATGATCTCACCCCTAGACCTCGATCCAAGAGAGGATTTTACAGAGAGAAGAATGAGTCCCATTGAAGAATTGGAACAAGTCCAGATTAGCGACATGCCACACCAAGTAACTAACATCGGAACCACTTTAAAACCCGATGAAAAAGAAAAGATCCTGGCCATGTTGAGAAAGAACACAGACCTTTTCGCATGGAAACCATCGGATATGCCAGGAATCGATGAGAGCGTGATAACACACAAACTATCCATCGCGCCCAACGTCAAGCCTGTATCACAAAGAAAGAGGAAGATAGGAGAAGAGAGAAGAACGGCAGTAAACGAAGAAGTGGAAAAACTAAAAGCAGCAGGTTTCATCGAAGAAATAAAGTACCCATCGTGGTTGGCGAATGTAGTGATGGTAAAGAAAGCGAATGGCAAGTGGAGGATGTGTGTGGACTTCACGGACTTGAACAAAGCCTGCCCAAAGGATCCATACCCTCTACCTAACATCGATAGGCTTATTGACGGAGCCTCGGGATATAAGATGTTGAGCTTTATGGACGCCTACTCAGGGTACAACCAGATAAAGATGAACCCTGCAGACGCACCTCACACGGCCTTCATGACCAACACGTGCAATTATTTCTATAATGTCATGCCATTTGGTCTGAAGAACGCTGGCGCCACCTACCAAAGGCTGATGGATAGGGTATTCTCAGAACAGATAGGCAAAAACGTGGAGGTGTACATTGATGATATGGTGGTGAAGACCACAGAGGATGGCGAACACGATCAAGACTTAGGAGACATCCTCGCCTTAGTCAGAAAGTATAACATGAGACTGAATCCTGCAAAGTGTTCTTTTGGAGTCCAATCAGGAAAATTCTTAGGCTTTATGCTCACAAATAGAGGGATAGAAGCCAACCCAGACAAGTGCTAGGCCATAATCGACATGAGGAGCCCAATGACAGTGAAGGAGGTCCAACAACTGGCAGGAAGGATCGCGACTTTGTGAAGATTTCTATCCTGCTCAGGAGAGAAAGCATTCCATTTCTTCTCCACTCTAAGGAAAAGTGAGAGATTCGTATGGAGCCCTCAATGTGAAGAAGCTTTTCAGAAGCTTAAAATTTTTCTGGCGTCACCCCCAATATTAACTCACCCAGAAAAGGGAAACATTCTATACCTCTACCTAGCTGTTTCAGACAACGCCCTCAGTTCAGCATTGGTGCAGGAAGTCAAAGGAGAAGAGAAGCCGATATATTTCGTAAGCAGGACATTCAAAGGCGCTGAAGCCAAGTACCAAAAGATAGAGAAGCTATGCTTGACTGTTGTTATCACGGCAAAGAAACTAAGACAATACTTCCATAGCCATAAAGTAGTGGTCAAGATGGACTATCCCATAAAGAAAGTCCTAAGGAAGCCCGATCTAGCAGGGAGAATGGTAGCATGGGTAGTAGAATTATCAGAGTTTGATATAACTTTCTCCCCTAGGGGCGCAATAAAATCGCAGATTTTGGCGGACTTCATATTGGAATTATCAACCCCGCCAAAAGAGAACAACGAGGAACCTTGGACACTTTCAGTCGATGGTGCGTCTAACCTAAAAGGAAGCGGAGCGGGAGTGATTCTGGAAGGACTTGACGGAGTACTGATAGAACAATCCTTAAGATTCGCCTTCAAAGTAAGTAACAACCAGGCTGAATATGAAGCCCTGCTTGCCGGAATGAAGTTGGCAAAGGAGACGGAGGTCATAGACCTCAGGGCAAAGAGTGATTCACAGCTAGTAACCAATCAAGTGTCAGGAGAATTTCAAACAAGGGATCCCCAACTGACTAAATATCTAGAAAAGGTGAATAAATTAGCAAAATGCTTCAATTCATTTCAACTAATTTATGTGCCAAGAGAGCAGAACGCCAGGGCGGACTTACTATCCAAGCTCGCCAGCACCAAGAAATCCGGAAGCAACAGAACCTTCATCCAGGAAACCATAGCAAACCCAAGCATCAACGAAAAGGCGACTCACATGATCATAGAGGAAGAAGATTGGCGAGCGCCCATCATCAAATACTTGCAGAGAGATGAGCTTCCTGGCCCAAGAGAGGAAGCATATCGGATCAAAAGAATGGCGTCATGGTATTCCATGCTTGGAGATAAGCTGTACAAGAGAGGATTCTCAGGCCCCTTGCTATTATGCGTAAGCAAACAGGAAGCCAAAGGAATCCTAGAGGAAGTTCATGAAGGATCATGTGGAAGCCATATTGGGGCGAGATCGCTGGCAGGTAAAATCCTCAGAGTAGGATTCTTCTGGCCAGAGTTACACAGTGACGCAGCAAGGTATGTAAGAACATGCGATAACTGTCAGAGATTCTCAAATCTACACTACGCCCCAAGAGAACCCCTCAAATCAGTCCTTTCCCCTTAGCCCTTCTTCATGTGGGGCGTTGATATATTGGCCCCTTTCCCCACCTCATGGAAGCAGGCCAGGTGGATCATAGTAGCAGTGGACTATTTCACCAAATGGGTAGAAGCGGAACCTCTATCTAGCATCTAGGCAGAACAAGTGAAAAAATTCTATTGGAGAAGAATCATATGCAGGTTTGGCTTACCCAAGTACATTGTGTCAGATAACGGAACGCAGTTTGCAAGCGAGAAGGTAGTCACGTTCTGCAAGGAAAAAGGAATTCAAAATACTTTCATATCAGTTGAGCACCCTCAAGCAAAGGAGAAGCATGGGTGGCTCACCTCACCGCTATACTATGGTCCTATCACACAACTCCACAGTCATCAACAGGAGAAGCACCGCCATGGTATATGGCGCGGACGCCATGATTCCAGCAGAAATAAATCCCCCAAGTTGGCGACGTGACGCCACAACAACACAAGAGAATAACGAAGCGCTACAGGAGAACTTAGATCTAATACAAGAGTTAAGGGATAAAGCACACTTCAGGGAATTTGCCACGAAGCAGAGGGCAGGCAGGAAATACAACACGAGGGTGATTCCAAGAAGATTCAAAGAAGGCGACATAGTCCTGAAAAGACCAATGGGAAAAGACAAAGGAGGAAAACTGGCAGCGAACTGGGAAGGCCCATTTAGAATCAATGAAGTCTTTGAAGGCGGAGCGTACAAGTTAGAGACAATGGAGGGTGAAGTCCTTCACAGGACCTGGAACATTTCCAACCTTAGATTTTATTACAGCTGAGCCGACAACGCTGGGAAGGCGAGATGAAATTCTAGAAGCACCATCTACCTCGCCTCGCCACCAAAGAGATGTTTTCCCCTATTATTTCCGTTATGTTTTTTATTTTATCTTCTTGAAAGAAAATGCATGAGAATGTAGCACTGAAATAAAACAACTTTCAATAAAATGATGAGAAACTCTTTTCCCCGGCGAAAGCATGAGTTTTTAACGAGACTATCATTCGAAATGCAAAAATCCTTTCATTAATCAAATAGAGTTGTTATTATTACAATGATTGCAGATGAATCATTATACCACCTCAATCTTATGCTTGTAGTTAACAAAGGGATGGAACGAGTTGAAACACCATGGAGTTATCTGTAAATCTTACGAGTTGGATACGTCAGAAAAAGAAACGGCGTTATCCATAAATCTTACGAGTCGGATACGACGGAAACGAGTTGAAACACCATGGCGTTATCTGTAAATCTTACGAGTTGGATACGTTAGAAAAAGAAACGGCGTTATCCATAAATCTTACGAGTCGGATACGACGGAAACGAGTTGAAACACCATGGCGTTATCTGTAAATCTTACGAGTTGGATACGTCAGAAAAAGAAACGGCGTTATCCATAAATCTTACGAGTCGGATACGACGGAAACGAGTTGAAACACCATGGCGTTATCTGTAAATCTTACGAGTTGGATACGTCAGAAAAAGAAACGGCGCTATCCTTAAATCTTACGAGTTGGATACGACGGAAATAAAACGGACTGCATATGCCAAAGAAAAAAGGCGACCAGAGCGAAGCGCGGACGACGTCAGAAACAAACACGCCATACACAAAGGGCTAAGCCCAATAATTACCTTAAAGGAAAATTAAAGGTATCATGCATATTATTTTTAGTCTTTTTTAACAATGGTGCCATATAACATCACAGTGTAGAAAAGAAAAAATGATGCTAGACAAAGGATTTGCCTCAATAGAGATCATAGGAATCCACATTCCATTGGTAAAAGAGATTACAATGAAATCAAGATACAAATTCAAAAACAAAAGTAAAGGAAATTACAATGAAATCAAGATACAAATTCAAAGACAAAATTAAAGGAAATTACAATGAAATCAAGATACAAATTCAAAGAAGATAAAAGATGGAGTCCTAATATTAACAAGGAATCCCCAGTCGCCACAGGATCCAGCTCCTTCATTAAGAGAAAGAAACCTGAAGACAGTCTCGTCAGTTCCTCAGCTGCCCAAGGTCCTAACTCCTAATTCCTCCCGCAAGAGGAAGAAATCAGTAGAAGGAACAACTCATCAGAGCAGAATCACTCAAAGCTTTTCCCCGAGGTCTTTCGTGTTTTCTTCCGTGGTTTTTCCTTAGTTTCCACAATGATCTGGGATCCTTCTTCTTCTCCAGAAGATTGAACATCAGGATAAGACTCCCGAGGATCGTAAGTCCTCAGAAATTCAACATAATCTTCATCGACGGAACCAAAAGAATCTGACGAAACGGCAGTGGTTTCCGCCTCAACTCTAGGAGAAGGATTATCTCGCCTAGGTTTAGAGACAGAGGTTTCCTTCTTCTGTTTCCCTTTCCGAGACTTTGATCTGGTAACTATACCCTTCTTCATATTTTTATTATTATCCATCGAGGGACCAGAGAAGGAAGTGAAGAGAAAAGAAAAGAAGGATAAGGTAGTTATAGGGAATTACTAAACGGTTCGCAGTAAATGCATGCAAAGTAGTTACAACTACCCATGTTTGACTGCATGGGAAACCGCACTATGCTTTTAATGGTTATTTTGACCACATTGGTAACTGCAAGAGAGTTCTTGGGAAACGGCACTAGGGCAACGCCATCATCTGGGGTCACTACGCCCATATGTTCGTATCACCTCGCCCACTCAAATATACAGGCGAGAAGGTCTTTATTTAAGCCAATATCATAACGCCAAAGACACAACAAAAGCCATAGGAGAAACACAAATAAATAAGAGAAGTACAGAAATTATAATACGGCCCCAGAAGGGCACACCAAAATATTGTCATACTGCCACAACAGGGCATACAAGAAAATTCATACAAAGCCGCAAAAAGGGCATACAGGAAAATGACAGCAAAAATACAAGATAAACAGTAATCATGGGGCAGAATCAAAAGGAGGGACATAAGGAACCAACTGGCCGTCCTTGATGACCATCAAGGCGTTAGCTTCACTAAGGCGCTCAGCATCAATGTCAGGGAACAAGACCTTCACTTGCTCCAAGGCATAGTTAAAACCCTCATCAAGCTGAGCTCCAATGGACTCCTCCAAAGTTGCCTTCTCCTCGGCCCAGCTTTCCTTCTCTTTCAGCAGCGCGCTTCCTGTTCACGAGCCAACTCCTCAAGACGGGCGTCCTTAGCAGAAGACGCCTCCTTCAAAGCTTTCATCTCCTTGGCGTGCTCATCCTTCAGCTTCTGTATAGCCGCCTCATGGTCCTTCTCCAAATCTTCCAACGCCTTTTTACTCTCCGCCTTGGCAGCCTCCATGTCAGCAATAATTTTGTCCTGAGTGGACTTGACCTTCTTCTCCATGTCATTCAACTCTTGGTGAATTATCTTCATTTTCTCCTGGGCGGTGGAGACCTCATGCTTCTGGCGAGACGCCAAAGCATAGTTGAGCAAGAGCCCCTTGAGCTCGTGACCTAAAGAGAGCTTTAGCAGTTCGTCAGTAGAAGTGGAGCTGAACCGAGCATCTCCACCAGACATTTTCACCACCCTTTCCAAAAATAGTTCAGGGTTAAAAAAAGGATCCCAAGGAGAGGGAACAGCTTGACTCGGGGCGACATAGGGAGGAGGAGAGACGATGTCATTGTTTACAGTAGCACGAGGAGAAGGCGTCTTCTCTTCATCTTCTTCCTGCGGGGACACAACGCCCACGTTGGACCCCGCCCCAGAACCTACAGACCTCAGCTTTTTCTTAATGGGCTGCTCGCCTTTAGAACTCGTTCCAGCATCAGAACCCTTTCCCGGAATGGAGATGGAGATCCGCCCCTCATTCTTCCTTTTGTTTTTGTTCTTGGTGGTGTCGCCATCCACCACAATCAGCTGACTCAGAGGATCAGCGGTAACAACGGCTTCTCAAGAAGCAGCAGCGGCGGCATCCCTTTCTTTCTTGGCTCTGGCCCTCAGCAAGAATTCCATCCTTTTTTCTTGGGAAACAGACTTCATCCTATCTGCAAACACGAAAGAAAGAGTTAGTCGCCAAAAACAAACAAACAATATTGGAACAGAAAACACTAAAGGTACTTACTCATATAATCCTCTAGAGATTCTATATGATCCTCGGCATTAAGGAGGTCGTCTACATTCATGATACAAAGCGTCTCAATGTAGGCGACGCTCTCCCTCTCAAACTCATCAAGACTTTCATAGCGGGTCCCTTTGATAACTCGAGGGTTAGAAGTCCAATAGAAAGGAAACAGAGGTTCACTGTTTTCATCAAACATCACGTCGGGAAAGGAATCCCTACCACGGACACGCAAGAAGGTATCCTTGTAATTTTTGAAATTTGAAGCGTAAAGCTGGAAATGCTTGCGGTTAGGTTGACTCGATAGGTAAACCTGAGAATCAGGGGAGACATTTTTTATGGTGAAGAAGGAAAAGAAAACGGCAACAGAAGGCTTTTCTATTTCCAACCCTAGACAAGCCAGTTGGAAAGCCTTCATATAACCCCAACTGTTGGGACTCAGTTGACAGGAGGCGACATTCAAAGTCCTTAGCATAGAATCCTCAAAAGAGGTAAAAGGGAACCAGATGTTGAAAGAATCAATAACTGAAGTATACATATAAAAGAAGTGGGGTGTTTGGGTGTTGAAATCGGTGACTATCTCATCCTCGCCCACGGGCTCAGTGATGACATCGTTTTCATTGTGAGAACCCGATAGAATGGTTTTCCGCCTAAAAACCAAAACAGACTCTAGGGTTAGATACTTTGAAGAAACTTCCATGGTCTCGGGAGGACTCTGGGCGACGAAGACAACTAGAGTAGTATCCCTTCGTTTTCCTGTGAAAGACGAAGGCGAGATTATCACACAATCACTATCACTGCTCTCAGAACCACTAAAATCACTAGAACTAGAAGGAACATTCATCAAAGATTTGAAGTAACCATCATAATCAATCGAACCGTTGGCTCTAGTATGATGGTTACGAATTTGGGTCTCTAGAACAGAACCACGAGGAGGAATTCTAGTAAATCCCCCCTCTTCATCATCGCTCAAACTTCGCAAAATAACCATTTTTTCTACTATGAACCCTAGAAATCAAAAAAGGAACACTAAAAAAGAAAGGATAGATACGAAGACAGGAATAGAAGCTACCTTAAATATCGGAGGCGAGGAAATAGTGGGGATCGTGTGAGCGGAAATTTAGCCAAGGGAATGACCGCGCGAAATGAGTTTGAAATTTCGGGAGAAAGTGGAAAGGGAATAGAATGTTGGAGGAAATAAACTGAAGTAAGGAGGAAAGGTTTCACTTTATAGGAAAAATGCAAGTAAATGGAGGGTAAATTGAAACGTCCTGATACCCATTGGATAAAAGGAGGAACCTACGCGCATGTCAATAATGACGTGTAAACACGGACACGTATCCCCAGATAGGGCGAGAAGGCCAAACGTTTGGAATCCAGCAACATCGCCAATAGGCGAGGTCAAGCACACCACGAAATCAAATAAAAATACATGACGGAAAAGAAGTCATCAAATTAAACAAAGCACCAATTCATTCATTCATAAAGGGAAATTTTAAGATTACAAAGGGAGGCGGAGCAAACTCAACGCCATTTGAATGAATCAGAGAAAAGCAACATACAAATGAAATAACAAAACAAAACTACTTAAAACGCCTTGTAGGCCGCCTCGACGGCACGGTCCTCCAGCAAACCCTTCTGCTTCTTCGCCACTTCTGAGTCCATGGCGAGCTTCCTCATGTCGTCAGTAAGGACATCATCTTTCTCCTGGAGACGGCAGAGGTAGGAACGGGTTCGGATCAGTTTGGCGACGTCATATTGGATATCCATTTGCAGATTTCTTTTTCTCTTCACAAGAGGCCTCAGCTGGCTCTCCAGAACGTCGATTATGTTATCTATAGCCTCCTCCGCTGAGAGGGAAAGGGCCATCACTTCTTCCTGAGACTTGATACGCTCTTTGGTCGCCTCAATCTTCTTCTCCAAAGCTTCAGCAAGTTCTTTGTGACAGTACTCCACGTTCTCCGTTGACACAATAAAAGCGGTATCGTCCAACAGCCTCTTCGCCAATTCCTGCACCCGGCCAGAAAGACGCGCTCTTTCTCCGTATGCCTCCAAGAATAATCCTGCAACTCTTTCACCATAGAAGAAAAATCTTTTATCTGGTCCATCAGGTCATCAGTATCATAACACAACATATTCCTCAACTGTATCAGAACAGGCATGGCTGGTGATTCCAGGCAAGGAGTGGGAGAAGTCATGACTGAAATATGAGTGAAACAAAGAACAGATGGATGATGAGAAAATTTGCCTACACAAGAGCCTGTATTTATAATTAGAGAAAAGGGAAAAGGATCAAGAGTAATGGGCGGTTACCTCCACACGTCCGACCATTATCACCACTTCGCCTCTTTGGGCCTCGTGCTTGGGGGGCTGTGTACCGGACGAAATTCTATAGACCCAATAGCGAAGTGGCCCGACAAATGATCCAAATAATTCAAACAGATAACTTGGCGGGAAAGGCAAAGGCTGGCGACATGGAAGCTAAGGGTGACGCCCTGGGACGTGATCAACCCATTTAAGAAACAGAAAACTGCCCACTAAACCCACTCAGACACGGTGAAGGGAGACGGAAACCACCCACCACTACCGTCTACACACGGTGAGACAAGAAACTGCCAATAACCACCCCTGTAATACGGTGGACATAGCGGAAACCGCCCACGACCTCCATAGAGAAGAGTGGGGCGGTTTATAGATATTTTAAATATAATCCTCCTCTATAAATAGAGGGAAAAAACTCATTGCAAAGGGTTCACTTTTTTTTGATTGATAAAGTTGTAATCTAATATTATTATCCTTTAATACACTTGGACCGACCCCCCATACAATTTTTACCAGAACAGAAACCATTTGATGTTAGAATCGATATCCGAATCAAATTAAATTGGTATTGAAATATATATATATATATATATATATATATATATATATATATATATATATATATATATATATATATATATAAGACTAGAGGGAGTATATAATAATAATTAATATATTTGATATAAAAAATGAACTAAACACATCAATCATTTTAAAAACTAGTTTTGAGACATGTGCATTCGCACGGGTTTATTAACTTTTATTTATAAAATATTGCTAAAATATAAGTGACGTCGTGTACCAAAAAAATAAAAATAATAAGTGACGTTATTCTGTTATGTTTTTATAAAATTTATTAAATTAAGTAATTTTTTTCATTAAAGCAATTGTCCCGTGTATTATTTTTGTGTAATAAACTATAAGTAATAATAACAAATATTTATTATTCAGTTCCTTTTTTTTATTAAAGCAATTGTCCCGTATATTATTAAATTATTTTTATTAAAACAATTGTCCCGTGTATTATTAAATTATTTTTATTAAAACAATTGTCCCGTGTATTATTATTATTATTATTATTATAATATATATATTCATCAATAATATATTCATCAACATTGTTCCGTGTATTATTATAATATATTATTTAATTCCTTTTTTTTATTAAAGCAATTGTCCCGTGTAAAATTAATTTTTTTTATTAAAACAATTGTCCCGTGTGTTACTATAATATATATTTACCCCGTAATTATTTATTATAATATATATTCATCAATAATACACTTCTCGTGCTATTTTTATGAGTATATTTGTTTTATTCTCTTTTTAATTTTTTTTTATGAGTAGATTTGTTTTATGCTTATCTTTGGATTTTTTTATTTTTTTTTTGTATCTTTTTTTTATGAGTATATTTGTTTTATGCTTATCTTTTTTTTTTTTTTGTTATTTTTGTTTTGTACATATCTTTTTTTTAATTTAGAGTTAAAATGACATTTAAGAAAATAAACGGTAAAATATTATTAAACGTACTAAGGACAAAATAGATTTTTTAATAGTAATTTCTTTTAATATATTATAAATAGATAAATTTAAAAATGTAAAACATTCCGGTATGCTTTTTGTATTATACCAATTTATATAAAGAAAAAAGTCTAACTTCAATTTGACTTTTCACCGGTGAATAGTAGAATTGATGCCTCCCCAAATTAATTGATATTTGAGATAGGTATTGCGTCTTAGAAAAATAGTTTGTAATCAGGAATTATGATTAAACAATAATAAAATTTATTCTACCATTTAATGATTTGAAGATATTTATTCAATAACTAATAAAACTAAACTACATAAATAAATTCCTACATAGTATTCAATATTCACAATTAACTTATAATCATATTATCGGAAGGTAAATATCTCAAACTAGTATGAACACCCGTGCCAAGCACGGGCTAGAAGTTCAATATTTTTTAATAATTTAATATATATATATATATAAATTAAGAAATATTTTAGAAATGAAAAATTGGAGCTCGAACCAGCATCACACATAAGTTATCTTTCATTTATAAATATATAATAATTTTAGACTTTAATGTCCAAATATATGTATATTATTATTGTCTTACTAATTATTTTATTTTGCTGTTAAAATCTGATGAAAGTTTTATTTTTTCCTTTTTTGTTGATTAAAAATTAATTTAAAGTATCAAGAGATCGATTTCTTCAAATTGCAAAGGATAATTTCTTACGGACTGAAGAACCTATTCAAGAATGTGTAAAAAGTAAACCAATTGATATCATAATCTTAGGTCTAACATCTTAATTATTTTTTGCAAAAAGTCCAATCAAAATATTCAAATTAGAAATCTGATCTAACGAAAGAGGATAATCTCATATGGTGTGAAAAGTTGAACAAAGTTAGTGTAAAAATTAAAGCAATTGAGACCACAATCTTAGGTCTTGCATCTTAATTATTTTTAAAAAAATTTAATCAAAATTTCAAGAGAGATATAATCTAACATAAGAGAGTAATTTTTTACGGTGCGAAAGACTAAATAAATCCCCTGTAAAATGTAAAACTATTTGGATTATAACCTTAAGGCAGATGTCATAATTATTTTTGTAAAATGTTCAATTAAAAGAATTTAATTTATATACAATGTCGTTGTAAAGTTATTTTATACATTCGTCCAATAATATACCAATACATCATGTATTGTGTTTAGAGACACATGACGTGTCACATTCATTAAATGATGTGGCAACACATCATTAGATGTATGTGTAAAAAAAGTTTACACCGACAGTGCACAACAATTAAACTCCAATTAAAATATCCAAATAAATTTGATCTAACAAAATAGGATAATACCTGACGACATTAAGAACTAAAACAAATCTGTGTAAAAAGTAAAGCAATTGAGATCATAACCCTAGGTCTCACAACTTAATTATTTTTGTAATAAATTCAATTAAAATATCCAGAGAAATTTGGTCTAACAGAAAACCATAATCTCTTACGTTGTTAAAAGCTATATCAAACCCGTGTAAAAAAATAAAGTAATTGAAACCATAATCATAGACATTGCATCTTAATTATTTTTCTAAAAAGTTCAATTAAAATTTCAAGAGGGATTTAATCTAAATCAAACCTGTGTAAAAAGTAAAGTAATTTGGACTATAATCTTTTGTTTCACGTTTTTATTATTTTTGTACAATGTTCAATTAAAATCTAAAGAGATCTTATCTAACGGAAGATGGTAATCACTTACGGTTTGAAGAACTAAATAAACCTCGTGTAAGGAGTAAAGCAATTGCGGTCATAATATTATGTCTTGCATCTTAATTATTTTTGTAAATCAATTAAAATTTCTAGAGAATTTTGTTCTAACGGAAGAGAGTAATCTTTTATGGTGTGAAAAACTAAATCAAATCAGTATAAAAAGTAAAGTAATTGAGAACACAATCTTATACCACACATCTGTATCTTAATTATTATTATTATTATTTTAAAATGTTCAGTTAAAATATCTAAAGAGATATGATCTAATGAAATAGGGTAATCTCCCATGGTATGAAGAACTAAATCAAGCCCGTATAAAAAGTAAAGCAATTGAGATTATAACATTAGGTCTCACATCTTAATTAAAAAAATTTGTAAAATAATCAATTAAGGTATTTGGAAAAAAAATTCTAACAGATAATGGTAATCTCTTACGGTATGAAGAACTAAATCAAGTGTAAAAAGTAAAGTAATTCAGATCATAGTCTTATGTCTCACGTCTTAATTATTTTTGTAAAAAGTTCGATTAAATTTTAGAGAAATTTGGTCTAACAGAAAAGCATAATTTTCTTCATTGTGAATAACTAAATCAAGCCCATGTAAAAAGTAAGAAAATTTGAACCATAACATTAAGCCTTACGTCTTAATTATTTTTGTAAAATGTTCAATTAAAATATCCAGGGGACTGAATATAACAGAAGAAGGTAATCTCTTACAACATAAAAAAACTAAATCAAGCCCATGTAAAAAGTAAATTAATTGAGAATATAATTTTGGGTCTCACATATTAAATTTTTTACTAAAATAAAATTCAATTAAAATATAAAAAAAAAAATTGTTCTTACCGAAGATGGTAATCTCTTACGTTGTGAAAACCTAAATAAAGTTCATGTAAAAAGTAAAACAAATTTCAAGTGGGATTTTATCTAATAGAAGAGAGTATAATTTTTTACGTTGTGAAGAACTAAATTAAGTCTATGTTAAAAGTAAAGAAATTTGGACCATTACCTTAGACCTCACATTTTAATTTTATTTTTAAAATGTTCAAATAAATATTTAAAGAGATTGAATATATAACAGAAGAAAGTAATTTTTTACGGTATGAAAAATTATATCAAACTCGTGTAAAAAGTAAAACAATTGAGATCGTAATCTTAGGTCTGACATAATTATTTTTGTAAAATGTTCATTTAAATATCCAATTAAAGAAATCAAATATAACAGAAGAAAATAATTTCTTATAGTGTGTAAAATTAAATCAAACCTGTGTAAAAAGTAAAGCAATTGAGATCGTAATCCTAGGTCTCAATTCTTAATTATTTTTGTACAATATTTATTTAAATATCCAAATATTGTAAAAAGTAAAATCAAACCCATGTAAAAAGTAAAGCCGAATATAATAGAAGAGAGTAATTTCTTACGGTGTGAAAAATTAAATAAAACATATGCAAAAAGTAAAGCAATTTAGATCATAACATCATGTCTCGCATCTTAATTATTTTTGTAAAATGTTCATTTAAAATATTTAAAGAGATATGATTAAACAAAAGAGGGTAATCTAATCTGTACAAAAATTAAAACAATTGATATTATAACTTTAGGTATTACAATTAATTATTTATGTAAACAATCAATTATGATATTGAGAGAAATTTGTTCTAATTAAAGATGGTAATCTTTTACATTGTGAATAATCAAATCAAGTCCGTATAAAAATATGTCATATCCAAACCCATTGAAAAAAATAAAAATAAAAACAAATATAAAATATAATATATTTTAGATTTTACAAATTATAGATCATAAGAATATTAGGGTGGAGTTACTTATCCGTATAAAATTCATGAGAATCTTAATGTCGATTTTTTATTTTTTTTGGGTACATATGTCTATTTTGTTTTTTAATTATTATTATTATTAGTGTTTGTTTGGCAATACATTAAATGGTAAAACAAAATATTCAAGGCAATCCTATTTTTTTGTTTTACAATAGATTATTGTTATGTTACTTATCCTATAGAATTGATGGTAATCCTATTATTTAATTTTTTTTGTTTCATTATAGATTTAACATTATAGATTTAATAAACAATAAAAAAATCAAGGCAAAAAAATCATAAAATTAATATTTTGTTGTTAGTGGGAATCGAACCGTGTTGCTTTAGGTCGTAAAGAGAAAACACATAGGCGCCATGTCATTAAAATAATGCCACTTGTACGTTTACTTCTTGAGAAGCAACGTGAAGATGCCAAGTATACTTTTTACTTTGAGTAAGGTAAATAATAATATATATAGATATAGATATAGATGAGTAAATAATAAATTTAAAAAAAAAAGCTTAAACATGGAGTATGTGGTAGCCTCTCATGAGATGCTTTGCCTTTAAGGGAACTAGTGGGGCACACCCCCACGTGATGGCCCAATGGGAATGGGTCTTTCACAAAATCTTAACATGGGATTTCAGTGACCCACCCTCCTTTTGGTAGCAAATAAACCTGGACCCATAAATTCCGGTTGACACGTCATCTCAGGTTCCCTCATACCCAATTTCAACGGTGCTGATATATTCACCCACTCCTTAATTGCCCACACACCGTATACGTGTTCCCCACGCTATCATGATTGGATTTCCAACTTTGAATGGACATTAACACCATTCAATACGAACTGAGAGACGTTCCTAACATCTAACTGTTTTATCGTACATGTAAGTGGATCAAATATACGGTGTAAGACAAGTCTTACATAAGCTTGGATTCTCACCTTTTTTATATGTATAATTAGGAGAAAGGGTTCTCTCAATTTGAAAAACAAATTGAGGAAATAAAGTGTGCTTTTAGACCATTGGATTATAAATGTAGAGTAATATTTAAATTGAAAAGAAATGGGGAAAATGTGATTGATGGTTGAGATGTGAAAATTGAGGAAAATTGAGGAAAAATAAATTGAGAGAATCCATTCTCGTATAATTAGATATTCATCAATTTATTATTGGTAGTAAGTAGGGGTGGCAAAACGGACATGTCCGTTTCATTTAAGTCCGCTCAAAAATGAGATGGTTGAACGGATGAATTTAGGTGTTCGAGTTCAAAATTCAACTCCGCTCGTTTATTGGCGGGTTTGCGGGTTGGCGGACATGCCAGCCAAATACTTAATTTTTTTTTTTTTTACAACTTCACAATTTAATGTTAAAAAAGTATTGAACATATTGAATTATAATAACTTCACAATTCATTACAATTCTTACCTCTATTTTTAAACTAATAATAATACTATAATAGGGATAATTAAGACAAAATTATAGCAGAGAATAGAGATAATTAAACAAAAAGAAACATTAACCATGTTAATAAGCAATTCCTTACAATTACGCTTAATTAAACAAACAGAATCATCAACTAAATTAATAAGTAATTCCTTACAATATAAGATAAAACGATAAATACTAAAAAGGGATTGCAAAATGGGCATGCTCCGCCCCCGTTTAGGCCCGTCCGGTTTAAGCCCGCTCAAAAACGGGATGGACGGGTTAACTTAAGGTAGCGGGCCGAAAACCTCAGCCCAGCCCGCCAAAAAGGGCAAGTTAAACGGGTCGGCCGGACGGACTCGGTCCATTTTGCCACCCCTAGTTGTAAGACACATCGATCATCTTACGCCCAACAATATTATTGAGTTTGATGTGTAAATATAAATGATAGGTAATCTAGAAATTGGTGATCCAATAAATCTCGACTAAACTCTTATATCCTTGACAAAAAAAAAACTTTTATATCATGTTAAATTTGTGAGATTTAGATAAGTAGAAAAGAGAATAACTAGAGTTCTGAATATTAATGATACTGATAATGAAAAAAGATAGTATGTTACTAGTAATCAATATTTATATTGATTTTATAATTGATAGTTGAGTATATCTCAACTTTTATAAATTTGCACATATTAGAAAAATTCACATATATCTCATTAATTAACAAATTTTACTATTTGATTAACTAATAAAATGCAAGTCGTAGACCACTTTTTTTATATTATATATATCATTTCTTAATTAAATTTGCTAACGCTACATAACATAAAAATAAGTGGTTAACAACTTCCATATTAATCTTGATTAATGAAATAATAGTTAGTGGGATTTATATTAAAAAGTGTTTTACAAATACATTTTTATAGTTAATTAAGTAATACGGTTGGTTAATGACACAACTAATTTTTCTTTTGCAAAAATAAATCTGTATATAAAAAAAATTGTTAAAAAAATGACAATATTCACCATATAAATACGGTAAGCACTAAGCAGTACCAAATACATGTAATGTAATAGGATGGGTTTCATTAGGATAATACGAGTACAATACTACATTGAGTTTGAATTAATTCCTGTGGACCAATAAATTATTTTGTGAGAGAGACCTTTCTGAGAGAAAGAGAGACTTTTCAAGAAACTGCTAATATGCCTCTTCATAGTCACTTTCATCATCATTTTCATTTGAAGAAGTTAAATTAGTCCATTCAAATTGCCACTAGTGAGAATCAAACCTGAGACTTTAAAACGAGCATACTTCTCGATCTCAAGTTAATACCACAAGACCAACCCAAATGAATTGGTATTCGGTCTAATAACTGACTAATGATTAATCTGAAGGAGTTAATCATATTGCTCATTTGTAGGAATCCATTTAAAGTCAAATTGTTTTTTGCTCAATTTGAATTTGTTCATCGAAATTGACATATAAGAAAATCAAATATAAAACTTTTAGAGGAGTACACTCCAAAATTCTAAGTCAACATCACTTGACCAATTCAAGTTGGTTAATCCATTAACCCACTTACAAGCCTAAATTATATAAATGTATTTAAAATTAGAATAAGTAATTTGGTCTATGCTTAAACTTAAATAGGATATGACTACTCAAATTTGCTTTGATATACTCTAAAAATTTTGGAAATTGAAAAATTGAAAAATTTGCAAAATTAATAAATCAGAACACCTTATACATACCTCCTGGAACACATAATATGGGGCGAACTCACATTTGTTCAAGAAAATTTGAAAAAAAGGTACTGTAAAATTAAAGAATGTTTCTTTTTGTGCTATATAACTTTCTGGTGCGCTCCCTGAAATTTTAAAAATACTCATATCGATAGCAACATAACCAACAAGTGTTGAAGGTGTGCAAATTTTAGAAATATAGTTCACTATTTAAGTAGGAAACTACATTTACACTTTAAATTATAGGGGTAAAAAAAGGATGAAGTGGACAACAATATTAGATTTTATAAAATTCATTATTAAGTAATGAACTGTATTTTTTAAAATTTTACACCCACTTAATATGCTACTTAAATAACAAACATTATTATTATTTTCTTTGTTTTCAGATTTTACACCCTCTAAAAAGAACGTAAAAAAAAAAAAACAAATAAAATTAAAATATTAGGTGGTTTGTAGTTATGACAACCCAAATGATAATGTGATGATGGGCCAAAATATTTTAATTTTAAATCTAATTTGAACAGATTCTAATCATAAATAATAGGATAGGACTTTAGGATAGTATAAATTTTACTTGGCATTAAAAAAATGGGTTTGTGTTTATCGAATTTCTTTTGCTTTTAAAGGGGGTGAAAAAGATACATGAGAGTGGAAAAAGAAATTGTCAACTTTAGGACCACTCCATAATCTCCAAGTAAATTACTTATCTTCATGTAAACCAACTCTTCGGAGGAAAGAAAATTTCTCTTCCCACGCTTCTTGACTCTTTTTAACCTCCAAAAATTCTAATTTTGCCTTTGAATAAAAATTTTGCAATGCATTTTCGAAGTTTTTCTAATACAATTTTGGGAAAAATTATGAAAATACGTTCCGAAATTTTTATTCAAGGCAAAAAAATTTGGAAAACACGTTCCGAAGTTTTTTAACATGGGGTGTGAAGAGAAATTTTCGAGAAGAAATTGTAATGCTCGGCAAACATTCACGGTTGGGTCCAATAGAATATTTCATATCAATATTTGAACGGATTTGGATCCTCTCATACTATTTTGGTTCAACCATCTCTCTATTTTATCATTTAAGGTTGATTAATTTATTAGGAAGAAAAAAGTAAGTCTAGAAGAGAGAGAAAAAATAAATCAAAGATTGAGATTAGTGCTCAATGAACAACATAAGAGAAAAAATATGAGAGGATCCAAATCCATATTGGAACCCCGTGTAATCTATTTCTCCAATGTGTGATTCAACTTTTCGACCAAAAATAAAATAAAAAGTTTGTGATTCAATTTTACTTCATACATAAAAGAGAAACACATATTTTTGTGAATATAGTTCAGTTAATATGACATCACATTGTATATGTAGGGTTATGGTTTGAATTCATAATTTTCAATTTATTCACCTTAAAAAGTGAATTTGCCAAATTTTACCAAACACAACATATTCCATGTGAATTCCTCACTTAACTTTGACCTTAAGATATATATAGCGTAAAAGCTATAGCACAAGAAGAATGTTGTATGCTACCAAGAACTAACAATATGTCAATGGAACTGAATATAATATATCAAGTAATATTATGATCTTCTATATGCAATGTGAAACCCCAATCAATTTTATCCACACCAAGTCATTTCTAAGTCCAAGAATTCTTGATATATAATTCTTAATAAAAATCTTAATTAGATTATTGTATAGATTTAATACTACTTAAGGTAAGACTGCAAATATTTGCAAAACCCATTAGTATAACGACTAAAGTGCTAGACTTCAACATGATAGTTAGGATTAATAGCTAATTGCTTGTAAATTGCACACAATATTGACATTTCATCTAAGATTGCAGACCTGGCTCTGATACCAACTTTGTCACGACCCAATCTCCGGTCATGACCGGCGCACAGACCACTACTAACTAATCCTATATTTAGTCTGGCAAGTCTAATACACTATAATAGATATACTTATTTAAAATATAGAGTTACTGAAATTATAGCTCGACAGGGAGGGTCCTTGGTCCTACGTATCCCTAAACAATTAAGGAATCAGAGCCACGTAGTTCTCTAGGTGTCGATTAACTATCAACGAACTATACAAAAACTATCTCATGTCACATCACTTATCTTATGCCACTACGTTCACATATACCACATTATCTCTTCGTTGTGGTGAACGGACTTACCACATTGTCTCTTCGTTGTGGCAAACGGACTTACCACATTATCTCTTCGTTGTGGTGAATGGATACCGCATTATCTCTTCGTTGCGGCGAACGGACTTACCACATTATCTCTTCGTTGTGGTAAACGGATACCGCATTATATCTTCGTTGCGGCGAACGAACTTACTACATTATCTCTTCGTTGTGGTGAACGGATACCGCATTCTCAACACATCAAACACAATAGAAACATAACAACATGCTCTCTTTTTATAATTATGGGAAAAATATTTATAACTAATTATTAGCTCTATTTTGATGAATTTTGATAACTATTCATTGTTTATATCATAAACCCCTTCTTCTTAAACCCAAAGGTTAGAGTCCAAAAATCCCTAATTTCTTACTACTACTGTCTCATACAACCAGCTCATAAGCTACAGGGAAGAATTTCTAAACTTAGAAGGGGTGGGTTCTAACCCTAAAGGAACTCACCTTAAACAATTGATGAACAAGAGTCATGAGCTTCAAGCCTTACTCCAAAACCCTATGACTTCTAACTTTAATTGTTCTTTCTTCCAATTTGGTTATACAATCTTCTTGATGTCTTTAGTTGCATCACTTTCTTCCGACATGTAAGCTTGAAAAAAAAAATGGAAATGGAGTATTGTTGGCGTGAAAGAGAGAAAATAAAGGGTGAAATGCTTTGCATATTTTCCTTGAAATTCATCTCCTAAAATATCCAACCATTTTAACTTGTGCTTGGGTCGAACATAGATGATTCAAAATATGAGTAGAGCTTGTTGTGAGATGAAAGAAAGGTTAAGGGAATGAGTCTGGTACCCATGGAAAGAGAAGGGAAAAAAATGGGTAGTCTCCTAGATGCTTCTAGAGGAAGCTCCATTGTTTTTATTTTTATTTTTTTATTTATATTCTTTTTTCAAAATTCATACCATAATTTTTTTTTTTTTTATAATTTTTTTTATACACTTATCTCACTAAATACATCTCACACTTAAGCTTCTAATTAATTGTCTCTATGTCATTAGTGCATTACACCTCAATTTATGTTTTTTTAATTGGTAATATGTTAATACTTCTAGAAATTTATGATTTGCCCTTACTAATTTTATGGATTTACTAATCTATCCTTGGTCAAATTCCTAATCCAATATAAGGTTATACTAATAAATGAGAATTTCTCATTTACTAAATTTTGGGATATTACATTCTACCCCCCTTAAGGAATTTCGTCCTCGAAATTTTACAACTTGTCTAATCACGTCACTCTTCCGTCGCGCACTCTGACATCAACTATATACAACTTTTAAATTAATAACTTAAGTGTTAACTTATGAAAAGAGACAAAACTAATAAGAGTCAATAATAGAAATCACTAAACGATTTATGAAGACAAACATTAATATTGAATCTTGGTAAAGCAATTCAAATACAATAGAATAAAATAATTACTTTAGCCGTGAACCAAAAATCAATTACCATTCTCAACATACGAATCTATTTTTCAACTATTTAAATCAATAAATTAACTCCCTACAATATACAATCTCCACATTATAACTTACTTAACTTCATCATAAACTGTGCAAATGCTTTATGCTACTTGCATATTTAAGTGATTTCACATGATACCAATTTAGAAACATATACACAGAGTAAATGCCACAAACAAAAGAAATATAATAAGCACAAGAAACAGATGGACATGAACATGAATCCTAGGTAATGATTTTGAGTTTTCTATTGAAATTGGGTCATTCTAACCTCGGTGAACAACTTTACTAGGATTTATTTAAGCTGCATAACAATATTGCACACACGGATGTTTGATATTTTAAATTTTCGAAATAAAAACTATAAGACTAAACTCAAGGTAATCCAACTTCACAAGCCACATGCTTATCTTCTCATTCTATTTGATCTTATGTTCTAAAAAAAATGACCATACTCATCTATAGACACAAGGAGCCATAACAATTCTTAGTAATCAAATTTTCTTCTCATTTTGCTTTCTCTACCTTACCTTTAAGATTTTATAAAATATGAAACCATACTAAAGTGGGAATCCATCCATGCTCTGCATGATGTAAATTGAAAAAAACTAGAAACAATTTCTCACTAGAGAAAACACTTCAAGATATAGATGATTAATTCTACAATGGGAGCCCATATATATATATATATATATATATATATATATATATATATATATATATATATATATATATATATATATATATATATATATGCTAACTATTCTTTGTAATTTGTAACTCAATCTAGTTTTAATGATATGAATCATAATATGATAATATAGGCATTGAATATACCTGATATGGTAATAAGGCGTTCATAGTCTTTAACCTTAGCTACTAACATTGGAATTGGCCACCTTAGCTAAAGGGTGTACGATCATATTCGCTTGTTGCAAAACAAATATCACCTCAAAATTGTAATGAGAGACTAGGATATTTCTAATATTAGCTATAAGGACATTAAAATTCAGATATGCCTGCAATATTAGTATGGATGGCATAAACAAGTATCTTGAAATCAATCTCAAAATAACTTTTTGTAACTCCTTTCACTAGTGGAAAAATAAGAATATAATTAGAGATATTACACTTGTTTAATTGAAAATGGGTGTAAAAAAGTTATGTTGTAATATTAGACACCACGTTTAAAGGAAAATGGTGTAATATTGAAAGATTAGTCACCTAAAATTTATGATACACTTGTTATATAAAAAAAGTGAGAAAAACTAGATGTAAAAGAGATATGTTGTAATATTAGACACCATATTTAAAGAAATAGATGTAATAGTTAAAGGGGATTCACCCAAAATTTATAATACACTTGTTATATAAAAAAGGTGAGACAAACTAGACTTATATTTAATAATAACTTGCTTCAAAAGAAATTAAATATAGTAGTTAGTTACACATTATTCCTTACAAATAGAAACAAACTTTTTTATATTTGGAATGTATCAAACAAACTTATCTTCATTAATGGAAAAAAAAAAAAAACAAACTCTTTCTCTCTACATACCCCATCTATCTCACTCAAATTATAAACCCCTCTCTTCCACCACCATCTCTCTCCACCACACCCCACCGGTGTCGCCGACTCTTTCCGTTTGCGCTCATCCGTTCACCCCCCCTCTTATCTCTTTGTTTTCTATTCTAATATAAAAGTAAACATATTTCTTAATCTTTATCATTATCTCTTCATCCTTGTATCTACAATAAGAAGGGTTCTTACTTCTTACCCTAGGGTTTCTCTTATGATGATTTTGTATTTTAGTTACTTCTTGTTTACCTTGTCTCCAAACTCTTGTACACATTCTTTAACATGATTATTGAGTCTTCTTTGAAAATTTTATATGGTTGAGATCTTTCAATTATGATAGTGGGAATTCAAAGAAATAATAGTGTAATATTTCTTTCATGAATTCATTTAGTAAGTATTCAAAGAAGATCATGATTGGAAACTCTACATATACATTAAATCTTTAAAGCATGTGATGAATTGTAGGTAGGAAAGTTCAATTGTTTTTCACTAATTCTTTAGATTGTCGGATTATTTGTTTTGTTGCCATTGATGTAGGTCAATATATTAATAATTTTTTTGTTGGTAAAAAGTCAATTAATTCTTTACTATATAGTTTCCTAATTTATTTGTTTTTGAATGTATAGATATTAAATCGACAAAACTCTACAACTCATGGCTCAATTTGTTTGCAAATGGTTGAAGAATAAAAACAAGAGTGTCAAATGCAAGTGCTTGAAAAGTTAAAGCAACAAGATCATCAAGAAAAACGAAGAAAAGACAACAAGATGAATGGATTTGAAAACAAAATATAAATATAGCTTATGTTTAATGTATGATTTTTTTGGTACAAATTACTTAAGAATTTGATTTTTGTTTTGTTTCAAGAATGATTTGGCTAATGAATATTTAGAATTTATAAAATAAAATTGTATATTTTACATCAGCTATCTTGTAAAAACAGTGTAAAGTATTGGAATTCAATGTAAATGATACACATTACATTCATTATACATAAATTAGGTGTAAAATCATTAAAAAAATAGTGTAAACAACACACAATTTACATCTATTAAAATTAAAAATAGGTGTCAAATTCTTGTAATTAAGTGTAAATAATATGCATTTTACACCTTTTTTAATTAAAAATCAGTATAATATAATCCTTTTCACACCTGTTTTATAACGGGTGTAAATTTCTTGCACATATCTCACCGGCTGAGTTCACACCGGATAAAAAATGGTGTAATATCTCCAAAAAATAGGTGTGAAATCCCCATTTTACACTAGTGTTTTCTTGTGCCCAGACCTTTTCTTTCCAAAGTCCATAGGCTTCCCCTTCATGCACTTCATAACTTTCTTGGTTATAACAGCCATACCCCATTCTACCAAAACCCTGTTGAAGCTATCATCCATTTTGCACTTCACTACATCTAGGTTCATCCTCTACCACTTAATGCTTAAGATTCCTGTGTTCATATGGTCCCTTCTATCATGCATCCCTTGCACACTCTACATATAAAATTTACGGATCTAACTGGGTGCACACCATTTTTTTTCCTTCCAAACTCAGACATTCAAACAAAATAAAGAAATTCAAGGACACCACCACAACACTGATATACCAAATTTTTTTTTTTTTTTTAGATATAAAACTACAATGCAAAAGAAAGTAAATTGGAGTTTCAATTCAAAACACAATTAGTTGAATCTTTAAAAAAATACTCAATATAAATATTGACGGAGCCCGACTTTGCCAAATTTTACCAAACACAACACATTCCATGTGAATTCCTCACTTAACTTTGACCTTAAGATATATATAGCGTAAAAGCTATAGCACAAGAAGAATGTTGTATGCTACCAAGAACTAACAATATGTCAATGGAACTGAATATAATATATCAAGTAATATTATGATCTTCTATATGCAATGTGAAACCCCAATCAATTTTATCCACACCAAGTCATTTCTAAGTCCAAACTTACTAACTGTCATAAACATTGACAAGAATTCTTGATATATAATTCTTAATAAAAATCTTAATTAGATTATTGTATAGATTTAATACTACTTCAGGTAAGACTGCAAATATTTGCAAAACCCATTAGTATAACGACTAAAGTGCTAGACTTCAACATGATAGTTAGGATTAATAGCTAATTGCTTGTAAATTGCACACAGTATTGACATTTCATCTAAGATTGCAGACCTGGCTCTGATACCAACTTTGTCACGACCCAATCTTCGGTCATGACCGGCGCACAGACCACTACTAACTAATCCTATATTTAGTCTGGCAAGCCTAATACACTATAATAGATATACTTATTTAAAATATAGAGTTACTGAAATTATAGCTCGACAGGGAGGGTCCCTGGTCCTACGTATCCCTAAACAATTAAGGAATCAGAGCCACGTAGTTCTCTAGGTGTCGATTAACAATCAACGAACTATACAAAAACTATCTCAAGTCACATCGCTTATCTTATGCCACTACGTTCACATATACCACATTATCTCTTCGTTGTGGTGAACGGTTCGAATACCACATTATCTCTTCGTTGTGGTGAACGGACTTACCACATTGTCTCTTCGTTGTGGCAAACAGACTTACCACATTATCTCTTCGTTGTGGTGAACGGATACCGCATTATCTCTTCGTTGTGGTGAACGGATACCGCATTATCTCTTCGTTGCGGCGAACGGACTTACCACATTATCTCTTCGTTGTGGTGAACGGATACCGCATTATCTCTTCGTTGCGGCGAACGAACTTACCACATTATCTCTTCGTTGTGGTGAACGGATACCGCATTCTCAACACATCAAACACAATAGAAACATAACAACATGCTCTCTTTTTATAATTATGAGAAAAATATTTATAACTAATTATTAGCTCTATTTTGATGAATTTTGATAACTATTCATTGTTTATATCATAAATCCCTTCTTCTTAAACCCAAAGGTTAGAGTCCAAAAATCCCTAATTTCTTACTACTACTGTCTCATACAACCAGCTCATAAGCTACAGGAAAGAATTTCTAAACTTAGAAGGGGTGGGTTCTAACCCTAAAGGAACTCACCTTAAACAATTGATGAACAAGAGTCATGAGCTTCAAGCCTTACTCCAAAACCCTATGACTTCTAACTTTAATTATTCTTTCTTCCAATTTGGTTATACATTCTTCTTGATGTCTTTATTTGCATCACTTTCTTCCGACATGTAAGCTTGAAAAAAAAATGGAAATGGAGTATTGTTGGCGTGAAAGAGAGAAAATAAAGGGTGAAATGCTTTGCTTATTTTCCTTGAAATTCATCTCCTGAAATATCCAACCATTTTAACTTGTGCTAGGGTGGAACATAGATGATTCAAAATATGAGTAGAGCTTGTTGTGAGATGAAAGAAAGGTTAAGGGAATGAGTCTGGTACCCATGGAAAGAGAAGGGAAAAGAATGGGTAAAAGAATGGGTAGTCTCCTAGATGCTTCTAGAGGAAGCTCCATTGTTTTTATTTTTATTTTTTTATTTATATTCTTTTTTCAAAATTCATACCATAATTTTTTTTTTTATAATTTTTTTTTTATACACTTATCTCACTAAATACATCTCACACTTAAGCTTCTAATTAATTGTCTCTATGTCATTAGTGCATTACACCTCAATTTATGTTTTTTTAATTGGTAATATGTTAATACTTCTAGAAATTTATGATTTGCCCTTACTAATTTTATGGATTTACTAATCTATCTTTGGTCAAATTCCTAATCCAATATAAGGTTATACTAATAAATGAGAATTTCTCATTTACTAAATTTTGGGATATTACAAGTTTTGTTCATATTTTATATATTAAGAGCATGTAAACACATAGAAAAATAAGAATTTGTAACCAATACTCAAATTAGGGCGTATAGATAATTTTTTTGACAAAAACATTGCGGCTGAGATTAAATCTTCATTGGATTTATCTTGAAGAACACTATATCAAATTGAGTTTTTTTTTTCTTTATCATGAAGAGAGATTCGAGAAAAATATAGATTTGGTTTGGAGCCTGACTCTTGTAATTCCTTTGGAATGTTTTACATAACGTTACTCTTTTGAATTAGTGGAACGGATAACATCTATTTCCCATAGACAAGTCATTGTTGAATCGAGCTCGATAAACATTATTGCGAGTGCTTTTCTCTTCTTCTTCTTCCTACTTCACTTTGTTTATTTTGTTCATGATTATTATCGTGTTCCCTTGGTTATTGGTTGCCATTACCATTTCTCCATGCATCATATTATTGGTTTGACTCTATGGAATCCACAACAAGTTCCATAGCGAACAAGGAAATCCAGTACGAGCATTTGATTTTTCACTAATTAACATTAAACAATAGCAATTGCTGAATTCAAAATCGGAACCTTTCATAGTTATGTCGGAGTTTTAAATGGTGTTTACTATTTTTTATAGCGTAAATTTGAGATTTTCTGCGCGCAATTGTAGAGATTAATTTTTCGAGTCTTGTGTGATGTACCCAAATGGACAATAAAATATTCCTAAGAGTTTTTTAACACTGCTGCATCTCCAAATTAGGAATCAAACTCAAAATCTTAATTAAGTCAGAAGAAATACGCGTCATTTTTTTAAATTTGTATGGTGCTTATTACTTTGTATAAGATAAAAAAACACAAAATAAAATAATAATAATAATAATAATAAATTGATGCACTCAATAACTAATGAGTATGGTTTAATTATTTATAAGTTCCATTGGTGACACAAATGCACAGTGTCCCCGGCAGCTATTCAACAAATGTAGTTAGTACGTTACTTTCTAATGGGAGCTATTGTTTGTAGTTTACTGTTAAATAAAATATTAAAATCAAGTGGTTACAAAAAGCAGGTGCATGTGATCATATTATAAGACATCATACTGTCCTAACATGAAGAAAACAAATAGAAAGTTTCAATCCTATATTGTCATGCTCGACAAACTCTCACCGGCGTGTGATTCATATGCTTTCTCCAAAACAACTAGCTGCCACTAGATGTGCCCATCACTCTCCAAATCAATATTTAATACTAGTGTTTTTAAAGATTATTATGCACATTTTTTTAAAAAATCACTGACTATATATACCGATTTCTGTGATAAAATTAGTTTTATTTACTAAAATATTTTTATTAATACAAATGTGACACTTAATATTAGACGAATAAAAAATTGGATTCCGATTTGCTATAGTTACAAATTACACGGTTTTTACACTATTTTAGATTTGAGTCATTATTAATTACAGATCAAACGGTTTAGATGAATTATGTCATATAGTCAGTTAAAAGTTAAAACGATTGTACAATTTATATCGGACGGTTCTGATTTAAAACAACGAGAAAACTGTGTTAAATTCTACAGTGTATAATCTGTTGTCCTTTGAACCTGTGCCCTTACTCAAATACCAATTTACTGTAGTGACTTCATAGGTAGAGAGTTATAAAATCCTTCTACTGTTTGTTTTGGCCATGAAGTTATCATCATCACTCATAAGCAAAAGTAGTTCTGTTTAAGAGACAAAAATAATATCCTGTCCTGTTACTTTCTCTCCTTAATTATTTCATTCCAATTTGCATATTAATTCTTCTTTCTAAACATATATTCTGTTCAAAATTTCATGTAGGCCAACTTTTAGCATAAATTGTTGAAATTTTGTGTTGGCTCTTCCTAATCTTTGCAGTTTCTTTTCTTTCATTTCTGCTAAACATAGGTTTTAAATTGTTTTCTGCAACCGCAATTGCGAGCACAATATAAAGGAATTTGAAGTCTCTCCTGCAAAAGTATCATAACCACAATTTCGAGCGCAATACAAGAGATTTTGAAGTCTTCACATCAATATTGTAACCGCAATTGCAACTTCAATTTATACGAGATTTTGAAGTCTCCACAACAGTATCATAACCACAATTGCGACAGAAATATAAGGCATTTTGATGTTTCCACAACGCTATCAAAGAGGCAATTTCGACATATTTCAGCATTTCGCCACAATATAAAGGTTTGCAGCATAACCAGAACCGCTATATACAATCCATTGTTGGAAGTGTTTGTTTCTTGTTACTGTTAAGGGACAATAGTAGTTGTATAGTTTTCGGTATAATTGATTCAATTTCTGTGATGCTAACAAGTGAAATGAGTGCTTTTTCTGTTCTACTGATTCTACTAATCTTCTGCAATTCTGGGTTTCTTTGTATTGCGGGTGGTTTATTGAATTTCACAAGTTCTGCTTCATCTCGTAAAAATTTATCAAGAAGTAGCAATACAGAGTTGGAAGACAAGAGAGGCATACCATCTGGAGCTAATCCTCTGCATAATCGGTAGAGACAAGGCGTACATTTGAATTGACGGTGCGAATCACAATGTCACCGTGGTTTTATTGAAGCTCTAAATTATAACTTTTGTCATTGTTGTCGCTCATGTTGAATCCGGCAATTTCACCTTCAATACAAACATGCACCAGGAGCTATACAGTATGGGCATTCTTCGGATTAAACGTGTTCCAGAGGAGACACACGTTGATGTCCAAGAGTAGACAAGCATCGGTTATTGACATGGCATCGACACATGCATTTCATTGAATTATATTATTTTTTAAAAATTATTGTATTGTATCGGTATTGACGTGTCAGTGTCTATTGTTGTGTCTGTGCTTCCTAGGCATAGGAACAAAAAACAACAGGTGTATGTGGGGACAACATAAAACAGAGAAATTCTGAGAGTATTAGTTTCAGGAGCTCTAAAGGGCTAAAAGGAATCTCATTTGTTCTTGTTTGGATGTTATGAGAAAGAGAGGAAAAAGTATCGAACATATATAAGAATTGTTCTAAAATATGGATTCTTTTGAGTGTTGTGATCTGACATGTTTGTACATGAGCTGTCTCTTTGTTTGATAACAGCTAATGGATGTCTTTGCATTGCTTTTGTTGATGTCTCTTTTCCATGCACAACAAATGGGAGTGTTGTTGTATGATTTGTTTTGTTGTTGAAGATTTGTATAATTTAGTTAAATGTTTTAATGATTCAGACATTCAGTTATATCAATGCAAACATATACTCCACTCTGTCTCATCATCTCATAATAGGTCAGAAATTTGGTTTTGAGGATAACCTTAGCATTTATCGTAGTTCTATCATATTTGAAAAATTATATTTTGCAGTTAAACATAGATGATATTTAGTTTATAGAAGGAAAAAAATTAATTAGTGTAATAATTTTATAAAAGTATTCTTATTAATAATTGAATGTTATCATTATTTCAACTCCCGTTTTCATAATGTTCAATGTCAAGGACGAATTCAAGTATCCTAAATTTCGGGTAGCTTAGAGCAACTTTAATGGTGCAATCCATTATGAGTTCTTTGGATGGGTTCCACAATGCCACATCCTCATTAAGCAACTCTATCATTTTCTCCTCCAATAGTAAAACTCTAAAGAACTCACTTTGGGTCCACAACTTTAATTCACATATTAATATTATATCAAAATAAAAAACAAAAAAATTATAACACTAAAAATAAAAAAGTAGCAAGTATATTATTACTATAATTGAAGAACCATCAAGTTGTTGTTGCTTCCTGACGCAACGTTGCACCATGGTTGCAGTCTCTACACATTGACTTTGTCAAAATAATCAGCTTTTCAAATGCCATGTGGAGGACGAACCAGAAATTCTCCCCCATTGGAGCTGCTCTTAGTGCTCTGAATGGGCAGGCATGAATATTTCTTCTGGTGAAATTGGGTATTTGAAAACCTTGGTTGTGAAATTCAGGCACGGTCAATAAATTTTACCTACAACAATGTTAGTATTCTAACGTTTAAGTCGGTGACATCTCAAGTATATATGAAATGAATGTCCCGTGAAAATGAGTGAAATCACTACCAAATATCTAATGACAAATGTCATTTATCCGCTATGAACAATACACCATAAGTGAGCTGACATGAGCCCTTTACCCACTATGAATAGTGCATCATTGGAGAGCGATACACCTTAGCTTGAAACGAGAGTAAACTATCTTCAACAACAACAACATCAAGATCGCTAAGAACAACATCATAACTTAAGGGGACCATGGACAACAACATCATCTAGATCATCCTGTTAAAAAAAATTCTTCAAGATCACCTTTTTTTTTGCTAAAATGAGAAATTCTTCACCTTCTCTATCAAAAAACAAAAAAATAAAATCTCCACCCGCATATACAGAAACTAAATTAGAAAGAAATTGATAGGGTCAAGACCAAGTTGATGATGGACTAGTTTCTTTCAACATATATTTCCATATTATATAAAATGAATTGTAGAATTTTATTTTCTTTTATATTTTTAACACTATTAAAAATACATATCTCATAAAATGTTGTATTCGATTTTATTTTACAAAATCAAATACACGTGTTTATATTATAAGAGAGAAACTCATTTGATTGTCTAACTTTTATTTAAGGAAAGTGATATTTAGTAAGAATTTTTTAAACGGAAGAAAGAGAAGAATCTTATGTGTCAATCTTTCATTGGTCAAATTATAATTATTCCCTCTCATTTGTGGTTAGCCAATTTTTAATTAGTCAAAATTCCATATTTTGATGTACTAAAAAAATAATCCCATATTTTGTAAATACTTATCTTTCTTATGTAAATATTTCTTACTAAATATCATTACTCTTTTATTTAATGGTGGCAATGGCATGCTGCTTCATTTTCTATGCCCAGCATCTATTCTGCTCTCAGCTATGTGATCAAACTAATAACATCTTCAATGGAGGTCTTTTTGCTTCGGTCCTCCAACATATCTCATTCAAGCTAGGCAGGCCCACTCTCCAGGGCCTCAAGATTCAGAGGGGATCTAATAAATTATTTTTTTGGGCCCATCATTAATATAATTAGTTAAGTAATTATGGTGAAACAAAATGACAAGAAATTTTCTCTAGTCTAATGGAATCGTGTGATCATGCTAATAGTTTAAAATGGAGAGGTTGCTAGTTCCACTCCCTCTTGTTCAGTATTTTTGTTTTAAGATGTCTGTTTAATTAAAAGAAATAAGTAATGTTGTAGGGAATTTAATCCACTAGCAGTTCGAAGTCCTTTGTTTAAGAAAAGAATGAGAGCAAGTCACTGCTTTAAGATCTTAAGATCAAGGTCTAAGAAATGTTGATGACCATGAATTGACTAGATACATTTCCGTGCGGTCTTAGACCCGTGTGAACCCATTACACGAGAGATGCATTCAATCCAGTCTTGGCCAATTGTCGCGCCGCGAAAAACGCCCGAGCGTCGGAACACTCGGTAATGACACAGAGTCACCACCGAACTTTATTTATTCCCGAGGGAAAAGGAAAATATCGATAAAACCTTAAAAAAAAAAAAAAATGGTCATCGCAACCAAATTTCGAGTTCGGGAGTCGATTATGCAAGGGGAAGGTACTAACACCCCTCACATCCGTTGTACTCAACGGGAACCTTCTTTTATTTTAGGGTTTAAAAATTGTTTTTTAATTGTTTGAATTAATTTCTATTAATTATTAAATATTTACAAAGGGAAAAAATTAGTTTTTTATTATTGTGTTTGACGGTTGTTGGATTCCGCTCCTACGTATTCCCAAGTGCAATGAGAAATTCAAAGCTTACGTAGTTCTTTGGGGTAAAAAATATTTGTGTGTTGGTTGATTTTAGTGAACGGTGTTTTAAATCGCATTCTAGTGGTTAAACGTATGATGCTCGCGCTTGGGAGGCTTATGCGTTGTTTGTATCACTGTAGAAGGATTAAAACACGTTTGTTTATGAAAAAGAGTTTGTTTTTGTTTTAATGCGCTAAGGCAAAAAATTAATTTGATGTGTTGAGTTTGTTTATTTTTTTATGTTTTTTTTTAAAAGAATATTTTTGGTGTGGAAGACAAATAGTCGATAGACAAAGCGCACGCTAAGTCTCGACTATTCGAGAGACGAACGAATGTACATTCGCCGGTCCCTTCTTTAATCCACGATTTTTAGAAAAAAGAGTAATTTTGATGATTTAAATAAAAAGAAGATTTAAATGAAATAAAATTCATATTTTTGCATTTTTGAGAATATTGTATTGTTTTTTTTTTTGTATTTAGTTTTTTGAAAGATAAGATTTAAATATGTTTAAAAGTTTTATAAAATATACATTTATTAAAAAGAGTTTAAAATTTTCTCGACGAGAGTCGAGGTTTATTAACAAGAAGATTTTTTTTTAAAAGTTTTCTTTTAGTTTCTTAACATATTTTTTTGTTGTTTTTTTAGACGATGAAAATAAAGTATGCGAGGGTACGTATATTACGACAATATGTACGAAATTTTAACAAATAAACTTCACATGTATATTTACACAAACCATACTTATGAAAATAAAATTAAAACTATATAGCATATTTTTTTGTATTTTTCACAAGTGCGTTATAAACAAAATAGAATATTGCATAAATAAATAAATGCTAACACAACATGCATTTTAAATATTTATATACAAACATACCATATAAAAATAATACACAAATAAAACCACAAATAATGACTAAACAAAACAAGCACATAAAAATTACGAAAAAAAAAAAAAAAAACGCTTACAGAGGGGTGCAAACAGCACCCACAGGGGGTGCTGAAAGTAACCAGGGCTTCACACATGAGATCTGGGCGTGCAGGCTAAAGGCCCAAAGGGAATCTGGGCTAAACCAGACGGTTCAGCCGAACCAGTGGACGAACCGAACCGGCTGGGTGTATATATTCGCATGTTCCGGTTTTTTTCATTTTACTCTCCCTATTCTCTCTCTAAGTTCTCTTCCTTCTCTCTAGATTCTCTCACTCTCTTGAAGAACACCGATGAGTGTTCATATATCTCCAGAATCCGGCGCGGTGGCCGGCCAGGCCAGACGGCGGCGCCACCGCGCCGGAGATACAAACCGTCCCAAAATTTAAACTTTCTAAACCAAAATTATTCCTTTTCCTCTCCTAAACCCAAATCTACAACCAAAATCCACAAAATCCTTACCAAAATGTGCAGATCGGAGTTCAAAGTTTTGAAGTTTTTTTTGTTTCAAATTTCTTCCTCTCCTTCTCGTTCTTTCAGTTTATTCTTCCTTCCTCTTTCTTTTTGTTATTTTGTTTTCTGGAACGTGTGTGTGTGTGAGCTGTGTGTGTGAGTTTTTGTGTTTTGAATGTTTGATTTGTGAAGGTTGCGAAATTGTTGTTGTGACAGTGGTATTTTTTTTGGGTCTGAGATTTGGTTGGTTTGAGGTTCTGGGTTTGAGTTGGAAATTGTTATTCTGTGATGTTACTGAGTTTTTGCTTTTGTTATTTTGAGATTTGAGAAATTTGAGTTTTTTGGTTCTCTGATGGATTTTTTGTCTCCTCCTCCTCTGATGAACTTGTGTGACTGTTATATGCAAGCCAGAAAAAATTTCTTTGTCCTTAAACATTTAATTCCTCTCAGTGGAGGTTATGGGGAAGGAAACCATTGTTCTGATCTATCTTTTACTCTGATCAAGGTTGCTGCAGACAAAAAGAAAAAATGAAAAAATCAAACTGCAGAGGGGGCTCCTCTGTAAAACAACAGTGTTCTGTTTTTATTTATTTTTAATTAAATATAATATTAATAATAAAAATAATAATCATGATAATTAAAATAAAATAAAATAAAATAAAACTAAAAGGAAGTGGGGTGGGAGATGCATCCACGTGATGCATCTCCTTTTTATTATATTTTTTTTGTTGTATTTTTTTATTTTAAATAATAATAATAAAGGAAAGAAAAAGGAAAGTTGGAGAAGAGAATATTGCTTCTTTTTTTGTTTTGTTTTAAAAATAGTAATGGAAATAAACGATGATAAATGCTAATAATGATAAATAAATGAAATTATAAAGGAAAGAAAATAATAATGATAATAGTAATAGCAAAATAAATATTTAATATTTTTTAGGGATTTTTCAATGATATAATTAAGAAATAAATTGACATATTTTTGATTTTTGTGAAGAAACAAAAAAAAGATTCTATTAATTTTTAAAAGAAAATAAAACTAGCATAATTCGAATGTGGAGGGAAAAGAAAAAAACAACGGACAAAATTTGGGGTATGACACATATCTCAATCCAATCTCGAATTTACCGGTAGCTAGGTAGTTTATGAGTAAAGAGTTACAGTTGTTGCGGATAACAGATCTAATATCTTATATATATAGTCCCTCTTTCCTTACTTCTTAGTTTGTCTAGGAGCAGAAGTAATAAGTCATAAGTAGTGATGAATCCGTGTAGCTGTCAAGGTGCATGCCGCACTCACGAGGGAATGCCAGTGATATACTGGAGGAAGGTGGGGAAGACGTCAAGTCTGCATGGCCCTTATGGGCTGGGCCACACACGTGCTACAATGACAATTACAATGGGAAGTAAGGCTGTAAAGTTAGTATATCAGCGATAGTATCTTTACCCACGATCAATTATTGTATAAATGAACATTTAACATATTTTAAAAGTTATTTCCTTCTACAAATTGATATGAGTTTAGAGGTCTGTTTAATTAAAAGAAATAAGAAATGTTGTAGGGAATTTAATCTACTATAAATGAACATTTACAAATTGATATGAGTTTTTACTGTAAATAGAATCATATTATAAATTATCAATAACTTTACTAATTTATTTAAAAAAATTACATTTTGTTATTTCTTTGAAAATAAATAATTAATTTCTACATTAAATTGCAATTTTTCTTAAAAATATTATTAGTTTTGTAATTATATTAACTTGAAAGTATATTTTGTTATTATTCATTAATATGTATTTTTATTTTCTTCTTACGAGATAACTATTTTATTATGTTATTTTTCGGGGTCCATTTTCATTACTTGCTCGCTCGGGACCTCCGAATAGTCGGAGCTGGCCCTTGAAGCTAGGACAACTATTCTTTCAACAAAATTTTATTGGAGTTCTTCACCGATATTATATGTTGTCATCACAATTCCTAACTAAATTTACGGTGCCGAAATTATACTTTTGAATAAAAAGAAATATACGATTATATTTGTTTCTAATTATTTTAAGTTGCAATAAAATTAATGAAGAGTAAATATTAATTTGAGATAAAGTTGTGTTTTTTAATATAACTTTTTTTAGAGTTGCATCATTAAAATAGAAAATGAATAAGTTGATTCAAGTTGACATGGATAGTGAGACCCAAAACTCTTGACAGGTGGTAGTGGCGATCAGACCCAGTTACCGGTTATTCTGTCTGTGATGGTTACCAGATTTTGACTTGTCATGAGATAGTTACTTTAGGCAAATCAGAGGATCCTATTTGGCACAAGCAGGTTCCTTTGAAGGTGTCTATTTTCGCTTGGCGCCTCCTGCGTGATCGGCTACCGACGAGGGCCAATTTGGTTTCTAGAGGTATCATCTCTCTGGATATTCATTTCTGTGCGACGGGTTGTGGCGGAATTGAGTCGGCGCAACATTTATTTCAAGCTTCTCTCTTACAGATGGTTGAGTGCGACGAATGCCACTTTATTTACAAACTTTCATAGGTGATGGTCGAGCCCATTGCTATGTATGGACATTGATTAGTTGTTGTATCATGTTATTATCCTTTTTCACTTGTAAATTTTTATAGATCCTCTTGGTACACCTTGTGCCGAGGGGATTACCACTTTTTGGTACACCTTTATCGCTCACATTATTTTTTCAATTGTTTTTTCCACTTGAAAAAATTCATTCTCATATTGAGCGTATAATTTTGTGTTCCAAAATCATTTTACCATTAAATATACTAAATGAAAATATTTGCTAATTGACTTTGAAACAATCTTGAGTTATAAAAAAAATCCTTTTAAGCGGTAGAATAGCAAGTACTCATTGTCATGCAAATCAAATTAAGACCCTTAATCTGTTACTAGTATAATTTTTAAAAATTGCTACGTAGAGTGGATAGAAAGTCTTGTACGAGGTTCACATAAGAACTTACAAAGAAAGTCTCGTAGGAGGTTCAAGGTAAGAACAAGATATTGGACTTTCCTGTGTAATTTCACTTTTTAAGAAACAATGTTTTAAACATAAGTTTCAAATAAAAAATTAGATTAAATAGCTGTTTATAATAAATTATTTTTAATATTTAATTTTTTTTTACAATTTTTACAATTTTTTAGAAACAATAAAATTATAAAAATTATAAATAATAAGCTATTTTCTAAAATAATTTAAACTTATTGTAAATTTGTGAAGAGAACAATACAATATATATATATATATATATATATATATATATATATATATATATATATATATATATATATATTCCTCTTCTCTTTGCTAAAAGAAAATATTCATCTTCTTTATATATCTAGCTATCTCTATCTCATTTAGTTTATTTCTAACTCTTTTTTTTTTTGTTTTTGAATCGGAGTTTATTTCTAACTCTTGTTAATTTTAATGATTAAAGGTTCTTGTTGATTATAGATAGTAGACTTTTGCTACATATCTAAATAATCTTACTAAGTCCGAGACTTTTTATAATTGTGGTATTTAGCAGCCGGCGGGTGACGATGGAGAAAACTAATTGAAAAAATCTAATGACTAAACAATAGTTTAGTTTGTGAGTATGAGAAGAGAAAAACTAAAGAAAAAAGTGATTATGAGTGGAAAGATAGCAGAGAGGGCACACGTATAACAAATAGGGTCTCTTGTTTAGGATTTTTTTCTTTGTATTTTTTAAAATAGATTTTGTAAAAAGAATTTAAAATATTAGTACAAATTTTTTTATATTAATTTTTTTAAAATTGAAATATTAGTTTTGACATCATATAACATAAACATATATTATTGAAGATCAAAATATAGTTAAAATTGTAATTTTTTCAGAAAGTTCTATTTGAAAAATGTTTTTTATAAAATCTATTTGAAATAACTTCAAAATTAAGTGATTTTTTGAAATTCTGATATCCAAAAAATGTCTCAATAAAATTATGAATGTCTAAAATAACATTTAAATAATAACTATTCAAACCAAATTTTCATTTGAAACTTTTATAAAAAGTTCATTTGTAAATTTTTTTTACACAAAATTATGTAACACTATAAAATTTATTTTAAAAAAGCCAAAACAAACGGGCCCTTAAATCTGCAATTGCATATGAAAATCTATGTTTTCGTGTAAAAAATATGACTTTTAGAGAACCAAAATCGAAAAAAGTTTTTATAGTGATTAAAAAACAATCTAATTTTCTTTTAAAAAAATTTATTTATGTAGAGAATGAAATTCAATTTTTTCCCTCACGGTGATACATTTGGCATCGTTTGGGGTTACTTCATACATTTGTCTAGAGTGGAATTCAAATATATTTGACAAATATATTTTACAAATTTTTAAAAATCAGAAGAGTGAAATTCAATTTGATCCCTCACGGTTTTGTCTAGAGCCTAGCTAATTAGGCCCCAATGAAAAATAATACCCAAATAAGTCTCTAATACTTTTAAGTTAGGGACAAATTAGGTCGTCATATATGATGAATCAAGGATTGATTTGTCCTTCATATAAAATTGTGAGAGATAATGTGGCATTAATTTTTTAAGGGAACTAAATTGGGATGTCAAAATTTTATAAAATAGTGGTATTGGTGATCGAATCCCACAAGTGACTAAAGTTTAAGTAATTTTTTTTTTAAGTAGTCTAATGAATATAATATTACTTTTTTAAAGTAAATAAGTGATTATATCATGATTCAAACTCTAATTTTTACATGTTACATGCAATATTTCTGTCAATTGAGCTAAACTGACCGAGGACATAAATTTAAGTAATCTATGAACTCCAATTCAAACAGTATGACGGTTGAAAAATGGAAAAATCTCAATACCAAGTTGCATATTTCTGAATTATTTATAAATGAAATTATATATATTTTCAATTTAAATAAACTGCTAGTCTTATTTTTGGTTTAGACATAACTTCATTCTTGCACGTGATGACTTGAAGTTGAAGAAATGGCACTCTCGTGTGATTGAATTAAGGAAGAAACAAAAATGATTATGGTGAATTGTTGACCATGACATTGTTTATTTTTTTTGGGTACATGATTATGGCATTGTTATCAAATACTTCAACATATATAGTAAAAGAAAATGAAAATCAAAGGTTGAATTAGCAAATTTCTCATGAAGTTGTCATGCAAAGCGAATTAGTCCACTCTAATACATGCGGGAGATCGAACCTAGGGTAGGATTAGAATCCCCTGGTGGCTGTCGTCATCTTTTTGCAAATTTGAAAATCACCAAATTCAATTTCATGAAATTTTTCTTGCCCTCTTGGTTGGTGCCTGGTCTTGAATAAATTTCAAATCAATTTAAATAAGATCTGATTGATATGTAAAGAGATTTTATATATAATTAATCGATCGATCATATATATAACATATGTTGAACAAAATACTTTTTTGTCTTCGGTTTCATATACAAGCAACATTGTACTTTGCTTATATATGATATCGAAGGGAGTAGTTGTTAAGAAATCAAATATATGGTCTAGATCTTCCTAAGTTATATTCATTCGTGAGAGAGGAACTCATGTGTTTCATATATATTTTTCAAGGAAAATATTATTTAGTAAGAATTATTTTTGTAAGAAAAAGAATGTCATGTGGCATCATGTAATTCCTTCAAATAATAACCATCACTACCCCATGTATGGTAATTCAAAATTTAATTGGTCAAATCTCTAATTTATGTGGATTCTTCTCTTTCTTGTTTAAATTATTCTTATTAAATAGCATTGCTCATTTTTCGACAAAGATTAATTATCACTAAACGACAACGAAAACTCACTCACTATGATAACCCCAAAAAACCCTAAGGGTGGTTGTTCTTATAGTAAAAAGATTTATCCTAAATTCCGAGAGTTTCGTATTTGAGATTCACTAATCTACTTGAAGAGAGATAAATGTAAGTGTTTTTTAAATTGTAAAGTCTTTTATCTCTTAATTTTATCAGGGATTTTGTGGTGCATCAAAGCTTGCAAAGTTCGTGTGCAATATTCGAATTTTAATACCAATAATTTTTGCAGGGTCTTGTGAGCAACACTAGAATTTACAAAAATAATTTTGTTTCACTTTCCCAGAGGTATCCGTGGAGTTTGCTCATCGTAAAAATCCCTATGGAAACAAGAGATTTCATGTAACAAGTTTTGTTTGTTCTTCCTCACATGCTTACAAACAACATGAATAAAAAGGTACAAAGGAGTGTCCCGTAAACCTAGTTCAGTTGGTAGAACATTTGCACATAAAATGTATGGACTGAGATTTAAACTTTGGTACGTCCATTTATTCACCTTTAAGGGATGAAATTATAACCACTAAACTATCTGACAAAAAAAGTACAAAAGAGTAATTTAGTATTTTTGGGGTCTTTGTAATCGCACAATCTAAAAATGCTCAAGATTGTTACCGCCCCCGATCATTTTGTATATGTTGCTATATATATATAAGTCACTTTACTCTTCTTTCTTTTTTATTACTTTTAGTTTATCTCTCATTTACACATGAGACAAATATTTGTCATTAATCAATTAATTAAATTTATAATTTGTTATACTAAACTACATATAGTTTATTATAAAAATGATTAACAGAACAAATGTTTATGTTTGTCAATAAAGAAATAGTTAAAACTAATGTTTATTTAATATCGTCAACATAAAATGAAAGCAATTATAACACGCTAACTATAATTTCTACGTGTTATTTATTTATTTATTTTTGCAAAAGAATACGTCATAAAGTCTAAACAACTATTTATCACTTATACATAACAGAAAATATTAGACAAATATTTGAACCAAAAAATAAAGTCTGCTTCAAGGTGACAAAAGTTAATCCTAACAATTTGGAATGTATATTCAAAACCAGATCATAATCATTTTATTTAATTACGATGAAAGTGTTTTGATGTTCCATGAAAAATTAATCAATTATCTTCTATTATTTTTATAGTTTATTTATTTATTTTCTTTTTGGTAGATAGTTTTATAGTTTATTTAATTTCAACTCTATATATCACTACAAGAATAGATAGTTTTTGCTGCGACTTTTTTGCAACGATTTAAGTATTGTTGGCAAGTATAATAATTTAGCAGCAACATTTTCATGCAGGCGTTGTCAAAAAACACCCATGGCATCCTCATTTTTCGGTGGACACGTCATGTATTTATGTGGTAACCAAATTATAAATATAGAATTAAAATAAATAAATTATTGAAAGAAACAAATTGTGTAAAAAACAATTCTCCTTTTTACGCAGATGCTGTGAACAGAAAGGGTACTTCATATTCATATTTATTTGTCTTTTTTTTTTTTTGATGAAGATTTAATAAGAAAAAGGGTCTTGTTTGTTTATTTATTTTTTAGTGCCTATCCTATAACTATAAAATAATGAAGAAATATGTAACAAAAAAATGTTAATACCAATTTAAAAAAAAAATTGAAGACTCATCAATTAGATAATTAATACCAACTGTATTCATTGTCATACAATTTAGGGTTAATAGTTTTTTACCCCCTGCAAAGTAGGCGTGTTTTGCTTTATTTTTGTAAAAAATTTCTTTAAATTTTTTCGCTTGCAAAATAATTTTTTTTTTGTTTTCCCCCTTTGGTGCAAGGAATTTGCACTTTTTAAATCTGTTGAACAGAATAACTGATTTAAAAAATAAATTTTTTTAAATCGATTGAATAAAATAACCGATTTAAAAAGTGCATCCAAATAGAAAACCAAAAAAAATATTTTGCAAGGGGGAAATCTAACTTTTTTTTACTGGGTAAACCAAAACACGTCTACTTCGCAGACGGTAAAGACTTATTAACCCTATAATTTATTTAGTAAAAAAATAATAAAAGAAGTATATTTATTTAGTAAAAAAGTATCTAAATTTGGTTTGTGCTTACAATTTTTCATATAGTGGGGCCTCAAAACATTTTCGGTTAAACATTTTATATTTATTCTCATAAACATATGAGTAGTGACTTAGTGGGGATGATTATGGATGGTTGCAGTTTTGTATAGTTAGGTGCGAAAATGTTGCAGTTTTCTCAACGTGAATTTAGCCGCTAATTTATTTTCATTGAAAGATAAAAAATCAATATTCCCGCTAATCACAAGCGCTTCACTTTTTCATTTGGAAACCGCTAATATAAGAAACCATTTTTCAAATATTTATTCACTATTCATTTACAAATTAACACCTTTTTTTTAGAAAAAAAAAAATCATTTGCAAACTAAATATGCTATGCAAACTCCAGTTGTTTACACCATAAAAAACTCATAATAGAGCACCCAAGTCATGAATCAAATTCAACACCTCCAAACACTTAAGTGCTAATACTATTTACTTCAAGAAGGTACAATGATTTTTTTTTCCTGTGTTTAATTTCCTTTTTGTTTTTAACAATTCTTCCTTATTTCTATCTTAACTTTTTTGTTTTGTTACTAATATAAATACAAAAGAATGTACAAATACAAAAACAAAATGGAAGAGGTATTGAAATTTAATAGTGATTTTTAATTTTATCTTTCGTGCATTTTTTTTTTTTTTTTGCATCAATAGTATTTGAATTTAATAGTGATTTTTATTTTTATCTTTGAAGGTAAGATATATTTTATTTTGATGAATCAGAACATATAATAGCGATGTTATACTTGATACATCAAGAAGACTCTACTGTTAAAGTGAGTGGAGATGATTGGGCATATTTGGTAAATTATTTTTCAAGGCCTCGTTATATATGGTATGTTGCAATTAAATTATTGTAATTAAATTTAGCTAAATGAAGATATAAAATGCAATATAAATTAAAGTATTTTTTGTTTGTATTATTTTCAGGAAATGATCGAGTGCATGGAACGAATCAAATATAGCAAAGAAACCACAGATGCTTCAACTACAGAGGGTCATGATAAAGTTGAGAGAATTAATTAATAAATAATATTGTAATCTTATTTTCTATTTCTTCATAGTATATGTTCTTGTGTTTATTCTACTTTTTTTGTTTTTTAGAAGTCCTGTATTTCTTTCAATGGAAACACATATGAATCTTATGTAAACAATTGTATGATATTTTATTTATTTATGTTAAGTAAATCGTATTAATATTAATGTTTTTTTTATATTATGAATATAGTGACATGATTTTAATAAAAATATATAGTTATATAAAATTCAATATGAAGTAAAATATCATAATATATTTGTAAAAATAATTTATATCCATTGGTACAATTTTTATTATTGAGAAAGATAAATAATAATAATAATAATCATAATAATAATAATAATAATAATAATAATAATAATATATAATAATAATAATAATAATAGCAAAAATTAGAAATTGTTGGAAAAAATGTTTTCCCAGCGACTAAAGTCGCGGAGATAAGTTAGATATAACAACAATTTTAGTTGGAAAAACTAAGTTATCTCAACAAAAAGTAAAAAAATTGGCAACAAATATTGTTGTTGGAAAAAAGTACTTATGTCAACAATGGTAAAGTTTGTTGCAAAACTTTTTGCAACGGAACTTATCGCAACAACCAGCAGCGACTTTTTGGTTGTTGGGGTAAAGTTCTTTTGCAACAATTTTTGACAATTTGCAATGATTTTTTTTGCTGCGAAAAATGTCTTTTCTTGTAGTGTATATATATATATATATATATATATATATATATATATATATATATATATCAATTAAATTAAAAAAAAATTTGGTACAAAATTTTTTTAAAATTGTTTGGTACAAGGTACCAATTCAACTTAATTATACATATCTTTAATTAATCAAATATCTATTTATATTATATTTCATATTTTGCTAGCACTGACATAATAATGATATTTAATAGTAGTATTTTTTATAGTAGTATTGGTTTTTTTGTCATATGAGAATAGTATTTAATTATAATAGTCTAGTTTAGCACCTTCAAAGATATATTTATATATTTCATTTTTTTCCTACCTTCACCTCCAATTTAATCTGATTCGGAGTCAGTTATGGTAATAAGTGGTTTTAGCCACTCTCGATCGTAGTTGTGGAAGATCAAGTCGTGGTCTTCTTTACCTAGTTCAGTGTCAATCAACATTAAACCAACTAACGATTGATATATTAAACCACAAACAGGTGCCGTTAAAAGCCTCAATATTGGCTGGAGGATGTTGCGCAACAGACTACCAACAAAAGACAATTTGGTGAGGACACAAGTTATTGCTTTCGATGCTCACTTATGTGTGACTAGTTGCGGGGAGGTGGAAACGGCACAACATTTATTCCTCTCTTGCCCTGTTTTTGTCCCTTTGTGGAGCTTGCTTCGTGCCTGGGTTGGTACATCTACGGCTGATCCATTTCAGTTACATGACTATTTTGTCCAGTTTGTTCATTCGATAGGTGGCACTCGAGCTCGCCGGTCTTTCATGCAGCTACTTTGGTTATGTAGCATCTGGGTGGTGTGACAGGAAAGAAATAGTCGTATCTTTAAGGCACAAGAATCTACTGTAGTTCAATTATTAGAAAAAGTTAAGGTGCGTTCTTTTTTGTGGGTCAAAACTTGTAATATACATATCGGATTAAATTCTTATATGTGGTGGACGAGTCCCCTTGTTTGGCTTGGTATTGGCTAGTCGAGTTGGAATTGTAATTAACTTTTGTACCTTTCTCTGATTCTATTTGACACACTTTATACCGAGTAGAATTGATTGTTAGTTTTAATAAATTCCATTCTCGCGTGTTAAAAAAAAATATAACAGTAGTATTTATAATAGCCTCGTTTAGCGGTTGAATGTATTTGTAGCGGTTGAATGTATTTGTCTAATTTTGAAAAAATAATGATATAATAGTAGTATTTATAATAGCCTCGTTTAGCACTTGAATGTATTTGTCTAATCTTAAAAAAATAATGATATAAATATAATAGTAGTATTTATAATAGCCTCGTTTATCAGTTGAATGTATTTGTCTAATCTTGAGTTAGAATGAAATAGAATTATACATCCACTTGTTCCACCAAGACTGTGTAATATAGAGTTGAGATACTTTCCATTTCCTATGGTTTCCATTTCCTCTATTAGTATATAGTTTTGAAAATATAAATGCAAAAGTGTGACATTAAGTGAGTCTAAATATCTTTTATACACCTTAAAACATTTAAAAACTTTGGTAATGGAAGAAATGAAAATAATAAGAAATTGAGAGGATCCCAACTCTGTAATATACATGACTAGTTCAAATTCAATTATATTAATTCTTCTTAAAAATCACATAATAACGCCAACAAAGAAATTTCTATAAATAGGACACAACAATTTCAGCAAACAAACAACACAAACAACTAAGACTTGAGTATTAAGTAATAGATATTTAGTATACCATGGAATTTAAATTTTCGTCTTTTGTTATTCCCTTCTTTCTCTTCTTAACATTTCGTTTACTTGCAAAATATTACAAACAAAAAATTGCTTACAAATTACCCCCTGGCCCAAGAAAGTTACCACTCATTGGTAACCTTCATCAAATAGCAGCATTAGGATCACTCCCACATCGTGCTTTCCAAAAACTTGCTCATAAATATGGACCTATAATCCACCTAAAACTTGGTGAAATTTCAACTGTTGTTATAACTTCACCAGAATTAGCTAGAGAAATATTGAAAACACATGACACTTCTTTTGCTAATAGACCATACCTTCAATCTTCTCATATTATGAGTTATGGTTCAATAGATATTGCATTTTCTCCATATGGTGATTATTGGAGACAAATGAGAAAAATATGTATGTTAGAGCTTCTAAGTAGTAAAAGAGTACAATCTTTCTCTTATATTAGAGAAGATGAGACGAGAAAATTTATAAAATCAATTCAGTCAGTAGCAGGGTCACCGGTTAATTTGACTAGTAGAATTTTTTCGTTAGTGAGTACTAATGTTTCTAGATCGGCGTTTGGTGACAAAGCCGAATACCAAGATGAATTTGTGAGTTTGATTAGAGAAGCAATAAAAACTGTTGGAGGACTTGAACCCGCTGATATGTTTCCTTCAATGAAATTTATAATAAATTTGTTAACCGGGACGAAATCAAAAGTAGAAAAAATGCATAAAAAAGTTGATAAAATATTGGAAATCATTGTTAAAAAACATCAAGAGAAGCAAAAAAGAGTACAAGAAGGTAAAATTAGTAGTGATGATGCAAAGCAGGAAGATCTTGTTGATGTGCTTTTGAGAATCCAACAAAGTGGAAGCCTAGACATTCCAATAACAACTAGCAACATCAAAGCTGTTATTTTTGTAAGTATATAAGATTTAATAGTTACACTTTATTTTTAAAAAATGATTTTGATATTTAAACAATTTACAAACTTTTTTTAGAAGTTATTTTATGTTATTTTGTTGGCCTTAATATTTGTAAATATGTATATTTACGCTGATATTTGAAAAAAAAAATCTTTTTTTCTTATGTCTTTCTGTTTGGTTGGGTTCCTAAAATGATTTTAAACTTTAAATATTATTTTCATAAAAATTATTTTTTAGGCCCTTTAATATATTCTCAGATTCCTCATTGTGCTTGAAAATTTGAGGAGATTGTAAGCATATTGAAGAGTCTAAAGAACAATATAATATTTTCATTTCATAAATATATTTTTGCTTTTGGTTCGTGCGAAAAGACACTTTTTATTGATTCAAAAACATGTTTTTTTATTTATTTTCATTATATTCTTTTAATCTCATTTTTTTATTTTGAAGTTGGTCTTTGACTATGTTGATTTTATTTCTTATATAATCCATGTTTTTTGAATGGCAAATTATATAATCCATATTTGATGGACTAAAATCAATATAATCTCATAATTCTTAAATTTTAAATTTATGCTAATTATATGAATTTATTTTTTATTTGTTCATTTAGGATGTATTTCTTGCGGGAACAGACACTACAACATCAACAATAATATGGGCCATGTCAGAATTGATGAAAAATCCAAGTGTGATGAAAAAGGCACAAGCTGAACTAAGAGAAGCATGTAAAGGAAAGGAAATAATATGTGAAAGTGATATACAAGAACTTCCTTATTTTAAATTGGTAATAAAAGAAACATTAAGGTTACACTCACCTACACCTTTGTTACTTCCTAGAGAATGTACCCAATTGACCAACATTGGTGGATATGATATACCAAAAAATACTAGAGTCATGATAAATGCATGGGCTATGTCAAGAAATCCTCTTTATTGGAAAGATGCTGAAATGTTTATTCCAGAGAGATTTGATGGTAATTGTATTGATTTTAAAGGAAATAATTTTGAGTATCTTCCTTTTGGGGCTGGAAGAAGAATATGCCCTGGTTTGTCATTTGGTACAGCTGGGATTATGTTTCCTGTTGCTTTGTTGCTTTATCACTTCAATTGGGAACTCCCAAATCAAATGATACCTAAAGATTTGGACATGACTGAACATTATGGGTTGGCAATTGGAAGGAAAAGTGAGTTGTGTTTGATTCCTACTGTTTATGCATGATATCTAATTTAAGGAACTCTCTATAGTAGTTGTATGATGCACCATGCAACTGCAGGTAGAGATTGAAACCCAATTTAATCCAAACCTCAATTAATATTATTATGTTATATAATTAAATTGTAGTGTTTGTTTCTACTCATTTAATTTCTGAAGTGAAAAAATTAGACCTTTATCAAATAAATAAATGCTAAAGTTGTCCCTTTTAGCAAGACATCGATTTGATTATGATATCATATGCTTGTATATACCTCCTTTGAATATGAAGAAATAAAGTCGAATTAATGGTTAAGTTCATGTTATTTAACTCTATCCATATAGAAGTATATATATTTTTTTATTATCAACTAGCTTAGTACTGCTTAGAGATTATACTTTAAATATGAATAAATTAAATGTTTGAAATTTAAACTTCGAAATTAAATAGTACAACTAAATGTTACAACTTCAGTTATATTATATTTGATTTTAAAATTACGCATGAAAATATGTACTATACTTGAGCAACACAGGGGGAATCAATGGACAGTTCACCGACGCGTGAAGGTAGGAGTGGCACCGAGAGTTTTTGTTTGCTCTAGTTTTTTTTTTCATTCTTGCTATTTAAATATTATATTTTTGTACAAATTTTAATAGTTTTTTATTATTCTATTTTAATGAATATTAACTTATTTAATTGATAATGGAGTTCATAGATGCTAGTTTATAGTTTTGTTTCTTTAAGTATCAATTTTGTTTTTAACCTCGATATCTTTGCAACCATTTTATGATGCTGCGTGATAATATCTTTGAACGGTGAAATTGATCTTCTTAAATTTGTCAATCCTTAAGTCGGATATCAAATTTTTTTATTAAAAATAAATAAATCTAAGAATTGAGTATTTGGCATAACTCATCATCACAAAATCGGTTTGTAAGGTGAGGAGCTCTACTTTATAAACACATATTCAGGCCTTCTCTCAAGGGATGCGGGACTTCTTAACACACCCCCTCACGCCCAGCACTATTGGGCTTGGTACGCGGATATAAATGGTGGATGGCCTGATCGAAAACTCGTTAGCAGACAGCCTAGCGGATCGTGGAAAGGCTCTGATACCATCTTAGAATTGAGTATTGGGCCTAACTCATCTTCACAAAACTAAATACAGATGATTCTAGGAATAAATATCCCCATAACATCTGTAAGCAATAAATTATTCAAACTAGCCGGACATTGTTCGTAAACACGAAGTCCCGGTCTATGATCACATCCCATATTGACAAGAGCATCCACACATGCATTTGCTTCACGATACGTGTGACAAATTATTATCTCTCAATCCAATGCAAACAACTGCCGAATCTTCCGAATAAGTCTCCATCCAACAATGCAATCATTATTAGAACTGTTTAGCGTTTGGACCACAACTCTAGAATTGCACCTTCAACTTTGTGATACCACATTCCCGCGCAAGTCTAAGACCATCAATCTAGGGGTGTATGTGGGCCGTATTGAGTTGAATTTGGTCAAAACCCGAACCACATATGGTACTTTGGATTGGGTTCGGATTGAGTTGATTTTTGTTAATTATTAAATGGCTAAACAAATTATTCGTTATAACATTGGGCCGGGTTGGGTAAACCCACTAATTTTCGGGTTGGATTGGATAGTGGGTTACCCAAATTATTTTTTTGTTTTTTAAAATTAAATAACTAAATGCAAATCATCATATTTTTTTTTCATAAAAATAACTCAACAATTGTATTTTCTTATAAAATATTATAATTTATTTCTACTATAAAAATAACCACCCATTTTGGTCGGTAAATCCATTAATTTTTGGATTAGATATTGGGTTATCGAATGATTTTTTTTTAATTATTAAATGGCTAAACAATGAATCGTCGTATTTGTTGTATAAATTTACTTAATCTTTTTATTTTCTTAAAATATGGTATAACATATTTTTATTATGAAAAATATTTAACTATCAAACGGCAAATCTTTAGTATTTTTATAAAAATTATTTTTAAAAGTATAACAATATTGGGTTAGTGAGTTTTTTGGGTTGGGCTTGATTTTACCTGAAATCCAATTTTTTGTATGGATTTTTCATTTTTAAAATGCATATACACCCAATTCATACACACCCATATATCAATCACACACCCCACAACGTGCAAAGAAGAAAACACACACGAACACAACATAGTCAAGCATGTACTTAGTGTACCAAGACAATTTACACTATGATATATACTAAGACTATTTACAATATCATAAAGACATGTTGAAAAAAACAAAGACATATACGTAGAAGTATAGTATATAGATAGAATTTATTTCTATAGAAAAATTAAAAATAATCGGTTCACCCAATTTTTTTTCAAAAATCACTTTCACACAACTTTTTGTTATGCATAATAGAAATAGTTTCGGACAAAGTTGAATATTCTAAAGTAAGAAATTTATTTTAAAAATAAAATTATTTTGCTTCAAGTAAACTTTTTGTCATGCATTATATCATGTGCATCACTTCCAAATTATTCTGTTTAACTTACATTATTATGATAATGATATTAACCGATAGTCACCAAGGTTATTAATTTGGGAAAGTTATTCAATTTTTTCATTTACAATTTGGTTTTAGTTAAATTTTTAGGTACACATTTATTTAAATGTATATCAGTACATTTGGTAAGATGGATAATTGTGGTACATTTATAAAATAGTATTTATTAAATTTTTATATTAAATATTATTTGTGGATCTATTAAAATATGGAGCTTATTTGTACTATATGCTACCACATTTGGAAAGCCAGAAACATGCTAATTTTCCAAAATAAAAGCATACATGTTGAAGACATAATTCAGCGAGCCCAGGACGAGCTCTACGCCTACAAACATCAGCTGAAGCCTGCTTCGGAGATAGGCCATTGAAACACGCATAGTCGCAGTAACGCCACGGATAACTGGATTCCTCCACCTATAGCCGCCCTGAAGCTCAATGTGGATGCTCACTCTATGGGTGATGGCCATTGGGGTTTGGGATGGATCCTTAGGAAGGGGGATGGTAGTTGGGTCGGAGCTGCAACTAAGGTGATTCATGGTGTAGACGAAGCAGTCGAAATTGAGGCAATGGGTATCATCGAAGCAATTAAGGATATGGATCGGTTCCAGATCGACTCGCTCATCATCGAAACGGATAACAGCACAGTGGCAAAAGCAATTCAACAAAAATGATACCCTAGATTGTATTGGGGCCAAGTAGCTAAATCGATTAGGGATTTGTTAGACTCTCACCTTCTTTTCTCGATTACCTGGGCAAAAAGAAGTTGTAATAATGTTGCCCACATGATTGCTCGTTGGGCCGCCATTGAGCCCAATACTCAGTGGACTACTGATCTACCCCCCCACATTGTAGGCCATGTACAAAAAGACATGAGGCCATATGATATTGTTTTTAATTAATGTATATCAGGGTTTATTCAAAAAAAAATTTGTTCACTTCAGCAGTTTAAAAACGGAACATGGTCAAAACTTTCTTCTCACTATGTCCATTAATGAATTAGGCTAACATATATCCCCGGTTGAATATTGTACATCCTTATGTATCATCTCGTGATTCTGTTATTTCATAAGGATGAGGTTTGCCCTGCTTGTATGCCTCGACACTTTTGAGGAGCATACAACTCATTTTTGGGAGCTCCCATACTTCAAATACAGGCATGACCTAGTCAAAGATGTGCTCTTTGATAATTTTAAGCGTGCATGAATTTTTGTGAAGAAAGAGACACCAATAAACTTCTTGAATGACCCACAAGAAGAAAGATCGATATTTCGTCCAGCGGATGCTCTGATGTATGGATGGGTAGGTGGGAAACATGTTTATATGAATTTGACTGGAGTTTCTCGTCGATGGGGATTTTACTGTTGGACGGGTAGCCCTCAAAGCTACTTCAAGTAAAATGGCAAACATGAGAAAGTGTGATTTGACAATCAACGCGTTTTTATATCATTTGCATTTGACACATTTAGCTTTTTAGCACCAGAGACTGTAAATCTTTTGAAAAGAATTCAAAAGGTATGTTATGCATAGTAGTGTTGTGTCACTTAAGTCTACGATTGTAGTTTTTTAAAGATTGGATTTTGTTATACAAAAAAAAAAAAAAAATAGTGGCGCGGCTTGTGCATGTCTACTTTTTATTCATATGTAATTATTTTATATATACAAAAAATAATTTGATATCTATTTAATACAGGGATCGATTTGATTCTAAGTGTAAAAGTTTAGCATCTGAATTTGATATTAAGCGTAAAAGTTCAGGACCAATTTGATAGTTTCATGGAAACAATGACATTTTTTTTGACAAATGGAAACAATGACATTTAAACCACTATGAAAGTGAGAAGGAAAAAACAATACCTATTTTTAAAATCAATCAAATTGGTCCATAAAAACGTGGTTGACTCCGTGAGAATCTCGCTATGTATATAATAGAGATAGAGATAGAGATAACATTTAAACCACTATGAAAGTGAGAAGGAAAAAAAACTATTTTTAAAATCAATTAAATTGGTTCATAAAAACGTGGTTGATAAAATGGAATAACATGTAAGCCGTTAACGCCTACGTCATTACCGTTAACACTCTAAGTTAATGAATGAATTAATTTGATATAACTTTCACAAATTCAAGAACGTTTAAACTATTTTGAAAAATTAAATGACGAACTTTATTAACAAATAAAAATTCAGAGACGAATTTGCTTATTTGCTCTTAGATTTTTGTTTGGATAGAGAGAGGGGCTCGTAAACCAAAGGAGAGGTGTTTCCCTTTTCGTGGCTCCTCCTTTTCTTGCCCCTCTGCATTTTTCTCTTTTGTCTTTCTATGTTCCATCACTTCAAACATAAATAAAAGCCTATTCTTTTTTTCACCAATATATTGCTTCTTTCTTTTCTATGGTGTCATATTCACTTTGTGCTATTTGCTTCATTACCCTTTCTTATCATTATCACTCCCTTCACTTCACTTCTTGATTCTCCTTTCTTCATCATCTTTCTCTAAAGTCTCCTCCTTCAAATGAGGATTCAATATCATCATGTCATTACCATTTCTCTTTTCTTTCTCATTATTTCAAGCTTCCCCCAAAAGGGACTTGTTGCTGAAGGTAACATGAACTTTTTTTAAATCTTCCAAATTACAAACTAATTCCAACTATTATGTAGTTCTTTTTTCACCGGCCGTCTTGAGCAGAGACTTAATTAATAGTACATTTGCCGTTAAAAAAAAACTAATCCTGACTTCTTTTTTTTAAAAGAAATTCTATCTTCAACTAACGTTTTCTTTTTCGTTTCTTTTGTTCTAACAGGTAGAAAGACTTTGAATCAAAATGGTGTTCACCAGGTAAAATTGGTTTAGTATAATGCACATTTAGATTCATAATAACACTTTCAGAATCACAGTGAGCCACCGTAATTTTGACAGAAGTTACATTTTAGAAGAACTTTAAGAATTTATTTATGTTAATTTGTGCAGACATTAGGTGATAACAAGGTGATGGTGAGGAAACAGATAGGTTCAAGGCCACCAAGATGTGAAACAAGATGCAGATTCTGTGGACATTGTGAGGCTATTCAAGTTCCTACAAATCCTCGAGCATTGAATGGAAAAATCAACCCTTCAACTCTGTCTACAATTGCTTATTCCAGAAGACAAGATAATTCAAACTATAAGCCCATGAGTTGGAAATGCAAATGTGGGAACATTATTTTCAACCCTTGATTTCATTTTTCCCTTAATGTAGTTCATTTATATAATTAAGATTTAAGAGGATGTTAATCCATTTGTCAATTCTGTATATCAATATAGTATCTATTTTTTTTAAGTGTTTTTCTATTTTTAGATTTGTACCGCTGCTGTCAATGTCCTTTGTTTGAGTAATCTCGTAAAATTTCTTATACCTTCTCCATTCTTAAATATAAGTAAAAAGTAAAATGTATTTAGTTGTATGAATTGTGACGGCTTATATATAAGGACGGAGGAAGTATTATTTTGAGGTATATCTATGTAAATATACCCTGAGTGCGTTGAAGGTCATTTGATTGAAATCGAACACTCGAAATTAAAAATTTAGTAAATAAAAAAAATTATTAGATAATTGAGTTTTTCTTGCCGTAGGAATTTATTTCCCACGCTAAACTATTAAGAAACAAACCTAGTTCCCCAGCAATCAAGACTCCATCTTTGGAGTACCACCGATTGTTTGATCAATAATGGACGGTCCAAATTTATGCTCAATATTTTGAATTATACAACTTAAATTGGCAATACTTTTTGGATGGTTCGATTCTGATCAAGATCGAACAATCATCAATGTGTCGAACGTGTAAATACAAGATCAGACTAAAGGAATCCAAATTCATTAATTAAGAAACTGTTCAAATGATAATAGAAGTGTGAGTATAATTGAGGATTACATTATTTGTTGAAAAGGATTTCACCTAAGAGTAATCTTTTTAGAATTTTTTGATTGAGACACACTCTTAACAAGTATTATTTAGCCAGAGAGCCAAAGCCTGCACATGAAATCCAGAGGAAACAACAAATAAATTGACATGCTATGATAGCCTCTAAATATTATAGTTTTAAAATATTTTTATTGTATTGGTAATTGGTATCACTCCAAAATATGAAAAGTAGATTGATTCTCTTCTATTTGTCTTGAGGCATGAGGGAGTATTAAGTTGCTTTCAATTACATGTTTCATATGCTTTGTCCCATCACATACCCCTAAAATATCAATCTCTACTAAAAGTATTTTACAACAAAAGTTCAATCAATTAGTATAAACTAAAAGAAAATTTAGACCTGTTGCTACTCCTGTTAGTCTATCAATTCATATCTGATTTGGCTTCATGTGTTACTCTAAATTTAGTAAACACTAATAAGATTAAAATAAATAATAATGCAATTTTTCAGAATATTATAACTAGTTTTTACATGAATAGTTATAACGTTTTACTATAATGTATTTGGGAGTAATACTTAGATAGCTAGGCACAAGCACAAACTAAATATGCTAGTCACACATGCAAACTTTAAAAATTAAAATATGAAAAGATTAATTAATAATTTATGGGACTAAATTACTTTTGAGTTAATTTTTCTCATTCATGTGCATGTGCCTAAATATAATTGATTTGGAATTGTGTCTTGTTTTGTATATAGATGCACACTTATAATGTGTTTGTTGGTGGTAGGGGTGTTGTGATTTGAGATTTGACTCATTAGGTTTATTTGAGATATCTTCTATGATTTTATTATAAGTTATAAAAAAAATTAAAAGTAAAAAAATTAAATTAATTATATAAGTGATATATTTAGTTTATATTATAGATCAAATTTTGCCAGCCATATAATAAACTAAAAAATTATTATTATTTTTTCTTATAATACTGATCGGTGTGAGTATTAGGAATGAATATATTTCTGTCTTTATTATGAGTGGTGTGTCAATCCTCTAAATTGTTTGTTTAAGGAGTAACCCTCCCTTTACCTTTATCATCATTTGAGTGCTATAATGGATTAGAATTTTCCTTGTAACCTTTCTAATTTTTTTTTTTTTTGGTACAATCTAATTTCTATTATTATATCAAATCTCTTTTGAAGGTCACATTTCAGTTACAACTTTTGAGGGTTGAAAAAAATGGATTTGGATTGGGTGCATTCAGTGCCCCTGACTGTAGGATCGAGATTATTTGATCAAGATCGAACAGTTTAAATTTAATATAAAAAATTAAAATGTTTAAAAAAATCAATACTGTATTTTAATTTGAACTATTTGATTAAGGGTGCGTTTGTTATAGATTTTTTGAAAATAGATTCTTCTAGTGTAATATAATTTTGTGTAAAACATTTTTACAAAGAAACTTTTTATAAAAGCTTCAAATGAAAATTTTGTTTGAATAGTTATTCTTAAAATGTCATTTTAGGCATTTCATCATTTTATTGATTTTTTTTTTTTTGAAAATCAAAATTTCAAAAAAATCACTTTTTTTGAAATACAACTTTTTGTAAAAATTGAGATTTTGACTATGTTTTGATCTTCAATAATGTACGTTTATGTTATATAATGTCAAAATTAATATTTGAATTTAGAAAAAACGAATATAAAAAAATTTATAATATTTTAAAAAACAATTTTATAAAATCTATTTTAAAAAGTACAAAGAAAAAATCATTTTTTTAAAGCTAAAATAAACGCACTATTATCAATGGCATGGCTAAACTTTTCTCACTGCCACTAGAAAATTGCCTTCACTTTTTTGCCAAAACCATGCTATTGAATTTGAAGTGAACTACTACTGTTTAAATGAAGAAAACTGAAGTTTTGTGATTTGTATTCAAAATGACAAGAAAATAAGAGTCACATGATGTAACACATTTTACATTCAATAGTAAAGAAGGCAGTAGCTGTTTTGAGTATAGCAAAATCTGCGGGGGGTGTTTTACAGGATTTCCCTTCTTCATTTTAGGAGTTTGAAACGATGGAAGAGAACATAGTCATAGATTTATATACTCCTTAAATATTCTTTTCTCAAATTAAAAGAAAAAAAAAATATAAAGAAAACTTGTGACAAAGTTGGTAGATGATTAATAGTTTATTATGAGGTGTGAGTATAGTATGGTTTAAATTAATGGGTAAATAGGTCTTTACCCCCTGCAAAATAGACGAGTTTTGTGTTTGTCCCTTATAAAACTTTTTTGTAGAAATACCCCCTTGCAATGTTCAAATTTTTTTTTTGGTAGTGTATTTTACCCTCCTGCCGATTTTTTTTCCCCAACATAGGGAGGTAAAATACACTACCAAAAAAAAAATTGAACATTGTAAAGAAGTATTTCTACAAAAAAAAAAAAATACAGAGGGCAAACGCAAAACTTATCTATTTTGCAGGGGGTAAAGACTTATTTACCCTAAATTAATTTTTATTTGTTCTATAATTGCAACTTAAATGGTAAAAGATCGTAGGAATATTTGTTATGTTGAGTGTGAGTTCAAACTTGCAATATCTCTCTTTTTCCCACTTTAAATATGAGAGTTTCACCAATTTAATGTGATACAAATAAAATGGTTGATGGTATAGAAACTTTTAGGTATGTGATTAGAGATTTCATTTTACTATCTAGAGAAATTAGAAACATGTTGTCTCAATCCTTCGGTACAAAGGGGGATATGAACCCTAATTATCTAGATTTCGACCAAAAGATAAATAAAACTAGAAAAATAAATTTTGTCAATATAAATTCAAACTCGAGTACTCCTCATTGATTGGTCATTCCTAAACCTCATTAATCACTTAAGCTTTATCACAATTGATATATCAGGAAATTAGTATATGTTGTCTATCAAGATGGCTAGGTTCACTCGCTGTCGCTGATAGTTTTTGTCTGATGTGCACAAATTAAATAGTCATACACCATGCACATGTTTGTTTTTCACCATTGAATCAATAAATCTCATCATATTTGACTTGGGCGGTGGAATTTATTAATCTAACGATGAAATCTAACTTGTGCATAATGCAAGACATGTCTACAAATTGCTTATATTAAAAAAATTAAATGGTTATCATTTTGAATATATCAATGAAGGTTGATCCATTATAGATCATTTTTTTTTTGGGACCATACTATCCTATACATATTCTTTATTGAATATCCATCATATTCATCATCAGTACAATAATGGTTTAGTAATGTCAATTGATTTCAGGACTGATTGATTTGTGCAGGCATCTTTTTATATAAATGTAAGTTACAACAGTATTGCCTTTTGAAAAATCCATTTGTCGTGAAGCAAACTAGAAACAAATGTGCATAGATTGAGTATCACCATAAATTGATCTTAGTTTGAGACACAACATGCTGAGGTTAACATAAAGCTAATAATTCTATGACAGCTATATATTGCATGGTATTTCAACAGTTTTTTATGATGACAAAATCATTATTAAAGTGAATGCAGAAAGAACAAATAATTAACTCAGTTCACAATGAAAAAGATAACAGAAACAACAGAAACTTAAGATTATGCATTGCATTGATCTAAACAATAATGTTAGAGAAGTTGATATCAAATTGTAGATAGCACTAGCAGTCACGTGAGTTGTGAAGCAAAAGAACCACACGAACAACATATCTATCTTAAGAGATAAACTAGATTTGATAAAGAGAATGTTTTGGTGCAAAGGTCAAGATATACAGAACAGAACTACTAAAAAGCTTTATTAGGGACCACAAGATGAAAAGGAACTGTGATTACAATTCCCATAACCTTTTTGTGTGTTGTATATATCAGTAACATGGTTTTGAAATTGCCCCATCCCTCTGTGGTGGGCTCTGTCTGAACTACACAGCACTCATACTCAAGTTCCTATCTGATGCTGATGGCACTACTGAAGCTCCACTAAGTCTTAAACCAATTGGTTTTATAACATATTTGTTTGTGCACGTTTTTACCACCAAATAGCTATACTCTATGTATATTTAGATCGACGCTAAGTTTATTTAGATCGACGCTAAGTTTCGCTAAATCAGAGTAACACCATGATTTTGTTGAAGGTCTAAAATGTAACTTTTGTCAAAGTCGTTCATTGTGATTTTGCTAATATCACCGAGACGCTATATCTTCTGGTATTAGTCGCATACTTAGGCCTATGATTCAAAAGAGACACTTTTCGCACCCTTGATATGATTTCGGATGTAAATATCCATAGAACGCGTATTCTTTTCTGTTCGAAAGTATACTTCCAAAAATGAGTTTTTTTTAGAAGTATAAGGGGATGAAAAGTAGCCTCATTCATTTACTTAAAGAAACTACAGCAGGGGTATGATGTAACTTCATCCACCATAGGGAAGCTCAGAAAAGGTCTGAATCCATTATGAATTTATTGTATACATTTGCAAAAGACTAACCCAATGAATCAGGGTTGTGATCAACCACACTGAAACTCTTGTAGACAGATATCATTTATCCCAAGTTATTTTATTATTTACTGTATTTTATTTAAAATCTTCAAAGTCTTCTATAAATCTTAACAGAACCTTGTTGGCCAACCCTGGTATCTCTTTGTACATATTGTCAGTTTTCTAATCTTCATAAGCTTGCCTTAGATATCAAGCCCTGTTCACATTTATTTTGATTTTATATGCTTTGAGTTCAGAGTTTGAAGCTTTTAACTATAATAAGGGCAATACAACTCAACCAGATAACGAAAAATAGTACAGGAAAGGTATAAATTCAATATCCATCGGACACATTGCTTCTAAAGCACTTTTTGAAACCTTATCCTCATAGCTAATTCTGAAACTGGACTCGAACAACAACTAAACATAACCAGATTGACAATGTAAAGAAACAAGAACAAGAAATGAATGGTAATGCTAGACTGCTTTGATTTATCTTTCCCCTTCACTTTGTCAATACATATTCTGTTCTTATTTGATTTAATTCCTACTAGAAAATGGCCACATGTGTTCACAAGCTGCTTTAAGTTGTTTCGTTAATTAAAAATACATTAGAGTAGCAGAGAACAGAAAACTTTGGCCTCAGACTCACCATTACTATTTTCACCAAATTACTCAAGCTCCCACTTGCACTATTTTTTTAATCCTCCTTAACAAACAAAAGAAGCCCAAGGCTATTCTTGTACTTCAAAAATATCATTGATTGGAGACTTCATGGATGAAGGAATAACACTCTCCAAAATACCACTGTCCCATAACACCAAAGCATTCTCGGTTAGTTTCCATGCTTGCTGCACTCTGTTAGGATGTAGAATAAAGAGTAATTAGAGCAGTTAGTTAGTTAGTTAGTTAGTTAGAGGATTATTTGCATAAATAGTAAGATACAAAGATAGAGAGAAAATGTTTAGTATCTTAAACATCTAGTAATAGAGCAGTGAAGAGGAAACCCTTTGAGGTAGGGACTGTGCATGGTTAACCAAACCACAGAAATCAATCCACTTTTTGGTTCAGATTTGATAAACCGAACCATTATTATAGAAAATCATACTCTGCGTGTGAAACAGCTTCAAACTGGTTTTTGATTAAAACATGGTTTTCAATCCAATGATTTCTCTGTTACTTTCAGACTCCGTCAACAATTCAGAACTAAGTATCTATGTATGACACTGCCTTTGTATCCAATTTCCGGCGACTGCAGATTTCTTCTTAAAGAGAAATGACAAGAAAGTGATGTTGTCATTTCCAGATGGCGTAAAACAGTGGTTTATTTATTCAAATTGCGCTATGCAACAGTGCTATAGCTACTATTTCACAATGTTTTGTGCTAAATAGTGTATTATGTGACAATAACAATAGCGATTTGTTCAAATTCCTCTATGCAATAGTGCCGCTATTTAAGAACACTGCGAGAAAGGGAACAAATTAGATGAAGCACCAGCGCAGGTGAGAGTAACATGATGGCGGATGAGAGCATATAGGTTTGGAGAGTATACTAGGTTTTTTCTTTTGGGTATTGGTTTTTAATCTGGGTACCAGTTCTTTGTGGTTTAAATGGAATGAGTCTGGGTCAGTTTATATGAAAAACAATTTGGGCTTTTTAAATAGGTGCATCGGGTTTTGTAATAAGGTTCTGTGGACCAGTTTTTTTGCACACCCCTATTTAGAGGAGAGATACTCTCAACCAAGGGTTTCCCCTTCTACAACATAATCACTGCTCTATTACTAAATGTTTAGGTCTACTGGTCTGGTTTACTTTTTGAAAACATCTAAAGTTTTCATTTTATAAAATTTATGTTCATTTTAAATTGTCAAAAGACTCGTATAGTGAGTACATGAGATATAGAGAAGATAGAAAGCAAACTAGGAAGAATGCATTTTCAAAAACAATGAAAAACAATGTTCTGGCATTTTCAAACTTTATGAAAATGCTTTATCTGTTTCCAAAAATTGTAAAAGAAGATGGTGAGGAAAGTATTCTCTTATGTTTATTAGTTGAAGTGAAAATAAAAACATGAAACAAGGGAAGTAAATGGGCCCTCACAATCTCCTCCAAGGGTTAGCTTTCTACAACACAATCACTTCTCTATTACTAAATGTTTAAAACACTAGATGCTTCTTCTCTATCTTTGTATCCACCAATTTTTACCAAATACTCCCCTATATTCTGTATCATCACACACACAAACTTCTGTCTGTCAATGTCCATCAACTACGGTCTATGACAAAGACAACAAATATTTTACCAAAGCTTTTAACACTATCTATATGCCACCAATTTTTACACATACAACAAAACAGGGTACTGACACTTGCCGGAGATCCTTTTACTTGGCACTGTATGTTCTTCTCCAGAGAAGAGAAGCAAAACGGCAATTTCAAAAAATGCACAATCTTCTCTAAAATTCTAAAAGTTCGCCTCACATGAAGAAAAACACCCTCTAGAAACTGCACTCTCTCACAGACAGAAAACAATTCACAGTGCATTCAAAAGTTTCACAATACAGCAAACATTTTGTAGATATTGACTAAAATGAGCCGAACAGCGGGGTAGTGGGTATTTATTTAAAATTCACTGATTTGTTCAGTTATTTTAGCTGATATGTAGATAACAATTGAACAGAATGAAAAATTGAATTAACAAGAAAACAAGAATACACCATATGTAATGGGGAATAGTAATACTACATCTTCCAAATTCAGCAAGGCACAAAGCAAACAAACTAAAATAAAACTTAACAATAGGTTATGAACATGAGTTTTTATTCAGTTCTGTCATCACAATCCAATTTAAGTAACTTATTATTATACATAACCATCTATGAGCATGCTTCATCCTAAAATACTATAAGTAATTTCAAAACAACTCAAAAAGGCAGCCAAAAACTGACCAATAATCAGTGCTGTGCCCATTGAATATCCTTGATGTTGATACCTTCCTTCACCATTTCATAAAGTGGACTCATTTCCCTCAACTTTTCGACTTGTTGAACCGTGAGATGAACCGCCCTGTCAATTTCCTCCTCAGTAGTGAACCTCCCAATACCAAACCTAATAGAAGTATGAGCCATATCCTCTTCCACTCCCAATGCCCTTAAAACATAAGAAGGCTCTAAACTAGCACTAGTACAAGCACTACCACTAGAAACAGCAACCTCCTTCAACCCCATAAGCAAACTCTCCCCTTCAACATAAGCAAACGACAAATTAAGATTCCCAACATATCGCCTTTCCATACTCCCATTCACCACAACCCCATCAAGCTTATCTCTAATCCCATTAAGTAACCTCTGTTGCAACGCAGAAATCCTCTTCTCATCATACTCCATCTCCTTCATAGCAACCTCACAAGCAGCACCCATCCCAACAATCAAAGGAGTAGGCAAAGTCCCACTCCTAATCCCTCTCTCTTGTCCACCACCATTCATCTGCGTCTCAACACGAATCCTAGGCCTCCGTCTAAGATACAACGCTCCAACCCCTTTCGGCCCATAAACCTTATGACCACTCAATGACATCAAACTAACATTCCACTTATCAACATCAACAACAATCTTCCCTAAAGCTTGAGCTGCATCAGTATGAAAAGGAACATTAAACTCCTTACAAATTTTCCCAATTTCTTCCATAGGTTGAACAACACCGATCTCATTATTCACAGCCATAACAGAAACAAGTCCAGTATCCGGCCTAATTGCCGATTTCAACTTCTCCAAATCAACCAACCCATCACTCTCAACAGGAAGATAAGTAACATCAAAACCCTCTTGTTGAAGATGGCGACACGAATCAAGCACACACTTATGCTCAGTCTGAGTAGTAATCACATGTTTTTTCTTCTCCTTGTAAAAATGCGCAACACCCTTAATCGAAATATTATTGGATTCAGTAGCACCAGATGTAAAAACGATTTCTTTAGGGGAAGCGTTAATCAACGAAGCGACTTGCGAACGAGCGTGTTCGACAGCGTTATCGGATTCCCAACCGTAGAAATGGGTACGAGAGTGAGGGTTTCCGTAGCGAGAGAGATAGAAAGGGAGCATAGCGTCGAGGACACGTGGGTCGACAGGTGATGTTGCTTGAACATCGAGGTAAAGAGGTCTGCCGGAGATTTTGACACCTTTCATGGTGATTCCGGCGGTGGTTTCTTCATGGTTTTGAGGGTCTGATATTGCTTCTGCCGCCGCTGTGGAAAATGGTTGGCGGCGGAGGAGATAGGGTTTTTTGGTGAGGTGGTTACGGAGGAGGGAAGTGAGAAACTTTGAGGTCATTGAGAAGATTAGGGTTGAGTTTTGTTGGTTGTTGATTTGGGAAATTGGAAGTGAGAAAGTGTGGATTTTTTGTTTTGGGGGTTTTTGTGTTGAAGAAGAATGAGGAACAAAGGGTTTCCCAAGTTTAAGGGATTTTGATTAAAAATAAGTTTTTTTATTAATCAGTTGTGTTGTTGTCGATACTTGAGACCAATAAAATTAAATTGATGGATGATTTTTGGACGCGTCAACGTACTCAAAACCGTGAACACTCAACTACTAGTATTGGAAATGTATATTCAATCATCTCACGAACATCGCACTATATATATATATAAGTCGGGTTCGAACTCTAGATAATTTATTTATTTACCTTAAAAATTTGTGTATAATTAATGTTAGAGGGAGTGTATTAGAGCATCATTATCGATAGTTGGAGCAGTAAATTCCGCCAAAAATGAGGGTAGCACCTCACGTGACCTAAATCTTCGGAAGGTTGTTACCTCACGACTCATTTCGTACTTATACCTTTAATATGGCCGTTGGCGAACTCACTTTGACTTAATCCATATGGCTCATTTGGCTCATAATTGGCGTTATGGGCCCTTATTTTACAGGTAGGCGAGACCCATTTACCATTTGTTCCCTCGCCCCAAATGGCATCTAAAAAAAATTCATAGTACAAGTGGCAAGATTATTTATAGCAAAGATTAGATGTCTCTTTGTTGAAAAAATAATAAGGTGTGCACAAAAAGCCAATCAACCATGTAATCAATTTTAAATATAATAAATAAATTATCAGTTTTCATTATACTTCACTATTTAGTAAAATAGTTGAGTTGATATTGTCCTTGATTAAAATTATAGACATGTTATAGTAATAGAGATTATGATAATGAGAAACAAGTCTTTTGTTATTTTAAATATAAATAGTTATTGATCGTATGATTATTGAGAATAAGACATCAATAATTTGGGTAGATCAATATATATGTGATGGTCTTTTCTTGGATAAAGATTAATATATCTCATTTATTAAATTACATATATAGATGAAGCATATAGTGATATGTTCATTGAACTGACTAAACTTAGAATTTCTAATGGTAAATATTACCTTAATTGTCAATAGAAAATTCTAAAGAAGAAATATAGTAATTTTTCTATGACCTGAGATTGACATAGCAATTAGCATGTTATTTATTGTACTCTAATTCTGGACACCTAGTATCTCAGGGTACTAGTTGAAAAGATATTGGTACGATTAAATACTTGTATAATTAATGATTAATCAAGATGGAATCTGTCAACTCTTGGTAATGAGTTTGAACTCTGTGATAAAATTAAAGCCCTAGCCAGGGAAATCAAATGGAAAATAGAAAAAAATTTCTTGATTTACATATGTTAACTTATTAGAGTTTGACAATAGTACCATGCTCTGGAGTTAACTATAGTTGTAACGACAGAACATATAACTTGTTCAAGATATACTAATTTTCTTTTCGGATTTGGATCATCTCCAATTGATTCCCTCATGTTTTCTCTCCTTTTGTTGATCTAAGGGTTGATAAATTATAAAGAGTATGAAAACATTTAAGAAGAGAGAAATAAATTGAATGAATGGCTAAGATTACCATTGGAGAGAAAACATGGGGGAAAAAATTGGAAAGGATCCGATTTCTTTTCATCATGTATGCATTTGCTTAGTTTTTCTTTTGGTTCACAAACGCAAGAAGTTGCTAGTAAGGATTGAACTCGGTGTGGATAGCGTAGAGTCTTTATACAATTGAAGAAATTTTCATGATTCAAGAACTAATAAGCAAGTACATGTTTAGTGTCATATTAGTTTTAATCTAATTTAAACAAAAGGGATCCAGATTAACTACAGTTGTAAATTCCCTGCATTCACTACAGTCAAGTTAATCACAGCCGTAACAATGATTTTATGCTTTAGTTTCTACCACGTCATTTAAAATTTATTAAAGCAAGTCTCTCTCACCTTCTCTCTCGTTTTATTGACTCTGTTAAAGTGTGGAAAAAAAAATATCTAGATCTGCACAATTTAAGTGGAGTAGTTTAAAATTTTTTTTTTAGCATCACTATAGTTAATTTATTGTTAAGCATCACCATAGTCAAAAATAGAGCAAGATTACCCTTGGAATTATAAATATGCACAATTTTACAACTTGAAAAGAGATGTAAACTATGGTAATCTGATGGGTGTACGCGACTGCAACGATTCTCAGAACGAACATCGACGATTTTCCCCTTCTCCGTCCTTCGATGTCGAGCATTGTGCTGATAACGGCGCCACCATGAACGGCGTCGCCATGCTTACCGGTGGCGTCACCACCACAAACGCTGATGAAATTGCCTTTTTCCTTTACAGTTCTGATTTTGATTTGATTTCATCTATTTTAAGGAAAATTAGATAGACCGTTGGATTCATCTAACAGTGTAGATTGAGTGACTGCGATGACTGCAGTTTATTTTGGCTGCTGTGAATCTGTATCCAAACAAAAAATAGATCAAATTTTATTTCGTTGTACGTGTTATGAACACATTTTTCCTTCACTCTTGACTTTAGAGTGGGATGTGGTGGTGCATCACTCTTTTCAAGAAGCAAACCAATGTGATGATGCATCGACTAATTATTGAGTTTCTTTATTTAGATGTGGATATAGTATTGTTTTTTGGCCAATTCTAGCATGGGTGAGGGTCATAGATCTCCCATCGTGGGAGAATTATTTTCACCATTAGATTATGAAGGTACACAATAAATCATAGTAAAATTTGTATATTATATTCTAATCTATGTTATATATTTTTTTTATAATAATCATAGAGCTTCTCAAATATTGTATTTATTTTGTTGTTAATTTTTGTAGAAACTCTTTCAAATATATATATATATATATATATATATATATATATATATATATATATATATATATATATATATATATCAGTAGAAATATTTTTCTATTATTATTTCAAAAACTCACAAATATTATATTTTTTTTAGAAACTCCTTTTTTTTTTAGAAACTCTGAAATATTATATATAATATTTTTAATTTGTCAGTGTGTATTTTTAATAATGGAGTGGAAAGTGTTTTCTCTCCCTTCCTTTTTTGTATCACTATAATATTAACTTTCTATAAATAAATATTCACATTTGAATCATTAATTAATTCTATAGATTCTTTGAAGAACACCAGCCGTTCATCAAATTCTGGTAGCACTATTTTGGTTTTTCAATTCTCCTTGTCATGATCGCTCTAGAGATAAACGAGAACGAAAACACATTTACTCATAAAAAAAAAATCTACTCACAAATATTAAACCTGCTCCTTCGGGAAGAAAAATGCACGTGAGTTTATTTGTATTTTAACGAATTAAAAAATCATAAAGCATTCAAGTTTCTCATCAACAGAAACACCATTGCCAATTAAATTATTAAATTAATTCATTGAATCAATTATTGGATTCATTTGCCAATAATAATATTTATCATCATTTTTTCATTTGAGTTATTTTCCACGGTAGAAGCATCTTGGAAGGGAGACTATAATTAATTTCCGATCATCCATATTGATGTTAAAATTTGATTAGAAATAGTTAAAACGATTGTAAGGATTAAAATTATTTGATTCAAATACAGAAATAAAAGGAATTGAAAAAGCTTGAATATTAAGAAATAAAATTGAACTGCATGCGTGAGAAAAATTATTCAGACTTTGTTTTTGTTCTATAAACACATTAATTCAAACTTAAATGCCAAATAAATCTACTATTGTGGGAAACATATCCATGCATATCACCAAATATAATTTATTTTAGTCATTATTTTGGACCTTTAAATAAAATAAAATAAAATGAATGGATGAGATTTGATGTCAAAGTTATTTTGACACCTTGATGTCATTTGATCCAAACCCATATATATAATATTTGAAAGTTTCTAAAAAAAAATATATAATATTTAATTTGAAAGAGTTTCCACAATATATATATATGGTGGCTTCTAGGGTGAGGGCTCCATCAAGTCCCTCACCGGTGAAGCACTCAATTTCACCGTTAGATTAAATAAGCCTCTTTTATCCAATAATTCATCAGCACACCTGATCCAAATACTTCCTTTCTCCCTGGACAAATCACTTTCTCTCCCAATCTGCATTTTTTTTCCTTTCGCCTGTTATCTATCCACCGCTTGTAAACAATTAGTAATTTTGCGAAATTGGCCAAAAAGAATGAATGTCAATATTGCACTATTAAAGTTAAGTGACAAATAAAAGAAGACTCTCTTCTCCATTCCACCATTGTTTCCCTATTCTTGAAGATATGCAAGAGCCCTCAGTAATTTTATACCATTTAAACAAGTTGTGAATGAAATTGATGATAAGGTATCTTCGAATTTTATAGATACGTGGTTGATGTGTTTTTCCCTTATCAATTTTATGATTTTTCTGGGTTGAATTTTTTGTAAAAATATGTTTCTCCATTCTCAAGACTATCATGGTTTGAAGTTTATCTTATATTTTTGTTACAATTCTTTTATTTTTTAAAAAAATTGTTGTAAAAGAATGTTCTACTACAAAGTTCAATTGAATTGGAGATTGGAGAGGAGAGAACACAACAGGGAAGGAACAAGTGAGAGGGAAAAAAGAAGTGCAAAGATCAAGTTGAAATTGAGTAAACCAAACTCATATATAATAATTTCTAAGGATAGGAAGGTTGGATTTAAATTAGAGAGGATGATGGAGATTGGAGATGTTTTTCCAAAAGCAAAAGTCGAGAGGAGAGAGAAGAAAAGTGAATGTAAGATCAAGTGTGGTAGTGTCTAATAATACCATGTAGCATTATTTAATCTAATGGTTAGAATGGGTGGTACACCGGTGAGGGACTTAATTGAGCCCTCACCTTAGAATCCACCATATATATATATATATATATATATATGAAAAAAAAATTGAAAGAGTTTCTACAAAAACAACAAAAAAAGTATACTATTTGAGAAACTCTAATTGAGTTCCACCTAAGCAATTTATATTGAAAATGTATATGTATATAATAGAGATAGAGATAAGATAGATTATTAGTATAAAAAAATATAATATAGATTAGAGTACAATGTAAAAACTTCATTAGGATTTATTATAGACCTTCATAATCTAAGGGTGAAAATAACTCTTCCATGGTGGGAGACCTATGACACTCACCCATGTTAGAATTGGCCTTTTTTTTTAAGTTTGTCTACTCAATTTAATCATTTACTAGTAGTTGATGTTATGAAGATTTTTATTCTCTGCTTTATTTTTTTGTAGTTTTTGTTTCTTATGATGAAAAGATAATCTCTATTTTTTAACTTCTAATTGAGATTGAAATGAATAATGAATTTATTTTTTTTGCATATATTTCTAGGATAAATATATACATGGTAGATGTAAACAGGTTTTTCAATGATGTGTGTTGCTGTGTTTTTTTTGGTAAGTGTGTGTGTTGCCGTATTAATAATACAACAATATTTTATCAGATTTTATTTATTTTTAGGATTCGAACAATAATCTGCATCATAATTCGTGTGTGTTTTTAAGTAAATTTAGATATCTTTGTATGTAAATGTGGAGTTTAATTTTTCAACGTAATTAGAGATATTTAAAGAATTGACATCTCACAATATATATTGAAAGATCGAAACATCTATATTAAGAGACTTGAATATTTATCATTTATATCACATGTTGTTGGTACAATTCTTAGTTAAGAGATTTTTTTTACGCTCATAGTTAAGAGACAGGTATCATTTATGTCACATGTTGTTGATACAATTCATGTGTTTTACTTTTAGCTCATTAAATTAAATCGTGTCACATCTTTTTTTTTTAGAATTTTTTTTGTCACCCTACTAATTTTGGGGTGTATCCTACGAAATGAACAATATATGAATATATTCATGTTCATGACTTAAGCCACAATCACCTTCCAAGCACCCTACAATTATAACATATGTGACTTAAGACACGGATGTATAAAAATGTTATTTTTCAAAATTACTCAATTTTTTTACATCCGCAACTTAAGTCACGGAAATCTATTTTGATCATTTCGTAAGGTGCGCGAATAAGTTATAGGATGATAAAAGTTTTTTTTTTTTTTTTAATAAAACTAATTTGTATTAACCAAGAGCAACCGATTATATCCTCAATTGGGCCAAAATTACAAGGGTGGTTTCCTCTACCGAAATCATATATGGGTCATATAAGATAAAACAAATAAAATTGCTATATAGGCCGCCCATCTTTGCTCTCAGGCCCCCCAAATTGACAAATATGCTCCTGAACAACAAATTCGTTAAGTAGATGATAATCAAAGAATCCATTTCGTTGATAAACTGACGAAACTATTCAGAGATACTGAGTTTCAAACCGTCTTCATATTTCTCATATCATTGATTTTCGTTGCGTAGTCAACGAAAACACGCGTGTTCGTCAGGTAGACAACGAATTTTAATGTTTCGTCATGCAATTTATGAAGGCAAAGTTTTCGTTGCGTAGTCAACGAAATGTTGGTAATTTTGTTCAGGTCAATCGTTTCGTTGTCTGGGTGCCGAATATTTTTGAATTCGTTACGTAAACGACGAATGTTTTGTCCACTAACCTAAGGGTATTTTGGGATTTTTGGAGGGCCCGGGAGCTTATAGGGGGGCTAGATAGCAAATTTCTAAAACAAATTGGGTTAGAATATGCATACTCTAAAGTGACTTTTTTATCATTTCCTCTACTGAAATCATATATGCATACTATAAGATAACTCATTAAATCTTTTTTACCATTGAAATTCTTTTTTGCACTTAAAAAAAAAACTCAAAATGCATTTTTTTTTTTAAATTTCTAGTTCAAATTCGGAAAACACGTTCCGAAGTATTATTCAATGCAAAAAAAATCGAAAAACGCATTCTAAAATTTTAAATCAATGACAAAAATAAAAATATGGAGGGGGGAAAGAGAAAATTTTCTCTAAAAATTCTTAAGCTAGTACTCTAACGATGTTATTTTTTTTTTAATAAGACAAATAGTATATTAAAACATTTTAAGCATAAGATGTACCTTAAAAAAAATAGAAGTCAATACAAAAATCAAGAGGTAGAGAATCAAGATACAAAAAAGCCTAAACGACGATCAAATATATTTTTTTAATCAAATTAAAAATTCTTTTTTCGAGCTTTCAGTTACCGCCAAACTAAATTTTATTTATTTATTTTAAGGAAGGCCTAATCCCAACTTGAACTTTAATATTGAATAACAACCTATCAATAGAAGATTCATTTTGTGTAGTGTATATACATATTCACACTTTAATTTAATGAGAATAAGTTTTTTTTTTTTTTTTGACTAAAAGGTATTCATAACATTTCATTAATAATAATACGGTTGATACATGTCGGTACATCAATAAAAACCTTGGAGCTAGCTATAGATGTGGCTACCTTTGCAAGAACATGAGCTGCCTCATTTGCTTGTCTCCTATTAAACTCAACACGAGAGTTTTTGAAGTATAAACTAAACAAATTCTTACATTCTTTCAAAATATCACCAAATTCTGTAACATTATTTCTACCTTTATAAAAATAATCCACAACCTTTTTAGAGTTCAAAGCAAAATCAACTTCATGTAACTGTAATTCATGAAGCAGTCCCAACGCTTCTCCTACTTCAACGGTGCATATCGGAGAAAGCCACAATGTTTTTGCTAGCACAAAACAGCCCTCATCATCTCGGATACACATTCCAATTCCAATCCGGTTTCTTTGTTGTGAAAAAGAGGCGTCAACATTGCATTTGTATCTTCCCGCTTCGGGTTTCTTCCATCGGATTTCATTTGGATTGCTACTATTGCCCTGTACGATGCTACTGCTGCCCTGTGTGTTATTGCTGCTGTCTGGGACTGAAACAGATTGTCGCGGGCTGAGAGAGTTTGCAAGCCTCCACTCATCAATCAAGTGTTGTGCTCTGTCAAAAATCTGCATGCTTGTTTCCGTTACATTATTCCAAAGCTTCATATTTCGATTCTTCCATATACTCCAAACAATTGTAGCCCAAATGGCAGCTGTGTTTTCATTAAATTGCTGTAGTAAACTGAAAATTGCAGCAGCAATTGTACCAGTTCTGTGTGCTACAGCTTCAATACGACTCCATAATCCGCTCATACGCCAAACTGAAACAGACATGGGACAGAAAAAAAGGAGATGCAAACTGTCTTCATAATTATCATTACATACCACACAATTAGAGGGACAATTTATTCCTTTATCACGGAGTCTCGCACACGTTGGAAAGCAACCCCGACAGATGCGCCAAATAAGATTCTTAACCTTAGGAGGGACTTTGAGACGCCAAATTCTAGACCAAAATCCGGGAATTCTAATGTGAGAGATGTCAATTAATTCTTCCACACACAGTCGATATGCACTCTTCACCGAATATTGGCCATCTTTCTCCGCTTTCCAAATTAATCTATCTTCAGTAACTTGTGGTATAATAGGCGTGTTGATTATCGCTTCAGCCGTATTAGCATCAAAACGATTTCTAATTCCTCTATGATTCCACACTCTTGAATCAGGCTCCATGAGGGCAGCCACTGTATCATTATGCATATGTGTAGCTTCATGGTTGGGAGCATTTAATATCAAACCATTTGAAATCCAGCACTCACCCCACATTGGAATATTTGTGCCCGGACCAATGCACCACCGACAGCCCGCTCGTACTAAAAACTTTGCATTTGAGATACTCCTCCACACATAACTCGGATTATGACCAATAGATGACGCAAGAAAGTTACTACGAGGATAATATCTAGCTTTGAATAAATGAGAAACAAGACTTTCCGAATTTACTTGAAGCTTCCACCCTTGTTTACCAAGCATCGCTAAATTGAATGCACTTAGATTTTTGAAACCCATACCGCCATTGTTTTTGTGCATCGAGAGCTTGTCCCACGACATCCAGTGGATACCCTTATTATTAGCACCGCCATGTCCCCACCAAAACGAGTTCATCATTTTTTCAATTGCATCAATGAGAGTGCTAGGAATAAGAAATATGCTCATCACATAAGATGGGATTGATTGAAGCACCGATTTGATCATCACCTCTCTACCTGCTTTTGATAAACATCTGCTACTCCAACAATTGATTTTTCGCCAGATTCTGTCTTTGATAAAATTGAAGGTAGCCTTCTTGCTTCTTCCAATCATTGATGGTAATCCAAGATACTTGCCAGTACCTAAGACCGCTTGAACACCCATGATGTTGGCGATGGAATTGTTTAAGTCTTGTGGAACATTTCTGCTACAGTATATCTCCGACTTTGGAAGACTAATTGCTTGACCTGAAGCCTTCTCATATATTGATAAGATGTTCTTCATAGTTTGTGCTTCATTCTCCACTGCCCTGAAAAACAAAAAACAATCATCTGCAAATAAAAGGTGAGATATAATCGGGGCATTCCTACAAATCTTTACGCCATGGATATCTCCCCGTGCTTCAGCTTGTTTAATGAGCGCTGAAAGACCTTCTGCACAAATTATGAAGAGATAAGGTGACAAGGGATCTCCTTGTCTCAATCCACGACCTGGAATAATCGGACCCACCAGTTCATTATTAACGACAACCGAATAGTCTACAGATTCAACACACATCATAATCCAGTTCACCCATTGCATAGAGAATCCCATCTTTATCATGACCTCTTTTAGATACTCCCAGTCAATACGATCATAAGCCTTACTAATATCCAACTTTAAGGCCACATCTCCAACTTTGCCACCAGTTTTGGATTTCATGAAATGCACCAGTTCTATGGCTACCATTGCATTATCAAGAATAGATCTTCCTGGTACAAATGCCGACTGGTTATCAAAGATACATTTATCAAGAACTCCTTTTAACCGATTAGCAAGCACTTTTGACACCAACTTATAAATCACATTACAAAGAGCTATCGGTCGCCAATCTTTCATAGTTCTTTGGTCTTCACCTTTAGGAATTAAGGCTATATTAGTCATATTAAGTGTGGCAGGGAAATGACCTGTAGTTAGCCATGAACAACATTCTTGGAAAATAACTTGACTGCATAAATTCCAAAAATGTTGGTAAAAACCAGGATTGAATCCGTCCGGCCCAGGACACTTATCTGCTTGCATAGAGAACATCGCCTCTTTGAATTCGTCTATGGTGAATGGCGCTATAAGCTTCTCATTGTCAGCTTCAAGAATGGAAGGAGTGATAGCACTAATCACAGGGTCCCGAACACTAATTTGTTTCTGAAAAAGATCATTAAAGTAATTTTTTGCTAATTCACACATCGTTGGACCATCAGTAACTCTTGCCCCATCTTGATTTTCTAGATACAGAATGCGGTTGACTTTTTTCCTAGCAGTAGCAGATGCATGAAAAAATCGGGTGTTGAGGTCTCCATCTCGATACCAGTGTTTTTTGGCACGTTGCCGCCAAAATAAGTCTTCTTTTACTAACAAGTGAGTCATACGTTTCCGCAAAGCTTCAAAATAGTTGGCATTGTTCTCCCCTCCGCTATTTCTTGCTTGAACCAACTTCTTTCTACACTCTTCAATTTCTTTCTTGAGGTAGTGACAATGGTCTTTCTTCCAATGAGTCAAATCTTCTGCACACACTTCCAATCTCGGAAGTATTGTTCGGTCCATACTGTTTTGCCAACTTCACTGAACAACGTCATCAAAATCAGGTTCAACACACCAAGCATTCTCAAATTTGAATTTTTTCCGAACTTGGCTAGTTCTGACAATGGGGTCGCGATCAATAAGTATTGGATAATGATCGGATGATGGGGCCACCAAATTTGCCAACTTTGCATGGGGAAACATGTGAAACCACGCTTAGCAAGCGCACGATCCAGTCTTTCCTCCACTGCATTAGGGGTGCCTAAACTCTTGAACCAAGTGAACAAATAGCCTTCCATATGCACATCTGATAATCCCGAGTCTAACATTGCTTGACGAAAACCATTTATAAGCCAATTGGCCCGCTCGGTTCTACCTTTTTTTTCACTTGCAGACAAGATGTCATTGAAATCTCCAATAATACACCAAGGGAGATGAGAGTCTTGTGATAATCTTCTAATGAAATTCCAAGACTCACGACGTCTGCTTCCTTCGGGATAGCCATAAAATCCAGTCAGTCTCCACGTGCCTCTATTTGCATCCGCTATCTCGACATTTATATGATTCGACGAAAAATTGGTAATATTACACTGAAGTGATGAGCGCCATAAAAGGGCCAATCCACCACCTCGACCTTCTCTATCAACAGCAAAACAATTGTCAAAACCCAATAAACAACGTAACTCCTCAACTTTATTAGAGTTGACTAATGTCTCACAAAGAAAAATAGCATCCGGATTGTAATACCGAATGAGGTATTTAAATTTTGAAACTACATTTGGATTACCCAAGCCTCGGCAGTTCCAACTAATTATGCTCATTTTTTTGGATAGACTAAAGTGATGAGAGAAATAGTAGTAATGAATGACGCCATCGGTCCTTCGATATTCAGATCCATGAAGCTGGTGCAGATGAGAGTGATGAGAGCGATAATAGTGATGTGGATATTTGGTTAACCGAACATCACATTTTTGCAACAATGGTTATTATATAAAATTGCTATGATAAAAGCAAAATAGAAGCACAAGGCAATCAAAACATTCAGGTCAGGCAATCTAACCGAATGAAGTCAAAGACACTCACTAGGTTTGCTGGCGGCGGAACCCTAGGAGAGACGGCCTTAATGATGAGAATAAGTTAATATATAAGATTTGTCAAAGAAAAAAAACAAATTTTTTTTTTTTACAAAAAAACAAGAAGTTAATATCTAAGATGTTTAAAACTAAATAAATAATGTTAAATATGTGTTTGATAACATATTCAAGTAGAAGACTAAAATTAATAAATATTTACGATTTTGTTGACCATTTTAGAATATGAATTATGCGAGGATTAAGTTGATATAATGCCGCGACTTTAAAGATCATTAGATATATTTTAAAATCTAAGTGTTTATTTGTAGAGATTCACATATTCTTACAATTTTAATCGTAACTCATATATGAGAATTTTTCAGGTTAAAAATGGTGTTTTTTTTATCTCAAAATGTAATAATTCTATGTATTTTTTTCTTTAAAGTTCAAAAATTACATTTTTTTCTAATGAGAATGCCATATTGAAACCGAGGATAACATTTAAAGTTAGAAGTAAAAGAACCAAATAATATAGTAAGACCAAAATTGCATTTAAGTCAACTACATCGGCAATTGTCACCAACTTAAATTGGGCACCACCATTTTCTGTTGGTCGGCAATCAATCAAGCTCCAAGAGTCCAAGTTTTGCATGACTGAATTTACACAAAATTCTTCTAGAAACAAACAGAGGAAGGACTTTTTATCCCTTTCAATTTCCATTATGTTGGCCTAAATTGGACTAAACTTAATAAACTTTTTTTTAAGGAGAATGTTAACTTGTGCCTTTAAGGCACATGATAAGAAGATAAATATGGAAAACATTTATTAAAACATGTATACCATTCATTTATCTAAGCATTAAATTTTTTGTATCATTAAATGCTACATTTCTATTTTTAGGTAGCTTATCATGTGCCCTTAGAGCACAAGTTAACATGAACCTTTTTTTAATTGGTGAAACTTAATAACCCCTCTAAACTGCTTCGGTAATTAAAGTAAGGCAAAACTATACGAGTTACGTTGTATATCATGCAAAACATTGTCCAATTATGGTTTAAGAAGTTTGAAAATGAAACTCATTCATCCATATCGTGTATTGAATGTGAAACCGTTCATCAATAGTCATATTCCATGTAAATTGCTTTGATTCGATTCTCTTTTCATGGCAGAAAATGAGGAATAATGTTTCTAAAATAAATAAATAATAATTACAATTGAACTATTGTAGATGAAAATTAATGTACACCACAAAAAAAAAGATGAAAATTAATGTCATTGCGTAATCTCCAAATAGCTTAAACACAAACCATCCAAATTAAATTATTATTTTTCCTTCTCCATTCTTCCAAAAAACTTTGTCCACAAAATTATAAACATGATCTAAAAATACATTAATAAAGAAAGCAGTAATAAAATCTAATCAATGCAAAAAACTTTCCAACAAATCCTCAAAGTTTTTGTACATAAAAAAAGTTGTTAAATAGATTCTTCCAGCTCAACCGCTAATCACACTTAAACTTAAACTTGACTCATTCAACAAAATTCATCTATCCACCATATTATTATTATTATATTTTTAATAATTACAATAAGTTCCACCCAAAGATAAACAAATACAGCTAAAAAGAATTGATATTTTTGACCAAACTAAAAAATTCAACTTTAAAATTCATCAACAATTTAACCTCAATCATTAATTATAAAAATAATAATAATCCATTTATTGTATGAAAGAAGTCATATCTAAAAAAACCTACAAAATATGTGTTGCCAAGCCAAACACCAATCCATTTTGCCCCCACAAGTTTGTTTTCTACCAAAAAGGTTGTATTGTATTCTAGTACTAGTACTAATATACTATACTACTACTAGTTTAAAAACCACAAAAAATATTCACACAATAAAATAAAAATGTGGTTAATCAAGGGACCTCTAATTTGACTATCAAGTACCCTCTCATTTGACAGAACAAGTCACAAAATTGCACACCCTCGTCGCTAATTGTCATTGACGCCGACAACGGCGGCTGCGGCGGTGTCTTCTTCCGACTCAAAATCCAAATCCAACCATGATTTTCCTACATCAACCCCAAGCGAGTACACCACATCTTCCCTGCTCCATCCCGCACGCAATAACATCAATGCCAAAACACTCACGTGCTCCTCACGCTTCTCTTTTTCATCATCATCTTCATTCATCATCATCTCACGTATTTCTTCTTCTTTCCACCCACCTTCCCTCAACCTCCGCAAAACACCCTCCATACAGCCGCCGAATTCTCTCTTCCGATCATCCCACCACCATGTCCACCGTCTCTCCCCTCTCCCATCTGCCACCTCCGACCAAATCTCAATCCTCCTCGCCTCCCTCGCCGCCCAAACTGGATTCATCTCATCATTCTCAACCTTTTTCAAAAACCCCGAATCCCGAAAAAATCCAACAACATCATTACTCACCAATCTAACATCACCACCATGATCCACGTAAAAAATAGGATTCCCAGCAATATTTGGAGAACAACTTATATAACAATGCCGGAAGACCGGAATAAGCTGCGGAGCATCAGATAAAATCTTCTCCGCAGCAGATACCGGATCTTTCGATATTGGACCCCATGAAGGATGCCAAAAACGGTTATTTTTAACGCGTCTTAGGATGGAGGAAACAGGAAGATTAAGAAGAATTTTGATTTGTTGTTTTGATGAAGAACGCCAATTGGGAAAACCTGGTGAGATAGGAAGACCTTGTTGGAGAATTGTTCGAAGGTCAGGTGGGAAATTGAGATTGAATTTAGATTTGAGAAGTGAGAATTCTGATTCAGTGAGTCCTTGTTCTATTATGATGTTGGATGATTTGAGATGTTGGATTAGGTTGTTTGCATATGTTGTGAATGAGAAACATATTCTTCGTTTTGGTCTAGGTGGTTTTGAAATTGATGATGATTTTGTTTGATTGTGATCGAAGGTGGTGGTGGTCATATTGTTGAAAGATGAGATGAGTGATGGCGTTACTAGTTACGTTACGTAGTAATCACATCACACATTAGTAATGTGTTGTGTTTGGGAGAGAGAAGGTGTTTGTTGGGTACTTATAATTAAGATTTAGATTTACAGAGAGAAGGGTATGTTTAATGTTTATGTGTTTGACTTTGAATAGGATTGTTATATCTTTCTATAAATGAATATGAAACTGTTTGTTTTTTTTTTATTTTTAAAATGATTTGTTTGGATGGTAAAAATGTTTAAAAGGAATTCAGGAAAGACTCTCTCTGTTCTAAATTATAAAAGGAAAAAAATTTATTTTTTAAGTTGTAAATTATAAGAAAAGTCATCATTTTTTTAAGATATGTGATTTTGTTTTTTTTTTTAAAATAATTAGCCAAGAATTATTCTTAACTAGTTTTGAGACCCGTGCATATTGACTTTTATTTATAAAATATTATTAAAATATAAGTGACGTCGTGTACAAAAAAAATAAAAATAATAAGTGACGTTATTCTGTTTTTTTATTTTATTAAACTAAGTAATTTTTTTCATTAAAACAATTGTCCCGTGCATGATTTTTGTATAATAAACTATAATTAATAATAACAAATATTTATTATTCAATTCTTTTTTTTATTAAAGCAATTGTCCCATGTACGAATAATTTTATTTATTAAAACAATGGTTCCGTGTATTATTATAATATATATTCATCAATAATATATTCATCAACAATTGTTCCGTGTATTATTATAATATATTATTCAATTTTTTTTATTTTTTTTTATTAAAACATGACCAAAAAAAAATTTCTTTTTTTATTAAAACAATTATCCTGTGTAAGATTAATTTTTTTTATTAATCTTTTTTTATTATAATATATATTGATCAATAATACACTTCTCATGTATTTTTTATATAAGAGTAAACAAAAATAGAGCAGGTTTTTTTATGCTTATCTTCATAAGTGTTTTCTATTGCAATTTTTATGAGTATATTTATTTTATTCTAATTTTTTTTATGAGTAGATTTGTTTTAGGCTTTTTTTTGGATTTTTTTTGTTATTTTTGTTTTGTATCTTTTTTTTTCTAAGTATATTTTTTTTATGTTTATCTTCTTTTTTTTATGTTATTTTTGTTTTATATTTAACTTTTTCTCAGTTTAGAGTTAAAATTACATTTAAGGGCATAAATAGTGAAATATTATTAAACGTGCTAAGGATAAAATAGGTTTTTTAGTAGTAGTTTCTTTTAATATATTGTAAATAGAAATATTTAAAAAATAAAATTATTATTATTATTGATGAAAAAATGTTAAATTATTATGATTTAGTTTTTTTTAAGATATGTGATTTTTATTTTTTTTCCTTATAATTTGGGATGAAGGCAATAGTATATACGGAGTACTATTTTTCTATTATTATTTTTAAAAATATCAATAACAAAAAACTGTACAGAAAAATGAGATTAATTTTTATATACTTATTTATCAAATGGAATAACATTTTATGTTTTTTTTTAATTGGGGAATAAACTTTTTTTCTTCTAAATATACTAATTTAATATTTACATTTTTTCTAAAATTTTAAGGGACGACATTAAATATGCGACAATTATAAAGTGACTATTATTATTATTATTTAAATTTTCTTTTAAAAAAAAGTTTTTTTATAAAATAACCACATACAATTTTGTGACTTGCATTAGTTTGATTGTGAAAAATGAACAACGGAAATATTAGTAAGTACTCACTGTATTCTGATATAAAAAGAAAAGTTCATTTTTTAAGTTTATTTAATAATAATAATAATAATAATGTATTTGATCTATAGTATAAACTAAATACATTAGTCATTGAATAAACCTAAAAAACAAATTTTTGCTTATATATCATCCTGGATGAAGTATAAAAATAATATGATACAACATTTATTATATATTGATGTAAAATTAATTTCTACTAAAAATATATGTTTAATAATTAAGTTGTGAAGAACTTGACACTATGAACTTTTTAGTTGAATAAGATAATGTTGTTGAAGGAGACGACAACAATTCAAATGGCGAACTGCGAAGAGAATATTACTACAAATGAGAGCATAATGATATTACGACCGTAGGAAAAGGTGAATACATGATGAAGAGGTTCAACACACTTAGGTATTGTGAGCCTATTAGGAGGCTGAGTGAAATCAAATCTAGCTGAGGTTGAACAAAATGAGTTGTGAAGAAGTCATGGAAATAATTTAGTGCTTTGTCACCGATGGAGTTGTTGAAAGGATATCTTCAATTTCGGCTTCAAAAAGCCTTCGGTATGATAGAACATCACCCCTGGCTTAAAGAATTTGTGCGTGATGATCAACATTAATCGCATGGCCTTGTTAGCGTTTTGTACTGGATTCCCAAAATCTTTATGAAATCAGGCTACTAAACTATAGAGGGGCTTGAGGGTTTGCTAGGTTTGTCTATTTCGTGTTCTTTTAGTGACGCGACATCTTTTTTGAGTATCAATTTGACTATTTGAGCCTTATAACTAGCAGCTTAAGTTTGACTATTTGACTATCAACATAGCTACAGGAATAACAAGGGTGTGGCATATTAGGAACAAGTTCTGGGTTGAAGAAGTATCGAAATGTACCATAAAATCTAAATGCAAGTCACACGTATTACTATATGCATGATTACAAATATAGGTCCCCAAAGAAATTTTTTTAATAAAAAAATTATATAATATATACGACTAAAAGACATAAGTGACCTTATTTTGGCAAGTGTCAATTTATAAAGAGAGGTAAGACAGGTAATATGGACATTTACATAGAGATGTAATTTCTCATTTGATCAAGATCGAACAACTTAAATTTAATATAAAATTTTTAAATGTTTAAAAAAATCAATATTACATTTCAATTTGAACTATTTGATTAAACCAGACAAAATTGAGAAATTACATGGTTCAAACCAAATTACATTGAAAATCCCATAAAGATTCAATCTAAAGATCTAACAATTCATTATGAAAAGAGAAATTACATGGAGAAGAAGAGAATATGTCATCATCACAAGAGGTTTTGGAGTGTTTCCACCCTTTGATCATTGATTGAATCCACTTCTTTGAGCTCCAATGACCCTTGTTTGATTCAAATTTCGTAACCCCATCAAATGGGACACATTTCCCTTTTATATCTCCAAAAATGGGCAAAAAACACTCAAAACGTGCACCAAACAACAGACAGACGCATGCTACGCGCCAATACAACAGCCAAACATCAGCAATGTGTGCCACATCTGGGTAGGGCGCGTGCCACGCGCAGACAAGGCAAGGAAAGATCCGATTTTTTCGCTTTTCTTTGTTTGCAAGCTATCTTTCATTCCGAGCCTTTTTCACCTCAATTATGATCGAAAAACTTTTCAAAACTCCTCTAAAACTCTATTGGAATGATCTTAAAATGTATAAGTGACGCGAGTTATCACTGCTTGTCCTACAATAAAATCTCCAATCATCCAACCCACAAGTGGATAAACTCTGATCAAGTCCACAGTGGCATGCAAGATTAGATTGAAGGAGTTAACTGAAGCATGTTTTTCTATTTTGTTATTTTAAGCGTCCAAAGTTTAATAATTACTACTTATTAGTATTAGTTTTTTCTTTAATGTTAAACTTTCAATTTTGTATTTCTAACTTGTGCTTTGTTAGCAAGATCTATTAAAAAAACCACCAAAAAATAAAATAAAATATTCACATAAAAAAATAGGAAAAAGTGTGGTACGTTAATCAAGGGGACCTCTAATTTGACTATCAAGCACTCTTTCATTGGACGGAACAATAATGCAAGTCACAATAAAATGACCAAAAATATTCAGGATAACCTTTCACCAAGCTATAAGATTATCATAATTAAGCTGAGTGATGCATAATCCAGAAAACTATTGTCAAGAAATTGGATGCAAGTTATTTAATAGAAAAAGTACTATCACATATTTATTTCTTTTTTGGTACAACTCATTTTGTATTTCTAACTAACCAATATAATGTTTATTATCACATATTCATCACACTAAAATTCATATTTAATATATGAAGAATGAGGAAAAATGGATTCAAACTTTCTATATGTAATTGGTTGATGATATTCTTGCCTATTAATATGCATATAGTTGGTTGGTGTTGTTTTTAGTGATTGAAATGCATGACTTTAGGTGTTATATTAAATACAAGAGAATGATAGAAAATTCATTGTATATAATTTATCTTGTACTCCATTTCTTTTTAATTTAGGTATATCGATATATTTGTATTTTAATAATTTCTTTAATTAATATTGTAGCACTAAAATTTTCAAATCAAAATTAAAATTCTCTATATTAGATTAAGTTTAAAATTAATTGTTGATCAAGATATTCAAGTTTGACATCTAATTAGAAGAATACTTGATATATTTTACTTTACCTCCCACTTGAGTATCAGATTACCAAAATCTATTTTTCTTGAAAATTTTAGAGATAAAATCAAGGGTTTAAAGAATATGCACGGACAATGTAAAACAGTTTTATATTGACATGACATCCAATAAAAATCCACTAACTTGCACATCACCTCATTTTTGTATAGTTATTTTGTAACAAATGATGTGATATAGAAGAATGGTGGTTTTCTTATTGAATATCGGTGTAAAACTATTTTACAATGTAAAATCAAACGTTCAATTTCTATATCCAACTTTAAAAAATAAACATCACCATAATATGCAGAAGAATTTTAGGCCAGGGGAAATGCCTATCTTGCAAGAATTATAAAAGCTATATAAATCATGGGAATAATCAGTCATTAAACAAGGGAAAAAAACATGTAGCAGTTAAGACCTTTTAACTTTATTAAAATAAAAAAAAAACTTTAGTATATAATTCTTTTAAATTATATTATATTTATATAAAGTTCGGGACTAGTTGTCTTTATGAGTCAATTCCTCTATGTATATATTGGTAACATTTTAATCCAACACTAACCACATGACATTGTTATGGTTAATCTATACTTGATTCCCAGAATCCTTAGGAAAGTTAGCTACATATAACTTTTTATTTGTGAGGGATCCATGGTATATCGTAGAGGGTTTGGAGGTTTCCCTGCTATGTTTGTCTATTTTGTGTTCTTTTAGTGACGCAACATCTTTTTCGAAGTTCGCAATCCCAACCCTATAACCAGCATCTTTTACTTTTTGTTCCTTTCAAAAAGTGATACTAGTTTTTAAGGAAAACATGAAAAAATTGCACTTTAATTCCTCTCACCTCTTACACACACGTAAATGTCAGTGTTAGTTTCTTCTAGTTTTAGAATATGGCATGAGACATATTAGGAATTGGTATTTTCCTAATGACGGTGAATGCGAGCCAAGCTATGAGGTTGAGTGAATAGAATGAATTTGAGGTGCTTTAAACGGAGGTGCTCCAAAATGTAACTAAAATATTATTATTCATCGGTGTTATTATACCTATATATTCATATGTTAAGGAAATAAAATAATTCTTATGAATTGAAGTGGCCCCATTTGTTTACCTGATGCCTAGTAGGATGCTCGTGTTTGATACTGAAGTTACTGAAGCAGAAAGAAAGAACGCAACAGGATTGATCGTAATCTTTTTACGTTAATTGTTAAATAAACATAAGATTGTTTGAAGACTATGGCTGGGATTGGGGTTGCTGGGCATTCTTGTTTTCCATTGAATTGTTTTGAAAAGGAGAGAAAATGATGGAGGTTAAAATGAACTGGGGTTGAGTGTATCTAGGGTTAGGTGGAACAGAAGGTGTTCCAAGGTGAGGCGCTTGATAATGTAACTAAATAGTATCATTCATCATAGTCATTATCTTTTTCATATTAAAAAGAAGCAATGCTTAAAGATAGAAAATAGTGCAAGAATATACTGCAAGATTAAAGAAAATGCATACATTTGTAGAAGGAATACATGTATGTTCATACCTGGGGTTGTGGCTGGGACTGGGGTTGCTGGTCATTCTCATTTTCCATTGAATTGTTTGAAGACTATGGCTGGGCATCTTGTTTTCCATTGAATTCTTTGAAAAGGAGAGAAAATGATGAGGTTAAAATGAATTGGATTTATCTATGTACTTTTATATATATATATATATATATATATATATATATATACTTTTTTGATCTTTAAAATGAGTATATTGCAAAGTGAGGAAATTAAAGGTTATGATTGTAATACTTCCGTATTTGTTATAACGTACCTTACTTTACATTCTAATAAAAACATGGAAGGACCTTTTCCCTTCAAAATTACATTATGTTGGCCCAAATTAGTCTAAACTAAACAAACCCCCCCTAAAATTAATAAGTAATAATTTTTTGCAAAAATTTATAAAATCAATACATTAGAAATTACAATGTTTAATTTTTTAAATGAATAATTTTTTTAAATAAAATTGAGTGTCTCGGAAACTTGGTAATTAAAATCAAGAACTTTATTATTCAATGTGTTTTTGCCATATCCTGCCCATTACTATTACTTTTTTTTTTTGAAGAGGCAAAAATGAATTATATATATACCACCACGAAATAAGTAGGTCCTTTAGCACAAGGAGTACCAGGGAAATCTACACCAATTTACAAGAGAATAAGAATATACAGTATGAAAAAGTATACAATTAGTCGATACCCAAACATAGCATAGGGTTCGACCACCAACAATGAAAGTTAGAAATTAAAGTCCCATTTGTTGTCTGCAACCATCGATAAGAGAGAATCTTGACTTTGTCGAGGAGCCGATACACAGAGCTTTCCGAGTTTCTGAACACACGATGGTTTCGTTCATTCCACACAACCCAAATGCAAGCTAGCCACACAAGTTGCAGGAAGGACCGCCGAGCACGTCGATTCCCAGCTGAGTACATAAACTGAACAAAATGATCCGAGAGACTGTATGCATCCACTGACGAGAAACCAATCCAAGACCGAACTAACGCCCAAAGAGGACCAAAGGTGCTGCATGAGAGGAACAAATGTTGAGCTGTCTCAATGCCACCACATCCCGTCACACAAGAGTGAAGCTCTGGAGAGAGAATGCCGCGAGCAACCAAGTTTGTCCTTGTAGGCAACCTATCGCGCAGAAGGCGTCACGCAAGGATAGACACCTTCAACGGAATCTGCCTGTGCCAGAGTAGGTCTTCAGCTGCCCCCAAAGTAACCGCCTCCTGAGAAGTCAACAACTGGTACGCCCCACGCACTGAGTAACTTGTATCAGGATCAGGTCGCCACTGCCACCTATCTGAAGAATCAACCTGTAAAGCCACTGGAAAAGTAAGATCTGACACTCCCCCAACATCTCCTCCTCCCACACCCACAGCGGCCTCCTCCACACCCAAGCCTCCCCTCCAGCCTCCCACCCCAAAGAGAACATCTCAGCCACTGTGAACGACTTGGTCATCGCTAAATCGAACAAACGACTAAATCGCTCACATAAAGGTAACCCTCCCAACCAGGGATCAGTCCAGAAAAGAGCATATGTTCCGTCTCCCACCTTCCTCTCCACCCCCTCCCCAAACCAGCCCTCCATAATCCCACCCACTCCGTCCCTAATCTTCACTATCTTCCTTCACCAAGATGACCCCAACCGCCCTCCCACCCTCAGCCTACCATACTCCATCCCGTAACGGGCCGCCAACACCCGGAACCAAAGGCCCCCACGATCCACCAACAACCTCTAGCACCATTTTCCCAAAAGGGCCGTGTTAAACTCCGCAATCTGCCTAACCCCCAATCCTCCATACTCCCTGCGTAGACAGATAGTGTTCCACCTAATCCAAGGGATTTTCCTAGAAACCTCACCCCCTCCCCAAAAAAACTTAATCAAAAGAGATTCAATAGAAGAGATTATACTTGAGGGGGCTTTGAAGAAGGAAAGAGCGTAGACAGGCAGAGAAGTCAAGACAGATTTTAACAGAACAAGACGGCCACCAAAAGTCAGAAAACGACTCTGCCACCCAGACAACCTATTCCTAATACGCACCAGCACCGGTTCCCAAAAACCCAGACGCCTCGGATCACCTCCAATAGGGAGGCCCAAATAGAGGAAAGGGATTTTCCCCACCTTACAACGCAAAGCAGACGCAGCCTCGTGTAACCAAGAATCCGAGATATTAACCCATTACTATTACTATTAGTCAATAATAATCATATTTCATGTAAATTGATTTGACTCGATTATCTTTTCATGGTAGAAAACGAGGGATTCAGTTTCTATGAATAATAATTAATGATATAATAAAATATTGTTTCTAATTATTTTTTTGACGAAATTTCTGTTACTTAAAAATACAGTAATGTTTTTCCTTTAAAAAAAATTTATGTTATTTTGTCTTAATTCTTTCTTTTTTAAGTTGATAACCGAAATTAATAATGTTATTTAAAAATGCATGCAACTGTCCACAAATTTTAATTCAATTTAACTAATAGAAATGTTTTTTTTAGAAGAACTAATAGAAATGTTAAAGTTGAACATCATGATTGAAATTTAAACTCCAATTTCTCCACTTGATGTGTGTGAGTTTTCAATAATTTATCATGTCTATTAAAAAACAAAAACACACACAACTTAATATTGAAGTTGACAACCAAAAATCATTTAATTGGTTGAAATGGTGCAGCACACACTTTTTTTTATTAAGCCACTCAAACATCTAAAAAGATTGATTCTGGTATTAGAAAAATTATTTTATTTTTGAAAAAGTAAAAATATATTAGCATCTTAAAAAATAATTTTGGTATCTTAATTAAAAATGATTTAACACATCATCTTGGCATCTAAAAAAAATGTGTAAAAAAAAATCCAAGGTACAAAATGTGGGAATAAGATTTGCTGCAGTAGTTATTTCCCTACATTCACAAAGCTACACATAAAACTACTTTTATTTATTATATTTGTTGAAAATATATTTTCTCTCTCTCACATACTACACTTAATGCACTATTATTGCACCATTCATAACTGCAGAGTTAATCCTAGTCCCAAAATGTGAGATCAGGATTTGATGCAGTTTAAAATCACACAGTTTCACACTGTTAAAGCATTTCAGCCGTTGATTATAAGATCGGACATATTAGATTAACTCATGTACAAAATTACTAGAAACAATCATAGCTACACAGTTTTGATCGGACGACTCACAGCTCTGTAACAGCAGGAAATCTGTTTCCCAAAATGTGCCCATAATACGATGGTTAAGCGCAATTTGTGGAAGACACCTGTTAGAACACACTCACATTCTGAGCCTTCGCTAGTTAAGCACGCGCCTTGGCTTGGGCTTCAACAGGCACAGTTGCAATAAACTGTGTATTACAGTTTGTGCTTTCACACACTAATTTTGAAAGAATGAAGATAAGAGAGGACGAAGACAATTAGAGAAGAAGAGGAATTTTATTAAATGCACTTATGGCTCAAAGTCACATTACATTCCTATTTATAATTGTGTAACTTGTGGTCTAAGTTAACTAACAAACTTAGTAACTAACTTCTAACCTCTTCTCCAAACACAAGTAATTGTTGTAACTGAAAACAAACAAACTACCTGAACACAACAAACACAATTAAAACTCTTTGTTACACAAGTTATATAGTGTGAGTTAATCTCCAATAGAATCAATATAAAATTGTTTTGTGTTATTTTCTCTCTTTATCTTTGCTTTTAGTTCCACTGCACACTCTTTTCAAATCAAACACCCATCAGACTCTGAACTGGTTCAAAAGCTGAAAAGTTAAGATTTATCAAAAAGCAAGAAAAAGTTAACAGTGATTTTTAAGTTTGATATTTGTTGTTGGTATTGTTATTGTATATTTTTTGTTTCTTTGTATGTTCATGATTTTTGGATTGTGTTAAATTGAAAACTGAGAAGGAGTATGTATGAGGTTGAAGATGTGAAAGAGATTTGAAATTTTTCAATCTTTGAAAGGAAAGCGAGAAGGAATGTGGAAGGGATTTGAAATTTTTCATAATGCTTTGGAGAGGAGAGGGAAAAGGAATGGAGAAGAAGGTTAAGAAAGTGATAATGAAGGATGAAGATTAATAGTTTTAACACAAAATTAATAGGAATGACCAAAATGATTAACATGGATATATTTAAGGGATCAAAATGAAACAAAAATTAGTTAGGGGATTAAAATAAAACCAATAAATAAGTTAATGGACTAAAAGAACAATTTAATCTAAAATAAAATATTCACATAAAAATTTGACTATAAGTACCCCTCTCATTGGACGGAACAACTCACAAAATGACAAAAAAATTCAGGATAACCTTTGACCAAGCTGTAAAATTATCACAATTAAGTTGAGTGATCCCATAATCCAGCAAATCTATTGTCAAGAAATTAGATGCAAGTTACTTAATACAAAAAGTACTATCACTATTGTTAAAGGGAGATAAACATTTTGAACTAGTAGCTATGACATTACTCATAGTGCACCCCTCTCCTTTTGTTATGCCAGTCTCTTATGCAGAAGAACTAGTGTCCTCTTCATCTCCCGTTTCTTCCTCATTTTCATCTTCAGTTGATCCTACAGTACCATCTTTCTGCTCTTTAGAATCGTTCTTTTCGTTTTCAAAATTACGTCCACGAGTTATGTTCCCTCCTTGTTGATATGCTGCATGTAACACATGTCTTGCAGAGTCCTGAGAAGGTGTTCGATAAGTCTGTTCAACATTTACATTACTAGTATTCCCGATACATTTAGCAGAATGAGTTGATATTTCTTTATTTTCCACCTTTTTAAGGACAACTGTTTTAAAGATGGGTGATTTAATCTCAAACTGAGGTTTACTTAGTACCGGTTTTCTTCCGTAAGCTAGTTGAGATTCATGTAATGCATTGATTGAAGTCGATGGTTTCTTAGAAGGCCTCCCTCTCTTTCGTGGCTGTGCTGTTCCTACCGGAATAGTGTTCACAATTTCATTGATAGGCTTTTCCACTTTATGTTTTTTGAGTGATGAAACTTCTTCTTCAAGCTTAGTTAGTCGAGCCTTGTAATCAGAAACTTCAGCTTGCAATTTACTTACGATACTCCAGAGCTTAGCATTCTCCGTTGACTACAAGAATCAATAAACTAGTTCATATTTCTAATCAATGAATTAGAAACCATAATAATGAGCATAATATGATTGCGAGAATTGAGAAGAGGTATTCACCTGAGCTTCAGCAAAATTAGGAACATAAGGATGTTGTAATTGGTTCATCTGAGCCAAACAAGAAGATTGATTCCAAGGAGCTGCAAAGAAAGTATCAAACTTTATACATTCCACTGAAATATACAAATACTACAATGGGAAAAGTAGGACACTGACGCTACCACGCCGACACCAATAATGTATCAATGTTGAACACCAGACACACATTCAATCTGAAGTGTCAATGCTATATATAGGAAAAAACTACTAGTTCCGTAATATTTGGTAAAATACGTATCAAAATATAATTAATAAATTCTTAAATATTACTGCAAGTCATATGAAAATCAACAATTACATACATACCTAAAGAGCCAGGAAATGTGTATCCAACGTGATAAGACATATTTGGAACTAAATGTTGGGTTGTTGAGGAAGATGCTTCAGGTACATTAGGATTAGCTTGAAAGCCATTAGCATTGAATGACTGAAAAAAAGGAGGGATATTTGTTCCAAACAGTTGTGGCCAAAACATATGACCATGTTGTGGTAACTGCTGCCATGGTGCTTGTGTGGAATTTTGAGAAGCATAGTAAGGCCACTGAAACATTGATGTTTGTTGTTGTTGATTTGAGTTAGGCACATTGTCATGTGAAGCACTACTTTGGCCAAGAGTCATATTTGGCTCAGCTTTGTCTTGATTGTTCTGTTAATAATCATGTTCATCTTAATAAAATGTAAATGGGGTGGTTAAACAAATCAAATTGTAATATGTACAATTGTTTGTGAGTTTGGAGGGGAGTTTTGAGAAATAAAGAAATTTTTCACCTTATTTGAGAGTTTCTTTTTAAAGAAAATAATAAATAAATATTTATATTTAATATATTTTTAATGTTAAATATTATAATATTATAAATTGAATTTAAAGAATTCATATAAATCCTCAAAACTCACCTCCAATCCAATTTGCGAGTTTCACAAAATAAGGAGTGATTTTGGGTCCGTTTGGATTAGCTTATTTTTTAGCTTATGTAAAACAGCTTACGCAAATAAATAATGTTTTACCTTAATTTATAGGTCATATGATGAAAACTGTATTTTTATAAACTATTTTTTCATAAACTACCTTAACAAACTTATAATAATACATAAAAATTAATTTATTTGCATAAGTTGTACATAAACTCAAAAATAGACTAATCCAAACGGGACCTTAATATTATGAAGAAAAAAGAACCATAAAGTCATCTATTTCAAACTCCTCTATTCCATTCACTGATTTGTTCCTTCATTGTGTGAAAATCTCTTCCCTCTCATCTCTTCAAACTCCTAATCAAACTCTAATACTTTAACATTATAGCTGAACCCGGTTATGTGACAACCCTCCAAAAAATAAAATAAAAGATCAAGTAACTTTTTTGGTTTCTCTCATGAATGAAATTAAAACATGCAATATTCCACTAGTCAAAAAATGTTAAGCAAATGAAGTCGCTCATAATTTTGTTAAAGTGACCACATTATAAGTTAATTTACAGATGTTGATTGATGTATCAATTTGTATTGAACACATTTTAATTAGTGAAATTTTTTAAGCAAAATAAAAATGTTGTTAGGCAAAACCGAAACCATACATTACCACAGCATAATAAAAGGGAAAAAGAGAACAGAGTGGAAAAAATGAAAAAGACTAAACAAAAAAAATTAGACAATAAATACCTGGGGTTGAAAAGATGAATGTTTGTTGTTATTGTTGTTCTTGTTCTCCATGGATTGAAGTGCAGAAGAAAATTAGAAAAACTTTGATTGAAACATTGATCACAGTGAGGGAAAGTATACTGGTTACTAGTGTTACAGCTAGACTAGAAGCCTAGAACGTGATTGCTATGACTATTCATTCACTCAGTACTCAAAAAAGGCTTGATTTGGATTTTGACTGACACAGGAAAAGCATTGTAATGTCACATTACTACTTTTTAGCCTTTTTTTGCTATGATTTGTCAATTGGTTTTGAGCATAATAAATATTTATTTAGCGTACAACTTTAATTATTAATATTTTTAATTATTTATTATAATCATAAATTACTTTATTAAAATTGTATATTTTAAAAATATTAATCGAGATAAATTAAACAACATTTCATATGTTAATATTTATATGTATATATTAGTAAAATAATATTGTTAAAATAGATAATATGGATAGTACTTAAGGTAGAGGAGTGGTTGTTCATGGGGTGCCAACCTAGTTGGGATGTCTATGCGCTACCATAATATCTTGCTCTCCAATTCATTCAAAAAAAAAAATTAGGTTATTTATTTTCAGACGGAGGGATTAATCAGTTTTGAATAATACTAAAAGATATAAATATAATTGTGTTGTTTAGTTTATTGAAAAAAAAGGTTGTTGTGATATGTTTATATCTCATTTTCAAAGCAATTTTGGATCCTGCATTCTAAAATATTTGAATGTTTGAAAAATGCTTTTCAAAATAGTTAACTTTATAGAAAATACAATCCGAAATACTAGAATATGAACGATAAAAATAAATCTAAACTACAATTAAGTCTATTTTAGAAAATATATTCTGAAAAAATATCAATTTTAAAAATTATTTATGAGAGTGAAATTGGAATTTCGGTGGCCAGAAGAAACATGGGGAAGAGAAAATTTCCACTTTTGTAGTTGCTGTTTAGCCCATTTTATAGCCGTTATTAGCAAAAGATTCTCATCTCCCCCTCCACATTTCTTTTTCCCACTCAAATTTCCTTTTTTCCCTCTGATTTTAAATTTTCGAAACGCGTTGTTCAAAAAAAAAATTGCCTTGAATACGAACTTTGAAACATATTTTCCAAAATTTTTGCTGAATTTGAATTAAAAAAAGCTTCGAAAAACGCATTCCGAAATTTTTATTGAAGTACAAAATTGAAATATCGGAGGGTTAAAAAAAGTGAGGGAGAAGAGAATCTTTCGTTATTAGCCCAAAGGTGAGACTAGCTAGCCCATTCAGAAAAGAAGACACTAGTAACTTGAGCCCATCAAGACAAAATGGCATAGTAGTAATACGATTTTGATGGCATTGCAGAACTTGACAAAATTGATATAAGATTTTGATGACTTTAATTTGCTTTCTTTTTTACGAAATAATTTGATTTGATGACTTTATAACCCCATCTTCACTTACTATTTACACTACTAGTAAGAGGGAATGCTTGCTTTTTTTTGACTTAGGAGGGAATTCTTAACAGTCATATTAAACAACTACTCTACATTTTTGCAATTCTCGTGTCCACTGGCTGTCATAACATTATACACATCAAGACATGTTAAGAATTGTATAAGCTTATTTAGGTTGGTTCGGTGGTGATTGGCGCTGAACTTGGTAGGGAGAACCACGGTTCGATTCCCGCAACTGCGATCGGGAGGGGACTGGAACCACTTGATGCCAGAACTGACCCCCGAACCAGATTCAACTGACACTCATTTTTTTACGCAATACTCACACTTGATATACTCATATACTAACAATATAGTTGTCAATTTTTTAGTTCTCAAATTCTTAACATTGATCAGGACAAGATTCTCATGCCCCATCTTTACAAGAAGATTTACATACTTAGAGTGAGTAAACCATCACTCATAATAATAGCTATTAACTCCTTAATAAATATAAGTTGAAAACTTCCTTAAAATTTGAAAATTTTCCACCATACTAAAGACATTAATCACTTTCACTTAGAAAGTCCAATGGAATTTCATGACTTGAGACGAGCTAGTTTCTGGTCCTTAAGCAATTCAACCACTTTTCTCATTGAAGGTCTATTAATTGGAAATGCTGAGGTACAAAGTAGAGCCACATTCAAAACCTTTTCAACCTCTTCATAATCACAAGTATCTAAGTTCAATCTTGGGTCCACAATTTGTGTCACAACACAATCTAGGCCTCCTCCAATGTTGTCACTTCCTCCTCCTTCATGTGATGTTGATAATGCAATCTCAGTTATCCACTTCACAATATCTTTGTTCTCACCAAAATAAGAGTCATTTGGCCTCTTTCCGGTTATCAGTTCCATCAACACCGCACCAAAACTATACACATCACTCTTCTCGGTCACTTTCAATGTATAACCATATTCTGCAATTCAATCAATTATAGGTATTACTATTAGATATTATTAGCAAGCAAGTTTCTTAATAGACGGCCAAATATAGCTGCAAAATTATAAAACATTTACACAGACACATATATCAGACACGACACTAACACATCACATATGGTCAATGGACATAGATAATAATTTAAGAAAGTGAATTAATCATCGATAAACACATGTGTCGAACACCAGACGCATTTTTAATCAGAAGTTTTGGTGCTTCAGATAAAAAACTTCATTCGTAAACAAGTGAAATTAAAACTGACCTGGAGCAATGTAACCATATGAACCTGCAACTCTAGACATAGCACCATCGCTTGCATCGCGATGCAATGTCTTAGCAAGTCCAAAATCAGCGACACGAGGCACAAAATCATGATCGAGCAATATGTTATTACTCTTAACATCTCGATGAACAATAGGAGGAACACAATCATGGTGCAAATAAGCCAACCCTTTAGCAGCACCTAAAGCAATTCCAAATCTCTTTGACCAATCCAACAATTCCTCAAACTTCCCTTCATGCAAAACATCACCTAAACTCCCATTTTCCATATACTCATAAACCAAAATTCTGAAATCATCAGCACTACAACAAAACAACAGTTTCACTATGTTAGCATGTCTGATTCTACCCAATGTTTCAATCTCTGACTTGAACACAGATTCTATATCAGGTTTCTGTGCTCCACCACCCCAAAGTTTCTTCACAGCAACTATTTGACCCGTTTTCACTTTCACTTTATAAACCTGACCCGACCCACCTCTTCCAATCAAATTCTCATTGGTTAAAAAAGGAACTATATCTTCCTCGTTGAACCCAACTCTCTGAAAAGTTGTTGTCATAAAAGCCTGTTTAGATTTTCCAACAAAAGATTTTGACTTTTTCTTCAAGAACCACAAACCAGACACAAAAATCAGCACAACAGAAGCCGATAAAACAATTATTGCAACTACTGAAAATTGTCTATGTTTTGAACAAGGATGAAAGTTTTTCATAACATTGCTACACAAACCCGGGTTACCCATTAGACCCGATAAGTAAACTTCGGGGTTTAAATCTGAAGGAACCTCACCGGACAATTTGTTGTTAGAAACATTGAACTGATTCAACCTTAAGCTCGTTAACTCCACCGGAATCTTCCCCGTTAAGGAATTAACAGAGAGATCAAGGTATATTAAACCAGGCAAATTACCAAGTTCCCGTGGAATTGAACCAGTGAACCGGTTATTCGATAAGTTTAACTCGGTTAATTCAGTCCATGAAGATACATTACTAGGAATTTTACCGGTGAACCTGTTCCCCTGCATATTAAGTTTCTGCAACCTTTTCAAACCAGATATGCAGGTAGGAACTTCACCGGTAAACCTGTTGTTTCCAATGTCAATTTGCACAAGCTCAACAAGTTCGCAGACACCTATCGGAAACTCACCGGAAAACCTATTACCTGCTAAAACTAGTTTGATCATTTTATTTGCTCTAATTGAACCTGAGACTGAACCTTCAAACCTGTTTTGATCCATTTTCAGAAGAGAAAAATTGGGCAGGTTCCAGAATCTTGCTGGAACTGAACCAGAGAGTTCATTGTTCTCAATTCTTACGTAACGAAGAGAATCACAATCACCATACTCATCGGGAAGAGAACAAGAAAAACGGTTTTTGAATGTGAGAAGTCTTTGAAGCTTCTTCTTTTGACAGAGAAACTTTGGTAACTCTCCAATGAAGTTATTTGTTGAGACATCGATTTCTTCTATGGCAGAGTATTTTCCAAGATCTTGTGGTAGTTTCCCTGAAAATCTATTGTTGAAAAGACGCAAATTCTGCAAATTTGGATTCAAAGCTAAACTTTCGGGAACTTCACCACTAAGAAAATTGTCATTCAAGTGTAGAACAGAAAGATTCATTGAAGCGAGTTCTTTCGATAATTTTCCGGTGAGAGCGTTCTGAGAGAGATCTAATAGAAACAAATTTGTAAGATTTGTTAAACCTTGTGGAATTTCACCAGAAAGATTGTTATCAAATAGTTCAATTTTTTCAACATTTTTCATACCATAAATGGTTTCTGGTATTTTACCAGACAAGGAATTTTTGGACAAATCAAAGTTTTTGATGGAAATAAGGTTTCCAATAGAATCTGGTATGTTACCTATGAGGTTGATATTGCCAAGGTAGAGAATTTCTAGCTTTGTAAGATTTCCTAGTTGAGAAGGTAAAGGACCTGGTTTCATTGTTTCTGTATAAGCAAGTTCAAATTGAGTTAATTCACTGAGATTACCTAAAAATGGAGGAATTGTTCCGGTGAAAAGGTTACCGGACAAAATAAGTACATTCAGTTGCGGAAATAGGCCAAAACTCTCCGGAATGTCACCGGTGAAAAGGTTATTAGACAAAATGAGTACTTTCAGGTGTGGTAACCGGCTAAAACTAGCCGGAATATCACCGGAGAAGTTGTTGCCTGAGGCGTCGAATACTCTTAGTTGAAATATTTCTGCGTTGAATTCCGGTAAAGTTCCGACAAAAAAGTTATCGGAGATGTTCAAGAGACGAAGGTGTGAACATGGTAGTATGGAATGTGAGGAAATTTCATTGCCAAGATAATTGACAGCAAGTGAAAGGTTTTGGAGAGTTGGAATTCGACAGAAATTATAGGGAAAACCGCCATAAATGCCGATTTCTGAGAGGTCGATGGATATAACAGATTTGTTTCGTGAATCGCAGGTTATGCCGGTCCAGTTACAAGGATTATGTTCTGTGTTTGGAAGCCAATTGTTGAGAGACTTGTTTTGGTCATCAATTTGAGTGTTTTTGACATGAAGCAGAATTTCATAGTCACTTGAGAGTGAAAAAGTGCTTCCATTTGAACATAGTAGTAAAAAGAGAAGAATGAGAATGAGTGTTTTTTCCATGTTGGTAGAGTGAGAAATGATGAATGATGAGAATGGTGTGAAGTTTTTGAAGGTATTAATTTGTAGTTGAAATTTGAGTCATACATACACTTCTTAGTTAGTGATATTCCTCGTGAATGAGTCTCTTATTTTCATGCATGAAAATAGGGACAGTTCTCACAAGATTCACTTTAGTTGTTATGCATAGCAACAAAAAAGAGTGATGTTTTTTTGGGATTATTAGGGAGAAAAGTGCATTTAATTCTCAGCGGTTTTTATGATGATGTGATGAAGGAGGTTTGAAAGTGGAGAGGGAAACGTGATTTTGGTCTTTGGATTCTTTTGAAAAGTGGAAAAAAGGACTTAATTTAAAGTAATGAGAATTTTGCTTGAAAAACTAAAAGTAGAGAACATGACAGAAGTAGAGGGAGAGAGTGTAAGAGGGAAGGGATAACATAGCATTACTTCTAGAAGAAGTATGAATCATTCTTGGGTATAGGATAAGGGTAGAAATTTGGGACTACCTATGAAATCTTTCTATGTTAGTTAAATATTTTGTTGGAGATAATTTGTTGAACATGTTTGACTATGTAGTAATGTTTTGTGTGGTTTAAGAATTTTGAATCTTAGAACCAATACTCTTTCCTCTTATTGTCGCTTGCTTAAATTCTAGCAATAATATACTATAGTCTTGTTTTGCAGTAATAGAGGGACAAAGATGATTCGGTGCAATCGGAAATTCACTACAGTCAGGCGTCCTAGACTGTCCAATCCGAACGGTTCAAATTTAAGCACAGTATCTTTAAAATTATTAAATAAATATAAAATATTCATTTGTTTTAACCGTCAAATCTTAATCGAATCACTGTGCACGATTCCCGTAATAGAGACATACTAATGTAGTGTTGAACTGTTGATGGGTACAGTGAGAATATTTTGCTTAGTAGGGAAAATGACAGTGATTTATGTATGTATGTATGTACTCTAATATAATATAATTCAATTTCCAAGGACTATTTTGAAAGAAAAAAACAAAAGTTAGATGGATGGGAAGAATCTGTTCCTGCTGGCTGTGCATTGCCGTGAAGAATCAGCTGTCTCTCCACTTTGCTTTACAATGTTCCCGAGGGTTCAAATTAAACAAACGCTAATTTGTCCGCAATTTATGAAAATGTTAGAAACTAATTTAAATATCGTAAGTACTAATTTATATCTTTATTCCGTTTATCATTACCAACAATTGATTAATTCAAGTGATAAAAAATTTAAATATTTTACATAAGTTGACAAAGGTTCGATCTTTAACTCATGCGGTAACTCTTTTAAAACATCAATGAAATTATTGGACCCCCTTTAGCAAGAAATAAATACAGCAGCTACAAAAGAATGAAAGCCATTGAAAAAACATGGATTTTGTTGACTTTAACGTTGTACTACCACTGAATACTCCACTACTATTGTATTTTGTCGGTGACCTTGATAAGGTAAAATAATTGAAAGCATTGATCATGGGTCCGGATAGTTCATCATTTAGTTATTGATTTGAACGTGGGAAACGACAATCCTATTGTTTAACATCATTAAGAAGTAGTAGTAGTTTTATAGTCTCTATAGTTAAATTTAGCATAAAATAGCTTTTAATCAAAGCATAAAGGAAGAATTAGGTTAACTAATTCATCCATTTGCATTATGATGTGATTCCTAATTGTGACTGCTAGTAGTTTTAAAATGAGTACTATAAGTTATCATATCATATTCAATTTTGCCACTGCCAATCAATAAAACCTAGCTATAAAGGCATCTAAAGAAGGAAAATGGATTTTTCGCTGTCAATAATTTTACGCATTCACATATTTAGCATATTTGTGATCATTCGTTGCAATTTTGATTCGATTATCTTGATTTTAATGCATGTTTTGATTTCCTTTTAAATAAAAAACATCGAATCAACCAGGGGCGGATGGTAGTATATAGCTATGGGGGCTAAGCCCCACAAAAAAATCCTTTAATAATAGTAATATATTTTAGTTAAGCCCCCATGATTTGGCCCATTAACTACTAACCACACACCAAAAGTTTATTTTTTTAATTTTCAATATAGAAAGTGACTTATTTGATAATGTTGGTACCGAAAGAATCATTGTAAAGTTTTAAAATATGAAATCTCGTAAGGGATAGTTGTAATTTATTTAAGCTTTTATGTATTTAGAGTTTTTTTAATCACTATAATTGTGTAGTTTTTTTTTGTCACTATAATTGTAAATGAGCCAAGAAATTTTCAAACATAGGAGATTGTTGAATTGAATGGTACTGAGTTTTACGTTGATAATGTATGATGCAAGTTGTTTGTTATCTAAAAAAATATAGACAACATTTTCTAGCCTTCACCACCTAAAATGTTTGGATCCGCCACTGGAATCAACGTATATCGGTTTAGTCGATAAAAAATTAGTTCATATCTCACAAGATATGATTCAAGATTCAACTATGGCTGCGAGCATTAACTCATTGGTCATTGGTCTTGTATTTAAGACATAACTTTTTGACTATGATATCAATATATCATGGATGGAGTATGGTCATTTGCAGTGCCGTTCCTGACATTTTATGGGTCTTAGGCAAAAAAAAACTTTCTTCATTTAATATAATAATATTAATATATACTTTTTGGGTATCTACCTTTTTAAAAACAAATTTTTCAAGAATCCTTGTTGTGATTTTATTAGTTCTTCCTTTTTTTTTTTTTTCTTTCTATTTTTCATTACCAAATAAATGTTTCTTAGGCAACATCTTCTAAACTTCAGATAGAAACAAAAAAAACTCAAGTAGAGAACAATAGCACATGGACTTAATGCCTGACTTCGAAGAACAATTGAAAAATCGAAAGATCCAAATGGTTGAAACTGGATGCAAAAAACAACATGTTAAGTATTAACAATTTGTAGAAAATAAATTAAATAACTAATTAATAAAACTAGGAATACAAAAAAATAAAACAATTACTTCAAAAAAAAAAAAAAACAACGCCAAAACCTAAACAAGAAAAACCTATAACATTCTAACATACCTTACAAGAATGCAAGAATTATAAAGAAATAGGAACAAAGACAAGAGCTCTATTTTAATCCTACCATTATGCCTAATTATTTACTAGGTATAAAAAAAAATTGGACCTCAATCACATTTTAAATAACACATATTTCTTAGGCTTAATCATAATTTATTTCCTTAAATATAATTGATTTTTTTTTTGTTTATAATAGTATTTTTCTTTCTTTAAATATAATTAATTTTTTATTTTCAATAATATTAGGTAGATATAACAAAATATTTTGGGCCCCTAAAAATAATGGGCCTTAGGCTATGGCACCTATTGCCTACCCTCAGGGCCGGGCCTCGTCATTTGGTCATTGGATTGGACTCCTTAGTCAAATAATCGTCCAAAAATTAAATGTTTTTTATATTAAGTTGGTGATAGAGAAAACTAGCAGCACTGTAATGCCTATGTACGTCATGTATAAAATGTTAAAATGAAACAAATGCTACAAAATTTTATGTTGTTTTCTTATGTGTGTCATCCACTTCTTTCTGAATTAATTGGAATGACCTGCGTCAAACCCTATTAGCTCTATGCATAGTAATAGGAAAGGGAATATTCTGTATCTCTTTACCATGAACTTGAAGAGGCTAGGATGTGGAATTCTATTAAATTTGGTAGAGATGAGAATATTTGTTGATTCCCATTTTAGTTTGTAAATTGTATTGAAGCAGAGAATATTTGTTGAGACTTCACTTGGAGATCTATTGCATATTATAGGAAAGTCAATGTTATCTCTTGAAAAATAATTTGGTGCCCTAAATAAGAATGGAGGATTAGAATTCAAAAACATGAGATTTCTCAATAAAGGTTATTCTCTCAAGTCTAGCAAAAACACAACCCAACAATTTACCAAAAACACGAATTGACGTAATTCAAACATTAATTTCTTCGTATCAACGATGACAATGACCTAAGTGGATCGTATGAAGACGACAATCGAAGTTGATTGATGCAATGAAGGACAATGACCATTCCTTGCAAGGGATAGTGTATCTGTATGAATTCCAACGCTCAAATCAGGGGGGATTTTATAAAATGGTCATGATTTAATCTCATAATTTAATTGGATGCCTTGTCGAAACTGAACATAATGAGTTAGATTGACGCGTCTAGTTGAATATAATGCAAAGATTACTTGTAACTTTAGATAATTAGATTTGTATCTAGAACAATAATTATATGTTGTTAATAAACCATGCACAAATTTTATCATAACATTGTACACATCTTCTCCTTTTTTTTTTGTTACAACATCTTCTTTAATATTGTATGATTTTCTAAAATCTTGTATTTTAAAATGTTCAGAGAAGAAACGGAAATGAGAATGCAACTATGCACGGTACAATCAAGAAATGAAATACCATGAATTTATTGACTAGAAAATTTAAATATTTACATTATATTGTAAATATACTAACAACTAACAATTTCCTATTAAAAAAATAGTTAAGATTCTATTTGTAACTACTCTTATATATACAAAAAATTTAATTGAAAACAGAAAATTCATCTTATATGAGAATATGCCATATAAATTTCTAAATCAATAATAGTCAAACTTTAACATGAAATAAAAATAAAAAATTTTGAAAGTTCTAATTTAACTGAACGCAGCTCGAACTTTGACTAGCTCGAACTTTGACTTTCTCACTACTAGTTTAGCCATTTATCTAAAAAATAATAATAATTCATATTCACTTTTTTTTCTATATATATTTTTCATATTTTTTTATCGCTTAAATATCATTTTGTCCCTGTATGTTCGCGAATTTTTTATTTTAGTCCCTGTATCTTTTTTGTTGCAAATAAGTCCGGAATGTATAAAATTTGTTGGTTTTAGTCTCCGTTGTCTGCTATCGTTACAAAAAACGTTAATTTCTCAAACGTTTGCACACGTGGCCGCTATGATGTGTCAAGTTAAGCTCGTCCGGTCATAAATGGAGGACCAAAATCAAACATTGGTGAAAATTTCAAACAAAATTATGTTGTAAGCATGCATTTTCTTTTTATCCTAAATGTGATTTTGGTCATCTATTTATGAGCGGATCAACTTAACTTGAGGTATCATAGCGGTCACGTGTGCAAATGTTTGAAAAATCAGCATTTTATAACGGTAGCAGACGACAAAAACTAAAACCAATAAATTTTATAAATTCAGGATTTATTTATAATAAAAAACATAAAGTGACTAAAACAAAAAATTCGCAAAGCTGACGAAAATGATATTTAAGATTTTTTTTTTTATCGATGATCTTTCACACACAAAAATTTGATAGGTACCGATACACATCCACTCCCACACCGATCAAAATCTTCTCCATATCCAACCTTCTTTCTTATACAAATCAATCAATACCAAATTCATCTGCGAAATTATGGACCCAAATTCATATGCAAATCAACGAATCGCAACAATCTCCGGCCACCTAAATCCTCCCAATCACAAGGTACGTTTTTCATCATCCCTTTCCCATTTCCATTCAATCAATCAATAATAATATTATCACTGTTAAATTCATGATCTATTACTAATTCACTATGAATTATTATGTTATGCAGATGAATCAACATGGTGATTCTTCCTTGACAAGTTTCCATTGCCGTGCAAAAGGTGGTGCACCTGGATTCAAAGTTGCAATTTTGGGTGCTGCTGGTGGCATAGGTCAACCTCTTTCAATGTTGATGAAGATGAATCCATTGGTTTCAGTTCTTCATCTTTATGATGTTGTGAATACTCCTGGTGTTACTTCTGATATTAGTCATATGGATACTGGTGCTGTTGTATGTTTCCTAATTCTTTGTTCTTTTTCAATTTATAATTTTTTTTTTTGGCGTAAAATAAATATCCTCTGTACGCAACTGCATAGACTAATCCCTCACAATTGCAGAGACTATCTGCGCGCAAATTTGGTTTTTAGACAAAAACAAATGATACCCAGATACATTTAGTGTTTTATTGGCCTGAATTTCATATAAATTGATAAACTTTATTATTTAAGCTATCTGAAACAATCTTACAAATGTTTATGTCATCAGATAAACTCAAATAAATCAAATCAAACATGCTCTAAATTTGAAATGCAATGTCTAATCATTTCATATATGTTATTAGTTGTTTTCATAAGTTATCTTGAAGAGCTTATAAGAATAAGTTGAAAACCCTTATAGATATGTCATAAGTTGTTTACATAATTCTCTCAAACAGTCTGACAAATGTTTATGTCAGTAGATAAACTCAAATAAGTCAATACAAACATGCTCTAAATCCTAAGTGCATGTCTATTGTCTAATAATAGAGAATGTCTTGGTTTGTAAAATTAAGTTTTTTTTTTTATATGTTGACATGACTAAGAAGATTTTGATATTTAGGTTCGAGGATTTTTGGGGCAAAATCAGCTTGAGGATGCACTTACAGGTATGGATTTGGTAATCATTCCTGCCGGTGTTCCCCGTAAACCTGGAATGACAAGAGATGATCTCTTCAATATAAATGCCGGAATTGTTAAAACACTCTGTGAAGCAATTGCAAAGCGATGTCCTAAGGCGATTGTTAATGTCATAAGTAATCCGGTTAACTCCACTGTCCCTATTGCGGCTGAGGTTTTCAAAAGAGCCGGTACATATGATCCCAAGAGACTTTTGGGAGTGACAATGCTTGATGTGGTTAGGGCCAATACGTTTGTGGTATGTATGTGCTACTAAATACTATGTCCAGCTTTATATATTTACACTTGCAGCATAATTAGGGCAGTGAAGTTAAATTTTCAACTTAAACTGATTGAATCCCCAATACGAATTTTTGTTTCAAGCTTTGTCCTGCTACTTCTATTGCTTAATGACAACAACCTATGATACTTATAAGTAAGAAATTAAATATCTGAGTAAGTTAAACAATAAACAGACTGCCAATTTAGCATGATCTTTTGTTTATGGAGAAAAAGTATGGGCCGCAGTTTTACATATTAGGTCAAAGGTGTCGTGAGAGAAGCTAATCTTGATCGTATAACCGCACATTGATTATCAAAGTTGGTTTTACTCAGTTGTTTATGTATGTTTCTGTAGCAAAGATAAAAAAAATTCCACTAGACAATGCTTTCACTTGATACACTTCCTGCACAGGCAGCGTAGTCTCGTTCTTTCGCATTCATATTTTATGCAAAGAGCAACAATTTCTTTTGGACTCAAGTAATTAATACAAAATACTTAAGCTGGTATTGTCATCCTGATTCTTGATGGATCCCAAATACTAAGGACAGGAGTGGAAATAGATGATCAATATCAGTTACATTGAAATTCTTTTAGTTACAATATCAGTTCCAGAGATGGAATTCTGGTTTTGTGAATACAATAATACTCATACCTGATTCCTGTTTATCACGTCCATTTGATCATGTCGTTTTTATTGATTATATTCTATAACATTGCTTGTTGAAGCCTTAATACTATTAGCACAAGATAAGATTGTGTGCTCTCGTGTATTGTATCCTAGTTTTGTTTGCTATTATTTAATCTCCAGTTGAGTTGCACTTCACTTATTCTCCCTGCTGGGCCCAAAATGCAGGCTGAAGTTCTTGGTCTTGATCCAAGGGATGTGGATGTCCCAGTTGTCGGAGGACATGCCGGAATCACCATTTTACCTCTGCTTTCTCAGGTCTGCACTAACTATTTTTAATTCTTAATTGTTACCATATTTTGATTTTAGATACTTAAAACTGTAACACTATAAAATCTCACTTAACACTGTCACTCAAATTTTAGGTTAAACCACATTCCTCTTTCACCACAAAGGAAATTGAGTACTTGACAGATCGCATACAAAATGGTGGAACTGAAGTTGTCGAGGTGAAAATTTACACAATCTACATCTTCAAAAGTCTCTTTTTACTTCGATGCCAATATCTAATATAATTTCTCATTTGTCTTTACCTATCGACTATGGAAGTCTTGATAATCAATGTATTAAATATGTTGACTTAAATGATTTGTTGGTGAGAGAAAGCAGAGGGGCTAGACTATTAGGCAACTTTGGACTCAAACTTTTGTTAGTGGGGAAGTTTTTGAGAGGCTAATTAAATCTGAGTTGACTCAACTCAAGCATAAAATGCTTCGAGTTTTACATAGGACCCACAGTAAACAGAACCTTTGGCACCTCAATGAGTCCACCAGGGCATCCCCACAACTTCGACTCCTTTGGACCAGCTATGAGACTAATCACTGTTTCGGCTGATTGAGTTAGATTTTGTCCCTTGGTTCTCGGCCTCCCTACGGGGGTGTGTCCAGGATTTGAATCTGGATTCCCCAAATCCTCCTCCTTATAGTAGCAAGTTGCTTCCACTTGACCAACACCACATTGATACTTTGCCCCCATTTTTTTGCTTTATTTGGTTGTTTGCAATATCACTATGCCCCTAGTTCATATACTGACATAGAGGCTTGCATGGGAAATTTTGTGAGGCTTTAGCTTTTCTATATGCAGGAAAGCATACACTTGATTGTATAAGTTTGAAAATAATTACTAAAATGCCTCATTGGAATGTATTGGTTAGTGTTTTTAGAAGTAACTTGTGCTATGTATGATTCCTCCATTGCTATAGATTATCTATACCTTTGAATTTTTTATTTATACAACGTTGTCATTTTCTCTAGGCCAAAGCTGGAGCTGGCTCTGCAACACTATCGATGGTTAGTATTTTATATTTAATTTATCTAGATAGTGAAATGAGAGCAAAATGTTGCTTCCTTTGTTGAAATTCCATTCTTTGTTTATTGTGTTTGCATAATTTTCATGACTTAACTTATATTCATTCAAGTAAATTTAATGCCAAATGTATAATAAAGTGCAGGCATACGCTGCTGTTAAATTTGCAGATGCATGTCTTCGTGCGTTGAAAGGAGAGGCCGATGTCATTCAATGTGCATATGTTGCTTCACAGGTAGGAATACAAATTCGTGCTTTCCATAATGAACATCCACTTCCCTGTCATATTTTTAGCAGATTGTAGTATTGTTGGTTTTTCTGCTCGAAGTTGAAGCTCAAACAAGTACTTTTCTTTAAGGACTAACAAACAAAATCTGTCATAGGTAACTGAACTCCCATTCTTTGCATCAAAAGTACGACTTGGCCGTGATGGAGTTGAGGAATTTCTTCCTCTTGGTCCCTTAAGTGATTATGAGAGGTAAGCGATAACGGTTGACATTTGAAAAAAACGAATTTTCTATTGATATATAGGTAAAACTGAAACATCAGACTTATGTTTACTTAAAATTTCAATAGGGCAAGTTTGGAAAAGGCTAAGAAAGAGTTAGCATCAAGCGTGGAGAAGGGCGTTTCTTTCATCAGAAAATGAGTTGATAGCACATCCTGAAAATAAGTGGTGAGATTGAGCCCTGTCAGTTGTGAGATCAAAATTTTCAAATTAGTTATATGGTATAATAATATATATTTCTTTAGAACTACGTAATAAAAGGATTGTATTCAGTGTTCAATGTTAATCAAATTTTTCAATATAGTTCTTTGGTTTTATTAAAATAGAGAATGCCTTCTGGAAAAATGTAATTTATTTTCATTACAATAAAAGTGTTTATTTCATTTAAATTTAACTTTGAATCTATATATAGATCTTTAATTTTTAAATTTGTTTGAGTATAAACATGCTCATTTGAGCTTTGATTAAATGATCAACTGCCTCTTCATTTCTACAAGTAGAGAGCAAAATGGGTTGGGCTGGCCTGCAAAAATCCATTTTCAAACTTGGGGGCCTGAGAAAAGTGAGCCTGTCATGCAGGCTGGGTAGCAGCTTTGCTAGCTCTATATACAAGTGTTTGCTTGCAACTCCTGCTTTTTAACAACATTTTGTTTGTAAATCCAGTGGTTAATTAACTTCAATTAAAGACAAATCGTTTGATAGAATTCTGATTCGAGTTTTGGTTGGAACAATTTTGTCATACTTTATTTATTTTTTCACCGAACTCCATATTAGCGGACCTTTTTCATATGAAGTGGAGGGGTGAGACATAAAAATAATTATTCGATTGTTTATTTCAACTCTGTTGAAAATTTGATTTATTTCAACCATTTTTTTTTTGGGGGGTGGGGGGTCAAATTAAGCAATTTGATGATAGTGCAGTACTTTTTTTTTTTACAAAACAATTTAATATTCTATGCATTCAAACAGCTGGTAACCTAGACATTATATCATGTGTAGTGTAGATCAGGTTAGTACTCACTATCGAAAATCCAATTAAGCAGCTTTTTTATGTTATAGAATTTGAGTCCGTCTTCATACCCCCCACCACAAAGACATGACGAAAATAGGTTTATATGGGCAGAGGCTACAGCATATTAGTACATTATTTTTTTTTTAAAAAATAACGTAATACAAATAAGGATATATTTCAAACATAAAAAAGACAAGGAAATATTAGAGACTTCCTGGTTCGAAAATTGTTCTTTATGCCTCCTATGTTGCTCTTCAGACCCCTCAAACTGACGAAATTACCCTAGGGTATTTCGGAATCTAGGATTCAAAATTAATTAGTTTTGGAACGTCGGTTCCGAAGTGCGATTTTTTTGTTTTAGCAGTATTGTGTGAAGCAAAACAAATATTCAACCATTTTGAAACCTAAGTTCCAAAAATACCATTTTGAAAGTTACGTTTCGAAATCTAAAATTTTTTGAAAAAAAAGCCACTTTGAAATGTAACTTCCAAAATGGTATTTTTGAGGGGTTTTTGGGAGGCTTGATAGCAACTCAAAGAGCCAGACGAGCAATTTTCTCTTGATTCCTAGACATCAGTAGTCAAGTTTTTTTTTTTTTTTGAGAATAAGAAGAAGCAAGGCCCAATAAACTTACAAAGAAATCAATAATGAAGATTTCTCTTTCAGCGCCCCACGATTCTTTTATACCCCCTAAAGGATATTTTTGCCCTTACAAAAATATTCGGTTTTTACGAACCGAAGTTTAGAGGATGACTAAAATTCACATACTGAGGTTTCAATTATTTCGGTTCGTAAAAACCGAAAGTTTTTGTTCATATTATACACCGTTTTCATGGGTCAAATGAGATTTATGGAGGGTATAAACGAAACGTGGAGGACTGGAAGGGAAATCTTCATCAATAATGGAGTAGGAGTATACAACTAATCAACAAAGACTATCCATTTAACTCACAGGCCAATATTAGTTAGGTTTCTTCAATCGTTGTTGGCTTCACGATACAAATGATAAATTTCCAACCTTAATCACTACCAACACATTCCCATTTCAATAGTCTCAAAGACCATCTTGGAGTTTTCTTATTAGGGACATATCACAATATTCCACATTTCATTGATTCTTATTGAAAAATACTAACTAGTGTCTCTAGGGCACCGGTTAAAGAAATTCAATATAGCAAAACTATTAGAACTTGTGTAACGTTTGTAAAATATAAAAAACTCCTCTTCAATAAGTTGTAGTTTTTTTTTTTTTTTTACGGAATGCGATTGATATGTGATACTAGGTCACGATCTTGATATGATATGGGGAAAAAGAAAAAACTCCTCTTTATTGAAACCAAGTTGCATTCACAAAAACTATTCAGATTACAAGAGGTGCCTTGCTAAGGCAATAATGGATTTGGATCCTCTCCAATATGTATCATAGATGTTGAGATTTATGAGTGAATTTACTATAAATCTCAGAACTAAATAGTAGTACTAATTGCTGCAGTGTCTGCGATAATAAATGAAGTCAAAGGAGAGTGAGTAATAATGATGTGGAACAATTACAAAGGCAGATCTTGTGGGAAACCACACAACACATATAATTAATCCACCCAACTACTACTTGGACTTGTCAGATATCCTCTTACTATTACCTCTTTTATTGCATACTATACACTAGTTAGTTGCAAAGTTTTCTTATCCTTCGATGATTCCCCTCCCCAATTTGGGTTGAGCAAATTACACGAAATCGGATTCTCTGTAGTATGTTTTTTCCAGTTTTCTTTTCTGTGCATAGGGTTGAAAATGAGTCGAGCTGAGTCGAACTCCTCTGAGCTCGACTCGGCTCGGTAGAAATTGGTTCGGCTCAAAACTCGGCTCAAGTTCGACACGAACTCTTTTGTTAGCTTGAGTTCGGCTCGTTTAAAGTTTACGAATAGTTCGATTCGACTCGTTAAGTTTAACTCGTTAACTCATATCACATGATTTTAAATTTATTTATTTTTTGTCAAAATTTGATCTTTAACCTTTTAAACTATTTTTTGAAGAAAAAGCAAATATTGAATTAAGATAAAAGTCACCCGAAATGAATAATAGATAAACGCGTACAAAATTCAAATATGTGTAAACTAATACAAGTAATAAAGCAAAATCCAACAAAATTCCACAATTATTCTCAAAATATTATTCATTGATGTGTACATATAGCTAGGGGACTGAAAAGTCTGATGTGTATAGTATGAAAAGATTTAGATATATATATATATATATATATATATATATATATATATATATATATATATATATATATATAATCGAGCTAGTTTATGAGCCAAACGAGTCGAAATTTATAAAGTTTATGTTCAGCTCATTTATTTAACGAACTTAATTTTTAACTCAAGTTCAACTCATTTGGTTCACGAACCAAGTTTACGAATCAATTTTCGAATCGAGCTTCGAACTATTCACGAATTAGTTTGGGTCATTGCCTGTGCACATCTGAATCATCTATCAATAATATTAAAATGTTGACTGCTACAATATAATAGTAAACAACGATCAAGAACGCAGAGTCTTGTGCTTGTCTTGAATCTTGATAGCTTTTGGCCAAAAGTATTATGTTGAATATATATTGTTATCCATTTGATTTAGGACTTAGCCCATTAAAGAGCTCTTGTAAAATATTCCAAATGTAAATTGCTAACCAAGAATCCTAGGAGGGAAGAAATCGCAAAGGACAAAATAAGTAAGGACACAAAAACTAGTGCTCTGTCCTTCAATCTAAAATCACAAAATTGTCCAATTCTTTTACATTTTTTTACCATTGTTTATACTTCACGCTTACACTAATGTACATGTTATATGGTCACTATACGCAAGACTTGTCATGCTTACACTTCATATTTGGTCATCTATATCAACTACTACTATATCAGCATATTTTCATTATCTCATCTCATAAGTCATAACTATAAATTTCAAATTCATAAGTCCGTCATTTTGCAATTACAAATATTAATTAACAAATCACTAAAAATTCACATACGCAAAGTGGAGAAATCGGAGTTCGAACTTTAGTCAAATCGTCCAACAATAACAATTTTAATATTGCTACCGATTGAACTGAGATTTGTGAATATAAAATATATATTTGATAGATACCTTTTTAACCATATTTTCAATATAAATCCAAACCACTAAAGTTCTTATATAGTTATTATTTAATATCTATAACTAAGATGCACTGGACCACATAAAAATGTGACCATACTAAATGGAACCTACAATTAGAAAGGTTACAAAATAGAAAACCAAAGAAAAATTAAGTCGGTAGCGTGACATTAAATATACAATAATCAAACATCAACTCAAGCTGTTAACATATTCACCCTAAAACGAATAATTCAAAAAAAAATTCAAGTTTAATTTATGATAAAAATATTTTTTAATTATACTTACTTATTTCACAATAGAATTTTAAATTATTGGAGCTTCATTTTTTAAGTGTATGTTTGGTTTCAATTCTAGAGTAGCGATAATTAATTCTAGACGTGTAAAATTAATTCTGACTTGTTTGATTTTTCAAAAGTATAATTGATTCTGTCTGCATAATTGATTCTACCTGAAGCTAAAAATCGAAGTTTATGATTCTAGAATTGATTTTTACATTCAAATTTTTTATTCAACTCACTTTTACCTTAATATATCCAAATATAAACCACTTTAATTTAAAATTAATTTTTATCAAAAGCAATTTTACATAATTAATTTTATCAAAATAAATTCTTACCACCGCAGAATCAAACACACTAAGTATCGGAGGGTTATCGCAAAAAATAAAATATACATATTTAATTGAGACAGTGCCAGTAGGTGAAAGCAAGTAGAGAAGGCATGTATGGACCCAAATGCAAAGACCCTACACTGTCTCTAAATTGGTAAAGTAGTTTGTCGTTTTAGGGACCGATTAATTTCTCCTATCATGTCTTTCTCTTTCCATTTTCAACTTTCACGTTTCATTTCTTTGCTTCTATTGTTTGTTTGTGTATACACAAATAATTTGAACCTCAAAAGCCGTATCAACGGGCTTTTTTTGCGCTTAAATTTTTTGGATTTATGTTGCTTTTGTTACAAACAAAAAAATATACTAGACATTTTTCAGTACTAGGCTTATTATTGTGTTAATGTCTCCATTGTGGAGACTTGAGAGATTCTTTGGTCGAATTTTATGTTTCAATTTTCAATTTCCTAATCATGTATAGAAAAACATTGATATAATATAAATAAATCATAGAGCAACATTTAATAAAGATAAAAAAAAGGACGTCATTAATGGTCAAAGCCATATGAAAATAAATAAGACTTGACAATTCGTAGTACAATCCTGTCACATTTTCATACAATTTACTAATTGTTCATTGTTGTCATAGTATTCCGTCCCATCATATAGCTGTGGTAGCATGCAAAATCAAATTGTCCTTTTGCCATGAAAAAAATAAATAAAAATCAATTTGATTAATTTAAAATTGAGTGAAATATCAAATATTCCCTACAATTTTAAATTTTGTAAAATACCCTCCGCAATTTGAAAATAGACAAATATTTTTCTAAAATTGCAAAACATCAATCAAATATTTTGTGTTAGTTGTTCTGTCAAGTGTAATGATGATTTGCACAGAGTTAAAATGACACATCATAAGGGGGCAATTTAACTGAAATTAAAAAGTTACAACATTATTAAAATAATTGTTTTTCCCTTTCAACCATTCACCTCGTCCGACAAACATAAACACGCAGTAAACAAAAAGCAAAAGAACAAGATCAAAACACACAAAACGCCGATCAAAACAGTTGTTATGTACTCAGTTAACGCCCATGTCATCAAAATAGGCGGAAGTGACAGAAGAAGTGATATTTGATTGATGTTTTACAATTTCAAAAGAATATTTATCTATTTTTAAATTGCATGAGAATATTTGACGAATTTTAAAATTACAGGAAATATTTGACATTTCGGTCATTTAAAATTACACTGCCTTATCCATGTATGTTTGCAAAACTCTTTTAACCGATCAAGTAGCCATTTAATCCTTGTTTCTCTATAGGATTAGGAAATGTAAGAGGACAAATGCTACACATTTTTTGTGAATATATTTTCTATTTTCTCTAACCAGTAATCATAAAACATGGCTAACTTCCATCCAGTAACTCTAACCAGTAATCACAACACTAGCTTTGTTAATGGCAATGTGGTGTACATGCAGAGAACCTGTCAAACAACAGTATTATTATGGTAGCTAACAAGACTTGACAGGCAATAGTTTTGGATACTACAAATATGAATAATATATCCTACAACAAACCACCAGTTAAAACTTTGTATTGTAGCTATTGAAGATGTAATATGTTTGATATTGACCCAACTCCAGACACATATATAGTTACATTTACGTGTGACAAAGATGTAATGCTATGTAGCTATTAAAGTTGTAATGTGTCTCATAAAGATGAATAGTTACATTTACATTTTCTCAAATTATTATCTGATATTTATTATGTTTTAATGTTAGTAGTATGTCCAAGATAAAATGTGACAATTTAACTCATAAGAAATTAATGCTATTTTGTTGCATGTGTCACGTGTATACTCTCACTCACACAGCACTTACCAAAGGTTTTTTTAAAAAAAATTTAACTCTATGATTCTCTTTCCTTTTTCCCTTTGTTTATTTATTACATTATCACTAGAAAATTATGCTTAGAAAAGTCATAAAAGAATGTACCAAAAAAAAAAAAAAAAGTCATAAAAGCTTTTAAAAAGTCTCATTTAATTTCATTTTCATATCAATGAAATGACTCAACTAGATCTAGTTACTGATATATTATAGTATCTTCAGCATGAGATCATGACTTGGCAAAAGTTTCAAGGCACTGATCAGTGATCACAGTTTTCACCAGTCACATTACCCAACCCCATTTGTGTGTCCCTTTCACTCTTCCTGTCACTGATCCCATAGGAAACCAAGACTACACTTGATGTATACATTGTTTCTCTGTGCAACCTCAGAATAACAACAGCCACAATACAATAATTAAAAGCATATCTAGATTTAGATAACGATTTCATAAGAAGAAAAAGAAAAAAACACCCCCCTTTCCCTACAACCAATCCAACTGTACATAACCCTTTTGTAAAATCCAAACATTAATTAACCTTAAAGTTAGAAACCCCAACCCCAAATAAAAAAAGAGAAAACTAAATGCATAATATAATAAGCTACCACAAACAAAGGGAATTAATTAAGTTGAAAACACCCCAAACCAAACTAACAGAGAACTTCAAATGCTTAAGAGATCCGGTGGCGGCGATTGAGGAGGATGTTGATGATCCTTAGAGGTTGAAGTTGGAGATTCTAAAGCATTTGATGTTGATAAAGAGGATTCTGTGATTGTCAAGTCTCCTTGTTTAGACTCAGGCGACTTTGGAAGCTCGGTCAGAATTTGAACAACTTCGCGCATAGTTGGCCTTTCTACTGCCTGTTCTTCAACACACAGAATGGCTACGTAGAAAACATGCATGACCTCATGAAGAGGGACTGAGGAAAGTCTTGGATCAAGAACTTTTAGAACTCCTTCCTTGTTAGAGTCTGTCATTTTTCTGACCCATTGCACAATGTCCACACCATCGCCGAATTCTCCTACAGGTTTCCTTCCAGTTACAAGCTCTAAAAGAACAACACCGAAGCTGTACACGTCGCTTTTCTCATCAACTTTCAATGTATACGCATACTCTGCAATTAAATATCAAACTCATAAATTAAAACATCAAACTATTCAACTCAAATATAACAATGTGCAAAACAAAATATGTGAACAAGTAATGCAGTAGATATTTTGCTGTTGTGAATGAATGTCTCTATAGACTATAGCTATGACAATGGAATCTTAACTAACCATAGGTGGGGCTATGATTAAGAAATCAAACAATGCAGTGCTACCTAACATTTACTTTCTGTACTAAGATTTGAATTGATTAGAAATAGATTAAATTAGGATACAAATCAATAGGTCATTTGTGCATAATGAAAATCAAAGTCAAGACAAGGAACATGGAAATCAATGTTAATTAAATGCATCACTTCAATATCTACAGTCTATACCTAAACCATTATGCTGAGTCGAATAGTCAAAATTATGAGCAGTGATTAAATGTACAATTATGAGCAGTTACTAAACGTACATTACAATTATGATATTGGAAACGGAAATTCAATGTATAATTCATCAATGTGTTGAACTTGATTATTACCTGGAGCTATGTATCCATATGAACCAGCAATAGCAGACATGCATTCAGATGTTCCAGAATCTTGCAAGAACTTGGCAAGCCCAAAATCAGCAACATGGGCTTCATAATTTGAATCAAGAAGGATATTGTTTGATTTCACATCTCGATGAACAATAAGCGGGGAACAATCATGGTGTAAATAGCAAAGTCCCTTTGCGGCCTCCACGGCAATTTTATACCTTGTATCCCAATATAAATGACCGCCTTTCTTTCCATGAAGAACTTCACCTAAACTTCCATTAGGCATGTACTCATAAACCAAAAGATTTGTCTCATGGTTCGAACAAAAACCCAACAACCTAACAATGTGTCTGTGTCGAATTCTCCCCAATGTTTGAATCTCAGCATTGAATCCATGATCATGAGAAGAACCTCTGCTCATAACCGGAAGCCTTTTAACAGCAACGAGTTCCCCATTCGGCATTGCCCCTTTGTACACAATGCCAGCACCTCCTTTTCCTATGATGTTATCCTCCTTCAAGGAATCCAAAACATCATCAGCAGTAAAATCCAAACGTTGAAACGAAGTCAATTTCCATGCACGAGCCTCACTAGCCTTCTTCAAAGACCGAGCCTTGAATATCGCTGCAATAGCGAACACAATGGAACATGCAAGCAGCCCAATAACAAGCAGTAGCTTCACGGTAGACGAAAGATGACCCTTATCATGATGAGATTGGTTAGCACCATTAACAACACCATCTTTACAAGCACCCAAATAAGGGCCACAAAGATCAGGGTTTCCCAAAAAAGACGTGTAGTTAAAGTAACTAAATTGACCAGTACCAGGAACCAAACCGGATAAATTATTATACGAAAAATCAACAGAAGTTAAGCTTTGCATCGAGGCTATCGAACCAGGAATACTACCAACTAAATGATTTCTCGAAATATTCAAGTAATTCAATATCCTCATACCGGTAATCTCATTCGGGATAACCCCGGATAACTCATTACGACTAAGATCAACAAAAGTTAAAAGCTTGCATTGACTAATCTCAGGAGCAATAGGACCCGAAAACTTATTATGACTAAAATCAATCTTTGAAAGCTGTTGCAACCTTCCAATCTGAGATGGAATCTTACCAGAAAACATGTTACCATCAAGAAGAAGCTTTTGCATGCTTGAAAAATTTCCAATAGTAGGAGGCAAAGTTCCTGAAAGTTGATTATTAGACAAAGTAATTTGACCAAGATTAACAGAAACAGAATGAGTTTCAGGAAAATTTCCAGATAAATAATTATCTTGAAGCTCAACTTGTGTAAGTTTTGGAAGACCAAAAAGACCCTTTGGAATTGAACCATTGAGAAAATTATCACCCATACGAATCCTATTCAAAGATTCACAATTACCAAGAGATTCAGGAATTGGACCAAACAAAAAATTCCCAAGAGTTATCAAAGTTTGAAGATTATTCCCAGAACACAAATAAGGTGGAAGTGTTCCAGTTAACTTGTTTGATGAAATGTCTAAAAGAGTTAATCTTCCATTTGTTCCCAAACTCACCGGAATGTTACCGGTAAAGTTATTTTCCCATAACTGAACAACCTCTAACGACGGCATATCACCGATAAACTCCGGTATAGCACCATGAAGTTTGTTTCTAAAAAGATTCAAAAGTGTGAGATTCTTCAGTTCACCGAAACTCGTCGGAATCTCACCGGTTAACATATTATTAGACAAATCCATTGATTTCAAGCTTTTCAAGTTTCCAAGCTCCCATGTTAAGGAACCGGAAAGTGCATTCACTTGAAGAAACAGTGTATCGAGTTTCTGAAGCTTCCCCATCTCCGGCGGTATCTCGCCGGATAAACCGCAATAAGCCGCGTCGAGACGGATAAGCTCAGTTAAGTTTCCAATCTCCGGCGGAATGCCGCCGGTGTAAGTGTTGTAGTAACCGATGTAAAGCTCACGGAGACTTGTTAAGTTTCCGATCTCCGGTGGAATAGTTCCGATAAGTTCATTACCGGAAAAAGCTAAATACTCTAACCGTTGCCATAGTCCATACTCCGGCGGGATCTGACCGTTAAAGTAGTTACCTCCGAGATGCAAATGACGGAGATTCGGAAGCTCCGTCACCGCAAGAGGAAGCGTTCCGGTCATATTATTGTTATAGAGATCAAGAACTTCGAGATTCTTCAACCGTGAAAGTTCGTTAGGAAAAGTTCCGTTGAAGACATTATTAGAAAGGTTGAGATACCGGAGGCCGGAGACGGCGGAGAGCGACGGAGGGATAGTACCGGAGAATTTATTATCAGCGAGTGAGAGGTTAGTGAGAAATGGAAGATGAGAGAGATGATCGGAGAGTTCGCCGGAGAGAGTAAGTCCGGTGAGGTTTAAAGCGGTGACGTGGCGGCGTGTGTCGCATGTTACACCTAACCATGAACAGTGAGTGGTTGAAGTGTTCCATGAAGAGAGTGTGGGAGGGGTAGAATCGGTAATTGCTTCACGGAAAGAGAGAAGAGCACGGTATTCTGAAATTGATGCTGAGAAAACATGGTGGTGGAAATGGAAGAGAAAGAAAATGAGAAGAAAGAGACGCATTTTTTGAGGTATGGAAGAAAAATGAGTGGAAATTGAAACTAATAACTTTGTAGTATTGAGAAGAAAGAAGAAAAGAACTATACTAGTACTACCCTACCCACTATTTAGAAAGTGAGAGTGAGGTGTTTTTAATTTTTATTTTATTTTTATTTATGACTTTATTATGGTTGAATATTTTGGAATGTGTATCCTTAAAATAGAGGGAATTTTTTATGATATGATTTGAACTTTATGCTTTTAATAATTAAATGGAAAAATATAAAGGGAGAGAAAAGAAAAAGAAGAAGTGGAGTCAATCATTTGAAGGACTCGCTGTCTTGTTGATTTTTGAAGGTTGAGTTGGTGAATTAATCGTTCAACCATTTACCAAACCTGATTTTATTAATTTTAATTTACTTTTTATGACTTGTTGTGAATAGATAGATAATGATGATAAAAATTATAATGAAGTTTTAGTGATTGTGTGTCTAATGTGTGTTTGTTTTATGTAAAACGATAATTGAAGTTCCTTAAATATCAATTTTATTAATGTTACGGGTAGACTAGGATTTTGCCTTTGGATATGTCTATTTATACAATTTAAGTAATTTTTTTTAATACAAAATAAAATAATATTCATTCATTCAAATAAATAAAATACAACGATGTAATACAAATTATTATTCATCTGATAAATCTACGAATAAACTCAATTGTATTAGTGGCTCTGCTGAGTAATGCATCTGCTTAGAATCCGTTTTATGTTCTTGCTTTTAGCTTTTTGTTGAATTGGAGATCTAAAGCTTGTGTACTGGTGGCTTGTTTGTAACAGACTTGGTTTGAGTATTGAATATAAAATTAAGTTTTAATAGTTATGTATATTTTTATGGCAAATGCTAACGAGTGTTTTCGGGACACTTTTTAAGATTATAAATAATAAGTTTTTTATAGAATTTTTATGGAAATCGTAAAGTCAACACATTGAAAATCGTAATGTTTAATTTTTTAAATAAAAAGTTTCTTTAAATAGAATGCTTAAAGAGTGTCCTGGGGCACTCGTTAGCAAAACCTTATTTTTATACGTAGAAAAAAATTGTTATGTATACATAGGCCGACCTATTAGGCTCTGTAGGCTATTTTCAAAGCCCGAGTCTGACCTTTTTAGTAAATAGGTCGGCTTGGCCTGAGCCTATGTAGGCTAGGTCGTAGGTCCCTGTAGGCCGGTCTGGCCTATTCCCAACCTTAACTCACAGTATCCATGTTAATAGTAAAAAACGACAAATTACATATGCCTACAAATCTGACTATATTGAAGTGTCTGAAGTATTCATGCCTCTGGATATGTAGCGTGGATGACATCAAAGTTGACATTGATTGAATCTGCACTAGATCCGAACTACTCCTTCAACCTGAAACAAATGAACACCGCATAAAGACGAGACAAATCAGATACACCGTACGAAGACGGGAAAGCAAAACAAACAAATATGTGAAAATCACACTTATTTATTATAATGAGAAAGAAAAACAATTTGGAGAGATGATTTTAGGTCAAAATTGACCTAAAATCACCCTCTTCAATATACTAAGAAAAAGAAGAAAAAGTAATGACCGCTAGAGTTGGAAGAGAAGAAAAAGAGGAGAGCTGGTTATTATAATTAGTAATAATTTTTTCTTTTTATTATACAAATAAAATGGATTTTATCTCACAAACTTTTTATTTTACTGTAATTAATCTTCCAAATTGGATAGAAAAACGATAAAGATAACGTTCTTTGTAATAAACTAAAAATTTGACGATAAATATTGTAATAACTTCTTATAGTTGACGTGGATCTAACTAACACCAGTCAATCTTGAACTCCAACCATCTTGCACCATGTGAGTTTTCAATATTATTGTAATTGGTTCGTTAAGCCACAATCTGCTTAGAGAGGAAAGAAGTGTAATGTTCTATTATATATTTGAATAAGAGAAAATGAGAATGTTACTTTCAAATGAGCTATGCTAAATAACGCGAAAGGATTTTAAGCGAATTTTCACGAATACAGTATTTTATACTTTCTTTAGTGTGCTCCTCCTATACAATACATAGTAATTATCGTATTTTATACTTTCTTTAGTGTACTCCTCCTATACAATACATAGTAACTACTACTTCACATTGTTTTGTTAAAATATACCGTCACCGTCACAATGTTTGTTAGAGAACTGCAAACAAGTCCTCTAAAATTCATAGCTATGATTGTTTTTAAGGTGTCAATAGGTAAACAAAATCAAATTTTATGCAAATTATTAGAACTCCATGTACACAAGAAATGCAGCAAACCCTTTATGCTCTCACTATCATGAACCAAAAGTGATTCCAAAAGTTACAATGCTCTGCAAGTTTCAATTTCAACAGAACACCATATCAACCAAACTCATGGAAGTTTTGAGCTTAATTTGTTGAACAACCCAACAAACATTGAACAAAAGAGTAAGAATCACCAATTATTTAGAATATCTTAGGGTTCTTGTTACAAGAGTTTAGGATAGAAGTTATGAAAGAGAGAGGGAAACGACCACTACAGAAATTGGGAATGAAAATTTTAGAAGAGGAATAAGAGAAAATTGCATAGGTAAAAGAAGGGGAGTTTTGACAGGGGTGGAAGATGAGGATGGATGAGAGATAAAGAGAGAAACAGAGGTTTTTTTTATTTTATTTATTTTTTTAACAAAAGAGAGAAAAACAAAGTTTATTAAATTATGCAAATCGGTGCCACTAATTGGTGTCACGTAATTCGCTATACTTCGTGATACGTTTGTTCGCGATAAGAAGCATATTCCCTTTCAAATAGTAGAAAAAACAAATGTAATTTAAGCATACAAAAAGAGAGTATAGTTTATTTTTTGATTAAATATATTTTCTTTCTAAAAATATTAAATTTTATATTTTCAAACTTTTGTCCCTTATTTTACAAAAGTTCTTGTACTACGTTTATGTTACAAATGACTTTTTTGATGAGATACTAATTTAATAAACTAATTGTATTTTAAAGTCCTAATAGAAGGACCAAAATTTAGAAATTTTTTTTCATTAAAATAAAAATAAAAGTTAATATGTTCAAAAAGATTAAAGATATACCATTGACAGAGGGAAAAAAAAAGAAAGATATCTCTCTTTTTTTCATTTTCAAAATATACACCCTCTGTTCTATATTATAACAAAAAAACATTTTTTTTTTCTTCTACCAAATTATAAGCAAATAATCAAGGACTTTTTTTTACATCTTCCTATGAAACATATTTTATGAAAAACATAAAGATTTTATTTCAAATTATTCTATTTTATTTTTCTTAATAAATGTGAAACTTTTTTTTACTTACAATATAAGATGGAGGGAGTATTTAACTCTTTATTTTTTAGTTTATTACAAAGAACGTTATCTTTATCGTTTTTCTATCCAATTTGAAAGATTAATTACAGTAAAATGAAAAGTTTGTGAGATAAAATCCACTTTAGTTGTATAATAAAAAGAGATAATTACTTTTGTCAAAAAAAAAAAAAAAAGAGATAGTTACTAATTATAATAACCTGGTCTCTTTTTCTTTTCTTTCAACTCTAGCCGTCGTTACTTTTTCTTCTTCTTCTTCTTATTCTTCGAGTCCGTTTGGCCCAACTTTTTTTAGACTTAGAAGTTACTTTAAGCTTAAAGTTAAAATTAAGAGCTTTGCAAATAAAGTTAAAATTGTTTGGTAGATGTTTTTCTATTCCACAAACCTTTGATGGTTATTATTTTTTAAAAGTTAAAATTGTTTGGTAAGTATTATTTTTTTAAAAATAAAACTAAAATTGTGAATATATTATAAACTTTGAAATTTTATTACCTAATAGCAATTCATCATAAAATATCTATATTAAAAAAATTACAATATATTTTATAAATGAATAAAAATTTATAAATAATTTCATTTCAAATTTCAGTGAAATATTTTACAAAAATTGTTTAATGAGAATAGAAAATATATTAAAAGAGCTGAATAAATAATTTTTATTGAATATATATAATTTTTTTTGATTCAGTATATATATAAATAATGGAACATAATATATAATTGTATTCTCTATAAAAAAAAAAATATATAATCGTATTTTTGTAAAAAAAGACCGTCATGATCAAATGTTAATACTCTCATAAGAAAATATTATTTCATTTTGCCTTTTTATAATAATAATAAATAATATTGTAAAAAAAATAATAACAAAGTTAGTAATACTTTTTTTTTTTTTTTTTGGTACATAAAGTTATTAATACTTTAATTCAATAATAACAACATATTAGCAAGTAACAATTAACCAAAAAATAAAGTACTGCACAGTATACTAAATCGGTAGCAGCAAGAAACAAAGTCAGAAAAAACAAAATATAACAAAAAAGCATGCTCAGCGGGATTCGAAACTGTGACAAGGAAAATAAGTCAGGCGTCCATTTAAAAGTAAGTTTTATCACCTTATTCTAAAAGTTCATTTTTCTTAATTTTCTTCTTTATAAAAAAGTTACTTTTTAATATAAGTACTTGTTCTAAATTGTGTTTGGCCCTACTTCTTCTTTTAAGAAGATATGATGTCAAAAAAAGTTGGGCCAAACGTTCTTCTTCTTCTTCTTCTAACTCTCTTGGTTACAATTTTGTCATGTTATGTACTATCTTGTTCGGTCATGTGCCGTTTTGTTCAGTATTTACTGTTTTGCAAATCAAATGAATCTCTAATGTCAATTAAATCTTCAACTCCAACTTGTGAGACGCATTGGGCAAAACTTCGATAATGTGGCAAATCAATATTTACATTTTTTGTTGAGAAATATATTTGATATTTAAATTTAGTCTCCAATAAACATCAAAGTCATTATGAAGAAACATCAACTCTCGTCGAGAGACTTTTTTTTTCAAACCTTTTATATATAATAAATGTTTTAACACACTTAAGCATATTTAAATATTTTTAAAAGACTAAAAAATATAAAAACAATTCAAACATCTTGCTGCTTGACTTTTTGACTTTAAAACTTTTATTAAAGAGTTTAAACGTGAGTATCTCTCGTTGAGAACTAATTTTCCCCCATAACATTAGCAAGAAAAAATGTGAGTCTTTTCCACTTAGAAGAGTTAGTGGCATACTCGTTGTTTTTCCGAGTCGGAGCTCTTCCTTATTGTGAAGCAAATATCCATTTTTCAGTATGTTTGTGGTGGGTTAAATGGGGTTTAAAACTTAAGATAACAAATTGTCTTTCCTCCTAAAAAAAAAAATCAAACAAACAACTTTGTTATTTTTACCCCGAACTACTAGATTTTGATCCTTCACGGGTACGTAGGCAAAATACTCTATGTCTTTCCAAATCCAAAATTAATAAAACTTCTTTTCTTTTTCTTTTCATTAATAAAACAACTTCTGTTTCTCACCTCCACAATCAATTTTACAACCAGTCAATTTTACAAGCAAACAATTTACGTGCAAACAAATCTTTTTTAGCGCAAAAATATATTTTACAAAAGGATCATGTATAGTACCACAAATACTTAGGGCGTTAGTACATTCTCTTCGTATAACTAACCTCCGTACCTTAGATCTCTGAAAACTTGCATTATTTAATCGCTTCATTGCATCTTTAAATTTTGCATGTTACTTAAGGATTTATTCAATTTTTTTCCCTTCTTTTGGATAAATTAAAGTTCAGTGATAAATTTATATTTTTGTAAGTTAAAATTAATTAATAGTTTGATATCCGAAAATCATCACGACAGAAGTGGGATTAAAGTTCATTGAACAATAAGGACCCATTTCTTGTGGAAGCAATTTTCTGGCCTTGTCCCATTTGGTGGTCTCTCACATACGGACATTTTTTATTTATAATACCATACATATCCTCACCTCAATCAACTTCATCTCCATTATTTATAATTATCCCCTCACAATATACACAAAGAGCTAGCTCTATAAAACATCGTATTTGGTTTTGAACTACAAAGTTTATTGTACCACATTAATTCCCTTTAGAGTTTGCTTATTATTACCATTTGTGAACAAGAATATATTTGGCTAGCTAACTTTTTTTTTTCCTTTTGTGTTGTGTTTATCAAATATTTAGGCACTATGGTGGAAGGACATGAACTTTTGGGGCTTGGTTTCTTTATAATTGGTTTATGGCATCTCTTCAACCACACCAAACTCCACTTTATTTGTTCTTCTTTCAAGTCCTACACATCAACCATGTGGTTTCCTACCAAAATAAGTAGATACTTGGAGCTTCATTTCATCATGGCATGTTGCATAGTCTTCATAGCCATGGAACTCTTCATTGCTCCTCTTCATCACCAACCATTTGACCCTCATGATGGAACCATTCCCTCCAACCATCTCCACAACTTTGAACACTCTTCCATGGCTTCGTCTTTCTTAATCTATGCTACTTTTTCCATAGTTCTTGATAGAATTTCGACAAGTACTAAAATTCAAAATGAACTTAGCCATTTGCTTGCAGCCATAGCATTTGCGCAACAATTTCTTCTTATTCATCTTCACTCAAGAGATCATATGGGGATAGAAGGACAATATCATTATTTGTTGCAAATCTTGATTTCGATTTGTTTTGTGACGACCCTTATGGGAATTGGATATCCAATGAGCTTCTTGGTATGTTTTGTGCGTTCTGTTTGCATAACCTTCCAAGGTTTGTGGCTTATGTTCATGGGGTTCATGCTTTTTACGCCTGGTTATGAACCCAGAGGTTGTTTCACGAAACTCGAGGGGGATCAATATATGGTTAGGTGCAGTGATGAAAAGGCTCTTCATCGCGGTATTTCATTGGTGAATCTTCAATTCAGCTGGTTCTTGATTGGAGTCCCTATTTTTGCTGTGTCTTTCTACTTGATTATGGCAACATGCTACGGTGAAAAAGTGAAGTATGTTTCACTGATGAAGGAGGAACATTATCGTGAAGATGGCTTAAAAAGTTTCGATGTTGAGTCACAATGTCGAAAGATCACCACGGTTATGCAAGAGTAAATTTGAAGAACTTGGTGAAAATAATAAATATTGTACTAGTGACAAAAAATAATGTATTACTTAAGTTCTACATGTTTGTTGTAGAAAAAAAAAAATTAACAAATAGTGTCTGGATTATTTGACACAAGGATGTTTCATGCATAAGTTTTTATTAGGAAGTATTCCAAGCATACTTAATTATGATTATTCCCAATTAAGGGATAAGAGATGATAAAGAGAGAAAAGAAAATCATAAGACCGATTCATCGGTCCTATTATAAACTTATATACATATTTATATGTATCAGATTTTTTATTATTAAAATATATCTGTAATGCTCAAAAAAATATTGTAATGATGGAACTGGTTTTAAGAAAATTATTAATAAACTCATGAACATGATGTATTTCCTGATATAATATCAATATAGATGTGTCTATAGACACCTGTATATAAAACTGGTTGCACTGATGCTAGTATTTCGTAGTTTCTTAGATTTTAGAACACTATTGTATATGTTTTTTCAAAATTAATTTAATACGGTAAAAAAAATAGAGATTTCATATAAAAAATACAGTTTCTTAGATTTTGGAGCACTATTGTATAATTGTAATATTCTCCCCCATAAATAATTTCAAATACAGATAGACAAGGGCAGAGCTACTTGTGGGCTCGGAAGGGCCGCGGCCCGCCCCAGAATTTTCGATTTTATTTGGTATATATCGATATTTATGTTAACTACTTTATTATATATACATTGTATGCGTATAAATGATACAAGTTAAATCTGTGGTTCAGTGGCAAAGAATTGTTTTTTGCAACCATAAGGACCTGTGTTCAATTCCCACCAAAGACATATTATATTTTGCTTGAATTATTATTATTTTTTGGACCAAAGCTTGAATTTGTTTGAACTACATGCTACAACATGACTACTATAGGTCAAATTTTATTTGTTTTAATAAAACGTGTCTAGTATATATATATATATATATAAAATACCGCTAAAAAAATTTAATTTTTTTCACAGCCCACCTCAACATTTTAGTGTTGCTTCACCACCGCAGACAGATACATTCATTTCAACATGTTTTCATTCCATAATCTGGTAGCAGTGAAGCTGCCAGATTTAAAGGTGAGATGTATGATAGGTCATAATAATATGGAGATCACTTACAATTTGATACAATAACTGTTACATTTGAATTTGATTTTATATTATACAAGTAAATGTGGTATCATCACGACAGAAGTGGAATTAAAGTTCAGTGAACAAAAAGGACCCATTTCTTTGTAAGTGGGATGCTTCTACAAGGAGTACTACACTGTCCATAGGGACCTGTTACCCTTGGCCATAACATTAATTCATTTCACACACTGTGTGAACTTTGTCTTATTATTATTTTTCCCATTTTCCCTTCTCATAGAAAATGAGAAAAATAGTCACATGGTTACCAAAATTAGATACGTCACCCCATATTTGATTTACTATTGTGTTAAGGTTAATTATCAAAGATATTTAGTTATTTAATATGAATTTTGCTTATAGTAAGTAAATGAGGAAGTAGTATATAAGGGTGTGGATTTCCTACCGAAAAATATTTAATCTAAACTATCTGATTTTAAATCAACGGCTAAAATTGTGTTTCCGTATAAAATTAAACTTATGATTTGAAACCGATAGTTGAGATTCAGTATAACGTCAAACTATGTGTAATCCCTACAACATGAAACCTTATAAAAAGTGACTAGTAGAATAGATAATTATTGAAGACAAATAATTTTGTTGGGTGATTGATAAAAAGTGGTCAAACATTGTTGAATGTTGATCCATGGCACGAGAAGAGAGGGGGCGTGGTGTGTTGTTTGTGGCTTTGGTGTTTTCCTTAAATCATATCTCTTTCTCTCTCTGATCATTTCCATTATTACAAGAAGGCCCCTAAGGTTTCAGATAAATCCAAAATTCATTTTTAACCTTTTCTCATAAGAAGGTGTACATGTTTGGGCCATATATGTCCTTCTCTTTCTTTCTATCGTTAAGCTAGCTACAAACACTACACAGCCAGAGGGATCAGTGAAAAGCCATTCAAATCATCTAATAAGAGAAGCACTGCCTAAGATGCTATGGAATGGTCCCCTCTCTTCATTATAAACAGGAAACACTTCTGCTTTTTTCCTGGAAGAGAGAAAATGACCAAGCAGCTAGCATGACCAACATATATGATATATATCCAAGCAGCTAATATGATAATTAAATTTAAGTGTTTTTGTAGTTGAATTGTTAAAGTTAAAGACCTCAAATCTTCGTGGACACAAGTTAAACCCTTAACCTTATTAATATTACAAAAAATTATTTATTTTTCATAACATCAAATGCAAATTTTTGTTTGATAAAGTCTCATGATAAAATTTGTTTTAAGCCTCTAACTGTGTTGTCTTGGATTGTGAGAATAAAGAGATAATTGTTGAATATTGGTCGGTTTATTTATAATGAATGAATTACGCTGTAGAGAATGTTAACACATCATTTTGGGGATGGTCTCATACCAAGCCGAATCTCCGGTTTGCTTTTCTCCGTTGGCGCAATGAATCGCAGAAGCGAATGTTACAATTCCAGAAGCTTTATGGATTTCGACTTTCAGAAAGATCTTAAATAAGTTGGGTGTTATTTTATTATTGATGGGTTCATCCTTTAAGATGTGGATCCAAAAAGGACTCACCAGTACAAGGATATTGACCTTGGTGTGAATATCTTGAATCAAAGAGAAAAATGAAGAAATGTTAAAGAGCCCTAAAACAAACTAAAAGAAAAGAAACATACAAATTGGAATTAAATGAGAAATGAAAGAATGATTATCATATTTATGATCAATAATAAGATCGATTGTGATTCCACGTAGAATAAAAATGTTTTTGATTAAGATTTCGAATTGGTTCATCCAAAAATCTACAAGCAAACTAACTCCCAATTCACTCTATAAGTTACTCTTCCTTTCTAAATCATTTTATAGGTTATTGAATGTTTTATTTTTTTAGTTAGTTAGCGACTAAAAATTTACTCTTTAAAATAAATATTTTACATTCGACTCTAACTCATGTAATATTCTATCTTTACTAACTGAACTATATTTACGAATCATTAAATCCCTCTTTATTACATGTGAAAAGTAGAAATCAATCACCATTGTTGTGAAGATTATGAACAATGTGAGAGAGATGAAGATACTAAGCTTTAAGCATCAAAGAATAGAATGAAATTTTTATTTCTCACAAAAACTAACTTCTCATTATTACATGATGAGTATATATACAATGTGTAATAATGTGTAACTATAGTTAAGCTATCTAACTAATGTGAATCACAAAGTAGTTAACTAACTAACTGATTTAGTTACATAAGAAACAAACTTAACCAAAGGTAGTTGTGAAGCCCTTTTTGGTAGTTACAACTTTCTTCAAGTTAGTTGGATAACTTGTCTTACAAGTAACACTTCATTCTTCTTCACATTTGGCTTCAACATCCCCCCTCAAGGTGGAATATATATCCATTATTCCAAGCTTGAGTAGCAAAGACTGAAAGGGTCCTGGATGCAGAGGCTTAGTAAGAATATCTGCCAATTGATCTCTTGAAGGCACAGGTAACAAATGAATAAGGCCAGTTTGCACCTTTTCCCTTACAACATGACAGTCCATCTCAATATGCTTTGTCCTTTCATGAAATACTGGATTTGCAGCAATGTGGAGTGCTGACTTATTGTCACAATATATCACAATAGGTGAAGGATGAGATATGTGAAAATCTGACAAGAGAAACTTCAACCATTGTGCTTCACATGTAGTTTGAGCCAAAGCCCTATATTCTGTCTCTGAAGAGGACCTAGAGACTACATTTTGTTTCTTACTTTTCCAACTAATGAGAGAATTCCCAAGGAAGAAGCAAAATCCTGTTGTTGATCTTCTAGTGTCAGGGCATGAACCCCAGTCAGAATCTGTGAAGCCTTTCAGTGTCAATGGAGATTTTGAATCAAAAAATAAACCTTGCCAGGGTTGTTTTTGATGTATCTGAGAACATGTACTCCTGCTAACATATGTTCATTGGTAGGATAGGATAGAAATTGGCTTAGCTTGCTGACAGCATAAGCAATTTCAGGCCTAGAATGAGTAAGATACAACAATCTTCCAATGAGTCTTTTGTATGTTGAAGGATCAGAGATAGCTTTACCAGATTCTTTGTGTAATTGGAGCTGAGGCTGCATGGGTGTGCTGCATGGTTTTGAACCAGTTAAGCCTGCATCTTGAATTAAATCAAGTGCATATTTTCTTTGACATAGAGAAATGCCATTTGAAGTTCTGGCCACTTCAAAACCCAGAAAATATTTGAGTACTCCTAAGTCCTTGATACTGAATTTGGAGTCTAACATGGCTTTGATTCTCTTGATTTCATTGTCATCTGTCCCCCCTAAAACAAGATCATCTACATAGACCAAAATCACTGTGAGACCTGTAGATGCTTGTTTTGTGAATAAGGAATAATCTGACTTGGATTGAACAAAGCCAGATGAAGTAAGGGTTTCAGATAGCTTAGTATTCCATTGTCTACTAGCTTGCTTGAGACCATATAATGACCTTTGAAGTTTGCAGACAAGGCTAGGATCGGGTAAATCAAGGCCAGGAGGTGGCTGCATGTAAACCTCTTCATTCAGATCTCCATGAAGAAATGTTGTGTTAACATCAAGTTGGTATAGAGGCCAGTGCAAGGAAGCAGCAATAGCTAGAAATAGCCTGATGGTAGTCATTTTCACCACTGGGCTGAATGTATCCATATAATCTAAACCTTCAGTTTGTGTGTATCCTTTGGCTACCAATCTAGCCTTGTATCTTTCAACTGAGCCATCAGCATGTAACTTCAATTTAAACACCCATTTGCAACCTATAGTATGCTTATGAGCAGGCAATGGGACAAGGCTCCAGGTGTTGGTTTTCACTAGAGCAGACAACTCAGCTTTGATAGCTGCAGTCCAGTTTTCATCACAAATAGCATTCTCATAGCATGTAGGTTCGGAAATATTGGTGAGATTGAAGAGGTAATGTTTATGTGCAGAAGAGATTTTATTATAAGAAATGAAAGAGGATAAAGGATACTTACTTGTGGAAGAAGATAAAGGCATAGCAGTAGTTGCAGCAGGGATTGTATTACTAATGAGATTACAGTAGTAGTCTTGGAGATGAGTAGGTGGTTTAATGATTCTAGAGGATTTTCTGGTGGGAATAGGTACAGGGATAAGAGGTGGTGTATTGTTATCTGAATTTGAATGAGAGTGTGAAGGAGTGTGTGAAGTGGAAGGATTATCTGTGAGTGATATGGGAGATTCAGAGTTATGAGTGGAAGCATTTAGAGGTGGAGAAGGATTATTTGAAATAGGGGAATGGGAAAGAAAATCTAGAAAAGGGTCAGGATAAGAAGTAGAAGTAGTTTGAAGTAGAGGAGATTGAGTAACACTATCTTGTGACTCACTTTGTTGCTTAGGATAGGGAAAGATGTGTTCAAAGAATGTAATATCTCTGGAGATAAAAACTTCTCAGGTGTGAAGATCAAGCAAAATGTGACCTTTAACTCCAGGTTTAAAGCCTAGATAAACACATTTCTTAGCCCTAGAATCAAGTTTCTTTCTATGAGAGGAAAGAGTAGCAGCAAAACATAGTGAGCCAAAAACTTTAAGGTAAGAAATATCAGGCAAGTCATTATGTAAAATTTGATAAGGACATTGATTTTTCAGAAAAGGAGTAGGAAGTCTATTTATGATATGAACAGCATGAGAAATGGCATAGTTCCAAAAAATCTTAGGTAGATTAGATTGAAAAAGTAAGGCTCTAGCAGTGCCTAAAATATGTTGATGTTTTCTTTCAACTATGCCATTTTGCTGTGGTGTATTAACACAGGAACATTGATGAATAATGCCATGATCATTAAAAAAGGAGTTAAGTTTAAATTCATTTCCATTGTCTGTCCTAATACACTTGATAGTACTGTTGAATTGAGTCTGAGCCATGGAAACAAAAGATTTGATTAGATTAGAGGTCTCAGATTTCAATTTCATCAAGTAAATCCAAGTGTATCTACTCTTGTCATCAACCACAGTCAAGAAATATTTGTGACCAGTCATTGATGGAATAGAGATGGGACCCCAAATATCCATATGAATGAGATCAAAGAGATTTTTAGAGATGCTAGAACTAAGGGGAAAAGGTAATCTCTTCTGTTTAGCATAAAAACACACATCATAAGGAGAGTTAGATTTTGAAATTGAAACACAAGGAAACATTTTATTGATTACAACAAGTTTGTCAAAAGATGTATGGCCAAATCTCATGTGCCACAAAATACATTCTTTATTCTTATCATTGATCCTATCTGATCTATCTAAGCTATTTATGGATTTAGAAACTGTTACATCAGGTTCCTTGTTAAGCAAGCTAACTGTTTGAACTAGTGGGGAAGTGAGAGTATACAATCCTTGCTGTAGCTTAGCTATACCAATCTTCTTCTTGGATAAGAGGTCCTGTATCAAACAATCATTTCCATCAAAAATTAATGAACAATGTAGGCTTTGTGTAAGTTTAGGTACATATATGAGATTAAAAGAGAAATTTGGAAAATATAGAACATTAGTAAGGTACAGGTTTTTGTCAAAAAATATAGTGCCTGCTAAGCTAGTGGTTACCAAAGCACCATTTGGCAATTTAATGTTGATAGGATGAATTCTCTTCATGCACTGAAAATTTTTTAGGGAATGGCAAATGTGATCTGTAGCACCTGTGTCTAAGATGAACACATCATTAGGTGCAGTGGAATAAGGTAGGGCACAAAGAATACCTGTACTAGATGAGGGTTGAGTGGTTATGTGATTTACACTATGAGATTGCATATTGCTAGAATTTTGAAGCAGAGCCAACAAAGCCTTGTGCTGGTCAGCAGTGAAAAACAGCTTACCTGAATCAGTGTCACCATTTTCTTCTTCATAAGCAATGGAATGATTATCATCTTCATTCCCAGTTGTATTACAATTATTAACAGCTCCTCCTTGCTGCATATGGGGAGGATATCCATGCTTTTTAAAGCATATATCCACAGTGTGATTAGACATTCCACAATGAGTACAATACCTATTTCCTTTAGGTTTGCCTCTGCCATAAGATGGTTTTCCACCTTTATCACCTCTGCCTCTGGAAGCATTGAAGCCTCTACCAGGGTTGGAATAACCAGAAGATGCAGCAAGAACTTTAGATTCATCAAAAACAATAGCAGCTTGTCTTTCTTGTTGAACAAGCAAAGAATAAACCTTCCCAATATTAGGAAGAGGATCCATAAGCATGATTTGGGATCTAACAGCTTAGCTATACCAATCTTCTTCTTGGATAAGAGGTCCTGTATCAAACAATCATTTCCATCAAAAATTAATGAACAATGTATGCTTTGTGTAAGTTTAGGTACATATATGAGATTAAAAGAGAAATTTGGAAAATATAGAACATTAGTAAGGTACAGGTTTTTGTCAAAAAATATAGTGCCTGCTAAGCTAGTGGTTACCAAAGCACCATTTGGCAATTTAATGTTGATAGGATGAATTCTCTTCATGCACTGAAAATTTTTTAGGGAATGGCAAATGTGATCTGTAGCACCTGTGTCTAAGATGAACACATCATTAGGTGCAGTGGAATAAGGTAGGGCACAAAGAATACCTGTACTAGATGAGGGTTGAGTGGTTATGTGATTTACACTATGAGATTGCATATTGCTAGAATTTTGAAGCAGAGCCAACAAAGCCTTGTGCTGGTCAGCAGTGAAAAACAGCTTACCTGAATCAGTGTCACCATTTTCTTCTTCATAAGCAATGGAATGATTATCATCTTCATTCCCAGTTGTATTACAATTATTAACAGCTCCTCCTTGCTGCATATGAGGAGGATATCCATGCTTTTTAAAGCATATATCCACAGTGTGATTAGACATTCCACAATGAGTACAATACCTATTTCCTTTAGGTTTGCCTCTGCCATAAGATGGTTTTCCACCTTTATCACCTCTGCCTCTGGAAGCATTGAAGCCTCTACCAGGGTTGGAATAACCAGAAGATGCAGCAAGAACTTTAGATTCATCAAAAACAATAGCAGCTTGTCTTTCTTGTTGAACAAGCAAAGAATAAACCTTCCCAATATTAGGAAGAGGATCCATAAGCATGATTTGGGATCTAACAGCTTAGCTATACCAATCTTCTTCTTGGATAAGAGGTCCTGTATCAAACAATCATTTCCATCAAAAATTAATGAACAATGTATGCTTTGTGTAAGTTTAGGTACATATATGAGATTAAAAGAGAAATTTGGAAAATATAGAACATTAGTAAGGTACAGGTTTTTGTCAAAAAATATAGTGCCTGCTAAGCTAGTGGTTACCAAAGCACCATTTGGCAATTTAATGTTGATAGGATGAATTCTCTTCATGCACTGAAAATTTTTTAGGGAATGGCAAATGTGATCTGTAGCACCTGTGTCTAAGATGAACACATCATTAGGTGCAGTGGAATAAGGTAGGGCACAAAGAATACCTGTACTAGATGAGGGTTGAGTGGTTATGTGATTTACACTATGAGATTGCATATTGCTAGAATTTTGAAGCAGAGCCAACAAAGCCTTGTGCTGGTCAGCAGTGAAAAACAGCTTACCTGAATCAGTGTCACCATTTTCTTCTTCATAAGCAATGGAATGATTATCATCTTCATTCCCAGTTGTATTACAATTATTAACAGCTCCTCCTTGCTGCATATGAGGAGGATATCCATGCTTTTTAAAGCATATATCCACAGTGTGATTAGACATTCCACAATGAGTACAATACCTATTTCCTTTAGGTTTGCCTCTGCCATAAGATGGTTTTCCACCTTTATCACCTCTGCCTCTGGAAGCATTGAAGCCTCTACCAGGGTTGGAATAACCAGAAGATGCAGCAAGAACTTTAGATTCATCAAAAACAATAGCAGCTTGTCTTTCTTGTTGAACAAGCAAAGAATAAACCTTCCCAATATTAGGAAGAGGATCCATAAGCATGATTTGGGATCTAACAGCATAGTAAGAATCATTAAGACCCTTAAGAAATCTAATGACTTGATCACTATCTTTGTACTCACGCATCTTGACAAGAGCTTGGCAATTATCAACACAAGAAGTTTCAGGAATGGGCCTAAAATTGTCCAATTCTTGCCAAAGTTTCTTCATTTTGGTATAATATGTAGAGATAGTGCACTCACCTTGCTTGAGTGTGTAGATTTCTTCCTGCAGATCAGAGATTCGAAAAATATCTCCTTGGTAAAACCGATCTTTGAGCTCTTTCCAAATTTCTGAAGCTGAATCCATCCAAAGGATGCTTTGTGAAATTTCAGGATCAACAGAATTACTGATCCAAGACATAACCATCGTGTTACATCTATCCCAAGCTAGTGAATCCTTGTCTGCATCATCGGGACGTGGAAGGGTGCCATTGATGAAATAGAGTTTGTTCTTAAATCTCAGAGCAACAGTCATGGATCTAGACCAAGTGTGATAGTTCAGGCCAGAAAGGGGCGGGGTTACAAGAACATTACCCAGGTTTTCATTTGGATGCATGAAATAAGGATTCAAGATATCAGTTTGATAGCCTTTGTTCTGAGGAATAGCTTGAGGAATAGCATAGCCTGGATCACCATTAACACTGCTTGCAGATCCTTCAGACATGATGAAGAGATTCTTGAAGTACAAGAAAGGAAAGAAAACGAAGAATGAAGGAGAAAAACGAAGGAATTATGAATGTTGAGGTTTGTGAGAAGAAGAACAATGGTGGAGATCACTATAGATTGCTCCTGATACCATGTGAAAAGTAGAAATCAATCACCATTGTTGTGAAGATTATGAACAATGTGAGAGAGATGAAGATACTAAGCTTTAAGCATCAAAGAATAGAATGAAATTTTTATTTCTCACAAAAACTAACTTCTCATTATTACATGATGAGTATATATACAATGTGTAATAATGTGTAACTATAGTTAAGCTATCTAACTAATGTGAATCACAAAGTAGTTAACTAACTAACTGATTTAGTTACATAAGAAACAAACTTAACCAAAGGTAGTTGTGAAGCCCTTTTTGGTAGTTACAACTTTCTTCAAGTTAGTTGGATAACTTGTCTTACAAGTAACACTTCATTCTTCTTCACATTTGGCTTCAACATTACATGTATCGCTTTCCATGTAACAATCGACAAATTGGTTTCAAATTTCAATCTGTCTGGCTAATTGCACATGATTGGAAAGGAAAATTACTAATCAATCACTACAGAACTTCATTATGTGTATACATATGTAGAAAAGTCAAGTTAATTGGAATATAAAATAGTAGTGTTGTGCTATTTGATTAGTTTCAACTTTCAATTACGATCATTGAGCAAGAAATGAAGTTTACTAGCTGTAATTTTTTATGTAAAGACTCGGATCTCTAAAACGAATAAAAAAAAATGAAAGTGGTTACTTTAACAAACGTATCAATATTTATCTTTAACTTGTATATTTTGTAAAAATAAAACGGTATATTGCACCAAAAAAATAATTAAATAAAACAGTATAAGGTTGACAACTAAGATATTATAATTATATTAGTACTCTAAAAAATAACCATTAAAAAAACATCTTAATAAGAGGTTGTCCTTGTTATACCCCATTGGATAATTAATCATTAACCTCACTTCTAGTGCAATTTGACCAATTCAACCATAATGCCAATGTCAGTACGTACCTTAATTAATCTGAGTACCAACCAGTACTTAGTACTAGTTCTAATCATAGTTTATTACTGAAAAGAAAATAAGATTATTGGATTGGCTAACATGGAATTCTAAGCTCTTGCAATTGGATTCCCAATATTCAAGCAAACCGAGATAACCGTGGTTGTTGGATCAAATATCAAATTATTTTGAAACAAAAAACAAAAACTTACATTATTTTTTGAGACCAGATCATCTTTTAAGAATTGTGAGTAATTATAAATTATATATCAAACAAACTAACACCAAATAAAACTATTCACATGAATAAATTTATAAGTGGTACGTACGTATAAAATACTAAAATTGAGATCGTTTCATGTTTCAAACTGTTTAATTTTTATTTTTTGAGATTCAAGTTGGCACCGGATAAGATTTGCTGGATACATACATATTTAATTTCAAAGGTTGCAGTATACGTTGCACTTAGAACAAGAAAAACTTTGGATTTGGTTTGAATAAAATTTGTTACCCCAAAACCCTTTTTTTCCCTTAAAACACGTTGTATCACACTTTAGGAGTGTTTCCAATGTCTTGGATGCTATGCTTTTTGTCTGCTTTTTTCATCTTTTAAGTGTGTGTTCATTGTAAATCTGTAATTTTCTCACTTTCTCTTGGTCTCTTCTCCATTATCTGCCACCTCGATCATTACTAGCTACTCTTTACATCGAGGGAAAAACATAGAATGTGGTTCAAGTGTGGCGTATATATTCAACTTCGGATTTGAACCGTAGTCAAAACTACATGCAGTTAGGGAAGTGATTACGGTCTTATAAGTGCAACAGTCTGTCGTCGAGTAATAATTCACATTCTATGTGTCTAAAATGAGTTCATATCCATATGGATCGTGCCAATTGCACGGTCAGCGTTATCCAATCTTGCGGTTTTGAATTCGCTCTGGTTTTTTTAAAAAAAGGTTTTTAGAAAAAATAACGATATGCAGACAGAAAAGTAAAATGAGACAGAAATATAAAGGATAGATATGGTGGTTTGGACTCCCCCAAATACTATTCAGCATGATCGGTGTATAACATAGTTAACTAGCCTAACAAGCGACGTCAATTTTATTCTTGAACTGGTAATACCTTACTATTACCCAAATATATATATAAAGTTTCCTTAAGATTATAACTAGGATACCTACGAGTGTCTATCTCTATTGTCACATACCCTAACTACAATGTGAGTTATTTATACATTTGCTTCTTTCTTAACATTTTCTTGTATTCTTGCTCCTTTTAGCTCTTTGCTTCGAATCCTTAGGTTTTCTTCGTATCTAGGCTTGTCTTGAGTCATTTATTATTAATATTACTACCTAAAATATTGCAGAAATTCCTGTCATCAGAAAATACGACTGTCCGATTAAGATAGATGATTTAGATATAAAATAATCATATAATTTGATTAAATTTTCTTCATAACTGAACCGTCCAATCTTAATCAAATAGTCAAATTTTCTCTGACTACATGATTCCGTACAGTTTTAACTGCATGCAATCTGGATCCATTGAACTTCATAGGTTTTTATTTTCCAATTTACAATTAACCTTTTTAGGCCATTGTTTTTTAATTGGTTCTTTGCTAGCTAGTGCTCATGATATATGTTTATGTCGTGGGTGTCAATTTTTTTGTTAAAATTTATGGTGTTACTATTATTTTTATGATCAAATTTGAATAGCAAACAAACCGTTTTTTTTTTATGGATCAATTATGTTGTTGCCAATACTCTATTTTTCCATCAACAAATTATATTGCTACTAAAATTGTCGTTGGGATACATTATTTCAACAAAGATAATTTGCTCAAAAGGAAGAACTTAATTATATGCATGAAAGGATTATTATGGTCATGAATATCCGTAGGTCGATCTGTCTCCATCTGTGGGATTAAAAGACATATGGGGGACTCCTTCTGCCAAATCCATTGTACATATAGTATTGTGTATGTGCTTGATCATGATTGATGATAGTATAGGCAACCAAAAAATATGGGTTGTATCTTCAAATCTTTCTATCTTGCGTCCTTTTCAATATTGTCTTGCATGTCTTATTTTTGTCTCTTTAAGAACCTTTTTTTATTAAAAAAAGAAATTTGTTTAGTTTGACATATTTACATAAACATGGTATGTATATTACTATTTGCTCCCAAAGAAAGAGCATACAAAAAATCGAATTAATGAAATGAACTTTCACTTCATATTTATTGATTAATATTACTTCTCTACCAACAACAATAAGCTCCACCGAAAGAAGCTATACTCTCACAATGTAACAAATCAAAGAATAAAATATCGATGGGAAAATATATTTATATTTAGTGTTTAATACGCCTTCGAATACAATTATCTCCAACGATATGATTATCTGAAAATAAAAGAAATGAGAAACTATTTTCGATTATTTTCGGCTAAATAAGTCTCCAACTATTTTAGATTAAATAAGTGAGTGACACTGACTATTATGGAAAAACATATGAAAAAAAAAATTTGTTTAAGAGTAATTGGACAAAAAAATAACAAATCGATGTCAACAATTTTTTCAAAGCGGCAATCGTAACCAACATATCATCGTTTTAACTTGATATATCTGCAACCAATCAAACAAATATAAGTTAAAATAAATAAAAGACTAATTTGTCTTACAGAGAAAAATATTAGAAACTATTTTTATTTTTTTTGTGAGATACTGAATTAGGTCATGGAAAAATTGTGAGGACCAAAGTAAATAATTAATCTAAATTTGATCACACTCTTGCACATTCAATAGGAGAGGAGTAGGGACAAAGTGATGTGGGAGGTTAGCATGATTTCATTTCAAACCCATTTTCAACTTGCCCACATTCAAACCCATAAAGCAATTTTATCCACTCAGACAACTGGCCCAATTTATTATATCTACTTTGTGACTTTGAAAAAAAAATGTTCATTTATGTCAAAGTAATCAAAATCTAGTTTGATAGAAAAAGGAGAAATAAATCCTAGCTTAGTTGGTACTTCCTCCGACTCAATTTTTTGTTTCAAAATTTTAATTCTTCTGAAAAACCAAGGTACAATTAATGATAGTTTATCATTTGCAGCCTTAGTGTTGTTTCTCATCCTATAGTTTTATTATCAGAAGCCTCCACCTCAAGATGAAAATCCTCCACCTTAAAGTGAAATTCCCCCCACCAAAGTCTTAAATCCCGGTACTTCTCCTATGAACTCCATCTTGCAATTTGCAAAACTATTCAAACCGTTCTTCTCCCTTCAACGCATCAACACACTTATTTTGAATTAACACCATCGTCATCATCACCTTCCACAACCCGTAGTCAATAAATGAAAATTTCATTCATATTTTAAAGTTTAAATTTCATATAACACGTCACATCAAAATTTATTGTTAAAATTGGATTTTTCTAATTTACCTTTTTATAATTTAGGGTTAGAAATGGATAATCTTAGAAATATTTTTTCAGCTCTCTTTGCCAAATCAAGGATAAAGTGGGGGAATCATTTTCAAATGGTTGGACGTGGAAGGTTGCTTTGGACTGATGAGTTGTTCGCTTCAGAAGCTGTGGACGAGCAGGAATTATTCGCTTTATTGCTTCAAGTTTGGCCAAGGATAAAGTGCATGGACAAGCGCAAGTGGATTGCCGCTATCTACGGGAATTTTTCGGTAAAACTCACTTATAATTGGTTGCATAACATAGTTGTGGGGTGGCAGGTATCAATGAAACAAAAGTAATAGCATTGAAGAAATTGTGAAAAAATAATGTTCCGTCAAAATTAAGCATATTTGGGTGGAGAGTTTTGCTTGAGAAATTGCCAATTAGGGAGGTTCTATTTCAACGAGGCATTATTACAAATACTTATGAGCGAAGTTGTGTGTTTTGTTTCAGTATGGAGGAGATTGTCAACCACATTTTTATCAATTGTAGTGTTACGGCTGCTGTTATATATATATATATATATATATATATATATATATATATAAGTGGCTTGGCATTAATGGTGATACAACAAGCAATATTCAGCAACAGTTCTTTAAGGTTTGGGGCATTACTAAAAGGCAAGCATAGTAAGAGAGTTAAGCACATTATTTAGTTGACAATGATGTGGAGCTTATGGCATACGCATAATAACATTTTATTTAGAGGAGGTTTATTTTATAAATCGACTCTCGTGAAACAAATTATTTATATAGTTTGTTTTTTGTTCACAAGTCCCGTAACTCAGGATAATGTAGTTTTCTTTGATGGATGTAATGATCATATCAAGTGCTTAAAAAGTACTAAGTGTAACTATCATTGAAATGTAATGGTTGAGTACCTCTTATACTTTTTATAGGGCCGGTCCTGAGTTTTTAGAGGCCGTGTGCAAATTTTAAAAGTGGCCTCTTAATAATTTTTTTTTTTAAAAAAACTTATCAATTTTAAATTGCAAATAACATAAAATATAATTATCCTTGTAATTAACATAAAAATGATTTATATTCTATCAATAACCGAGGATCAACCACATAGAGGGAATGGCAAGAAACAAAAGGAGAATCAAGGAAAAGAGAGAATATGTTTCTTGCTAGAGATGAAGTAAATTCTTTTGTTATTGAGTTTGATATTGTGTTACTGATTTCCATTTAGTTTTTTTTTCTTCTTTTTTTTAGCATTTTTTTAGGCTATTTTTAGCAAGTTTTTTTTTTTTTTTTTTAGTGTGATATGATTTTGAATTGCTTTCCTTTTTTTTTTTTTCTTCAGAAATTGGACCTGAACTTTATATTGTGCAGAACTACGAGTATTATTTTTACACCCCATATTTTACTAATAATACTACCCAATAATTTTTTTTTGAAGCCTTCCAATTTTGGAGGCCCGATGCAACGGGCCTTGTTGCACCCCCTATTGGGCCGGCCCTGACTTTTTATAATTCAATTTTACTTATAAAAAAAAATGAAAATAAATCACATGAATAGATTTACATGTAGTATCTACAACCTATGAAACACGAACTCTGACACGGACACCGCGACACGACACAGACACTCTGACACCGCTAATGTAATAAATATACGACACCGACACCGCTACATATTTATAAAAAATATAAGTTTAGAATTAAAAATATATACATATGCACCTAAGTTGAACAAATTTTTCAATAATTTTTTTTATAAGAATATATATGATAGTACATTTAACATTTACTCATCAACCTACTATCGAAAAACTAAAACTAATGTAATCAAAATGTAATATATTTAATCCCTCATTGATCAATATTATCATTTCGACACATCTTTAATTGTTGTATATATGTCTGATAAAATATAGAAGCAAATAAAAATAAATAAAATTTTGACACTTATCCCGACACGTTTGTACGAGTGTCTTATAGGTGTCGGACACTGATTTAAGAAGTGTCGGAATAAAAAAAAATTATGTTTTTGGACACCTTTCCGACACGTTTATACGAGTGTCATACGAGTGTCGGACACCGCGACACATCTAATCATAAAGGTATCGATGCTTCATAGTCTACAACTAACATCTACCACATGTAAATCTATTTATAAAGAAATTAAATTTTAAAATTTAACTTATAAAAAAATTGTGGATCCCACAAACCCAACTCAACTATTCGAAATTATCAATGTGGTAGAGAACACCAATCATAACAATATCTATGCATAAATTTTGCATTCTTGTCCTGTTAATTATAGTAATGACTTGAAGACCCCAATATTTAATAATAAATTCCTGTTTACACCGAGACGCATCCATCCACAGACCAAAAGTCTAGAAGAAATTCATGTATATACTATTTTAAACGATTACCAAATTAGCAAGGAGATCATAAAATCTATGATGGGACCAAGCTGTTTCATATGTACTTAGTTTGCAAATTGCAACTATCAAATTTTAATCACATGGACCCATATGATCGATTATAAATTGAAATTCTAATAGCATACACCACCAAAGTTAGTTGATTAATCAATAGCTTTCCTTGCTGTCATCTTCATCAAAAAAACCAAACAAATTAACAATTATTAACTTTCTTTGTTGGCAAACTCATTGCATTTAAAATAAGAAAACAAAAATATTTTTATATACTGTAATATTTTATAAAATATTGGAACAAATTTTATGTTCAAAAACATTTATTTTTGTATATTAGGAGTAATATCAAAATGAAAGCACTAATGTTAGGAAGTTATGACTAACTTAAGCAAAAATATACTATAAAAAAAAAAAAAAGCATAAAATAAAGTAGGACATAAAATAAGATAAATAAAACATTCAATTTATTTTGATTATTCTTCCTAGTGTCACAAGAGACACTGGGCACATATGGATTAACTTATTATTGAGTTTATGCAAACAGCTTATGCAATATAAATTGGATTTTATGTTATTTTATAAGTTCAAACTAGTAAAATTAGGTTTTATGCATAAACTACCTTGACAAACTTATAATAATACATAAAATTGCATAAGCTGTTTTATATAAACTCAAAAATAAGTTAATCCAAACGGATCCTTTATATAAACTATTACTAATGAATACTAAATTCAATAGGCTTAAGACCCAATGAAAATCCAACTATAAAATAATTAAAATTAAAATATCAACTAATATAAATACTATTCTAACTTAAATTTTTAAATTATTTAATATTAATTCACCCTCTACCATATAGTGAAAAAACATACTTTTTTTTAATGTCTTTAAACAAAGTGATAAAACTATCTAAAATTCATCCACACAACCGAGGTCCAAATTTAAATCAAGATGAAGATATTCAATGTAACAATAACAATATTATCGATTGACCTAGATTAAGAATCATTTGCAAAAATTAATTAAATTCAAAAAATATGTCATTCATAAAAAAAAATAAATTAAATTGATAGCAAAAGAAAAATAAAAACTCAATCTACAATATTGTCTCAACTTTTCTATATTAGTTAAACACTATTTAATGGATTTTTTTTTAATTAAACAGTACCTAATGAGATGTGACGCTTGTTTAATTAGGAATATAGGGTGTGTTTGTTTTAGCTTTAAAAAAAATAGATTTTTCTTTGTATTTTTGAAAATAGATTTTATAAAATCGTTTTTCAAAATATTATAAGTTTTTTTATATTCATTTTTTCTAAATTTAAACACTAATTTTGACATTATATAACATAAACGTACATTATTGAAGATCAAAACATAGTCAAAATCTCAATTTTTACAAAAAGTTGTATTTCAAAAATAATTTTTATGAAAATCTATTTAAAATAGCTTCAAAAAAAGTGATTTTTTTGAAATTTTGATATCTAAAAAAAAAATTCAATAAAATAATGAAATATCTAAAATGACATTTTAAGAATAATTATTCAAACCAAATTTTCATTTAAAGCTTTTATAAAAAATTTCTTTGTAAAATTTTTTGACACAAATTTTTTTAGACTATAAAAATCTATTTTAAAAAAATCTATAACAAACGCACCCATAATCTCTTGCGGATAATATATATACATAGAGATCTAGAGAAAGATCATGTGAGTTGGAAGATGATCAAAGACTATAATCATCATTAAAAAATAAGAATTTTATACAAAAGTAAGTGAACACAAAACGACAAAAGAAAACAAATATTAAAAATGAAGTGGTTGCCACAGTTTCTATCAAAGCAAAACCTTTTCACAACATGAAAGAAAGAGGTCTATAGTACAACATACAATAAGTCAAAGCTTCTTTAAAAAAAAAAAAAAACCATTTCAATAATGATTAGAAAAATATAACAATTACACATGTGATGGAATTAACATAGTTAAAGCTATGCAAAAAAACACAACAGACGAAAAAAACAAACACTTTGGAACCATCTGTTGAAATTCCACACACCGACCTAGGAGAACAGACCAAAGCCAAACAAACCCTTGACTGAAAACAAATTATGAATCATAATAGTATGTGAAATGTTGAAAATAGGATCTTCCTTGGTATGTATTGTGCTCCAGAATCCAGCTTATTAAGGACTAAAAAGGAAAAATAATTGAAAGCATTTGTGATGATAAATTAATTGCTTGTTGAGTAAACTTATTGATGGAGGTTAAATATTTTTTCAACTGATCAAAGCCTTTCGTATGCTTCCTAGGAGATCCTTTGCTGTCACACAGTTTTCCTTGTTCATCTGCAAGATAATTGATTATATATATTGATCATCTTGGTTTATAGCAATTCAATAAATAATTAAATTCATCTAAAATGTGTACATGCATTATTAAGCTGAACATTAAAGCTAAATATAACTTTGTTTCTATTAGTAACTTAATTTAAGGATAAATATTTATCTAAATGATACCTTAATTATCCTTCATGTGGTAAAAGATAAAATAAAATCAATTTTTTCATATATATATGTTTCATAAGCTATCTCGCGGAGTTTATAAAAAATAAACATTATGAGATTTGATCACATTTGCGCATTTGGGACATAGATGATCATTTGCATAAATTATTAATCAAATGACCACCAATATTTTAAATGCGTAAAATATTGGTAATTGCACCCGCAGGGGAATCGAAATCCCTATTTGCATAAATTCGCATGGTTTTAATCTAATAAGTTTAAATAAGTCAATTCAAATAGTATGTATATAAAATTAAATATTTACCTGAGCAACAATAGTTACATCAACAACGTTGTTTCCAAAGGGCAAAAAGGTACTACTATGGACAGTGAGATTAAGGTTTTCTAATTGGCCAAGCACCGTAGCGGCACGTCCACTTTGTTTATCACATTGAATCTTGATGAGTACATCTTTGTTTGAAACTCTAACTTCGATTTCAGGAAGAAGTGTTTTGTTGTTGTTGTTGTTGTCATCATGGTCATTATTATCAGTGAAGATAATAGATCTCTTGACTTGAACTGCGGATCCAGCTTTTTTGTTGTCTTCAACTTGTTCCTCAAGTGTTTGCAAACGTGCTTGTAGTTGTTTCATATATTTTATTGCATCTCCCAACACAGATGCCTTATCCATCTGCACATGATATGCCATAATTAATTTACAACTATTACTTACTTAATTAGGTTAAACTTGCATGTGTGTTTATTCACTAATTAGTACTACTTGCACCCAATGCAAGTAGACCAATACTCAACAAAATAAATAGAAGCAAAATAAAGAACTAAAAATTCATTTTAGTCTCTGACGAAAAATAAAAAACAACCTTAGTTTTGGGTCTCGGAGATCAAATTGTTCCAATAATTTTTATTTTCTCGAAGACTAAAAGTTTATTTTATTTTTCTCGAGATCAAATTAGGTTTTAACAATTTCTTTTTTTCGAATTAGGTTTTACGGTCTTTCTTAAAACTAAAATGAGTCTCAATCAAGAAAAAAAAAGTTAAAGAAGATAACCGGAAAATCATCTCTAATATTGCTAATTAAGGGACAAGAGAATTAGAGAGATCTCACTTTTCACTAGTCTTAAGTTTGGATCATGATGAGTTATATATATTTTTTCTAGTAGTATACTAATATTAATATAACAATGAAGTAGCATTATATAGGATAGATCATACCTTCTTGAGGCCAGGAACGATGGCTGAAAGAGCAATGAAACTTCGAGTAAGCTTTTCCCTTCGCTTTCTTTCGGCCATTACATGTTCTTGAGCTTGAGTTCTATTCCTGGTTTGATTCACTCGGTTTACATAGTTGTTTTCACTACCCCCTTTCTCGAGTTTAGGCTTTACATCGGAATAATCAAGGCTGTAAAATTCCTTATTAGAAGCAACTGGAGTTGCATTGGATTGCTCAAATGAAATGAGTTGAGGTGATGAATAGGAAGAATTGTTAGTTGATGTCTTGATCTTCTTGGTTGGTCTTGTTTGAGCAACATAGTTATCATTAGGATGAGTTTCAACTGGGAAACAATTTGGTACTGTTTCGCAGTTGTTGTCAATGTGAAATCCAAAGTTATCAAATGCATCCGATGCAAGAGAATCCATAGGATATTGGTGCAAGAAGTTGAGATCCTCCATTCCCTATTCAAAAAATTTAGTAATTAATATAAAACTAAATTTTCTCCTTATTATGTATATGCAATTTCGTTTTATTTCTTTAAAGTTTGAACTCTCCTCTCATCGAAAAAAAACTCTGATAATCCGAAAATCAATTAAAAAATAAGTAAAGTCTAATAAAAAATTGGTCGTGTATATACTTACAAGTTCAGGCAAATAGATGGGAGACATAATTTTCATCATCTTCAGTTTCCTTCCTAAAAAATTGATTTGATTTGATATTGTGCTATGGGATTGGGACATACACTGAAATAGAGTAGAAAAAACAACAAAAAAATAAAAATAAATTAAAGAGTTGAAGTCTTAGAATTGAAGGGACAGTCCTAAAAGATGACTGACATGTTAGAAGATAAAGAAACAAACACCTGAAAATAAAAAAGCAGATTAAGAAAATAAGCTATACCTTGATGATTCAAGAAAATTAGAAGAAGAAGAGAAGAGGTTTGTAAGTTGTGAAGGATTATTATTTATTTATATAGAGGCACTATAGCTTATAGCATACACGCTTCATACCCGGGTGAATGTTTACACGTGTGAAAATGACTCCATATAGTTTCCAATGCGGCGTTTACTCGTTATATTTGGTCAAACTATGGGTTCTATGATCATCTTACACCTCTTTGGTTTGCAACATTTTAGCACGTCCTTTTGAGAATTTAAGGTTTTATCAATTTTGTTGGATTAATGAGATTCCAACATGCTAAAATATACTACAAATATATGAGTTATTTTGATTTTAATCTTGTTCGAATGTGAATTTTTTTATAGGTCAACTGAATGCTTTTTTACCAAAATCGTTCGATTATCTTTTGTAAAAGTTTTATCCGTGAGCAATAGTTTTTCATTCAAGTCGGTCTTTTCTTTATGGTCTTTGATCAGAGATGACTTTTAGGGCAAAAATATGACCGTTGATAGTTCAATGAGTGATAAAGTTTAATTTATACAGCAGTTTGTACATATCACTTGAGTCTTTGAACGCTCTGCAATGCTTTTTATATGATAAGAAAATGTTTTCGTATCATTCAAATTAAAATCGTTGGTGACGATCCAATGTGTCTTTTCAGTTGGAGTCAATTAACTCATTTCTTCGACACAATGAGTCTGGACATGTTGTTCGTGTTTGCTTGTGCGAAAATGTAATTCTTATTCTTGTTTCTTTACAATAGAGAGATGTCAAATGGATGAGATAATATAGAGAAACTTCATTTATTGTTATTATCTTTAGTTAGTTTTTTTTTTTTTTTACAATATTATCTTTAGTTCATATTTGTTAAAATCAAAACTGATTCAGTCATTGTTCTTCAAATCAATTTAGTCCTAATGTAGTGTAATGTTTAAAAATATATATGAATTATAATTGCATGTATTAACTTTATTAATAGAAGAGCTATAATAATTAATTTTTGTCAAAAGAAAAAGAATTAATAATTAGAGGATTAGATTATTATTATTATTATTATTATTATTATTATTATTATTATTATTATTATTATTATTATTATTATTATTATTAATGTTTATAGAAGCTATTTGGGTTCTCCTATTAGAGCTGAGTTTGGTGATGTTCTTCGATCCTCTGCTGAAAATTGGATTAAAGGTTACTTTGGATACATCACTCACTATTCGGATATTCTTTATGTTGAATTAACTGTTTTGTTTCATGGACTCAGTCTAGCAAGATTTATGAACTACACTGATCGATGTGCTTTGCTATTCATATTTGCTTCTATGTGTTAAGATCCTTCATGAACCAACTCCTAAGTTCCATAAGTACGCTTGATTCAAGAGAATTCAATTCTACTTTAATTCAATATATATCTAACACATCATTAGATTTGTTAAAAAAATCATTAGATAAGTTTTTCTTTAAGAAGAGATATTCAATTCATAACACAAATGTTATTTTGACACCAAAATGGTTGTAGGAAAACTATTTTGGTGTGGGACCCGCCACCTTTTATGCCTTTTATTATTTTCATACCGTTTCGATTTGCGTGCATAGATAGAAAAATTTAGTTGTCCTAATTGGACAACTTTTTATGGTGTTCATATAACACCCCTCAATTCATAAACATTAATACACCATATATAGAACACAACTCATCACGAAGTAAAGCACAAAATTTATGCAGAATTCAGTTATTACATATAAAACCATATGTATTAGATAAGTTAAACCATTATAATTCGTTCGGTTCAAAGAAAAGAAAGCGAAAGAAAAATAAAATTACACAAATAATGAATGAATTTCGACTAACATTATTTCAAATTTATTTATTAATTTACGTAATTTTTTTTTCTCCCACTTTCTTTTTTTCTAACCAAACGCACCCTTAGTTTTACAATAAGACACTAAATGTGAGCATATTTTATTGCAAAAATTAAATTTTAATGTCCTTTATAATTTTACTTAATTTAAAAATTAATCTACCAATATAAAAAGATGGATAGTTTTTTCTAATTTACTTTTTCATAATTTGATGATATTTACCCTTCAACTAATGAGAACAGACCATTAATCATTTGTATGTGGTCTTCACAAGTTTGTTATAACTTATTTATAAAATCACATGCAAATCTATTCATATGGTTTGTTCTCATTGATTAATATCATCAAATTATGAAAGGACAGAAAAATAATCACTTCATCAAGATGGATAGTGTCCTTGCCAAATGCAACCCACCGCAAAAAATACGACAACTAGGACGGAGACTTTCCTTATTTGGTTATTTATTTCTCCCATCTAACTGGAATATGCAAATGTTGCCACATGCTATATTTTTGTGTACGATTGATACCCTTTCTTTTTCCCACATGCTATTTAAATCGTGCCTTTTCCTTCAACAGTTTAGTTGAATTAACTTTTTAAGCATATTTATAAACTAATTAATAATTAGTCGATCAATAATACTTTTTTATAGTTGAGAACAATTAAAATAATTACTATTTAATAAAAATGCATAAACTGTGGTAAGTCTCAATAAATTTGTTAAATTTTTTTGTACAAATAATTTATATGATATAAATTTTAAATTTAATAGTAAATTTTATAAAATTTCTATTCGTTAAAATATTATTGAGCATTGTAATATTATTTACACCATTTTGAACTTGTACTAATAGATAGATACATCACTTTCATAGATGATTTGCAGGATCGCGTAAGCCTATTTGACTAACCACAAATGCTTATTTTATTGTTAATTAATAATTAATCAGCAGTTCAGCACAAAAACTTAGTCATGTCCCCTTAAGGTTTACCCACATTTTGAGGATGATTAGTGTAATAACAGTGTAACACATGTGTTACCATTGCAGGTTAAAATAAACAACTATAATATGTCAGAAAGAAAGAAAAATTAACTAACTAATATATATATATATATATATAGTTACTGTAAAAGAAGGTTTAAATATATTTTTCGTCCTTAAAATATATAGTGAAATTTCATTTTAATCTGTAAAATTAGAATTGAGATGTTTTCATTTTTTCAAAATTTTCGATTTTATTTTTAGTCTTTAATGACCGATTCATGTTCATTTTAATATCAAAATTATAATTATTTTACGTTCAAAATATGACTATGTTATGGCTATCACTCTACCTATTATGTTAAACTTATTTAATCCATATTATGTTCAAAATATGTCAAAATTTTATCCACTAGAGGTTGAAAACAAAACGAAATTTTTTGGAATGAAAATATTCCATTTTCATTTGTAAAGACAAAAATCAAAATTTACTATATTTGTAAAAACAAAAAATTTAATTAACGAAAAAAAGCTAATAAGAAAGCCGGACAAAATACAAAAATAAATTCTCATGTAACTCACTTTCTTGTCGATTTTTTTTCTTTTAAGTCTTTTTCGTTCATCGGCAAAATTTTAAGTCATTATTTTTGTCTAGAATCAACTATCTGCATTCTTTTTGTTTGGAATGTTAGAATAAGTGTTACACATTGAAAAGAGAATGTTCTAAATAACAAAGAATCGCATGGTGTGTTTTGAATTTATTTTTATAGTGTGATGAAAACGATCCAATAGGTGATACATGTGTAAAATGATTACTAATAGGGTGTCACAGTTCAGTTTTGATTGATTTTGAATCAAAAAGTATTTAAACCAATAAATTCTATGCCGGTTTAGTTCGATTTTTAATTTTTTTAGAAGTGAAATTGAATCAAAACTAAAATTTTTGGTTCAGTTCGGTTTAATTGATAAATTTGTCTGAAAATACAACTAAAAAAATAAATCAATTTTTTTATTCCTTGCATACTAAAATTATATGCTCCCTTTGGTCTTATATATATAACCCAGAGTTCTTTTTTACATATTCATTCAATAATTAATATATTTTGTCTATATTATAAGAGCTTAGAGATTCATTCAATAATTATTTTTTATGAACTTTTGTGTGTATATAGAACCAGAAAAGGGACGGTCCACCATGTTTCAAACAATGCAATTTTTAAAATTGTATTCTCAAACAAACTATTTTTTGCACTCTATTCCTCAAATAACTTCATAATAGTGTTAGTCAAAAAACTTCATATATAATAGTGTAATACATCTATAAATTAGTAAAAGTTCACCAACAATCCATCCATCAAACAAATTAGTCCGTATTCTTTGTTTTTCCAACAACTTCACTAGACATGCATATTGCATTTAATTTATAAAATAAAGTCATACAACCATCATCTACATCAATAGCCAGATTCACCACCACCTTCGCATCAGTCAACTGCTTTTCAACATGGAGAAACGAGGAAGAATAAATCGCATGAGATTGATCTAACCGTTCAATAACTATTAGTTGGTCTTTGATGGACCACTTGTCTTCCTTGTCCACCGAAGACATGGCCTCAGTTTTGGTAGTTACAAATGAGTTAAGCATAGTTAAGGCAAAATGACTCGGTTAACTTGTAGAACAAGCAACTGAGTTTTCTCTAGCTTTCACAGACCTCAATCTTAGATCAGTTGATAATTTTTTCCTAACAAAGTTAACGTTCTCACATCCACCTAGAGCGAGAAAACCGAGCTTGCTATTACGCCACATTGATGAAGGAAATTCATGTATAGCGGTGCCTTACAACGACAAAGACGTCATTTCCTCCAATGTGAACGGAAATTCCACAATAGATGAACAAGCAAAAAGATTGAGTGATTCGAAATATTTTGAACGAAAGTTAGTTTTCAGGCTTTCCATCTTTTTACAACCATGTAAACTTAGTAGTATACAGGCTTAGGGCAAGTGAAAATGGATGAATGAAGTTGCCAGACACTCTCACAACCCTTAAGAGATACTACTTGAAGATTTGGTTCCCTTGATATGCGAAAAGAAAGAAACATCACATTGTTCAGAATACAAATGCACTCATATTGTAATTAAATAAATCCATACCATGTATTTAAAATGATAATCAAATATAAATATATTCATCCTAAAATCAAATAAATTCATACTGCGCATATTTAAAATGATAATTCACTATGAAACATCCTAAAACATTATGAAATTAGATTAATTGCAAACAACAAATACATCTCAAATTATTGGGCTTTGGTGATGGTCTCTATTAAACTTAACTGTGGACTAAAATAGTATTAGTAAAATATTTGATTGATTCATTAATTAATTGTTCTTCAAAATTAAATACCAAAAACTGAACTAAATCAGTTTTTTTTCTTAAAGAGTTTACTTTAATTCAATTTTGTTTTTTATCTGAATCAAATTAAATCGGTTAAATTTTTATTTTACTTAATTTGTTTTAATTTGATCAATTTTTTATGAACCGATTAGACCATCTTCAATGGTGGGTACTTATTTTTTAAAAATAGGTACTTAATAGGTACTTTCATTGGAGCAAACACAAATGAGTACCTAATATGTAATAGTGCTACAATAAGAAGTGGTACCTAAATTATTTTTGTGGAATCTATTTATAGTTATATATAGTTATTGGTGAGATATGTTATTGATGAGACCCATTTTAATTTTTGAAAAATGCTAGTTTCAGCCAACAATGTTTTCACGAATTATTCACGAACTGTGGTGGCAATGTACCATTGGTTTTTATCGCTAATTCACTATACCTTTCATTAATTCCTCTTCGGGCCCCACTTGCATGTATTTAATTTAATTAATTTAGTCTCTCCTCTCTCTTATCCTCTTTCATCTTCCACCCTCAACAAACAACAATATTTCTCTGCAATTTCCTTTAGTTTCTTCTTACAAATTTTGGCTAATGTTGTCCTCTCTTCCATAATTTATCTCTCAGACTCATGTTTGGGTCTATTGCAATTTCCTTGACTTTTTTCCTCTATGTTATAATGTTTTTCACCACTGTCCCTGTTTCTTAAACTTTTATTGTTTATTGCTGTTATGAATAACTTTTTAGTTGTTCATCAATTGAAGAGAATTAAGCTAAAAGAGATTAAAACTACACTAAACTAACAAACTAATTTCTTTCATTCATTTTGCTTGATCATTACATTCACCCATGCCTTTTATTTATAGTATTGGTTAATCCTAACAAACTAACCAATGACTCATCTAATTAGATCCTTCTAGAAAGCATGAATAATCACCTAATTATCTAATGCATCTTAGGCCTATTAATCCTATATTAATTCCTTACATTCCATTGGTCTTGCACAAACACCTTGTCCTCAAGGTATAAACCAAAATCCACCATATTATAGTACTACCTAGAATATTAATGAAAGCCAAAGCAAAATAAAATTCCAAAAGCATGCATGTTGAGGGGGCTGAGAGCAACTCAGGGGCCCAAAAAGCAAAATTTGTTCCTCCTTCTTGTAATAATTGAAGCCCAATGAGTTGTCAAACAACAAAGCCCATTCACTTAGTCTGATTCTACCGATAGAGTACTCTTCTTCCCAAACAGCTCTGCACTGCAAACCGCTTCACCGCTACTCTTCTTCCCCGTATCCCATGGCAGCCATAACAAAGAGAAAATGCGACGACTACCACCAAAATTCTCCGCCGGGATCAAACACAGTTATCAGGAATATGATAGCTTGAACCGGTGTGAACGAATATAAACAATTGATGAAGACGTGTTGGACAAAAATGGAGACTGAGAAAAGGAATGTAGGCACAACCAATTTTCCTCTATCCCATTGCACTTGCAGAGGAGAGTGGGTAAAATGGTTGTTGACCGAAATCAGCATCAGAGAATGAAAAATGTGCTTATTGTTGCCGGTGCCGGGGTCGAAAACGCGGCGAACGGCAAACCAGTACGGTGATGGCAGCTGCGATTTAGTGATCGGTGAAGAAACTTGGTGAATTTCTGCTTCTTGACCCTTCACTATGACGACACACCCAATCGACCTCTCGTCAGTTTCGGGTATTGAGAAGTGTGCGCTGAAATCTAGTACGAGCTTCAACGAAGCCGCATCGTTGAAATCCCCAGCAATAACAACTTGTTCGTCAACGACTACAGACTTGGAATCGGAACAGATTGTTAAATTTGTTACTAGTTTCAAGAAATCTTGATCCATGACGGTTTCAGCGACAAATTTCTTTTGTTCGTCCATGATCTCAGAGATTGAATCGGAAATATCAAAAAAATCGCTTCCGTCAATAACGATTCCATGTGGTTCTTCTTCACGCTCATGTGTCACCTCTTCGCCGGTTGCTGACTTCTCGTCAGCTTCAGAAAGGGAGTAAACACTCTCTGTATTGATTACAGTGGCGACGAGGACGGGTTTCAAATCCGGCGAACTCTCTCTTGCTTCTTCTTGGTGATCCTTTTCTGCAACAACCTTTAATTGCTCAACGGTGTAGCTGAATGTGTTGGCCGGTTGTTCACAAATCTCTGTCGGCGTAACATAGGTGTGAGATTGGGTGATGTTGAAGGGTGTGGGAGTGTTGTTGAAGGAGGGAAGCGTTGGGTGATGAATGGAGTATTGGCTATGATGGGGATCTTTGTTGATTGGTTGTTGTTGGTGGGATATATTTTGGGATCCCCAAATTGATGTTGGTGAGGTAGTAGTGTCATTGTAGGTGAAATTGTGGTGGTTGAAGGGGGTTGATTTGGGTGATGGAAATGGATCATGAGAGTGTTGATTAAAGTTGTGTTTCAACACAGTGGAGGAAGTGGTGACAGGTTGTTGGTAGGTGAAATTGGGAGTGTAAGTTGGATGTTGATGAAAAACTGGTGTGTGTGAAGCCCAATATTGTTCTGTCACAGATGCAGGATGAGTGTTAATGTTGGTTGAATTTGAGGGAAGCAGCGGTCTGGTGATGTATTGGCTGATCTGTGATGGTGGCGTGTTGAAGGAGTTTGATTGTTGATAAGCTTGAGCTTTCAACAAGGTGTGAACACTAATGATTGTTGGATCATGGTGGTGATATGGGTCATAGTAGAGAAGAGAGTTCATGGCAATGAAAGCACCAATTGTTATGAATAACTTTTTAGTTGTTCATCAATTGAAGAGAATTAAGCTAAAAGAGACTAAAACTACACTAAACTAACAAACTAATTTCTTTCATTCATTTTGCTTGATCATTACATTCACCCATGCCTTTTATTTATAGTATTGGTTAATCCTAACAAACTAACCAATGACTCATCTAATTAGATCCTTCTAGAAAGCATGAATAATCACCTAATTATCTAATGCATCTTAGGCCTATTAATCCTATATTAATTCCTTACAATTGCACAATTGTGCTGACTTCATGCTTTCTATAGTTAAATTCTACTTGTTGCAGCAATGGTGGAATGATGATCATGTTTTCAGATAAACAAACCAAAATTGATATAGAATTGTGTTGAGATATCAATGAATTAATTTGTTTAGGAACTTGATGAAAAATACCAATCAAACTTATTTTACATATGCCATCAAATAACATAAATTTCACCCAAAATTTTGTTATAACATGACGAACCAGATTTGGAATTTATTGATGCGTAGCATTCAGAGTTTGAGATGTGTTGTTGTGGTAAGGTTTACTGGACAATAATATACAAGTGGTGTGTGGCGGCAAGCGGTGCCATTTTCTTCAATAAAAAATTAAAATCAATATGCATTTAATATGTTTGTGATATTTCACGAAGAAACGTTTCGCTGTATATAGCACAGCTGTTAATTTTTTTAAGAGGTGTTGGGTTGGAAAAATTGAGTACTTATTAAATATTACTATTAAAAAATTATATATTTGTGATATATACACATATGATCCAATTTAATACTATAAAATGAAAAGCTTCATTGTGGATCCTCTTAGTGCCACTAATTATTACTAATGTTTTTATAAATACTAGTACTATCTTCTCTTCGATTTGTTACTTAAAAAAATGGGTGAATCCTACATTTCTTATTTTCGTTTTACAAAAGGATTGGAACGACGTCACTATGACATTCTGCTTAGGTAATCGATTAGGTACTATTTCTTTTTTCCTTTCATTTTCAAGACACTTTTTAAAAACAGGTTAAATTTATAATAATACATAAAATTTTTTTTATTTATATAAATTATTTTCATAAGCTAAAAAATAAGCCAAATTTAAATATGGTCTTAATTCAACATTTTGTCTTTATGTTTACTTTAGGTTTTATTTTAGTCTTTTATATTTTAAAAGTTTCGACAATTGTTTTTCCCATCCCCATGTATCTTTTACACCCCCATGAAGGCTAAAAAAAAAACGATGGATCTAATAAAGTAAATTAGATTCATGTACACCTTTTGGATCTAATAGTAAGCCAATAATATGCAATACAAGACACTACCATTACTCACCACTCAAAGAAATGTGAGGGAAAAAAACAACAAAATCAATGACAAAATAAAAGATTAAAATCAGTGTCAAAAGATGGGAAAGCAAACCTGAATGTCCTTCAAAAGTATGTAAACAAGTTTTTCCCTTCCAAGTCTTCAAAATAGTGTCACTTGAACTTAAAATGTGAGAAAATAAGTTAACAAACTCACTTCAGTCCAAAATATCGTTTCAATATCATTTATACGAATAAATGTTGCAAAAACAAAGTATATAATGTAGATTCTCAATCATCTACAAGAGCCTCTGCAAAAGGCTTTGCTTAATGTAGATTTCCAGTCATCATCATGAGTACTTTGTCATAAAAAACCTCTAAGCTGTAAAAGAATTTGAACCATCCCAAAATGAAAATACAATTGAAAAAGATACCAAATAATAATTTAATCAATTATGTAAAGTTCTAAAGTTAAGCTGTAAAATGGGTCTAGTGCAATTGCAACTTAGATACTATCATGATAGGATTTGTTGCACATAGAACTTTGCAAATAGCAGGATTCTACAAGTCTAGTAGATTTGTTTTACTAGGCTGAAAGACATAGTTGTTTAAGTAATTTGTTATTTCAATGATCTTTTCTTGTTACAACCTAATAGCAATCCGAGAAAGTAATAATGTTCATTCATATATAAGATGTAGTGTTGTGTAAGTAATGTTCTCTTGCCTTGAGAATCCTAACAATTTTTTAGGCCAATTTCTCAACAGAGGGTGAAAATAACAATTTCTAGTTCACCCAACACTGAATTTACAGACCTTTATCACAAATCCTATGGTTTATTAACCTTGATCAGCTTTTGTGTACTAATAATTCATGTGTTTTTCCTATACAGTACGAAGAAATGTCTATGTTTGAATTCGAACCATCATCAATTACTGTTAATTACTGAAATTAAATTTCCAATTATCGATTATATTATCATATGAAATTAAGCTGATACAAAAATAGATAAGAACCCAACCTGTTAAGTGCTTCAATCGGCACAGAAAATAGCTGCTCCAACTCATGAGCTTCCTTGTAAGTTTTCTTTGCTTCATCCATTTTTTTTCCTTTTAGAACACTTGTCTGCTGATAAGTGCAAAAAAGTAGTAAAATCATATAGTGAATTAAGGCACTTATTAACTTGTTTTGTAAGATATCCTTTTGAAAAACCCCAAAATCATATAAATATTTGTTTAGTATATCTTAATCATAACCCTTTTGACAGGTTTTTGTGCTAAAAATTGAAGAAAAGCCAAAGAAATAAAATCTGCAAACAGAGGCTGGTAGCTGAGCGACCAGTGGTAGCTGAGCGACCAAATTAAGGAAAACCTTGAACAACAAGCAAAGAATTCTACACGTGTCAAATAACCCCTTCACCAAGACAAACTGGTAGCTGGGCGACCAAATGATAGCTGAGCGACCAAATTGAAGGAAGTCTTGGGCATCAAGCATGAATTTTTACACGTGTCAGATAAACCCTTCACCAAGACAAGCTGGTAGCTGAGCGACCAGATGATAGCTGAGCGACCAACTTCTTTTCACGCCTATAAATAGCCTTCAAGAGGAGACCATTTGACACAACTTCAGAGAGAAAAACTTAGAGAAATCTGAGAGCCTTGAGGTGCATTGCCTAGGAGATTGAAGGTGGATTCACACATCTTTGAGACATCAAGGGTGATGTTCATTCACTTCTATTTTCCTCATCTTTGTTAGCTCACCATGTGTAACTAAATCTATTGTTGTTAGGATTAGATGTAGCTTGTTTATGAATATATTTACAACTCTTAATCATGTTATGATATGTTCTAATTCATTCATCATTATTGGTTTTATCTTTGATCTTCATGTTTAGCTTTTGATTTAAATTTATAGACATATAATGTTTGAATCAAGAATTTAAAGATAATCACCTATTAAACCCTAATTTCTAGACATAGATTTAGGATTGATATTCACTTTTTGTATTGGGATTTAATGCTTTTGTGTTGTTTGAATTATCCGAGACATCGGAGTTTGAATAATGTAATTAGTCGTTATATTGATTAATTGTTGAGACATCGAGGGTTAATAAATATAACGTGATTCTCGTCATTATCTGGACACAGAAACATACGCGAGCAATACGTGATAATATTGATGAATGGTGTTCTGAACAGAACTCAGATTTATCCGCGGGGGATAAATATGTATCGACCCGACCTCAAGTCCACATCTCCGAGAGATTGTCCGCTTTGGGGTTAACCCGTCACGGTTTTGTCCTTTGTAGAAAAGGCGCCTCGGTTGGTTAGAGGAGTGTGGCGTTTGTATATAAACTACCATTAGCCTCGAGTTCCAAGCAATGTGGGACTTATAGGTGAGCCAGAACAGATGCCCCCAGTCGAGGCTAAGGGGCTGGGTTCGAGAACGAATTTTATCGTCCCCAGTGAAGTCGCCAATGTTCTGAACAGAACAAATGGTTAAAATATATCTAACTGATTTAGAAACGTAGATACGAGTAAATGAGTAAAGTCTAATCCCGACAACCTTTTCTCTGTGAATTCTAAACCATTTCTTTACATCACTATATTTTCTTACTTTTACATAAACAAACATCTTTAATCACTTTACTTAAAATTATATTAATTATTGAACGGCATCGATATCGCACCAGTCCCTGTGGAGATGATATTATAATACTTACTTTTGTACTTCAACAAAATGGCGCCGTTGTCGGGGACTGGCGTTTAGATATTGGAGCATTGCAACAATTTATATTCTTTTAAGTATTTGTACATATTTGTTTATATTGTATAGTTGTGTTTTGCACTAATCCTTCTTTGCTAGTCAAAGAAATTTTTTCTTGTTAAGTTCAATCCTTTTTCAAATTCCCCATCATAAACAGGACCATGACTGACCGTGGTTACAATAATTATTATGGCCAAGAGCAAGAGCAATGGCAATGGCAAAATTATGGAATTAGTGAATTGGATAGGACTAATGAGGTATTAGCTAGTAACAACTTGTTGATTCAAAGATTGCAAGAGTTAACAGAACAATTGTCAAAATTTCCTCAACATCTCAAGGAGATACAAGAAGTGAAAAGTAGACACAAACAAGTTGCTTATTGTAAGCTTTGCAATGGAGACCATCCCACTGGTCATTGTCCTCCGATGACTGAAGAGCAGTTTGCCCATATGATCAAGGAGATGCAAGAAGTGCCGAGTAGACACAAACAAGTTGCTTATTGTGAGCTTTGTAGTGGAGACCATCCCACTGGTCATTGTCCTCTGATGACTGACGAGCAGTTTGCACAAATGATCAAACAAATGGCTGATAAGAAAATCAAAGAAGTTCAAACCAACACTCAGACCAATCTTGATGAGAAAGATAATAATTTCACAAAGAATGAGGAATGTGGAGAGTGTGTGGAAGAAGATGTTGAGAAAAATGAGGAAGAAACAATAGTTGAAAGAGGTGGTGTAGTGAAAACAATGGATGAAATGGAAGCACCACACAAAATAGAACTTCCTCAAGAATTTTCATATATTGAAAAGGCCAAAATTGTTGATAATGAAGAAGTGATGATGGTTGTAGAGGAAAATGAAGGATTATTTGACAAGGAAGAATCAGTGGAACAAAAGAAGGAGTTGGAGAACAAGGCGGAAATTGATCGGGTCATTGACGAAATTTGTGCCTTGTTCAACAAAAAAGAATTGAGGAGGATTTGGACTCCGCTACATCTTTATCTTAAGTTCATGGAATTCCTCCCAAACCAAAGGAAAAAGACGGATGATGTGCTTTCCGTCTCGTTTTGGCCACCCTAACTAAAAAGGCGTCAAGCTAATGACGTTAAAGAAGCGCTTGTTGGGAGGCAACCTAATTTTCTTTCCTTTACTTTTATTTACGCATTTTTAATTTCGTATATGTTATAATAAGTTTTTGAACATGTTCATCCTCTTATGAACAAAGTCCTTGAACTGGTGTGAATTTCCACTTGAAGTTTCGCTTCTGCCATTGTCACTAAGCATATCATTACCTCTAAATTTCTGACAAAAGCATAGGGCTGTATTATTACCTTGTGAATGCAGGCATAACTTCATTTTCTTGGCCTAAGGACAGTCCACACTTCTTGAAGAGGAGGGAGTAGCAGAAGCAGAGTATTAAAGCACACCATACACAGTGACATTTTATTGTTTCAGTCATTTAAATTCATGTTTTATATTTCATTGCAAATGTTGACTGAACAAACATGGTTTAAATCTTTGTGATTGCTAAATGTGCATATGAATTAATATGTCTAGATTTGTGATTAATCAAAAACAAATGCATGATCAAAATAATTTCAATTGCTTAAGTTGAGGTCAAAAGTTTGTGATTATCTTTGAATGATAGGATGAATTTGAACTAAGTAGCTTCATTCAATTTGATTTCATTCATTCCTTCTTAACATGATTAATTGATTATGAATCACGTAGACCTAGCCGGGTGAGATGGTGTGAACCTTCCATTGTTTATATATTTGAGAGCCGGCAATTGTGTTTAACTCTGTTGATTTTAACTGAATCTTGCTATTACTTGATGTGTTTGAAGTCATGGAAATGATCAAGGCCATGTTTCTATATGAGTGCAACTACTTTGGCCAAATATAACCTACCTTGTGAGTTGTGTGATCCTTTGTTACCCCACTTGAGCCAAAATTTGAAAATTTTGTTTGTGATGAACCCTTGAACCACAATAAAGAAAAACAATGACTTGACCCTTGTCTTAGAATGATTGAGCATTGAATTTATGTAGGGTTGAAAACAAGTTGGGGAGAAGGAGGTTATTTGATCAATTTGAAAAGAAAAAAAAAAAGAAGTAGTTGAAAATGGTGATTTTGAGAAAGAAAAAGAATGTCATCAACAAAAGTAATCAATGAAATTGCAAAGAAAAAGAAAGAAAAGATTGTGGCATAAAAAAATCACCAAATGTGAAAAAAGGGGAAAGTGAAAGAGGGTGAACAACTTATGAGATGAAAGTACTCAAGAAAAATGCTCTCTTATCCTTAAGGCTCTTTGAATCCAAAGAAAAACAATGATTTCTTGTAGCCTAGCCCCATTACAAGCTTAAGAAAGTCCTTAGTGATCCATGATTGATAGCATGTTTTGTAATTATGTTGAGATGTATGTTTGAATTGATTTGTTGTGAACACATTGTTTGAATTGAGAGAAACACTACACCTTTGAGTTGAAACACTTGTGAGAATTGTGATTCTAGTTGATTATCATGTTGATTTGGAAAGCTTGAAATCTTGCTTGAATTTAGAAACTATTTCACATTCATGCTTTGATTCTTTGATGATTATGAATGATTGGTTTAAACTTGCAATACATTAAATCATGCAAAGCTTAAAATGATTTACATTCAAAGTTTTTGATTGATTGCAAAGCTTAAATGAATTATGCACTAACGATATTTGAGCCATGTTTGGAGAGTTTATTTTGGACTTTTGTTTGAGGACAAACAAAGTTTTAAGTTGGGGAGAGTTTGATAAGTGCAAAAAAGTAGTAAAATCATATAGTAAATTAAGACACTTATTAACTTGTTTTGTAAGATATCCTTTTGAAAAACCCCAAAATCATGTAAATAGTTGTTTTTATTTTATTTTGTTTAGTATATCTTAATCCTAACCCTTTTGACAGGTTTTTGTGCTAAAAATTGAAGAAAAGCCAAAGAAACAAAATCTGCAAACAGAGGCTGGTAGCTGAGCGACCAGTGGTAGCTGAGCGACCAAATTAAGGAAAACCTTGAACAACAAGCAAAGAATTCTACACGTGTCAAATAACCCCTTCACCAAGACAAACTGGTAGCTGGGCGACCAAATGATAGCTGACCAGCTGCTTTTCACGCCTATAAATAGCCTTCAAGAGGAGACCATTTGACACAACTTCAGAGAGAAAAACTTAGAGAAATCTGAGAGCCTTGAGGTGCATTGCCTAGGAGATTGAAGGTGGATTCACACATCTTTGAGACATCAAGGGTGATGTTCATTCACTTCTTATTTTCCTCATCTTTGTTAGCTCACCATGTGTAACTAAATCTATTGTTGTTAGGATTAGATGTAGCCTGTTTATGAATATTTACAACTCTTAATCATGTTATGATATGTTCTAATTCATTCATCATTATTGGTTTTATCTTTGATCTTCATGTTTAGCTTTTGATTTAAATTTATAGACATATAATGTTTGAATCAAGAATTTAAAGATAATCACCTATTAAACCCTAATTTCTAGACATAGATTTAGGATTGATATTCACTTTTTGTATTGGGATTTAATGCTTTTGTGTTGTTTGAATTATCCGAGACATCGGAGTTTGAATAATGTAATTAGTCGTTATATTGATTAATTGTTGAGACATCGAGGGTTAATAAATATAACGTGATTCTCGTCATTATCTGGACACAGAAACATACGTGAGCAATACGTGATAATATTGATGAATGGTTAAAATATATCTAACTGATTTAGAAACGTAGATACGAGTAAATGAGTAAAGTCTAATCCCGACAACCTTTTCTCTGTGAATTCTAAACCATTTCTTTACATCATTATATTTTCTTACTTTTACATAAACAAACATCTTTAATTTCTTTACTTAAAATTATATTAATTATTGAACGGCATCGATATCGCACCAGTCCCTGTGGAGACGATATTATAATATTTACTTTTGTACTTCAACATCTGCATTCACTCATCATGCGCTTCAACTCAACTCTCTCAAGCGACGCATCACCTCATTCACCTTTGCAAGAGAACCAGCAGCGAGAGGAGACCAAGCCGCAATGAGCGATTCAAGAGCAGAAGTCCGAAAACCTTGAAGATCAAACATAGCTTTTAATAACAGCACTTTCAAACAAAAAGGAAAATAACAAATTCACCACAATCAAACAATTTGATTCAATAAATCCTAATTACAATTCTTAAGCCAACAATCGCCATTAAAATAAAAATAAAATCATTACCCGAAATCCAATTCTCTCAATTATTCACACATTCAAAACCCTAAAACCCTCAATTATTCAGGTTTCTATACTTAACAATTAAGCTAGCTATTTCTTATAGATTAAGATAAAACATAATCGGTGCTGGTGGACATAATCGGTGCTTGATGAAGATGTAAATAAAAGACATTATAAGAGGCTAAATTAACATGTTCTCAAATCTTCATTATGTTTTTGAAAGAGGCTAAATTAACATTAATAAGCAAAGATATAGTAAAAGAAGTACTGATACAAAGGAACAAGAACAAACAAAGCCAAGACTTGTAACTGCAACTCCTTCACAAAGCAATAATAAATTACCACCATAAACTAAAACTTAACGACAGCAACTCCTTCGCTGATAACTAGCAAACTCAAACCCTAAACTAATTGAGGAAAATTTAATTATACAAGAGAAGAATCAACGATCACAAATTCACAATTGAAAACAACAAAGAAAAGAAAGGGAGAGGATTGATTCTCACTCACTTCTGATTCTGACGAAGGAGAAGGAGAAGGAGGAAGAAGTGGAAAAACGGCGACAACAACGGCGATGGTGACGGTGGTACAACGTTCAAGAATGAAGGAGAGGAATCGCAGTGAAGGCAACGACGATGGAATTGAATCGACTATGGTGAACGGTGTGTTTTTGTCTCGCGTGCGTGTTTATTTTCAACAAAGGTTGCATTGTTTTTTGTTTTAAATGTCTCAAATATAGCAAATCTTTTGGGGTTTTTTTTGGCAATGCCTATACCCACAGCACATGAGTTGGTATATTGCACCTTTACCTATGACTTTATTCACCGTCGCTATTAGCTTCCGTTGGTATATGGCAATTTTCTTGTAGTGAAATTAGTTTTTGTGCAAATTTGAGTAAAATTTACACTAAAAAAAGTTTGGGCTACGTTTAACGAACTTTTTCGTGGTGAAAAAGAATTTTTGGCGGGTGGGATATGTTCACATCTTATGTTTCCACCGTTTGCATAAGTTGATCATTTCTGTTAGTTTTGTAATTAACACCGTTTAAATTAGACACATGTCCAAAATGTATACAAACCGTTTGCCACACGTGACACAAATGATGAAAATGACTCTATTGAAACTTAAAATAAATGTAAGAGACCAAATTGAAATTGTTAAAACATAAGAAATCAAATTAAAACGTAAAATAAATATAAGGGATCAAATGTTAAATTAAATCTTTTAATATAACATTTTCTTTTAAAATAGGATTACTAAACAAACATTATTTGGTGCTTTTAAAAATAGGATTACTAAGGATAGAATATCCTTTTAATCAGAAAGTTTGATGTCATTTCAATAGTTTTAGTACTTTAGTGAAATAGGAAAAATATATTACAGATTGTATTTAATTTAGCTAGCTACTTCATGAAATTTAGCTAGCACAAATTCTAAGAAAAAGTGTATATATTAATATGTTTAACCAATGTATCAGGTATATTGTTTAGCATTTTTCATAAAATATAGCATTCGGAGATGAAATAGTTAATGTGTTGACCAAATTATTTAATCTCTTGGTTTTGGTTCATATATATATTTATAGAGAGAGAATAGAAAAGAATCTTTCTTTTATTTTTTCTATTGGTATTTTTTTTTACACAATTCTATTGGTATAAGAATCCATTAGTTTATCTTCAGATCATTTAATGACGTCTCTTGATTTATAAAGGTTGAGTATATCTAATATTTTTTACGTTTAAATATATTTTTGGTTCTTGTAATTATGCATTATTTTGAAAATAGTTCTTGTAAAAAATAATTGATTTTAGTCTCTGCAATATCTCAAAATTTCTAAAATAACCCTTGATTGAATTTAGAGCTGACATGGTCAATTTTTAAATATGTTTTTGGTCCCCCATGATTTGTTTTGAAAAGAACCCCTATAAAAAAATAAAAAATGATTTTAATCCCTATAAAAAAATAAAAAATTGATTTTAATCCTTACAATATGAGCTCTAAATCCAGTCATGAACTATTTTAAAAGTTTTGAGATATTGAAAGAACTAAAATCAAAATTTTTATTTTACAAAATCTCTTTTTAAAACAAGATATAATTGCAGAAAACAAAAGCATATTTAAGCTTATTTCTTATAATTCACTATTTATTATAAAAGTAAACTTTATTTTTTTGGTAAAAGACAAAACAAATTCATGTTATCTTATTATCTTCTCAAAAAGCAGTTTTAAAAAATAGATTTATAAAATGCTTTTAAAATATAAAAAATCAGAACTCATTCCAACATGTCATAAATTGCTAAATTCTGGAGCATCGTTGCGTTGGCTATAGTGCGATTGTATAAATTAAATTTGATATTTAGCTTCAAAAAACCATGTGCTCATAGCATCGATTGATCATCAAATGAATTGCCTGTAAGTAACGTCGTAGCGTCACGGTTATTTTTATTATAAAAAAATTATTAAAAAAGAGAGTATAAAGAGTATTCTAACTCATACAATATTAATAGAATTTTTTTTTTTTGACAAAATACAATAATAGATGTTAAAAGTAGGGGTGAGCGTGAATCCGCAACCCGACTCGAAATCGATATAACCGTTAATATATTGAAGCACTCATTCGGGTACGGGTCGGGTCTCGGGTCAACAATTATGAAAAAAACGTTCATGAACGGTTGTATATGGGCGGGTGCGGGTCTTGAAAAATCTATTTCTTCATAACCGAAACCAACCGAAAAATTATTAAAATACAATTTTTTTTTTTTTAAGTTTTGAACACCTCTTCTCTCTCTCTTAATCTCTCATACTCTTCGCTTTGTTAATTTTAATTATTTTTTATAGTGGAGAAAAATGTTATTTTTATAAGTTTATATTTGTAATATGTTCATAAAGGAGATGTGGAAGACAATATTTTAAATTTATCTTAATTTTTACTTCTCATCTACTGTATAGTATTGACGTTAGATTTACAAATTTGAAACAAAGTAACTGCATCTCATCATTTTAATTGTATCATTTGTTGCAGTGTGTACGAAAATACTGAACTATTATTGAAAAATAATAAATTTTTTGGTCAATGAAATATTAGATGTTACAACTAAGTTTCAATCTAACCTGAGTAAACCGATCCATTATACCCGACACCCGAACAAACCAAAAATATAAACGGTCAAAATTGGGTCCAAATTAAGAGACTACAGTTTTTATCGGTTTAACGATTTTCGGTTTGAATCCGACCGAACCCGACTGATGTTCACCCCTAGTTAGAAGTCTTGTATCAAATATGAAATGACCCTAGCATAATCTCAATTCGAATTTAAAAGTTTGATCAAGTTAAACCAAAATCTCAATTCTAAAATAGTATTAGAGTCTCCTCCAAAATTTGTTAGCTAGGTGTTATGAGAATGAGCGTGACTTGGGAGTGTATAAGGGTCTCACATAAAATGTGAAATGACCTAAACATGAGTTTATAAGTAAAGACAATTCTCACTTTATAAATCAATTATATATGATCGAGTTAAATTTAACTCTCAATTCTAAGACAGCGGTCCAAATTGAACATCATAAGTAGAGACAATTCTCACTTTATAAATCAATTATGTATGTTGCGTACACAATAGGCCGAACTTGTGAATACATAGGGGTGAACACGAACCCACAACCCGACTTGAAATCGACATAATCGCAAATATATATAGAAGCACTCGGTCGGGTACGGGTCGGGTCTCAGTTAAATAATTGTGAAAAATCGGTCATGAATAGTTGTATACGGGCGGATGCGAGTCTCTAAAATCTGTTTCTTTATAATCGAAACCGACCGAACAATTTCTAAACTACAAATTAATTTTTATTCTAGTTTCGAGCACCTCTTCTCTGTCTTAATCTCTTATACTCTTCGCTTTGTTGATTTTATTTATCTTTGATAGATGAGAAAAATGTTGTATTTAATTTACAAGCTTATGTTGATAAAGAAGATTTGAAAGATAATATTCTAGATTTATCTTAATTTTAATTTCTCATCGCTTGCTCAAAAAAAAAAAAATTTACTTCTCATCTACTATCTATTATTGTCGTTGAATTTACAAATTTTAAACAAAATAATGCATCTAATTATTTTTGTTGTATCATTTGTTGCAGTGTGTACGAAATATTGAACTATTTGAAGAATAATAATTTTTTGAACAATGAAGTTTTAGATGTAACAACAATGTTTTAATCTAACCCGTTAAAATCGACCCGTTATACCCATCACCCGTATGATCTGACACCCGAACAAACTGAAGATGTAGGTGGTCGAAATTTGATCCAAATTAAGATGCTGTAGTTTTTATCGATTTGATGATTTTCAGTCCGAATCCGACCGAACCCAACCGATGTTCATCCCATTATACACTATTGTGAAATTTGAAAGAAAAAAAATATAAAAAAGTTTTATATTAGTCAAAATTTCTTTGAGACATGAGAAACTTTGCTTCCTCTCATTTTCCTTTTGGAAAAAAAGCCAAACAACAACAAATTTATAAAAAACGTTGTATTCACTCTTATCTCCTTTCTCCTAACTAAACGCACTTTTTAAGAAAAAAAAATAAAAGCCATTTTTTTTTATGTTAAACTTAAAATATATAGAAGAAAGGGTACAATTTAAAATCCGGCTGCAATATAAATAATTACATTTTATGTAAGATTAATATATTGCAATTGCTACTACTGATCTGTATTCACAGAGTGGCATCATTATTTTCGTATAGAAAGTTAGTGGCAATATTAGATTTAGAATTATTGACCTGATTTTTTTAATTGCATTTTAAAAAATAAATTATTGACCTAATTAAGTTTTTGTTGGGGAGCAATTTTCGTTACCAAAAGTTGAGCAAATTAATAAAATTTCATATTTAGTTTCATTTTGTCTTTATCTAACGTCCAATCTTTATCTGATCTTGCTATGAACCCGCACGAATGCAACTAGGACTACATTTTAATTAACATTTCAAGTTATTATAAATTATAATCAAACAAATGTTAATTGGAAAATACTTTATATATATGTATGCCTTGAGATTCTTTCCATAACTCATGAGATTAGTCACGAAATAACATGTATAAGAATATCCATCCATGACATATATTTTAGGTGATTGTCAGCAGTGGCGGATCCAAGACCCAAGATCAGAGGTGCAGACTATTTAATTTTAATAAATAAAATAAAAAATGCTAAATATTAATATGTGTATGTCCTTGACACATTAAGAAACTAAATATATAAATTTTATTACGAAAATCATTGTTTTTAAAGTTTTTTTTATAAAATTCAATAAAAAATTTGATCGAATGTCGAATCGGTGAATATTCTAAGCCATTGAGTTACTATTTGAACCAATAATGGTGAATCGTTAATTGAACCACATGAACCAATATACATTAAAAAAATTATCCATAATATAGACATGTGAATGTTAAAAAATATATTCTAATAAAAAATTTGATAAGATAATAAAGGTCATATATTGTTGAAGGCACCTAAATTTGTATATGAAAAACAATAAACGGCAACTAAAGCAAGCTGCCTTATATTATATTATACTATATATAAACCACTTATTAAAAAATGGGCTATTGAGGTCATGTAATTAAAAAAAGCCCAAACCATGTTATATTAACCCTAGATCTTAAGATTTAGATAAACAACATTAAGAATTTTTCTCTTCCCACCCCCCCATTATCTTTTTCACCCCCCTTAAACCCGAAAATACCCCTTAATAAAATGGTTCGGATTCTACGGTCCGCGAAAATAGGGAAATTTGGTTCGGAAGCTAGCATCCGCGCGGGGAGTGGTTCGGATAACGCGTTCCGAACTCCCCTGATATAGTAACAGAACGTGGGTTGCTCATATCAGTTTATGTTTTTTTGAAAATTAAAAGGGTTTAGGTGGGAAAAGGGGAGTGGAGCGCGATTTTGATCTTCACATCATCAACAAACATCAAATTGAAGTTAAACAAGTAAGTGATATGCTAATTTAATGATTTATTCATGAATTTATGTTGTTTTTTTTTCATTTTTGCACAAATTTCATGCATATGTAAATTTTGAATAACTGAGTTTGTGATGAATTGTTGTTGATTTCGTTGCTTGAATTGTTGATCATGATGTAATTGTGTCATAGGTTCATGTTTAGGATCAATGCATGTTTAATTAAAAGTAAACCTAATTGTTGATATCAATTGTGTTGTATGTGTTCTAAGTGTTTGATAAAATGCTTGAATGAATTGATTTTCAGTAATGCATTGATGTAAACCATTTTATTTTTGCTTCGAGTAATTTGAATAGTATGATGCATATTTGGTTGGTTGGTTAGTTGTATTGGAATTGTTTCGATAAAATTCGTTATGTTTATTTTGACATGGTTCTTGGTTTGTTGTTGTTTTGTTTGTAGCAATGGAAGACATTGGTAGAACTCGGACAGGCACGACTACCCGGCGTGGACATGCTTCTGCGCGTAAGGAGGCCGAGGCTGGTACTCCTCCGAAACGAGGTCGTCGTCGTTGGACGAGAATGGTGGAAGGTTTGGTTGAAGGAACTCACGACGCCGAAGCCGGTGGTTCAGGTTCAGGCGGTAGTCGTTCTCGGTCAAGAAGACTCCGTAAAGAAGCAGAAGAGGCGGCTCGGCCAGGCGGTAGCCGGTTAAGAAGACACATCAGAGATGCCGAACCAGAACCTCGGGAGCAGGAGCAAGAAGGTGCATATCTTAACGATGACTCAAATTCTGACCATGAGCAAGCACAAAGAGGCGAACCTGTTGAATCACAACAAGATCAACCAGCTGTAGAAGAAGAAGAAGAAGAAGAAGAAGGAGAGGGCTACGGAGGCGGACCGAGTGATATGTCATTGTTATATGACTATCACAAGCATAAGGCGATTCCGATATGGAATGTTCGACACCATGAAGATCCGGTATACAATTTTACTATAATTAAGTTTATTAATTTATTTCGATTGTTTACATCGTATTAATGGTTTTTGTAATTTTTATTTTTTTGTAGCTTTTGAAGAAAAGAATGAAGGCTATACCGAACGGCAAGAAGGTGATCGATATCCCAAAACCGGCGCGCAATGTTGAATGGTTTTGGGATCCTATTATTGAGAGTGGGCTGGAGCCGCTTACCAGGACCAATTACAGCATACTTGATCAGGGGCTATTGCATGCGTTTGCGGAAAGATGGCATTCGGAGACTAGCACATTCCACCTTCCTATAGGTGAGGTTGGAATCACATTGGACGACGTCCAATGTCTGCTGCATCTTCGGATTGACGGCCCGTTTTTGGACCATGCGAGGTGTTCGAGATTAGAAGGAGTAGAATTGGTGAGCAGGTATCTTGGAATGGAAGAGAGTGACGTGTGGAAAGATTTTTTTCAATTGAAAGGTCCGCATATGAGGTATGGTGACTTGGAGTATTTGTACGAAGAAAATTGGAGTTTGGCTGAAGAAGCGTTGGAGGAAGAAAAGCCGATGGAGGAGGTCATAGTGTTTCGGGAGAGATGCATCCGAGCATTTTTGTTGCATTTGGTATGCTGTACCATATTCAGCAACAAGAGCCAGAACTATGTCGATGTCTTGTATCTCCGGTACTTCCAAGATCTGACGGAAGTTCATCAATGGAATTGGGGTGCTGCTGCCTTAACGTATCTTGAGCACTTCTTGGATAGCGCTTCTACGGCGGGAATCGGTCAAATAGCCGGATACATGTCATTATTTCAGGTAAAATTTGTAAATTATAATTTTTTAAAATATGTTGTTGATCGATTTCTAATTTTAATGGATAATGTTGTTTTATTTTATTTTTTGCCGATTGAAATAGTTTGCTTCGTTATAATTTTCAGGGGTGGATCATTTCACATTTTCCTAGAATGAGTGTGTGGCGTTTGGCCGACAATTATGTTGAGATGCTTCCTCGTTGTGCGCGGTTTAAGCCCGGACAAGGACATAGGGATGCAGCCGGTTATAGGGAGCATTTGGATAACCTTCAGATGTCGGACGTTTTGTATACTCCCTACAATGATCATCGCCATGTACGGCCTTTGGTTGATGTTTGCTGGTTTTCGGGTTGGCTAAGGAGTGGAACTTGGACAGCAAAACATTTACCGGAACGTGTGCTGAGGCAATATGGCCATATTCAAAGCATTCCAAGGGACCCTGCTGTGTCTGATCCAGGCGGCTTGACTATGGATCAAATTGATCAAATTTTTAATGAAGAGATGGCAGACTGGATGATTGACGGAGAGATGAGGGGTGCAGTAGTGCAGAACCCGTGGGACTATGTCCCGGGTTACATAGCTTGGTTTTATAGAGTCTCACATCCTCTGATGCTCCGACCATCCGCAAAGAAAGAGCCCCCTCGTCCACCGATGTTGGAAGTGTTGATTGAGCAACAGGGACGCAATCATGTGAGGGATACGGTGCAATTATGTAAGGATGTGCGTGAAGAGCTTCAAAGGGCAGTTGGAGCGGGTGAGGTTGTGGCCGGCACTCCTATGTATGATACGGTTCAGCGTGTGCTTGGGATGCTTGATCCAGCGGTTGTATATGCATCAAGACGTGTCGCAATGGGGATGCCTGAAAGACGTCGCAAACGTGCGACACAGTAGTTTTTATCTTGTGTTTAGGCTTTTGTTTTTTATTTTATTCCTTGCTTGAACTTAATGTTGAATTCACAATCGTTGTATGACATTTGTTTTGTAAATTAATGACAATGTTGTGTGTTTGTTATATTTGCGTAATTTAAATTATGTCGCTTTGATTATTTGCTTCGTCTATAACTGGTTTGGACAGGTTTAGAACAATTGAAATTAATCGGTTCAAAGTGAAATTTACCTTATGTTTGAGCATTAACAAGTGTTGATTCCGTCAGATAACTTCCCGAACTTTGATTTGAAGCACCAATCACAATAAGAACACAAAATGGGGTTGGAGCATTGGAGGTTGATTATGGAAGAGGAAAAGATGAAAATGAGCAGCATCCCTCTGCATTCTGCAGTATATCAGCATAGCACGGAACGCAGAATCCGTGCACCATGCCGAACGGATTCTAGCGTCCGAACTGCATTTCACTTCTTTGTTTTTCTCGGATCGTAGAATCCGAACCATCTTTGACAGGGGTATTTATGGAAATTCAGGGGGTGAAAAAGATAATGGGGGGGTGGGAAGAGAAAATACCCAACATTAACATGTTTTCCAGCCACTTCCATTTAGTTTATGTATTCTCTATTTACTTATTCAGTACATTAGCAGCTGCAATTTTCTTCTTCTTTTCTCTACAATGCAAGTGCATCATTTTATTCTTTCACAGATTTTTCCTTTGCTCTCCCTTGAATCTCTTGACCAGGGTGTGCAAAAACAAATTTTCAGGGGGTGCAAAGTGCAAAAGTTATAGGATTCTGTATATAGTTTTTAAAAATTCAGGGTGTGCAGCTGCACACCCTCACTTGAACCTGGATCCGCCCCTGATTGTCAGTTATAGTTGATAGAAAAATATAAAGTGTATACGAATACAACGTTGCAAAAGTGAAATGAAATTGGTATTTTTTTTATGTTCTGAAAGTACATTATAAAGTGTTAAAAGAACGATGAAACTGAGATTATGAATAACAGTTACTTATGAGAAGACATTACACAAATTAAAAAATTTCAAAAGTCAAAAATTTGTAGTTGAAATGTGTTGGGAGCTCTTCAAAATTCTATTATTAATTGTCTTGGCGTCCATGTTGTTATAGGCACTGGAAAATATTTGAGACTACTTTTTATGATTACAAGTGAAATGAAATTGGAATTTTTTTATGTTGTGAAAATACACTATAAAGTGTTAAAGAATGATAAGGCTAAGGCGATGAAATATAACTTTTTTTTTTTAAATGATAAACAGTGTCCCCGGACACTAGTTAAACATATAAATATAAAAATTCTGTCTTGAAATTTGTGCATTCAATACATTAATAATGTAAAAAAGTTATTTTATTAATATTAATTTTATCTTTTATTTCTACTTTTGTTATGATTAACAAGTGTTCCCAGGATACTATTTAGCATGCATGACCCTTATTTTTTATTTGTGGATATCATTTAACTATTTATCTCGTGTTTGTGGCAAATTGTATCCACGTATAAAAGATTTTTTGCCATCCCTAACTATTTCATCATCGCCTTGCCATGAAATTGAAAAATTGATTAATTCTTTATGGTGGGTTCATTCAAGTTTTGGTAATAAATATATGAAACATCGTCAATATATTGAACATAAACATGTTGGATATTTGTTGTTGAAGATGCAGCCTGTACGGGTAAAAATAGGTAAGTAAAAATTTTCACTATGAATACATTGTACATGAGAAATTAATTACTAATCATGTAAAAACGAATAGTATAAGTGTTGATACCTTAATGTCCAATAGTTCACTCCTCCCTACCCTGAAAATATTTTTTTATTGATATTTGATATATAAAAATATATCTATGTAACATTTAGAAAATATAACACCACTACATTATCACACCTTTGTAATTAAAATGTTTCTATGTATGTATTATAATGCAAACACAACACGATGATATCAACACAGATATAAAATTTAGCATGTTTAATACTAATATTTAGGTTTTATAAATCTAAATATAAAATCAAGTTCACATAATAATTAGATCAAACTCCTTTTACTTTTTTTTTTTGGCTGTTGAATAAAAATATTTCTTAACTAAGATATATCTTAATTATTTGACAAGGGAATTAGGTAGGACAGAAAAAGAAATTTTCTTGAAGGCATTATCCTCATTGTCAAGCCTAGTTGATCCTCGTGTTGGTCCTATGTTTGTCAGTAGTTTGTTCCTATGTTTGGTCTTCAAGTTGGCTTGCATCGTAGAGATTTAATTTTCGCAAGTCTCACAAATATCTTCTCGAGTCTCATAAATATCTTTTGGTGTTTTATTTTTACTCCTTTTGTTATTTAGAAAGTGAGTGTGTAAAATTGCAAAAACTAGAACACCACAGTTTGCATCTTTATAAAAGTCAAAATTTTTTGTCCTCTTCGTATTTTTTAAAGTGTTAACTGAGTTCGCTCTATAAGTAGCGAACTATGTTTTAGTTTACACTCTAAGTAGCGAGTTTTAATATTTTATACTCAAACTGAACGTCGGCACCCTACATGGATGAAAAAAAGAGTTTGCTCCCTAGAATGCGAACAGTGCTCGTTCCCTATGATGCAAACTCTTTTTTTTTCATGATATTTTCATCCATGAATGGTGCCGACGTTCAGTTTATTGAGTATAAAATATTGACACTCACTACTTAGAATGCGAAAAGTACTCGCTTTCTATATAGCAAAGGATACTATGGTCATTTTAAAAGATGAAGGAGAAAACTAAAGGATTCGAAAAGTACATCTCTGCAGCTTAGGTCTCATGTTCAAGTTGGGCTATAGTAAGGGTATATTAGATCCAACATGACACTCATCTTGGATTGCATTAATAAACTTGGGCTTGATATTCCACGTAGGATAACTCATGTGTTGTTAAAAATGATAGTATTATTTTTTAGTTTAGATATAAATGTGTATATTTGTTTTTGGGTTGTTGTTGTTGTTGTAGACTTACGGTAGTTATTTGGTTTTTCTTTTATTTATTTTTAACTTGCCGAGTTAGCTGTAATTTCATAGATGTATAAATCATATGTAAGTCTAATATTTACGGTTGTATCTATTTGATTATGCGTTAATTCTATACTTTTCTCCAATAGCGAAATGTGATCTACTCGTGTAATTTTATACTATAGTTATTGAACGAATGAAATATCTTTAAAAAAAAAAAAGGATAACGATCATTTGTTTAACAATGACGAAATCCCAAAGTACATACTACATAGTCATTTTGTGGTTCATAAAATGTCCAATGGCATCTCATTTGGTTAGCAATCATGTGGAGTCTTTGGAATGCTTGCAATAATATCATGTTCGGAGGAGAAATTGTTACGATGTCTTCTTTAGTTGATCAAATTATGTTTATTTCTTGGTTTTGGTTCTTAGGAAGAATAGCAACTAATTCATCTTTTTTTTTTTTGATTGGTGTAATGATTTATTAGTTTGTCTTCATAACATCTAATGGAATCATCATGAATTGTAAGAGCTGAATATATCTAATACTCCTTACGATTCAATTTTTGCTTATAAAAAAATGTTACTTATTACAGTCAAAATCTAACAAAAGACTTAACCCTAAGAATCAGAACTATTAAATAATATGTATAACTGAACATACCACAACCTAAGACTTAACCCTAAAATTGAAGAGAAAAATCACACAATGATGAAAGTCAACATAATGACATTCCATTTTGCTCGACAAAACCTCATTACTAAAACATTATACAATAGGAAGGAACCGCAACCATAAACCCTAAAAAATATCATCATATGTAATTTTAAAAAATTTCATTGTCCATTGTCTAATATCTGCGGGAAAATTATGTATTTTTATTTTTCTACTTGTTTAAATGATCAAACAAAAGAATTGGCAAATAAGAATGCCAATGTTGCAGCTAACCTATAAAGAGTTAAAGCTTTCATCAAATCTAGACCAAGTAATAAAGTATTTCGTACTTCTGTTAGAGTAACTTAGTTGATAGTTACTAAAATTATTATTAAGGAGGTTAAGCTAAAATTCAGAATTATCCGCTTATCTACGCTTATAAGTTATAACATGTGAGTCAAGTATTCCGTATTTATTTTAAGGTAAATAAGTCTTTACCCCCTTGCAAAATAGGCGAGTTTTGTGTTTGCCCCCTGTAAATTTTGTTTGTAGGAATACCTCATTGCAATGTTCAAAATTTTTATTAGTAGTGTATTTTACCCCCCTATGTTGGGAAAAAAAATCGGCAAAGGGGGTAAAATACACTACCAAAAAAAATTTTGAACTTTGCAAGGGGTATTCCTATAAAAAACTTTTGCAGGGTGCAAACGCAAAACTTGCCTATTTTGCAGGGAATAAAGACCTATTTACCCTTTATTTTACTAATAGAGATGAAAAACATGTGAAGTACCGGTTATCATTGTTATGCATATGGAATATCAAAACCAAGGATGGATTTTGTAAAATTCGTATTCGTTATAGGGTTTTTCATGAATGGACCATGTTAGAATTTTCCTATATTTTACTATACTCATACTTACTCTATGGGATTCGAAGATCAAAATTTTTACCCGTGACTTGATTGTTTATAAAAATATTTAATGCCATAATGTGTCTTGATTTGCGAGGCCATCCATTTTGTGATTCAGTCAATTCTCACATTTCGATAATGGACCTAACCTCTTTTAATTCTTGCGTATTATCAACTCAACAACTATTCTATCCATTCATCATGTGGCAATTTCTTATGAGAAGATGAAGACCCACATTTATTGACATGAAAACAATGTACTCTTACTCTACTATAATAAAGTACTAAGTTACTATCAGCTAAGCCACTATGACATGAATTGCACTAGTCCAACTTGAAGGTTTCTAGCAAGCTCCTGCACACTTAGGCTGAACTCCTCATCCATCTGCATTTGTAACACAAGATAAACAAACTTAGTAAAAATGAACTAGAACTAGTCCTTAACACACATATCATTCTGAACTTTTATACCAATCTTATTATATAAGCCTATCTATTTTTGCAAATTTATTGAATTATTTTATGACATACTAGTATCTATTGGTAAGTTGTTATAAATTTAATGCATATTTTGATTGAGGATTAATTTAATGCATATTATGACATACAATGTGATTTCGAAAGAAATTCTAAAGTGCAGTATATATTTAAAGTGAAACACTCTGTTACATATCTTATTTGGATATGTATAACTACGTCGTTAAACTTATTACATAATTATTTGAAGTTATAATGTTAAGCTCGAGATATCTCAAAATCACACACTCTGGTGTCGTTTAGATTTGGATGTTGTGTGTATTTTTATGTGCGTAACTAGAAGATACCGTAAGAAATAGTAAAAAAGACAGATTAACTATGTCACATGCTATGTTTCCGTATATTTTGATGTTCAAATAACACAACGCAAGCGCATCGAAAATATCTTACCTCGGCTATGATGGTTATATCAAGTTTGGTAGTTCCAAATTGCAATGCACTACTACTTGTGACACATAGATGAAGATTCTCTATCTCTTGGATAATGTTCATCAACACACCCTTTTGTTTTTCACAATGGATTTTTATCATCACATTCTTCTCTGACACCCTTGCCTCAACTTCAGGCAGTGACTTTGAGAGATGACAGCAATTACCATACCCAGAATTTGATGAAGTGTCTGAGACATCTTCATCTGAAGAACATGACTTTGTCTTCTCAACATATACCACAGATTCTATGTTTTTCTTTTGGTTCTTTTCTTCTAGTACCTTCACTTGTTCTTGAAGCTGTTTCACATGGGTTATAGCATCTCCTAATACAGAAGCTTTATCCATCTACACCCAAATGATTAATTAAAATTAGTAACCCTTAATTAGTAACATGAATATACTTAACTAATCAACAATAAAATTAATCTGGATGTTCTCCCTCAACTGCGATCGACAGGGAACTGAAACCACTTGAAGTCAGAACTGACCCATAAATCAGATTAGGCGGTCTAGCAGGCCGAATATTGGTGGCGAAAAAAAAAAGAAAAAAATTAATTTGGGTGTTAATATTGAGTATAAAAATTGAACCTTTTTTAAGTCTGGAATAAGTGCTGAAAGAGCTATGAACTGTTGACTAATTTTTTCTCTTCTTTTTCTCTCAGCAATTATGTGATCTTGAGCATTTCTTGTAACTGAATCAGTCTTCTTTCTTTCTTGAATATTGCGTTTAGGTTCCTTTTTTTGATTTTCTGATACCCCTTTTGAGGTTAAAGATTTCCCATCATGATTCAAAATCTTGGCTTTGTTTTTCAAGGTTGAGTCAATGTTCAATATTGGTTCTGTTTCTGGATTATCATTGTTAAAACAAAGAATATAGGAATGAGAATTAGAATCTTTCTTTTGTGTAGGGTACCCTATGTTAGAAGGGGTAGTTTTGAGTATCTTTGTAGGTCTTTCCTCAAAGCTGTTAACAACATCACCAGAGGAATTACTCATAGTGCTTGAGGTTGTTTGAGAACAATGGCTATTACTAGAGAAAGTTTGTTGCAAGTTTTCATGTTCTTCTGGTAAAGTGGCTATATTAATGTTATTGATTAAGTTATAATCTTCTGGTTCCTGTGAAAACATATAAAAAATTATGTAAAATAAATGAAAATATTTAGAAGTTTGCAACCAAAATTGTGGTTGAAGAAAACATAATTGTGTTTACCAAATCACATAACCAAGTTGTCCATGACTCATCAGTAGATGTCATTTTGTTAGCTGAAATTTCCATTTTGAGTGAATTGCAAGACAGCTATGGAGCAATGATCTGCAAAACAGAGAAAAATGTTGAATTTAGTTGAAATCAACATAAATGCAACTTTAGCATATTCTGAAGTGAAAATCATATCCATACTTTTCTCTCCTGATAATGTGAGAGAAGTTTGTTGCCTTCTTTATCCTTTATATAGAGTATCAAGTACCTCCACAATAATAGTGATCAGGGATAAATTATACTTGTGTAAAAAAAAATAAAAAAAATTATACTTACTATATAAAAAATTATGGGTTAATAGATTTTTATCCTCGCAAAGTAAGCGTTTTCCTTTATCCCTTGTAAAAAATTTCTTTAAGTTTTTACCATTTGCGTGCAACGAATTTGCACTTTTTAAATCGATTGAACAAAATAACCGATTTAAAGAAATGATTTTTTAAATCGGTTGAACAAAATAACCGATTTTAAAAGTACATTCAAAGAAAAATACCAAAAAAATATATTTTGTAAGGGGGAATCTTAAAGAAATTTTTTACAGGAGGTAAAACAAAACATGTCTACTTTGCAGTAGATAAAGATCTATTAACTCTAAAAATTATATATTTTTCTCTCTTATTTTTCCCTCTTATCTTTTCGGTCAAGATTGAAACCTTGATTTTTTAGTGTAAATCTGACAATTTCACTAAACATAACCTCCATTTTTTATTTTTTTTGGGTTACAATTTGACTAAACCTAACCTTGATTTTCTTGTCATTATTATATATTTTGAAATTATCTTTGCTTCTGTAAATTTATATGAATGTATTCTCTTCTATACTTCAATCGCTGTACAAAGATAATCACTTTGACATAGTACTTTAAACTTCTATAATATAGTCTATAGAGTAAAAATAATAACAAAACACTCTTTTGACACAAGTATTTTTATCACTTAAAAGTTATATTCCTCCGGTCATATTTTTAAGTAAAAAAACACTTCAAATTTTGGTCATTATTATAAATAAAATTTAACTCCTTTTAAGTTAATTAATATTGTTATACTCTGAATATATACTTACTTTTCATCATGTGCATGTGATTTTCAAGAAAAATAAGACTTAATTTAATAAATTTATTCATGTTTTATCTTAAATCAAAAAAATTAATTACACTTAAATAAAATTTTTAAGCACATTTTTAAGCACCACGTAAGTAATTTTTTTTCTCTATAAATGTGATTGGAAGGAGTACGAGTTCCAACAAATTTATATATGAGACCATCTCCAATGGTGTAGTACATATTAGGTACTTATGGTACTTATTAGGTACTACAATTGGAGTATCATCCATTTGAGTACCTATTAAGTACTACCATGGCTAGGTATGGATCTTTGTTCCCATCCCCACATCTGGCTGGTCGTCCCACTTGTTTAAGAGGGGCGTCTTTGTGGTGGAATGATGTCTCCTTACTAGGAACCCAAGTGGACTCTCACTCAGATTGGTTTTCTGAAGGAGTTACTAAGCGGATTGGAAATGGGACTTCTACTTCCTTTTGGTTTGACCCTTGGATCGATAGTGTATCTCTTCGGACTCGATACAAATCATTGTTTCAGGCGTCTGACCAATGGCTTCATAGAGTTGTTGATATGGGTAGTTGGGTGAGAGGACAGTGGAAGTGGGATTTCAGATGGAAATCGAATCTTAACATGCTAGACCATGAACTTTTTACTGAATTGATCGAGTCCTTGCAACAAGTACATTTTTCGAGTACAGATGATGAATGGTGTTGGAGGCATAAGCCTGATGGATTGTTTTCGGTTAAATCGACTTCGGTTAAATCGACCTATTTGGTTCTTAAAGATAGAGGTAGGCTTCAAAGAACACTCACAGAGTCCCAGGGGTCGACTTTATAAATCTTGCAAGGGTTTGGGATTCATGGGCCGCGTCCAAAGTGATTGTCTTTTCGTGACAACTCCTTCAGGATAGGGTCCCAACTCGGTAAAATCTTCGTAAGAGGAGGGTGATGGTAGGAGCTACTAATACTTGTGTATTTTGTGGGGTGGGGGGGTTGAGGAGTCGGTTGACCACCTTTTTGTTTCTTGTGATTGGGTCTCTCTATTTGGTACTGTGTTTCTAGGTGGTTAGGGATTGATTATGTGCCCCCCAATAGTATTACGCAAGTTTTTGAGAGTTTCTTTGGGATGGGTGTGGGGCGTCGGATTCGGTTAGGTATGATTCTAGTGTGGCATGCCGTTGTGTGGACTATCTGGACCTCCCGAAATGATATAATTTTTTTCCGGTGGGTCTTCAACGATTGACAATATTATGGATAGGGTGAAACTTTCCTCCTGGAAATGGTTTATAGGTAAAAACCATGATAGCCTCTGTTCCCTCTACGAGTGGGAGGTGCAACCTCTATTATGCTGGTCCCGTAAGGCAAGGTGAGGATGTGGTGCCTGAATTTTTCAGGTTTTGGTTGAGTGGTATCTCTTCGAGTTATCTCTCATGGTTGTCTTTTCCTCTTTCTCTTTTTGGTGGCTTTTTTGGGTTGTTGTGGTGGTTTTTAGCTTTTGGGAGTCCTTCTATATTGTTATTATTCTGTATTTTTTTCCTACTTTACTGGTAAGTACTTCTAGTACTCCTGTTTTGTATTTTGACTCGTGCTATTTTATATAATATATATATATATATAGTCATGTTATTTGGACAACTCAAAATAGACAACCGGTTAACACCCTACTCACAATGCACGCAATTCAAGATATAATAAAAAATAAAAAAATAGATGAATAGTGCAAATAAAAGTTGTCCGCAGTTGTCAAAATAAACTTTCTAATATATATATATGCCATTAAAAAAAAGATACTACTTCTTTTTTTTTTTTTTTTCACCACTAGTTGAATCTGGTTCGGGGTCAGTTCTGGCATCAAGTGGTTTCAGCCCCCTCTCGATCGCAGTTGCGGGGGATCGAACCGTGGTCCTCCATACCAAGTTCAGCGCCAATCACCACTGAACCAACTTCTAAAATAAGAACTCTCTCTCCTTTTAGATCCACCTTACTTTTTATTAAAATATTCTTTTCATTGAACTCTTTCCTCTTGCACAATTTTTTAATGATGTGGAGTTATTGATGAGACTCATTTTAGAACTTTTTAAAAAGTGTTCCATTAGAGAGGTTTAGTACCGAAAATGGATCCTCTCAATTTATTTTTCCTCAATTTTCACATCTCAACCATCAATCAATTTTTTCTCATTTCTTTTCAATTTAAATATTGCTCTATATTTCTAATCTAATGGTCTAAACATCCACTTTATTTCCTCAATTTATTTTTCAACTTGAGAGAATTCATTCTCGTTTAGTACCTATTAGGTACTATTATTAAAAAATAATAAATTAGTTATGTGTCCATGTGAGACTCATTTAAATACTCAAAATTGAAGTGCTCCATTGTGAATGCTCTGATGCATATGATTTAGGACATGTGTACCGTGAAAGCCACATTAAAAATTACTATAAAAATAACAAATATTTATTGCAAAAGTTGATATTTATACTTTAAAACAATTAAATACACATTTTACAAGATAAATTTTCCATTTTTTATTCCTTAAATACTACATGTGTATTGGAATAAGTGTATTGTTAACAAAATGGAGTATAAGTGATCGATCACTTTGAGAAGAAAAAATGTATTAGAATATTAATTTTATAAAATAGTGGACCATTTTAAAAACAAATTAAAATTAAAAAAAGAGGGACCACATGGTGTAACTTGAAAACCTCTTAATAAAAGATTTTTTTATTAAATTCATTCAATAATTAATATATTTGATATATATTTTAGATTAAAAATATGTTAATTATTTAATTGGATTGTTATACATACACTGGTCTGGCAAGATATGATTCTTGGTTAGTCTCATTTAACAATTGAGTATTCGATACAGTATAATTGAATGACTATATACTATTAGATGGTTTCAAATTACAAATCATAGGCAGTTAAGTTCCATTACAACTTAAACATACGTGAGTCGACATACAAATCAGTTTATTAGGTGAAAGAGTCTCATAGCTTAATATCAAAATTTTTATCTACTAAACTACTATTTAATTTGAGGCATTTAACATCGTCAAGCTTATTAAGAGTTGATGTCGACAACAATTGTCACTCTATCGACATTATCTCAGCATAGCCACTTTTTTTATTTTACTGATTTACAATTTATTACTCATTTCGTTTTTTTTATTTGTCGTTTTAGGTTATGTTTGGCAAAAATAGCGGTTGGTTGATAATTTAGCTGATGACTGATAGTTTATAACTGATGACTGATGGCTGATAAGCTAATTGAAGTGTTTGGTAAAATTAGCGGTTCAACTAGCTGTTAAATATAAAATGACATAAAAGAGTATTGTTAATTCAAAATAAAATTTATGTCAAATTAATATATACTTAAAATTTAAAAATTAAATGTACTAATATAATATATTTTTTATATTACTAAACTAATTGTTATTGGTTGAAATTTTATTTTCTAAAAATTATGGATTTTCTTATTGACTTTTTTATTAAAAAAAGTGGTTTATTATTATTTTTTGATAAAAAACAATAATTATTAGGCTATTATATAAAATTGAGCAACATTATTTTATTTTTTTATATAAAGCAACGTAATTTTTTATAATGAGCAACATACATATTTTTTTACAGTTAGCGGTATAAACTAAATATTTATTTACGTAAAAATTGCTATAAGGTAATAATCAATGATCACAGTTTATTAAAAAAATTGTATGGTTTATATTCATTAAAAAAAATATAGTTTATCAGGTAGTAAAAAAAAAGGTATGGTTTATTTTAAAGTAAACTAAATTATCAAAGGTAAAAGTGAACTTTACTTAAAATTAAGGGATAAAAATAGAAGAAAAAATTATAAGTTATAAGCTCATAAGCTACTTGAAATAGCGTCTGAAAAATAAGCTATAAGCTCATATTAAAAAGTTTGTTACCAAAAAAGTCTTTTAGCTCATAAGCTATAAGACATAAGCTATAACTCTGTTTTTTGGTCTTCCTAAACAGATCCTTAGAAGAAAAAAAATCGTTTCAAATTATTTGTCGTTTTGATATTTTAAAGTTATATTTTATCTATTATACTCTCCTTCTTAATTTTTTTATTGACTATATTTTAAAATCTTTTTATTGTAGATTTTTTTATTAAACTTCTTCATATAATCTTTTTATCGGTGGTTTTAATTTTTTGAAAAGAAAAAGTATGTGAAAAAAATATGAATTTTTTTGTAAACTAAAATTACGGTATAATATATTTTTAAAAAATAAAAGTATAATAAGAAAATAAGATACAAAAATATACTTTTCTAATTTTATTTCTTTTTCTCAAACGACAGATAAAAAGAAATAAAGAGAAGGAGTATTATTTGACGTTTATGATGAAACAACATGTAGGTATCACCTTCTGTGAACTAATTTTCAATTAATATACAACTGTTTAAAGTAAAAAGATGAGAAGATCCAACAGAAAAATGGTTTAAATAATCAGATTGATAGTTAGATTGATAGGCACTTACGAATGAAGCTCCAACTGTTATCTATTCGATGTAAACTCTTCTCACGTGCTTAGATAGTTAAATTGATAGGCACTTATGAATAAAAATGGTTTAAATAATTTACTGGGTGTTTGTTTCATGGATTACTTATTTTAAGGAATGTGATTTGGGAATCTTTCATTTTTATATTTGTTTTAAATTTTTATAAATTATGTCTAGGAATTTTTTATTCTAAGGAATACAATTTACACATCACTTTCCTACTTTCTATTCTCATGTTAAAAGGGGAATCTTATATTCCCATAGAAATAACAGGTAATCATCCATAACTCTCCACTCCCCCATTATTTTTAACTTATTTTGTTAAAAATTTAATATTTTAAAATTTTATTTGAATTTATTTTAAAAATGTTCCAAGGAAATTTATTTATTTTATCAAACACATTGAGTGAAATAATATTCCTGGTAATAATGTTCCTAGGAATAATATTCCAAGTATTATAATTTTAATCTCCGAAACAAATGCACGCTTAATAAAACTTTAAAGTTAAATCATACTACTCCCTCCGTTTTAAAAAGAGTGAGTCAGTTGACTACAGTATACATATCAATGTATAATTTTGACGATTAATATTTTTAATTGTATAATAGTAAAAATTATTAAAATTTGATATTTTGAAAATACTTATTGAGATGAATCCAACATCTTATATGCTAATATTTATTTTTATTTATTAATAGAAAAATAAGATCAAAGCAAGATATGTGAATAGTACACTTAGTCAAACTGGTTCACTCAAATTGAGACAAAGGAAGTACTTTTTAATCCCTCCATCCCAAAAAGAGTGAGTCAGTTGACTGTTGTACGCATGTCAATGCATAACTTTAACGATTAATATTTTTAATTGTATAATAGTAAAAACTATAAAAATTTGATATTTTGAAAATACTCTTTGAGATGATTCAACAACATTTTATATGCTAATTTTTATTTTTATTTATTAGTAGAAAAACAAGATAAAAAAAAGTATATAAAAGTGTTCTAATTAAATTGGCTCACTTAATTTGAGACGGAAGGAGTAGTGAACATTTTTTTCTTTTTAAATTTTACTGAAAATTGAGTGGAACGAGATCTAAAAAAAATATTTTATAAAAGGACTTCAACTTTTGGTGTATAAAAAAAGGACGTTATAGACATGTTTAACAATATCATTCACAAACAATATTAAAAGCAAGTGGAAGATAAGTTATGGGATGTCCATACTTAAATTAATGAAACAAAATCGCTAACAGTATCTGAATCCAGTGTGTACAATCATAAAATTTAATAAAATTTCGTACTTAAATCATCTAGTGGCACAAAGGGAAGAATCTTTTTCTGTGTTGAACATAAAAAATTAAATTCAAATTGAAGAAACAATTCCTTGGAAAAAGATCATGAGATACCCCATTGCTATGATATCCATGGCTCAGATCTTGAGGTATTTTTCTCATTATTTATTTTAGAAAAAAAATATTTTTAACAAGTGACACATTAAAATAATAACTATGTTGAATCCGGATGACAATTTCCAGGTGTTATTTTAATGGGTCATGTGACAATAAGAATCTAATATTTTCTAGTTAGTTTGAAAACAAAAAACATTTATAATATATAATATAATATAAACTTATATGACAGTATAATTGACTCTTATTATATGACAATATAAAATTATAAATGTCATATAAAAATAATAACTATTTTGGTCTTTTCATTTTGTCAATATATTTCTAGATTTTGGTTCCCTACTTTTGCAATTTTTTTTGTTCTCTATTTTTTCAATTTATGAAATATGACCCTTTCAATTTAGAGTTTTGATGAAATTAGAGCATTTAAATTAGAATATGTCAATTTTTAGATTTTGGTCTTCTAACTTCTAATTTTGCAGTCAATATCAAAACCAAAAAAAAAAAATTCTAATTTTGCAGTATTTAATTTCGTTAAAATGATGGTATTACTAACTTCTATTTATCATTGTTAAAATGATTCTTGAAAATGGCTTTTTTTTTTGACAAATTGAAAATGATAACTTGATCACTATGAAACTATTCGGTCAAAGGAGCTTATCATTTGTTATTTAGAGAGATCGGGTTTACGAGTTAATTGGAGCAAACACGAGGTGATTTGGAACAATTTCATTTCTTTAAAGGTGTCGTTACTTTACGTGGAGGTTAATCCAAAATAAACTACCAACAAAATATAATTTGGTGAGAACGAAAATGTCGCATTTGAATTCCTTTACTTTGCGTCGGTGGTTGCGAGTTTAATGAAACAATCTAACACTTATTCTTTTGAATGTTATATTTTTTCTTCTCTCTTGGGGGTGATTGCAAATTTTTATTTATTTATTGTTTGAAAAACACATGCAAATGCAAATTGATTAGGAGTTAATGATGTTTTTTCAATTGATGTGCAATATCTTTGCAATTTGGTAATAACTATCTATTCAATAAAGAGACTAGAAAAAGTTTTATGGCTATTTGGATGGCTTGTTGTTGAATTATTTGAAAAGAACGAAATAATATGTGTTTTTTCCAATAGGAACTGTCAATGAAATTGCTTCTTAATAAAGTTAAGATTCAAGTTTTGTGGTGGTTGAAATCAAAGTGAAAAGTTTTAGCTATGATTTAAATTCTCGATGGTTCCTCCAACCTTTATGTCGTTTAGCAGTTGGAATCGCTTGACATAATTATTTAGTTTTTTTTATTGCTTAAGGTTCAAGTAACCTTGTATATATAAGCACGTATAATCTCTTTTGGAATCACTGCAATTTTACTATTTTCTTAAATTCATCTCAATTCATATTCTCTCAGCTCTCTCAATCATAACTTTTTTATCCCAACAATAATGCATATAAAACAATAATATTTAGTTATAATTAAGGTTGGAGGGAGTATGAAACATAGGGAGTATATAATCCCTTCATAATTTTATTCATGTTACCTCAAAAATGTACACAAAGTGGAAGAAAAAAATCCACAATACTGAAAACACACAACGCAATATGGTAAGACAGAAATGATATGAGATCGACCACACCACAGGGAGCATGGCTTAATCAATGGGTCATGCCACATTGCCACGACCATACCTCTATCCTTCAGAAAGTCAATATGTAGTAGGACCATGAACACACGTGGTGAGATATCATTCGTTGATTTGGATTTGCCATTACCATATGAATTGGATTATTATGAGTTAATTAATTATTATAATAATTAATAAGTGTTGGGTACGTTCATGATAGAACACTTTCAATTATTGATTTATTTATGATTATTGTTGCATTGCACCCACTACTTTGGACCACTATGACATGGATCTCAAATTCTCAATGCAGCCACGCGTAGCCTTTCTATAAGGTTTTCTTTTGTCAACTTGTACCCTGTTCCCATCTGAAAAGAAAAATTCGTGTGCAAAAAAATCAGTCAAATAATTTAAGGGTATAAAGTCTAGTCTATTTTGCAAAAATTGTAAAAATTGCCTTTGAAAAGGAGAACAGTATAAACATTTATAATGATAAAGATTGAAAGAGACAACAATCAAAGTAGGGCACATATTTTATTTATTTATTTATTTATGAATGAATATTTTTTAATAAGTGTCGACATTGTTTAAAAAACAAAAATTAAATGTTGTATAATTTGTGTAAAAAAATAATATAACTATTACTTAAATAATAATTCTAATTATATTTCCAATACAAAATTTTCTATAAAGACTTTTTCTAAACAATGACATATTTGTTAGCTCTTCATACATACAAAAAATAAATAAAAAAAGAATGCATACAAAAATGAAAAAATAAAGTAGAAAGAGAATTTATTATTATTAAAATAACTAAATTATGTGATTTTTGCTTCTTTGTCTAAATGATTTGATTTTGAGGTTGTGATCTAACCACACAAGAATTATCCTATCTTGCAAAAATTTTTTTGGTTGACAAGACGAATTTTTATTTAATTTAAAAATAATTAATAATTTACGATATTTGGTACATGTTGATAAGACAAAATATTAGTTGTAAATCGCATGTATATAATTTTGTCAGATTGACCCACCTACCTAACAAACTCTTGCTCCCTCTCGTTACTATTATAAATTTAATGAACAATCATAAATACAATTATATTAAACGAATTTAAAAGGGAATTTTTATTTAAGTAAATGACTAATTATTATATTTTATTTTAAAAGTTGATGGACTATTTCTTTACCTGAGCAATGATGGTTATGTCAAGGATAGAAGTCCCAAAAGGTAGAACACTACTATTAACAACTTGGAGATTAAGCTTTTGAATCTCAAACAATACTTTAAGCAAAAGACCCTTTTGCTTTTTGCAGTGAATCCTAATGAGCACATCCTTGTCCAAGATTCTTGCTTCCACATGGGGACCAAGAACTTCATTATTATTACCACTACCAGCTTGATCAGGTTTAGGTTCAGGTTCAGATTCAGATTCATCACTGCTTGATGAGTCGGAACTTAGCGGCGGTCCATTCACCGCCACTACACACTCAACAGGACTAGTATTATTCTTGTTCTTTTCCTCTAATACCCTTAAACGTTCTTGAAGCTCTTTCACATATTTTATTGCATCTCCTAGGACTGAAGCCTTGTCCATCTGTACATAATTCATTCACAACATAATAATCAAATTAAACTTAATTAAATTACATGCTACAATTAATAGTGCAATTATTAGCAAATTAGATCCGAGAGGAATAGATGGGCCATGACAATGGCATCATTTTGATGTGGATTGATCGTTGCCTTCTATGGTTGAGACATCAAATACAATTATCAGCAATATTAAGTGTGTGTGTGGGCATTGTCTGCCCAAAGTGGGGGTCAATTTTTTTATTGGTCATCTTGTGGAAATTTAACCTTTTGTTAAAAGTTTGGTATTTTTATTTTATTTTATTTTATCTTTTTTACCTAAAAAATAAAAGCTCAGTATATATACTACATAGTATAAAGATTCATTAATTTGGGGACTAATCTCACCTATTAACAAAAAACTAATTAAACTACCAATCGTTAGTTGGTTCAGTGGTGATTGGCGCTGAACTTGGTAGGGAGGACCACGGTTCGATCCCCCGCAACTGCGATCGGGAGGGGGCTGGAACCACTTGATGCCAGAACTGACCCCCGAACCAGTTTCAACTGGTGGTGAAAAACCCAAAAAAAAAAAAATAATAATAATAATTAAACTCAAAGCAAAATTCTTTATAAAATAGTATAACATAAAAGTGAATGTTGTGAGGATTTAAATTTAAGACTTAGAGTATAGTACACTATGAGGCCTCAAGTTTATACTTTAAGGCCAATCTTACATGTTTTTTGTTTTACTAATTTCTAGCGGTAATAATTAAACGAACACGTTTGATTTATTAAAAAATAAGGGATTAATTTTTATTATATTACAAAATAAATTTTTATTTTTTGTATAACTTGTACAAAATACCAAAATACTATATATGGTGAATATAACTCGGTTGTATATATACTTGTATTTACAAAGTTTTTTCTTTACCTAATTTTCTTCCTGTCTTTTATAGAAGTAAACTTGAAAGTGACTTTAAGAATATAAAATTAATTGTGATAGATGTTTATTCATTTCAAATTAATAAATTTGTTTGTCATCTACATAAAGAACTCAAACTTTAATGCGGAATTCAGAATTCCCATATTTAGAAAGCAATTCTAATTTTAAATTACTTATCTTTAATTAATTATTTTTATCACTAAATATTTTCAACTTACCATCAAACTAGTCTATAACTTTATCAATTTTTATCAAATAATTATTGTTTTAAATTAATCGTTGGCTATGTGACACATAAATTATGTGATATTATTTTTCACCTGACATTTAACACTTCACTTCAATACATTTAATGTTGTTAGAAAAATGATATCGACCATATTGAAAAACATTTGACGTTGACATAGATTAGTTTGAGATATTGAACGAGTTTATAGACCTATTTGATAGCGGTTTAAAAAAACACATATGCTAATTTAGTGGTTTATACTTTATAATACCCCTATGTAATCATCCTAGACCAACAAAAAAAAAATCACCATCATAAAATCTTGAGTTAATAGGTTTTATCCCCTGTTAAGTGGTTGTGTTTTGTTTTATCCCTGCTAAAAATTCCTTAAAGATTCCCCATTAAAAAAAATCTTGATGAGTTCATGAATGAGAGATTAGAGTACCATACCTTCTTCAAACCAGGAATAAGAGCAGCTAGAGCAATTAAGCACTGGCTAAGTTTCTCTCTTCTCTTTCTCTCAGCTATGATATGGTCCTGATTATGTGCCCCAGACCTCTTAGTCCCTTGTCCTTGTGAATTCTTAGTTTGCAATGACCCTTTTCGATTTTGAGGTAGTTGTACATGTTTTTGTGATGACAATGGAACAACCTGGTTCTGTTTTGTAGTGTTTAAGGTACAATCAAAAGACAGAATCTGAGAAGTGATAGAAGAAGGAGAAGAAACAGAGGAAACATCTTGCAAAGTAGTGTTTGATTTCATCTTTTTGTTTGGTCTTTCTAAATAATAGCTTTCAGAAGATAACAAAGGTTGTTGTTCTGGTACAATTTCATCTTGTTGAAGAACACTTGCTATGTCATGTGAAAGAAACTCTTCATCACCAAACAAATTTTGTTCACATTGTTGAAATAAATTATCACAATCCTCTATGTCCATTTCTTCCAAGAGCTGAAAAAAAAATTAAAAAAAAAAAAAAAAAATTATTCATAGAAATTCTCAGTTGAATTGTGCATATAATTAGTACTATGTCATTAGAGTAATATATTTAGAAAAAAAATCTTACCATATTAGATAACCAGCTAGTTGATGATGTGTTTGAGTTTGAAGATGTGTTTAATTTATCCATAATAGTATTGATATTATTTAATTATAAGTAACACTTTGCTTCACAATATTTCAGAGATTGTTACTTATTCCAATTTAGGTGTAGAAAGTGTCCTCTTTTATAGAGTCTCTAGAAAATTACCTTCCGGGGGACCTACCAAGGATTTGTACCTAAAATATTATTACTATATTACTACACAATTTGTGGTTGCTTACATCCTGTAATTAAAAAATAATAATGTTATTATCATAAAATTAAAAAAACAAATGAATAATGTTATCGTGATGTGGTCCTTATACTTTTAACCAAAAACTGAGATTTATATTTATAAAAATGGAAGACATTTGCACGTGGGAAATTATCTTGACCACTAGACAAATGTAGGGTGGCAGTGATACTGTATAATATATGGCTATTATTTTGTTTTTAAATAATAAATATATTTATCTATTCATTGAATTTATTTTATTTTTTTTAAAAGGCCAAAATGAAATATATATATATATATATATATATATATATATATATATATATATATATATATATATATATATAACCATCAAAGTGGAGAGGCCCCTCAGCATAAGGTGTAACGAAGGCGCCTACAAGAGTCTACAGAGTAGCCAAAGCAACAAAAGGTACAATAAAATTAGTCAATACCCAAAAAAAGCATAGGGTTTGACCACCAACAATGAAGGTTGGCCACTAGGGAAACATCTGTCGTCCGTAGCCAACGGTAGGAGAAGATCTTCACTCTATCTAGTAACTGATACACAGAGGCCTCCAACTGCTTGAAAACACGGCTATTTCGTTCATTCCACACAACCCATACACAAGCGAGCCAAACCAGCTGAAGAAAGGACCGCCGAGCCCCGAGGGGGCCTGCTGAAGACGTGAACTGAACAAGATGATCGGAAAGACTGTAAGCATCCACTGCTGAAAACCCAATCCAAGATCGCACTAATGCCCACAGGGAGCCAAATGTACTGCACGAGATGAACAAATGCTGAGTTGTCTCAATGCCGCCGCAACCAGACACACAAAAATGAAGCTCTGGAGAGAGAATGTCGCGAGTAATCAAATTAGCCTTCGTAGGCAGCCGATCTCGCAGGAGACGTCAGGCAAGAATAGACACCTTCAAGGGAACATGTATGTGCCAAATAAGGTCTGCAGCTGCATCCAAAAGAGCTGCATCCTGGGAGGTCAAGATCTGATACGCATCGCGAACTGTATAACCTGTATCTGGAGCAGGCTGCCATAGCCACCTGTCTGAGGAATCACCCTGCAAAGTCACTGAAAGAAGTAAAATCTGACACTCCCCCAACAACTCCTCTTCCCATGCCCATAACTGTCTCTGCCACATCCACGCACCCCAACCAGCTGCCCACCCTAAAGAGAACATCTCAGCCACGGTCAGCGACTTCGTCGTTGCTAAATCAAACAAACGACTAAACCGCCCACACAATGGTAAACCATCTAGCCAGGGGTCAGTCCAGAAAAGAGTATCTTTCCCATCCCCCACCTTCCACCTAACACTATCACCAAACCAACCCTCCCTAGGCCCTCCTCCCCCATCCCTAATCCTCGCTATCTCCCTCCACCAAGCTGATCCCCTCTGCCCTCCAACCCTCAGCCTCCCCTGCTCCATCCCATAACGAGCTGACAGCACTCGAAACCAAAAACCCCCTCGATCCACCAGTACCCTCCAACACCATTTGCCCAAGAAGGCCATGTTAAACTCCCTAATCCGCCGCACTCCCAGCCCTCCGTACTCCTTACGTAAACAAATAATATTCCACTGAATCCAAGAGATTTTCCTAGTATCCTCACCCCTTCCCATAAAAAATTAATCAAAAGAGAATTAATAGAAGAGATTATACCTGAGGGAGCTTTGAAGAAGGAAAGCGCATAGAAAGGCAGAGATGTCAAGACAGATTTGAGCAGAACAAGACGACCACCAAAAGATAGGAAACGACTCTTCCACCTAGACAATCTATTCCTAATACGCAACAACACTGGTTCCCAGAAACACAGACGCCTCGAATCACCACCAATAGGGAGGCCCAAGTAAAGAAAAGGGACATTCCCCACCTTACAACGCAAAGCAGCCGCGGCCTCGTGAAGCCAAGATTCCGAGACATTGACCCCCACCAACAAGCTCTTATGAAAATTCACTCTAAGGCCCGACATCATCTCAAACAACAGAAGCACGGCACGTAAAGTTCTGACATTAGCCCAAGTTTTGGCACCCAGTAAAAGCGTGTCATCGGCAAACTGCAGATGAGACACATAAATCATCTCTTGGTCCCCCACACTATACCCCTTAAACTTATTCCCGTCAACCAGCTCCTGCATCATCACACTTAGACCCTCAGCGGCCAGCAGGAATAGAAAAGGGGACAAAGGATCCCCTTGGCGAAGGCCCCTTTCTAGGGGGAACTCCTCGGTGGGGCAACCATTGACTAGAACCGAAGCGGTAGCTGTACTAACACACTCTTTCATCCAATGAATTTATTTATTCATGAATAATGTGACAATTTTTGACAAGTTAGTATATAATTTAACAATGTAACAAGATCTTTCTAAGTCACCATGTAAGATTTTTTTTAATTAACAAAAATAATATATCGATATATATTATAAAAATGTATATTGGGAATAATTTAAAATCATATATTGAGAATAATTTAAAAAAAATATCTTAAAACTGTAACATTAATGACTATGCAAGGACTTTTTTGTTATTATTATTTTTTAAATTGATTTTTTTATAATTCACACTAACATTTAATTCGATTACTATACAAGTCTTTGTTTAACTAAATGATTAAAATAATATATATTTGAAAATATTTTGAAGTTTTTAAATAACACTTTTTTTAATATATTTTAGACAAATTATTATATTTTTAAATTCTAAAATAATAGAGATATCAAAATTAATATATTATTATATTTTTAAAAAATATTATTATTTAATTAACAAAATCAACCAATAAAATAAATATATCATTTTAAACAATTTACATTTCTTATAAAATTATATTTTGGGCTGACAATTCTACTGTTGAATTGAAATAATGAAAATAAATTGACTTACAAATATCAAATGAAGATTCTATATCCCCATTAATTGATTTATTCATTAATTGATTAGTTTTTTTGAAAATATTCATTAACCGATTTAATAAGTTGTTTTTGTACATATCAGTAAACATTTTCGGTTACCTTATAAAAGAAAACTCATTTTACAAACTCATTTTCGGTTGCCTTATAAAGTAAACTCGTTCTTAAAAAAAAAAATAATCAAATGTATCAAGCATATTTTTGGGAGCCAAGTAATACCTTTAATAATTTCTTCATATTTTTCCCTTATCCCTAAAGTCGACAGCCCTCAAAGGCTGAATGATTATCGGCCCATCTTATTGGTGGGAAGCCTCTATAAGATCCTGGCAAATCGGCTTAGAATGGTCATCGGTACGGTGATTTCTGAGTCGCAAACGGCTTTTTTGAAAGGGCGTCAAATCCTTGATGGTATCCTCATTGCAAACGAGGTGGTGGACAAAGCTCGTAAAGCTAAGAAAGAGTTGTTGCTTTTCAAGGTAGACTTTGAAAAGGCTTATGACTCCGTGGACTGGGGCTACTTGGATGCGGTTCTGGGAAGAATGGACTTCCCGCCACTATGGAGAAAATGGATGCGAGAATGTGTCTGCACCGCTACAGCATCGATGTTGGTCAATGGCGGTCCCACCGATGAGTTCCCCCTTGAAAGGGGACTAAGACAAGGGGAGAAGTTGTCTCCTTTCCTGTTTCTGCTAGCTGCGGAGGGTTTGAATGTGATGATGAAGGCTATGGTCGAAGGGAATAAGTTTATAGGGTATAGGGTGGGGGATCAGGAAGGTGTGATTGTGTCACACCTGCAGTTCGCAGACGACACTTTGTTGTTAGGGAGTAAAAGTTGGGCGAATGTGAGAGCCTTGCATGCTATGCTTGTGCTGTTCGAGTTAATGTCGGACCTGAAAGTGAATTTTCATAAGAGTATGTTGGTAGGGGTTAATATCTCGGATTCTTGGTTACACGAGGCTGCGTCTGCTTTGCGTTGTAAGGTGGGGAAAATCTTTTCCTTCTATTTGGGCCTCCCTATTGGAGGTGATCCGAGGCGTCTGAGTTTTTGGGAACCGGTGCTGGTGCGTATTAGGAATAGGTTGTCTGGGTGGCAGAGTCTTTTTCTGTCTTTTGGTGGCCGTCTTGTTCTGTTAAAATCTGTCTTGACTTCTCTGTCTGTCTACGCTCTTTCCTTCTTCAAAGCCACCTCAAGTATAATCTATTCTATTGAATCTCTTTTGATTAAGTTTTTTTGGGGAGGGGGGTGAGGTTTCTAGGAAAATCCCTTGGATTAAGTGGAACACTATCTGTCTACGCAGGGAGTATGGAGGATTGGGGGTTAGGCAGATTACAGAGTTTAACACGGCCCTTTTAGGCAAATGGTGCTGGAGGTTGTTGGTGGATCGTGGGGGCCTTTGGTTTCGGGTGCTGGCGGCCCGTTACGGGATGGAGTATGGTAGGCTGAGGGTAGGAGGGCGGTTGGGGTCATCTTGGTGGAGGGAGATAGTGAAGATTAGGGACGAAGTGGGTGGGATTACGGAGGGCTGGTTTGGGGATGGGGTGGAGAGGAAGGTGGGAGACGGGACAGATATTCTTTTCTGGACTGATCCCTGGTTGGGAGGGTTACCTTTATGTGAGCGATTTAGTCGTTTGTATGATTTAGCGATGACCAAGTTGTTCACAGTGGCTGAGATGTTCTCTTTGGGGTGGGAGGCTGGAGGGGAGGCTTAGGTGTAGAGGAGGTCGCTGTGGGTGTGGGAAGAGGAGATGTTGGGGGAATGTCAGATCTTACTTTTTCCAGTGGCTTTACAGGTTGATTCTTCAGATAGGTGGCAGTGGCAACCTGATCCTGATACAAGTTACTCAATGCGCGGGGCGTACCAGTTGTTGACTTCTCAAGAGGCGGTTACTTTGGGGGCAGCTGAAGACCTACTCTGGCACAGGCAGGTTTCGTTGAAGGTGTTTATCCTTGCGTGGCGCCTTCTGCGCGATAGGTTGCCTGCAAGGGCAAACTTGGTTGCTCGCGGCATTCTCTCTCCATAGCTTCACTCTTATGTGACGGGAATCGACGTGCTCGGCGGTCCTTCCTGCAGCTTGTGTGGCTAGCTTGCATTTGGGTTGTGTGAAATGAACGAAACCATCGTGTGTTCAGAAACTCAGAAAGCTCTGTGTATCGGCTCCTCGACAAAGTGAAGATTCTCTCTTATCGATGGTTGCGGACAACAAATGAGACTTTAATTTCTAACTTTCATTGTTGGTGGTCGAACCATATGCTATGTTTGGGTATCGACTAATTGTATTCTTTTTCATACTATATATTCTTATTCTCTTGTAAACTGATGTAGATTTCCCTGGTACTCCTTGTGCTGAGGGACCTACTTATTTCGTGGTGGTATATATATAATTCATTTATTCCTCTTCAAAAAAAATACCTTTCATATATGATGATTCATAAATAGTAAAAAAAAATGATTAAAAAATAATAATAATAATAAGAAATACTTTTTAAATGCAATTAGAAAATACAATAAAATGCTTTTTTTAACATGAGTCGCGCAATAAATGGCAACCATTCATTTTGTTCATTGCAACAAATAAATACATGTATTAAAAATAATCAAATAAATCAATTCCTTAATAAGAAAAAACTATTAAAATGATCAAATCTTTTAATTCTTAAATGCATATTCCGCTTGTGTATATAAACTACTTATAGATTAGACAAACGAGGCACACATACCTGATAGCACTGGACAGGTACGTATATCATGGATTTGGATTCCCTGCAATCAAATAGTGACTGTAGATGATCTCAGCCGTCGGATTTATTTTATATTTTTTTATTTATTTACTGAGTTATTAATTGTCACCGTCTGATCTCCATCAAACGATCCAGATTTGACCGACTGCACTGCAATCATCTATCTCCAACCGTAGTGAATCCAGATCCGTATATCTTCATCTCCATTTTCAGTAGCATTTTATTTCATCATACATCTTCCTTTATCATTATTTCATCATACATTCATCTTCATTTCAGTAGCATTTTATTTTTGCTTATTATTTGCGTACTACAAGTGATCTAATACTATTTATTTTTCAACGGGATCTGATCTTTAAGTTTCATGAAACTTTGTAGGTTAAAATCAAAGAATGATAGGCTACTTGAACCTTTCTTATATCAACTTAATTGAAATTACACTATGGGTTATACACCGTCACAAAATTACTTTGGATATAATTTTTTATTTTATTTTACTTAATTTCATGATATATATAATATATCTTTTAATTATACTTATATTAAAATCTAAATAGAGTCTTCTAATTATACATACTGCAAAAAAAATATATTAGAGTCTTCTAATTCCTCCTCATTCTGAGTGCCATTTTAGAAAGAAAAAAATTACAGTCTTCTAATTAAACCTCCCAAAAGTAGCTTATATGTCTTCCATTCAAAACATGATCAAAACACAGTAAACAATTATATAAATTAACTCTCTCTACAGAACACTACACAAAAAAAAAAAGGGTATTCAATATATAATAAAAGACACAACACCAAAAATATAAATTCATTCAACAAATCAATTTAGTTCTCTAAAAAAGAAACTAAAAAAAAAAACTTGGGAGTTGGGAATTTATTCAAATAAAATATATTATTGAATATAATCAATAATAATCATAGAATGGTTAAGCAATTGTTGGTCTCAATAATAGTAATATGCTATCTGAAGAAATGTCTCGACATAAAATTTCAATAAAGAGCCATAAATAAAATAATTACAAATTTCAAAAATAAAAAGTTTAAATAACAATCTTTAGATCTAAATCAAAACCTTCAAATCAATCTCACGAAAATAATACTAAAACAAATTTAATTAGTACAAAAATATACACATACAAAATAAAAATCATTAGAATTACAAAGGAATTAATCAACCAAAATATTAAACAATAAATTTATACTCTTCCTATTTTGACTTGCAATCAATTTTAAAATCAATTTGCAAAATCATTTATTCTAAATTAAATGTCAACAATTTTTTTTTCTTTCACTACCAGTTTAATTTGATTTGAGGATCAATTCCGACATGTATCAGCCCTCTCCCGATCGCAGTTAACAAATATGCATATTTCATAAAAAAATAAAATAAAAATAAATATGCATGTATTAAATAACATAAATCTAAAAATAAATAAAATTATAACTTATGTTAGTGGGTTACTTGCAAAGACACATTCATTATAGGGTTAATAGACTTATACCCCCTACAATGTTAGCGAGTTTTCTGTTACCCCCCTATAATTTATTTTTTTGATATTACCCCCTGCAATGTGTTTTTATCTTTTTTACAGTTCGTTGTACCCCCTGTAATGTTGTTTTGTTTTACCCCCCTAGGGGGTGAAATGAATTGCGAAAAAAAAATAAAAACACATTGCAATGGGGTAATATAAAAAAAATATAAAAAATTATAGGGGGGTAATGCAAAACTCGCCGACATTACAGTGTGGTAAAAGCCTATTAACCTTTCATTATAATATAGGTTGATTACTCTCTTTTATTTTTCCAAAAAAGGTGGTGTAGCTAAGATGCTAACACCAAATAACTTCCATTAACCAAATAGCTATTAGATACAAAAGTCAAGAGGAGACACCAAACCAAACCCTCTCAAAAGATAGAAAACCTATAACTTGGTAAACCAAGTGGTTAATGAACTTCCCATAAGCCGGATTATTTGAGAGAACCTAAATTCAATTTTTGGTGGAAATAATCCTTGGTCAGACCTTACTTACATGTGCCCGAACTTTAGATTGCAGAGGCCAAAAAGAAGTTTGAAAAATCTAAATTCACCTCAAATTCAAACTTGAATTTGCTACGGTATAAATGACTTGATTCTACCAAAAGATTGAAATATTTTTGGACGAATTTTGTATTTTAATTATTGTGAATTAATATTTTAGTAGAAGTAAATATTAATATAAAATATTATCTACTACTTATGTAAAACTAAAAAACATGAGAGAGAATGTAGAGAGAGAGAGAGAGAGAGGGAGAGGGTCAACACGACAAAAAACAAAGGGGGGGTTACGCACAACGTTTCGACAAAATCTCTACGTCATTCTTTGTGACAAACTTCCCGGAGGAGGTGGGGTGGGGTGATCTATGGAGGCTTTTTGCGAAGTTTGGAAGTGTATGTGATGTGTTCATCCCTAAAAAGGTGGACAAAAGGGGAAGAAAGTTTGGTTTTGTGAAGTTCAAAGAGGTAGAGGAGGTGGAGCTTTTGAGTAAGAAACTAGAAGATGTTTGGTGGAATACTTACAAGCTTCGGATCAACAGAGCCTTGTTTGGGAAAGGAGACAAAAAGGAGGGGGATAAACCTCTTCTGCCGAAGAAGTCATGGGGTGAAACTGATGGTCTGGTTTGTGAAGGAATCTCTTACAAATCATCCCTAGCTGGAAGGGAGGGGAGAGTTGGAGAGATGGTCGACAAGGATGGCATGGTGGTGAATGGGGATGGAGGTAGAAAGAAGACAAGGGCGTTAAGCTTTAGCGACATTGTTCCTCTTGAACTCAAAGTTCAGGAAAACACAATGAGAGCATTAAAGCTTAGTAAAGTTGGTTTTTTTAAAGAGACCATGGACTTCCATTCCTTCAATGATAGATTGTTGTTGGAAGGTCAACATGAAGTGAGAGCAACGTCGATGGGGGGAAATATGGTCCTGTTACAAAGCATATGTGAAGGAGAGTTGGAAGAGGTTCTGAAGTTCAACAAACAGTGGTGGGACCTCTATTTTCTGAAAATCATTCCCTGGAACCCAAAGCTCTTGTCTGAAAACAGGGACATATGGATCCAAGTATATGGTATAACTCTCCATGCCTGGGAGGAGGGAAGTTTCAAAATGGTGGCAGGGCGTTTTGGAGTATTTCTGGATTTTGATGAAGCAATTGTGGCCAAGCAGAGATTGGACGTTGCAAGAGTTAAACTCATAACCGTTAGAAGGGGAATGATAGATACAGTCTTGCAGTTAAAAGTTATGGGAGATTCTTTTGATGTGTGGGTAGTGAATGAGAGATGTGGATGTGGAGAGAAAAGAGGTTATGAGGGGGAGGAGGGGCGGCGGAGTCCTGTTAAACTCCAAAGTATTTCCGACGAACAACGGTGGAAGGGTGACGATGGGGATACTTTCTCGGATGGAAAGAGTGATAGTGATAGATCATTACCCTATGATGGGTTGGTAGGGCTACAACCTGTGAAAAGGAAAGTGGCAGCGGCGGTGACAGAAGATATAGAAAGAATTGGAAACATTGACCTGCAAGGTCAAAATCTTTCAGAGATGATGGTTGGGGAAAGTTTGCCAGAAGAACCAATGGGAGTGAGACACGTGGAAAGCAGGAGAGAGGACCAGTTACTGTTCCCAACAATTGAGTTGGAGATTAAGGAGCATGAGGTACGAGGAGGTGATAGAGTAGGACCGGAGGAGAATATTTCAAATTCTTCACAACAAACTTGTAACGTGTTTGGTGTGGTAGAGGGGAGTCACGTGCCTGAGGTTACCAATGACATGGAAGTGGGCTGTAGTAGTGGGCCTAATGGGCCAATTGCAAATAATTGGAATCCTTTCCTAGATAATGAAGACCAAGAGGTTTCAGAAAGTAATTTTAAAGCTGGTGGGGTGAAGTTGCCACATAACATAGGGGTCCAGCTGGAGGATGAGGTGGCGTTAGTTGTGGGGGAGGTGGCAGCCAAGGAAGGTAACGACATGATGAAAGTATCCCAACTTTCAGAAATGTCTAGCGATCTAAACCATGGAGGATGTCCTGCTGATAGGCAACATAACACGAAGAAAGGAGTAAAAAACGCAGGTCGGAAACCTCCACCGTGCGTTGGAGTTCCTAAGTTCCGCCAACTAGAGTTGTCTATCATTGCTTCTGGTAGGCGGAGGAAGGAAGATACCAACAAACAAGCCAGCAATAGAGATCCAGATGTGATGGTACAAACACAAGAGCTAGAGTTCCCACAACAATATACTGAAGCTCCTGCTATTGATCTACATGTGGAACTTCCTATACCCAATTCAGGTATTAACCTTGTCCTTAATGATGAGGGAGAGTCTGTTTCGGTTTCCTCTACTGGTGGGGGGTTGTTGAAGCTTCAAAGATTATAGAGGCCCAAAAGTTAATTGATTTACAAAAGAAGGTAGGGTTTTCTTTTGAGTCTGAGGATGAGGTAATTCAAAGTAAGTTGGTGGAACTAGATGAGAACGATAGAGCCAAGAATGTAGAAAGGGAGCAACAAAGGGGTTATCAATGATTGTGTGTTCTCTTAATGTAAGAGGTCTAGGGGGTAGAGTGAAGAGGAGATGTATTTCACAATTAATTAATAATGAAAAAATTGATTTCATGGCAATTCAAGAAACAAAATTGGAAGTGGTGTCGGAAGTGTTGTGTTTTAGGTTGAAGAGGGGGGGGGGGGGGGGCACGGATTGTGAGTGGGTGTCCCTTCCGGCGGAGGGAAATAGTGGAGGAATACTATCAATTTGGAGAAAGACAAATTCTTCTCTAATTTTTTCTTTTATTGGAGAAGGGTTTGTAGGTGTGTGTCTTGAATGGGGTGTGAGAAAGAATATTTGCTATGTGGTGAATGTATATGCCAAGTGTGACATAAATGCTAAGCGGAGATTGTGGGAGACCCTTGTAATGTCAAAAAGAGACTTCGGTGATAGGGTGTGGTGTGTTGTTGGTGACTTTAATGCAATGAGAACAAGAGGAAAGCGGAGAGGTGTTGGCCCCTTGACTACCTCGTCCGCGTCGATGGAGATGATGGAGTTTGATCGCTTCATTGGTCTTATGAAATTGGAGGACCTACATACGGTAGGTGGAAAGTTTACTTGGTTGCATTCAAATGGGTTGGCTATGAGTAGGATTGATAGGGTGTTGGTCTCGGAGGAGTGGGTGTCTTTGTGGGGGTCCCATATCGTTAGGATCCTTCCGAGGGATGTTTCGGATCATTGCCCATTGTTGATAAAATGTAGTAATTTTGAATCGCGGCCAAAGCCTTTTCGATTTCGTAACCATTGGCTCCTACATAAAGAGTTTAAGGCATTGGTAGAGGGTTGTTGGAGCTCTCTTAATGTGGAGGGTTGGATGGGCTATGTCTTAAAAGAGAAGCTGAAACTTTTGAAGACCCACATCAAGGATTGGAATAAAGTGGAATATGGGAAATTGGATGAAACTATTAGATCCTTAATAGTGAGCATAAGGGAAAAGGACCTAAAGGGAGAGCTAGGCCTTTTAACATCTATAGAAGTGGATGAAAGAATGAAGCTATTTGGTGATTTGTGGAGGTTACTAAAAAGTAAGGATATGTTGGTAGCCCAAAAGTCTAGAGCAAAATGGCTTCAAGATGGAGATACAAACTCTAAGTACTTCCATGGGTGTCTTAAATCGAGGGAAAGAAAGAACTCTATGTCTTGTTTGAGGGTGAGGGATAGGTGGATCGACATGTCCTTGGAGATTGTGGATGAGGTGACAAATTTCTTCAAAAATCACTATTCTTCATCTAATTGGCCGAGGCCAAAATTGGATGGGGTGGGTTTCCCTTATGTGTCGGAAAGGAAAAATCAAATGTTAATGTCCCCCTTCACGATGGAAGAAATTGAAGAGGTTGTCATGAATAGTGATGGGAACAAAAGCCCGGGTCCGGACGGGTATAATTTTGCGTTTGTGAAGTCTTTTTGGCATTTGATCAAAGGAGAGGTGAGAATAATGATGGATCAATTACATGGTAATGCTTGTCTTCCGAAGGGGTTGTTGTCTTATTTCATCACTTTAATCCCTAAAGTGACATGTCCCGAAACAATTGGTGATTTTCGGCCGATTTCCCTCCTAGGATGCCTTTACAAAATTATTGCTAAGGTGTTAGCGACTAGACTTGCCAAGGTGATGGACTCGGTGGTAGTCACAACTCAATCGGCGTTCATAAAAGGGAGGCATTTGGTGGATGGGGTGATGGTAGTAAATGAAGTAATTGACCTTGCAAAGAAGACAGGGAGAGCTTGTCTTGTCCTTAAAGTGGATTTCAAAAAGGCATATGATTCCGTAGATTGGGGATTTCTTGAGTATATGCTTCGGAGATTTATGTTTGGGGAGAAGTGGATAAAATGGATCAAAGCGTGTGTGTTCGCCGGGAACTTGTCGGTCCTTGTCAATGGGAGTCATACATCGGAGATCAACATTCAAAGAGGCCTAAAACAAGGGGACCCTTTGGCCCCATTTCTTTTCCTTCTAGTGGCGAAGGGCTTTGCGGGGTTGATGAGGCATGCGGTGGAGGAAAATCTTTTCAAGGGGTTCGGTGTGGGATCAAATGGTGCAAGTGTCTCGCATTTACAATATGCCGATGACACCATTTGTATCGGGGAAGCATCTATGGAAAACTTGTGGACTCTAAAAGCAATTTTGCGTGGATTTGAATTAGCTTCCGGTCTCAAGGTTAACTTTTGGAAAAGTTGCTTAATGGGGGTCAATGTATCTTCACATTTCTTGGATTTGGCTTGTAACTTCCTCAATTGTATGCATGGTTCGATTCCGTTCTCTTATATGGGCCTTCCGGTGGGGGCGAATCCCCGTCGCTATTCCACTTGGATTCCTTTGATCGATCACTTAAAGAAGAGGCTTTGCTCTTGGGGAAATAGATATGTGAGTCTTGGAGGCCGGATTGTCATAATTAACTCGGTGCTTAATGCTATACCTATTTTTTATCTCTCGTTTTTGAGATTACCGGCGGTGGTGTTGAAGGAAATAATTCGAATTCAAAGAGAATTCTTGTGGGGAGGATTGAAGGGAGGGAGAAAGATTAGTTGGGTGTGTTGGAAGGATGTGTGTAAGCCTAGAAGTCAAGGGGGTCTAGGGGTGAGAGATGTAGGGAAGGTGAATCTAAGCCTCCTAATAAAGTGGAGGTGGAGGATTCTTCAAAGTGGGAATGCCTTTTGGAAGGAGTTTTTGGTTGCAAAATATGGGCCTCAAATTCGTGAGAAGGTACATTGGCTTGATAGCGGCGAAAGGCGAAGAGACTCGTTGTGGTGGAAAGACATTTGTAGTATTGACATTAAGGATGGTGAGAGTTGCTTTGCCCAAAATATGAGGCGTGTGATTGGTAATGGCCTCTCGACTCGCTTTTGGCTTGATAGTTGGGTGGGAAATATGCCCCTTAGTGAGAAATTCCCGAGGCTATTCTTGATTTCCTCTTGTAAGGAAGCTACGGTGAATGAGATGTGCTCAGAAAAGGAGAGGGTGTGCTCGGGTGACTGGGGCTAGAGGCGGAGATTTTTTGAGTGGGAGCGACAGCTACTGCATGAGTTCTCAGATTTTATGCCTAACCTTGTGTTGTCGACAGAGGAGGACGAGTGGAGGTGGATTCGTGAAGAGAGCGGGAGTTTTTCTGCTAAGTCTGCGTATTTGTTCATTGATATGGTGTTTTCGACGGGATCTTCCTTCCAAGAAGATGAATTACGGGTCTTTAACAATATTTGGAAGAGCCCAGCTCCTTCCAAGGTCATAGCTTTTGCGTGGAAACTCTTGCGGAACCGTATACCAACGAAGGTGAATTTGAGGCAACGGGGAATAGGAGTGAATGGAGGAGATTTAAGTTGTGTTCACTGTCACGGGGCGGAGGAAAACGCTGGCCATCTCTTCCTTTTTTGTGATTTTGCATCTCGGGTTTGGAGATCAATTTTCTGTTGGCTTGGTTTGGTGATTGTTATACCGCAAAACTGTTGTGTGCTCTTTGATTGCTTCACAGCAGCTGCAGTTAGCAAAAAGGTGAGGGCTGGGTTTTCGCTAATTTGGCATGCTATGATATGGGCAATTTGGAGATCGAGAAATAATGTCATCTTCTCGAATGGCACGGTTGATCCGGAAGAAGTAGTTGAAATGGTAAAACTATTGTCTTGGAGATGGGGTCTAAGTAGACATAAGATTCCAATTTGTTTGTTTTACGAATGGTGTTGGGATCCCGGACTGTGTTTGGCGCGTCGGTGCAGTTAGTTTTTTGCCGACTTTGTGAGTGTAATGGGTGTGTTGATGTCTGTTTTGTAGCTGTAGCCTTTTTCCTGTTATAATGGCTTGCTGCTACTGTATTGGTTGGTTTTTTTGGTAGCCTGTTTTGTTCTGTTGTGTATCAGGTGGATAAATGTGCTTAGTTGCATTGTCTTGTGTAGGTGGCTAGATGTGGGTGTTGTATGCGTGCTCCATTGTAATTGTTCAAGTTCTTGTACTGTTTTAATATATTGATTAGCCCTTTCAAAAAAAAATATAAAATATTATAACTTTTTCAAAAAATATGAAATCTTATACACATGGATGAATTTTTTTTTTTTTTGTCAGGTAGCCTAATGGTTAGAAATTCCACCCATAAGATGGATAAGTGGGATGACTGGGGTTCGAACCCCGACCTCCTGCATATATAATGCATTTGTTCTATCAATTGAGCTAAGCTCACGGGACACATGGATGAATATTTTATAAGTAAAGAAATGAATGTTTAATATAAATACTACACGGGGATGAATATTTTACAAATAAAGAAATAAATATTAAATATAAACATTTTACATGGGGATGAATATTTACTATTAAAAACTACTGATACAAACTTTCATATCTTATACACATATTGGGTGTGGGACCGCCACTGTTTAGTTTTTTTATTATTTGTAGTCTGCGTTGATTTACGTGCTAAGAAAGAAAAAATGAGTTGTCTATCCGGGACAACTCTTTTTGATGTTCAAATAACACTGCTCTATAACTATATATCACATTTCTATGTATAAAAAAAAGCTATACATCTTATTTTAAAATATCTATATTATATTCACCAAATACAAGTATACAACATATTTATATGTTGAGCATTGCTATTTAGTAAGAATTATTTTAGAGAAGAAATGCAAGAATAACACATGACATTATCTTATAGGATGATGTAATTTTAATCTCCTCTTTTAGTGGAAATCATGGGGGTAATTGATGTAAACAAGGGTAGAGATTTATTCTTGCAATTCTTCTTTATAAATTTTCTTATTAAATAGCATTTTCTTTATATGTTTATGGGTAAAAATTAACCGGTGCAACTTATACTAGTTATTACTATATTAGAATATTAATTACTAAATTACTACACAATTTGTGGTTGCTTACATCCTGTAATTAAAAAATAATAATGTTTCCATCATAAAATTAAAAAACAAATGAATAATATTATCGTGATGTGGCCCTTATACTTTTAACCAAAAACTGAGATTTATATTTATAAAAATCGAAGACATTTGCACGTGGGAAATTATCTTGACCACTGGACAAATGTAGGGTGGCAGTGATACTGCATAATATATGGCTATTATTTTATTTTTAAATAATAAATATATTTATCTATTCATTGAATTTATTTATTCATGAATAATGTGACAGTTTTTGACAAGCTAGTATATAATTTAGGAAAATTCTAACAGGATCACTTTTTTAAGTGGTTTATGGTAGATCATTCATAAAAATCATATAATGAATACGAATTTTACAAAATTTATCGTTGGATTTAAAGTTTATATCATATAGATTATCTATAGAAAATTTTAGAAAAATTGAAAATCATTTGATATGTTATTGAGACCCATCAAGATTAACGGTTTATTAAATACTGTAAATCTTGATAAATCCCAATAAAATATCAAATGATTTTCAATTTTTCTAAAAAAATTTATAGATACTCTATATGATATAAACTTTCAATCTGCCAATAAATTTTATAAAATTCGTATTCGATAGATCACTTGTTCACGATGGACCATTTGTAAAGGTGATCTACCGTAGCATTACCCATATAATTTAACAATGTAACAACTAACAAGATCTTTCTAAGTCACTATGTAAGATTTTTTTTAATTAACTCGTCAGAAGAAAAAGAATAATCCTCTTTTCAAATTTTTTTGGAAAGGCCTACTTTTGACGGAAGAAGGGGCCAATGCTAACGGCAATAATGTAGCCACCTAAGAAGGAAAGACGTTGAAAATATTACATTTTGGTCATTTTTTTATGGGTTAATAGTTTTTTACCCTGTAAATTAGGCGAGTTTTGCTTTTACCACTGTAATGTGTTTTTATTTTTTTCGTAGTTCATTTTACCCCCAGAGGGGTAAAACAAAAAACATTACAAGTGATGCAATGAACTGCAAAAAAAAAAAAAAACATTACAGGGGGTAAAAGCAAAAAAATATATTATAGGGAGTAGGGCAAAACTCGCCTACTTTGCAGGGGGTAAAAGTCTATTAACCCTTTTTTTATCAAGAAATAAATAAATTATATTTTGGTCATTTATTTTATTTATTTATTGTAATATTTTGATTTTTTATCTTTTATTTTTAATATTTTAGTCTTTTAAAGAAGATGAATATATATTCATCAAAATTATGAGTTTTATTTAAAATATTTTTGCTTTATCACAAATCTTTTCAAATAAAAAAGATTTGTGATTTGAAAATAATATTAGAGTTTTTTGAGCAATCATATTAGAAACCATATTTTAACACAAAAAAAAAAAAATAAATAAATTGTTTGCAAGTTGATTTTTTTTATGGAGAGAGAAGAATTTATTATGTAATTATTAATCGTGTTTTTCTTTTAATTATTTTAATCTCAGTTATTGAAACAATATGCATTTTTTAATGATTATTTTGCAAACATGACTAGAATATTATAAAATATTTCTAAAAAAATAATATTTAAATTTGATTGAGTTTTTTGTTACTTTTATCTTGATCTTTTGAAATTTAAAAGTGATATTTAATTTGTCATGTTTGTGGTGGTGTCGGAGGTTGTTTTCTTCCTCTCTGACGTAGTTCAGTGATGAGTAATGTTTATGGATTTTTGAATCTGTTGATTGGAGTTGTTTGAGCATTCTTTGATGGTGTCTCAGCTTGTTCCATGTCGTCACTTACTCTTCTCTTTTTACCGTCACTGTTACAGTTAATTGTTGATTGGTGTATTCATTTTCGTGTTAATTGGGGGTCAAATTCATTTGTCCATTATTAGGAAATGTGTTCATTTTCAATCTTGTTGATGGTTTGTTTATTTTGAAGATTGAGACATCTAGTCTTTTTTATATTTTTATTTAGATTATGTGTTGGACTTATTGTACTGTACTTTTGGTATGTATTCTTATGCTTCACACTTGAATTCATTTATCGAATTTTGGTATGAATATATTTTTTGAGTATTGCTACTTAGTAAAAAAAAATATTGTATAAGAAAGAGAAAAATCCATAAAAATTTGAGATTTGACCAATTAAAAATTGATTAACCATTCATAGATGAGAGAGTGATTATAATATGTAAGTGTTAAATTATGTCAAATATGATTTTTCTCTTCCTTGGTCAACATTTTTCTTACTAAGGCTCTCTTGGCAAGTCATAAAAATTAGCTTATAGCTTATGTCTTATAGCTTATAAGCTAAAAGATCTGTTTGATAATTGTCTTTTTAAAAAGAACTTATAATTATCCTTTCATATAAATCTAGATATAATGCAATTTAAATACGGCGTGGTGCAACATATTTTTATTTTTTTTAAGGGCATAGTGCAACATATTTTATTTTTTTCATAAGGCTGTAACACACTTTTTTTTTACAGATATTGATAACACACTTATTATATTAATTTATCAACAAAAAATATTCTAACCTTCATTTTTTTAACAAACTTGTTATGTTTGTATAATTATAATTATCTACCCTAAAAAATAACAAGAAATGACAACCCACACTAGCATGCAATTGATACACACATATATCTCTAAAGTTGATTTTAGAATTTAAAACTTGTAAGTTTTGATTATATTATATTCCTCTTTCATAACAAAATTTATTATTCCAAAAATATAAAAATTATAAAGTATGAAATATAATATAAAAATAAACTTTTAGCAAATAAAAATTAATTGAATATATAAAAGATAAAATAAATTTAAATTACTAAATTCAAAATATCATAATTATTGATTTGATATAAATTTTATTGTGAATTATAACAATGTCATTTTATGTCATTTTACATTCATCAGTCAGTTCAACCGTTAATTTTATAAAACACTTCAATTCGCTTATAGATGATGTGCTTATCAGCCATAAGCCATCAGCTATAAGCTATCCGCCATTAGCAATAAGCTATAAGTTATAAGCTAGTTTATCAGCCATCTACTATTTTTGCCAAACATATTCTAAATATTTCATCTGTCTCAAAATATAAGCAAAAATTAGTCAACAAAAATGAATGTATTTGGTTCATGATTTATTTAACTCATTTTGCTTATATTTTAGGACGGATAGAGTAACATTTTCCATATTTTTTTAATATCTTATTAACATGTGTTCTTATAATTCAAAAATAGAAATTAAATACATGTATTAAGATAAACCATTTTAATTTTTAAAACATTAACATGTGCCCTAAACTTTTTCCTATTTTTTATAGCACGCCTTTATGTAAGCTTATTTCAGTCGTATTATCTTTTTACGCTAACTATTACATTTTTGGGTAGTTTCTCAATCAAGTTTTTGTCCTTCTAACTTTTTGTATTTTTTATTTGATATTTTCATATTTTTTTAATATATTTATGTTTGCTTAAAACAATAGTATTTTTCTTTTTAAAAAAATATTATTTTGATAGATATTGTGAAATAAATATGAAAAATGCTAACTAATGTCCCGGGCACTAGTTAAGGATACCCAATATAATAAAATTATATTGAAGTTTGTGCAATCAATGTTTATAAAATATAAAAAATGGTATTTTCAATGCAATAATTACTATTTTTGTATCCTTAGCTAGTGCCCGGAAACATTAGTCAGCATGACCCAATAAATATTTCTAGTAAGTTTTCACGGACTCCGATCCGACGGCATGGAACACGTGATATAATACAATCTCAAATCTCAATAGATGTCACCGTGTCGGAAAAAAGAATAAAATTTCACAATCTCAATAATTGAATCACTTTGTCAGCCAGGGCCCACATATGTTCTCAGTTCTCACCTCTGTTTTTTTTTTGATAATTCCTTCGCCTTATTTATAAGAAAAAGTCAACAAAAAATTTTAACTCTAAATATAAGTAAAAATCATTAAATTTAACTTTAATTAATATTTTTTTTTAACAATACCCCTACACATACATTTATTCATTTCTACAAGTAATTTATATTGAAGTAGTACTAATAATGATTACATCTAAGTAGGAGTAGATTTCATACTAGCCAAAAGGACATTTTAAAAATTGCACTAAAAATTACACATAAAACTAGAATAAAAATTAACTCCTTAATAAATGTGCAAAAAGGAATTTGTAGTCCGGAGGGAATATTTTCCTGCGTTTCCATTGTTGTTTCCGCTAGAGTTTGAAAAACAAATATATATTTTTCGTTTGAAAGACAAATCTTACTCCATAGTTAGACTTTGGAATGACAAAATTTGGCTTGAAAAATCTATATTCGTTATGTATGTTGTACATTTAGTGTTCGATTGGTAACATAAACTAATTTGTTTACGGTTTATTATAGGTTAAATTGTACTTTCGACCCCTTAAATTTTTTAATTGTGCAATTTTTGTTCATTTAGTTTTAAATGTGCGATTTTCACTCTTTAAGTTTTACAATTGCTCGATTTTAATTCTCTAAATTTTAATTGCTCGATTTTGACCCTTCAAGTTTATTCCATTTTGCATTTGCTAGCCTCCTGTTGGATTTTTTTATTAAAATTTGTTTATGCAACATTTCAAAATTAAATAAAAAAATTTAAAACTTCTTTTAAAAAAATTACAAATTGTTTTTTTAGAAAATAACTTATAATTTTTTTTACCACAACTTATAAAATATATTTTATTATATGTAATTATGTAGTATATTTCTAAAATAATTTTGTTATAACAAAAAAGTAATATATTTTTTATGAACTATTTTTAAAAAAATTTGTAAACTATTTTTAAAAAATAAAATAAAAAAGTATTAACCATTTTATTCAAAAACAATTTTTAATACATTTTTATAAAAGCAAATTTTACTATTTTATAACATTTTTTAAATTTAAAAACATATTTTATTTATTTTAAAAATATTTTATTTTATTTTTAAATGCCACATAAGCACATTTTAGTCAAAAAATGTCAAAGAGGGACTAGCAAATGCAAAAGGAGGTAAACTTGGGGGGCCAAAATCGAACAATTGAAACTTGCGGTCTTTAGTCGAGCAATTATGATACTTACGGGGTTAAAATCGTTCGTTTGAAGCTAGCTAGGAGGCCAAAGTCGCACAATTAAAAAACATGAGGGGCACAAACTGCAATTTAGCCTTTATTATATTAGCTTATAAACTTGTTTGATAAAATAAAGTGTTTGACAAATTTTTTTTATTAGTTTATAGGTTTTTTTATAAATGTTATTTCAAGTATTGTTTAAATTTATAGATTATCTTCTTTTTTATAGTTTTTTTTTTCCTTTTAAACCTTTAGTTTAATTTTTTTATTTCTATAAAATAAACTGTCCTCTAAACAGAAAACTACCTACATTATTCATTTTTGAGTTGTCTCTAGTATTTTTTTTATTGATATAAACTTTAAATTTAACGATAAATTTCGTAAATATACTTATAAGTATAAAGGGAGTGACTCTCCTTCTAGAATTTCTTCTATAATCTCAATTATTCATTTTCCTACTAATTAATGGTGTTAAATTTATTTGGAATAATGGTAGAAGGTGTTGTCACATGCACTTTGAATGATATGATTGACGAAATATTCATAATTTGGTGTCTAATTAATATTGAATGGTTAATGGCACGTTTATTCAAATTCATTTTATATAAGATGTTAAGCAAGTGATTTTTAGTTTGTCAAAAAAAAAAAAAAGCAAGTGATTTTTAAGATTATTTATCTAACTTGAGCGAGTTTTGAGTGGACACAAATATTTAGTCACTACATTTAATCATACGTACATATCTTTGATAAAAATTGAAAGAAAAAAAATAATTTGAATAACGTGTATTTTTAACTTATGAAGCGATATGATTAGAGAGATTTCTTTTAGACGAGTCTATACGATTGTATTTGTTAATTTAACTTCTTAAGTGAAATGATTAATATTTGTAAAAATATTGGAGTTATGGAGGATTTAGACCTTAAGATCAAGCGCTTGTTACCAATAATCCGAAGTTTCTCTCCAAAGATTGTCATAAAAAAAATTGATGTTGGATTGTGATTGTAAATTATGGTGAGCATTTTATTTTTATTAAAGGTGAGCCATCAATTATTTTTCTAGTAATAGATGTGTTTCGCAAGGAAATCACCCTCTCCTATCATTTTTTGTCTAGGTGAGAAAATTCTTAGTTGAAGTATGAGTGAGTTGGTTTGAAATGGAAATCTATGATTAATGACGCTAGAGTATGTTTGATCAATCCTTCTCAAGTTTTATATGCCGGTGATGTTATAATATTTGCTAAAGGCACTCAAAGAAATTTAGCTATATATATATAATGCTAAACAATGTCTTCGGATTATTAGTTAAACATATTAATATAGAAACTTTGTCTTGAAATGCGTGTAGTCAATGCCTCAAAAGTATAAAAAGATATTTTATCATCGTTAATTTTTGCTTTTATTTCTTTTTTAGGCATGTTTTACAAGTGCCCCGGGAGCACTGTTTAGTATGACTCATATAACAAAACAAAAAATAGACTCCTCAGCACAAGGTGTATAAAAAAAACAACAAAAGTTTACAAAAGAGTCCAAACTAGCATCATTGATAAAACTACAATGAGTCGATGTCTAGATAAATCAAATGGTTCGACCACCAACAATGAAAATTAGAGATTAAAGTAACATATGTCGTTTGCATTCACCGATAGAAATTTTTTTGATTTTGTTCAAGAGCTGAGACACAATATTTGCGGAGTTGCGGAAGGCTCGATGATTTATTTCATTTCACACTACCTAAATATAAGCAAGCCAAACGAGCTCCAAAAAAGACTGCCTAACACGAAGACCACCAACTAAGTAGGTGAATCGAACAAAGTGATTTAAGAGACTGTTAGCTACTCTTATATTGTATTGATAATACATATGATTTTTATTTTTTTGAAGTTTAATACATATGATGTTATTGTGCGCTTGGAAACCTTCTATATGTGATCCAAGTTGTGTTGTTACATAGTTTTATCATTTTTTTTACCTAGTTCTTTGGTAAATCAGTTTGATAAATGAAAGAGGATTTTTTTTATAATACATACACTTGCACTTATTTTATTTTTTAAAAATATTATTACACAATTTTTGTAAAACAATTAAGTTGTGTCATTAACCAATTTTATTACTTCATTAATCACAAAATTGTATTTTTTTTACACGAATAAAAATTGTATATGTTGTTAACCACGTATCACAATGTAATTTTTTTTCTCATATTACACAAATTAAGAAAATATAATTAATATTGTATCACTTATATGAAAAAGAGAAATAATAAGTTCACAAAATTGTTCTTTATTAATGATATGAAAAAGATAAATTGAAGAATTGAAATAAGAGAAAGATAATAAATAATTAAGAATGTAATAGTAAAAATAACATTAAATGTTTATTAGTAATATTAAACGACTTATAATTTATTACAATACTATTTTTTTTAAAATGGCTTATAATTTGATAAGAGAGTATCATTTTCTTGGAAGAAATAAGAAAACGACACCAACCAACGAATATGTAGTAGCACTATTGGGTCCGTTTGGTTCAATGGAAAGAAAGTAAAAGGAAGGAAAATTACAGAAATCGATGGATGAACTTAAACTAACTTTAGTCCAATTTCATCTATCGATTTATGTAATTTTCTTCCTTCCACTTTCTTTCGTTGTCTGTTTGAAATTGTGAAGAAAAAAAAAGTGGAGGAAAAGAAAATTATAAAAATTAATAAATGAATTTAAATTAAAATTAGTCCAAATTCATTGGTTCTGTAATATTTTTCCATCATACCAAAAAACAATACATACTCCAACACATAATTAATTATGAAAAATGCTAAATAATGTCCCAAAACACTAGTTAAAGTTATTTAAAATAGCAAAAATTATATTAAAATTTGTATAGTGAATTTTTATAAAGTATAAAAATATTATTTTGAATGTAATAACTTTTGTTTATCATTAAGTAACTTTGTGGAGCACATATGAGATGACCCTCTCCGATACTTTGTGTTGAGATCTCCCTCTTTTTTTTTTTAATCTAAGGATTGTTGATCAACAAAAAAAAAAAATAATATAAAGAAAAAAAGAAAAAGATGATTGAATAATTGAGATGAGAGCATAATGAAAATATGAGAGAAAATGCGGGAGAGGATCCTAATCACGATAACCCATTAATTATCATTGATGAACCAAGTACAATGCAACAGTTACAACCTGATTAGACTAGAGTATGAACCAAATAAACATGTGCTCTAAAGGAAGTCGCAACATGACAAAAGACACGTTACACGTATGAACATAAATTAAATTTGATTAACCCTCGTTGAGTTAATGTCAATTATTACTATTATATTAGTATATCATTGTTTTATTACACCATTAAAATATAATTTCCATCCTTAAATATAAAATGTTTTTAAGAAAAAATGTCAAGATTAAAAAAGTTGATTGTGATATTAAATTTGTTGATAATTTATATTATTTTTACAATTTTATTTTTTAAAAGAGATATTTTATTATTATTATTATTATTATTATTATTATTATTATTATTATTATTATTATTATTTAATTTATTTTAAGAAGCCAAAATAAACCATTTATAAATGTGGTTGTAAATTGTAACACTTGTTTGTTTTCACCATAAACCAAAATACTATATATTTGGTTTTAATTTTGGAATAAACAGAATTGATTCTGGACGTATATAATTGATTCTAACTTATTTGGTTTCTCAAACGTAGAATTAATTTTAGACATATAAAATTGATTTTTATATTTAAATATTTTGTTCAACTCACTTTTAAATTAATATATTTAAACATAAATCACATTAATTTAAAATTAATTTTGATTAGAATTAATTTTATAAAATAAATTCTATCAAAATTAATTCTTACTACCGCAGAAACAAACAGACAATAATTCATGTTATATAAAAAAAAGGCCATAATGCATGAGGGTCCATTTAGCACATGGCATGAAATGTATGTTTGTCGTGAGTAGGTCACATGATTTGAGGAACGGTTGTTATTGCCTAGAAAATTGAAGACTTTACAGCATATGAAATTATGGATCATACCAGAACTAAAAAGACAAAAAAAAAAAATTGAAATAAATATCATCTATTTTTCTAAAAAATAAAATACACAAGTTTTAAATAATTTTATCTTATTTAATTATTTAACTAGTGTCAACATAATTTTTTATATTATTTATCTATCACATGTTGATAAATATTTTCTAAATGATGAAAATACCTTTATAGTTGTTTGTCCTACACCATATTTTTTTTACATTATGAATCATGCTGACTAGTAGTATATTTGATATACTCCCTCCGGTTTCAAATATAAGCAAATTTTCACTTTTTAGGTTCATTCAATTATGAATGTATCTAGCTCATAATATGGACTAGATACATTAATAATTGAATGAACCTAAAAAGTGAAAATTTGCTTATATATGAAACCGGAGGAAGTACTAATTAAAAAATAGCAAAGGTTAATTTTATATTAAAATAAATATTATTTGTTTTTTAAAAATAAAATATACAAGTTTTAAAATACTTTTACCTTATTTAATTATTTAACTAGTGTCAACATTTTTTTAAAAATTATTATATCATTTATCTATCACATTATATTCACATGTTGGTAAATACTTTCCGAATGATGACAATGCTTACCGTCGTTCGTTTGTGACTTTATCCCCCCACTTTTCATTTTACACTAGGCATATTCTTTGATACCTTTATGAATCATGTCATGTGTTTGTCAATATTATTTTTTTTGACAAATGTGCTTCAGAATTTTAATCTATCCGTTTATAATTTGAAGGTATTTATCCTTCAACTAATAAAAATAAGCTATTTATATATGATTCTCACAAATTTGTTGTAATTAGTTATGGGGACCACATACAAACTATGAAGCACGGACTCTGACACGGACACCGCGACACGACACGACACGGACACTTCGACACCGCTAATGTAAAAAATATATGACACCGACACCGCTACATATTTATAAAAAATATAAATTTAGAATTAAAAATACATATATATGCATCTAAGTTGAACAAATTTTTTAATAAAAAGGTTTTAAAAGAATATATGATAGTACATTTGACATTTACTCATCCAATTACTATCGAAAAACAAAAAATAATGTAATCAAAATGTAATATCTTTAATCCCTCATTGATCAATATTATTATTTCGACCCAGTTTTAATCATTGTATATATGTTTGAGAAAAGTATAAGCAAATAACAAAAAATAAAATTTGGACACTTACCCCGACACGTTTGTACGAGTGTCTTATAGGTGTCGGACACCGATTTAAGGAGTGTCGGAATAAAGAAAAGATTATTTTTTTGGACACCTCTCCGACACGTTTGTAGGAGTGTCGTACGAGTGTCATACGAGTGTCGGACACCGACACGTGTCGGACACCGCGACACGTCTAATCATAGAGGTGTCGGTGCTTCATAGCATACAAATATATTTATGTAGTTTGTTTTCATTGATTGAATAATAAATGTCTTCAAATTATGAAAGGGTAAAGAAGTAGTCACTATGATTAAACAATTTAAGGACACTTAAAACACTTTTCCAAAAAATAAAAAAAAGACACTTAAAACCAATTTAAAAATAAAATTGCAGACCGAACAAATTCAATTCGAAAATTATAAAAAACCGCATTTAGTTTGAATCACACAAATCATTTTTCTTCAAAATCACATGATTTAGTTTGCAGTTTTCATTTCAGAAAATTAAACCAAATCAATTACAAAAGTTAACTTAGCTATATCAACTAGTAACTGTAAACTTATTATCTAGTCCAACTTAACAAGTCAAACCTAAATCGAGTCCATAAAACACTAAGCTATCGAAACATATCATTTCACGCGATTCAGAACTATACTATTGGGATTAAAAATAAGTTCTTAATGATATGCATATTATATATATCATGAAAACAATAAAATAAATTAAATTTTTCTATGTTTATTTTGCAACAAGTTGGTAATATTGTCATATTTTTTAAATCGTGATAAACCGCACAAACCGATCTAACCCTAACCGCATATGTTTGGTTTTATTTAATTTGGATGGCTTTTTAAAAACTAATTGAACCACGTGCATTTTTATCTCTCGGTTAAAATGACTTTTATGCTCAAAATTAAATTAAACCGCACCACAAACAGTCCTACTCAACAATATTCCTTACACTTTTCTATTGTGGTTGGATTCGGTATTATTTTCTCTAGTAAGAAAATTTTTACTTTTTACATCAACCATTTTTTTTTTTCTTCCATGATATTGATACAAAGTTTCCATCGTCGTTAGCGATGACTAATCTCCGTCGGAGAACCTGTGAAGCACATAAGGTGGGTTCTCCCCTTCCATCCAAATTTTCTCTTTACGCATGAACTAGAAATCAAACCGCTAAAAACATGTTTAAGGAGACCAAGACACTTATTACTTGGACCAATTCATTATTGGTTTACATCAACAATTTAATAAATTTTGAAAACAAATTTATTTCCTATAGTATAAATTATAGAGTCTTTGTATTTCGTTCTACTATCTCTAATCTTTAATACAAGAGAAAATTTAAATTTTAAATACATTAATTACTCAATATATTTAAAATGTAAACTTCATTTTATATTAAGTTTGGTGAAAGTACTTTTATCTCAACATGAATTTCATTTTGCCATTAAAAAAACATTTCCGCCAATAACCTTCATATACTCAACGTTCAAACCTATAGGTTATTGCGTTCACCTCACCAATGGTTTACATTGCGAAAAGGAATTTGAATCATCTCCATTGAAATTTTTCTAAATTTTCTTCATTTTCAATTTCTACCACTAAAACATACCACTCACTTTTCTTTGTAATTTAACTCCTATTTTTTCACATGTTGGATGGTTAAGAATGAAAATGTAGAAAATTGAAAGAATTTCCAATGATTAGATTCAAATTTGGAAGATAATATTTACATCATAAAAATAAAAATGTCATATAATAACAACCGTACAACACAATCTAATTGATGCTTAAAAAAATTATATTAACATGTGTCCTGATAATACATGTTAAACTACATAATGTTAATATTTAATGATATGAAATGTTTAATATTTAAAAAGTTAAATTTACAAATTTTAAAAAAAAAATTTCATTTTTGCATTCTTTAACACATGTTAACATTTTCTTAAAAATATATACTTCGGTGTGTCAAAGTGACATCGGACATCGTAAAAAACACTAGGAAAGCACAAGTTCCAAACATGCTCATACTATGAGTGATTGTATCTGAATAAATTGAAAAGCAAAATCGTAAATCAAATCAATTCAAATTGAATATCTTAAAAAATTGCATTTAGTTTAAATCGCACGGATTATTTTTCTTCTAAACCACACAATTTGGTTTGCGATTTTCATTTTAAAAAACCGAACCAAACGAAACCGCAAAACTTAACTATGTCAACTAGTCTCAATCAACTTATTACATAGTCAAATTTAGCAAGTCAAATCCAAATTGAGTCCATAAAATAATAAGTTGTAAAAATATTTAATTTCACGTGATCCAAAACTATACTATTAATATTAAAAATAAGTTGTTTTTTTTTTTTGACAAATTGAAAATAAGTTCTTATATGTATGCAATCTATGTATATGCATATTATATCATGTAAATAATAAAATAAATTAAAATTTCTGATGTTTATTTTGTAACATGTTGATAATATTATCATATTTTTTATATCGTGATAAACCGCGAAAACCGAACCAACCCTAACTGCATTGGTTTGGTTTGGATGACTTTTAAAACACCAATCAAATCAAACCGAATCGCATGCATTTTTATCTCGCCGCGGTTAGAATAATTTTTATGCTCAAAATCAAACCAAACCGCACCGCAAATACCATTTGACATGCACCCTAATTAGGCGGAGTCTTAAAAATAATTACCCGAAACTAGGGATGTCAACGGGGCGGGGAATGTGCGGAGGAAGCATTCCTGTTCCCCACCCCAAAATATCAGCGGGGAAATTTTTGCCTCCATCCCCATTTCCACGGGGGAATTTTTGCCTCCATCCCCATCCCCACAGATCCTCATGGTACCTGCGGGGATCCACGTAGATCGATTATTAGAAAATTCCTATATTTTACCGACAAAATTATGACGTTATTTATTCCTTTTTTATTAATAAATAAATAAATATTTCGCATCTTTCTTTTTTAATGATCAAAACAACACATAATGCATTTCATAATCAAAAAACAATGCATAACAACATATGCATATAATCATACAAAAATTCATAACCAAAATATATCATAATTCATAGCAAAATAGAAACATAGAATTGTCAAATATAAATAAACCTAGAATAATAATAGTAGTAAAAATATATATTTAAGTATATATAGACGGATTCGGGGAATCTGCGGGGACGGATGCTTAATCCCCGATCCCCACCCCGAACTGCCTCCGGGGCAAATTTTGCCTCCATCCCCGTCCCCACGAAAAAAAAATCTCCATTTTCGGATCTCCGAACGAGGCAATCCCCGCGAAGATCCGCTCTGACGGATGCAAATTGACATCCCTACCCGAAACAGTTATAACAGAGAATTCAAATACTTGTTTCTATTCTAAACACACTAGATGTCCATGATATTAAAACGAGAAATCTTTCACAACATAATAAACGGTGATTAACCTAAAAAAATTGAAAGTACAACAATTATAACCCACGACATGACCCACCACTAACAGTACAATCATGCTCATTTTTCTCACATGGCGTGCCTACCAAAATAAATTGCTACTACACAAATGGTACTTTTATGGTTTAAAGGAGGTGGCGTTTAGCCTGCACAAAAACATAACTTTGTGCACATGCACAAATTTACATTCTACCTCCAATTGCCTGTAAATCCGGTAACTATATTTTATATTTATTTTTTTAAAAAAAAATTGTGAAATTATATTTTAATAGATCAAATTTTATCCTCAATTAATTTAATTTTTTCTTTTAATTAATTAACAAAAATAATCAACAAGAAAGAAACAGAAACTCAGGCCCTGTTTAGATTGTCTTCACCACCTCCTATGTCTATCTTCACTTCTGCTCCTCTTCACCATCACCCTTCAACATCACCACATCCATTGTTAATTTATTACAGGTGATAAGAAAAAAAATGGGTTTGCACAGAAACTAATAGAAGATTTTGTGAAAGGGAAAAGAATGAAACCTAGGTTTCCAATTGAACACGAATCGAACTCGTAATCGTGCGAAATTTACTATAATCGGTTCTTCTGAAGCTTCTGCTCGTGATGTGTGAATGAATTTCTAATGTTTGTAACCTAATTGAAAGGTGCAAATTGTTTGTTTCTTTTGTAAAAATTCTTCCTTTGTGTGTGTTTCTTTACCTTGTTTCAAAACAATTCTCTTGGATAGTAGTTGGATTATATTGGTAGTAGATATAATGAGGTGATATTGAAGAGAAGCACTATGAGAGTGGATGCGATGATGGTGAGGGGATGTTGAAGACAACCACCCACGTTCTGGATTTTTTCATTTACCTTTTAATTTTTTTTATTAAAATAATAATAATAAAATAAATTATAAATTATTTTTATTTAATTGAGTTTGAAAATAACACTTTATGCTACCATTACGCAAACAAAGTATAGGGTTCTTAAAAAACATTTTTTTAAGTGTATGGAATGTTATTAAAATGCGATCAAAATGTAGGGATAAGAAACATGACCATTTTATAAAAACTAAGTTTTTTATGAGATTGTTATTATAATTAGTCTGTACATTTGGAGTTTGATTGTCAAAGTTGGTATTTTATCAAAATTTCATGACTCTTTTATAAAAAATTAGGTTTCAGATGAGACAGTTATTACAATTAGTATGTACATTCGAAATTCGATTATCAAAATTCTCATTCTCAATTGTATATGTTAGTCCAATTAGGTGTTATTGAACGGTCCGATTGATAAAATTCAAAATATCCGATCAAAATCGATAGTTTTGATCAAATTTGATGATCCTTTCATCAAAACTAGGTATCCGATGAGACAATTATTACAATCCGTCTGTACATTCGAAGTCGGATCATCAAAATTTTCAATCTTATTCTTTTTTAGTCCAAATAAGTGATATTAAATTCGGAATCTTCGAAAAGTCAGTAGTTTTCGTCAAACTTCATGACAATTTCATAAAAATAGGTCTCCGATGAGAGAAATATTACAATCAGTCTATACATTTAAAGTTTAATCAACAAAACTCTCATTATTATTTTTATGTTAGTCCAAGTATGTGATATTGAATAGTCGAATTGATACAATTCGGAATTTCCAATCAAAGTAAGTAGTTTTAGTCAAACTTCACGGGTCTTTCATAAAAACCAAGTATACGATGAGACAGTCATTGCAAGTGATTTGTACATTTGGAGTTCGATCATCAAAATACTCATTCTCATTCTGATGTTAGTCCAAATAAGTGATATTGAATGGCCGGATTGATAAAATTTTAAATCTTCGGTCAAAGTCAGTAGTTTTAGTTAAACTTCATGGTCCTTTCGTAAAAACTAGATCTTCGATGAGACAATTATTACAATCGATCAGTCCATTCGGAGTTCGATCATCAAATTTCTCATTCTCATTTGTATGTTAGTCCAATTATGTGATATTGAACGGTCGGATTGATAAAATTCGAAATATCTAGTCAAAATCGGTAGTTTTAGTTAAATTTCATGGCCCTTTCATAAAATTTAGCTATCCGATGAGATAGTTATTACTATCGGTCTGTACATTTAGAGTCAAATCATCAAAATTCTCATTACCATTTGTATGTTAGTCGAAATAGATGATATTAACTATCAGATTGACAAAATTCAAAATCTTTGATCGAAAACGATAGTAACCAAAATAGTCAATTTTTTCATTATCTATTCTTAACTTTTACGTACACATTCAATTCTTAACTTTTACACATTCCTCCAACTATATAATATTGACTAATATGATTTTTTTATTCTTTGGATAGATTATTTTTTTAACCAAATATTATAAATCTTATAGCTATTTTTTAAATTTATTTGTCATCATCAGCGTAAAATATATGAACAAACATTGCAATAAAAAATAGAAATATATTGACATTTACACATTCGTGATTTTTTATATTTTATAAAAGATTATTCTAATATTTTTTTAATTAACCCACTTGGGTTGATTTTGTGGTATTGACTTGAGATCTGAGAATGTACTCTCAAGTTCGATTCTTACTGATGTCAATTTGAATGGGCTAATTTAACTTATTAAAAAAAATGTTTTTTTAATTCCTTTCAAGACTTTTTTTATAGATTATCTATTTTTAACACGTACACATTCAATTCTTAACATTTACACATTCCAGCAACTATACAATATTGACTAACATGATTTTTTTTATTCTTTGGATAGATTCATTATTTAATCAAATATTATAAGTGATCATATATCTAATTTTTATTTTTATTTTTAAATTTAATTGTCATTGTTGACTTGGAATATATGGACAAACAATGCAATAAAATATAAAAATTTAATTGAGATTAAAAACAAATTTATCTAAAAAAAACCTTAAATTAAAGGCTGAATAAATAATTGGGCGCATGAAAATATTTTGGCTCAAAATTCTTAGCCAACACACAAAAAAATAAAAAAAGAATTTTATGTCATTTTAATAATGGATTGGTGGGTCATAATTTTTTTCTTCCCTAAGAACAATAAGTCACCAAAAAGTAACAAGTCAAAAAGCAAACTCAATCTTAACCATTGGAATAAAAAACTATTATATCAATGGTCCACATTTCTTTCTACAAAGTTGTGTATCTATGCACAAATTTAATAATTTGTGCATTGTAAATGCCACCTTTAAAGGATCGTTTGATTTGTGTCTTTACAAGTATGTGAATTTTTTGTTTTAATTCTTATATCATTTTTTGTAGTAAATATATTTTTGAATGTGAAAATTTTATTAGTTTTAATCATTCTCGTTAAAAAATAATTGCGTTTGTAGCTAATTGATAGCTAAATTAGCAAGAATTAACTATAAATGTAGTCGGAAGGATCGAAAATCAACAAGATTTGCACATCCAAAGGTATATTGGCAACAAAAAACCATATAAGGTCTAAAACAAAAAATCCGCGTACTTATAGGAACCAAAAGGATGTTTAGTTTGTAAGTATATGTGTTAGCTTGGTCTCAAATATAAGCATCGCTCATTTATAATTTTTTAATAATAATATTTAATAAACAATGAATCGCTCCAATTGATCACCTCGTAAAACATAAAAAAGAAATCCATTAGCGAATAGTGTCTAGCTTTGGAATAACTCTGATTCATATGAATATGATTCCTTGTGCATTGGCTTCAATTAATCTCATTGAGACATTAAAAACTCTGATTCATATGAATATGATTCCTTGTGCATTGGCTTCAATGAATCTCATTGATACATTAAAAGCCAACTTTAAACAATTTGAGGATTTGTATTCACAATTATTTACAAACAATGATCAATAATCATTAAGTCTAACATTGTGTTATCCTATTTACTCAAACATCCCTCTACTAACTAATAAACCAAACTTCTATGACAACTCTTAACTATTTTAACAACTTTAATTAGCCACTATTCCATATCCTAACACTCCCCATGAGGTAGAAGCAGGTGCAGCGGGGGAGAGGCCGGCGCGCGAGAATTCGCTGGAATGTAGATTGGTAAAGGAACCTGATCCAATAATTTGGGGTGGGGGAGGGGGGGTCAGCTCCAAAAAACATAGGCAAACATGGGACAAATACAAACTACTCAACACACATATTGAAAACTCATAAATTATCAACAGTAGAATAGAATATTTGGCATCAATCAAATCACAATAATGTCTTAGCAAATTGGAGGTTTCATGATTTAGAATGAATATGAAAAAATTTCACAATGTCACATATGGAAGTAAGGAATGTTACATTAACATACTGGTTGTCACTGTTTTTACACTATATCCTAATGTCACTATATCACTAACAATGTTCTTATCAAAGTTTATATGTCACTCTTAAAGTAAGTCAGTTTTTTTACCACTTGACTATGATAATTGACTGTGGTTATGCCAATCTTGTTAGTTATGAAAGAAATGTCTAACAAACCTAGTAACATCTTTAGCAAAAAAGTAGAGGCTAATATTTTCCTGAGTGAGTTGGTATTCCACCTTTTGTTATAAGAACATTGAAGGATTAACGCCAGAATCCGAATTGAAGTCAATAAGAAAATTGCAGGATTAGCACCTGCTAAGAGAACCTGAGAATAAGTAGTATATTTGATCTTGAATGACATAGAATTAGATACTGATTTAGGACCTAAGCTTAATCTATTGAGCAAAATGAGTAATTGTCCCCCAGAGAAATATATGATTGATTGGATCTGCTAGAAAGAAATATCTTGCCGAGTGGAGGTTCATAAGTAAAGTTTTGAATATCAAAGTGATCAGAATCAAATTTGTCAAAATCAGTAATGGCCAACCAAACCTCTCATTCACAATCTTTAATCCACAGTAAAATTATCATCTGAAGCTTAATTGCAAATTTCGTATTTGAGATACTTTGGTTATCGAAGTTATCGGACATTTAGGAGTACCACAGATTCTATATGACAGGCTGAGCCTTTTTATGTTCATAAGCAATTTAATTCCATATCTATGCAAGGATTTCAATCCCAACTTTTTGAATATTTAGAGAATGAAACATGAATGAAAGAAAATCGAAAAAAGAAGATGTACCTGACCTCGCTGCCCGTGAGTTGCCTACAGTCGCATGTATTACTCGCAAAGAAGAGAACAGAATGCTGTCATTTCAAAACCATCACCAGTCGCAGCGACACTCAGGCATTTTTCTATCTGATGCTACACCCTATAGAAGATTGGTTGGTCGACTATTGTATCTCACACACACTAAACCTGAGATATCGTATGCTGTAAGTAAACTCAGCAAGTTTCTCTCTGCTCCTACTGATGAACACGTGCTTGCAGGTTTACATGTGTTAAAATATTTGAAGAACAATCCTGGTAAAGGCTTATTCTTTGGCTCTTCTTTATCTCTAAGCCACAAAGGATTCTCAAACTCAGATTGGGGTTCTTGTCCTGACACACGGAGATCTACAACAGGTTTTTGCTTCTCCATTGGTAACTCTCTTGTTAGTTGGAAAAGTAAAAAGCAAACTGTGGTTGACATGTTAGATATACATTCAAGCTTGAGGGGGGAGTGTGTGAAAGCTAGTTATAATTCAACAGATGAAGATAACTTGCCGCGCAAGCAAAGTCAGTTAGAAAACAGTTAGGAGTTTGTTGGAAGCAGTTACTAGTTAGTTACAATGTATTGATTAATGCTTAGTGTAACATAGTGTATATAAGTGTGAATCATTCTCATTTGTAACTCGGATTTATGATTTGTAACTAATACAATTTTCCTTTCTTCTTCACTGTCAACACAATGTTGCAGTGACAATTTCTTCTTTGCACACTCATTCATTGCAATTAGCTTGTTTCTTCACAGACTCGGTTAAAATGCGGGCAAGATAAATATAGTGCAAAAGCTAAATGCAGTGGATGTTTCTTCAGTTTCAGTTTTAAAAAGTTGTAATGAGAACAAGAATCGTAACCAAGTAAATAAAATAATAACAGATTAAGAAAATTACCAAAATGTTGTGTATTCTTATTATCCACAAAGACAAAGGTTTCACAAATTCTCTATCAGCACAAGAAATCAAAATATAAAAGGAAAATTAATTGTTCATACAACAAGGGATTTAAACCAAAAGTTGCAACAGAAATATAAAATTCCGAGGAGAAAGTCTGCGAAGCAAGCAAATTATACTGGTTTTGGGAGGAAACAAGCTTGAAATTGGCTTAATCTGTAGCCAAAGGTTATATTTTGCTTCGACGGAAGACATCTTATCCATGAGGATAGTTCATTTTAGACAATCTTTCATTAATTATAGATTCAGTGCCTTTCCTATATACTGCATTCATATCTTTCTCATCCTGCACTTTTGCTAGTTGTTCTTCTGCTTCTTTCAAAATCTGATGAAGAACAGCAATCCGGTCTGTTCGATATGTTCCCTGCAATAGTCTTTTGGACATGAAGCATGGAAATGCACACGTCTGTTCGACCTTGTGCTGAAATTTGTATTTTTTATAGAAGAATGAGGCAACAAAGATTGAACTCTTAATTACATGGTCATAACAGCTATGATACCATGTCACAATCCAGTCACTTCGAAGTTTAAGTTATTGGGTGAAAATAAATGAACAAATTGATATCTTATAATCGAAAGAGTTTATCATTCAATACCGAACATATTATGCAGACTGCAACGGGCATGTCTCAGAAACATAAGTAAAATGCGCTTGGTTGCTTTCGGTGCTACATCGCAGGATGCATGTTTTTCAGTTGACCATATTTTATTGACAATTAGGCATTAAAACACAATCTTTCATCCACAGTAAAACAATCATCTAAACTGTGAAGCTTAATTGCAAGATGCAATTTTCCTATTTGAGATACTTCGACTATCGAAGTTGAACAGACCGCTAGGAGTGCTACAGATTCTGACAGGCAGGGCCTTTTTATGTTCATAAGCAATTCAATTCAATATCTTCGCATGGATTTCAATCTCGACTTTTTGTATATTTAGAGAATGAAACATGAATAGAAGAAAATCTAAAGAATTTTTGTTTCTGATGCAAACAAAAATTTACAACCATAGATAACTTCAAAAGTAAAATATCACAGAATCTAAAATGAATTCTTTTGTGGTATCATTAGTTCATAAACAACTACGATTAAATATCATAACATCTTTAACCCAATGTTGCCAATCGCAGATCTCAGAAAATAGTGGTTCGTTCAAATTCCACTATCATCTTGTGATATGTGCTACGCTATTTGGACTGAATAGCATATCACAGAACAATAGTGGTTTGTTCAAATTCCGCTATGCTTTAGCATATCACAAAACAACACTGCATAACCAAACAAAGTGATTAACAATGCAAGGAAGTTTCTGAGATATATCTTCAAAGATTGTTGGTTCGAATAAATGAATAACAATACCCTTTTATTTCTCTTGAAATATGGCAATGCAACTCATTCACATTAATCTCAAGAAGCTAAGATTGTTGGTTCGAATCCCGTATCAAAATGTCCATACAATTTTTGTTGTTGTTCATAGACGTAGTGGCAATTACCATTAGAAACTAATAATCGTGAAGTTTGAATTCAAATGCGAATGTGTTCGACTTATCAATATTGACATTTGCATGTTAAGTTAGACATTACATAAAATGGACTCATTTGCCACCATGATAGCAGCTGTATTTCAAAGAGTTTATCGAAACATATTAATTTCTATCGAGAAACATGTGGAAAACATAAGGTAAGTTATTCATTCCCAATTGAATTTCAACATAGATCAAATTACTTATATAAATATATACGTTCATATAAAATAAACATTTGAGTAGGCTTAAGAGTCATGCCAAATTTTTATCGAGTACAAACTCAGACCTTAAAATAAGTCTATATCAGGCAAGTCTTAATTTTCATGACTAAATTAAACTTAAGCCTTAGAAAAGTCTAACTCAGCACAGTATATTCTCGGTCCTCGGTCTACGACACTTGTTAATATTTCCCTACAAATAAACAAAATATTAAGAAGTCTCACATCGGACATGAGTTTATGAAGTAGATGCAATCTCCACTTTACAAGTTGTTTTTATAGGGTTGAGTTAGGGCTAACTTCCAATTCTATGATGGTATCAAAGCCTCTCCAAGATTCTTGAGCCACCTGCTTTAGATTTTCGCTATCGGATCACCCACTTTATATATATATATATATATATATATATATATATATATATATATATATATATATGCATCAAGTCTAATAGTGTTGGACACGAGGGGATGTATTAAGAAGTACCGCATCAAATATAAAGTTATATATCTTGACATAAATTTATAAAATAGAAACAATTATCACTGTACAAGTCGATTTTATGTGGTTTAGCTAATCAACCCTAACAAATTATGAATAACATCATAAGTTAGAAATTCATAACCCAATCAACATGACTTGGTTGGTAAAATTCGCCAAAATGTCACCGTTTCCCTTCGACAACCAACTATAATTAGATATATATATATATATTCATGATGTTGGACATTAATATATTCACTAATGCGTCAAAAAAATATATATATTTATTCACGATGATTTATTAATCTTATAAATAACACCATCCCTTTTAAAATATAAAAAATTGGTCAAAAAAATTTGATTTATTTGATTAAAAATTTAGATTAAATACATCAATTTTAGTTGACCAATTTTCCTTTATATTTTGTTTAATGAGTTTAATTCTAACAGTTAAAATTAAATTGTACTTCAAGTTAACGGTAAGTAATTGGTGTAAAGAAAAGTTTGTTTTACGGTAATAAATTTTGTTTCTTCCACAACAGTTTCTCAAGTTTCTCTCTCATAATTGGCTATGGTGAGCGGTAACGAACCCGTTATAAACGAACTTGTCGTTGTTTAATATTGTAAATCATCTCTTATTATTTTAGATCAACTCCTATTTTTGATTATAACTTCATGAATTCTCAAATCGAAATAACCTAATAATATTTATGAATTATGGTGATCGGTTTTATTTGGTAAATTTAGGTCGATTATACAAGGATTGAAGAGTCCACAAAGTTAAAGCAGCGAGACAAGTAATTTTCTTCTGGTTTCTCTCATGAAACAACTCAAAAAAGGTTCTAAATTTAATTGTTCCAAATCAAAATTAACTAAAAACACTACAATAACCTTTAACAATTTATGCTCGTAACTTGGTTGATCACAAATATATTGTGATTGAAAAGGAGAAGCTAGTTTCCGGTGTAAAGGAGAATTTGTTATATTGTTGTTGCTAGTGAGTGGGTGAGAGAGGAGGAGAAATTTTTTTATTTTATGGACTTTCCAAGAAGATTGATGAAGATGATGATTATTTAATAAAATGTTTTTTTTTACACAAATTTTAATAAAATGTTGGAAGATGATAAAGATTTGTTTTTTTGAATTTTTTAATAAAATAAGAAAGAAAAAATAAACTAACACATCACCTTGTTGTGGAGTTAAATGTTATAAATTAACGTTTATTTTTTATAAGTGTTTATTTTTGTAATAAAATAAGCCCGATTCTAACCCCAATGTTGTCGAGTGAAACAACATTATCGGCCCAATGTTGTCGGGTGAAACAACATTATCGGGCTTGCACATTATCGCATTAAGCAGAGGATCTCCTATAGCATATTCCTTCTATTTTTTAGAATCATTACTAAAATAAGTGATAGTCAATTGTCGGGTGACACTTATTATTTCTTTTGGGTTAACCTTCCGCCGTCTTCCCATTTCTTTCATATAAAATATGTTCTTGAAGGATGTCCACAAATATGGATGATCCACAAGACGAGACAGACATACACCTTGACCAGTAAGATACCTGAAAAATTATAATGATAAATAAGGCGGTGTAATGAGACATAACGATAAGAATTCCAAAAAATAAACACTTACGCAAAATCTGTAAGAAAAGTAATGTATTTCCAAAGTGGAAGGTAGGGACAAGATTGATCTGTTTCGAAATCAAACTCTCATGAAGATGGAAAAATAATTGCTTGCATCGTATTCACTAATTCCGAGATATCATCAAAAGGGTCTGCACTAGCATCCATCAAAGGCAATATATTTGCTTCATATTCATTGCCATGTTTTTTTCTTCGCACAAAAATATTGTTTCCCAAATTTCCACAACCATGATTCTATAAGGTATATTTTTTCTTATTATTTGTTTATTGTTAAATGTTGTCAAAGTTGGTTTTCTTGATGCTTCTTGGTTTTTTATTTGTTCTATTATTAATCCAGAAGTTTCACTTAGTTTACTATGATTGCATTACCTTGGTTTGGGTGTAGTTGAATTTGTTTTAGTTTAGATTACCGAGGAGAACACTTGTTTCACTTGTTTAAACTTAAACAAGTTATTACTTGATAAAAAAATTTAAGATTTGAAACATACCTTTGAGCAAGTACCTATGTTTTTGTTAATCAAATGAATTACATCCCATGGGATTTAATAAAATAAATTATCATTCAATTTAAATTCAAAGTAAATTTCATATCAAATGAAATTACCTTAGAAGAAGGTTTAGACTGAGCCAGTCGCGCACTATGGAAAAATCTTGCTTCATACGGCGACTTCCCTATTATAGGATAAATTGCGTGCTCCACAATATTGCACTGTCCATATATAGCCACCAACGTTCTTTCTTATAAAACAAAATCTTTCATTTCCCCAATGTAGCCGTAGGTAAAACCTGGTTGGTAAAACGTGATTTAATTCATTCACCGGTTTCCCCTTCAAAGTATAAACATCTAATAATCATCAATCCTATTGTAATTTACACTTCTAATGTCATGGTGATTTATTGTTTTGGAATTTAATGGCTGCCATTTTAAAAATCACATAGAAAAATTTAAGTGTAATTGAATTTATGATAGTTTAGATTACTAAGGAGAACACTTGTTTAACTTGTTTAAGTTTGACTGTGAAGCTGAAATATAATATAGTACTTCAAACACTAATCTTTAAAAATTAATTGAATCCACTAATCTATTCAATTTATTTAAGACATCTATTCAATTTATTTGTTGTTTAAATGTTAAATATTTTTTAATTTTTATTTACCGGTTCAACTTTAACGTTTGCTATTCGGTTCAACTTCAACCTACTTCAAAATTGATCAAGAATAGTGAGAAATTTTAGATTCGAAATTTGTTTTTATTATTCATCTATGCCTCCTAAATTGTCTCATAAGATTAGAAAGTTTAATTTTGAAATTACTATTTTAAATGTTATTTACAATTTAAATATATGATGTTAATTTAAAAAAAAAAAAAATTCTATTCGGGGTCCATTTTTATTATTAGCCCGGGGCCTCCGAAAAGTCGGAGACGGCCTTGGCTATCTGTCCCGGAGTAAAAGTCTCAGCCCTCAATCCGGCGAGTGGCAAAACTCCAGTCAAATCCACACATGTGTGCTTTCCACCTACTTACCCCTAAACCATAACATCTATCTGTCTGAGATTCGACCGTCCTTCTCGTGGGTCGGTTAAAAAGTTCACAGACGTCTCTTTTTTCACAGATATTCATGCGCACCTAAAAACATAAAAAAGACATCTCACACAAAGTTGTGTTTGTATTTGAAGTCTGGAAGTTCTCTATGATGTATTGTATGCTCCCCTAAGTTATTCAGACACGCGTTACGGCAAACAAGGCAAACCTCATCAATGGGAAATAAGGAAATCACGAGGCGATATTTAAGTATACAATGATACTCAATTGGTGGCATATACTGGCCTAATCCATCAGTAAGAATAGCAAGAAGAAAATCTTAAGCATGTGCTGCTTGCAAACACCCAAATACCGCTTTCTGTTTGGTGGTCATATTAAACTTAACTTCTATGTCATGAACAATTTTACCAAACAAAACACGCGCCAAAATATGTTGGGCTTTAAAAGGGGCGGTGTCCTTCCTAGTAAAACTGCTCAAATCAAAACTAGGAATCGTTCCATGAAGACCATCCAAAGCTCCACCAAAATTGGGGTCAATACCACATACCCCACTGTCCTTCAAAATATTATCTTGTAACATCCAATATTGCACCCTTGAAGCCACATAAGCATATGAGGCAGTCTCTACTCCTGAGTACATACCCAATCCTCCAAACTTAATAAGTAAGGACTCTAACTTCCATTGAAGGTCTCCAAAAAAAAAAAGACATCCACCAACCACAATATCTTCAACTGCCTCACGCAACTCTTTTATCAAATAAAATGGTTGTCTCCTCCATGTAAATTGGTTGACATGTCTTTAGATCGATTTTTTTTTTTGACAATACTCATGCATGATCGTAGTAAAATGAGCTCGCTTTGGGAATCCCTTAATTGAGGAAGAAGATGCATTAATTAATTCAACAACTCTGACAACCCTCTTCATGACCACCCTTGCGATAAAACCTCTATTGCGACTAACAATTTTTATTTAAAGTTTTTATTTTTATTTTAAGCATTCATTATTTGTAGAAATTTCAAATAAAATCTATAAATTTAACCCTTTTTTATGTTAAGTCATTTAAATTTGAGTTTGTAAAATGTTAAAGAGTGCAATCGGTGCACTAGTTAAGCAAATTAATATAAAACAAATTCTTGAAAATTATGTATTCAATATTTTGAAAGTATAAAATATTATTTTATCATTATTACTTTTATCTTTGGCTAAATTACTCTTTTGGTTCCTTAACTTATTTTTCGGTTTCGTTTTGGTCCCTTAACTATTAAAAGTTTCATTTTGATCCATTAATTTATTTTTTTTGTTTTGTTTTGGTCCTTTAACTTATTTTTTGGTTTCATTTTGGTCCCTTAACTATTTTTTTTGTTTCATTTTGGTCCCTTGAAATGAAGGACCAAAGTAGTTGACGGAGGAAGAGTTAAGGGATCAAAACGAAAGCAAAAAATAAGTTAAGGGATTAAAACGAAACATTTAATAATTAAGAGGCCAAAATAAAACCAAAGAATAAATTAAAGGGTTAATATGTTTTTAGTTCCTACATTTTGCCTTATAGTCAAGAATAATCCCTACATTTTTTTATAGTTAGAAAAAACACTACAATTTTTTCCATAACCAAAATTGGTCACTGCCGTTAATTTTTTTTAATAGAACGCTGATGAGGCACAATTAGCCAATAACATGATGACACGTGTCTTTTACCAAAGCTTCAATTAGGGTTGTTGTTGTGGTTTTGGTTGAGTTTCTGGTGATGAAGATGAGGTTGTCTTGGAAGAAGAAAGATAAAAAGAAAGATTTGGTGTGGAAAAGTGAACAATAAACCTGATGGAAAAAGACACATGTCACCATGTTATTGACTAATTGTGTCATGTCAGCGTTCTGTTAAAAAAATTTAACGGCAGGGACTAATTTTAATTACGAAAAATATTATAGGGTTTTTTTAAATCATAAAAAATATATAAGGTATATTCTTGACTATAAGACAAAATGTAAGGACTAAAAACATATTTAACCTTAAATTAAATGATCAAAATAAAAATTTTAATAGTTAAGAACCACAACGAAATCAAAAAATAAATTAAGGGAAAAAAAAAAAATCAAGCCTTTGTCTTTATATTCACCCCTCCCTTAAAATAAAATAGATATTATAAAGTTATTTTTATTGAAGTGATGTCTTATCAATAGTTTTTTTTTTTGACAGATATTTCTTATCGATAGTTCTCGGACGTATATGTATTATATATAAAATATATATTATCAAATTTTTTTTATTGGAGTGATATATATTTTTAAAAATACTTAAGAAAAAACTATTCACAGAAATAAATTTATAAGTAATCCTGAACAGGTCCGGCCCTGAGGGTAGGCAATGAGTGCGACGGCCTGAGGCCCAATATTTTAAGGGGCCCAATTTTTTTTATACCTACCTAGTAATATAAAATAAAATAAAATTAATAATACTTAAAAGAAAAAAATATGATTAGCTCAAGGAAATATGTGAAGGATTATTAAAGAAAATATCATTAAGGGACCCAATTTGTAGAAAATATGATTAGGTATAATTAGCAGGATTAATAAATAATAATTATGTGGAGAGTTTGATTAATGCACTAGAAAATTTTTAATTTTTGTTTGGTATGGTTATTTGGTACGACATTTTATTTGCTATTAATATGATCAGCAAAAAGTTGCAATCTAAGGGTTCATTTAGCCTAACTTATTTTAGAGCTTATGCAAACGGCTTATGTAATATAAATTAGGTTTTATGTTATTTTATAAATTTAAATTAATGACAATTGAATTTTTAGAAGCTATTTTATCATAAACTACTTTGAAAAAATTATAATAATACATAAAAATTGCATAAGCTGTGTGCATAAGCTCAAAAATAAGCTAGGTCAAACGGGCCCTAAGTCTATGTGCATTAATGCTACCATAAAACAAATGGAAGGTGTGTTATTGTTTTTTGAAAAATACATAGAGGAAGGTTTTCCAAAGAGTATGGATCTTGCAAAAATTGTTTCACTTGAAATGAATGTTGAGCCCATCTTTTCAACAAAACGGCGTGTGATTATAAAAACACATTTTGGAGAGAACAATGAGGACCATGAACATCAGTCACCGGAGGAATCTTTTAAAGTCGAGTATTTTCTTGTTGTTGTTGATATGACAATTACTTCTTTGAAAAATAGATTTGAGGAATTGAATACATTTGAAAATATTTTTGAATTTTTATATGATTCACAAAAGTTAAAGTCATTGAATGATTATTAGTTGAAAAAATGTTGTGTTAAATTTCATTCAACTTTTTCTCATGACAATTTATCAGATGTTGATGTAGATAATATGTTCTCTGAGTTAAGGGTGTTACAATATGTTTTGTCAACTGAAACAATGTCTACCATTGATATTCTTGGATTTACCAAGTTTGCTGATTGTTATCCGAATGTATCAATTGCTTGTACAATTTTATTGACATTGCCTGTGACTGTAACATCGGCGCAAATAAGTTTCAAAATTGAAGTTGATTAAAACCTACTTGAGATCATCAATGTCACAAGAAAGATTGAACGGTTTGACAACTTTGTCAATTGAGAAAGCTATGTTGGCGGACATTGATGTTGATGGGTTTATCAATGAAATTGCATCTCAAAATGCTCGAAGAAATCACTTCTTATGAATTTTTTAGTTTTTTTTTTTATATTTTATAAAACTTATTATGTATTAATACTATGTATATTGAATGAAAAAGTTTTTTTTTATGTTTGGCCTAAGGCCCATAAAATACCAGAAACGGGACTGATCCTGAAATAATTCAAACAAATATCTTAATATACACACGCTAAATAAGTATTTCTGTGAATAGTTCTTTGTACATATCCATATTTAAGTGCCGTTTTCTGTGGATTATGTTTGCTTCTTCTTCTTCTTCAGGGGTTTAATTTACTTCCATTGTTTTGTCAAAAACAACTAGCCCTTTTCTTTTTGAATGGCAAGACAATTTGCCCTTTAATTTTCCAAAACAAAGTTACGCGCTAATTAAATTAATTTGATAATTTTCAATTTTCTTCTGATTACAGTTATGAGATAATGAACTATAATTCTTCCTATAATACAATAATTAATTTTAAAGTGTTTAAAAATTTATTCACAATAGAACAACTTCTTTTAAGATCTTTTGTAATTAATAAATCTCTCATTTTAAAATAAAAAGAATTTTAAATATTTGGAAACTCACAAGTCACAACCTCATTTTATAATCTTCATTTACTAATATTACCACTTATAATTTTTTCTAAGATCCTATAACATATCTAATGTGGCACATGCATGAAAGACACGTCTGTTCGTACAATTCAAATTCTCCCATATAATTCTTCTGAAGCAACACACAAATTATCATAAAAAAAAGTAAACAACACACAAATTAAAATTCTTAAACTCTACTTTAACTAATTAAACTCATTAATCACGTGGATTAACTATAGGGGCGGACACATGTTAAGGCCAAGTATGGCCCTGGCCACATTGGATTTTTAAAATAATTTTTTTATAATAAAAATATATGAGAATGGATTCTCTCAATTTTTTCCCCTCAATTGTTAAATCATTACCATTAAATTCATCTTTTTATTTTTTCTTTTCTTTCTCTTCTCTCAAATCAATGGTTTGGAATTTTTTTTACCTAAAGTGCACTTGAGAGGATCTATTCTCAAAATATATATATTTAGGTATCATTTGTCATAATTTATTTCAAATTTTTTTACTCAATAAAATGTGAAGTTAGGCCAAATAAATTTTTAATAAGTTATTGATGTAAAAGAGTTGCTTAATTTTTATGAATAAAATACATAAATAAAAGACTTTTGAAGTTAAAAAAAAAACAATTTTCAAACAACTTTAGGTTTTTTTTTAAAAAATTCTTATTTTCACTTTAAGCTTTTAAATAGCTTCTAAGATCTAAGAAAGTCAGGCCAAACAATATCTTAATTTTTAGTAAAAGGTCCGCTATATAACAAAATAAGCGATCGATGGTTAAAAGACCGTCTTGTAACATACATTAGATAGAGATGTTTTTGAAACAATTAACAACGATATTATTTTAGTTCATTTTCAAGTAATGAATAGTGGACGGTTTTCATCGTAAATATATTATATTTAACAATTTTTATATTTTATTTTAGGCAAATTCTAAAGAGTGCCCCCGAGACACTCTTTAAGACCTAAAATAGTAAGGTTTTTATATAATTTTTATGGAAATGTGTAAAGTCAACACAAATTTTAAGTATAATTTAGTTTAGAGTCATGTTAACTTCTGCCATAGGGTCATGTTAAGTATACATGGTCTATATTATATTTCTTAAAGAGTTTGACCACATCAAAATTTATTAGATTCGTATCTATCAACTAAGTAGTATATTTTTCCTTAACCACAATAAATGGTGATACATTGATGGACTAATTTAAGTTAAATTTGGGTTTAGATTTAAAAAAAAGAAGTTAAATTTGGGTTTCTAAAATCGTCAATAAGACATGATTAATTTTGAGTATTTGTGTGAATATTTCTTCTTTGTACATATCCATATTTAAGTGCCATTTTCTGTGGATTGTCTTTGCTGCTTCAGGGGTTTAATTTGGCGGGGCTGAAAATACTTCCGTGTTCAACTTTACTTTTTTTTTTTTGTCGTTTTAAACTTTGTCCATTGTTTTGTCAAAACTATTTTTGAATGGCAAAACAATTTCCCTTTAATTTCCCAAAACAAAGTTACGCGATAATCAAATTAATTTGATAATTTTGATATTAAATGGTTTTAGTCTCCTTCTAATTACAGCTATAGAAGAGTGAACCGTGCTCTTTATAGTATAACAATTAACATCAAAGCGTTTAAAAATTTATTCACAATAGAACAATCTTTTTTAAGATTTTTGTAGCTAATAAATTTTTCATTTTAAAACAAAGAGAATGTCAAATATTTAAGACTTCACAACTCTAATTTTATAATCTTCACCTACTAATATTATTACTTATAATTTTTTTTCCTGAGACTTCAATTTTTAAAAACCCCATATCTTAGTTCATGTGGCGCACACATTAAAACGGCTCTGTTTATACTATTCAAATTCTCCCAAACAATTCTTCTAAAACAACACACATATTAAAATTCTTACGAGTCTACTTTAACTAATTAAACTCATTAATCACGTGGATTAACTATCAACTAAGTATACTTTTTCTTAGCCATGATAATTACTGTAAAATCTCTTAAATATATATAGAAGTACAAGTGAGATATTTCGACAGAAAAAACAGATATATTTATTACGACAGCAAATAATGAAGTTGAAGTTAGACAATTGATGGACTAATTTAAGTTAAATTTGGGTTTCTAAAAAATAATCAATAAGACATGATTAACAACATTATCTCCACATGTCACAAAGTGATTGGTCATTTAGATATTCTCACCCCTAATCTTAAATACTACATACAAATATGTCCCAATTTAGTTGACTACTTTCTCCATTTCAACCTCAAACTTCATCATCATCATCATCGTGTCATACACAAACACATCAAAATTCACCACCACAAAAAAACCGCATAGCATCAATTAAAAGATAAACGAATCTTTGTTGCTGTTGTTGTTTCAACTCAAACTCAATATGAACAACAACATCAACAAGAACTCATTTTGAATTTGAATTCTTTTTCTCTTTCAATTGAATGGAGCTTTCTCTAACACTAACACCAAACCCATCTTCAACTTCACTCTCTCACTTCAACAAGCTATGTGAATTTCATCAAAGGAAGAAAAGGGTAACCTTTTTTGATTCTTCAAGAGTTGTTTCAGTTCGTTGTATTAAAGCTTCTGCAGAACGAACCGGTGATGCAATCGATGATAGAGGAGAGACTCGAACCGGGTTCACAACACCAGCTGCTATGGAAGCTACCACCACATTCAACCGTGGTTTCAATGATGCTGCTGCTGCTGACTTTCCTGTTTGGGAAAAAATTGGTGCTGTTGTTAGACTCAGCTATGGAATTGGTAAGAACTTTTTGAAACAAATTTTGGAACTTTTTGGATACCCTTTTGTTTACTTTTACTGAAAAATTAATCTTTAGCTTATTGGGTCAAATAGAAAAGGAAAATTAAACTTTATGTTTTTGCTTTTAGTTGAATCTATGTTTTTCCAAAATGGGGAATTTTGATTTTATTTATGGAGAATTTTACTTGGATTTAGTTATTTGTATGCTGCAATTTGGTTTTTGATGAGTTGGTTTGTTTCAGGGATTTATGGTGCTATGGCTGTTGCCGGGAGTTTTATATGTTCGATTACCGGAATTGATTCTCTTGGGGGTTTTCATCTATCATTAGATGCTGTTCTTGAAGGGCTTGGATATGCAGTTCCTCCAATTATGGCTCTTCTTTTCATACTTGATGTAAGTTTGTTCATTTAGACAATTATGATAAGGCTGTGTGTTTGTGCGCGTGCATGCGTGTCTATGGTGTTTCAACTTCCTTCAATCCAATATTTTGGTTCAAGTTGAAATGATCTTTTTGAAATTTAGATCGTGAGACTATTTGAGAGTGCTTATTTATACAGCGTAGGACATGTCCATAAGCCATTTTAAGCTTATTTCTGTAAGCTATCCATGATAGGCCATGAAAACAACTTATAAATAATTTGACTTTATGTCATAAAGATAGCTTATACATAAGCACTTACTAGTATATGATAAATGCTTTTGCTATAAGCGTTTAATTAGGTTGTTTATCCAAACAAAAATCTTTAGGATGCAATATATTTGTTGGAAATTTTTGTAATAAATGGGAAACTTGTATGTTTCCCTTGTTATTTGGTTTCCTTGTTCACTTGAATTGAGCTTTCATCATCGTGGTTATTATTAGGACGAAGTTGTGAAACTATCACCCCATGCTCGTGCCATTAGAGACGTAGAAGATGAAGAACTATGGAGTTTTTTCTATGGGATGTCCCCTTTGCAGGTAATTTGATAAAACTTGCTTGCTTCGGTGTAATAAATTATCTTTAATCTAGTGCAACCATTAAGATTAATGTAATTTGATTTTAATTTACAGTTTATACTGATGGTTGCTGCAAGTTCAGTAGGCGAGGAGCTCTTCTATAGGGCTGCAGTTCAGGTTTGTTTTGTAGCTTCTGTGCTGTATTTGATTGTATTTGCCAAGAGATGTTTGTATATCGGTTAACTGAGTTTTAAAAAAAGAAGTTACAAGTTAATTAGTTAGAGTGTTGTAGCTATGAATGATGATTGTGCGATTAAGAAATTTCTCTCGTTCTCTCATTTTTCCTCCAACAAAGAATACTTTGAATGTGTTTGGCGTAAGCTTGTTCATAAGATGAAAAAGCATTAATTTCATTAAGACAATTTCATTTTTTGAATAAAAGGAATTTGCTGGCTTAATAGTCTTCATAGAATACTATATCTTAGCTTTAATAACTTATATTTGAAATTCTACAGGGGGCACTTGCTGATATATTTTTACGAGGCAGTAATCTTATACAAGATGTTCGAGGAATGGCATCTTTGGTATGTGTACCATTTTCTTACCCTCTTTAATGCCCTTGGCTTCCCTTTCATTACTTTTTATGTTGCAAATATTCGAAACTAAGAATTTATTCTGGTAACTGACTTACATTTTATACGGTAATATGCAGTCAGGGGTGCTGCCTCCATTTGTTCCATTTGCTCAGGCGCTTGCAGCTGTACTTACTGCTATCCTTACTGGTTCTCTCTATTATGTCGCTGCCTCTCCTAAAGGTTACTTTTTCTTATATCCCATTTTTTATTTTCCCTTTTATGTAGCTTATTTTTCCTAGCTTGTGCTCATCCTGACTAATGATTGCCGCCTTTTTTCTCCCTCTCTTTCAGATCCTACCTATATTGTTGCGCCGGTTTTACAATCTCCCTCTAGTCGACATGATTTGAAAAAGCTGTTTGAAGGTTCAATTCTATTCTCCTACCGTTGAATATTATATTCAATACATATCTACCATAATGATTACATTTGTCGTCATCATTCTTGTTTTCTCGAACACATTGTTTCATCGTATCTTAACCTGATCATCCACTTCATTTTGGTTTGCAGCATGGTATGAGAAAAGGCAAATGAAGAAAATCTATTCTCCACTTCTGGAAGGGCTGTTGGCTCTCTACCTCGGTTTCGAGTGGATCCAAGTAATACCATTTGTTGTCTTTTTAAAATATTCATTAGCTTTTGACTTTTGTCTAAGATTTCTAAGGAATGAAACTAATCTGTGTTTATGTTTGGAATTTTTACTTGACAGACAAATAATATTCTTTCTCCCATTATCACACATGGGATTTACTCCACTGTTATATTGGGACATGGCCTTTGGAAGATACATGACCACAAGCGAAGACTGCGGCAACGAATCCAAAAACTCAAATCAGAAGAAAAAAATCCCAACTAGATTTTGAAATGATATCCATGACAGAATTTCGTGAAAAATTTGTATATGTATTAGAGTTGTTAATAATGTAAAGAGAATGTGTATATTTATGTGTTAGTTGAGGTCTCATACATACACAACGCAATATGCAGAGTTTTGATTACATACAAGATTCTCTAATTTAGAATCACTAATGTTTTGCTGTTTTGTAATAAATTTGGATAATCCAAAAAGTTGGATCAATGTAATAAAATATCATATTTGTTTTTGGCTTTTACATTTGTCATCTTATCATTTTTCTCACGCGTCTTATGAATTTACCAAAATACCCCCTGTCTACTAATTAAGTAGCGAACACTTTCTAAAAACACCCTACTAGATTAATGTCCACTACTTAAGTAGCATACGGCATTTACAAAACATTTTCTTTTAGCTTGGGGGAAAACAACACTACAGGATTGGAGGGATTATGATCAACACAAGAAAAGAAGAGAAATTGTCTCAATGATATAGTTGACATAATTGTCTCTATCAGCTCTTTTCATTCTCTCTCATCTAAATAATTTTATTATGTGGCACATTCAGGACTATACTTTCAGACAAATTATGCCGTTTAAATGTACAGCTGTATGTGAGTTGGGTATAAGTGTTTTGATCATTAATATTTTAAAGGAGAAAGGGTGGAAATATCAAAATAAGGGAGTGTAGGTAACAATTCCTTACTTTTAACAGAAACTTAAGGCTAATAAATTAGTTCCTTCATATTGTAAATGTTCAAGAAAAGTCAGCAACAACAAACTAATTAACATTTGCATGATTTAACCAATATATTCATATTAATCTGAACAAGACATCTTCATAGCCCACTAGACACTAGTATTATTAGTTCCTCTGCAATTCTCAATCATCCAACTGCGCGATGATGCTTGCAAACACTCGGTACCCTTGGGCCATATCTGTAAATAGACAGTACTCGTTCTGGGCGTGGTAAGTTGCCATCAGACCTGCACATAACATGAAATGCAGTTAGTAAGTACTATTGCAAACTTTCAAATTCAATATATACATAAATTTGATCTTAGGCAGATCATACCATAGCCAACGCTCTGAACATCAAAACCTTCATCCTGTGACAGAGAAAAGAGGTTAAGTAAGAAACAAGTAATACAAAATCTATCATGGACAACAAAGAGAATATATCTTCACCTTAAGTTCCCGAATGAGAGGCAAACTCCCGGTAATTGAGAAAGGCTTTACATGGCCAACTATTTCTTCAGTTGCTTTGCATAAAACTTTGAAACCTTTTGAATTGAGATCACAAGCAATTCCGGACATAGCCTCGTCAAAAGTTAGAGTAAGGCTGTAAAAGAGGAGCAAGGGAACCATAACTAGTTAAAGAAAATCTATAAAGAAGAAAAAAACCAGTCAAGAGATCGAAACAAAAGTATCAAGTCATTAAATATTCGAAAGTAAAACAAACTCTTTGATAACACTAAATCTAAAGTTGTCAACACAACTCTTGAGCAGAGCAGATTTCTTTGTTAGATTCAAGCGAATTTAACAAATAAGACTAAAAGCCTCACCTTCCCCTTAAGTTTTCATCAGATAGGACATATTTTGAAACTGGACCCCGAGTTTCTAGCTTCTGTACATTCTCATTAATGTCGTCGACATATTCTTGCAGCTTCTTCATTACATCCTTCACACTGAACAAATCATTAGAACATTAGGCAATGAAAATTTATATAAAACCAAACTTTTTCACATGTTTGCTTCTATCTGTAGTCTGTCCATTTAGCAATTGCAAGAAACTAGTAATTAGTAAAATAGAAGAGCAAAAAGATAGCCCAAAGCTTTCAAAAGATTGATATATGGCCACACTATATAAGATGTAACTTACTTGTAGAATGGAGTTAATCTGCAACAAACAAACACAAAAAGATATATCAGTAAAGCCGCGCATCATTAATAAAAATATTCCTTGAGTAATTCTAAGGAGGACAATAAACCTGACATCTCCTGATATGGTACATTCCCCAGGAATTTGATTGATTCCACCTCCAGGATCTGCAACAGGCAATGCAATTATGACAATTGAAGGGGTGTTGTTTTTCATTAAAATAATCAAGTATGAAAGTAGTTACTCAGCCAGTTAGATCCCAAAACTTACAACTCCATTGGGTTGGTTTCATGGTGGAAGGCGTTGCAAACCCATAAACCTGTTCCTGAGGATGAGGCGGGAAGTCCTTGTAAAATTTTAGCTGGATTTCCTTTATTGCATCCATGGCTAGCTCAAGCGGATTTATAGCCTACAAGTAACTGTTAGATATTGGTTCATATATGAATAAGTATCAACGATAATTCTATGGTATTTGGGATATTATTGGATAATAAGAGAATGCTAGTGATGTATTATTATTGATACAAGAAAGGAATTATAGAAAAGTAACCAACCTCTAGGAATTAGAGAGCCTAGTCTCTCCCAAACCCAACCCACATAAGAAAACCACTCAATGATCATTATTCCTCATCCTTATTCTATTTATAATAATCAAACCCACTAACATAATGATAATATTTAATAAGCACTACCCCCACTAACATAATATCCATATTATATTTAATGAGCACCACACCCACTAACATAATGAGCTTAATTACTTGGACCTTTGGGCTTATGCCTGGCATACACATGTTTGATAGGAGGCTTACTAACAGTAACATAACATGTAAGATAATTTTTACAACTGTAATACCTACCAGTCAAAACAGCATCTTGATTGCTGATTGGGCATCATATTATTCATCCTTAACTTGGACCAAATTCATGAATACTCTTAAGACGGAAAACTAAATTTCTTAATTTCTTGAGGAAACCATCAGCATAAACAGTTATATTCATGCACATTATTTATATATTAGGGCCCGTTTGGCCTAGCTTATTTTTGAGCTTATGCAAACAGCTTATGCAATTTTTATGTATTATTATAAGTTTTTCAATGTAGTTTATGATAAAATAACTTCTAAAAATTCAATTTTCACTAGTTTAAACTTATAAAATAGCATAAAACATAATTTATATTCCATAAGCCGTTTGCATAAGCTCTAAAATAAGCTAGGCCAAACGAGCCATTAATCTAGGAAAGTTTGTAAAAGGAAATCGTAAAAGAGGAAACTGAATAACTAAAATCAAATACTCCCTTAAATAGAAGATACTTTCCAACACAACCACATCAAGTTGGCGCATTCAAGTTGTAAGCACCAAGTGTGCTACAAATGAACTAAATCTGATCACTAGAGTTGATGAACTCGAGAATTTTCTTAAGATAGAACTTTTTCTCTGATTAAATGAGAATCAACTTCTACGAGTTTGGTTCTTCATGAAAAACAGGGTTTGACTCAATATGAAGAGAAGTTAACTACTATAAGTCCCAGCTTCCACCGGACAGGTCCCTTAAGTTAATCAAGTGAAACTGAAACTCATGAATAAGCATAAACGTCAAGCTAAATGGTAACATTTGCATGATTGAATTGTCATTAAATTAACTAAGCCATATCCATAATTTATATAAGAAGTAATTCTTTTTATTTCAAATGTTTACAGATCTTTCATCCTAACAAGTTTTAGCAGGAGGGTGACTGGATGAGACAGACATTTTACATTATTTCACTGAAAAGTCGTGGATACAATCATAACTACATGCAGATTTCGACAGAACTCATTATGTTTATTCATATGCATGCTATAGGTTCTCAGAGGATCCAGACTAAAATTTATGTGATGATTATTATTATTAAAGGTAGCATTCGGTAGATGGATGAAAACAAGACAGAACATATTATCCAGTCCTCCTCTGAGGCCTGAGCTATATTCTATTTGATACAAATTAAAAGTAGATCAGAACAATACATAAGGTAAATAAAAAAAATTCCACTTGAAAAGATGGAACCAACAAGTGTATATTAACATTCCATGCGTAAAACTCAACAACAGCTTACAATTACATCATAGTGACGACAAAATTACACAAAAAATCACAATAAGAATCCAGACAATAACATAAGAGCATACCTTGTGAGCTAATCCACTATGAAAGAGCTTCCCAGTGACATGAAGTTTCCAAGGTATCATACCACCCGTGCCAACACAGGGTTGTTTATCAGCCGTATCAATCCAAAACCTGAGCAGAAAAACCGCACAAATTAAAACCTACAAATATATCACAATTGGAATCTAAATAGCTACTATAAAAAACAGAAATAAATCTATTCATCATCCAGTATTGACACAGGACACAATAAGTAATTGACTATAACCATATAAATCAGTCTCGTGTCAGACACGGAACAAGTCTTCAATCTGAAGTGTCAGTGCTACATAAGTTTTGCATGCAACAAGAGATTCTCTAGTAAATAATGACACTTACAAAGGACCATCCTTTAGCTTATTGAGTAACCCATCTTGAACAAGTGCATCAACACCAACTCCAGTAATAGCAGAATTCTCTTCATTTGCTATAAAAACAGCAACAACAGTTGATTTCAAATTCGGCTTAGTTTGAGCAAGCTTCTTCATCAATTCAGTCACAAGTGCAACATGTCCCAAACAATCAGTAGTTCCTCGTCCCCTAAGTTTATCTCCGTCGACGCTCAATGTAAACGGATCAAAATCCTTCACATTAACACCAAAATTCAAAACACACTTAATACAATAAATCCACAAATGCATTATGCATTAATGTATCTGGTCTATATTATATAATAGATACATAAATTATTCGATGAATCTAAAAAGTGATTTAATGCATGGATAGGTAATTACATAATACATACCCAATCATTGGGATTTGCGGTGACGACATCCATGTGGCAACCAACAAAGGAAAGGATCTTGCCGGGAACGGTTCCAGGGTACTCAACGATGAGGTTACCTCTGCCGGGGAAATAGGTGACATGGTTGATGATTAAGGGGCCACCGCCGGTGGCGGTGCTTAACGGTGAGAGGGAGTTTAAGACATGCTTGACTACTCTATCTTCTTCAGGAATGAGTTCCGGTGGATTGTTCTGAACGTATCTTGATTCACCGATTAGGTTTGAGAGAAGCGATACGAATGAATCCTTCTCTAAGTTTCCTAATGTTTGTAGCAAATTCGTCGCTGTAGCCATTCAATTCAATTCAATTGAGTAAGTCTTATTCTTCTTCTTCTTCCTCTTTCGCTTCTATGTTCTGTAACTGTTTCAAACACTGTTACAAGAAGTTGAGTTTTTCGATTCACTTTCTATTGTGGGCTTTGATGAGTCTTGCGGCCCATATAATTTGTCCCGTCACTTGATTTTTAGTTTTTGTAAGAAACTTACTTTTGCCACCCTATGGATTATCGGGTGCGTCTTACGAAAAGATTAAAATATCTCCATCCGTTACTTAAGTTATGGATATCCTCTAAAAATACCTTACCGGATTTTATTTTTATAACATCCGCTACTTAAGTAACAGATGATATATTTCAAAAAAAATTTCTTCATCCGCTACTTAAGTATCAAAAGAGTAAAATTATCATTTTGTAAGACGCGTGAGTAACTCTGACAAAAATACTTTTCTTTTGTAATGGTAGGATACATTTATTTAAGGAGTAACTCACGTTAAGATGAATTATTCTATTAATAATTCATTATTTCAACAAAAAAAAAATCCATTATAAATAATAAATTTTAGAGCGATGCTATATCAAGCGAAAATATTGTCCCGAATTTTCCACGAATGATTCTGACAGTTGGATATTGCACTTCATTGGAATTCAAGGGTGGATGGGTGAATAACATAGAAAGCGGTGGAAGGATGATATACTTTTATTAGCATCATGATATTTTCGTGATACAAAATATCGCTGCAAGTAGCATTAGGCTAAATGTTATTAATTTAATTGTCAAAATTTCGTTTTTTTAAGTAGATTAACTTCCCAAATTTTTATGAAATGAATCACTTTTAGCTTAACCAAGGTCATGAGTTTGATTCCTAACTTGGGCATGCAGCAACATTAAATTTTTTAAGGAGAGTTTACCGCCTATTTGGATCCCACAAGGCTCGAGAGATTAGTACACCCAATTTTCACAAAAAAAAAAAAAAAAATCACACACAGAGAGATTATATGGTCGCTATTGCAGATGCAGTAAAATTTGAGACTATGGTCCACTGTGTTAGTGAAGAAGGGGTTTCTTGCACTACAAGAAGAGTATATTCTAAGATGAAAAGAGAGAAAATTGTATTTGGTGAAAAATGAATCTATTGAATTGAGCTATTCATTGTGATTACATATTCACCTATAAATATAGGCCTGTAACTTACAAGCCAAGTAATTCACTAACTAACATAACAGACAAGTCAGTTACAAGTTAACTAACTCCTAAACTATAGTTGATTAATTAATGCAATAACACACTCCAACAAATCCTAATCATTTTTATTATTAGTTCCTCCACTGTTCTCAATCTTCTAATTGATCGATGATGCTCGCTAACACCCGATATCCTTGGGACATATCTGTAAAAAGACAATACTCATTCTTGGCATGGTAAGTTTCCATCAAACCTGAACATAATTAATGTGAAATGCAATGAGCAAGCACTTTTATAAACTTCCAAATTTAATATATACAGAAATTTGTTGTTAGGTAGATCATACCATAGCCACAAGCCTGAACATCAAAACCTTCATCCTGTGACAGAAAAAAAGGTTAAGTACGAAATAAGCAATTAATACATGGACAACAATGAGATTAAATTTTCACCTGAAGTTCCCTAATGAGAGGTAAACTCCCAGCAACTGAGAAAGGCTTTACATTCCCAACTACTTCCTCAGTTGCTTTGCATAAAACATGGAAACCTCTAGAATTGAGATCACAAGCAACTCCGGACGAAACCTCATCAAAAGTTAGAGTAAGACTGTAAAACAGGAGAAATGAAACTTAATCAAGAGTTGGAAAAAAAATTGATAATACAATCTGTCAAGTAATTGGGATAGAAAGCCACACCTCCCCCTTAATTTTTCATCATATAGGACATAGTTTGAAACCGGACCCCGAGTTTCTAGCTTCTCTATGTTCTCATTAATATCGTTAACGTATTCATGAAGCTTCTTCATTACATCCTTCACACTGAACAAGTTATTAGGGCATAAGCATTGGCTATGAAAATTTGTATAAGTAAGTTGAAAGATGTAACTTACTTGTAGAATGGAGTTAACCTGCAACAAACAAGCACAAGAAAATATATTTGTAATAGCGCACCAGTCGTAAAAAAATTGCGTTGAATAATTCTAAGGAGGGGAATAAATTAACCTGACATCTCCTGAAATAGTACATTCTCCTGGAATTTGGTTGATTACACCTCCAGGATCTGCGCGGTACGGAATACAATGTAATGAAATTGAAGGGTTTTATATTTCATTAAAATAATGAAGTATGAAAATAATTACTGTAATTTCTTAGACACTTACAACTCCATTGAGTTGGTTTCATAGTTGAAGGGATTGTAAACCCATAAACATGTTCCTGAGGATGAGTTGGAAAATCCTTGTAAAATTGCAGCTGGATTTCCTTTATAGCATCCATGGCTAGCTCCAATGGATTTATAGCCTACAAGTAACAAAATATATAAATGCGGCGAACATAATGTGTCTGTATTTTAGCGTCATGTTTTGTGTTCAAATAACATTTGTCGTTAATAGTCCATAATTCATATGCCAAACACTATCTATCAAAGTTTACGATTACATCATAGTGAATACATCTTTATTTGAAACATCATAATAAAATTCCAAACAATAATATAAGAGCATACCTTGTCGCATAATCCGCTATGAAAAAGTTTCCCAGTGACATGAAGTTTCCAAGGTATCATACCAGAAGTTCCAACACACGGTTGTTTATCAGCCGTGTCAATCCAAAACCTGAAAATAATACTGCACAAATCAAAATCTAAAAATATACTATAATTGGAAATGGATTAGCTACAATAACGAACAAAAATAAAATTCTGCGTTATAAAGCACCGACACATACACAAACACCGGTTACAACAAGTGATTTAATGTAATGTGTCGTATCAGACACTCAATACATCTTTACTTCAGTGTCGGTGCTATATAGATTTTGTTTGCATCGGATAAATTTTCAAGTAAATTATGACTTACATGGGACCTTCCTTTAGCTTATTGAGAAGACCATCTTGAACAAGTGCATCAATACCAACTCCAGTTATAACAGAATTCTCTTCATTTGCTATAAAAACTGCAACAACAGTTGATTTCAAATTCGGCTTAGTTTCACCAAGCTTCCTCATCAATTCAGTAACAAGTGCAACATGTCCCAAACAATCAGTAGTTCCTCGACCCCTAAGTTTATCACCATCGATGCTCAAATTAAACGGATCAAAATCCTTCAAAAACACCAAACTCAAGTTATTCCACAAACTTCAAGTTATAAATTGGATACAGACTAAAATGTTGGTTCTAAGATAGATAAATAAATACTCACCATTCCACCTTGAAATTGTAGGGTCTAACATTTATATCGTGAAATTTGCGAATAGCCAAGTTATTTCGAACAATTTAGTCATTCTGCTAACTTAAATTTAATTTACCGTCAAATTAGTTCTCAAATTACATTACTTACTAACAAACTAGCTTCTTAATTATATCAGTTACTAGCAAATTAGTCTTTGAATTATCCGCCATAATTAAGTTATCCGACATAATTCAAATTAGTCCTATGAGTTAACAAAATGTTCAAGTTATCCAACATAATTCAAACTCAGGTTTTTTATCTCATATTCGCAAATTTCAAGGGTGCAAATGCGCGATCCGTACATATTTCATGGCTGAATTGGTGATTAAATTTACTCGTAAACAATGAATACCCAATCGTCCGGATTTGCAGTGACAACATCCATGTGACAACCAACAAAGGAGAGGATCTTTCCAGGAACACTTCCAGGGTATTCAATGATGAGATTACCTCTACCAGGACAATACGTAACATGGTCGAGGATTAAAGGGCCACCGCCGGTGATGGTACTTAACGGTAAGAGGGAGTTTAAAACATGTTTCACTACTCTATCCTCTTCAGGAATGAGTTCTGGTGGATTGTTCTGCAAGTATCTTGATTCATTCATCAAGTTGGAGAGAAGAGATACAAATGAATCCCTCTCTATGCTTCCTAATTTCTCTAACAAGTTCGTCTTTGTAGCCATTGAATTTCGAAACTCTTCTTCTTCCTTTGTTCTGTTACTTCAGACTTAAGAAAGAAAATGGTACAAAGAAATTCATATAAATGACTTCTAAAAGGTACTTGTAATGTTAGCAAGAGTTATGTAAAATTACTTAACAAAGAAAATGGTCCAATTAAAAATACATTAATTTTATATTCCACAAAAAAAAAATTACATTTTAAGTTGTCTGTTACATAGTTTAGTTGTTAGAGTGTAAAATTTATAGCATATGATTAGACCTCAAATATAGATTATGCTTTATGCATGTCACTTGTTAAAGAAAAAGGCATATTTTAAAGTTTGTCTTAAGCCATATGTTAGATCCACGGTTGATATATAGAATAGCATATTATCATTGGAAATATGATACCCTTTGCAACAATGTAAAAGACTTTTAATCTAATCAGCTATTTTCAAATGAATTATAAATAAGATTTTACTTTACAATTATCTTCCTAATTTATACTCTTGTTTTTATAAGATGCTTTTGCACTTTTCACCAATTTTTCATAAGTCGGATAAGAGATCAAGTCAGAATTTCGGATTAGGATTCAGTCGGTTGAACCGTAGTAATTACAAATAAACAATTAAAAAAAACAATCTTACCAAGTAAAAATTAAAACAAGCCCATTAAAAACTATTTTTAGTAAGCCCAATACGTTCGTCTTGCAATAAGCCCAGCTTCCGAGCAAATTTTTTTTTTTAATGGCAAATTGTTAGTTGTTAGTATATTACAATATTATTGTTAGTTTTTTCTCCTTGTTAGGACTTAAGCCCTGGACCTCCAACTCCTTTAACCCTTAGCTCAACTAGCTTAACCAGTTGAGCTACCCATCCCACCCTAGCTTCCGAACAATTTAAAATGGAGTTTTTCAGCTTGGAACATGTTTCTTGTTGGGATGGGAATACGCTAAGTCGAGTTTGACTTTTGAGCATAATTTTTTAAAAGTTTGATATGAGCTTAATCCTATTTAAAAGTTTTTTTATGTGAACTTATTTTATTATTTTTAATAATTTGTACGAACATATTTAATTTTTTTTTTTTTTTAATTAAAAGCATCTAGATATCAAGGTAGAAATAGATATTTCAACGCAATTGGCACACTATCCCTCCTCGTCCTCTATCTACAGCTCATATTATTAATAAAAAAAAAGAAAAATAAGATAATTGGCTCACTTACCCTAGAGAAATGTAGAACAAAATGAAGCACACCAACTCCTAAAAGAAAAATTGAAGTCCTAATAATTCAAGCGAATGAACCGACCGTCAACACAGAAACGGATCACGTGCCCGCCATTCCCTGCATCAAGCAGCAAGCAATTATGCTCTTTCAAGCTAAACTGTTCGAAATAAAATAAAAAATGATACGAATTCTTAATCAGGCCCAATAATTCACTATCACCTTTGACACAAGTTTTGTTGATCCAAAGTAACCAGAACCAATCGAGAGCCAGATCAAGTGATGGTCAGTCTCCGAAAAAAAACCAACAACCTATTAACATGATTAAACCACTGCCGTCAACACGGAGTGTCTATGCAACTAGCCTTTTCGAACATTACCGGCCGAAACAGGTCTTGATGAAACGGATCGTGAAAAACTACCAATAAAACAGTGTACTGAGATGAACAATCCAAAAAGGAGTTAAGGGCAGTCACAAAAATCACCACACGCAGAAGTGAGTGATTCTCTGATATTGAAGCCACCACACAAAATCTAGTAAATCCCTCTGTCGGTCATAATTGTATCTAACTTTTGCATATTCACATTTAATTAGTGTGTTTCTCTTCTTCATTTTGCTATTACAATGATTTTATATATTTGCACTCCAATTTTATAATTGCATACTAGATTTGTTTTTAGAACTGACTATTCAGAATATAAATTAAGATAAGGCAAATACTAATAGTAATAAATACTTTCAAATATTATAAAAGTGAGATTGCTTTAGTAAAAAAAAGTGAGATTATTGAGACATGCATGTGTTTATGAAATATGTATCAATTGGACATGCATATAGAACAAAATAGAGTTGGAATTCAATAAAATAGAGATTAGTAATTAAAAGCAATAATGTGATTATGAAAGTAGAAAAAGGGCAAGTGGGAAATGTCATAATCGGAATCTGGGGAAGGAAGCAAAGTATGTGTGTGAATTTGTGTGAGGGAAGTGTCACTATTAAGAACAGTCAATTGTTTAGAAGGAAGGGAAAGGAAGAAAAGACAAAGCAAAATAGAGAAGGGTTGGTTTTGGTTCCATGCAGATAAGGATAAGATAAAGGCAATCATTACTGATTATTAATTTGAGCCCACACACTGACCACGACTACACCTCTCAATCCCACTTCCACACCCTCTCACTTTTCACAATAGTTTTTTTTTTTTTTTTTTTTCTTTTTTCTTTCCAAATAGTTTAGATGTTAATTAAAAATTCACTCCTTAATTTATACTATAAGTAAATTTGTGTAAAAAAATTAATATAAGTAAGTGTAGAATGTCGAATTAATTAAACTTTATTTTTTGTGTTTATAATATAGTCTCTTTATCAACTGAATTAGATATTAAGACGCATTTTTCAAAATAATATATTCTTACAAAAGATGTTTTTTTTAAGTTTTTATGTACCTTTACTAATCATGTTCTATACCTGCATAATTTATTACCACCGGGGTCTACAAGCAAGCACCTCCAATTTTTTTTACACCCAATAATACAATATCTTAGGTATGAGTGGTACTATATACTTCAATAATAGATTCAGCAAAGAAAACTTCACTGATAATAAATAATAAAACAATGATGCTCTAGATTTAATTAAAATTGGCATGTTTGTCCTACTATTGTCACTCTCATCTTTAATATTTATAAGTATACATACATTAATCAGGTTGTAGATTGATTTGTGCAGTTATGTTTTTTATCTACCTACAAAAACACAATATTTCAAAGAAAAATGGTAACTAGAAAATGTTAAATTAAAATTGGTAATTTTCTTTCTTTCATATAAAAATAAAAATAATATTAAAAACATTTTCTTTTTAGTCTCTAAAGAGGAATTAAAAACATTAAATCTTGTAATTTGCAGAGACTAAAATTCTTTTTCTTTGTATAACGAAACTAAAAATATCATAAAGGATTCACCAAAATTGTAAATTTTACCGAGACTAAAAATATATAATTGTTGGTTTATTAGTAGGGAGGATCACGGTCCAGTCCTCCGTTGTTGCGATCAGAAGATGACTGAAATCATTTGATAACTGAATTGACTTTCAAATCAGATTAAACTGACTGTGAAAGAAAAAATAAATAAATTAAAAGTTATATGTAGTAGAATTTGATAATAATGAGTAGTAAAATAAAAAATTTGTATAGTGTACTAGCTTTATTTAGCATAGCATTAATGTGGTACCTACTATATGTAGGTTTATTCTCCCTGAGAAGCATTCTACTTCGAGGGAGACATGTGAATGCACACACGAGACGGAGATGTAAAGAAACATTACTACAATAACAATACAACAACAACAAAGTATTGGACACTGAATTCATGGTTGTGAGATCTCTGAACATCAATATCAGTTACAGAAAGAAAGAGAGAGAAACAAAATAGGGCAGTGTTCAGAAATCTAAATAATACAACAACGGGAGGGAGGAGGATATATGTCATTTTAGGGAAACAAATCTACTGTTCATATTTTACTATTCACTGTCTATTTTCATGTTTTAAATTTCTTAAAAAATATTTTATGGACATGTAATTTTTTTTTATACATCTATGACATTATATTATTAATAACATGCACAATTGTAGGTAAATGGCTAATTATGAATTGAATATTAACTATCAATTAAACTAAATTATTTAAATAGATGTAAAGACTCGTTCTTGATTCCTACGACTACGACTATTTGTCAGAGTCCTTGAAGAACCAACCCGGCCTTCACAAATTATCGATATTTTTTAATGTGATTAACCAAATATTGCATATATTAAAAACTTGGTCGCTTGAATATTAATCTTAATTTTTTAGCTGTCATATTTTAGAAAAATAAATCTACAATTCATATTTTATTATATATTCACTCGATTTTTGTATTTTATTTATTTTATTTTTTCCAAATATAGAAATATTGTACTAGTAAAATAACTATTAATTAAAAATTGTGCACTCATTATTTTTTTATTTTAAAAAAACTAAAATAATTTATTTCAAACAAAATTTCTAATTTTTATTCTATTTCTTATTAAGTTTCGAAGAACATACTAGGGTTCCTCCGCTAGGTCCGTCCATGGAGGGTCCGTAAAGAGGTTGTAGATACTGTTGTACGAACATCAATATACTAACAACACCCTATTTTTTAATTAAGATTTTTTCAAATTTTATTTATACTTCACCACTATCGTTTTCTTTTAGTTATTTTAACTTTTCTTTACCTCTTGCTTCATTTGTTAAAGTTCTATTTAAAAGGTTGAGCTCCGACATGCATTTGTTAATCATGCTAAAAAAGAAAATAAAAGACAAAAATAATAATGATAAAATAACTTTTTACATTTTTAAAATATTAAATGTATAATTTTCAAAAGAAAATTTCCATAATAATTTTCTTAACTAGCACACTGTATGCACTTTTTAGCATTTTCTAATTTTTTAAAACGTTTTTTAAATAGTCAATGATACATTAATAATTAATTGTTAGATTTGTACACTTTTTTTTGTTGGAACTCAATTCTTTCAACTCTTATAATCCTTAACACAATAATTACCCTATTATTTTTCTTTGCTTTTACTATTTACCGTACATGTTGGTCAACACATACTCAAACAATTAATTAGACATGGTGACCAGAAAGTGTGGACATCCAAAATTGAATCCAAACACCCACATAATGTTTTCCCAACCACAATTATTTTCACACTCAAACTATTAGCTTGTAACATCATAGACATGTATAGTAGGGTTACATAGGTTATGGTTTAAAATTGTTTGCAGTATTTTTTTTTTTTAACAAACCTAAATTATTCTCCACAAATTTAGGATTTGAATTAGCTCCCGTTGAAAAATCAGTTGTCATGTATCTTGGTCATTCATTTGTGATCGACTATCTCAAATTAAATGGAGTATAAAAAAAATGAACCATAAAAAAATCTCATTCATCAATTCTTAATTGAGCGGTTTAGATACATTACTATATTATGCAGTAACTGCACCGAATCCTTGTCCACAAATTTAACAATGCTTGACAAATTGAATCTAATTGTATTGTTGTAAATATACTACTTTGTTAATATAAGATTGTGAATGATTATTAATTTTGTAATTTAGAATAAATAGAAGAGGGGACCAGTAAGTGAAGACAGAGCACATAGAGCCTAGAGGAAGATGAACAGTAATTGTGGTGGCAAATGAGAGTTGGGAGCAGTCATATATGCTGCAGAGCCCATAAATCTATGTGCTACCTCCTCTTAGCTGTCTACCCTGTCCTGTCCTCCTTTGCTTTTCCTGGGGTCCTTGACAGTGTAACACCAATTATAGTATTCTCATTGTCTTTAATAATTTCATCTTATTCCTTAAAATCAATACTTAAACATGTTAATTAATGAGTACTAGAACAACAAACATATTTGTATAGTACTATTTAGTCAATCAACAAATCAATTAAAATGCTAATAATAGTAAGAACTAAAGTAAGCCGTCCAAGATGTTAGACTCCCACAACAGGACAAATTAATATTTGAATTCTGACGAAGAGAAGTATACATTTTTAGTATCCGACATATGTTTAGTAAAGTATCTCTTGTGGATTATCCTATGAAAAACCTGATTAGGAATTTTGAAGATTTGGTCATGCCTTATTTACTTTTCGATTGAACTTTGAATAATCAGATATATATTTCCATGTGAACCACGGGAGGATTAGACCCAAAAAATTTGTTGAACTAAAAAATGTTTCAAAATCAAAAGGAAATAATTGAAGTATATATTTGACATTGACAGAGTAATTATGTATAGAAAGAATACTTTAATTTAATCTCATATATATGATTATTATTATTACTGGTCCCCTCTTTCAACACACAATATATGATATTTATTTGAATATATACTATATAGTATAAAAATAATGTAAAGAAGCTAGTAGCAGTGAAGACCGATCATTAACAGAGATACAGTATCTGCTGCATCTTTAAAAAGTACTACCAACGATAAAAGATTTACTTTACACTCTGATTCAATATGCTGATTACTGAAGAGTGGCCTTCCTTTATATTAGTACAGAAACTTTTTTTTTTTGTTTGTTTTTGTTTTGAAAATCACTAAGCTGATTTATGTTCTTAAAGTGTGACTAAAATGATATGAATATGTTTTTTTGTGAAAGGTGTTTGCCACCAACACAGAGATTGTGCAATTTAAGTAACTGGTTAGCAGCAGCAGCCAATGTTAACATCATACACATTAAGGATTTTCTACTTTTATACTATTTAGCACCCAAATGTTATTTACTAATTCTCTTAAAATATCACACACAAATAAAAGAGGCCTACTCTACCCTTTTATAATTTAGGTGTATTTATTTACTCATCAACTAATAAGAACAAATCGCTACATACAAATAAAAGTTGATTACAAGTTAGTATATGTTTGGTTTCAATTCTGGAGTAGCCAAAATCGATTCTAAGCGTGTAGAATTTATTCTGACTTGTTTCTGATTCTAGAATTAATTTTTACATTCAAATATTTTGTTCAACTCACTTTTGCATTAATATATCTAAACATAAATCACTTTAACTTAAAATCAATTTTGACCAAGATCAATTTTACAGAATCAATTCTATTAAAATCAATTATTACTACCGCATAACCAAACACACACACTTAGTTGTTGGTACTACATGCAAATCTACTTTATGTAGCTTCTTTTTATTGGTTGATGGGTTAATATCTCCAAATTATAAAGAGGTAGATTAGAAAAAAAAAAAAAAAAAACACCCGTCATCTTACAAGCTGATACTTTAAAATGAGTTAAAACTTTATATAAATACACGAGGTGAACCATATTTCTACCTTCCATTATTAGTAATCCAAGTGTAGTGTTGTATGGGAACTAAATTCGCCAAGTTGTAGTAGGATCCTATCACAGATTTGAGTCGTCCGATTTTCAATCGATGGTTAAGATCGTTATATCGTGTAAAATTGAGTTTGAAAATTAAACAGTCTGGTCTCAAATCAACAACTGAAATTGATTACAACGTAAAATTGTGTAATTATTCTACAGCAACAAGATTGTGTTATATGATGTAGTGCAACATTGAATAACAATTTGACATTAGATATGTTGGAATGGATAACTCAATTAATTGAACTGATTGAGTTAAATGTTAAGAAGTTGGAGGTCAGAGATTCAAGTTCTGACAAAAAAAAAAAACTAACATCGTAACAATTTGCCATTATAAAAAAAATTGACATTAGATGAATAGCATAATTCTAAAGTTAGGCCAACCAACCAACAAAACTAACTAATTGACAAGCTAGTATTAGACATGTGCTCCAATACCCCCTTTCAAGACCAATTAATGAGCTTGCATGTTAATTCTTCACTTTATATGTCAATTCTTCTCTTAATAACAGTTTAGTGCTGATTAATTACTGAAATTGCTTTCGGCTCTGCAATGGATCAAATACCTTCAATTAAACAGTGTTGTCTTTGAATTAGATTCCAAGATTGTGGTTGATAATAATAACACCATCACAAATGTTACTAGTATTAGTGAATGTAGGCGTATTTATTCTATTTATTTTAGAAATTCTCATGTTAAATTCATTAGAATACAGACAAACGAGATTGTTTATAATCTAACAAGTGGCCATATTTTTGACTAGTTTTCATACTTTTATTATTATTATTTTTATATGTATTCAAGATTTAATTATTAATGAAATGCTATGAGTTTATTACTGTTAAAAAAGACTGAAATTGACATAATAACTTGCTGGTTGTTGAACATGAATTATTACTATAATAAGGAATTGACATTGATATTATATATATAATTGAAAGACTAGTCACATAAATTGTCCTATAAAAATAAAAAAGGACTAGTCACATTAAACTTGGGGATATGTTTTTGGTTGGGGAGTTAGGACCACTATGTACGAAAAAATATTAAATTTGCAATGAAATGAGAAAGCTATGTATGAGTATTAGTAGTGACTAGTGATTAATTTTTTTCCAAACCAGTACTACTTCTGCTACAGTAATTGATTTCTCCTAGCATAAATACATTATACATGTTCCTAGGGTCCCCTGTTTTGTTGTAACCACTGACATGGAATAGTACTCATTTAATTAATGTCACATAGATTAATTTTCAAAATCATGTTAATTATAATTATATTGAACTAATTAGTAAGTAAGGAAAATGAAAGAAAAGATTTGAACTAGTAACCAACCAACCACAATAAGTGTGTTAGCTAGGTTGTTTCAGAAACATTCATGTATGTTGTGTTGTGTTTTGTGTTTATTTACTTTTCGGGAAAGGGTGTGGCTGGGGTATACACAATAAACCACCTAAATATATAGTACGTATTAAACATATAGGTCATGCTAAATAGCGTTTCTGAATATTAATTAAAATATCAAAACAATTAATTTTTGGCTTAAATTAATATCATTTTTCTTTCTGTATTTTTGTGAATTTTTAGTTTTAGTATCTGTATTTTTTTTATTGCAAATAAGTCTCTGTATGTTCGTGAATTTTTTGTTTTAGTTTCTGAAGTCAAAATCTGCAAGAAAACCTGCAGTTTTCGTGCAGATTTTCCTTTTGATTTTCTTGCGGATTTTGACTTTTGGAATTAAAACAAAAAATTTTGCGAACATACATGGACTTATTTGCAACAAAAAAAATACAGAAATTAAAACAAAAAATTTGCAAACATACAGAGACCAGACCAAAAGATCATTTAAACTTTAATTTTTTTATTAAAAATAGTGCTCTTTATATTTTTAAAAGATCAATTACACCAGTTTTAAAATTATTTTACCACATCTAATTCTTTATCTAGTTCGCATTTTCCTAAATATATATAATGTCAACACATAGGGTATATAGGCTATTTGGTTGGATAATACTATACTATTTGAGAAAATAAAGTTGTACTATACTAGAGATATATAGTTGCATACTTGCATTGCATGAAGAAAAGGGTTCATTAATTGTTGCATGCTAATTAAGCAAAGCAACTGAATAAGAAACATATATACTTGTTGTTTACGCATTCTACTCATTTTTGCGGCTACTAAAGCTGAGATTTTACACAGTCTCGGAGACAACCTCTACTCTTCACTTCCCCTTTCTTTCTTTAGGAGATTAATACCCAATGGTTTGTTTCCTAACCCTCCTTGTAGGCAGGTTTACACTCACAAAATATTTGGGTGTTTAATTTGATTAAGTTAAATGGAGGAGCATAGAATATGTCTATTTTAAATTTGAAAAAAGATTGCCTCACACTATCAACTAATGAATAATGGTGTAAGTAGAGTGTTTCCTAACCCTCCTGCACATATAGTGCGATGTTTCTATCAGCTGAGTCAAGCTCACAGAGACGAATAATGGACAGTATTATTTTGATGCATATGTATTATAATTCGATCGATGTAAAATCAATGAACAAGAACAATTACTGCATTAATATTGTATTGCAGCCAATCTTACCTCTTAAAAATAGTTTAAATGAGATTCGATCTTTATTATTTTTAATAAAAAATAAATTTATAATAATAAAAAATTGAGCAAAAAAATGATTTTTTATTAAAATTTTCTATAAACAGTAGGGTTCACCTTTGAACTTGATCTATATTAAACGGTCCTAATATGAGGCATATTTAGAAAATTAATAATTATTCATTTGGTCTTGATTATAAAAAACATTTTAAATTCATTAAATAACTTATGTATTTAGTTAATATCTAAAAATTATAAATTAAAATATCATATACATATGAAGAAACAAATGTTGCAAACATTCTTATAATTAAACACAGAACGAGTAAAAACAAATATGGGTGTGTCTATTATGAAACTCTCAAAAGTGGTCCAAAATCAAATGTGAATTTTGCTATTTTTAATAAAAAAAATTATTGTATTAAAACATTGAGAATAAAAATCATATTTTATTAGAAGTAGGAGAGTCCATCTCTAACACTTGGAAATAGGTTACATTTTTTTTCATGGCACATATTTTATATAAACTTTTTTTTATTAAGTGGCCGGACTATGCTACTTTTTTTTTAATGGCACATATCAGGTTACATTTTTGTTGTCACTGATTTAATTTTAATCGCTATTTCAACATTTTCTACTACTTCAATTTACATTGGATTTGGATTGCTTGGTTTATTATTCATGTTGTACATATACACAATGTGTTTTGCCCAGGGGTTATAGGTTTGTTTGAGTTTTGCTAGGAATGTGATAAGAGAATTCATTTAAGGTGGTTGTTAATTCGGCATGCTATTATTTGATCGATTTGAAATTTTTAATGTGACTTAATTTTTATTGTGGAATTTTCATTGTTGAATATCTAATTGATAAGGTAAAACTTTCTTATGCAAGTGGTATCTGATCAAAAATCCTGCTAACCCATGCACTCTTTATGAGTGGGAGGTGCAACCTATTTTGTTTTTGAACCGTTAGAGTCATGTGAGGTGGTGATTCTGGGGACTTGTGGTCTTTGCAGGCTATGAGCTTACTTTTTGCCTTATTTTGATAATTTCTGATATTTTTCTCTTTTGTGCTCGTATAGTAAGAGTTTTTCTCTGCTTTTTATTTTTTTTCGGAACTTAATACTTTTTGTATTCTCTTTTGTGAACTCTATTTGGTGTATCATTTTTTCTTTTTTATATATAATTATATTTTGCCATTCAACATGTTGTACATAATTATTTATAAGTAATGAACTTTTTTTATAGGTATGAAGTTGTAGCTGTTAAATAAAAGGTATGAAAAGCTGTAGCTGGGATATCGTTTCTGTATTGGTGTGTTTTTACTACTGTACCTTTATGTTCATCATCACTTGCATAAGTACACCGTAGTTTTTTTTTTTTTAATTCATGATTACTATTGTAGAATAACGTACTTGTATTATATGCAAATATTTGTTTGTTGATTTACTAGTTTGTTTGTTATTTTATGGGGCATGTTGAGGGGATAACGGTACACTTGAGTTTTATAGTTTTTTTTTTAAAGTCTCGAAATAAATTGAATTTTTAGGTAAGATTATGATTGTTGAGCAATTTGTCCACAAAATAAAATTTTCTTCAAAATAGTTCTTGAGGAGGTGTGAGATCTCTAGTCGAATATTCTTATATTTCTTTTGCGAGTGGGAGATGTAATATATCCTATGTTTGACGCATATAGCGGTTTGTGAGGTTGTCTAAGTCGAACTGACTTGGACTCTAGTTGGTCTTTGTCTGTTCTTTTATACAATTTTTAGTTGAGCTTACTTCTGATTATCTTTTGTTTTGATCGGTTTAGGGGTTTTGTTCGTTAATTGGTCCCCCTCTTTTTTCTTGTTTTTTTCTTTTCTTTTGTTGGCCTTTGTTGTGTGTTCTCAAATACCTCTTGTCCTCGTTGTGTTATTTAATTTTTCGTATCTAATATATTTTGTCATTCAAATTTTTTTAAGAACTAAATTAATATAAAAAGAGTCCAATAAACATTTCAACCCAATACAAAAAGTTCATAACAAAGGTTAAGGTACTATATAAAAGAAAACTCCATAAAAGAAAAACCTAATAGTACTGTTCAATTCACAATTGCTAACTAAGTTTTAAGGTACTATATATTGATCAAAAGATACATCACCAAATTAAACCAATATTTCATTTCAAGATTAATGAATGAATAGGATAATTTAAATTACAAACAGCCAACATTTAAATTAGTTATTAAGAGATATAGCCAGAAGTGCACACATCTTATATTGATCAAAAAAAATTCTATGGTGATTTTTGTAAACTAATTAATCTTGTACAAACTAGCATTATTTTCTTCTTTTATAACATTGTTATATTGTTATATAGTCCAAGCTAAGCAAGCATCTTGTATCTCTTCCCCAAAAAATCATAAATAACATCGCTTTGAAAACGAAGTATATATATGGAGGCAAATCATGCAATACTCCAAGGATTAAATTATTTGTTTTGCCAATATTGCATTTCTATACTAAATTTTTATGACTTGTATACATCAACACATTTTTTTGATTTTTTCCATAAAAATACATGCATCAACAATAAAACCAAAAGAAGAAACACTAAACAAATGTCTCAAAAATAGAAACCAAAATAAGAAAGTACTAATGGCATATTTGTAGTTTTGTATAAAATTATGTGTGAACAGTAAACAAATTTTTCATTTTATTAATTTAGGTAAAAAAAGTTGAAAATAATAATAATCCCCACGGAAATTTATGCCCAGAAACATATATACTAGTGTATATAAAGTGTGTGTACTTAAGACACAACACTAAAACAGAAAATGACACTTCACTGCAACCTTTTTCAGTGTCTTATTCAAAACCCTAATCTTTTGTTTTTTGCTATTAAAAAATAATAATTAATACCAACTTACATTAATTTTTCTTTTTCTTTGAAAAGTTACATTTGGTGCCTCTCCTTTCCCATTCCCCTCCCCAAATGAAAAAACTAATTGCTCCTCCATCTTCACCTTCATATTCACAAAACAAACTAATTATGATTAAATCAATTATTCAACCAAAGAAATTAATTAAAAATTATTGAAACCCCAACAAAAAATAGAACCCACATATAGTCCTACCGATTTGAGTTTGGTAAAAGCTGGACATGTTGTCTCAATCATCTACAAATTACCGTACACTTTCTTCTACAAACCTCAAAAGAGAGAACAAATTAATATAAGAGTACTTTGTTGGAGTTTAGAATTTAATTATCATCACACAAACTAAAATTAATTAACCACCATATACATATATGGTTCAAAGCATCAAATATAAATATTCATCTATATCTATGCTATATAGCTAGCTAGCTTTTTTCATGTTGGTGCTGGCTTGTTCCCCAATCGGAGCTCAAGATCAAGCTCTTCAATTCCATGACCATTATCATCAATGGAGGTGCAAATAGCAGTTTGTTGATCCACTTTGCTAGAAAAAGAAGAAATGGTATGATTGATCTTCCTAGCTGAATTAGCCTGAAAATTGAAAGATGGAGGAGGAGAACAAGTTTGCATTTGCATTTGCATCATCAAGTTATTTGGTGGATAAGATGTTGATGATGAAATAGAAAGAAGAGTTGAAGGAGATTCTCCATTATTAGAACCATTGAAAGAAGAAGCAATAACATTATGATTATTAGGGTTTGGTAAATGGTAAAGAAAACACAATCCAGCATTTGCAACAAGCTCTTGAGGAGGGATATTTATGAACGGCGAAGACGAAGGATGATGATGATGATGATGATGAGATGAATTTAATGGTGGTTGATTTTGATGAAGGCGAGCACGGTCTCGGCGGTGAACATTCATGTGACCGCCGAGAGCCTGTGCTGACCTGAACTCTCTTCGACAAAAAGTGCAAGAGTAAGACCTTGGTGGCCATGTTGTGTTCATGATGTTCCTTGTATCTTCAGCAAAAGCTCTTACCTCCCATGAATCTTCATCTTCATCTTGTTCATGTTGATGTTGATGGTGTTTAGGGTTCCACATCCAATTAGTTGATGATGGTGATTGTGAGGAGGCTATGGTGGTGGTGTTGGAGTTAGGGTTTGTTTGTTGGTGTTGTTGAGATTGTGATTGTGAAGATTTTTGGATCTGAGTCATATTGGAAAGAAGGCCAATATCTGTAGCCATGGTACTGTCACTGACATTTAAGATAGAAAGATAGATAGATATTGGTGATGGGATTGGGGGGGTTGGATATGAAATTTGAGATAAAAATAATTGGTTAAATAGGAGAGATAGGTTATTATAATTAATATTTAAGGTCAAGACAAAGTCAAGCTTTAAAACATCAAATCGAATGTATCACCAATTTAATAAATTCTAAGTAAGCAAAGATAGATAGATAGCAGTTGGGACATAGTGAAATTGACACTACAATTATTATTATACTACTAATAAATAATGGTCAAAAAAATTATACCACTTTGTCTTAATTAGCTAGCTTAATTATATTAAGTTATAGTTAATTATTAGCACAAAGTAGCTGGCTTAATATAGACAAATTTCTTTCCTTTGGCATCTACGCCATTGAAATTATATCTCATCAGGCAGGCACACCCATTGTTTTTAAAATTCTTCCCCTTTTTATTTGATTTTTAATAAGCTGCAAACCACCATATATTTAAACAAATTTTTTTTTTACATTGTTTTGTTTTAACTTTAACAGGCCACTACAAGTGGCCGTCAATCATTACTATAGTCATCATCATTTTGACAACCGTTGATCGACCGTCTCTCCATTCAGCTCTGATCACAATCCGACTATCACTAGATAGTCCACCACCAATCACCACATGGAGAACAATCAACAACCACTAATTTCAACTATTATTAGATTATTAAAATTACTATTAAATAAATGCATATTATATTTGTAATGTTTTAATTACTTTCAAACATGTTGGTATGAAAAAATTATTTTGCAAATCTAAAACAGATTCATATTTGCTGTTGTTAATGATTGATGTCGTTTGATACTGTAGTCAATTATGACCATTAATTTCTGATTTAAAATAGAATTTTATAAAGTAAAACGATCTCAACTGCCGATCAGAGATCGGGCAGTCAAGATCTATTACAGAACCCTAATATAACAACAGAAAATCTAATTCCACCTAAAACTGTGTTTGGATGAGGGAATATTATAGGTAATGTGATTTGTTGAAGAAATTTAAATTTTTCTTTCTAAATTTTACAAAGATAATTTTGAATTCAATTTACAAAGAAAAATATTTATCGAAGATTTACATTTTTTTTTTAAATTGGTTTAATTTTTAAAATTTCATAATTTAAAACTAAAAATAAAAATTAGCACATCCAAATATTATTGGAGAGTTCGAAGTTCGAACTCCATATTATCCAACTTCCTACATATATAATATGTGAGTTTAATCACTAGATTATCAGATAAAAAGATAATTATTGAGACACTTATAACTCAAACACAAGGTTATAGAACAACAATAACAAAAATAAAACCAAACCCATACAACAGCGCCACAAAATCAAAGCTTCCCATCTATAAACCAAAGCAAAAAATGCTAGAACCGAGAAAGAGGTTCATTAGCTAAATTTTTTGTTTCATGAGACTAAGTGGGCACATGTTATGTTAGGACCACCTAGATTGTATCCATAGGAACTAGATTGTGTGTGGTGTTTTATTTCCTTTTATGATTGTTTTCTTTCAGGGTATGTCTATTAAATATGAATCTCTAAAAAAATAGTTTAGAAAATACAGATCTTTACCATTTATAGTAAAATAAATAATTTTTTAAATTTTACTCAAATTTACTATAAAAAGTATCCTCCGTTTTAATTAGACTGCGTCTATATTAGACAAACTCTTCTTTGAATTACAATATCCGCCAATTCTTTACTCTTTGTTTTTAAATGTTAGACGTAGGGAAAAAAATTGCACAAGGATACTCCAATCGATTATAAAACTAAAAACAAGGAAAAAATGAAAAATAATAAAAGTGGTTCAATGAACCAAAGAGTCCAAAATGCACTTAACATTATTAGATTTTTTGGTATTGGCTTGGAATCTGAAAGTATGATCCTCTTACAAATTTTCTCACTTTTATTTTTATTTTCTTTGGAGACTTAGTATTTCTGGTACTCTCTTTTTAAACTCTATTTGGTGTACCATTTTTTCTCTTATATATATAATTATATTTGTCATTAAAAAAAAAATTTCAATTTTTACCCGTGTCAATTTAAATTAGCTTAAAAAAAACATTATTAGATTTTGCTTCTTCCAAATCATCCATACCATAGATGTTAATTAAGCTGAGAAGCAACTTCAAAAGAACAAAATATTAAGAAGAGATTAACCAACGGAGATCTAGGCCTTAATTATACCAAACTTGGAGTGAAAACTCCAAATTACAAACAATTGATGTTACCACTCTTGAGCGTACTAAAGAAAACAAACAATGTGAACCATAACGTCCTAAATAACTTGTCAAAACAAAACAAATTGACAAGGAAGGGCTTTTTCCAAAAATAGTTGCCAAGAAAAAGTAATAAATTTAAAAAAAAAAATGTATATAAACTAAAACATTGGGCTCAAGTGGTTACTGAGTTTAATTAAATGATGAATCTATCGGGAAAATCCGAGTTCGATTTCTTAGTGGTACAATTTCTTGTCCATAATTTATTTACTTTACGGCTGAACTCCAAATGACTATGGCCTTCCACTTAACACCGCAGGGTTAACACAAAAGAAAAACATATACAAGTTAAATGACTTCATATAAAAAGTATCTTAAATTACATACCGTAATTAAAATGTAACAACTTTTAACGCAAATATTAAAACTTACCTAAAAATGAAAAGTAGTATATTCATATAAACTAATAACTCAGTAAACTCGTCTTTTTTATCCTCTATGCAAGTTTTTTTTCTTCAGAAAACTTTAGAAATTAATCCCGTGACTCGGATACGGTCATAATGAACAATAAAATCATCTATGAGTTTAACATTATTGTAATTCTAAAATTAAAGTAATAAAATTTATGATACATGATTAAGATGAAAGAGATCTGAACTATCTCATCTAAAATAATCTTCTATATATATTCTAAGTACGATAGAAAACATATATATTAATATAGATTCACAATCCCTATAATTGAATCAAATTGAGAAGCAATATGTATATATATGAAGTTTGCAGCTGAGTACAAAAAATAGTTGTCATATTATGTTTAGAGAATGCAATGCAATGCTAGCTAGGGTAAAGCTAGGTAGGTCTCTAATGCTCTATCGTGTTAGTAGTTTCTTGTTGTCAGTTAATGCATAGGCCCCTGCAGCAGAGCCAAATCAATAATCAATTATAAAACCCGTTTGCTTTGGACACTTTCACCTCATAGTCATCCCTTTATTAATTAATTAATTTCACTTCATATATATAAGACAATTAAATTAACGAAAGATAGCTACTACTTATTACAAAGACATAGCTATCTTCGCCTTTATACGAATAAACCAAAGAAAGAAACACATCTATCCTTCTTACATTCTTGTATCATTCATTGTTTATGTCGACAACCAAATGTATAGTACATGCCACCAAATTCACAGACAAACATTACAGTTAATTTACTTGCGGGCTTAATATGTTAAGCTTCTTGTTTTTATTGATTATAATATAATTAATCAAACATATCCTACTTATTAAGAACTTGTACGTAGTAAGTAAGTGTTACTCTTTATTTATATTAATTAATGCCCGGGTTTAACTTCAAATCAAATTCAATTAATTCTTTCATTGTCTCAAATATAGTGACATGTTTTGATTTAATTAAAACAACTTAAATGATTTTTAATTGGACACAAATTTAAGTCATATAAATAATGTGAATCAATAGAGTGTTTGAATTCGAACTTCAACCTTGTTTATATAATATTTTTTTTTAATTGAATGATAAGTAACTTGAAGGAGGTGGTATATAACATCAAAACAATATCATGGTCTTGATTTGATAACTCTGAGGGTAGAAGAAAATTTGATATATTTTGAATTGTTCATTACAATTAATGACTTCAAACTTAAAAATATATGGATGAGGATTTGGTATTGTCCAAAATCACACTGTTTTAAATCTCATCCGTTGATTTGTAAAAAAAAAAAGAATCATCCGTTATTTAGCAGATCGACCACTTCAAATTAATTCACTTGTAAAATTATTAAAAATAATCTTAACCACATAATTCTGACCAGATGGTCTGTATTCCGCAGGAAATTCTTTCCCAAAATATATGACACTTAATTTTGTAATGAGTATTGAATACATGTATACAGTACTCCTTAATAAATTTTTCTTATTAATAAAATACATGGCGTTCAATCTAGCACCGGTGGTAATCGCCCTTTCAGGTTTGAAGCAGCTTCGCTAACGCATAATGATTTTCATAATTTTTTGAGGGAGAAGTGGGGTATGGGTTTTGATTTACTTCAACATCTTCATAACCTTACCCCTCAATTAAAGGAGTGGAATCAAGTGACCTTTGGTAATATTTTCAAAAGGAAGAAAGAGTTGATGGCTCGTTTGAATGGTATCCAAAATAGTCCTAATTATGGGTATAGCAATTTTCTAGACACTTTAGAGAGGGATTTACAAAGCAAACTCAATGCTACTTTACTTCAAGAAGAGTGTCTGTGGTTTCAGAAATCGCGGAGTCAAAGGATTGCAGATGGAGACCGCAACACCAAGTATTATCATTCCAAAACAATCATTAGAAGGAGAAGGAATAAAATCTTATCATTGTGTAATGCGGATGGGACTTGGACTGAGGATCCTGACAACCTACAAAGCCTTGTGAAAAATTTTTATGTTGACCTTTTTAAGGAGGAATTAGCGGAGCGCGAGGCTATTGTTTCTTGGGCCTCTTATCCTTCTACTATGGAGGAACATCACACTATCTTGAATGCTAATGTCCAACTGAAGGAGTGTCAAAGAGCTCTTTTTGACATGGGACCCTATAAATCACCTGGAGAATATGGTTATCCAGCTGCCTTTTTTCAGCATTGTTGGGACACGGTAGGGGAGTCTATGTTTCAGTTCATTACACAGGTGTGGTCTAATCTTTCTCTTATATCTTATATCAATAATACTCTTCTTGTACTTATTCCTAAAATTGATAAACTAGAATTTGTATCTCAGTTTAGGCCTATTGCTTTGTGTAATGTCATTTACAAAATTATTTCAAAAGTAATAGTTAATAGAATAAAACCCCATCTAGATAAGATTATATCACCGTATCAATCTAGTTTTATTCCAGGTAGAAGTATTCATCATAATATTCTTGTGGCAAAAGTGATGGTTCACTCTATGTCTAGAATGACAGGTAAGAAGGGGTTCATGTCCATTAAAATTGACTTGGAAAAAGCTTATGACTGGCTTAATTGGAACTTTGTGAAGAATTGTTTGGAGTAGTGCAAATTCCCTACTAAACTCATTCAGATTATTCATCATTGTATTTCTTCCCCTTCTTACAAAATTATGTGGAATGGTGAGAAAACTGACACATTTATTCCATTTAGAGGTATCAGACAAGGTGATCCCCTTTCCCCTTATCTTTTTGTTATTTGTATGGATAGATTGTCGCATATAATTACTGATCAGGTTGGAGCTCATTATTGGAAGCCAATGCGTGCAGGTAGGCATGGTCCCCACATCTCTCACCTTCTTTTTGCTGATGATCTTCTTTTGTTTGCAGAAGCATCTATTGAGCAGGCTCATTGTATTATGCATTGTCTAGATATGTTTTGTCAAGCTTCAGGTCAACGAATTAACAGTCAGAAAACTCAAGTGTATTTTTCTAAGAACGTTGACAATCAACTTAGGGATGATATTATGCAGCATACAGGTTTTACCCATACTAATAGTATCGGTAGGTATCTAGGAGCTAACATTGTCCCGGGAAGAAATTCAAGAGGTCATTTCAACCATATTGTTAACAAGATTCAGAATAAATTGAGTGGGTGGAAACAACATTGTTTAAGTTTAGCTGGTAGAGTCACTTTGGCCAAGTCTGTGTTGAGTTCTATTCCTTATTATCACATGCAATATGCTAAACTGCCAATAACACTTTGTGCGGAAGTGGAAAAAATTCAGCGAGGCTTTATTTGGGGCGATACTGAGAATAGTCGTAAACCTCATCTTATCAATTGGGATGTGTGCTGCTTACCTAAATTAGAGGGGGCCTTGGTTTCAAACGTCAACACCAGATGAATGAGGCCTTTCTTATGAAGATGCTTTGGAACCTCACTAACAAACCTGACGACCTTTGGTGTAGAGTTCTTTATAGTAAGCACGGAAGGAACAACGATCTACGTGTTTCTGTTAGCTCTCAACCTTATGACTCTCCTCTTTGGAAAGCTCTTAAAGGGATTTGGGGAAAATTTCAAAGTCATGTGGTGAAACAAATTGGGGATGGTAATCATACAAACTTCTGGTTGGATAAATGGGGGCCTAATAATGTATCTCTTATCAACTTTTCTACCAATTCTTATGTTGACACAACCATTACTGTTAAGGACTTGGTGGATCAGACAGGTAACTGGGATCTTACTTTTCTTTTTGGTAATCTACCTTCTAACATTGTGAACAAGATTATAGCTCTTCCAGCTCCCCATGAAACAGATGGCCCTGATGTTTTTGGTTGGGGTGGCACCAGTACGCATAATTTCTCAGTGAAAAGTGCTTATGACTTGATTACCGAGAACATTGCAGGTGTTGAAGGAAATTGGAAGGCCCTTTGGAAGTGGAAAGGCCCTCATCGGATCCAAACTTTCATGTGGTTGGTGGCCCATGGTCGCATTTTAACTAACTACCGAAGAAGCAAGTGAGGGGCTGGTATATCGCCTGTATGCCCTTGTTGTGGGAATGAGGACGAGACTATTATTCATGTACTTCGGCACTGCTCTTTTGCAGCGCAGGTATGGTTCAAAATTGTTCCTCAAGAATTAATAACTAATTTTTTCTCTTTTGATTGCAGGAACTGGGTTTTCCACTATATCAACATCAATTGGTGGAAATCAACCTTCATGATAACTTGCTGGCATCTGTGGGCATGGCGAAATAAAACAGTTTTTGAAGAAGGTTTCCAACGTCCAACCAACCCTTCATATATCATTCAAAAGTTTGTCAGGGCCACCGAAACAAGTTCCTTCAATCAGCGGCAGGGTTTTCCTCAGAATCGGGAAATTGTCTACGTCGGTTGGAAGAGGCCTCAAGAAGGTTGGGTCAAGCTAAACCGTGACGGGGCGTGCATAGATCTTGGTGCTACCGCGGGCTGCGGTGGCCTATTTCGGGACTCAGATGACAGATGGATCAAGGGTTTTAGTCGAAAGATTGGAGTGTGTGATGTTCTTCATGCTGAGATGTGGGGCATGTACCTGGGACTCGACATAGCTTGGAGGGATGGTTTATCTCATTTGATTGTGGAAAGTGACTCAAAGGTTCTCATAAACATGGTCACAAACAAGTGCAATATAAAAGGGAATACCCCTTCGCTAATTCGGCGTATTCAAGAGTTTCTTCAAAAAGATTGACAAGTTCATCTTGTGCACACCTGGCGGGAAGGCAACAGAAGTGCAGACTGGTTGGCTAATTTTAGCCTTACTTCTTCTTCTTGGAATCTTGTTACTATGGAGTCCCCTCCTAGTGAGCTTAAGCGACTCCTCTTTGATGATATTTCCGGGGCTTGCATGCCTAGGAGCGTTGGTTTAATTCCTTAGTTTTTTTTTTTTTTTTTTTTTGGGCTCCAGCCCTCGTTTGCACCAAAAAAAAAATACATGGCGTTCAACATACGATATCATCTGTGTCCAATTATTAACGTCTCTATTAAAATAAATATGATATGATTTGTCATACTCACTATTTATAATGTAATATTAGATAAGTCTTGATAAAAATAGCATTTTTTTGCTTTTCTGGGCTATATGGGCTTGGCTATTTAAAACTGTTTGGCCCAATATCAAATCATGGTTTGTATTAATTTGAAGCTTTCTCTTTTCACTCTCCACAACTCTTTTTTACCCTCCAATATTCCGATTTTGCCTTTGGTTAAAAAGTTCGGAACGCGTTTTCCGAACTTTTTTTGCCTTGAAAACGAACTTCATAATGTATTTTATAAATTTTTTGCTTAATTTGCACTAGAAAAACTTCGATAAACACATTCCAAATTTTGAATCAAGGGGAAAATTAGAAAATCGGAGGGTGAGAAAGAGATGTGAGGGTGGGATGAGAGAGCTTCTATTAGTTTCTATCGGTTGGCCCACCTTTTAGGCAAACATGCTCTTAATTAGAGTAATAAATAACTAATAAATATAAGGTGTGGACAGATGTAATTCTTTATTATATTTCTTGTCAATTTGCATTTGATTTGAACCTCTGTGGTCTTTAATTTTTTCAATATATGACAATAAATTTTTAAATAAATAATCCTTGAAAGATAAATTTCTTCCTTCTTTGTGTTTTGAATTTACACATAAAAATTCAAGAGCATGTAAACGAGATGGTGCAAATATCTTCAAATTTAGTTAAAATTATGGCTTTGATTTTTGACTTGGAGCATGCAGAAGTATTAAAACTCTTGAAAAAAGTTTGCCGCTTATTTAAGTCATACATGAATCGAGATATTAGTCTTTGCAATTACGCGCAGAAGATATTATTAGAAATATCAATAGATATAAGATAGATGTTGTTACTAGTTAGTTATCCTATATAAAAGTTTGGTGTAATTATTTTTAGTTACACTTTTCACTTTTGTATCAAATTCATCTTTATCAATACAATTTATTTCTCTCTATTTTCTTTTACTTTCATGGATATCATGTTTTCTTTTCTAACAGATATGTTCTTCAAGACTATTGCACAATTATAGTATTGATTTTAAGGGGCTTTAATTTACTTAATTACAGATGGATGTGGTGCAATATATTTGTATAACCATTATGATAATTATATGAAACTCCTTTAAAGATTTAATTTTCTAAAGGCATGCAATTCATATTGTTTAAAAAGATTACTTAATATAAATTTCTTTGTCTTCGAGTCTTTTTGTTCATTATAGAAGGGTGATTTTAGGTCATTTTTGGTATAGAATCACCCCCTTTATACTTTTTTTTCTCTTTTTTTAATATAAATAAATAATTTTCACATAGATTAAGTTTTTGGTCATAACTTGAGCTATGTTTGAAGAAATATTTGGAAAGCAAGGCATATTCTTATATGAATGGTTGTAGGTGGAGAATTGGAAATGGAACTAGCATAAAGATCATAAGTGAATCGTGGTCGAGAGATATAGAAGGCACTTGGATATTATCACCAGTCACCACAAGATCAAGGTGTGCATAATTTATGTGTTAATTAATGATCTCATGATTCCTAATATGAAAGTGTGGGATAAGGGGAAGATTGAGTCGTTATTTCATATGGATGTTGCTAATCGTATTCTTGACATTCCTTTATTTGACATGCTTGATGAGGATAAACTTGTGTGGGTTGATAGCCCTTATGGTCGTTATAGTGTCAAGAATGGCTATAAATTGTTGTTAAATGTCAAAGGAAAGGTGAAGGCCGACTTGTTTGCTACGGTGCTTTGGGTCCTATGGAATAACCGTAATAATAGAGTTTGGAACGATGTCGCGGAATCGGGTCAAAATCTTGGTTTTAAAGCAAAACGGATTTGGCATGAGTGGCATTCGGTTCAGAATTTGTAGCGTGGACACCAACATATCGCACAGCAACAACAACAAAGTACTTGGCAAAAATCTCTTCTTGGTTGGTTCAAATGCAATGTTGACGCGGGTTTTCATAAGGAGTTGAAAAAAACAAGTATGAGTTGGTGTTTGCGTGATCGCATGGATCGTTTTATAAGGGTGGAAACTACTTGATTAGATGGAAGTTGCTCCATGTTTGAAGGGAAATCCTAAGCCTTAATTGAAGTTTTGCATGCAATGAAACAAAGAGGCATAACTCATGTTATTATAGAGACGGATTCCAAAAGCATTGTGGATGCAATTTATCACCTCCGAAGTGGTAGTTCCGAGTTTAGTTTTCTTATTTCCCAAATTAATAGTATTTTATCTTGTAATCCAAACTTCGAGATTAAGTTTATTAGGCGACAAACGAACATTGTAACTCACACACTTGTTAGGGCGGCTATTTCTTGATATCTAGTCGCAATACTTTGGATTCATTACCTTTTTGTATTTCAACTTTGCTGAATAATGAAATGAATTAAGTTTCTATTTGTCAAAAAAAAAAAAAGAAGTTGGTTCAATTAAAAGTGATATGTACTATTTTGTTTTACTTTTATTTTTCTATTGATTTTTTTTCTTAGTAAAGCTTAATAAGAAGTTTACCGTTAAAATTTAAGAAGTGGAGAACTATTACGAATATTTGATGATCGTTTTGTATTCGTAAAATTTTTCATATATATATTTTTAGGATTAATCACTTATGACTCAAAGTGGATCTAGATCGATTGTCAAAGTGGTGCATTAGAGGACGACCGTGATGATAAGTGGTGTATTTGCAAGCACTCCAACAATTAAGGTAGTTTACCGTTGAGGGAGAGAGGTTTTTGTGACTAGAGATGTGTGAACCTTTCGAGGTTATAAGGAGAATATTTGTTGAGCTGAAAGCTAAATTACATGTGATTTGCAAATCGACATTTGATCTCCATCATGTGGTGCTGATAAGATTATTGAATTTGCTAAGGATGTACCATTATTGTAGTCCCCTGATAGTTGGATTTTCCACAGTAACTATGAGACGCAGTTACAACTATCAACCGTCAAAAAAAACTATCAACCCTCTAATTTAAATCGACAGTTAAAATTATTTTACTGTATAATTTAATTATACCATGTAAATCATCCAATTTCACATTAACGATTTAGATTTGTTACTATATTGAACTACGTAAAAATCAAATTGCACCAAACCCGAATCCTTCCATTAACGGAGTGGACTTTGCCTCAACTCAAAACAGCTTATAAGTTCTTAAGACGTGTTGAAAAAAAAAAAGTCATTTTCCATCACCGACTAATCCACCTAAGTCAGAAAACTTGGCCAAACAGCTACATCCAGAGTCATGAAGAAATTGATTTTACTCTTAAGAGTAGTTTTCACCTAGCGTAAAAATATAAAATCCTAAATAAAAAAATTGGTTAACTTTATATGTACACATAAACTTATTAGTTAATCTTATTATATTTCAACCAACAATGAAATACCTCCGTTTTCTGTTCAAATTAAATTACATTAGATTGATCAATTATTAATTTAAGTACAATAAAAATAGAAATTAAATAAGAAAGATCTAAATTCAACCATCATTTGAGTAAATATAATATATAATTTTACCAGTGGTTTATGTTCATCAGACACATAATACATAAAGCTAAAATATTGAAGTATGAAAAAAAATTGTAAAATTAACATAGTTTAGTACCTTTGTTTTTGGAGAAAAAGCTATAATAGTCTGTAATTTATATGATTACATATCTTCATGAGTATAGAAATCAACAATATCCTTCAAATTAAGCTGAAACAAAGAAGATGTATCATTGTTCATAAGCCACAACATGTGCTCAAACAAAATATCATCAACATCCACAAAAATAACTCTCTCATGATGACTTGATGTGAAATGGAAATTATCTTTCTCTGTCTTTGATGGATCTTTCTTCATAGAGATATTGATCAAAACCTGAAATGGAATTTCTTGTAATATGATAGGGTCTACAAGGAACACTTTCTTGTCTTTTCCGACCACGACCGTGACGCGGGTGTCAGAATCTTGATGATCCAACAGCCCATCATCGGTTAGTGGCTTGTATCCAAACCGTGAACCGGTGGTGGATCTTCGACGAATTAATGAAACTGGCATAACTAAACAATCCATGTGTGAAATGTAATTAGTTAGGTGTACGAGGTTGTTGTTTTGTGTTCTTTGAGGAAAACAAGGTTGTAAGTAGTTGAAGAGGATGAATGAATGAAAGAATAAATCAATCTATGTTGTAGTTGTTTTTGGCTCTTGAACTTGTTAGAACACTTAAAATGTGTAAAATAAATGTAGAATAGTGTATTTATATTTATAAAAAAATAATAATGAATTAATAATAATTTGGGTGACGATAAAGGGAAGAAAAGGTTAAGTTGGATGTATATATCATTGTCGCGTTGTATTTTGTACCGAGAGAAGTAGCCGTTGGTGTGAAAGGGTCCCTTGGACTGCAAACAGAGTAAAAAGGAAGGTTACGCTCGTATGGAGGTGCGTGGGACGCGTGAGGAGTTCATAAAGTCAAACATCTCTTCTGTTTTTCTTGCTTTTAATTACAGATAAAAGTTTACTTTTCAGCATCATAATTCAATGAATTTTAAAAGTAAATTTTTATTTATGATTAAAGACAGTGTAAATATTTTCGATTCTTGTCATTTCTTTTATTATTATGATAGTGGAGTATAATTTTAAAAATATAAATACAAAAAATTAAAGGAGTTCAATTCCTTTTTATTCACAGAGCCTCTGAATAATCAGAATCGGCTCCGAAGTTTTAAAAACTTTTTCTACGTACTAACATTTATCTACTTTTTTTTCTTGATAATTTGAAGCTTAGTGAACACGAATTTTCTTGAGCAATTATCTTTTATGTAAGTTAATTATTCCCTCCCTTCATTTTTAATAAGCATTTTTAATAGTAAGTATAAGTTAATCCGTTCCCCCTCTTCATTTTTAATAAGGATTTGCATATATCATCAGGAAATTATATATTACAAAAAACGTTTCATCACTAAAAAACACAAAATGATAATATTTATCTTAGATTAAAAACGAATATTATTTTATTATTTAAAAACGAATAGAATGTCAAACATTAATATAATATAGTAATATTTTTTAAGTAACTAATAATGCTACTGCTGGGTTTTTTTGGGTCATTTTTTCTGTTCTTTACAGTAAAATAAAATAAATAATGATATATTTTGGTGATAATGCATTTGTTGGTATGGTTAAAGGATAGACATACAAGTTTATTGTATTACCACCGTATTTCATTTTGATTGGTTACAAGATTAGCTGATTAGGTAAGCGCGTTTGTGGATTGTGATGTGGTAGCTTTTTTATTTGTTGTCGGTGAAGCGTTTAAGTGTAGATAGTGTGGGTAATTTTAGTCTGGCGCGCTTTATCAATAAGGATTGGAAATGGGTCGAGCTGAGTTGAACTCATCTGAGCTCGACTTTGTCTCGTTAGAAATTAGTTCAGTTTAAAATTTGGCTCAAGTTTGATATGAATTTTTTTTAGCTCGAGTTCCGCTCGTTTAAAGTTCATGAATAGTTCAATTCAGTTCGTTAAATTCAACTCATTAAGTTAAATCACATTATTTTAAAGTCAATTTTCTTACTTGTATCGGTTTATTTTAATTTATATTTGCTTTTTCTTTTAAAAAATAATTTTAAAATTTTGACAAAAAGTTAATTTTTTTTTACAATACATAAAAAATTGACTTTAAAATCATGTGATTTGACTTAACAAGTTCAACCTAACGAGTAGAAGCAAACTATTCGTGAACTTTAAATTAGCCGAACTCGAGCTGAAAAAAGAATTCGTGTTCAACTTGAGCCGAATTTTGAATTGAATTAATTTCTAATGAGTCGAGTCGAATTCATACGAATTCGACTCATTTTCAACCCTATTCAATACTTCTGGTTTTGATTCTCGTAGGGATAAAATAAAATTTGCGTTAATCACCTCAATCAACCTTTCATACATTTGAAATATTAGTGGTTGTAAACCGTTTGATTAAGATGAGACTATTCAAATTTAAATTTGGTATTATTATTTTTCAAATATGGATAATATATATTTTTGAATAATATGGATAAATTATTTGAAATGGGACTTATCAATCGGACGGATATTAATGTTTCAAATGTGTGATCAAGTTTACTGCAATGAATCCAATTTCCATTTTTTATTGGTTACATGAAATTATAAGTGCCAAAAATAAACAACTTATATAAATTCACTTCATCCACCTTATATCACTTACCCTCTTCTTTTTTTTCACGACGGAATATGTGATATCAAGAAGAAAGTAGCTAAAAAGCCAAGGATAAATCTAGAAGTAAAAACATAGGGTAGATTATGCTTTGACTTGGCATCAAGTGAAAAATCTACCAACTTGATTTGAAATCAACATTCCAATTTAGAGAAAGATCTCTACATTAAAACGCCATTAGAATAATGATTTGAAATTGAATGAATAAGATTTTGAGTGCGTTTGATCTGCTAAAAAATAGAGTATTGAATTTGACAATTTTTATTGTACTTTATTTAATTCATAAACAGATTATGAGACTGGACAAAAGAAGTAGTAAAGAACATAACAAAAACAAGATTTTTTTATCCTCTACTAAATCTTAAGATAACTTTTTGTCCAAAATGCAACTATAAAAATACAAAAATATATATTTTATTTTCAAATATAAAAAATATTATCTCTTTCCGATATAGTTTTATCCTATTCTAAATTATCTTGTTATGTCATATACTCTTCAATTTAATACTTGCTATTTTACAAAACCAATGGATCATTTGTAGGAATGATAAAATTTCAAATTTACCGTAAAAGAAAAACACATAAAACTTCAAATTTAGTGAGAAAAATGTTACATATACTTTTAAATTAGATAAATCTAGAACTTCTTGAAATCTCTTTGTAGAATATTATTCACATAAAACAAAATCTATGTAAAAATCCTTAAGTTCGTAGTATAATCTAGAAAAATAACTTAAACAGGGTTTTAAATATAGAAATATCATTTTGTCAAAAAAAATAATATAGAAATATCATATGAGTAGATCTAGACTTGTCAATATATATCATTTCTTAAAAATATATTGTCTAAATATATCAATAAATCCGCTTATACTTGGTTTTTTGTATAGAAAGATCTAAGTATTTTTCTCATAAAAACACTTCTCCATCTAATATAATTGGCTCACAAGCTACAGATTTTGTTTCCGTGGCCTATGTAATATGCTTCTACTCTCGCACTAAAATGGACATTTTCTTCCATTTACATCAGAAAAGAATAAAAATATAGTTCAAAAAATAGAATTTAAAGAGATTATGAATAGATTCAAACCGGATATGACACCTCCAATAACTATTAAAGATTTACAAAATGAGATTTCATATATGAAACGAGAAATAGAATTATTAAAAGCAAAAGATTTAGAGCTAGAGTTTAAATATTTAGAATTAAAGGGAAAACAAATTATAAACAGCGAAGAAGGAACGTCAAATATTAAACATAATATGGATGATCCTCCATATATTGCTACTTTAAGTAGAATGATTACGCATAAATGGCTTTGTCCAATTACGTTACTTGTAAAAGATCAAAGATTTGATTTAGTAGCATTAATAGATTCTGGAGCAGATATGAACTGTATCCAAGAAGGATTAATACCTACAAAATTTTATGAAAAAACTTTACAAGGATTAAGTGGTGCAGGAGGTCATAAATTACAAGTGCAATATAAATTAACAGATGCTAAGATCTGTAAAGATCATGTTTGTTACAAAACTCATTTTTTATTAGTAAAAAATATACATCAACATATTATTTTAGGAACCCCTTTTCTTTCGTTATTATACCCTTTTACGGTCTCTCATGAGGCTATAACTTCAAACGCTCTGGGAAGGGAAGTTATATTTAGATTTTTTGAAGCACCAAGAACCAAAGATTTAAATACTGTTCAGAACCTAGCTACATCTACAATTAATTTAATTTCTCAAAAGAAAAAACATATTAATATGTTAAATAAAGAAATTCAATATAAAAGAATAGAAAACCAATTAGAATCTAAAAACATAAAAGATAAAATTATCCTATTACAGCAGCGCTTTGAAAAGGAGATATGCTCAGAACACCCCAATGCCTTTTGGGATAGAAAGAAGCATATTGTATCATTACCTTACGAACCTAATTTTGATGAAAGGTCTATACCTACTAAGGCAAGACCGATCCAAATGAATCAACAATATTTAGAATATTGTAAAACAGAAATTAAAGATTATTTAGATAAAAAATTAATTAGACCCAGTAAATCACCCTGGAGTTGTACAGGATTTTATGTCAATAATCCAGGAGAATTAGAGAGAGGTGCGCCCAGATTAGTTATTAATTATAAACCCTTAAATAAAGTTCTTCAATGGATTAGATATCCTATTCCTAATAAACTAAGATTTACTCCTTATTTTCGTATTTGTCTTTTCTTTTTCTTAGCGTTGGTAAGCCCGGATAGTTGCGTTGGTAAGCCCGTAGAAATCCTTGGTGAGGAGTTGAGTGGTGTTCCAGCAACCTTTTGAGTCCTTTGGTGTTCCAGTTAAGAAAAGAAACTAAAAATACAGAAAACAAGAAGTATGTCTAGAATACTTAGAACTTTGAGTGAACTAGGATCCTCTAGGAGAGATCGTGCCATAGTTACTTCTGGATTATCATTACAAGAATTAGAAGCTAGAAGTGACCAAGATAGATATCAAAACCATGAATTAGAAATAGCTGAAATAGAAAATAAATTACAAAATTGGAAATTACCTGAAATTAGTTATAAAGAAATTTATAGATCAAGTATGTTTGACAACTTTAAAGCACATAGTATTACGCAGACAATAGAATCTTCAAAATCCATTACTCATCAAAGAGAAACTATTAACTTATTAAATGAACAATTAATAGAAGAACATGTAAAACATGGCTTTCGTTATATTCATTTAGGATTAATTCAAGTAGCGGTAAAACCTCTACATAAATTAGGATTAAATACTCCAATATTACTAGTATTAAGAGATAGTAGAATTAAAACATTTCCTGAATCCATCATAGCTATACTAGAGTCAAATTTAAATAATGGACCAGTTTACTTTAATTGTTATCCTAATTATTCAATGAATTTAACAGATAGTTTCACCCCTACATCATTAGTAATTAATATTCAATGTATAGACGACTTATTCAATGAAGGAGTCGCTAATATAGATGTTTGTCACAGAATTAAATATAAAGTTTCAAATATTAATTATAATTTTAAGGCGCTTAGAAGTTCGCCAAAAAATGAAACCATTATTGTTGAAGCAAACTTAAGACGATCGAATATTACTACCCCTAAAAGATTAAAAGCTTCTGAATTACAACAAAAATTACCAGAAGAATGGATATTACAAGATATAATGCCCCCTCCAAAAATAGAGTCTAGACAACCTAGACAATTTATATTAGAAGACAGTGGAAGTATTAGAATTAGAATGAATAGAAGTCAATCCATGAGGATTGAAGAACCTATTAGCAGTAGAGCTAGTACAAGCTCTAAACGATCAATAGATTCTACTATTAACATTAATTTAGCCGGAGTTGATTTTACTCCTAATATTCCTCAACCTATTTATGAGACAGAAGGAAGAAATGAGTCTCCTCCTATGTCTCCCACTGCCTCTCAAATTCTTAACACTATAGAATTAGAAGAAGAATTTGAGATAGATAAACCTTGGATTAGAAAAGATTTTGAAGCAGAGTATAATAAAGAAAAGAGAAATTGGTACTTTAGTACCTTTGAAAAAATACAAACTGATTATTATCTTAAAAAATTTTATGATTATATTAAAACAAAATGAATTAATGTTTATTTCTTCACTTGGTTTGAAGAATACTGTACCGAACAAAAAATAATTAACCCTTTTGTACAAGCCAATTATTTAAATGTTACTACAAAAACCGCTAAACAATGGACAACATTAACTAATAAAACTATTGAGTCTGTTCATCCTCCATTAGAAGCCATTAAAATAGAAAGTCATAATGTATCATTAGAAGCTTATCCTTTCAAATCACCAGAAAATGCTGATATAGGAAAAGTTTCGTCTCAGCTGAATTATTCTAATGCTATATTAAGCACCATAGCTAATCAATTAGATAGAGTAGAGACTCAAATATCTCATACTCCTGTTATGCAGAATAAAATAGAGTCTTACAAGGATTTTCCTTTAGATCCGCAAAGACCTATATATAAATTAATTAATGTCCCTGAAAAAGATTTAAGTGAAGTTAAGTTAGGCCCTAGAAAAGATGAATTAGTAGATGATTTAATGAAAAAATTATCTGATCTTTCTATTAATGGAAAAGCAAAAGCACAAATTAATATATTAGAAAAGAGTGAAGATAATTCCGAAATAAATAGAATTAGAAAACACATGGGATACCAAGGAAAAACTAGAAACTATTATCCTAGGCCTAGTTATCCGGATCTTCAATTTGAAGAAGCTAGGGATATGGTGTCTAGTTCTTATACCGGTACTTCAATTATAGAATGGAACATAGATGGACATAGTGAACAGAATATATTAAACACTATTCAAGAAATGACCATGGCAGCTACAACTTTTAAATCATTAGGACAAAATACAGACAAAAAAGCTGCTATAATAATAATTACTGGTTTTACTGGTCAGTTAAAAGGATGGTGGGATAATATAATTAGTCCTGAAGAAAAACACGCGATCTTAGAAGCTAAAAAATTAGATCCAACAACAGGCGTCTTAGGAGAAGAAGATGCTGTGAATACGTTATTATACACAATTACCAAACATTTTGTAGGAGATCCAGCTCAAATACAGGAAAGAGCTGCAGATCAATTAGCAAACCTTTATTGTCCTACAATGAGTGATTATCGTTGGTATAAAGATATGTTTTTATCAAAATTATGTAATAGACCTGATGGTGGAGCCGATTATTGGAAAGAACGATTCATAGCAGGATTACCTAGATTATTAGCAGAAAAAGTTAGGATGGCCATTAAAGCTAAAAGCAATGGAGTGATACCTTACTCTATATTAACTTTCGGTCAAATATCTAGTCAAATTATAGAAACTGGAATAGGAATCTGCACAGACTTTAAAATACAAAATAAAATTAAATCTGAAGTTACTCAAAGTAAAAAGGAATTAGGTTCATTCTGTGAACAATTTGGAATAGAACCAATTAGAGCCCCTAGCAAAAAAGCTAGGAATAACTATACGAAACCTTCCAGAAGTCACAAACCTTATAAGCGAAAAACCCATTACAAGAAAAATAAAGAGTTTTCTGAAGATAAAAATTATAAAAAATCTAAAGGTAAAAAGAAAAAATTTCAGAATGATAAATCTGATATTAAATGTTTTAAGTGTGGACGCTTTGGTCATTATGCAAAAACTTGCCGTGTTAAACAGAAAATTAACGAGATTCATAAATTAGATATCAGTGATCAATTAAAAGAAAATCTTATTAATGTATTAAAAGATATTATGTTAAATGATACTTCATCCATTAGTTCTGAAGGATCTTCATATGAAGAAGATGACCTTAACCAAATATTAACTAGTGACGAATCAGAAATTAGTTCTGAAGAGGATTGTTGTTTAGGAGCTGAATTATGTACTTGCGAGAAATGTATTAAAAGTATAAATGTAATTACCAGCGATCAAGCTACCACTTTAATTAATATATTAAAAGATATGCCTGAATCTTCGCAAAAAGAAGAATTCATGCTACAAATTAAAAATATGATAGAGAAAGAAGAAAAGAATAAAAATATAGTTCAAAAAATAGAATTTAAAGAGATTATGAATAGATTCAAACCGGATATGACACCTCCAATAACTATTAAAGATTTACAAAATGAGATTTCATATATGAAACGAGAAATAGAATTATTAAAAGCAAAAGATTTAGAGCTAGAGTTTAAATATTTAGAATTAAAGGGAAAACAAATTATAAACAGCGAAGAAGGAACGTCAAATATTAAACATAATATGGATGATCCTCCATATATTGCTACTTTAAGTAGAATGATTACGCATAAATGGCTTTGTCCAATTACGTTACTTGTAAAAGATCAAAGATTTGATTTAGTAGCATTAATAGATTCTGGAGCAGATATGAACTGTATCCAAGAAGGATTAATACCTACAAAATTTTATGAAAAAACTTTACAAGGATTAAGTGGTGCAGGAGGTCATAAATTACAAGTGCAATATAAATTAACAGATGCTAAGATCTGTAAAGATCATGTTTGTTACAAAACTCATTTTTTATTAGTAAAAAATATACATCAACATATTATTTTAGGAACCCCTTTTCTTTCGTTATTATACCCTTTTACGGTCTCTCATGAGGCTATAACTTCAAACGCCCTGGGAAGGGAAGTTATATTTCGATTTTTTGAAGCACCAAGAACCAAAGATTTAAATACTGTTCAGAACCTAGCTACATCTACAATTAATTTAATTTCTCAAAAGAAAAAACATATTAATATGTTAAATAAAGAAATTCAATATAAAAGAATAGAAAACCAATTAGAATCTAAAAACATAAAAGATAAAATTATCCTATTACAGCAGCGCTTTGAAAAGGAGATATGCTCAGAACATCCCAATGCCTTTTGGGATAGAAAGAAGCATATTGTATCATTACCTTACGAACCTAATTTTGATGAAAGGTCTATACCTACTAAGGCAAGACCGATCCAAATGAATCAACAATATTTAGAATATTGTAAAACAGAAATTAAAGATTATTTAGATAAAAAATTAATTAGACCCAGTAAATCACCCTGGAGTTGTACAGGATTTTATGTCAATAATCCAGGAGAATTAGAGAGAGGTGCGCCCAGATTAGTTATTAATTATAAACCCTTAAATAAAGTTCTTCAATGGATTAGATATCCTATTCCTAATAAAAAGGATTTAATAGGACGATTATCTAATTCAATTATATTTTCTAAATTTGATTTAAAATCAGGATATTATCAAATTCAATTAGAAGAGAGAGATAAATATAAAACTGCTTTTGTAGTTCCGTTTGGACATTATAAATGGAATGTTATGCCTCTAGGATTAAAAAATGCTCCTAGTGAATTCCAGCACATTATGAATGATATATTAAATGATTACCAAGAATTTACTATTGTCTATCTGGATGACATATTAGTATTTTCTAAATCTTTAAATGAACATTTTAATCACTTGGAGAAATTCTTTGAAATCATAAAAAATAATGGATTAGTATTATCAGCCAGAAAAATGAAATTATTCCAAGTTAATGTTAGATTCTTAGGATTTAATATATATCAAGGAACCATTACTCCCATTAGCAGAGCTATAGAATTTGGAGATAAATTCCCCGATGAATTAAAAGATAAAACTCAATTACAAAGATTCTTAGGTTGTGTGAATTATGTAGCAGACTTCATTCCAAACATTAGAGTCATTTGTCTACCCTTATTCAAAAGACTTAAGAAGAATCCTCCCCCATGGGATGAAACCATGAGTCAAAGCATTAGACAAATTAAACAGTTAATTAAAAAATTACCCTGCTTAGGAATCCCAGATCCCCAAGCTTTTCTTATAGTAGAAACCGATTCCTCTGATGTAGGATTTGGAGGAATATTAAAACAAAGATTACCAGAGTCAACCATAGAACAAGTTGTTAGGTATTATTCTGGAACCTGGAATCCGGCACAACAAAATTATAGTACTATTAAAAAAGAAGTTTTAGCTATTGTTTTATGTATTACTAAATTTCAAGATGATTTATTTTCAAAGAAATTTTTATTACGATCTGATTGTAAAGCAGCAAAAGAAGTTTTACAAAAAGATGTTAAAAATTTAGTTTCTAAACATATTTTTGCCAGATGGCAAGCTTTATTATCTTGTTTTGATTTTGAAATAGAACATATTAAAGGAGAAAAGAATTCATTACCAGATTTTCTTACTAGAGAATTTTTACAGGGAAAATGAGTAAGAAAGATAGTTATGGTCCTCCCTTGGAGGAGTCCAAAAAGAGTATTACAGCTAAACAGGTATTACAGTCCCCTTCTTCTTCTTCTTCATTACCAACCCAAAATAAATTCACCCCATTAACTCCTTTAGCCTTACCAGCTTTTTATCCTTCCTCATCACCTAGAGGTATTAGGCCATCATTAGATTCAAAATTAGTATCCCCATTAACTTTTGCTTTACAAACACCTTCCTCATTAAATACCCCTTCAAAAATCCCAGAAAAATTACCTTTTTACACCCCACCAGATTCATTATCCTGTCCTTTTATAGAAAAAGATTACAAAAAGATCCTTTTCCTCTTAGAACCTGAATTTAATTCAGAAGGATCCTTATTACAAATTACCTCTAAATACTTCCCCCAAGGTTTTCATTATCTTCCCTCTAACCCAGAAAAAACCAGATTATTTTATGAGTTTATTTTAGTGGATACTGAATCCATTGACATAACTCATACTTTTGATAAAAATGATAAAACAAAAATTATTTTTTCAAAATTTAAAATTTTAAAAGTATTATCTCCTTCTGATTGGAAGGCTCATCCTTCTCATACCAGAAGTTTTTCTAGGCGCTTCTCGCCTCAACATTATAATTATTATGACTACATGGAAGCATGGTCAAACATGCTGTATTATCATCCTTTTGACCATTCCTGGTTTATATGGTTTCGAAAGGATTTTTCACTTAAATTTCCATTATGGTTTGTAAAATGGTTCCATGAGTGGGGACCAGAAACTAGCACTTATCCAGATTATGCAGCTAAAGCCTTTGAGGATTTTAGCGAAAAAATTAATATTCCAGATCATTTAAAAATTTTAGCTTTCCATGCAACTTTTGGAATTTCTTGGATTACGTCTTGGACTTTCAGAAAAGAATTATCAGTCCCGAATAGTCAAGTCTTTTGGATTATTAGATGTATAAAGGTTAAATGGTGGAACAAGTTTAATCCAGAATTAATTAGTTCTCAAGTATTACAAGATTGGTTCAATAAGCATCAGCAGTGGCTCATTAAGCGTGTGGATATTATTAAAGAGAGCGAGTTTTTAGCCGAAAAATCAAAATTTTTGGCTGATTTATCGTCTTACTCAAATAGAAAAGAATTACTGAAGAAATTACAAGCAGCTATCTCAGAATCAGATGTCAATAACGACGATGATTCCGTAGGATCTTCTCAAAGTCTTACTCAACCTAATGAGGATGACTGTTATGGCTTAGTGGATCTTCAAAATTAAAGCTCATCAGCATTATTATAATTATGGCCGACAACATTATCTCGCTTTTATAAAGTCTTTTGTCGTTATTGCTTTTGTAAAAGTCTGTTGTCGTTATTACTTTTTAAAAGTCCTTTGTCTGTATTAGGAATTATTGTTTTTCGTGGCCGACAAGATTAGGCTGCCTTTTGTATTATTTCGATGTGATTATTTCGGTAACTGACAGCTGTCAGTCCATTAGCAGCCTTCTCTTCTATATAAGGATGGCTTAATTTCATTAGGAAGGCACTCGAAAATTTCTCTAGAACTTATCTGAAGAATTCTCGAAGCCTTTGTAAGTATTTTCAATATCAATAAAATGTTTTCTCAGTATAATCTTATCTTTCATATTTTTACTTTTCAAATTATATTCCTATTAACAACTGAATTAGATTGGTTTCTTGATGATCTTCCATTATTTTCCCATTATACTCTATGGATTATGTTTTGTTTTTACGAACTCATTATCGATCCAGTTTTTATGGTATCAGAGCCTCGTAAGAGGTCTCGTAGAGATTAAAGTTTATTTCAAGGTTTTTAAGTAAACTAAGATTTACTCCTTATTTTCGTATTATCTTAAAAAAATTTATGATTATATTAAAACAAAAAGAATTAATGTTTATTTCTTCACTTGGTTTGAAGAATACTGTACCGAACAAAAAATAATTAACCCTTTTGTACAAGCCAATTATTTAAATGTTACTACAAAAACCGCTAAACAATGGACAACATTAACTAATAAAACTATTGAGTCTGTTCATCCTCCATTAGAAGCCATTAAAATAGAAAGTCATAATGTATCATTAGAAGCTTATCCTTTCAAATCACCAGAAAATGCTGATATAGGAAAAGTTTCGTCTCAGCTGAATTATTCTAATGCTATATTAAGCACCATAGCTAATCAATTAGATAGAGTAGAGACTCAAATATCTCATACTCCTGTTATGCAGAATAAAATAGAGTCTTACAAGGATTTTCCTTTAGATCCGCAAAGACCTATATATAAATTAATTAATGTCCCTGAAAAAGATTTAAGTGAAGTTAAGTTAGGCCCTAGAAAAGATGAATTAGTAGATGATTTAATGAAAAAATTATCTGATCTTTCTATTAATGGAAAAGCAAAAGCACAAATTAATATATTAGAAAAGAGTGAAGATAATTCCGAAATAAATAGAATTAGAAAACACATGGGATACCAAGGAAAAACTAGAAACTATTATCCTAGGCCTAGTTATCCGGATCTTCAATTTGAAGAAGCTAGGGATATGGTGTCTAGTTCTTATACCGGTACTTCAATTATAGAATGGAACATAGATGGACATAGTGAACAGAATATATTAAACACTATTCAAGAAATGACCATGGCAGCTACAACTTTTAAATCATTAGGACAAAATACAGACAAAAAAGCTGCTATAATAATAATTACTGGTTTTACTGGTCAGTTAAAAGGATGGTGGGATAATATAATTAGTCCTGAAGAAAAACACGCGATCTTAGAAGCTAAAAAATTAGATCCAACAACAGGCGTCTTAGGAGAAGAAGATGCTGTGAATACGTTATTATACACAATTACCAAACATTTTGTAGGAGATCCAGCTCAAATACAGGAAAGAGCTGCAAATCAATTAGCAAACCTTTATTGTCCTACAATGAGTGATTATCGTTGGTATAAAGATATGTTTTTATCAAAATTATGTAATAGACCTGATGGTGGAGCCGATTATTGGAAAGAACGATTCATAGCAGGATTACCTAGATTATTAGCAGAAAAAGTTAGGATGGCCATTAAAGCTAAAAGCAATGGAGTGATACCTTACTCTATATTAACTTTCGGTCAAATATCTAGTCAAATTATAGAAACTGGAATAGGAATCTGCACAGACTTTAAAATACAAAATAAAATTAAATCTGAAGTTACTCAAAGTAAAAAGGAATTAGGTTCATTCTGTGAACAATTTGGAATAGAACCAATTAGAGCCCCTAGCAAAAAAGCTAGGAATAACTATACGAAACCTTCCAGAAGTCACAAACCTTATAAGCGAAAAACCCATTACAAGAAAAATAAAGAGTTTTCTGAAGATAAAAATTATAAAAAATCTAAAGGTAAAAAGAAAAAATTTCAGAATGATAAATCTGATATTAAATGTTTTAAGTGTGGACGCTTTGGTCATTATGCAAAAACTTGCCGTGTTAAACAGAAAATTAACGAGATTCATAAATTAGATATCAGTGATCAATTAAAAGAAAATCTTATTAATGTATTAAAAGATATTATGTTAAATGATACTTCATCCATTAGTTCTGAAGGATCTTCATATGAAGAAGATGACCTTAACCAAATATTAACTAGTGACGAATCAGAAATTAGTTCTGAAGAGGATTGTTGTTTAGGAGCTGAATTATGTACTTGCGAGAAATGTATTAAAAGTATAAATGTAATTACCAGCGATCAAGCTACTACTTTAATTAATATATTAAAAGATATGCCTGAATCTTCGCAAAAAGAAGAATTCATGCTACAAATTAAAAATATGATAGAGAAAGAAGAAAAGAATAAAAATATAGTTCAAAAAATAGAATTTAAAGAGATTATGAATAGATTCAAACCGGATATGACACCTCCAATAACTATTAAAGATTTACAAAATGAGATTTCATATATGAAACGAGAAATAGAATTATTAAAAGCAAAAGATTTAGAGCTAGAGTTTAAATATTTAGAATTAAAGGGAAAACAAATTATAAACAGCGAAGAAGGAACGTCAAATATTAAACATAATATGGATGATCCTCCATATATTGCTACTTTAAGTAGAATGATTACGCATAAATGGCTTTGTCCAATTACGTTACTTGTAAAAGATCAAAGATTTGATTTAGTAGCATTAATAGATTCTGGAGCAGATATGAACTGTATCCAAGAAGGATTAATACCTACAAAATTTTATGAAAAAACTTTACAAGGATTAAGTGGTGCAGGAGGTCATAAATTACAAGTGCAATATAAATTAACAGATGCTAAGATCTGTAAAGATCATGTTTGTTACAAAACTCATTTTTTATTAGTAAAAAATATACATCAACATATTATTTTAGGAACCCCTTTTCTTTCGTTATTATACCCTTTTACGGTCTCTCATGAGGCTATAACTTCAAACGCCCTGGGAAGGGAAGTTATATTTAGATTTTTTGAAGCACCAAGAACCAAAGATTTAAATACTGTTCAGAACCTAGCTACATCTACAATTAATTTAATTTCTCAAAAGAAAAAACATATTAATATGTTAAATAAAGAAATTCAATATAAAAGAATAGAAAACCAATTAGAATCTAAAAACATAAAAGATAAAATTATCCTATTACAGCAGCGCTTTGAAAAGGAGATATGCTCAGAACATCCCAATGCCTTTTGGGATAGAAAGAAGCATATTGTATCATTACCTTACGAACCTAATTTTGATGAAAGGTCTATACCTACTAAGGCAAGACCGATCCAAATGAATCAACAATATTTAGAATATTGTAAAACAGAAATTAAAGATTATTTAGATAAAAAATTAATTAGACCCAGTAAATCACCCTGGAGTTGTACAGGATTTTATGTCAATAATCCAGGAGAATTAGAGAGAGGTGCGCCCAGATTAGTTATTAATTATAAACCCTTAAATAAAGTTCTTCAATGGATTAGATATCCTATTCCTAATAAAAAGGATTTAATAGGACGATTATCTAATTCAATTATATTTTCTAAATTTGATTTAAAATCAGGATATTATCAAATTCAATTAGAAGAGAGAGATAAATATAAAACTGCTTTTGTAGTTCCGTTTGGACATTATAAATGGAATGTTATGCCTCTAGGATTAAAAAATGCTCCTAGTGAATTCCAGCACATTATGAATGATATATTAAATGATTACCAAGAATTTACTATTGTCTATCTGGATGACATATTAGTATTTTCTAAATCTTTAAATGAACATTTTAATCACTTGGAGAAATTCTTTGAAATCATAAAAAATAATGGATTAGTATTATCAGCCAGAAAAATGAAATTATTCCAAGTTAATGTTAGATTCTTAGGATTTAATATATATCAAGGAACCATTACTCCCATTAGCAGAGCTATAGAATTTGGAGATAAATTCCCCGATGAATTAAAAGATAAAACTCAATTACAAAGATTCTTAGGTTGTGTGAATTATGTAGCAGACTTCATTCCAAACATTAGAGTCATTTGTCTACCCTTATTCAAAAGACTTAAGAAGAATCCTCCCCCATGGGATGAAACCATGAGTCAAAGCATTAGACAAATTAAACAGTTAATTAAAAAATTACCCTGCTTAGGAATCCCAGATCCCCAAGCTTTTCTTATAGTAGAAACCGATTCCTCTGATGTAGGATTTGGAGGAATATTAAAACAAAGATTACCAGAGTCAACCATAGAACAAGTTGTTAGGTATTATTCTGGAACCTGGAATCCGGCACAACAAAATTATAGTACTATTAAAAAAGAAGTTTTAGCTATTGTTTTATGTATTACTAAATTTCAAGATGATTTATTTTCAAAGAAATTTTTATTACGATCTGATTGTAAAGCAGCAAAAGAAGTTTTACAAAAAGATGTTAAAAATTTAGTTTCTAAACATATTTTTGCCAGATGGCAAGCTTTATTATCTTGTTTTGATTTTGAAATAGAACATATTAAAGGAGAAAAGAATTCATTACCAGATTTTCTTACTAGAGAATTTTTACAGGGAAAATGAGTAAGAAAGATAGTTATGGTCCTCCCTTGGAGGAGTCCAAAAAGAGTATTACAGCTAAACAGGTATTACAGTCCCCTTCTTCTTCTTCTTCATTACCAACCCAAAATAAATTCACCCCATTAACTCCTTTAGCCTTACCAGCTTTTTATCCTTCCTCATCACCTAGAGGTATTAGGCCATCATTAAATTCAAAATTAGTATCCCCATTAACTTTTGCTTTACAAACACCTTCCTCATTAAATACCCCTTCAAAAATCCCAGAAAAATTACCTTTTTACACCCCACCAGATTCATTATCCTGTCCTTTTATAGAAAAAGATTACAAAAAGATCCTTTTCCTCTTAGAACCTGAATTTAATTCAGAAGGATCCTTATTACAAATTACCTCTAAATACTTCCCCCAAGGTTTTCATTATCTTCCCTCTAACCCAGAAAAAACCAGATTATTTTATGAGTTTATTTTAGTGGATACTGAATCCATTGACATAACTCATACTTTTGATAAAAATGATAAAACAAAAATTATTTTTTCAAAATTTAAAATTTTAAAAGTATTATCTCCTTCTGATTGGAAGGCTCATCCTTCTCATACCAGAAGTTTTTCTAGGCGCTTCTCGCCTCAACATTATAATTATTATGACTACATGGAAGCATGGTCAAACATGCTGTATTATCATCCTTTTGACCATTCCTGGTTTATATGGTTTCGAAAGGATTTTTCACTTAAATTTCCATTATGGTTTGTAAAATGGTTCCATGAGTGGGGACCAGAAACTAGCACTTATCCAGATTATGCAGCTAAAGCCTTTGAGGATTTTAGCGAAAAAATTAATATTCCAGATCATTTAAAAATTTTAGCTTTCCATGCAACTTTTGGAATTTCTTGGATTACGTCTTGGACTTTCAGAAAAGAATTATCAGTCCCGAATAGTCAAGTCTTTTGGATTATTAGATGTATAAAAGTTAAATGGTGGAACAAGTTTAATCCAGAATTAATTAGTTCTCAAGTATTACAAGATTGGTTCAATAAGCATCAGCAGTGGCTCATTAAGCGTGTGGATATTATTAAAGAGAGCGAGTTTTTAGCCGAAAAATCAAAATTTTTGGCTGATTTATCGTCTTCCTCAAATAGAAAAGAATTACTGAAGAAATTACAAGCAGCTATCTCAGAATCAGATGTCAATAACGACGATGATTCCGTAGGATCTTCTCAAAGTCTTACTCAACCTAATGAGGATGACTGTTATGGCTTAGTGGATCTTCAAAATTAAAGCTCATCAGCATTATTATAATTATGGCCGACAGCATTATCTCGCTTTTATAAAGTCTTTTGTCGTTATTGCTTTTGTAAAAGTCTTTTGTCGTTGTTACTTTTTAAAAGTCCTTTGTCTGTATTAGGAATTATTGTTTTTCGTGGCCGACAAGATTAGGCTGCCTTTTGTATTATTTCGATGTAATTATTTCGGTAACTGACAGCTGTCAGTCCATTAGCAGCCTTCTCTTCTATATAAGGATGGCTTAATTTCATTAGGAAGACACTCGAAAATTTCTCTAGAACTTATCTGAAGAATTCTCGAAGCCTTTGTAAGTATTTTCAATATCAATAAAATGTTTTCTCAGTATAATCTTATCTTTCATATTTTTACTTTTCAAATTATATTCCTATTAACAACTGAATTAGATTGGTTTCTTGATGATCTTCCATTATTTTCCCATTATACTCTATAGATTATGTTTTGTTTTTACGAACTCATTATCGATCCAGTTATATCTATATATATATATATATATATATATAAGATTGAATTGTGTCAACCTATTTTCTTAGATAAAATCAAAGAAACAACCTAAAGGTTATAAATTATGATGTGAAACAAACATATACTAAACATATGTAGCATCAAACAAGTTTTTGTTGGCTATGATTCACATGTTAAAGCTACAATTTATACGGTTCATGCAATAAGATATATTGAAAAGAAAAATATTATTTGAACATCAATTTTTAAACAAAAAAAATGATCAACAACCTATATATCTGTGCCATTTTTTATTTTTTTTTAATATTCTTTGTACATTTCAGAAACCGTGCATAGAGAAAAGTATAATACAAATGTTGTATTTTTGTCTATAGAAAGTTGTTGTAGAACATGGATTTGAATCATTTTCTACTGCTTGTGTCCAACCTTCTCTTTTTTTTCTAATGTAAGAGTTGTTGATTCACAAAGGCAAAAAAATTAATAGTGCAGAAGAGAAAGAAAAAAAAAATGAATGAATGGCTGAAATGAGAACATGGTAAAAAACATGAAAGAAAGGGTTAAAAACGATCCAAAGTCATAGACATAGCTCTATTAAAAAAGACGTCTAGGAAATTGGGACACTCATTCAACTGTAATATACGTCAGGGGCGTCTCCATATTTTTGGAGGCTATGTGCAAAATTGTAAAAGTGGTCATTTGATAAAAAATTAATAATTTTTTATTTAAAAAAAAAACCATAATCAATTTAAATTGTAAATAACAAAAAAATAGTAATTATTCTTGTAATTAACATAAAATGGATTCATAGTCTAATAATAACACCAAAATACTTTCTAACTACATAAAACGGGTCATTCTACTAGCATTTTTTGAAGCAAATTCAACAATCAAGTCTTCAAATTGTATGTCATATGACTGATGGTGCTAGGCCACCGATGATAGTCGTGATTGTTGGTGATGTACTGAACGGCAACGCGATTATTCCTTTTTTTCTCTTTAGAAAAACTGGGTCTGGACCTTAAAATGTTGCAACATAATTATTTTTTACATCCCTTATTTACTAATACTATTACCCTATAATTTTTTTTTGGGTAAATAGGTTTATACCCCCTTGTAATGTAGGCGTGTTTTGTTTTTCCCCCTTGTAAATTTTTTTTTGTGACTCGCCCCCTGTAATGTTGAATTTTTTGAACTCGCCCCTTGGATGCACTTTTTAAATCGGTTATTTTGTTCAAACCGATTTAAAAAATGCTGTTTTTTAAATCGGTTAATTTGTTCAACTGATTTAAAAAGTACAAATTCCTTGCACCCAAGGGAGGAAACCAAAAAAATTTACTTTGCAAGGGGCAAATCACAACAATAAAAATTACAAGGGGGAAAAACAAAACTTGCCTATATTACAGGGGGGTAAAGACCTATTTACCCTTTTTTTTTTAGACCCTTAATTTTCAGAGGCCCTGCACAACGGCTCATGTTGCATATGGATTTAAGTTGCCCCTGATATATGTCATCAACTTATCAAGAAGAAAGCTCAAGCAAAAAGCCAAGGAAGATAAACAACATATAGTAAGCAATTAGGTCTATACGAATAATGAGAGACCAATGGCGGAGATTTGACATTGATGACGAGATTCACTCAACACTTGGAAACTAATAACTCTTACGTAAGGGTTGTCAAATGAGAGAACAATATGTGATGTGAGTGAGAATACTAATGCTAATTACCAAAGAGGTAAAAAATGCATACAAAGCACACCAAATTGCCAAAAGGCTAGCTAGAAGTAGAGAAAACATAGAGTATACTAGGGGTGAGCATCGGTCGGATTCGGGTCGAAAATCATCAAATCGATAAAAACCACAACCTCTTAATTTGGACCTAATTTCGACCGTTTACGTCTTCGGTTTGTTCGGGTTCGGGTCATACGGGTGACGGATTCAACGGGTCGATTTTAACGGGTTAGATTGAAACGTTGTTGTTATATTTAAAACTTCATTGATCAAAAAATTATTTGTTTTTTGACAATTCGTTCAATATTTCGTACATAATGCAACAAAAGATACAATAAAAATGATGTGGTGAAGTTAATTTATTTCAAATTTGTAAATTCAACGACAATAATAGATAGTAGATGAGAAGTAAAAATTAAGATAAATCTAAAATATTATCTTTCACATCTCCTTTATCAACATATTACAAGTTAAAACTTGTAAAATTTAACATTTTTCTCCTCTATCAAAGATAGATAAAATTAACAAAGTGAAGAACATATGATATTAAGAGAGAGAAAAGGTGCTCGAAACTAAAAAAAAATTAATTTGTATTTTAGAAATTGTTCGGTCGGTTTCGGTTATGAAGAGAGGGATTTTTTGAGACCCACACCCGCCAGTATACAACCGTTCATGACCGATTTTTCACAATTGTTGACCCGAGACCCGACCCGCACCCGACAGAGTGCTTCCATATGTTAGCGGTTATGTCGGTTTCGAGTCGAGTTGCGGGTTTGTGCTCACCCCTAAAGTATACTATGCTTGATTTGGAATAAAATAAAAAATTTACTAACTTGATTTGAAATCAGCATCTTAAAAACAAGAGAAAAATATTATATATACTTCGAAATCAAATATATCTAGAACTTCTTAAAATATCTATGTAAAATTTTTGAACTACAACTAATTAGTGCAAGGTTTTTCTCTATCTAACAAAAATATATGGCACACAACTATTACCAAAAAAAGCTCACATAACTGCAATAAGATGAAATCAGGGTGCAATGCATAACTATATAAGATGAAATCATGTCTCATTTTCCATCTTTGACAATCAAATAATCACTTTACGCGCAACATGAAATCAGAGGGTGTATAACTCATACATATTTCTAATATAATTGTCACAAGCGGATCCAAAACCGCAATAATTTCATTAACCAAAACACAAATAAATTCATAAACTAAAAACAACCAGCACAAGCAATGTTTCATAAATTATTTGAAAATACTAATAAGAAGAAAAACAGACATAAAACTTATAGATAAACAACTCCCATGGAATTTGTTAACCACCACTTTGAACAATCACCATGCAAATAATCTGCTCCTGCATCGGTGAGCCCAAACGCCTGTCCTCTCCTCACGGCTCATTATGGCGAGCCCACAAGTGCTGGTACAACTCCATGTCGGAAATGTGTTGATCAGCAGTGTTGAAGACTGCAGCTAGTTCCTCATCAAAAGGAAAGTCCTCATTGTCCATAGAGGATTCAGATAAATGCCCTTGAGGTGTAACAGCGTCAGTTGGAGTTCCAGAAGAAGAAAATTCGAACGATGGCATTGAAGGTCCGGGATCCTGATTACTCGAGCTAGCCTTTTTTTCATTCACAGTAAAACTACCCAAAATCACCTGCAAATTGTTTTTAAAAAAGTCATGAAACTGATGCAGCGTAGAGTTTGATCGATCAATATCCTTTACGCAGAAAATAACTTAACTCAATCGACATAATTTGTTTATCATGTGAGAGCAATACCTTCACAGATGATGCTGCAATAAGTTTATCAGCAACCACACCTCCCCAAAGCTGTGCATTAGGACCACCCCCTAGAGTTACCTTCCAGCTACCCATTCTTTTATCGCCATTGTTGTTCCCGGGTAGTAAGGTGCCTGACAGCGAAACAATTTCAAATTGTCCTCCCTGCAATGGAAAAAGACATCATAGGATGAGAATTAAACGGAAATACATTTAGTTATATACATCAATAATCAGAGTAAGCATAATGACATTTTCACATGTAAACAATGAAAAATATTTAACCATGGGAAGCAACATTAGTAAATTAGTAAAAATAAAGATAACACACGAAAGTGCAAGTCACACACTACATTTCAGCGTGTTAGCTTTATTTTTACTAATATTGCTTTAGTGTATGTATATATCACTCATTATTAGCATCATTTAAGCAGTTCTATGTATGTATTTTCATGCAATGCTTAAATGGTGCCAGTAATGAATTGATGTTATGTATTTTCATGTTCTTCACTAAAAGGAGTGTACTTTTAGGTACCATGGTTAAAACTCGACTGTGAAAAATATAAGCAAAATGTCAAATGTATTTAGTCCAAAACTTAGACTAAAAACATATGACTTTTTGGATTTTTTTGCTTATCTTTTTGTCATATAGTGAATATTAAAAACTGAACAAAACAATACAAAAATAGTAGAATCAAAGAAAACAAAACAGAAATGGCAAACTTCATAATCAGGCAAAGACAACACTATCACACGTCAAATGATACCTTAAGACCTTATATGCACATCAAATAATCACATATGTCGTTAGATTTCAGATCTCTTCCGATTAAGAGAGTACAATCAAAACATTTTTTCATAATCAGATTCATAACTATTGAATGGATTCCAATATTAAAGGATGTAAAAAGTAATACCTCATAAGTAGTAATCTTCCCTGAATGATGAAGGGCAACAGTGCTAACAGAACCATGTGCAGCAAGAATGCACAACTCAGAATTAGGTCCTCCACGACAAGCAGCTGTAAGTTTCGCAATAATATCCTGCAAACAAGAAAGAAAGAAAGCATATTGACAAAGAATCATTATTAACAAACATCAATACCATCAACAAAATCTTCAAAAAAAAAAAAAAAACCATAAAATAACCACCTTTTTAAAAACATCATCAAAACCAACATTAGCATCATCCAAACCATCTTTTTCATCATTGTGAAAGACAAATATATAAAAACATAAAAAAGATACTACAAAGTAACCATCTTTTTAACATCATCAAAATAATCAACATCACAATTTCAATTATATAAAGTATATAAATCTTTCCTAATATTGGATCATAGGTTCAATTGCATACCTCTCCATGATTCACAACGATCACATATGGAGAAAAACACGTGCCAACAAGTCCTGAGAAATAAATAACCAGAATCAAATCATAATCTAATTCAAATAATTCAAAAGAAATAAATTTAATTAGAATATATATACCACCAAAGACTTCAACATCATTCTTACGATTACAAGTTCCACGAGGCCTTCCTCTTCCTTCAGTACTCTTCACCAAAGAGTCGTGAGGAGGAGCAGCAGCAGCAGGAGTAGCAGCAGCCTGAGCTTGACCTGAGCCCGAGCTAGAGCCCAAACCAACCTCATTTTCAACAAAATACTTCCTTGGCCTTCCCCTCTTTTTCTTAACTGAACCAGAATCAGAGGGAAAGTGAGATGAAGAATCTCCGATGACCGTCATGCATGGCATCAAGGTCGTCGAAGGACCACCTGGAGGTGCAGTTATAGTAGCATTAATGCTGTTGTTGAAACTATTAAAATCGGAAGAAGGGTTAGTGTTCATGTTGAGCAAAGGAAATTGAGCAGTGACGGGTGTCATTATAGTCGTTGTGATAGCACCTGGAGGTGTAGTTATAGTAGCATTAATGTTGTTGTTGAAACTATCAAAATTGGGAGAAGGGTTAGTGTTCATGTTGAGCAAAGGAAATTGAGCAGTGACAGGTGTCATTATGGTTGTTGTGATAGTACTGTTTGTAAACAGATTAGGACTTGCCAAAGCCATAGTTACTCTTTGAGGGAGCTCCAGTAGAGGAGGTGGCGGTGTAAGTGATGGTTCAATCTCATGGTTTGCTTCATGTGATTCCATTGAAAACAAATGAAAATGAAAATGCACTAAGTTGAAAAAAGAAAGATGAATGAAAAAAAATAACAATATGAATCTATATATAGTGATGATGAAGAAAAACAAAGTAACCGAAGGTTGTTGAAATGATGAATACTGACAAAGGAAGAAAAGTGTGAAGCAAGCCGGGGAAGAACAAAATAAGGAAGGTTTTGGAAATTTTATCTTTTTTAATTAATTTTAGATATAGGATTTTGAGTATATTAATTATTGTGAATGATGGGATGTTTTTGTGCTTTCCTTTTATATACGTTTGACTGTTGCATCATTTTTGTTTTTTTGTTTATTTCTTTTGGGAATAAAATAAACTTTGTTTTGACTTTAAATAAAAAATACCTTTTTTGTTTTAAAATATAAGTAAAAATGAGTTTTTTTTAAAAAGATAAGCAAAAATGAATTAACAAAAGTTAATGTATCTGGACTAAATTTTGCATCAAATACATTAACTTTTATTGATTATTTTTTATTTATATTTTGAAACGAAAGAAGTATAAATATAACTTTTGTGAAATGAAATAGTTTTTGACCAATTCTTATTAATTACAGCACTCTTTATTTTCTCATAATGATGGTCATATATTTGAAAAAGGTAGTTTCATTTCTAACATTTTTAATGAATTTTATTTTGTTTGTTTCACTTTTAATCAGATTCATATTATGTAATTGTCTCAATTGTTAGTAAGGACAATTTTGTAAAACTATTATTCATTTTCTTTCATATTGACCGTCTTTTGAATTACATGAAATGGTCAAATGCAATAGTTAAATGTTCTCTTTAGTGAAATATAAGTTTTTCGTCCTTAATATAAGAAAAGGTTCACTTTTTAGATACATTAGAAAATTGATGTATTTAGTTAATAAAATGATCTAGATACATTGATCATTCAATGTATCTAAAAATTGATCTTTTTCTTATATTAAGAAATGGAGGGAGTATTTGACTTTGCGATAAAGTATAGGCTAAATTGGACAATGTATTCATTAATTTAATTATTGGTTTACAAATTGGTCCCTTAACTAATTAACGTCATAAATTGATCCCTTGACTTTAATTATGTTTGCTACACTGATTCCTTTTAACAGATTGATAGTGTATTTATCTACTGTCTATGAAAGATATATGAACTCATAATCATATTCACTAATACGCCTAGCAATATTACTCATAAATAAATTATTTATGCGTTCATATAATGAATAATAGAAAGTAAAATTAATATTTTGGATAAAAACTAACGATGAAGATCAATATGACAAACAAAATTAAAGTTAAAAGATCAATTTATAACGTTAAATAGTTAAGGGACCAATATAAAATCAATAAATAAATTAAAGATTAATTATGTAATTTAGCCTAATTATAAGTTATATAATTTAATTACCAAAAAAAAGTTATATAATTTAAAAAATATATATTGATTAATTGTTCCCAACAAAGGAGGAGCCACTTATGGACCGAGCAGGGCCATATGACCCGCCCCAAGTTTCAAGTTTTTTTTATAGGTGTATATATACATATTTTTGTTTAGTCATATAAGATATATATTAGTTTTTGCAAACTTATAACAAAAATTTATTGTGTTCTAGTGGTTGCGATGCACGCCCACTATTGTGGAAAGTGCGAGTGTGATTCTCGAGTTGGACATTTTTTCATTTTAATCATATTTTAAACAAAAAATACCATAGATTTGCACTAAGTGGGACTTGAACTCTGATCTTGCAAAGAACACTAATAAGAACAAACCACTAAACTACAAGCGATAAATAATTCCTTTAATTCAAAACATATGTATTCATATTATAAACGATTATATATATATATAGGCTTAAATGAAAAAGTGGGACTTGTTATTCTTTTTTGTATTTATTATAATTAGGCTTAAATGCAGTTTTGCCCCCAAGATTTATAATTGTGCAATTTTGACCCCTTAAATTTTAATTGTTTGATTTTAACCCTCTAAGTTTTATAATTGCTTGATTTTAACCCCTCAAATTTCAATAGCTCGATTTGGCCCCCAAGTTTACCCCTTTTGGGATTTTATAGCCCTTTGGGGGGCCAAAATCGAACAATTAAAACATGGGGTGCAAAAATCGAGCAATTGTGAAATCTAAGGGGTTAAAACCTGGGAGCCAAAATCGCACAATTGTAAGACTTGGGGATCAAAACTGCATTTAAGCCTTATAATTAAAAGAGTCTTGCTAACGAGTACCACATGGTCACTATTTAAGTATTACATTCAATGGCGGAGCCACCGCCTGACGAACCTAGGCACTTGCCCGGGCTCCCTGGCCTAACTCCATAGTAGATCTGGCGACAACGACACAAATTGGAGACAAGGAATTCCTTCGAAGCTTGTTTTGGCAAGTATCAATCGTGATTTTGAAAGTTTTTTAAGAATTTGATGAAGGAAAGAGATGTAAGTAGTTGATCTTGTGAAGTTGTAACCTTGCTTACGATGGCTATGAATCTGTGATGATAGAAAGGGACAAAGGGGAAGAGATGGTGAAAGTTGGTATGCCTATTTAGGATTTTTCTTTAAAAAATGTTTGAGTCTTTCTAAGTTAAGTGGGTTGGGTGTTTTTTTTTTTGGTAGATGGGTTGGGTAAATAAATAAAAATTGAATGGGGTAAATAAATAAAAATTGTGAAAATTCTAAAATGACTATTAAAATTTGTGAAAAAAAATTTAAAAATTTATCGACGACATACAGTATTATTTGAAAGTATAAGTTAATTTTTTTAAAAGTATAAGTTAATAGTCATTATAATTTTTACGATTGAAATAATGACTTAATTGATACTGATTTTATTAAAATAATAGATAATAAAAATATAACTTTTATTAAAATGACGTCAAAGAAGAGAAGACTCGTGATTTTTTTTTTTAAAGAGTATTATAGACAATCGTTAAAATTTCTGATAATTTTAAGCACCAATCCATGATAGACCAGTTGTAAAGATGGTCAACTATAATATTAACCTAAAAACTGGGTAAATTTGTTCAGGCTCCACAAAATTTTTGGCTCCGCCACTAATTTGCAGTTTGTGCGACATTATCTTCACATTGAATTGTTGCAAGAATCCTTTAGAAGAAAATTCATCTTCTGTTGTATTTGATGAATCACGTACTTGAACCAAATCACATTCTTGATTTATCTCATGTGGTGCTAAACTTTCCTTATCATTTTATTTCATGAGATTGTTATTTAGTTTCACATATCTCAATGAGTAATTGTATTTCCTCATGTAAACATATAGTTTGTATTAGACAAACAACCTGCATATATATCTAAAATAACAAAATATATACTTGATGATATATTGACAACAAACAATAGGTATACAATGTATTTGTCTCCATTTGAACTAAAATATGGTATTTCTGGACCAATTAGTTCTTCATCGTTTAATCAGTCTCTAAAGGACATTTGTTCACAATTTGTGACCATACCACAATTAGATAATCAACTACTATGATTTTCCATATAGAATCGTTTGAGGATATTTGATATATAAGCTTTATGATTCACAAAATATTCTTCAAATACTTATTTTTGTAAAATATGACAATATCTCATAAGCTCTTCAGAAATACTGATGATATTTTTATCATCAACATAAACATTAAATATGACAAATTCATTGCCAAATATTTTTTTAAAAAAATGAACAAATTGTCATTGTCATTTTCATATTTCTTTTTTTGGAAATACTTTAAGCCCACTATGGCTAAACAGCCCAGGAAAGAGTATACGGCGCGCCCGAACCGGTTCAATGCGCCCAAAATCCAACTCCTCGTACCCGACCCAGCTCGCCTGGGCCCAATTCCGCCTATCCAGGCCCAATATGCTATGAATCTTCAATAAAGCACGTGAAAAATAAGCTTATGCCACGATCAGGGAAGCTTGGCGCCAACGCCTTTCCCTCCCATTACGCGCCAACTTCGGAGTCCCCCCATAATACGCATCATGGGATCGTGGGGAGTTATACACTCCCTCTGGGTGCCTATAAATACAACCCCCAAACGAAAATTAAAGGCAGACCAAAAATTAACCTAAGTATTATCGATACTTCATTCACTATCACTAAATATACACCCCCTAAGTTCCACACCGGAACATTTGGCGCCCACCGTGGGGCTCTGGTAAAACACTTCCCAGACCTCAAGCAACAAACAAGCCATAACCATGGCTGCAGAACAAAACAACCAGCATAATCAGAACTTGCAAAACGAAGTTCGTCGTCTGCAACAAAAGATGGCAGCTTTGGAAAGAGAGAAAGCAGAAGAGTTAGCCAGGCTCGCAAAAGAAGACGAGATTGAAGAATCTCAACCCCTGGCACAACAATTATGGGACGCTCAAGTTCCAGCCAATTTCAAAATCCCTCAACTGCCCAGTTTCGACGGAAAGACTGACCCATCGGAACACCTCATGGCAGTTGGAACCCAAACTGCAATCATCGGCGCTGAAGAGTACCTCAAGTGCAAATTGTTAGCCAGCACTTTCAAGGACGCCGCCCTCAGATGGTACATGAATCTGCCAAAGAACTCTATCGCAAACCTCGCAGATTTTCACAAGAAATTCATGTACCAGTTCGCAGGGAGCAAACATATCCGAGTAACCGCTACAAACATGTTCAGCCTCAGGCAAGGAAGTTCAGAGACGCTCAGAGAATACCTCGCCCGATTCAGCGAAGCAACCATCAAAGTCTCCAAACCCAAACCAGGAGATGTTCGTAGCAGCTTTTCACAACGGCCTCAGAATAGGTCACTTCAACGAATCCCTAGCACAAAAACCAGCAGAAACCATGCAGGAAGTTATGAAAAGGGCGGAGTGTTATATCAAAGGCGAGGAAAACAACGCAGAGAAAAGAACCAGAGACAACAAGGAACGAGGCCCAGACCCAAGGCGTTACAAAGGACCAAACTATCAACAACCAAGGTGGCCATCAAGAGACTACAGATATCAAGGAGGAAATGACAGACCACACCAGAAGGACAGGGTATATCACCCATCATCAAAGAAGTACACGCCAATGTACGATGATTACGCGCGCCTTAACAGAGCAAAGGTGCATATTCTTGATGAAATCCTGAACACCAATCTGGCAAAACGCCCGCCGACCAAGGATAACGACTACATGATGGGAAAAAACAAAGATGAATGGTGTCACTACCACAGGTGCAGAGGCCATGACACGGAAAGGTGTTTTCGCCTGAAAGATTTGATAGGAGAACTTGTAAGAAGTGGACACCTCAAAAAATTCCTAGATAAAGCCACAGGAGGCGACTCAAGGAGGCGGACGCCGCCGGGATCACCTGACCACAGACGGCGAGAAGAAACAAAACAAGAACAACCAAGGGTAGCGGTAAACACAATCGCGGGAGGATTCGCAGGAGGCGGAAACTCTAGCTCTGCCAGAAAACGATACGTAAGAAAGTCAGAAAGAGGAATAGAGTCAGTAGGACATGTATCTTTCCCACCAGCCCCAGACCTATCGTTCTCGCCAAAAGACGCCACAGGAATCGCGCCACATGATGATGACCCTTTGGTGATACATGTACAAATCTTGAATTGCGACGTAAAAAGAGTTCTGATAGATTCAGGAAGTTCGGCGGACATTATGTTTTGGGACGCGTTCAAGGCAATGCAGTTGGCAAGTGAACTACTCCAACCTTATCAGGGAACTCTAGTGGGTTTTGTAGGAGAGCAAGCAGAAGTAATGAGGCACATCACCCTACTAACAACATTTGGAGATAAACAGAATTCTAAAACGATAAAGGTAAGGTACCTTGTGGTAAGAACGCTCTCAGTCTCATATAATATCATCATAGGAAGACCCGCACTCAATACCTTAGGCGCAGCCATGTCAACACTCTACCTAGCCATGAAATACCCACTAGACAACGGCGGAATTGGAATCATCAGAGGCGATCAGATATTAGCCCGCCAGTGTTATGAATCAAGTCTCAAAGTGAAGAAGAAAGAGGTGGCAAAAGAGGTAAGATACATAGCCAATATGAACGAGGTAGCTGACCTGGACCCAAGGATAGAATTCCAAGATAGAAGAGTAAGTCCAATAGAAGATCTAGAAGAAGTGCAGATAGGAGAAGAGGCACACCAAACAACAAAGTTGGGAACGACGCTACAGAAGGAAGAGAAAGAAAAGGTGACAGCCATCCTGAGGAAGAATGTGGATTTGTTCGCATGGCAGCCATCTGACATGCCAGGGATAGATGAAAGCATAATCACACACAAATTGGCAATCTCACCAAACTTCAAGGCGGTGTCACAGAAAAAAAGGAAACTAGGTGAGGAAAGAAGGAACGCAGTTGACGAAGAAGTAGCAAAGCTCAAGAAAGCACAGTTTATTGAAGAAATTAAATATCCAGAATGGTTAGCCAACGTGGTGTTAGTCAAAAAGCACAACGGCAAAAGGAGGATGTGCGTGGATTTCACTGACCTAAACAAAGCTTGTCCAAAGGACCCATACCCCCTTCCAAGCATTGATAGACTCATAGATGGAGCATCAGGTTGCAAAATGCTGAGTTTCATGGATGCATACTCTGGATACAATCAAATCAAAATGAACACAGCAGACGCATCGCACACCGCCTTCATGACAAACACCTGCAACTACTACTATAAAGTAATGCCGTTTGGATTAAAAAATGCTGGAGCAACCAACCAACGCCTAATGGACAAAGTGTTCGCCCACCAGATTGGGCTCAATCTGGAAGTCTACATAAACGACATGGTAGTCAAAACAGAAGAGGATGGTGACCACCACAAAGACCTTGAAGACATCTTGGCATCCGTAAGAAAGTACAACATGAGGCTAAATCCTTCGAAGTGTTCATTCGGTGTACAGGCAGGAAATTTTTTGGGATTTCTGCTCACTAACAGGGGAATAGAGGCTAACCCAGAGAAATGTCAGGCGATCATCAACATGCGCAGTCCCACGTCTGTAAAGGAAGTCCAACAATTAACTGGCAGAATAGCGGCGCTGTCCCATTTTCTATCATGCGCCGGAGAACGAGCATGTCATTTCTTCTCCGCACTCAAAAAAGGGGAAAGATTCACGTGGACTGAACAGTGCGAAGAAGCTTTTCAAAGCTTGAAAAAATTCCTCTCATCCCCGCCCATATTAACAAGACCACGACCAGGAGAACCCCTCTACCTATACTTAGCAGTATCAGACAATGCGATGAGCTCGGCGCTGGTCCAAGAAGTAGAAGGCGAGGAAAAACCAGTGTACTTTGTCAGCAGAACCTTGAGAGGCGCGGAACTGCGATATCAAAAAATCGAAAAGCTGTGCCTAGCAATAATATTCACCGCCAGAAGACTGAGACAGTATTTTCAAGGCCACAGGATCATAGTCAAAACGGATCACCCGATTCGAAAAGTTTTAAAGAAACCAGATTTAGCAGGAAGGATGGTGGCGTGGTCCATAGAGCTTTCGGAATATGACCTAACTTTCTCGCCCAGAGGCAACATCAAATCTCAAGTGCTAGCCGATTTCGTTTTGGAAATGACCAGTAGATGGCGCCTCAAATCTAAGAGGGAGCGGAGCAGGAGTTCCTAGAAGGACCAGACGGAGTCTTGATCGAACAGTCTATACGTTTCACGTTCAAGGCGAGCAATAATCAGGCAGAGTATGAAGCCCTAATAGCAGGAATGAGACTGGCAAAAGAAATGGAAGTGACTAGTCTCCAGGTGAAGAGCGACTCTCAGCTAGTCACAAATCAAGTGTCAGGAGAATATCAAACAAAAGACCCTCAGCTCACGAAGTATTTAGATAAGGTCAAAAAGATGGCGGCACAATTTGAAAGCTTTGAACTAATATATGTGCCACGAGAACAGAACTCCAGAGCAGACCTTCTTTCAAAATTAGCAAGCACCAAAAAGCCTGGACACAACAGAACAGTCATTCAAGAAACGATAACAACACCCAGTACTGACACCATGGAAACAATGATGATGATAGAAAGCAGTGATTGGTGCCATCCCGTATGGCAATACCTGAAGAATGATATCCTACCAAAAGAAAAGGAAGAGGCGGCAAAGATAAAGAAGATGGCCATCCATTACGCCTTAATAGGCGACAAAATGTACAAGAGAGGCTTCGCAGCGCCCATGCTCCTGTGTGTAAGCGAACTGGAGGCTCAAAGCATTCTAAAGGAAATCTATGACGGATCCTGTGGAAGCCACATAGGAGGAAGGTCACTAGCAGGCAAAGTCATCAGAGCAGGATTTTTCTGGCCAACAATCTTGTCGGACGCCAAAGGATACGTCAGAAGCTGTGACAAATGCCAGAGATATGCAGAGCTGCACCACGCCCCTGGAGAACCACTAAAGACAGTCATGTCGCCATGGCCTTTCTACATGTGGGGAGTTGACAATCTAGGACCATTTCCAGCGTCCCAGGGACAGGCAAAATTCCTCCTCGTAGTAGTAGACTATTTCACAAAGTGGATTGAGGCCGAACCATTAGCAACAATTTCAACGGAAAAGGTAAAACATTTCTATTGGAAGAAGATCATTTGCAGGTTTGGATTGCCTAAATACATAGTCTCCGACAATGGCACTCAGTTCACAAGCGAAAAGGTAGTTCGTTTCTGCGAAGAAAAAGGAATCAGGAATACATTCGTCTCAGTAAAGCACCCACAAGCTAACGGACAAGCAGAAGCGGCGAACAAGGTGATCCTAAAGGCAATCAAGAGGAAGCTGGAAGCAAAAGACAAAAATTGGACGGAGCCATTGACATCAATTTTGTGGTCATATCATACCACGCCACACTCAACAACAGGAGAGACTCCATTCAGAATGGTCTATGGGACGGATGCAATGATTCCCGTGGAAATAGATCCTCCCAGCTGGAGAAGAGAATCACAGGCGAGGAAAACAGTGCGGCCCTGCAAGAAAACCTGGACCTCTTGGAAGAGGTAAGAGAAGCGGCGCATTTCAGGGAGTTCGCCCTAAAGCAAAGAGCATCAAGGAAGTACAACACAAAAGTAATGCCAAGAAACTTCAAGGAAGGCGACTTGGTCCTAAAAAGACCAATGGGAAAAGATAAATGAGGCAAACTGGCACCAAACTGGGAAGGACCGTTCAGGATCAATGAAGCGTTTGGAAATGGAGCATACATGCTAGAAACTCTGAAGGGCGAGGTGATGCTCAGGACATGGAACGTATCCAACCTCAGGTTCTACTACAGCTAAAAGCACTTAGGAAGAAAGGCGCCACCTAAGAGCCGCCGTAAAACAAATATTTTAGGAATGTTTTTTACTTTTTAGGATTGTTAGTCATCACCATTTCATGTACTAAAAATCCATTTTATAAATAAATAAACAATGTAAGTCTAAGGCTTTAGCGTGCAAAATTTATCCGGCATGGAAGGCCGCCATGTAAGTTTAAGGCTTTGGTGTGCAAAATTTATCCGGCATGGAAGGCCGCCATGTAAGTCTAAGGCTTTGGCGTGCAAAATTTATCCGGCGAGGAAGGCCACCATGTAAGTCTAAGGCTTTGGTGTGCAAAATTTATCTGGCATGAAATGCCGCCATGTAAGTCTAAGGCTTTGGCGTGCAAAATTTATCCGGCGAGGAAGGCCACCATGTAAGTCTAAGGCTTTGGCGTGCAAAATTTATCCGGCGAGGAAGGCCACCATGTAAGTCTAAGGCTTTGGTGTGCAAAATTTATCCGGCGAGGAAGGCCGCCATGTAAGTCTAAGGCTTTGGCGTGCAAAATTTATCCGGCGAGGAAGGCCACCATGTAAGTCTAAGGCTTTGGCGTGCAAAATTCATCCGGCATGGAAGGCCACCATGTAAGTCTAAGGCTTTGGTGTGCAAAATTCATCCGGCATGGAAGGCCGCCATGTAAGTCTAAGGCTTTGGCATGCAAAATTTATCCGGCGAGGAAGGCCACCATGTAAGTCTAAGGCTTTGGCATGCAAAATTTATCCGGCGAGGAAGGCCACCATGTAAGTCTAAGGCTTTGGTGTGCAAAATTTATCCGGCATGGAAGGCCGCCATGTAAGTCTAAGGCTTTGGCGTGCAAAATTTATCCGGCGAGGAATGCCACCATGTAAGTCTAAGGCTTTGGTGTTCAAAATTTATCCGGCATGGAAGGCCGCTATGTAAGTCTAAGGCTTTGGCGTGCAAAATTTATCCGACGAGGAAGGCCACCATGTAAGTCTAAGGCTTTGGTGTACAAAATTTATCCAGCATGGAAGGCCGCCATGTAAGTCTAAGGCTTTGGCGTGCAAAATTTATCCGGCATGGAAGGCCGCCATGTAAGTCTAAGGCTTTGGCGTGCAAAATCAACAACTCAGAGTTCAAAGGAGGCGATAACAAGGCAAGTTACACCCATAAAATTTATAAACACAAGTTGCATAATCAAAAAATTGCAGGAACAAATGATAAGGAAGAACAGGTGGCGCACCACAGAGCAAAGGCGCCGTTCAGGCTGTTATTTTCATTCAGAAATAGAAGATACAAACAAACGAAAAGCCAAAAATTACAAGCAAATGAAATACAAATGACCAAACAAAAGACAAATGATCAAATCCTACAACCACTATCCTCGCCGCCAAGAGAAAGAAACCTGAAGACATGAGCCCCAGTCCCTCAGTTGCCAAAGGATCCAGCTTCTTCGCCAAGAGAAAGAAACCTGAAGACATGAATCCCAGTCCCTCAATACCCCTGGATTCAATCTCTCCAGCAAGAGAAAGAAATCGGGAGAAGGAACAACTCATCAGGGAAGCAGCTACTTAGAATCTCCTCCTCAGCATTTTTCTGCGAAAACTTCGTAAAATCCGCAACAGCTCGAGAATCCTCTTCTTCTCCAAAGGAGCACGCCCCAGGGTAAGATCCATAAAAACAATGAGCCCTTAATAACTCTTCATAATCATCATCCATTTTATTAGAAGCATGAGACCTAACCAAAGGAAAAACCTCTGATAAACCATCTTTTTTGGATTCATTGTTATGTTTGCAATTGGATGATGAAACATTCACTCTCTTTTTTCCCTTCTGAGAATTTAGTTTGATAGTGGTATCATCACCTTTAGACTTCACCCCCATCAGGATAACGATAAGAACAAACAGAGGAGGAAGAAAAGAAAAGAATGTGTGAAGAGAAGAAAACCAAAAACGACAATTTATAGGGAAACTCAGTCAAAGCCACAATTAAGGCATAGTTTAACAGTTACGCGAACCTAGGGTAATTAGTCTTGAAACCGGCAAAAATTTATTAACGCGCGTTTTCACAAGAGAGATCTTGACCCACAGAAACCAAACCAATCAGAGAAGAGAGAGATTACTTTCCCCAAGGTAGGCGTTGGCGCCCTCAGTTATCAGGAGCGGCGCCAACCACAAAAGTCAATTAGGCAAAGCAAACATTAATTAAGACATTAAAATACTAAAACATAGTAAAATATAGCAGTGAAATAACAAAATGTCATAATATTACAGCCCCAGAGGGGCGCTTTAAAGTTCAAAGCAATTAGTACATCCTCGCCCTAAGGGCGGACAAAATACAAACAGACGCAGAAAATTTATAAAGACAACAAGGAAAATGCTTAGAACTATCTCAACCAAAGCGAGACACAACCTTCCCATCCTCCACCATCTTAAAAAAATCCGCCTCTTTTAACTTAGTCGGGTCAAGATCAGGAAACAACACTTCAATCTGCTCAATGGCAGCGGCGAACCCATTAACATACTTCTTCGCCATCTCAGTTTTCAGCTCAACAATCCCCTCTTCCAGCTCAGCTTTCTCCTCATCACGACCGGTCAAATCCTTCCAAGCCTTAACCACGGTAACAATGGTCGCATTACGCCCAACCAAATAGTTACGGTTGTCCAAAGACAACCGCCTGTTTTCTTCCCTCAGAACCCTCATATGCTTCTCACAGCCCGCCTTCATCTTCTTCAGAGACTCATCCTTATCCTTTCTGGACTCCACTGCAGCAGTTTCCAACCTAGCACCGTTTTCTTTTTCCTGGCGCCTAAAAACCAGCTCGTTAAGAGCAATACACCTTAACCCATTTCCAACAGCAATCTTCCTCACCTCCTCTAAGGGCATAGCCTCGAACCTCTTCGTGTCGCCCTTCATATGATCAGCAACAAAGGAAACATGATCAAAATCAACCCCCCAATTGGAGGAAGAGTCCGTATGCGCAGTCCCACTCTTGTCAGCAGCAGCCACCGGCGCCACTCCCTTAGAAGGCGACTTCATCCCGCCAGCAGAACTGCTCACACGAGCACGTGTAGTCCTAGACCCCCTAGGCGGAATCTGAACAGAAACCACTACACCTTCACTAGCGGTGTCCTCCTCAACATTCTGAGAGTCATCCTCATCATCGCCCCTTTTTCTCTTGGGGCGAGCAACCTTAGAAGATGTACCCTCAGCAGTAAGAAGCTGTGATGCAGGATCCACAGCATCATCAGGCTTTAGTTTTTGATTCTTGGCCGCCAAAAGGAACGACGCGAACTCTTGATCATCAAACTTCTTCATTGTTTCTAAAAAAAGGAAAGACATGAGCGTTAGAACTACATATAAACAAAAAATGAAACCAAAACAACCCAATTCAACACTAGAATACTTACTCATAAAGGTCAGGACCCTAGCCGGATTAGATTCTAGACGAAGGAGATCCTTAGTCTCAAACACACCAAACCTACTTAGAAAAGCTATTGTTTCAAACTCAAAAGGCATCAACAACTCCTCGTTGACGCCCTTTACCACTGTTGGATTTTCAGACCAGTAAAATGGAAACAAACCAACTCCCTCGTCATCAAACATCATGCCAGGACACTCTTCGCCACCACGAACTCGAAAAAAGGAATCATGGAAGTTTTTAAAATTGGAAGCATAACGATTAAACAAACCCCTATTAGGTTGAGCATAAAGAGAGACAAATTTTTCACTTAGACCTTTAACATAGGAAAAGTAAAAGAAAACGTCTGGGCGAGGAGTTATGCCCAGGGCGTCGCATAGGATTTCAAAACTTTTAACATAACCCCAACTATTGGGGTGCAGTTGAATTGGAGGAAGATTAAGAAGACGCAGAATGGAAATCTCAAAGGGAGTGAAAGGGAACCACAGGTTAAGCTTTTGGACAACAATGATGTACATAAGAAAATAATGAGGAGCTTTCCTATTCACAACAGACACCAACTCGTCCGTTCCTACAGGCTCTACTATCACATCGCCTTCATTCCCTGACGCGGATAGGCTCACAGCGTTCCTAAGAGCCTGAACGCTCTCTTCCGTAGTAAACTTTGAAGAAACAAACATCTCGCCACCACCTTTCGGAACAAAGGGAATAAATTCCTTCCCTGTGAAAGAAGAACGAGGAATTATTACACAATCGTCGTCACTACTATCAGAATCACTCAACACAAACCCTAGAAGTTCTGAAAAATACCCCTCTTCGTTTAACGACCCATCTACCCTAGTAAAATGCGATCGAATTTGTCGCTCAAGTTCAGAACCGAGAGGGGGAACGTTGGAAGAACCCCCAATCTCGTCGTCTAAATCCCTAAGGATAGCCATAGAAGAAGAAGAAGAAGAAGAAGAAGAAGAAGAATAAAACCACCAGAGAAGGAGGAGAAGTATACCTTACGTAGTCAAAGAAGAACAACTGCAGCAAGCTCTTAAACGTTACAGGAAGAAAATAAAGCGATACAAGTCGGGAGCAAACTAAGAGGGCAGAATGATCTAATTAAGTAAAGGAGAGAATATATAGACAAAGTAGGAACCCTGACCCAATGGGTAAAGGCGTAGAAGTTGAAACGATAGGAGTATCCAACGGGTAATAGCGTGTAGTCACACACGATAACACACACGTGTCAGACAGGAATATTAGAAGTTAAAGTCATAACGCCAAAAGGAAAAAGAAAACGGAGCGACAAAAGTTAAAATAAAATATTTATTAAGAAAAAGGCGCCGCCATATAAACGCCGCCTATACAAAAGCAAAATTGCAAAATACAGAAAAAAACAAAGCGATACAAGAAAACTAAATATTGTCAGCCGCCTCGCGTGCATCTGCCCACATGCTTTCAATCTTCTTCAAGCACTCCTTGGCGGTATCCACCTCGCCATAGATTTTGGCTGCCACCTCGCCCTGAGCTCTTTGACGATCCTTCAGTTCTAGGAGAAGTTTGCGCTTTTCCAGCAACTTCGCCACATCATCACGAATTCCTTTACGCAACCTGCGTTTCCTTTCGGACAATTGGGTTATCTCTGCTTGCAACCTACAAATTTGCTGATCAACAGAATCTTCCTCGTCAAAAGCAGCAGCAAGAGTGCCTTCATACATATGCATTCCTTCCTTCACTAGCCAAGTCTCTTCAAGCAGCGCAGAGGTAGATCTCTGGCTGTCAAGGCGCGATGCTTCCACAGACTCTATAAAAGGGAAATCTCTTATCATCTGATCCCTAACGGCCAACAGGCGATCAAGGAACAAATGCTGAGAAGTGGACAGGCGCCATGAATAGTCTCGAAGATCAACAACAACGGAGGTAAAATCCTCATAGTTATCCATAAGATCATCAGCTTCCTGAAGAAGTATTGACTTCAGGGTACTAATCAAAAGATCCACAGGGTCATTCATTTTGTAAATATGCTTGTAAACCTCAAAAATCATGTAAACTTATATATAGCGCGGCTGGAACCCAGAAAAAAGGGAACGGCCAAAGGCTCATCATGTATCGGATAGATATGCGAACCAAAAGAATCGGAGAAAAAACGCAACAAGCTTATCAGCGCTGCGCCCTTTAGGCCTTGCGCTTAGGGGGCTGTGTACCGGTCAGCTTCGCCTAGGCCCAATCATACTTTAAGCCCACTATGGCTAAACAGCCCAGGAAAGAGTATACGGTGCGCCCAAACCGGTTCGATGCGCCTAAGATCCAACTCCTCGTACCCGACCCAGCTCGCCTGGGCCCAATTCCGCCTATCCAGGCCCAATATGCTATGAATCTTCAATAAAGCACGTGAAAAATAAGCTTATGCCACGATCAGGGAAGCTTGGCGCCAACGCCTTTCCCTCCCATTACGCGCCAACTTCGGAGTCCCCCCATAATACGCATCATGGGATCGTGGGGAGTTATACACTCCCTCTGTGTGCCTATAAATACAACCCCCAAACGAAAATTAAAGGCAGACCAAAAATTAACCTAAGTATTATCGATACTTCATTCACTATCACTAAATATACACCCCCTAAGTTCCACACCGGAACAGACAACAAACAATAGGTATACAATGTATTTGTCTCCATTTGAACTAAAATATGGTATTTCTGGACCAATTAGTTCTTCATCGTTTAATCAGTCTCTAAAGGACATTTGTTCACAATTTGTGACATTACCACAATTAGATAATCAACTACTATGATTTTCCATATAGAATCGTTTGAGGATATTTGATATATAAGCTTTATGATTCACAAAATATTCTTCAAATACTTATTTTGTAAGAAATGACAATATCTCATAAGCTCTTCAGAAATACTGATGATATTTTTATCATCAACATAAACATTAAATATGACAAATTCATTGCCAAATATTTTTTAAAAAAAATGAACAAATTGTCATTTTCATATTTCTTTTTTTTGGAAATATTCAACAAGAATATTATACTACATGCATATATATATATATATATATATATATATATATATATATATATATATATATATATATATATATATATATATATATATATATATATATATATTCATGTTTATTAAGTCATCTCTTCAATATAATATGATTTATATATCTCACAAAAACTAAATCCTTTAGGAATTCTCATATAATCATCATTATTAAGTGAGTCATTCAAGTGTGTTAAAACACATCTTTCACATAAAGTGAGTATTTCATATGACATTCAACTTAATTAATTACAAAGGGGTTTTTGAATTCACTTCAGGTGAACATGCCTCTTGAATATCAATGATAGACATTTATCAATATCCTTGAATAACAAGTCAAACTCTAAATTTTCTTTTCACGTGAAAATTATTCATATCTAATTATTTCCATATTTAGGTATATGGACTGCTGGTCCAAAAACCTTTCGCTTTGCAAAGCTAGTTTAATTTTGTATAACTTGTGTCTATCAATCATATCATTGTCTATAATCCTTAATAGACTTTGATCCGTGATCCTCATTATCATATGTCACATATAGCGCTTTATTATGTGTAAAATATTGTCAACGTTGACATCATCTTGGTTCCATCGTATTTCATTCATGACATAATTTATTGAGATCTCTTTATTATAGGTACCCGATAAGTTCTTCTAGAACTGAAAAAATTAATTATGTCAAATATTCTCATATCCTCACTTGGGTCATCTTTCTATTTAGCTCCTTTTCATATTTGAGGATTTTTGTCCTTGGAACCGATTTGTCTACCATGCTTCAAATATGGTTAAGACTCATTTGCAAGATTGTCCAACAAGGACATTCAATTTTATTGGAGCATTAGCAGCTGTTTATTGATTTGATAAACTTTGCAAATGAGTTATCTTTTGAACTTCTGGTTCATACTGCTTTCTAAGAGGATCAAGATGATTTCATTTGAACTTCTAGTTCATATTTTCAGTTGCTTATTATCTCCCCCTAATATTGGGAAAACTAATTCACCAATTGGTTATCAGCCTACTCGACTGTAAAAAGATCTCCAATTGGCTCAAGGTAATTTATAATAGTTGGAGATTCATATCAAAATTATTTTCCCAATATTCTTTTACAACACATTTAGATGCATTATATTGGAGCAATTGAGTTGTATGCAACACATCCAAAAATGCTTATATGGGGAACCAAAATTCAAATAAATTAGGGGAGAATTTATTTGTATAATAATCGTTGGCATGATGCAATTCAATATCTTAACATTCATGTTTGAATGTTCCCAAAGTATAAATTATAAGCTTTGGTTTCATAAGTATCGTTCAAGTAATTAACTTTAGACGTCTAAAGAATGGATCATCAAGTCCATTTTTATGAACATATACTTCAAGATGTTCAATATCAATTTTTGATTGACATATGATACTTATCAAATGCTTTCTATATAAAATGAGCTCTTAATCAAGTTAGTCAAGAGAATAATTCTCACAAACTTTTGATTGTGAGTTGATAACAACCATACATGTGACCATTTAGTTGATGCATCAATTAAAATTATAAAGACCTGATTGGTCCACATGATCATGATCGGTGTATTGATTTATAAATATCACCTTTCGTATATTCTCGAATTGTGAGAGACTCATTTTTCAAATATTCAACTCCGTTTTGGAACTAATAACACACAAATTATTGGATTGAAGAATCTTCTGGTTCTTCAATACATGTCCAATAAAAATATAATATTTATTTTTTGCATCATAATAGATCCGGGATAACCCAACCGGTCTTGCCAACAATAAATTTAATATGGTTTGTAAACTTCTGGTTTACAATAATTTGTGCTTCAATTGCACTAAATATATTTATAAGCGTAGTATAAACTTCTAGTTTATAACTTTTTCATTACACTTATTTTATCCAAAATATGTCTCATAATAAAGAGATATATTCAACACCACTTTTATTTCTTGTTTCTTCTAATGATCCAAATATATGAAAGAATTTGTTCCGTTTGGTTATTTTCTCAATTTTGCTACTTCAGGAGCATATTAAAGAAATAAAATTTCATCTACAAATGAACTTGATTATCAAGAAAATTTGTTTTGCTTAAGCAATCCTTCAAGGATGCTATGAACTTTTGGTTCTCCGGAACGATCGATCTTGCAAGACTTTCGTAAGGATCAAGAACAATTCACTTTTTGCAAAATCTTTCGTGGATGCTCTATATTGAATTTGTATTACAAATGATCTTCATGGTATTCAAGAGCAATCCATTCTTTGCGCAATCCTTCAAGGATGCGTGATATTGAATTTCTAGTTCTTAAAGAACTATGTTCAAATGTTCAAAACAATGATATAATTCATTCTTTGAGAAGTTCTTTGCTTCAATATTAAATTTTTCTTCTATAGTTCTTCGGGAACTATATCATAGTTGATCTTTAAAAATAAAGATCAATATTTAAGCAATCCTTCGAGGATGCTTTAATGTTGAATTCTTCTAGAATTCATCAAGATTAAATATGATCAACACGGAAAAGTATAAATTAAATAAATAGATGTGATAGAGAACATTGACATGAAATAGAATATAAAAATAATAATAAGGTTCTCTATTAATTAACTTTGCATAAATCAAAATTAAAATAGAAGAATTTTGATTTATATTCATTACAAAATGTTACTAATAATTTTTCTAGCATTTCCATGTTGATCGGATTGATTGGTAAAAAAAATGGTCAAAGATGAAGAGAATTAATGAAATTAATTAGCCATAAAACTTTATTCTTTAAATGATCTGGTAATGATATGAAAAATAAAAGAAAGAAATAAAAGATATATATGGATGACCTATATAAAAAAATTGGCATCCGTAATATACCGATTCAAAAAAATGGCCTCAATATTTTTCAGAATATATAATGTGTAGTATTTTCTAGAATATATAAGGTAGTATTTATTGTCATGATTAACAAGGGCACAATTCTTCAGAACAATACACATATATAGAATATAGAATTGCCGAGTCTAAATATTAGCAACTAATTTAATAATACTAAATTGACAATTTTAAATTGTGACATAAAATCATTAAAATAGTTCTTTAACACATGAACGTATGAGATAGTCACAACCAAATAAGGATCATATCACACAATTGGGCATGAAATCTTATACTTAAAAGCCGAAAGAGATTTATTCAAATTAATAATTAATGATGTATCAATCAAGTGTTAAATTAAGGCAAGTATCAAATAATAAAAGAATAATATAAAATCTCACGATTTTTATTTCCTTTTTGAAACAATTTCACTTAAAGATAAAAGTTAATTCCGAACAAATCTCTTAACTTGACTGTAAAGCTAATTTTATCATGATTGAATGCCTTAATTTTATCACAAATATAATTATTTCATATAAAAAATACTAAAATACAATAGCGTTGGAAGATTTAATGATGTTTTTTTTTTTTTTTTGCAAATATAATTATTTAGTAACACAAATTATTTCCATCATTAAACCAAATACTAAATCCAACGCAAACACACACAAAAACAATACAAATAACAAAATTGTGTGGTTAAGTAGATTGAATCAACAAATATTATGATCTTCTTAAAAAAACAAATATTTAGATTTGGAATTTTTTTTCTTAGCATCAAATCTTTATAAGTTCTTCAAAAACTATAATATATAACCTTGTGATGCTCTTAGAAAAGTTAATATTGAATTCTCTTAAAACTCATCGAATAAAGATTATAGTTTTTCCATAAAATATTCATTATTAACTTTCCTTATTAAATTTCATTATTAAAATTGGCATTAAAATTATTTTAGGTAATTGACTACTACCATAATTTCATTAATTAAAAGTCATGAATATTAGTATCATTTTGACATAATAACATATCAATATTTTCTTTTTTTTTTCATATTGTTTTAATGTTAGTTTCACTTTAGGAAAACAATATATAATATTGCATATATTAATTCACCGAAATAATACTTTTATAAAATGAATCAATCTCAATAAAAATTAGAGATAGTCAAAACTCCAAAAATACGATCTCCTTCAAAGATACATATATATGGAATTCTTTCGAAATTCATAAAAAAATAGAGTTGGGTTTTTTAATTCTTCAAGAACTATATAACATATAAAATCAGTTATTTATACAATCCTTCGAGGATTGATTTTTTGAATTGAGAATAACTTTCTATAATTTTTAATTTTATGATATTAATTAGATCAATCTTTAATTATTAAGTAAAGACTAGAACATAATATACAATTCACACCATATCGTATAAATAAAAATAAATATGTTTATGTTCTTTTGAATGATCGACGTATCGAAGTTTCACCATACAAATGTCGGTCACGAAGCATAATGATGCTTCACCAGACTGTTGTCGGTCACGAAACTCAAACAATATCGAACATCCAAATATATATCATAAATAAATCGATCAACATGTTTATATAATATGAATGATCAAAGTGTTATGCTTCACCATACTGATTTTATAAGTATACAATGTTTATATAATAGATTAAGAGTTGCGTACCTCAGTTGGTAAGCTCGTGCTGATAACGTGTTATAAAACTAGATCTAAAGGATAACAAGAATATGGAAGAAGGAGAGAAAGAGAGAAGATTAACGAATAGACTCTTGTATTATTCTATTCAAGGTGTGTATTACATGAGAATAGTAGTCCTATTTATAGAAAAATATATGGGCCAATGATATGGGTCAAGACTAATGGACATCCACCTATAATTATTCATAACACTTTCTAAGTTTTTTAAATCATTTTTAAAAATAAAATATAACCTTTGGAATAAAATATGGTTTATATAATTTAAAGAAAAATCTAATATGTACCTTAAGGAAAGTGATAATATATGCCCTAAAATTACATGTTAATATAGAAACTTCACATTAGATCGTTCAAAAAAATAATTTTAAAGAATTAAAAACACAAGTTTCAAATAAATTTTCCTATATTTGTTTGCTTAACATATGCCATAAATTATAAATACACAATTTTCAATAATAATATATTTGTTTCTTTTAAGCCACACCTTAGCAATATTTTAATGGGTAAATAGATTTTTACCCCCTTGCAAAGAAGACGAGTTTTATTTTACCCCCTGTAAATTATTTTTTTTGAAATAATCCCCCTGTAATATTTTTTTATTTGATTTATCCCTCTATTGGAGTATGTTGACTTAAGAATCCGTCATTTAATCCCCTGTAATGTTAACGAGTTTTGGTTTATCCCACTGTAATGTTAGCGAATTTTGTTTTACTCCCTCATTGACAATGGAGTAATCCAAAAAAAAAAATATTACAGAGGGGTAAATCAAATTTTAAAAAATTACATGGGGTAATCTAAAAAAAATAATATTATAAGAGGTAAAACAAAACTCGTCTACTTTGCAGGGAGTAAAAGCCTATTTATCCTATTTTAATTTAGATATCTTTTGACTAAGTGTTATTAAATGCTTTTTTGAAAATAATTATTTGAAAATAAGTGGTATTTCTCATATTGCAATGTAGTTTTAATTGAATGTTTTACAAAGGTTACCCTCAAATATAACCTGAATTATAAGTCTCAAGTTGTTAATCTTTCTAGTCCTTAAATTCAACGAAAGATTAATATATTTGGTTTAGGATATAGACTATATACATCAAGCTATTATGAATTAAAGAAGTATTCCATTCGATCATATTTATAAGTAAATTTGACTTTTTTAATATATTAAAAAAATGAAAGAATGTAGTATGTATAATATAGGCCATATAAATTCATTCTCTATTCTTTTGACTAAGTGTTATTAATTGCTTTCTTTGAAAATAATTATCTAAAAATCATTGTTATTCCTCATTTTCCAATGTAATTTTAATTGGGTTTTTTATAAAATGTTATTATCCTCAAATATAACGTGAACAACTTTTGTTACTCTTTTTAGTTTTAAATTTAGTGAAAGATTAATGTATTTAGTCTACAGCACTGCTATATGGCACGACGGCTAATAGCACGACTACTGCACGAGCGTGTTTTATTTATTTTCCACTGACACACAACTTTCTTTTCTAATATTTTTTTAAACAAAAATAAAAGAAAATCTCAAATGGTCTTCACCGCTTTCTTCACCACCGCCATTAGTTGAACAAGTACCATATTCTGTGTATCTCTCTTCCAAGCTTGCTTTTTGTAAAAGATCTAAGAATCATCAAAGCAAAATCACCGTCTTTGTCAAAATACTCTCCTAACTCATAAACACGATACCTCAATCAAATGGAGGACCACACCCTTTACCAGTGAGGGAGGGGTAAAACAAATATGAACTTTCTTTGTAAATCCTTAAACTACACAAGTGCAAAACACATATAGGGTAATTTTTGACACATGTCACAACCACATTCACCTAGAGCAAATTTTTTTTTAAAGTTAGTTCTAAAGTTTACTTCTTTTAACTTTGATTTCAAATCCAATTTTCCCTCCACTCCTCAATAGCAACACATGAGGGTAATTTTGGACACATGGCACACCCACATTCACCTAGAGCAAAATCTTCAATAAAGTATCACAAAAACTTTACTTCTTTTATCTATCATTTCAAATTTTCCTTTCCCTCCACTCTTCATTCAAAAAAATTTGGATTTCAATTTATCTTTTGCTGGCCCAATCTATGAAGCCCAAATTCAATAAAAACAATTGGTCAAGTAAAGTAAGTCCCATCACTTTCAAACAAAACCAAACACGCTCCTCACTCTCTCAGCAAAGTTGAAAACAGATTCTCAATTTTCAAATTTCAAATTCTCCTCTCTCTCTTTATCTCTCTAATATTCATCACTCATTTGATCGCCGGAGAAACACATCTCCGATCATTGACCACTCACTGAGCACGTTAAAGCATCATCTCATTCCGTCAGATCCAACGTCGTTTAAGCTGTGATGCGAAAATCGTGGCAAAAGAAGAAGAAGAACAATTCACCGATAACAAATACTCTAGGACGTCGTAGCTTTCATTTTCCATAATCACTTCGAATTCGTTAATTTAGGGTTAAGGTTAGCTTTCATCTCTCTCTCAATCTCTCTTTCAAATTTGAATATTTAAACCTCCGTCTATTTTCATCTCTATGATTTCATACTCTGACTTTTATTTTCTGTTTTTTTGGAATGTTTTTGTTAGGTTCACAAATTAGGATTTGAGGAAGCAGTGAACCAAAACGGTAATTTCATCTCCAGTTTTGAATTTTGAGTTTTGATCATGGTTTTTCTTGGCTTTGGATTTCATGGTTTTTCAGTTGTATTAGCAGCACGGCAATATAAAAACATGGTAGGTTTTTCTATTTGATTGTGATTGTTTAAACACAACTAACATTGAATCTTTTCTGTTGATAATAATTGCCTTTTAATTTGTTTTTGGTATAAGGGATTGTTTGACTCAGTTGTAATGGGGTTTCTTGCAAATATTTATTGGCTTTGGATTTCATGGGGTTTCACCATTTAAATGCAAATATTTGCTTTTAACATTAATTTTTATTCTGTTTAATGAGTTTTGCATTTTCTTTGGTAGATTGATATTGATTTGCACTTATCTTCATAAAGGAATGTTCAAAGGGCTTTGATTCAGGACAAAAACTCTGAGGACAAAAACTCTGAGGACAACATCTTCAACCCTTAATTGTGATAAGTTTTCTTTGATTCAGGTTGGACAAAAACTCTTTCATTACTGATTAATGCAATTTCTGCATCTTTCACATGTCAATCCTGATTTCATATAATTCCATCAGATTTTGCTTTTCAATATCAATCCATTTTTGTGTTCTACTTTTCTTCTCTTTACATTAACCCATCCCTAAATTTGAATTTCTTTCCTTATCTATGAATAATTTGTCCAGTTTTAAAGCTGTTTCACACAAATCTCTGAGGACAAAGGCATGCTTCTGATAGGAGTCAATTTCAACACAGAAACCCTAAGGTAAATTTGAATTACTTAATCTCCCGCCTTCAACTTGATGAGTTTTAATATTTTTATAATTGTTTTAGGGTTTCTTAGTTTCCCTATTTAAAGGGATGTTTGATCTTTGGAATGGTTCTAAGCTTCTGATTAATGAAAACATTCCTGAAATTAAACAATTCAAGACAAGGTATGACTATTTATATTTAGCTTTTTGTTGTCTAACACTTGCATTCAGTTTGAGGTTTTAATTTTGGGGACAAACCGATCTTCTCATGTTTCTACATTTTACCAAAAGAAGATATGAATGTGAGACCAACACAAAGCACTCAAACTATGTCGCAATGGATAGGCGGTAATCAATACACACCTGAAGAGAAAATAGTTTCTAATGCAATGAAGATGACCTTGAAGGACATATGCAAACTTAGAAAGGTGGAACATATTTAACAACCTTAATATTGCTTGCTATTTGACATATTTATCTATATTGACACATGTTTGGTTGTGATTCGGATACTCTTTGTGTTACCGTTGCAACTACATTAAAGTTTTGTGTGTCAAAATATGGTTGGTTTTATTATAGCTGCACTACTAAAGCTGCTGATCCAAAACAGTCATACACATGTAAATGTGGAGAAGTTGTGCCAGAGCCAATTCCAAGGTATTTTAAATTTATTGTTATTGCAAATGCAAATGATTAGTTTTCTTCTATATAGTTAGAATTCATTGCTTTGACAAAATTTGAATGCTATTTCATTTGTTTACAGGTATAAACTTGAAATCTATGTAAAGAGTGGGGATTCACAATATCGTTTTGCTTTTTGGGATGCTGAATGTGCAGAAATTATAGGCAAGTCTGCTGTTCAGATGCGTCAAATGATGTTAGAGGTACAAATTTGACATTTTTCAAATTATTATTTCAACTCTTTTCTATTCATGTTATTTAAATTAACCATATCTGTTATTGTGTAGGAAGGGGAAGATGATCCTATGGTTTATCCAGCTGATCTTGATAAGATGTTAAACTTGAGAATGGTGTGTAGAGTTAAGATTCAAGGACATTACACATGTGGGTCTGTGTATAAAATTTCTATGGATGAGGAATTTGTCACACCCCGTTTTTCAAAGGCCCAAAGGTAGGCACTTTTTTTTTTTTCTTTTTTTTTTTAAAAAACACGAGACAGAGTGCGCGGAAAATATTTTACAAGAGCCGGCATTATTCATACAACAGGACTAAAGCAATAATAGTACGACCAACAAGGTGACTGAAATAGTACTATATGCATCATAGTGCTTCTCGGAGAAGCAAAGTGTGTACCTGAATACTTACATCCCAAAATATCGCAGTCTAGACCACAAGTATAAGTATTCCAATACAGTCATCCCAAAGAGTCAGAATTCTACTATAACCAAAAGCACGGTGTACAAGACACACCGGCACACCACCTAACTAGGTCCAACATGCCACTCGATCACTGAGGGCCCATGAAGCCACCGTCGTCCTCACGACCCACAGTCTCAGACGGGAAACCATCGCCTAGGTGGGGGTAACCCGTTCATGTTTCATTGTAAGGGTCACCACACGTATACATACAGATAATTCACACAAGATATACACATACCAAATACGGAAAGCAAATAAACATTCAGCATTTCCTCCTCAACAGGCATTATAATTCAAATGCACACAAAGCCTATCAATGCAGACTCTACAATGAGCGTGGCACCAATCACTGGCTGCCACATGCATGAATTCCGGAATTTAACCTCTCCGCAGAGAGTCGTAGGTCCAACCCCTACTAAACCCCGTAGGGCAGGTGAAGCCACACAGACTATAACACCAAGGTGAAGCCACACAGACTCTAACACCAACTCAATAAAAATCCCGCAGGATTAGGTGAAGCCACACAGACTCTAACACCCGGTGCTTAGGTGAAGCCACACAGACTCTAACACCCGTACACGCAACTATGAAATGCATGAGCATATTTTATATTTCAGCATATATAGGGTAGTCACACAGACAAAATCCCCGGTGAAGTCACACAGACAAACACCCATGTAGTCTCCACTGACATACACGTTCCATACATGCTCATGCAACAATCAATATACATACACATATGTAATCATCCCCACATACCAATACATATATTCGCAAATCATATGTAAGACATACGCATGTATTGTAAACAACTTCTCGTCTCGAGAATACATAATTCATACATGCCAAGCATTCAAAACACACCACAACAACAAACATACACACATGCCATTAACGAAAAGTAAGACAGAAATAAAGGTGCCCTTACCTCAGCAAGCTTTCCTTAATCTCTTTCTCGTCTAAACTATTATACGCGCTACCTAAAAGTTAAGCAGCGTACAATCAGTAAAATACTCCTCGATTATCCTATCGAAACGAAACTTGCTCTCAAAATTCCAGAGGGGTCTAAAGTACTTTCTAAAGCTATCCCTCAATGATTTCAGGTTATTCTCATAGTGTTTAAAAATTCACGAAGTTATTTGTACTATTTTTATTACACGGAAATCATTTTGTTTTCAAATCATAAACTAAAACCATTTTGGATTCTCCACCTCAAGGACTTGTTTCCCACACATCCAAACCATTTGAAACACAACTAAAACTTTTCAAATATATATATATTTTTTTTATGAACAAATCGAAGTTTTCTTGCGTTACAAGTTACACATTTTTTTTTTTTCCTAACAACCTTTCCTATACTCATTTTTCTTCAAAACTAAGATTATCCAACACATACACAATTTTCACACAATTGTGGACTTAGAAAATTTTTTGGAATTTCTCCCTATACCACTAAAAAGGCCACGGCCAAATTTTTTGGAAAACACCCTCCCACACAAAAATTTTCACTTTTTAATACATGGTAATATCCCATAATACCTAACTAGAACTTATCAAAGCGATTTAGAAATTATAGAGTCGAATCGCAAAATTCGAGAAATCTCATTTAAGGCTTTTCTTAAAGAAAATGATCCTCTAGTTTTCAAAACCTCCCATAACCAATCAAACAATTAAAACAAAGGCTATGGGGAACTATTTGCCTCAAAGAAGTTTTCGAAAAATCGATTCCTCGGACTTTTTATGTGTGCCACGCCCAAATGGGCAAAACGGCCAACTCCACACATTCTATCATTCTAAACCCTAGCATGACATTGTTGATTCATAATGATGTTCAATCGTGCGTTCGACTATTTTCGAGACTCGACACGAAATTTTCAAAAACGTGTTCTTCGAGTCGCTCAAGAACACGAAAAATAAATTTTCTTATTTTTCAAAATAAAATTCATAAACACCATACTACTTTGTCACAAAGCTCTAATCTAACTTCAAAATTCAAATTCAATCAACACAAAACAAGTTAAAATCATCTATACACTTTTTTCTTCAAACCCTTACCAACAATTTTGAGAAATTTTCTAAACACCATGAGAATCCTTACAAGCTTTGTTAATGTTGTCTAACTAACACTCATGAGCTCAAAACTCCAATCATCTAGCAATTCTAACATGTTTCTAGAATTTTTCTCTCAAGAACAATTTCTAGTAAAACCTTGAATTTCTATGAACTTAAAAGAAATCAAAGGACAAGGATAGAGAAGAGGTCTTGTTACCTCAAGAGAAAGAAGATGATCAACTCTTTGATGATTCCTAGCACAATCCAAGCAAGTTTCTTGAGAGGAAGAGAAAAATTGAATGATGAGAGTGAGAGAAAGGGTGGTTCACGGCAAGAGAGAAGAAGGAAGGGAGTATATATCAACTTGCCATCTTGATTCAATGTGAAATAATCCTCCTAACTAATGTGGTCTTGCTAACTCATGGCCATTGGATCAAAAGGCAAAGTCTCTAGGCCAATCCTAGCCATCCAATAAAACTTGGTCACAAAGCAACCCAAAATAAATATCTAGATATTTCCTACTAACGCCAGCTCATCTCGCTCAGCTGTCACGCGCCGCGACGAACTAAACTTGCAAAAATAGAAAATCCGAGGAATAAAAGTCCGTCGTAAACTGTTTCCAAATATTATCGCTAAATCTTTTTCCTTGACTGTGATTTTCTTCCTCACTCTCTAAAAATATTATGAGGTCGTATTCTAACTCATGCCGATATATAAAGTCTCCACTTAAATTTCGACAGAAAACAGAAACCGTAAATTTTCCAACAGCGGGTACAGTTTTCTACTCGTTTTTCCAATAAACGGAGAAAGTAGAATTTCGAAATTCTGAAGGCACAGGAACGTTCTCATAGGTAAATAAAGACTAGGGAACAAAAGTCTGGGCTTTATTAGCACACGAGTACAAAACAGGCTCCAACTCAGCAATAATGCTGTTATTACAACGATGCTTGCAAAATAACTTAACCAAAACCCTAAACTCTTAGCCACTACTCTTGTTCTCAATACCCGTACGGTACAGTAGAATTATGGGTCTTACAGAATTCATCAAGAAAATTGAGAATGAATTAAACATTGATGAGGTATTTCATGACAGTCTATTGTATATTGCAATTATTTTTGTAAATATTATTATTAAATCATTTCATCTTTCTTAACCATGCAGGCTCAATCTGGAATGTTTTCATTAAGCAAAATATTTTGCTTGCCTTTCTTTTTCCTCTCTTCTCTCTAAACACCAAAGCCACAAAATTTCAAACCTCTCCCGTCTCCTCCTTCAACGTATGTTCATCTATTTCTTCAGTTTTTCTTCAATCTAATTTATAATCCCTAATTTTTTAATCCCTCTTTTTATTTTGTTTTTCTCATTCTCTTATCATGTGAACATTTCATTCTTGAAACATGAATCGTATTTTCCCAAAATTGTTTTTGGATTTCAGATTCATTTTCATTTTCAGACCAATTCTTTTTTTTTTTTTGTTACTTCAATTTATGCTGATGTTGATTTTTACTCTACTCACACCGTTTTTTTTCATGTGCGATCAGAGGTTGCTGCTCATGAATTTGAGAAAAAGGTATGTAATTTAATAATAGTATTAGCTTAGTTTGATGAATTTGGAAGTAGATGTTCTCTCTCCCTAATTTTCTCTTTTTGTTCTTGCCTTGGATTTCATGATTTTCTTACTATGGCAATGAATTTCATGACTAATTATGGTATGTAAAGACACAGGTTTCTGCAATTTCATGTTTGAATTTCATTTTCATGAGTTTGTTTTCACTATGTTAGGGTAATTCTATCTTTCAGCTAACAATCCCTACTTTTTAGAAGTTTGTTGTGGGATTTAGATGTTTTTTCTCCACTGCAAGGGGATTTGTTTTTGTTAAATTTCTTATGATGCTGCTAATATACCCCATTAATAATCAAATATGTCTCTATCACAATCACAATACAAATTCAAAATTGAACTCCACACATTCAATCTCACACTCCCTTTCTTATTCCATTATTTGATTTCATATTCTGCATTGTTTTCAATTATTTTCTTTTTGTGTAGGAGTATGCCTTTGTGGATTTGGGACAATTGACATAGAAGGTAAAAGCTTTTTGTGTTTGCAGTGTACATATGGTCAATTTTTTAATCAATTTAGATTCTATGGTCTTTAGGAAGATATATAATAACTAGATTTTTCTTACGATGTGCTTAGCTTAATGAAGTCCACATATGTATTGTTTGATTATTAATCAATTTAGTTGCTAATGAAGTGCACATTTAAAGATCTTTGTTGTGATTGATTCTTAGCTTTGTTTGATGAATTTGGAGGTAGATTTTTAATGAGTATTGCATAGGGTTTTTCACATCACATCAATGTGTAGGAATAAACAAATTTGTTGCAAATTTTTCAGTTCCATTGTTATCATTTCAAGTCATATCTTCCAATATCATATATAAAATGAGTCTTAAACTCATATATGCAGATTGTGTTCAGAAACTTCTTGCATTTTTTGTCTTAATTGCAATTATTAAGATAAGTGATATTAGAGTTGGTTTGAAATGGATCATAACTGGTCTTTCATTATCAACACTTCCTAATACTTTGATCCTTGGAATTTCACTTATGAAGGTTATGTGTATAGATGAATTGGATTTTCTATTGCCTCAGATTATTTTCTTGCGAAGTATGATTTGGTATAATTTGCTTTTGTTTCCTCATGAGCTTGATGCTGCAATTCCTGCAAGGATCCAAGGACTATGCCTGCTGCACAACCATCAAAAGACAACATTTTGTTGTCACCCAGGTCAAGTTCTTGAATGAATTTTCCATATAGGTTGTTGTTAAGCTGGTATGTGTAGTTATCTTTGTACTGCAGATTTATTTTTGCATCAGTATTGTTGTTAAAGAAGAATTAAATTAACTATTGTATACTATATATAGAGTTACTTGAATGGGATTTACCCTTGCATATAGTTGACATGAGATTGAGTTTATTTTTTTATATCAATGATCTTTATTGTCAAAGATAAAAGCTTAATTTTTTTTGTAATGATAATTATTTTAAATGTTTATTGACCTAAGCTTCAATTTCTAATCTTCTTTGCACAACTATTGACTTGCTCTTTGATGTTTCAATTTAATTTTTGTCATCCTTATTGTTTTACTCTGCCTATGTTCAAGAGTCTAAATGGTAACTTTCCTAACCATTATGGTAACTTCTTTTTTTTTCCCTTTATTCTCCATCTTCACCATCCCATTTTGGTGAAAAACTAAAAGCTGCTACTTTGCAATCCTATTCTACAAGCTTTGACCAATGCTTATCTTTGTGACTCCTCTTTTTCTTCCTTTGCATATACTACAATATTTCTCCCTCTGTTATTAGTTAAGTGCCTAATATGTATATTGTTTGATTAGATATTTCTAACTCAGAATATCTTTAACATTATCTTTTTCAAAAGATGCACTGTGATTCAATAAAAATGATATAGACAATCCTATTCTACAAAGCCACACACTTCACTTGATCCTTCTTTTGATTTCTTTTTGTATTTGAATCAATGGAAAAGCTTCCTTATATTTATTTATTTTTCCCCATTTCTTGCCTCATCCATTTTAGTCCAATTTAAGATTTGAAATATGAAAGTACATTTGCTTATATTGTGTATTAAGATTAGTACTCTTTGAAATATGAAAGTATATTTGCTTACTTTGAATTTTTTGTTTTAAAGTTTAGGGGTTTTGCATTCATTTTAATTTGTTTATGTATTTGATTTTGAATCTTATGCAGTTTGATATTGATGAATAAACATGGCTGGACTCCGGAGGTGGTAATTTTATGCATAGAGTTATTTCTCCGTCAATGAAGTAGTTTTTAATTATCTTGCTAACAGGTGCTTTTTTTACTTCAAAATTCTAGTTTTTGATTTATGCATATGATTTTTGAGGCTCTAATTGTAAGCTTCCTTTTCTGATTGTTCCAATTAAGTGAGAAAAAGAGAGATATAGAGCCTCAATTTTCTTATATTTTTTGTTGAATTTGAGAGGTTTGCTGGTTCTATAAAGTTAGTTTTGCTTGTGCTGATTTTTGGGGTCTTCTTTAGATCCACATGCTTGTGCTTTGCCTAGAATAAGCATCATTAATTGAAAAAGTTGTTGTTTCTTATAACAAAATTTGGATCTCCTTGCATTTAAATTTTTCCCAATAGATAGACTTGATGCTCTCTCTGTGCTTTTTCTCTGTCAATAATTTTTTCTTTTGAATTTGTGGTGCTATTAGCTAGCTTAGGCTTTGCATTTGTAATATGAATGTGGTCACTTAAGTTGCAGCATTGAAAACATTTCCTATTAGGAAACATTCTAATGGAAGCCACTGCAGAAGCTATAAGATTGCAATTTATAAACATGCTTATTACTAAAAAATAGTGTAGAGTTGATTGCATTGAAAATAGTTAGTCAGAACTGGAAAATTGATAGTGTCTTTGTAATGTAATCTTTTAATTTAGTTTATTAGGTAGACTTTGGTGATATTGTTTTTAAAATATAGTATTAATTGTATATTGAAATTTGTATTCCTTAGCTCATAATGCAGGCATTTCCTCTGAATATAGTATTAATTGTCTATGTTTATCAATCTCATTATACTAATGTAGTTTTTTACGTTTTTAGATCGTTGCCTTTTACAAATTCCCAATGCTTGGACTGGAACTAAACTGATGGTCAACGAAGATATTCCTGATATTGATGAATTCAAAAAAAGGGTTAACTATTATTATAAAAATCACATACATAATTCTATTATTATATCTTTCTATAATTTTATTGAGTTATTGGAGCATGAAGGAGGCTTCAGATTATATGCATATATATCTTTTTAACCGGGTCTTCAATTTGATTGTTCTGAGAGTGTTTCAGGATCATGCTATGCTGCCTGCATAATATGAAAGTTGAACTGGTGTTCTGTTTTTAGTACATGGTGTTGCTTCTGTTATTGAAAGGATGGTAATTATATTAGAGCTGGTGATGTATGTTTGTCTCAAGTGTTCCGTGAGCGTGGATGTAAGTGGATTAGGATGTATTTTGCATTAAAATTTATTAGGATGTTTTTCTTAAGGTAAGGGGATACAAAATGTAGTAGTTTGATGATAAGTTTTCCTTAGAACACAATAAACTAATAAGAAAAAAAGTTCTGAGGTGTTTATTTTGGTAGTAATTTTTTTTCCTTTATTGTAATCACAAATGGTGATAATGTGATACTGATGTATAGGGGGACTAATTTTGAGATACAATAAGGCTAGGAAACAATGCCATTAGTCTAGGCTTTCTAGATAAAAAAAATTGTAATAATTTATTTGTACTTTGCAGGCCAAAAGATTTGTAGACTATTTTGCTACTTTGGTCCTCTCAATGAAGTTTTCATGCCTCAAGATTATTATATTAGGTAAGCTTATTTACTCTGTCTTAAACACAACTTATATATAGCTTCTATGTGTTGTTTTAATTTAAAGTTTAAATATTTCTATCATAAATAGTTGAAGGGAGATTGATTAAAGAGGATGAAGGGAGCATAATTCAAACTATTAATGCATAATGTAATTGGTTCCTATCAAGTTTCAATGAAGAATTGGAAGTAAAAGGTTATTTTCAAATGGAGAGAATCATTGTGAGGTTATGATCAAGTTTCAACTCCTTATTTTGTTATGGTTCTTAATCTTCACCACACACAACACCTTTGTGAAAAGGTACTACTTCTGTCATCCATCATTCTCTAGATTAAAAGGAAAACTTGAAAATGCAGCAGAAATATGGTGTATGTTGCTTGACCAAAATACACTTTTGAGGTTGAATTTGGCTACAACTTATCTCTTAAAGTTGCTCATTCCAATACCTATATTTTTGCTACTTTTTTTCCTTGTGTTGTTGCTGTTACATTCTTATTTTTCCGTTTAGTTTTTGAAACTTGGAGTTTAAATCATGTCTAAATTTTTTGGAAATAAATTAGACTGATTTATACTCTTAGGGTTTATGTCATTTTGATTTGGTTCTTCTAAGAATGATTGATTTTTGGTAGTGTCAATATACATGTCTATGTTGGTTGTTGAAGTGATACTTTTTAGTTCCTATGTACTGTTATATGTATATATAGTGTTTTGTAGGCATTAGAGTGAAAAATCAATATCATTTATGTCAATGAAGAAGCTTTTGGACATATATATCAATCCTTACTGATGGATTTGAGAGTTTCATTGTTTTGTTATTTATAAGTCATGAGAAAATTAAGACCTTACAAAATAATAAAGGGTCTTCTCCCTATTTTCTTTGACAATGCCAACAAATTAAGTTTTATTTTTATTTATTATTTTTTGTTTTTGAAAAGGTGTTTTATTTTTATTATTAAATGGTGACTTAACACCGATTAATCTGGATTATCCGATAATAAATTTCAGGTTCCATTAAGTGTGATTGTTGCATGGATAATGTATAAGAATGGATTTGGACTTCAACCTTCTTAAAATTGGATGTCTTGGTTTTGCAATTATAGTTGCAGCCTTCACTTTACATGTCTGCACAATGCCATTAAACATGCCAATTTTTCTTCTATATTTTATTTTATTTTCTTATCTTTTATTATTTATTAATTATGTTATTTTGATGAATCTTTTGTAGGATGGAACTTCACACTATATTAAAGGAGTGATTGAATAAAAAAGAAAGCATAGTTCTCGTGCCACCAATAGTAAGTATAGCTAGCTATCACAAATAGTAAAAAACCTCAATTTGTTCTCTAATTTTGATGATGTTTCCCAAAACATGTAGTAAAACTTATTTGTCCATGAATTGTCAATTTTTATGATGGCTTGATTATTATAGTGCACAGTTAGTTAATAAGTGACATGGTTAATGAGTATAAATTAGGCATATTAGCTTTCTTAGCATTTTCTTTTTCTTTTTCTTTTTTCTCTTCCAAATCCAAACTCTAATTTCAATTTTACTTTTGGTTTTGTTTACCATTTGCCTACTTTGGTCCTCTCAATGAAGTTTACATATCTCATGATCAGTATAATAGGTAAGCTTATTTACTGTGTTGTCTTGATTTAAGGTTCTAATCAGTGTTTTTTAATGTGTTACATTGTATAGTTGTATATGTCATTCTAACTTAATGATTAGTCTATAAAAGAAAGGCTTTGTTGGCGTAGTTGAGGACTTTTCAAAACAACCTAATTTTTTCAAATATGGTTTTTACTTAAATGCATTAATCACTTTAAAGGTTGGAAGTAATACCATTAGCACATGATTTGGTTTGAGATGTTTAATCAGTATGAGAAATCAATCAAATTACATATTCTTGAATGTATGTTTTGTGTGTTATTGACTGTTATAGAAATTGGAGAAAATATTGTATTATAGGATATTTGCAATGAGAAAGTTATTGACTTGGTTTTCTAATGGAGTATTGATGGACATTGTTGGACAGGCTAGAAGGGAGAAGATGAGTGAAAGATGAAAACTCTTCAGGATTTAGTACCTGATTGCAACAAGGTATGATTAGCTGTGTCAATTTGAGTTTTGTCTATGCTCTCACCACTCTTTTCCGCATCATTTTTTAATTATCAAAATTGAGGTTCCGTAGCGATTATGAATGTTAAGGGGTTCCTTCTATCAACATAGACCAATTATTTGAATGCTTTTTTTTTTTTTGCTTTGATCTTCTCTCATGTTATTGTAGATGGAGTCTACCTCATTTCTAACTAAGCAAGAACTGCTATTGGACTAATATCTTGGAGTAGTGACTTAATGTATTGTTTATTAGTACTTATATTTTTTAGCTAGAATTATGTAATTTAATGTACTAGAGTTTTTAGTAATTATAGTTTATTTTATACTTGGCAGTAAACACCAATATCATGCCTCTTATTACATTTTCTATTTTGGAAGAAAGCAATGTTAATTCTCATTTGGTTTTTAGTGAATTTTCTTTGTTTTACATTTGCTATGAATCTACTTTTGTAATTTTGTAATTGCACACAATTTGCTTTTTACTATACATTGATTTTGTTGTTAGGTTCATTATTGATTGTTTTACGATTTTACTTTAATTACACACTATCTTTACAAGAAGTTCTAAATCAGCCCCAAAAAAATACGGGAGGCTTACCATAACTATGTTACGCAATATAATTGTGATCTATGTACTTTCGATAACTAAACCTCCTAAAACCACGGGGGCTAAATGATAAACATTATAAGTAATATTTTATTTTCCCACTCATATAAATCATACACATTATTAGGATTTTTTTGAACAAGACATTAGTAGGATGATTTTTATATAGGCTACCTCAAAACCAATGTGTTGGTGTATTGGGGCAAGATATTATTAGGAGGATCATAGAATTTAAGAGATAACAAAGGGAGTCTATAACTAAATAAGTATGCATATATATGTGCTATTTTTTTAAGATTAATTTTAAGTTCATTTTTTCTTTTTTCGTTTGTGTTCTTTTTATTACATTGAGAAAAATGTTTGTCAAGTAACAAATCCACAATATGATATTGTGTTCTTATTACATTGTGTTCTTTTTAATTCATTTTATTTACAATTTCATGTTTCAGTTTAATTATAGTTATTTTTTATTTTTATTTTCAATTCATATAAATTTAAATGAATTCTTCCCGTGCCGCCCCGTGCGATGCACGGGTATGAATACTAGTTAAATACAAACATGAAAGCATTTGTTTCTCAAAAAATCTGAAAGAGATGGAGATAATTATAAGGGAGGAAGCAAGTTTGATTGGTGTGTCGTCGACATTGTCTACGTCATCGCCATCACCGTTGACTCTTTCTATTGGTGGAGTTGCAGGTGAAGAAGTGAGGGAGTTTCATGGTGCCCTTGCAAGAGAAAGGTCGTGCTACGTTTACTAGAGATGCAATTTTAGATAGAAAAATGGTACATTGCACGACACTTTTTTTCGTCGCTCATGCACGATGCTGTGATAATTGCAATATGTTATCACATTCGGTCGTGCATGTCGTGCTCTCGTACCATGTAGCACCGCTCTTTTAGATAAAATAGAGTGTGATTGAGGGTGCTATATTAGGTCGTCGGTTTAGCACGAGTAAAGTGGTCGTGCTATTTAGCATTATTCTTTAGTCTATGATGTAAACATAGTACATCAAACTTTTAATGAGTTAAAGAAGTAGTAAACGTTTTCTTATAGTAAAAGTAGAGGGAGTAACATGACATTATATATTTACGCGACTGTTATGAAAATGCTTATATGACTAGTGATGAACCTACGTGAAAGGGCGTGGGTGCTTGGACCCGACTATGTTCTGACATATATTTTTTTCAATACTATGCATATACACATAGCTAGAAATGTAAAATGTTTGAGATATTGTTTTTATTTTTTGTTTTTGAATTCCATTGATATATATATTTCCTTCGATTTTAAATATAAAAAAAAAAAAATTACTTTCAAGATTCATTGAATAATAGATAAATTCGGTCTATATTATAGACCAAATTTATTCATTATCCAATAAATTTAAAAAATTATTTTTTGCTTATATTAAGAACCACATAAAGTGTATATATATATATATAGGCAAAATTACATGTTTAGTCTTTTATCTTATCTTTTTGTAATATTTTGGTCTTTTATCTTATTTTTTTGTAACACTTTGTTTCTTTATATTTTATTTGTAACACTTTGATCCTTTAAAAAACATGAAAATATGTAAAAATTGATTAAGATGATGAACATTTTTATCAAAATTATGATTTTTATTTAAATTTAATAAAAAAGTATCTTAACAAATAAATTCAGAATTTTTTTAATAAAAAAAAATATGAAAAAAAGGATTTATATGTGAATGTTATAAAAGATAAAGAACTAAAATGTTGCAAATAAAAGATAAAGGATTAAAGTGTTACAAATAAAAGATAAAGGATCAAAGTGTTACAAATTTATAAGATAAAGGACCAAAATATTATAAATAAAAGATAAAGAACCAAAATGTTAAAAAAAATAAGATAAATGACCAAACATATATATATATATATATCTTAAGCTTATCTTAATGGATATTGTTAAGGATGGTCAAATTCTTTTAGATAGAGTTTTCAAAACTTACTCAAAGAGAACAACAACAATAAACAGATCTCCAATTAATGGTGTGATTTTAACATTCAATAAATTTACAATCAATGATGAGAAATTTGCAAGTGCACGATTTAATCAAAAGTAATAAAATATTGTTCTTAAGGGATCGTGCTTTTATTTGAATAACACAACAAAATTGACTCCTAATTCTACAAGTAGTAATATGATTGGGGGTAGATCCGACATGCACACATGTATAAGAAGTTCGCCGGCATTGGAGGCGTCTAAATTATTTAGGTCTCGATTTAAAATTTTGAGGTCCTATAATATTAATTATATATTATTTATACTCATAAAATATCAGATATGTATTAATAGATTAATTTTGAGGCTCTAAAATAATAGTTATATATTGTTAATGTTCATAAAATATTATATGAGTATAAATAGATTAGTTATCTATACTCATAAGTATAGTTTTAGTACATTTCAATTTTTACATAAATTTTAATCTTAGATTAGAGTGTCTCTTTTTGACGTTACATATAATGATAATAATTTTTTATGTGTTTCTTATGTATAATTTAAATAGAGAATGATTTTTTAATTGTTTTGTATTTTTTATTAGGGCCTATTTTAAATATTTAAACAGGGTCTCCAAATAGTCGGGGATGGCCCTGATTGGGGAGAATTTTCAACAAAATATCGGTTTCACAAAGGGATTCAATGCAAAGATTCAAATACGAATATAAAATTGAGTAAAAACGATTGGATCTCGTTGAATCCGTACTTTCCTTCACAATCAATAATGGAACAATCCTCAATGAATTCACTCTTATGCTAAAATGATTAACCTAAGTGATGAATTTCACTCTCATGCACAAGCATCCTCTCATCCAATAATAATTTCCTAATTCCTTAGACAAATACATTAACACATGAGGATTTATCAATGTTAATCATATAATTCATACACATTAATCCTATATTTCTAAAGAACTAATGAGTATTCAATTTACATAGATCTATCAATCAAGTCCTATTCTCATAGTAGAAATGATTAATTCATATAAACTTTAATGTGATCAAAATCAAAGAAGCATTAAACTCAAAGTAAATTGATTGAACATAAGAAAATTCATTAAGAATTAAGATCCAATTGCATCATATGAAGCAAATTACTTCATCTTCAAGATCCACCCAATGAAGAATTTAGCTACACATCATGGAGAGCAGAAAGCAAGAGAAAGAAGATCTTGAAGCCATAATCATCATTCAACTTCTTCAATCTGTAGTTCCTAGCATTGAATTACGAGTTTGAACTCTTGAAATTCCGTTTCTATGTGTTCATTACCAAGAAGATCCAAACATGACTACAAAAGTATCATTTCCCTTTCATAGATGTGCCAATCAGATCTGGAACGCGTGACACATGTCCATCCTTGCGTGACACTCACCCCAATTCAGCCATTCCTATAACGCCATGTGTCTAGATGGCGTGCCACGCGCCCAAATGCTGCGTGGCACATGCCAATTCAGAGGTCGGATGATTCATAATGTGTGGCACGCGCCAAATCCATGTGTGGCACGCGTTCAAGTACTTTAACCACGCGTGGCACACGCATGATTCTGCGTGGCACGCTCCATCACAGAGCTCCACAGTCTTAGTGTGGCACGTGTAATAGCCCTGCGTGGCACACGTGCTCTTGACATATTTGGCTTTAATTTCTTCTTTTGCTTGTATTTCAAGTTAGCTCCACTTTTATGTCACTTCTTCAACATAACTAGACTAAAAACCATTGCATTATCCTATTTTTGCCTTGAAAGTACTCGGAAAACATATCCTGACGACAAGTCATCAATCAATAATTAATTAATGAAGGATTTAATGAGTTTCATAGTTTTAATAAAATATTGTGGCTAACTTTTATTATGGTTTTGTTGAGTACTATAAGGTAACTCATGCTCCGCATGGGTGAAATGATCTTAGATTTATTTTCAAGTACTAATTTAATCTTATTACAAACAAATCAATAGCTGCAATAATATATATATATAATTGTTGGGAAAAAACGGCATATAGAAAATAAAAGAGCATAATCAACAATATAATATAATGTGGAAACTCTAAAATTGGAGAAAAAACTATGGTCGTTGTCTAAAACGACAACCAGAGAATAAATACTATATAAAAATATGAAATGACGGATAACTTATTCCTATGTATAGGTTGACTTGATTCATTTCAGATCTAGGTTGATCAAACCTAGATTCAAACATATATTAGGAAATTATAAGAACTAAATGAGCATAAAACCACACATTCATATAACATGAATAATATTATACTTTTATTGAACTTCACGAAATTCCAACAAGAGTTTTTTTTATCATAGTGAGCTTAATAACAAATACAACCAGAATCATAGATTTACACATCATGAAAGAGTTAAAGATGCAAACCTAAAAAGCACAACAACCAAAGGTAGATCTAGCAACCACACACTTTGTTCGTCAGAATCACAACAAGATGGCTAATGGCTTTATAAAGGTAGAAACGACGGCGCGGACAAATACAACTCACTCTCTCTCTCCTATTGCACACTGAATTAGGGTTTTCAAGGAATAATGCATATTTCCTCTTTTTGGATAGTACTAGGATAATACAATTTATGCACATGGGAGACGCCAACTATCAAACTATTCAGTGCCAAATTCTCAATGTCTTGGCAGCGCGAAGATTTGACTTGCGTTCTAACTAACTGCAATTGTCAGTTGTACGAAATCACATGTATTGACTTTGATTATCATATTCATGCTTTGAGACATTAGATATCACTTAAGATTACTTTTTACTTCAAAATGACATAAAATTCAAATTACATAGCACCAACTAAGCTTGACTTAAAAATACATAAAAAATGAGTACCAAAGACTGGAGCATGAAAACAAAAAGTATGACATTCAGTGTCACCAATGTTATTTCTCTTACCTTTGTGATAGTTCTTGAAATGTTTAACGAATTGTCAAGTCAAAAACAAAAGATATGTGACAAAGATTTTCCTTCCCTAGTTATTTTGACTGTAACATGAAGATAAAAGAGACTTAATGGTCCGTTTGAAATGAGAGAAAGAAAGATGAAAAAAAGAAAATTACGGAAATCGATTACCATGCAATAATAATTAAGGCAATTCTATTGGTTCTAACACTACAAGAAAAAGATGATTTTGCGACGGCCAAAAGCCCTCGCTAACGGCTAAAAGCCGTCGCTAACTGCTCATTTCCAGACGGCTTGCAAAAACCTGTGGCCGTCGCTAAAAAGCTCGCCGGTAAATTTCCAGACGGCCCTGGCCGTCAGTAATGGAATAGACGGATTTTGCGACGGCTTGAGGTCGTCGCTAATGGTAACGGTCACATCCAAGTCTGTACATGTAACGACAGATTTTGCGACGGCTTAGGCCGTCGCTAAGTCTGGGCGAATTTTTAAAAAAAAAAAAAACTTTTTAAAAAAAATTAAAAAATTTATTTTTTTTAAAAAAATTAAATCTTTAATTTTTTTAAAAAAAACAAACTTACTTATTATTTCTTAAAAATAAACTTATTTATTATTTTGTAAAATAAAAATCAACATAACTTTATTTTTAATACATATTAACACATAAAATATAATCATAATTAAAATTAAAAATAGGATTTCTTGGGAAGAAAATAGGATGTATTAAATAGTAATAATTTTTAAAGAGAATGGTGTAAATGAAATTGAAAGGGAAGGAAGAAATATATTGTATCAAGGAAGAAGATTTATAGAAAGATGTTCAAGAATTTTTAGAGAGATGTTGGAGAAATTTTAGAGAGATGTTGGAGAAATTTTCAAAGAGTGGTGTAAATGAAATTGAAAGGGAAGGAAGAAATATATATATATATATATATATATATGAAGAAGAACATAGTTTAATTAAGAAATCAAAGCTTTGAAGAAGAACAAAAACAATATATATGAAGAAGATTTTATGAAAGGTGTAGAAGAGTTTTTAGAGAGATGGAGGAGAATTTTTCAAAGAGAATGGTGTAATGAAATGAAAGGGAAGGAAGAATGGTTATAACCATTGCAATCCTCTCAAAATTTTAAAAAAATTCGTGCCATGAATTTGCGAGGGCCCAGGCCGTCGCTAAATGTTGCGCGTGGACCAAGACTGAACAGCTTTTTTTTTTAATTCGTCAATATTTAGCGACGGCCTGGGCCGTCACTAAGTCCGTCCAGAATTTGTGACGGCTTGGGCCGTCAGTAATGCTCTATTTTGTGACGGAAATGGCCGTCAGTAACTTTTCGACGGAATTGTTCACAAATTTTATTATTTTTTTAATTTTTGGACGGATTTTCAACCATTTGTGACGGCTTGGGCCGTCGCAAATTTATAGAGGGCTTGAGCCTTCACAAAATATTTTACAAATTCGTCAAGAAATCTTGATTTTCTTGTAGTGTAATGTTGTGAAGCCATTGAATGCAAATTGTTATACCTCAAAATCTCCACTCAATCCCCCGAGATAATCGTTAAGAACATCAACTAACATACAAAAATAATAATTAAAAATCACATGGTTAAAAACATGTATCATTTGCTATGAAGAGGAAAATGTATGTATAGTGTGAAATTAACTCAATAGTTGTATTCGGTGGAGGCAAAAAAATTGATTTGTTAGAAAACTTTGCAAAAGTATTTTGTAAGAGAATGATTTATTGTTTGTTTTTGAACATATGAATAAGATGAAAACATAATTAAATTATAAATATGACTTTGAGTTCTTCAAGTTCAAATAGTAATAGACCATTGTAGAGCTGTGACGTACACTTGTAAAATATAAATAAAAGTTGATCAATAAAAGTGAATATATTTAGCCTAAATCTTTAATTAAATACATCAAATTTTTTTTTTTGGCTTATTTTTATTTATATTTTGAACGGAGAAAGTAATATAAAAGGAAGTTAATTAGAATTGTTCTAAACTACTAACCAAGATATATGCGGAGAGAGTGATCTTACCTATGCATTTCTTTCCAATATTAGAGAAGAGATCATGTTTTTTTGATGAACTATATTTGCTGCACGAATCGGGAATTTGTGTAAAATATTTTTTCGTGTACGCAAAATTGCGCAAAAAAAAAAAGGATTAATAACATACATATATTGTAATACATGTGTTCTTGTTCAGAAAAATGTAATACGTATGTTTGCTAAATGGATCTAAAATATGAAACAAAGTTAACAGAAATAAAGTTACCTCCATAATTCAATATCTAAGAGAATTTAGTGCAAACCAGAAGACCAAACTTGAGCTTAAAAACACAAAATAGGAGTTACACTAGAGATATGTCTAAAGTGATAAATCTATAAGATTTGGGCTTTTCTACACTTGTTTTCGAATTTTAATTTGGGACAAGTTACACTAGAGATAATTGTAAACTCGTAAATCTTGCAAGTCTTTTGACACAATTGTTTAATGTTATAGGTTCACTCTATTGGTTAATGTTAATGTGATGCAAATAATGTTTACCACAATCGAAGATATCAAATAATTTCACGAATTCACATTGTAATAAAAGAAAAAATTTCACGAATTCACAACTAATCACATATTTATTGTTTTTTTTTACACGTACCCTCCATTAAAATTAAGTAAATCTCACTTGAAATGCTAAATAGAAAAACTCTCATTTAGAATCAGATTTCATGTTGTTACAGTAGGGTGCTCTATAGATCTTGGTTGTCCGATCTTTGATCGGCATTTGAGATTAAAATTAAAAGTAAATTTCACTTGAAATGCTAAATAGGAACAACTCTCATTTAGAATTAGATTTCCTGCTATTAGAGCAGGGTGCTCTATAGATCTTGGTTGTCCAATCTTTGATCAGCATTTGAGATCGTTTTGCTTTATAAAACTATTTTTTAAATTTGAATCGTTTGATCTAATGGTCATGATTAACTACAACGTCAAACTGCGTAAATTATTCACAACATCAAATTCTGATACATTCCATATCTAGTAAAAAAAAATGCTAAACAATATCTCTACTCGAGACCAAAAATTTATTTATTTATTTAATTTTTAAAAATTTCCTAAAAAACTCACTAGTAACGCACGTGCGAACATACGGTGTGTGTATTATTGTTAAACGGTGTTGTGTATGGTGTACCAAATCCGTCAATCCGACGACTCATAACGGAGTCTGAATAATTTTTCATTTTGTTTTTTCTTCTTCTCTTCTCTTCTCACCGTCGACGACGTTTCTGTTACTCTTTCTTCAAAACCACAGATCTACGGCGAAACCACCGTTTCTGATTCATCTTCTTCCGCCGAGCCTCTTCGTCGGTGAATTTGGAAGTTGATACACTGGATCGGAGATGCCGGTGGCTGCTTCCGCTGTCTACTTCTTGAACCTCCGTGGAGACGTTCTCATCAATCGTCTCTATCGCGATGATGTTGGGTAATATCTCTAAATCCTCTGTTTCTTTCTCAGTAGAGATCTTTAGTGATGAAATGAAACGAACCGTTTCTAGTTTTTGAACTCTCGAACATGCTATGACCTAATTTTTGAGCTTGAATTCTGGAAAATTATTCGTGTGTTAGGTGTTAGATTGTATTGGTTACTTATAGGGAAACTATTGAGAATGTTTTGATCCAAGTGTGTATGTTATCATATCACGGTTTCAATTTTTGAATAATTTTTGTGCTTGATACGCAGAACATTTTAGTGTAATGCAGCTAGCTAGTGTATAACGAGTTGTTTTTCTTCGGGGAAACCCTGGAACTTGTGGATTGAGTAGTTAGAGGTTAATTTATGATCTTATAGGGTGTTTGATTGTATATTTATATTATAATTTGTTGCTTTATAGGGGAAATATGGTTGATGCATTTCGGACGCATATAATGCAAACGAAAGAACTTGGTACCTGTCCTGTGAAGCAGATTGGTGGCTGTTCTTTCTTTTACATGAGGATCAGCAATGTCTACATTGTGATTGTTGTCAGCACCAATGCTAATGTAGCTTGTGCTTTCAAGTTTGTAGTAGAGGTATTTTAAACTCTGAATTTCATTTCCATTTAGCAGATGTTTGGCTTTGTGCATTAAGTTATGATTCATTTAGTTTTATTCTATCCATCCTTTGTAATCTGTGAGATGATGGCTTCTCTGTCTTTGTTGCTTGTGCACACGTGGCTTTCTTCGGGCATCTTATTATTGATTATAATTTACATTTGCATTTGATTATATAAATGATCGTTGTATGTCTTATTTTCTTTGTAGGCTGTTGCACTATTCAAATCATATTTTGGCGGCGCCTTTGACGAAGATGCAATTCGCAACAATTTTGTACTCATTTACGAGCTTCTAGATGGTATGTAATCTGCATATTGATGAATTTAATTCCTTTGATCTTCAATTTAGTTATTAGTTCTGTTAGTTAGAAGAATATCGTTTAGCTATGTTTTTATATCTGCCCAAGTTTCTTGAATTGAAGAGTTATATATGTGAACGTGATGAACCCTTGACCCAGTATAGCAGCTAATGTTAGCAGCCAAGTAGTGCAGAAGTTTAGCCATTGCCATAAGATCTGGAAAGGTGCATTCTATCTAAGGGATACAAGGGGGCGGGTGTAGGA